>CM012459.1:17546250-19946250 GCA_003999625.1 Oryzias javanicus
TAAAGGTGGAAAATCAGTTAAAATGATCAAAATAAAGTTATCTTGGTATCAGTGATATCATTTTTAATTCTTAAATAAACTTTCTAATTGTAAACAAATTTAACTCATTAATGTAACTTATTTCACTAAGAGTGAAGTTATAGATGTCTTGTTTCATCATCCATGTTGTGAATATTCTATAATTTCGATCTGATGTGTATTATTCAACCACATTGGGTAGTTTGTGTTAATCCATTTTCTTCTACATAATAAAAGGATATTACAAAGAATCATATGAAAACTAAGTTACTCAAATAAAAATAGAAAAATAAAGTTGCACGAAACTGCTGAAAAAAATATAGAGCTACATAGGTAGTTTAGATAAGTCCAAAATAATTAAATGATTCTTCAAACTCTGGAAATAATGACTAATTGAAAGCACAAGTCCAATGACTAAACTGAGAAATAAATTGAAATTTTAAACTGTATCAGATAGAAGGTCTTACCAGAGATTACAATCTCAAAACAAAACTTTCATCCTGTCAATACACTTCCCAGCATGATCTGCCAAAATGCCACTTTGGATGAATGATGTGCGTATGGAATGTTGAGGTCTTTTTTCCAGGTCGTGCAATGAACACCACAGCTTTGTGGCCCAATGTATGCAACTTTTCCACCTAAAAAGAAAAATAATGTCATATCATCAGTAATACATCCTCGAAGTACTATTGCAAATGTCAAACACGTACCAAAATCCATGCCTCGTCCAGAACATGTGAGGTATTTTTGTTTTTTTTTGGTTTTCTAACCAACCCTCCTTTTTGGCTTTAAATTTGTCCATTTTTTTGGCCAGCCTTTGTTTGTTGGCTGGACTGCCTTGCATATTTTGCAAGTCTTTGGCAACACCAATCTCTTCCTTGCAGCTGACACAACGTTTGGTGGTTGATCCTCTTGGCATCTTGACCTGTGGATAATAGGATATATATAAATAAATAAAGATATTTTCTTACAATAATTTAACACTAAAAAATTATGTAAAGGAAAAGACAAGTTGGATGGTTTCATTTATCTTTTTGAATCTTATCATCTAGTAAAACAAACACCTTTGCAGTTATTCTGGAGAAAAACCATTGAATTTGTATTACTCTCCAGCTTTGAAAAGACATAATATATAAGAGAAATAAACTTGACTACAAATTATTTTATATATAAGGTGATTAAATTTCAGCACAGCAAAAAAATGCATGGACGTAACCTTGCAGCTCACCTTAATGAATTAAGAACATACACCTAAAGATAACATACTCTTAGCTTTGTAATTTCATATTTTATTTGAAAGAGTTCATCCTTTACCAAATATATTTCATATTAAATTTGATATGATATGTAAAACATGCTATTAACTTTTAAATAAGTTACACCTCATTAAGTTCTCTTGCTGAATTCACAACTAACGTTTTTACACTCTAGAATTATTGAAAAAACTGTTTAAAAAATTCCAAAAAAACAATTCATCTTCACATTAACATTACTTTATTTATCAAGGTTCCACGGTGGTAGCCTACAAAGAAGATTAGTCAAAATGCAAAACGTTTTATTGTAATAGTTGCTTTATAACTACAAAATGACGGACGATGTTTAAAACAATGTAGTGTACATTTTAAAACAACTAGCTTGTGTAACAGATTAGTGGTAGGTTACGATATATTTGTTACTGACAAAAAGTCACCTATATTTTTCAAAAATTACTACAAAAATCCTCAAAGTATCTTTTATTTACAAATACACAAAAACAAAACATGTATACTACGAAGTACATGGCAGTAATGTAAATCGCCTATGCATTAGTTCAGTTTATGCCACCAGCGACGATAAATGACGCTGTCTAGATTGCTAGCACGGATAGTAAGCTGGCGGAACTAGAATATTAAGGAATGTCACTCAACTGTATAACTCCGCCTCATTTCCACAATAATCCAAATATATTTAGAAACTAAGGTTTAAAAATGACAAAAGTAAAACAATGTCATTAACGTTCACTTTGATAAAAATATTGTTAGCGAGAGACAAAAGTAACTGCTCTGCTTGACCGGGACCCTGTGACTACGTGTGGTCTAGTTTAAATATCAGTTCGTCTTAAAATCTTTAAATCCAGTCATGACCAGAGATAGAAATACATCATCTGTATGTATTTGAAAGCTCAAATACAGGTTGTCATTTCTTTTCAATGTCTTACCGTGGGAGTCTTCTGTTTCCTGGCAAGTATTCCTTTAATTCGCGCGCGCGCTCATTACCGCAGTCGTTACCGCCCCTCCCCCTATGTTGAGCAAGCCCATGAACAAACGTGTCCCCTTTCAGATACTTTGTTCCACCTGTAACTCAAAATTTGTGTGTGAATACGTTTATAGCCTGTCACATACAACTGTTAAATTGGTGAATATACAATACTGTCATCCATTAAGACCTGAAAATATTTTCACCACTGAAAAAAAAAAAAAAAATCCATATTTTTCCTCTAAATACAAACAAAAATATTTAGAATACCAAGTACTTTATTGCACATTTCTATCAATGGGCATTAAAGGGTTAATTATTTCTGATATAGGCCTAACCAATAGTTTATAATGCATTTCTGAGAGATGAGCCTTAAAATCTATTGCAATTGTATGTTGACATTTACACTTCCAAAAAACATACAGTGTATAAATATTACTTTAGTTACCTTACAAAATTATGCAAGAGCAAAAGGTGCTTAAAGATTCAAGAGATTCAAAGTGTTTGTCATTTGCACAGTAAGGAAACAATTTCCCTGTACTATGAAATTTTAACTTTGCTGCTCACTTTGAATGCCACAAAAGTAACTTATTCAGCCTCATCATGAAGTACAGCCACTGATGAGCCCTCTTCACTAGCTGTGTGTGGGTTGAGTAGTGAGGTCCGGCTGAGGTGGACCCCTTGTTATTTAAAGCTCCTAACCTTGTTCACTTCCAGACCCGAATAAACAGCGGCTGATGAGGGCTCCTCTCCTTCCTCATGTCCACTATCATCTCCTTGGTATTATCTGTGTTGAGGGTGAGGTTGTTGTCCTCACACCAAGTCACCAGAGAAGCCACCTCTCTCCTAGGCTACCTCGTCCCCGCCAGTGATGCGTCTTATCACCGAGGTGTCATCTTCAAACTTCAGAATTGTTTTGTTTTGATGAGAGCTTGTACAGTAGTGGGTGAACAAGATGTAGATGAAAGGGACTGAGACTTAACCATGTGGACTGCCAACATTGGTGATGCTGGCTGAGGTCCTGTTTTCACCGATGATGGGCTGTAGTGCAAGGGAGAACAGTTTGTGGGTGAGCTTGTGAGAGAACAACCATTTTGAATGCAGAGATGCAGTCAATAAAGAACATCCTGATGTAGGAGACATTATTCTCCAGATGTGAAAAGATGATGCAGAGCTGCAGAAGCATCTGAGGTGAAACCTTTCTGTTGGCCAGTAGGCGTTCTGCAGGGTCTAGTGTGTCTGGAATGCTGCTCTGAATGTGGGTTAGCAGCACTCTCTCGAAGCATTCATAATGACTGGAGTGCTACTGGTCTCTAGTCATTCAGGCATGGGAGAGGTTTTTTCAGGAGGGGGACAATGGTGGGGTCTCAAAGCAAGAGGACATTCTCTGGCTGAGACGTTGAATATGGAGGAGGGTGTCTGTCAGCTCATTGTACATGCTCTGAGGACTCAAAGATTTTGTGTGGTCCTTGCTTGATCCTTCCCATGGCTTTTTACACCTGGGCTGGAGGCGATGCAGCAGCAGCAGGCGCTGGCACTAGAGCCTTGGATTTGGACAACTCTGGTCTATTCGCTTCGGGAGGACTCAGGGGATGCAGCCGATAGAAAGCTTGCATGGTAGCATCACTCCTCTCTAGAAAGGATGATTTATTCCATTGAAACATTTATATGAAATTCAAACAAGCCTGAAAGATTACAGACACTAAATATTAAAATTTTGATTGATGACTTTTTTAGTCCATTAGTATCGGCATGTCAACTTTACCAATTAAAAATCTCAAACCGTTTTGTTTATTTTCCAAATATTTCCAAGCAATACCAGAGCTCATCTTATAGAATTTATGTTTAAGATCATCATCTCGACTTATAAGTGTTGTTGAATGAATGCTGCAATATTAAAAACCCCAAATTACCATTTTTTAAGTCAATCTGGTATATATATCTATATCTATCTATCTATCTCAGGGGAGCAAATTTAAAGATTTCAGCCACCAGTATCATCAGAGCAGAGGAATAAGCTGGTGTTAAAGGCAGAATCTGTTGCTGCTGCAGGCAGAAGTGGCAAGGAGCTGGATGTGGGTGGGTCTCCCAAAAAATAAAGAAGGTAGATGTGCAGTAGCACAAAAAAAAAAAAGAAACAAAGTTTTGGCTAGCAATACTACAAATTTCCAAATAGAGTTTAAAATAAATATGTAACAAAAAAAAAAAAAAAAAAAAAAAAAAAAAAAAAAAAAAGGATGGCATTGTAAAACTAATTTTTAAAATGAAGAGTAATACACACAAAAAAATCCAGTTTCATACAAGATCATTTATTGTTAAATTGTTTAGGGTGTTAAATTTCTTCAGAGGAACTACTGTCTATGCTTTCTTCTTCTGTGGCGTCATCCAAGCACAACGCCTGCTTTCCCAAAACTTGTTTTAGGTCTTTGCGAGCAGCATCCTGCTGAGCACAAAGTTCTGCCAGCCTTCTCTTCAGCAAACACTGTAGCCCATCTCGTCCTTCATCTGTCAATGCATCCATGTTGCCTGACAATGACAAAGTAAATTAGAACAAAAAAAAAAAAGCATGCATTTAAATAAAAAAATTTAAAAAAGAAAACTTGGCTCAGTGATCCCCTCAGAAATCTGAGAGGTAAGCTCTTGCATCATCCCAGCTGCACTTCTCAAGTACTCCCAATGCTGTTTAACTTCTCTAACAACGATGACCTCTTCCTCCTTCAGCCTTGTCAGCAGCATCACTTGTCAAAAAGCCGTTTCTTCTGAACCATGTTGCCGTGACTAGAATTCAGCAGTTTCAAATACCTCTAGAATTGAATTTAGGCATTTACATGGGCTTCACTTCATTTAAAACATTTTTGTTTTGATTCAAACAATACACTTACATTCCCAAGGCCAGGAATAGTTGTCAACAGCCAAAAGTGCATCAGCTGATGGCAATTTGTCGGATTCATCCAAATCAGCGTTTCTTTTTCTGATTGCATCTTCAGGGCTCTTTTTTCGACGCAATCTTTTTTTCGCAGTTGATGTCGCCGTTGTTGCCATCTGTAAAATTATTTTAAAATTTTTTTTATTAAACTATCCAACTTCAGGATAAGCCAATAAAGATATCGCAAAAAGACATATCCCTCACCAGCCTTGCGGTACAGTTGTATTTCCTTTGCTTTATGCTGAGATAGAGTCCTTCAATGGTCTTTTCGAGATCATTATGACCAGTTGTTCTTGTAGAGAGAAAAGACAATATAATTAAAATTCTTGTAGAAAAAAAAACCAAAAACATTTTCGGACCATGTTTCTTTTTTTTTTTTTTTTTTTTAAAAAAGAGTGGAAGTTAAGAGGGCTCCCACTTTCATGTGTTCTTAATTGTCATGTCAGTAGCACTGTAGAGTTAGGTTTTTTAGGGTGCACACAAGCCAACCGGAATACTTTCAACAAATCTGCCAGCCCTCAGAGTTGATTGCGCAAATTGTAATATTACATTGGCCAGATCAAGGACACCTAGGAGCTGAAGCCATCAGAAATTGTCCACTTTGGCTTTCTGTAGGGCCTGGTTGAGGAATGCAGCGCACACTTCTATACAACATAGCACATTAAGCGGGCTCTGACCCTTCAGACAGGAACCCTAAGCCTCACATGTAGCCGAGCTGGAAGAGGCTCTGAGTGCTCAATGTTGTTTTAACATTGATATAAAGTGACGCACATAAAGGATGTTTGTCTGCTCTGCTAAATCAAGAGATGTACTTAACATTGAGAATAATCATGGGCTGTGCAAATCTTTTTATCCTTTTTTTTTTAATTTTTGATGCCCCGCGATCTACTCACAAGCTTCGATTGGGATGATCACCCTTGCTTGAAATCAGTGTGTGCCTCATTTATCCATCTTTAATTTTTAAAGTACCTGCAGCCCACTCTTTGACATCAGACACCCATTGCTGGACCATATCTTCTTGTATAGATAGATCTTGAGTCAGCTTTCCAAGATCTGCCGAAGCTTCAGAAATCCTCTGTACAGTCTGTCAAAAACAAAGCAATAAAATCATAAGAGAAAGAAGTCCGAGCATCATAGACAAGCAAATATTAAGTTTTTACCTTGATATATCTTTTGGCCAGTGTCAGGTCCAGCTTTTCCACCTTCCGCTTGTTCCATCCAATGGCCTGGATGGTAAGCATGTCTGTGCGTACTTCAAGTAAAATGTATTATTAACCCCAGCAAAACAAACAGAAAACAATTTAAGTGAATCTATAGTATATTTACCAGCTTTGGACATGTACTTAGAACAGATAGCTGCCCGGGAGAGGAAGCTGTTCACTTGCTCAACCTCCTCCCCTATGGTCGCTCCTGCTCCATCCTGGTTTCGTCCACCCCATTGCAACTGCAACAAATGTGATTCGTTATTGTTAGCATGAGGTTTAAGATAAAAAAAAAAAAAAAATTGCAGTGCAAAAAAGTTGCAAAGATCACCTCACACATCCAGGAATGGGCTTTTGCGTGCATGATTGATAGGAAGGACGCATTACCAACAAGTCCTGCAATTCAGGGCAGTGGCGCACAACCCTCTGCAAATACGGCCAATATTTGCATATCACATCAGAGCAGAAAAACTCGACATTCTTTGTGGTTAGTACTTTTTGAAGATAAAGTGGATAGGCAAAAATTTCTCCACGGAACATATTGAGGGCCTTCAACAAAATCCCGTGGCGGCACACAGCAACCTCTACACCTTCCTCATCCACTTTGCTGGCAGATTTGTGAGAGGTTTCCCGTGCTGCAAGCCACTCGGCTGTGCCACACCTTCCCTTTCCGGGATTCTATTAGAGATTAGAAAACAAAAACGATATACGGAATTGATTGTTGTACTTGAAAAATTATGCAGCATTTTTGAAGAGGCAATTAATTTAAAAAAAAAAAAATAGACTTTACATGTTGTGTCGATTCATGGATGTAGTCCACAAAGGAGGCCACCTCAGCATCTTTGCCATAAAGACGCCGTCAAAAAACCCATCAGGTCTGATTGAATCAAAATACAAATTGTTACATATCTTAATAGAAAATTCACAAGAACATTAAAAATGAATGTTTACCCATACCCTGGTTGGCTTCTGAAGCGGTAAAGCTTGCGGTTCCCATCCACAGCCACAGCCAACATGGAGGGTGTGCATGCTGGGCACTCAAAGTGATGCACTTGGGAAAGCTTCTCCACTTCAAATTTTGCATAGCACCATTCCAGAAAAGATGTCTGCATAGTGTCGCCGCAGATTTTACCACTCTGGATTAAAAAACAAACCAAAAATTAAGATATCAAAGTCAATGTAAAACTTGTTGTTGCTTCAATTGGATAACTTACTCGTCCAAAAACTTTAGAGCGCTGTTCAAGCATGCCAATAAAGCATGCCGTGACATTGCTGGTGCAGTAATTTAAGATCTTCGTACGAAGTGAACAGATCCATGGTGTACAGAGTCTCAAAATTTACTGTGGCCGGCCAGTATCCACTGTCCACCAAATCACCAATGCCAACATCCAGAATTTTTCCACATGAACAACTGACTGTTGGAAGGGACAAGTTGTATCGTCCTTTAAAAGAAATAAATCCAATTATATTATTACTTTGTAAGAATTATTAAGGTAAGGAAAAAAAAAATAAAAAAGAAAAAAAAAAGGTACCATTCATTCCTATCAGAATCACTTGTTTTCCAGCTGAAACTTCTGTATGACCAGTTGAGCAGTCACAGCGCGGAAGGGCGACAGGCAAAAGGCACACTAGAAAAGTAGACAAAGTAAAACAAGTTAAAACATTTTAAAACGCTTATTGCGACAGTTTTATTTCACAAAAGACTATTTCAAGATTTCAAATTTAAAAGGCTTATATGATCTTAATTAAAATAAGTACCTCTTTCCTGGTAGGTGAAATTCCCTCCGTCTTTCTTGACAAATGTAGTTGGTGGAAGAGGCCTGTAAAACCCCTCCACCACAGCAGATCGATTGTGAAGAACCATGCTGTCATGTATTGTTAGATCACATGACGCACAATGAAGCGGCCTTGGCAAACAGTCATGACACACTATTACTGCAGCCTCAGAACGACAGTAATGGCAAAGCCCCCTTTTTGGCTTCTCAGATAGCAACATCTGATTCACCATAAAAGGTCTCAAGACGGTCCACTTTCCAAGGAAGAGGCTTTTCTTGTTGTCCAATCTGATGGAGCTGGATCCTCAGCAGGCCCAAAAGGTCTTGCACTTCTTTGATAAGGGATCCTATTTAGGGTATAGTATAAATAAAAATGTAATATGCAGCTGGACCAACTCTGTCTCTGATACTGTACATCTTACTGCTATCAAAAGATTTTTTTGCTTGCAACTTCTGAATAAACGTTCTGAGTACAACTGTAACAATTCCTTACCTATATCTGGAGTGCAAGTTCCAGGTACGTCCTGCTGTCCACTTGTAGATGGCATGCATGACTGTTCCATTGATTGAGTTGCAGCCATAGTTGAAGTTTCTGAATTTAGTAAATAAATATTTTGGTTAATAAATAAAATGACAATGAATTTGAAAATTAAGAATTAGACTGCACAAATACTAGTCTTTGACTGCTCTAGCAACAAATGTATGCCTTTGAATACTGCACTACTAAAAAGAATTTTTGTTTTAACTAAATTACTTAAAATATTGATACACTGAGATAAGATTAATAACACTGTGAGGGAAATTAAATTTAAAGCCATTTCAATACAACCAGTAGTAAAAGAGTATTACCGATACTGTATAAAATGTCCAACCTAAATAAAGTAATCATATTTTCTAGTTATATAAGTGATCATTAGTCATGCGAGAAAGTTTAGTGACTTTATCTTTAACATATTCAGAGCTATTGAACATTTTTAACCAAATGTGATTGTCCTAATTTAAAATTCTTTATAAATCATTACTTCGTTTTAACATAAAATTTGATGAGTGTTCATGAATAGCTGATATCATTATTTGTTTTTAATGTATTAGTTTTATTTATTTATTTTTAAATTTATGTGCTTCTTTTTAAGTTCTTGAGACATTAAATTTTCGGTTTTATTAGTAGTTACAGTAGTTAACTTTTCTAACTGTTATTTCTCTGTCACATAAATAAAAACAGGCATATCAAAGAACAGCTCGGGTCCTAAGGAGTTAAATCCTGGCACTAGCATGTAGCAGTTAGCAGCTGCCGTTTAGCCATCTGTCTGCAGCACGAAGAGCTTAACATTAAAAAGAAACAATAATCTTTCTTTTTCTGTTGAAATGCCTTTAGAGTAAGGATGTCCCGATCAGGTTTTTTGGGCCCGATCCGATTCAGTCATTGGATTATGTAGACTTTGTGGATTCGCCGATACAGAGTCCCGATCCAATACTTTTGTAACACATTTAAAACATTAACAAATTGAATAAACAGATTTGTGTCTTATTTATATTTCATTAACATTATTTTATCATTAGAAAACTTAAATAAAACACTTCAGTGAGGTAGCTTTGATAAACAAGTAAAAATAAAGCAAATATAAACTTGAAAAAATAAATCGTATTTTTTGTTCTATAAGTGATAATTAGTCATGTGAGAAAGTTTAGTGACTAACCTATCAGAGGAGTTAATTTTCTTAACTTGTATTCCTCTTTCAGATAAATAAAACAGGCATATCAGAGGAAAGCTCGGGTCCTAAGGAGTTGAGTCACGGCGCTAGCATGTAGCAGTTAGCATCTGCCAGTTAGCCATTTGTTTATCTGGAGCACGAAGAGCTTAACATTAAAGAAAGCCAAACTCTGTCTTTTTCTGTTGAAATGCCTTTAGAGGTTGTTGTTTAGAGACACTAGCTGTCAGTTTAAAGCGTTTTCAAAAGAGTTATTGATCCCGGAAGTCTGAATACGTGATCGGCTAGCTGGCTAACTTTACATCAGTCCTCTGCTTGAGCTGTTGCTGTTTTCTGCTGCGTTTTCCGGAAATAACATTTTGTGATCTGTTCGTGACATGAAGACTTCTAGTGGAGTATTTATCCGGAATAATAAGATTGAAATATAAAGCGCTGATCATAAGAATCAATGAAATATCCGATCCTGATCGGACAACGGAGCCCGATTCCGATCGAGTTTTCAAACACGTGATGGGCCCGATTTCCGATCACGTGATTGGATCGGGACATCTTTAGAGGTTGTTGTTTGTGTTGGTCCGGCTCCCCAACCCAGACACAACCCCCCACAATGTTGGGCCTGAGGCCTAGCCTCGTGCAGCCATATTGTCTGCAACTATTTCCTTTTCCGTTGTTTGAAAGGTGCAACAGATACTGTAAACAGGTTTCCTCACTTTTTGATGATATAGGTTTGCGCCGCTGTCCCGTTCTACGTCGTTTGGGTAAAGGATGTCCTTCTTCGTCTTCTTCGTGCCAAACAAAAGACAACGGACCTTGTTCCGACGGTTCTCCATGCTGTATACATTTAACAACAAAGTACAAATATAAAACACAGTCAACAGTTATCTGATACAACAAGCCACTGTCGAAATTCGACAATGCCATAAAATATACCCTACCTTGAATTCTTCCGAAAGCGCGTCTGCAATAAACAAAGCGTCGTCCACGTCGTCTCCTACGGGATCCATTGCGGTCAATTTACAATATTTAAAATCTCCAGGTGGATTAAATAGGTAATGGGCGTCACATTCAGTTACGTCAGAAAAAAAAAGGAGAGAGAGAGAGAGGAGGGGGGGGGGGGGGGGGGTCGTTTGGACCGGCTTTCCCCCCTCCCATTTAAACATTTAGGATGATTCTTTCTTTTCAGCTAAACCTTATTGACGTTTTAAAAACTCATTGCAATTTTTGTCGCTGTAAAATAAATAAACAAGCAAGCAACAACGATTTCCCTTATTCTGATGAAGTTCCGCAAAAAAGATTTATGGGTAGTCACGTGCATAATTACTGTAAATTGTTAAATTCCCTTTAAACAATGAATTATTTTGATATTATGCTCTGGTTTGTGAAATGTAATGTTCTTTTTCTGTAGACGAGCTATTTTTGAATCAAAGTAAGGTATTGCTATTTAACGCGTTTAAAACGTGACGCAACAGCAGCTTTCTTCCGGTCCACCGTCAGCGTCCTTGGTTACTGCCATAGCAACGTTTAAAAAAATGAATACATAAACTATACAGCGTTAAACAAAGCCGACTGTCTCTGGCAAGAAAAAACATCGAAACAGGGCCTGGTTGTATCTTTTTTTTGCATTACAGACGATGGGAAGTCTCAAAGATACATGAAAAAACCACAGGTTGGAGTTATTCTCTCCGTTCGATTGTTTTTATTTTATTTATTTATTTTAGACATATATCGGAAACAAGAAACAAGAACAAGTGTGCACAGTTTATTATGACGAGTTGCAGTGGGATGCTGCAGCCAAAATTATTGTTATCAACGTGTTTGTGCTGGCGGAGAAAATAAACAACTGAAGAAGAAAAATATTTGTAGTAGGTTTGTAGTCTTTAGCAGACCGTGAAAAGGATTTCCCGGAAATGACGTATGTCGAGTAAGCCGAGCCCTGGCTCAATCAATGCGTTTAGTTTTATTTTTTATATATATATATTATATCTCTTCCGTTGTCTTATCTATGTTCATGTCTACAATGAAGCTTTTTTTTTTAATGTATATATAGATTCCCTTATTCAAAATATGGCCATGGTTGTGACGGACGTAAACGTTGCTATTTTACGAATTCAGAGCCCGTTTGCAGAAAATGTTGAACGAAACAAATAAACTGCAAGCTGCATGTCGACGCCGAAGGTATATTATGATAGTAAAGGGTATATTTCTCGCTAGAAATGTCATAAAAATAAAGAATTGTTCTCAAAATATCCTATTTTGTTGTTTTTTTTCACTGAAAAAAGAGTGAATAACCGCCATATTTTCTATTCACGGCAGGCTGCAACTCAAAGGTCACGTGATCAGGAGTGGCCCCCATAGAGAATGCATGAGAAAAAGAAACGTAGCAATTCCACAATTTAAACCCCGTTTTTGTGAAACTGCTACGTTTTTCCCTGTGGACAAACGTAGGTACTGCACGTTTTAGAAGGAGACTGGGTTGAAGCTTCACAATGTTCAGGATTTAAATTTCACCATCATTAAAGAAAACTCACTTCTTTTCAGAGCAGCCACGCGCGTGCACGTGAGCGCGTTTCCTCACGCGCACACACACACGCACGCACTCTGCGACAGCCGATCAAAGGCTCTTTGTGTCTTTATTAAAGCTCCAATCAGGAATCGAATCCAGAAAAACATCAAAGACTTTATGTGTGTGCGCGCGTGCACGTGGGCGTGCGCGTGTGTTTTGCAGCTTGATTCTGACCAGTGAAAGCGTGCAGCAGCAGTGAAGTCCTCCAGGTGATCCAGGAATGTGTTTTTGAGGATGTGAGGGCAGCTGGACCTCATGGAACCAGAACCAGAACCAGAACCGGGCTGCTGATTACAGTGTTATTGGGATGTGTGAGTCTTTGTTTTCATGGAAGTCTCAAACTTTTTGTTGGACCGAGTAATATTAACCCAAAGATCCGGGTTCTGATGGGCCCGGCCCGGCCCGGCCCGGCTGTTTACCTGCAGCGAATGATTGAAGAGGGAAAGTGGAGCCAAGAAAAATCCTCTGTAATCCTGATCCAGGATTTGGTTGATCCAGAACTTTCTGCTCCGGTTCCTTCATGAAGAACCTGCAGGTTCTGGACGGACTCGTCTCTGAAGATCATGTCGTTCATGATCCAAACCCAAAGCTGGAATCTTTCTTTGTCTGTAAAGCTTCAAATGTATGCATTTTAACCAGGAATTTCAAAATAAATCAAATTGATTTGAACTTCAAATATTTATTTTTAATTAACACATTAATTTATTTTAAAAATTCTGCTCAATTTAAGAAGAAACGAAACAATTTCACTGAAACTTGGATTCATTTTAACAATAATATGAGAAGTTTTCCAAAATAAAAAAATGAATTTAACATTTAATGAAATCACAAATTAAACTGAATATTAACCCAATAAATCAGAATTGAATTTGTTCAGAAGTTTAGCTGTGAAACCATCTCAGCAGCGAGTCTTCTAAAACATCCAGAAAAACAACAAATCCTTTCAAAGTAAAGTAAAATACTGGAGTTATTCATTAAATGACGTCTGTTCATAAATACTACGTTACTGCAACAAAATCTATATGATGATATAGATTATAGTGAAATCACTGCACTAAACTAGAATTTAAAAGTAAAAATATTCTGAATATTAGCATGAACTTCACTTTTTCTATCTTTCTTAAATTAATTTAATTTAATTTAATTTAATTTAATTTGATTTAATTTAGTTATATTATATTATATTATATTATATTATATTATATTATATTATATTATATTATATTATATTATATTATATTATATTATATTATCTTTAGGGGGTTTACCTGCTCAGGTTCTGCTGGTTCCGGGCGGTCCGGTCCGTGGAGCTCAGGTGCGTCTTCCAGTTCATTTGAGGCTCGCACGACCACCTAGAGAGGTCATGTTGTGGTGTGTATTTAGGGCCGCACTGACCATTGTTTCAGTGGTCGACCAATCAGATGTAACCCCTCATCTTAACCATCGTTAGCTTTAAACTTGACGTGTTTCAGCTACGTGCTAACTCCAAATAAAGACAATAATGTATTAATTCTCGCAGCTTTCCTCCTTCATTTGAGATTAAATCAAATTAAGTCATCTGGATCTGAAACTAAATGAAAGTATTTTTTAAAGTATAAAGTATTTCAAAAGCTATTTGTATGTATAAATACACTAAATATCTGCTCACTGAGGCCCATTTATAAAAGCAAAACTCTAATGACATAAAAACCTGAAGATGTCCACATAAACAAAGAGCTTTGAGACATTATATCTTTAAGAAAGTGGGGAAATGTATTTCAAATCAGTGATGTTGGAATGTACTGCAGTACTTTTACATACACAGATGACATCAGCTTTTTCAGTTTGGTGGACCTTATTTTGATTCTTAAGAAGTAAAAGTAAATAAAAAGGATTTAACAGCTACAGTTCTCCTCTCCAAGAGCACGGACTGAGGCAGGCGTTCCTCAAGGATCAGTCCTGAGAACACGATTCTTTTCATCTGAACATCTTCACGCAGCAGAAAACTCGCCGTCCGCCGTCACTCCTCGTTTCTCCTGGAGAAAATGGATCTCCTCAGGGAGAGTCGCTTTACGTCTGCCTGACCGCCGTCAGTCTGAATGCTGCCATCTGTCAGCGCCTTTGTGTGTTTGCGTGCGCGCGCGTGCACGTGCGTGCGCGCGCATGCTTGAATGGTTTCTGGAAGTCTCCTTTCTCCCCCTGACTGACAGCAGCAGCACAGGAATGCGTTTAGCCTGAATGTGATGAATGAACTGATGTGCATATGAAGGATCCTGTGGCCACGCCCCCTCTGGCAGCCATATATGACCGCGGCGTTACCTTCTTTACAGTCAGAGGAAAGAGCGGCGGTGCCTCAGCTTCAGCCGCTCAGCTTCAGCCGCTCAGCTTCACTCGGAGAGTTTGATCCAGAGAAATGAAAGAATCAAAAAAAGTTAAATTTTCAGAGAAAACCAAACATTTCCCAGGAAATGTTCTTTTCCCAGACAGTTCAGATTCTTCTCAGCAGATGGAGATCTTCTAATCACATTTAATCGACAATTTTCTGGAAAAACTGAAGTTGTTGTGAGCGGTGAGCCGCAGACACAGCCGCCCTCTGGAACCATTTGGTGGTTTCACCCCTAAATCCAAACCTCAATGCTGTCAAGCAGGGAGGATCTGGATTTGAACCCACAACCTTCCAGTCCCAGGATGAACACTGGGCTGCCTGACTAATCAGCTATTCAAACAGTCGATTAGTCGTTACTTTAGATCACGTGGAGTCAGAACTGGAAGTTATGATGGTATAATCTGCTTCTTTTTGGACTATTTTGGCATTTTTTTATGGTTTTATGGGCTGATTTGGAGTTTAGCTAATATTTCAGCTACATGCTAGCTTTCTTTGCTAATTTAGGTTTTTAGTTTTTTTGGCTATTTTGGAGATGACCTAATATTTCATTTACATGCTAGCTCTTTTAGCTAACTTAAGCTTTATTTTTAGGCTGTTTTTGAATTTAGCTAATATTTCAGCTACATGCTAGCTGTTTTGGCTAACTTAAGCTTTATTTTTAGGCTGTTTTTGAATTTAGCTAATATTTCAGCTACATGCTAGCTGTTTTGGCTAACTTAAGCTTTATTTTTAGGCTGTTTTTGAATTTAGCTAATATTTCAGCTACATGCTAGCTGTTTTGACTAACTTAAGCTTTATTTTTAGGCTGTTTTTGAATTTAGCTAATATTTTTGGCTAACTTAAGAATTTTTCTGTGTTTTAGGGTCATTTTGAGTTTAGCTAACATTTCAGTAGCATGTTAGCTATTTTGGCTAATTTAGGGTTTTTAAAAGACTATTTTAGAGTTCAGATAATATTTCAGCTACATGCTAGCTGTTTTGGTTAAGTTAGGCTTTATTTTTATTCTTTTAGGCTAATTTGGCATTTAACTAATATTTTAGCTGCTATCAGCTTCAGCATCTTCAGCTGCCAAATTCAGCTCACAGCATTCACATTAGCATTATCACAGATAATATCTATATTTAGTTTTTTGTTAGTTCAATGGTTAAGACGTGTGACTGAAAGTCATCAGTGATTATCCTACTATTAAAATAACTGGTTGTGTTTGCACTGATGAACACTCTTTCCACTTAAGTTGCTAATGTCTGGTTTCCACTTAGAGGTCCAGACCAGACTGAACCGGACCGAGTCGTACCATTTTTGGATCTCCTGTTGGTTGTGGGTCCATAGAAAAATGGAACGGACCAGTTAGAGAGATGAAATCCATTGATTGGTGGAAACTATCAATCATGTTGACTCTTATCTCGACTCAAGCTGAAGGTTTTCTCTTCTTGTCGGCTGAATTCTTCTTTGGATCTCCAAATCTTCTGTTACATTCTCTGCATTCAGTCATGGGTCTTCACCCAGCATGCACCTTGATGCTCCAACACTCAATGGAAACGCTCACTGGAATTCTCCGGACCATTCTGAACCGGTCAGGTCTGGTGGAAACGAAGCCTAACTTGGTTCGTTTTTGCCAACATAAACGTTTCTGCAAAGACGGTTCAGGTTCGAGTGCAGGGATGACTCGAGGCTGCTCATGTCCTTCATGTTTGGAGTCCTCTGAGGGTCGGACGTTTTCCTCAGCGAGGTTCTCTTGTCTAGTGTGCTTCATCAAACCGTGTTCATGTTCTGTCGGCAGGACGCCCCGGCTGGATGATGACTCTGGTGTTTGTGGACCAGGACGTCCAGAGGAAGGCTCGGTTTCTGTAACGTCTCATCAAAATGTGTCAGTTCTAGAGTCTTTGGATGACTCAGTCATAGATTTGACCAGACACTCTACTACAGGACTGTCCACGTTTGAACTTTCCTGTGGAGAGGATGTCCTTGATGCTGCAGATGTAGCTGCTCCCTCCAGAAAACCTTCTGCATCAGTCCTGTTGGTCTGTGAGGAAAGGTGAATCTCCAGGTAGCTCTGTGACCCCGCCCACCACCCGTCAGGATGACAGGAAGTCCATCCATCTCCCCGGGATGTTTGGAGCTGAAGCTTTTAGGCGCCCAACCTGCCGGCGCAGGTAAAGGCACGCTCCTGCGAGGTTATGAGAAAGGTCAGGCAGACAATGGAGCCTGATACTGAAGCAGCTCCAGCCCCAGGCTCGGTTTGAAACCTTCAGCTGAAAAAACATCCATTATGGATGAGAAGGAGCTGAACGACTGCGAGGACAAACAAAAGCACCTTCTCCTTCCTGGAGGCACCGAGCAGGAGTTCACACAAAGCTCCTCTGTGAGGCCCGGAGGCTGCGGTTCTGTTTGACGTCTTTCTGTTATGATTTCAGCAGCTCTGATTCACACCTCTCACTTCCTCGGGTCCAGCTTTCGTCAGCGGGAAGTTTTCCTCAGTGAGTCTGACTTAGATCAGGACAAAACAGATGATTTAATACTTCATGAACACTGATGCATGGATTAGGTTTTGGCAAGAGCACGGCAATATAATATGTATCACGATATGAAATCAATCATGATATATGAAATGTATCACGATATGAAATATATCATGATATGAAATGTATCACGATATGAAATATATCATGATATGAAATGTATCACGATATGAAATATATCACAATATGAAATATCACTATTGGTCAGTGGATTTGGTTGAAATGAAAATAAGACACTCATAAATAATTCATGTAAAATATTTGATTCTTATAAATAAAAAATGACAATGTTAGTAGAAGCCGCTGAAACTTTTCTTTTTTTCCCACAATCTAATTGACAGAAACTCCTTCTAATTATTATTCATATTCATATTTTCTGGAGTATAAGTCGTACTTTTAAGAGAAAAGTCCGACATTTATGATCAAATTCAACGCTCAAATTTAATGCTCGATGTTTGTCCAAAAATACATTTCTGTAAAGCACTTTGATGTGTTCTGTAGCTGGAAAATTGTTTTATAAATAAAGTTTATTTGAATGTGATTGTTTGAAGCAGCTCTTTACTCTTTAAGGTGTAGAAACCTCTGGTTTCAACCGTGTGGATGGATGAACGAGGACCTCAGCTGAACTAAAGCACACGCTCTATTTATGCAGAATTTTGAAATTTAATATTAAGAAATAAAATTGAAACAAAAAAATCCAGCTTTGTAAAATTATCATGGTTACAATATTGAGTCAACAAGATCTAATGCATTTGTAAACCTCTTTATCTCATTAAACACTCGTTAAAACTCGCTAATACTCGTTAATAATTGTCAATACTCGTTAAAACTCTTTAATACTCTTTAATACTCTTTAATACTCGTTAATACCCGTTTAAACTCTTTAATACTTGTTAATACTCGTTAATACTCGTTAATACTCGTTTAAACACTTTAATACTCTTTAATACTCTTTTATACTCGTTAATACTCGTTAATACTCGTTAATACTCGTTAATACTCGTTTAAACTCTTTAATACTTTTTAATACTCGTTAATACTCGTTAATACTCATTTAAACTCTTTAATACTCGTTAATACTCGTTTAAACGCTTTAATACTCGTTAAAACTCGTTAATACTCATTTAAACTCTTTAATACTCGTTTAAACGCTTTAATACTCTTTAATACTCGTTAATACCCGTTAATACTCGTTAATACTCGTTTAAACGCTTTAATACTCGTTAATACTCGTTGAAACGCTTTAATACTCGTTAATACTCGTTAATACTCGTTAAGGCGGTTCATTCCGGTTTTCTCCTTCAGAATCTACTGGATTATGTTGATTGTGTTAACATTATAAATAAAGTTACGGTATGTTACAGATCTGAAGCGTCGCCGGTGACGCTTCGAGTGTTAAAGGGTTAACAACGATGAGCATAAATTCACTGATAGTTTTGTGTTTTTTTTATTAGCTTGCTGCTTTTTTCTTTTTTGCTTTTTGGAAAACAAAAACAAAAATGTTTCGAAACCCAAAGATCTTTCACTGTTTTCTTTGTTTTTGGGTCTTTAGCGCCACCATGAGGAACAAACTGTTAATGAACGGCTGTTGATGTTTTAATGATTTAAGATGAATCAAATTCTGATGAATGATTTAAAGTGAAGTCATTTTTAAAATAAAGCATTTTTATCGTGGTCATCCGACACGTTTTACTTGAGTCTTTTATTCTGAAGGGCTGGTTTTGTTTGGCTGAACCGACTGATGTTTGGGACAGAATGGAGTTTTCCTCCTGAACCACCTGTTTGCATGTCCAGTCTTTAGGAGGATGACAGCAGAGACTGATTACACTGACCTGGGGGGGGGCTCCCCCGCCCTCGCAGTAACCGGGGGGGCCCCCGCCGACCCGCCCCCTCCCTGCAAGACCAAAAGAAAAGCATAAAGAAAGACGGAAAGAGGACAAAAACAGAGAGGCCTCGCTGTCAGTCTCTGAGATCCGTCAGAACCGCCTCCTTTATCGAGTCGGATCAAAAACAGAATCTCACTGGAAAGTTTCCCATCCGTGTCTGGCCTCGTGTGCTAAAGTTCTACACAGAAATACTTAAATCTGTGATTAAAGCCCAGCATTGAACAGGCTTTACTGTTTAGAAAAAGATGAAATCTGTGAAATCAAGCGTGAACCTGCAGAAGAAACCAGAAGGATCAGCCTGACATCACCTGGGATGAAGTCATGTGACATCACCTGGGATGAAGTCATGTGACATAAGGTTCTTTCCATCAGTGTAATCAGATGAAATATTCCTGCCGTCTTTGTCTATGAAAACAAAACTTTCACTTTAGAAAACTCAAAAACTTTAAAAACTTCAGACAAAGATGAAGTCAGGTAAAATTGATCGATCTGAATCAAGCGAAGCTTAATAGATCAATAGTCAACCCATAAGAGTAGAGTTTGATCTAATGCATAATGCTAACGTCTGCTAACCTGATGCTAACCCCATTTAGTTTAAAGATGGGCAGAAAATGTGGCCCCAAATAAAATTTGTGTGAAGTTTCTGTGGTGGCCCCGCCTGTGTTTACCCTCATTGGCTCAAGTAGAGAATCAGTGCGTTAGCTCGCTAGCCAGCCTCCTGGTGGACGGCGTAGCATGCTAGCGAGCTCCACTGTAGCAATCTTGGTAGCTTTGCTGTAGCGAACTAACTAGCTCTGCTGTAACGAGCCTCGCTATATCAAGCTAGCAAGCTCCGCTATAGAAAGTTCAGCTGTAGTGAGTTCCTTCGTATCGAAGCCACTCTGCTGTCCCCAGAGCAGCCGGCTAGCATAGCGAGCTATCCCACTGAGTGTCCATTTAAGCCAATATGGGGCCCCCACAGAAACGTGATTAAAGGATCTACATTTTTTGCCCATTTTTAAACCATATGGGGCCACTTGGCCATAATGCATGCAAACGTATAATGGGATTTCCCAAAGGATGGCTAATGCTAACGCTAGGTCGACCTAAACATACTCTGTTGACTAAATGAACATCTTTATATGAATTTTCCAAACTATTTTAAGGAAATATTTCAAAGTAACCAATTATGATCTAAAACATCATTCTTTCTTCTTCTGGAATAAGGTGTAATGCTATAGTGTGATCGCCACCTAGTGGCCAAACTGAAACGCCCTCCAGGAGAAGCAGAACAATAGTTGAGAATCCATGTAACACTGTATGATATTAACAATCTCATTATTTCTCTGATATATTTTACACTATTTGAACTGGATCAGATTAATGTGAAAATCTTCAAAACATTTATAGAATATTAATGTATTTCTAAAAAAATATGTAAACTGAATTGAATTGAATTAAGTGGATGAAAAGAATAAAAAAAAAAATCTGAATTGAATCGATTCTGGGAATTCTTGGCGATTCCAGCCCGATCCTCTAAACTCATCAAACCTCTCTCAACTGTTGGACAAACAGTATCTAAGGTAATCGTGGGGAAGCCCCTCCCTGCTTGTCCAGTGTGAACCCCATAGTCTAAATAACTTACTTACTTCCTGCCCTTTACGCCTTGAGACGCTTAGGGCAGCAACGAAATCTTTCCATTTCTGACGGTCGCGGGCCAAGGTGTAGATAGTTCCCCAGGTGATTTTAGGCCGTCCTCTTTTTCTTTTTCCATCTGGTCTCCAGTGTAGTGCTGTTTTTATGATTGTGTTTTCTTCACTCCTCAGTACGTGTCCTATCCATGTCCTGCGTCTTTTGAAGATAATTGTTGATATATCTTCTTGGTTGCAACGGGACAATAGGATTTCATTGTCGTCCCTATGAGACCACCTGTAATGGGTGCCCATGGACTACGGCTGCCACGATTAGTCGACTAATCGATGACTAATCGACTATTAAAATAGTCGACAACTAATTTAATAGTCGATTAATCGTTACTTTATATTGTATGAAGTCAGAGTGTAGTAAAGTTAAAAGTTATAATAGCATTCTGCCAGCTTTTTGGACTATTTTGGCATTTAATAAGTTTCTTTGGCCTTTTATGGAGTTTAGCTAATATTTAATCTACATGCTAGCTGTTTTGGATAACTTAAGGTTTCTTTTTTTAGTTTTTTAAGCTATTTTTAAGTTTAACTACTATTTCAGCGACATAGCTATTTTGGTTAATTTAGGATTTTTCTGTTTTTTTTAGGCTAATTTTGAGTTTAGCTAATATTTCAGCAGAATGCTAGCTATTTTGGTTAACTTTGGCTCTTTTTATTTTTTAGGCTAATTTGGCATTTAATTAATATTTCAGCTGGTTATCAACTTCAGCGTCTTTACATCCAGTTTGCGCCTGACCCGATTAGTCGACTAATCGGAAAAAATAATCGGTGATTAGTCGACTATTAAAATAATCGTTTGTGGCAGCCCTACCATGGACTGCCACCTTGTCGTGGTTGGGGGGCTTGCGCGTCTCGAGGACCTGGATAGCTATGCCGGCTGGAGCTTTACGCTCCTGGTAGGGTCTCCCGTGCCAGACAGATTGAAGGGTAGAGGCCAGACTAAGAGAAGTCCCCTGGCCCTCCAGGTTGGGGGTTTGGTACAGGGCTAACCACCCGGCCCAACATGGTTACGGAAACAGCAACGAAATAGTCTAAATAAGCATGACAAGAAAGCGAGTCGTAGAAACGTAGCAACATTTTTATCATTTGTAAAATAATGTTTTTTTATTTGTTTTTCTTGTTCTCTGTTTAAACTGTTTATGCAGCGTTTGTCGCCCCCTGCAGGTGAGGCTTGCAGGTATCTGTTCCGGCTCAGATCCTCGCCAGTTACACAGCAACACAGTCCCGTTTGTCTGCAGGTTACTCATTGGTGTTCTTCACAGAGGCCTCAGTCGGGCTAATGAACAGCTCAGTGTGTGCCAGCGCCGTAACCATATTTTTATGTTGTTGTAAAAGCCGATCAGCTGGAACGGCGTTGGTCCGCGCGGCGTGGAGGAGCCCTCTGCCCAAACGAGTCCCAACAAACCCCCAGTGTGTGTCGGCGGGACGACCCGCGGACGCCGTTGTAAAGCTGCACATTTACAGGCTTTATGGAGTGTCGACAAAGTTCCTTAACAAGCGGCGCATTCAACCTGCCGACACGCCCTCGTGTGCGCGGCGGCGGACACAGAGACGGCCTGTCTGCGGCTCCTTTCAGCGAGCGGAGAGACGCGACCCGGCGATACGATCGCTCGCGGCGCAGCAGGAGAATCAGATAAGAAAGAGTTTCTGAAACGCTGACGACAGCCTGTTATGACTCCAGAACCAAACGTGTTCACAGCAGCTGCTGGACCGAGACACCGAGGTGCTGAACGCAACAAACCAGTGAGGTCACCATGATGATACCACCCCCACCATGCCTTCACATCAGGGCAGGATCCTCATGTTACGTCTTCTGAAATAAAGCAGAGAAAATAATAAAGCGCGTTCTGCTTTATCATCTTCCATTCATGGAAGTTTTTAAGTTTATTTATGAAGTTCTGCCTTAATTGTCTTTGATCTGTTTCCAAAAACGTTCCCAGAACTATTTTAAAAACATGAAGATGATTTTATCCAAAATCTATCCATCCTGTGTTAGTTTCTGCAGGAGTTCATTAGATATTCATCTGAGTTGTGGTCGGGACTGTTGGGATGGAGTGACTCTTCCTCCACTTCCCATCATGCATCTGTTTACACGTTCTCCTGCTAGCTTACAGCCCCTCACACCACCAACCTCACATTACTGCTGCAGCATCAGAAATATCCAGACGCACAGTTTCACCTCATCCTCATTGGTTAAGGTTCTCAGTGTCACTTTTGGACGTTTTGGGTTTCCCCGGCTTGTCGTTTTTGATGTGGGACACGGTATCGGTATGCGGTTCTGGAAGTGCAATGGTCCTCAGGATATGTCCAGTTCCGGTTACCTGACCTTAACCCAGTGCTTGTTTGTTCGTCTAGTACCAGTTTGGGTCGTGAACAGCAGCTGGTACGGCGTCTAGTACTGGTTCACGTCCGGTACCGTGTCTTGTTTGCACCCGGTACCGAGTCTGGTCCGCATCCGGTACCGCATCTACTACAGGTTTGAGTCTGGTACTGCATCTGGTACCGCGTCTAGTACTGCTTCAGATCTTGTACCGCATCTGGTACCGCATCTACTGCAGGTTTGGATCCTGTACCGTATCCGGTACCGTGTCTAGTACAGATTTGAGTCTGGTACAGCATCTGGTTAGGGTTAGGGCACCGATACCCAGATGCCCTGACCCTACGTGTCACAGTACTGGACTGGTTCTGGCCCGTTGCCCAGAGGTTTAGGATTATGATTAAACAGGAACAACCAGCATATCAAAAAAACGACCCTTGGTTAAGGACCCTTAACCAAGGGTCCATATGTGGCGAGTTGGAGTAAGAATGTGATCCAGAGTTCTGATCCAGAATCCAGTTTAGACGAGGAAAACAAAGACGTTCATGGATCTCTGTTAGTGAATGCATCAGAATGGGGTGGAGCAGGTAGACTGTGGCCACGCCCAGTGGATTTTTTAAGTCACAAATTTAACCTTTCTACATCTCGATTGAAAACAGTTTGAATAAATAATTACTCATAAATGTAATTTTAAAGTTCATTTTCTGTCTCCGTGTCCTCCATCATCAGAAATGCTACGAGAACGTGTTAAAAACAGCGTTTTTGGGTCTTTAAAGCAGTGAAGTTCCTGCAGAGGAGGAAGGAGCAGAACTCCCTCCTGCGTCTCCTTCAGTCGTCTTGTTTCTCGCTCAGGTGTGAGGAGCAGAGCGGCGTTTGAAGGAGCTCCGTGTTTGTCGTTCAGAACGAGTTTGTTTGAATGTTGGACAGGATGTTCGCTGAAGGCGCTCAGCGTTCACCCGTCAAGTGTTTGGGATTCGTCCTGTTTCTGCTCAGGTGTGTCGATAAAGTTGGATCCATGTGGTAAAGTGACTGCTCTCTCTCTCTCTCTCTCTCTGTCTCTGCAGTGACCTCAGCATGAACAACATGACCCTGATCTCTGCAGGATCTTTGTCCAACCTGCACTTCCTGCAGGAGCTGTGAGTCGCTCGCATCACTGCTGACTCTGAGGATCAAACCATTTTTACTGCTCAATGTTGTTGCCAGATATTTAGCCCAATATCACAAAGAGAATGGCCTCATTGGACTTCAGGCCAGTAATTATGCGGAAGCAGCCGGAGGCGAGGTCCACGGGCAAGAACAGGAGCACAGATGATCCACCTGGAATCTGAGGAACAACACCCGAATCCCACTGCACCAAACAGAAGCTCAGAGAACGAAATGGAAATATGAAAATTAAAACATATTCAATAAGCATTAGTTATAACTTTATTTAGAAGAGGAGATCAGAACCAACAAAACAGATAAAAACTCAAACATTTAGTAAGAAAGAAATCTTTTTATCACCTTCAATGATACTTACAGCTTTTATGGCTTATTTAGAATATTGTTCAGTTTTTTGGGCTAATTTAGAGTTTAGCTAATATTTCAGCTACATGCTAATTGTTTTGGCTAACTTAGGTTTTATCTTTATAAAGTAATTTGGTATTAACTATTATTTTAGCTGCATGCTAGCTATTTTGGCAAATTTGGGTGTTTTGTTTTTTAGGCTAATTTAGAGTCTAGCTAATATTTCAGCGACATGCTAGCTGTTTTGGCTAACTTAGGCTTTTTAATCTTTATGAGGTAATTTGGGATTTAATTATTATTTTAGCTGCATGCTAGCAGTTTTGGCAAATTTGGGTGTTTTGTTTTTTAGGCTAATTTAGAGTCTAGCTAATATTTCAGCTACATGCTAGCAGTTTTGGCAAATTGGGTGTTTTGTTTTTTAGGCTAATTTAGAGTCTAGCTAATATTTCAGCTACATGCTAGCAGTTTTGGCAAATTTGGGTGTTTTGTTTTTTAGGCTAATTTAGAGTCTAGCTAATATTTCAGCTACATGCTAGCTGTTTTGGCTAACTTGGGCTTTTTAATCTTTATAAGGTAATTTGGGATTTAATTATTATTTTAGCTGCGTGCTAGCAGTTTTGGCTAATTTGGGTTTTTTGTTTTTTAGGATAATTCAGAGTTTAGCTAACTTAGGCTTTTTAAAAAATCTTTATAAGGTAATTTGGCATTCAGCTAATATTTTATCTGGCTGTCGGCTTCAGTATTTTTAGCTATCAGTTTCAGCATCTTCAGCGACCAAATTCAGCTCATCATTCACACCAGTGTGAATGTATTTAGTGTTTAGTTAGTTTAAAGCTATAATGGTTAAGATGTGTTTTTCATCCGCTTTGCGCACGACCCCATTTGTCAACTAATCTGAGAAAATAACCTCTGATTAGTAGGGCTGCCACAAACGATTATTTTAATAGTCGACTAATCACCGATTATTACTAATCGGGTCATGCGCAAACTGGATGTAAAGACACTGAAGTTGATAACCAGCTGAAATATTAATTAAATGCCAAATTAGCCTAAAAAATAAAAAGAGCCGAAGTTAACCAAAATAGCTAGCATACTGCTGAAATATTAGCTAAACTCAAAATTAGCCTAAAAAAACCTGAAAAATCCTAAATTAACCAAAATAGCTATGTCGCTGAAATATTAGTTAAACTTAAAAATATCTTAAAAAACTAAAAAAAGAAACCTTAAGTTAGCCAAAACAGCTAGCATGTAGATTAAATATTAGCTAAACTCCATAAAAGGCCAAAGAAACTTATTAAATGCCAAAATAGTCCAAAAAGCTGGCAGAATGCTATTATAACTTTTAACTTTACTACACTCTGACTTCATACAATATAAAGTAACGATTAATCGACTATTAAATTAGTTGTCAACTATTTTAATAGTCGATTAGTCATCGATTAGTCGACTAATCGTGGCAGCCCTACTGATTACAATAGAATAGAATAGAATAGAATAGAATAGAATAGAATAGAATAGAATAGAATAGAATAGAATAGAAAATACTTTATTAATCCCTTTGGCAGTATTTTCTATTCTATTCTATTCTATTCTATTCTAATCAGAGGTTATTTTCTCAGATTAGTTGACAAATCGGGTCATGTGCAAAGCGGATGTAAAACACATCTAGTCGACTACTAACATAGCTGTTTGTTTGCACGACTGCAAACTCTTCAGGTAATGAAAGTTGATTAAATGAGAGCGTGGTCTCTGGATCCGTCAGTGACAGTGGCGCTGTCTGGACGGCGGCGTCTTTCCCGCCGGGAGCTCCTCCTGTAATCTCATTCCCGCTCGCCTCCTGCAGCCCCGTTTGAACACTTTTCCAAACGCGTCTAAATTAAAACAAACAGGCAGCCGGCGGAGCCGAAGGGGGGAGCGGCCGACCCGGCCGAGACCCGTTTGACTTTTGACCGCTGTTGCGCCGCGCTGCCAGCTGTGCGTCTGCCTGCGTGTGATATTTGTCACTACGGTGGGAGAAACGTCACTGCGGCGAGAAGTCTGCAGACATGCAGAGCGGCTGAACTCTGAGCGGCCCCCGAAGAGCAAACAGACCCACGGGACTCGTCGCTGCTGCGGGTCGGAGGCTGGGGTTAACCTGAAAACAGAAACTCCTGCAGCGCTCTGTCCAATCACGGTCCAAAGGAGAACTGGAGAACGAGACCGTTTGTCCTCCAATAGACAGTTCTGGGACAGGAAAACCCTTTTGGATTCAACAACGTCGTTAGGAACCAGCGGTGAAGATCAGGAGACCAGGTAGAAGTTTAGAACATTGTTTAAAAGAGGAAAAGAGCAATTACAGCAGATGATCTGATGAAGTCGGTGAGTGACGAACTGTAATGAAGACATCTGTGGAGAATTCTGAACCCAGAAAAACTGTGACAGAACCAGAACTTGATTAAAAACCATCACTGAAAACACAAACTTTAGATACAACCATCACAGTGTTCACCTGCAGGTGAGAACGCCATCAGGTCAAGTCACGAGTCTCAGAACGGGCAGACGGCTGGTTCCAATCGCAGCAGGTTTATTAGCGAGGTCAACAACCAGCATGGGAGCATTTTGATTAGTTAGAATCCAGGCGAGGGTCAGGGCAGGCGGCAGGCAAACGGAGATTAAAACAGAAGATCAGGTCCAGAAGAAACGCTCGGTATGCAGGCGGAGTGGCACTAACAATACTCCGCACTGAGTCGGGCTCTGAGGCTGATTGGCAAATGAGAGTCAGCTGAGCAACATCCAGGGCTTTCTGGGAGATGTAGTGCATTATGGATGCCACGCCCACATTTCGCCATGTTTGGTCAGGAGGAAGTCCAGTTCGTAACTGGATTCCTGCTGTGAGAAACAGAATCTGGATTTTTAATTCCCGATTCATCACCAACGTAAAGACAAAGAGACGCTGAGAGTTTGACTTTCAGTAAAAGCTTTCCAGATCAGGCATCAGGCTTAATGTGCATCCTTGTAATTGTTGTTCTGGACCGTCGACTGTATCAGAGAACTGGACTGAGTGGGTTAACTTCCAGCTCCATTAAAGTCAATTCAGTCGCTGTTTTTTCACAATAGACGTCTACGGAATTTTAGCTTCTTGGAGCCACTTCCTGTTTGGAACAGCGGGGGGGCACTCAGTCCACTTCTCATATACAGTCAGTGTTAGGGGCAGCAGATTGAAGGTTGTTCCTGATCTCTTTCTCTGTCACTCAGACGTCTGGCTGGAAACGATCTGACCTTCATCCCCAAAGGAGCGTTCTCCGGCCTCTACAACCTCAAAGTTCTGTGAGTTTGACACTTTTCTGACCTGAATGGACTGCGATGAATAAAATCAAACTCTTCATGTTTAGAGGTCCCATCAAATGTTTGGGTTTTTTTTTTTCACTTTTGAGGTTTTCGTTATAAAATCCGAGTTTTAATCTTGTTTTTTCCCTCTTAAATGCTTCTTTTGGTTCTTTTCTTTGGCTTTTGTTCCAGAATGCTCCAGAACAACCAGCTGAGGTCTGTTCCTGCCGAGGCCTTCAACAACCTGCACAACCTGCAGTCACTGTGAGACGCCCTTTGGTTGCTTTATTCCTGCTCACAAATGTTGGGTCTTTATCTTTTAGACTTCATCTTACTGTCATAGCTTCTTAAATGTTTCACAAACTGAAAAAAACCCCAAACTAACAACACACTCATTCTTGTCTACAGACATCGTGGGGACTACAGTTGTATATACACCATGAAGGTCCCCATTATGTAGCAAAACGTGCGCTCATACACACACACAAACTTAAGTCTCATTTTACTTTTTTTTTTTTTTTGGTGGAAAGGAATCCAAACACACATGATCCAGTATATTAATGTATGTAGTGCACACAGTGTCTCCGCTGAGCCTGATGACACACAGTAATTATACTGAAACTGTACCTGTGTGTGTGTGTGTGTGTGTGTGTGTAGACTCTGATAAGGCCATAAGAATGGAGAGCGCCAAGTCTTTCTGTAGGACCCTCATTTATCTGATGGACAATTATGTAAAGTCCCATCCTTCTCGTCTCTCTCTGGCGGAACAGAGAAGTTATTGTTTGGACTCCCCGCTCTCCACAGGCGTGTTTATGTCACCTGAGGAAAAGTCTTTTAAAGTTACTCATACCAGGAGCCTGCTGTTCCTGGTGAAGAAAAAAAAAATGGTTATTTGTTTTCAGGGTTTCTTATAAAACCTGGACTCGGACTAAAACCAGTTTATGTGGGATGCAAACGCAAAACAATAAAGTGCTTAAACACCTGAACTGAAGGCAGCAGATTTCTATTCATCTATCAATTCAACCGCTTTTACTTAATCCCCCCAAAAATGTAACAAAAACTCATCTGGTGATTTCACTTAAATCCTATAGTTAACCCTCCAGTGAGCTCCAGTGTTCGTGTTCTTTCATTTACTGTAAAGATTTTGTGTTTAACCGTCAGCGGACA
Organism: Oryzias javanicus; assembly: GCA_003999625.1. NCBI lineage: Eukaryota > Metazoa > Chordata > Actinopteri > Beloniformes > Adrianichthyidae > Oryzias > Oryzias javanicus. The sequence goes on from CM012459.1 coordinate 17,575,427, forward strand.
CGCTCAGGTGTTAAAGGGTTAAATAGAACTTTTGTTTTGTTTGTTTTGCCAAAAAAAGAACATATTATAAAAGTGTTTGTTTTTAAGCCAGAATGCAAAAAAATAATAACAAAAGAACATTTTAAAGGAAAAAAAGATTAATTGTTTATCTTTGTTGATCAAATTTTTTATGAAAAATAATATAAAAACATTGCAGCAGGTATAGAGTAAAATCTCAAAACTCCCACAAAAACCAGATAAATGATTCTGCTGATGCAAAACAAGAGAATCAGAGCAAAAGTTTAAGGTTACAGACTCACAAAAGGACTTCTTCATGTCAGACATTCATCAAATCTTCATTTAAAAACTCAATTGGAGTGAAAGATATCCTGAGCTAAAGGGAAAATCAGCTTATTTTATGCTGATTCCTTCATATTCAGCTTTCATATTCAGCCAAAAAACGAGTTTTAATTGCAAACCATTAGTTTGATAATTACAAATCATGGCTGGAGCTCTGAAGTGTTTTTCCTGTAACTTCAGCTCTGAGACTCAAACTTCAAGGCGTTGTTGACTTAGCTGTCCTGAATGAACTCTGCACAAGTCATTTTGTTCTTGTGACATGAAATAAAGCAGATTCATTCTCATCAGAAGTTCATGGAGCGCTTTAAAAAGGGTTTTTTAATTTTGATTTTATTGCGTCATAAATGCAGGACTCTTGATTACTTCATGAATTCCCCTGAAAGCCGTCTCCACGATGAGCGTGCGCTCGTTAAAACGCTCTTGTTGTTGCTCGGAGAGCCTCTTGTTCCTTTCAAGTGGTTCTTCAGCGTCCTGCCGATCATTCCTCGGACTCGAACGCTCTTCAGGCAACATCAGGCGGAAAAACAATGTTTAGAGGCGTCTGCTTCATTTAAAAAACCCTAGATTAGTGTTTTAAACCCATCAACACTTTCTCCAGTGAACACCCCCCCTGACTGATTCTTGCTCTGTTCAAAGGCGTCTGGACGCCAACCACATCTCCAGCGTCCCGCCCGGCTCCTTCTCCGGCCTGCGCTCGCTGCGCCACCTGTGGCTGGACGACAACGCTCTGACGGAGGTTCCCGCGGCGGCTCTGAGCGAGCTGCCCGCCCTGCAGGCCATGACGCTCGCCCTGAACCACATCAGCCGTGTTCCCGACCACGCCTTCAGCGCGCTGGGACGCCTGGTGGTGCTGTACGTACTCAGGGATACCGGCACCGGAATGATCCGGAGGAATGTTTGTTAAATTAGAATTAAACAACATTACACAGAATGTTAATCATCCCAAATTGTGCTGGATCGGATATTTTTTTTGCCATAAAGATAAAAACTTTTTGTAATTTCACTAAGATAAAGTATTTAATAAAAAAAAATATCATTAAAGTAAAATATAACCACAGAAAAATAATGGTGCGTTCACACGCGATTGGGGCGTCAAGAATCAATGTTAAGTCAATGTACCGGCGCCATCCGAGGACCAATCAGAGACTCCGCTTTGAACATGTGACGTTTTTAGAGAAATTAAGATTCAATATGGCCGATTTTTGTCTCTAACTTCCATTTGTTTTCTTAACCCACTGGAGAAACATGTTTCCATTCTCAAGTCGTCACATTTGATGTTTGGTTAAAGCGTAACAAAATCCTAAATTACCCTTTTTGGCCGTTGACCCTCTGTAGACGGAGCTTTAAAAGTCTGTTGGTCATTGCCAAATTTTTGAAAAATTCAAAGAAACTTGTTTAGTTCTTGAACATATCATGATAGTGCTGCCCCCTACAGTCCCATGTCATGATCTGCATCTCCAGTAATGAGATGCCCCACCCCTCCGACTGGAGTTTCAGATTTTGGCTGTGGGCGGAGTCAGCCTCCAATGTCCCTGTTTGGTGACTCTTTAAGGACCCTCCACGTCAGTTTTTGACGTTTTGAGGGTCCCCATCTCGCTGGCTGCTCCCCTTAAAGCTCAGTGGCCTTAACCAGCTCAGTGGCCTTGTGGTAGAGTGTCCACCCTGAGATTGGAAGGTCATGGGTTCAAGTCCAGGCCGAGTCATACCAAAGACTGTAAAATGGGACCCAGTGCCTCCCTGCTTGGCACTCAGCATTAAGGGGTTGGATTGGGGGGTTAAACCACCAAATGGTTCCCGAGCGCGGCTGTGTCTGCAGCTCACCGCTCCCTTAGGGGATGGGTCAAATGCGGAGAACAAATTTCGCACACTTAGGTGTGTGACAACTAATGGGACTTTAACTTTAACTTTTTAAATCAGGGGTCTGGTCATTTTGTCGGACTCTGTACCGGACGTAGACCGAACCTTGGGACTGGCACTGGTACCCTAACCCGGTACCCTAACTCTAGCCTGGTCCGCCTCTGGTATTACATCCAGAAGTGATACCGGGTTATGGTTAGGATACCGGTGCGGTCTACGTCCTGGTTTGCGGACCACAGGTTGTGACTGAAACAGCCAGTACGTCAAAAAAAAACAAAACGAGGAGTTGGGGTCACCCAAAACCTCAATTTTTGACGCAGAGGGTTCTCAACCAAACGTCAGCATATGCGACAGCTGGGTTCCCAGAGACTGACCCGGTTACTGTTGGGTGAAGTAAAACGACCATCAGGAGTGAAGTGCACCACACCGGGAGATCTCTGAAAGATCTGGTGAAACCCGACACCACAACGTGCTCACCTGTAGAGCTCTCCAGAACATATAAACCCAAGCTACTCGCTCAACATCATCCATGTTTTCCACGTGTGAAGATTAAGGTTGAGGGATTTAAAATCACGTATCTTTGTGATTTTTAGCATAAAAGGTTTGATTTTCTTTTGATGGAAAAAGATGCTGTTTTTATTTTCAATTTTAGGATTTTAAGCGCAAAAGTCTAAAAACACCATAAACGTTTTTAGTTGCTATCATCATTTGTTTTTAAATGAAAAGTTAAAGTATTTTAAACTTTCAGAAGGCAGAGGGGGCGTGTCTTCTGAGGGGCGTGGCCTTTGAGGATTTGAAATGTTGAGAGTGATCAAAGCCTCAGACGGAGCAGTCACGGTTGTGAAGTGCTTCCATGTGAACGAAGGCTTCAGTCACCTTATAAATGACTTTTTAACCTCTCTGCTCTCCATTAAAGGTTCCTGAATGCAACTTGTTAAACTTCATGGACGAACCGCAAACAGGAACCAATTATGGTTACAGTAAAAAACAAAAAAACTGCATTTTTTGAGCACATCTGGTGACAGATTTCTGATGAAGTGACTTTCTTCATCGACATAAATTCTGCTCTAAAAGTTGTAATCAGAAACTAAACAAACATATGGATTTACTTCACTTGATCCGAGTTTCTAGAAACACCTTTTGGTTTCTGGGAAGGATCTGTGCGACCTTTGTGTGTGGTTGTTGACCAGCTGTCCCCGTTTGTGCGTCTGCGGCAGAACAACAGGCAGACTCCCTGTTTGTGTGCGTCTGACGGCATTCAGAGCGGCAGCATTGAAGTTCTTTTGTCCGGAGCGCTTGAAGCTAATTTGCATGAAATTACCAAAAGAAGGAAACTTCTTGAAAGGCCCCGGGGCCCCCTTTCTGGAAGACACACACATGCTCGGGGGGGCTCTTTGTCCGCTTCATTAGACCATCAGTGTCTCTATTCTCTCCACAGGCATCTCAACAACAATAGGATCGTTTCCATGGGAACCAACTGCTTCCACGGACTCCACAGTTTGGAGACGCTGTGAGTTTCTCTGTTTGTGTTTTTAGTGTGACTGTGGGGGGGTGATATGGGGGTCACTTTTTTTTTAAATTCTTTTTGCAAAAACATTTTTAGAAAAGCAAACAGTCCCTTTGGTGCGTGTTGTCCCGCCGCCGGCGTGGGTCCGCGAACGGAGCTTCTGTGGACCCCCCAACGCGGGAGCTTGAATTCATTACATTTGTCTCCATAAATGTTTTTTAATGCGCGCTTTGAAGTCCTGCCCCGAAAAACAACGGCTGATCTGCAGGAGAAACGATTCTGGTTTCAACCGAATCATTTCGTACGTAAACATCAGAAAATGCAGCATTTCAGCCTCGGTAACGTTTAGTGTCTTGAATGAGACCATCAGCTGGAAGCCAAACTATGTAAACCTCCGTCGTTTAAATCCTTGTCTGGTTTATGGATTACATGGAAGTATCGGTTTTCTGGTACTTGACCTTTTAACATCGGAGCAAAGTAACAAACACTCTTTAAAATAACAAAACTCCTCCAACTATTATTAAGTTCCAACACATCTTTTTGCAGATATGCAACACATTTCAGCACAAAAATTCTTTTCTCTGCTGATTTATGCTAATTGTTGATAGGCTTTGCTTAGCAGACAGATCCTTTATAAGAGATACCATACAAAAAGAATAAAAATACAAAACATCAAAAATACTTTATGAAAAACACAGAAAATTCACAATTAAAATAGTTAAAAATAGTTCCTAGTCCCAGAATGCTTTTAATCAATTACAATCAATTACTTTTACATCTAAAATTAAATTTTACATTTAAAATATGCGGCTCCAAAATGAGAATTCGGTTGTTTTTTTAAAAACATAGTTTAAACATTTTTCCTTTAAAATTAGTGGTAAAAAGTTCCAAGCTGTTATTGCTCTTTTTTTCTTACTGAAAAATGGTCCTTGAATCTGAAACGTTGGTTGTATTTCTGGCGGGAAAGTCGTATGAGTTAAACTGGTTCAAAATAAACGCTGAATTCTTTAATGTTTTGGTGTTGGTGATGCTACATCGTCAGATTATTGAATAAAACTCTGAGTTGAACTGTAATTCATTTATTTATATTCATTTTTATTTTATATGTCAGTACTGGTAACTGCTTTAAATGTTTATCCATTGAAGTCTGCATGCGGTACTGGACTGTAACATTAATGTATTAGATCAATAGGGGGCGCCAGAGAGTGTTTGAGTGGAGTGTGTGTGTGTGTGAGTGTTTTTGGATCATAGATTCTTATTTTAGCTGCTGTTTTTGTGAAGCTGTGATTGGAGCGTGACCTAACGTTGTGGGTGGAGTCTTTCAGTGTGATGAAGATAATAAAGTGCCTGATACTGATATCAATGGATGTCGTAATGCACCATTCACAGAGTGAGATATTTCTAACCCCTCCCCCGCACAGTGGAGCTTTTCCTTTGTGTGTTTGTTTTTGTTACCTCGTGGGGCCCGGGGGCAATCAGGACCTTTTCAGGACCCTGCAGACGTGAGTCCGGTCCTGATGGTGCAGAGCATCATTTCCGGGTTCTTTGTGAAAGTTGGAGCCACGACGTAAATAGAATCCAGCGGAAGGTCGGATCTGAGCGCTGAACGGCGATGTGAGCGCCGTGTTTGCAAGGAAACGTTTGTTTTCTCAGTGAACCAGAGCAGCGGGTTTAGACCCACAAACAGTGGAAATACTGTTGTGTTGAGGGACTGTGTGTGTGTGGCCCACGCCGTATGCAAATCACAATGACTCGAGGTGAGCGAGTGAGCGTACCTGGACAATCAGCCATAATAAACTTCAGAAGTTCATCTGAAACTACAAACACAAACACAGAGGAGGAAACAGAGACGAAAAGAAAGAATAATACATTTATCCAGTTACTTTAGTCCAAATCTAAAAGAAAACAAACTTGGGTTTTGGAAGAGCGCGGTCATGTGACCGTCAGTGTTCAAACGTTGGACGAACGTTCCTCGTGAGTTTTAGCCTTTATTTTTATTTTCTAGTAAGAGGTAAGAATTAAAAATCAAATCCATAAAACTAAACAAACAAAAAAACAAACAAACAACCCGTTACTAAAAACAAAGTTACAGCCTCATTTTATTTCCATTTCCACCAAATGTTGAAGTTCAAAAAGAGACAAAAAAATCTGTTTGTGTGACATTATTTTCAGACAGAAACCTGTCAGTTTAATATTTGTATAAAGTTACTTACTAACATTTCTCTTGATAGTTTTACATAATAAAAGTGTTTAAATATTTACTGGAATCACTTCTAAAGCAAAAGGAAAAATTGTTCTTTTATAAACCAGTGAAAATGATCAAAACATTTAATTTTTTCTTTGTGGGATTTTTGAGCAAATAAATATTTATTTGTTAGCTTGAAAATTATTTTGTTTGTATTTAAATTTCTGTATTTTCCAAAGTCGCACTTTTAGGAGAAAAGTCTGATGTTGCAGAATGAACCCGCCAAGTCCAGCATAAACAAATAAATACGAGAAAATTAATCTTTTGATTTGTTTAAACAAAAATATCAACATTTCAGAGGAACTCATTGGATTCTCTTCCACGTTTGTTTTGGACGACACTTCTTCTTCTTCTGCCACTGTCAGGTAGAGCTGCCACAAACGATTGTTTCAATAGTCGACTAATCGGGTCACACCTAAAGTGGATGCAAAGCACACATCGTAACTATCATTTGGCTTTAAACTAACTAAAAAATAGATTTATTAACACTAGCTTGATCTGCGAAAATGCTAATGCGAATACTGTAAGCTGAATTTTGCAGCTGAAGACGCTGAAATTAATGTTTTAATGTATACTTATTTTGTTTTATCTTACTTGTTTTACTGTTATGTTACTGTGGAAAGCACTTTGAGATGCTTGGAAGTAGGAGAAGTGCTATATAAATAAAGTTGAATTTGAATTTGAATTTGAATTTGAAATTGATAGCCAGTTAAAATATTGGTTAAATGCCAAATTAGCATAAAACTTTTTTTTAAAAACCTAAATTAGCCAAAAAGCTAATATGTAGCAGAAATATTAGTTAAACTCCAAAATAGCCACCAAAAAAAAGCCAAAATTAGCCAAAATTGCTAGTATGTTCCTGAAATAAGGGCTAAACTCCAAATTATCCTAAATTTGGAGTTTAGGATAAACTGTAATAAATGCCAAGAATGTCCAAAATAACTTTCAACTTGACTAAATTCTGACTCCATACATTATAGAGTAACGACGAATCGACTGTTAAACTAGTCGTTGATTAGTCGACTAATCGTGGCAGTCCTACTGTCAGTACCAAACACTTATACTCAGGTGCAGCGCCCTCTAGTGGTTATAAGAGGAAACAACCGTTGAAAAAACCTTTAAAAAATAAATTATTTCTACAAATCAGCAACTTTGTTTTACTAAATCTTCATCATCTGCATAAAAAAAATCTACTGGGATTTTTAGAATTTTTTTTAACAAAATTTCTTGTAGTTGCATTTTATCTGGAAATGAGATTTTCATGAATCGGAAGCTTTGGACCGGTCCAGGAGAACGTTAAACCGGTCCGTCGGGGAGCGCTGCTCCAGAGAGGCGTCCCGTTGCTGAAGTCGCGCCGCAGGATCTCTGACGGCGTCTGAACATTCATACTGTCCGCCACTGTTTACTCTTAACCTGTCAGCTTTCATTCACCGCTGTGGAGACAAACATGAAGCGGGACCAGATTCCACCTCGACCCAGTAAGGAATCCCACATGTGATGGACGCATGGCTCTGGTGTTCAGGATATGAAAACAGCAGCTATTGTTGTTAACAATCATGCCGTGGTCGCACACACACACAGGCTGAAGCAATTTCTATTTAATGTTATTTTCACAATGTGGCAGCTTCATTTCACACACGCTGGATGTGTGTGTGCGTGTAACAGCCACCTGCATCCCAGAGATGGATGAGTGGACCTAATTAAAGCCATGTGTGGAGCCGAGGAATGCTCTAGTCTCTACTGGTGATGAAAGAAAACAAAAGAGGAAGGAGACGCACTTAAACGTTTCTTTAATAAACTTAAAGGACTCGGGGGGGAAAAAGATGAAAGCTAAACACTAAGATTGAAACATAAACATTTACATGAAACACTTTCCCGCTCTAAAGCCAATATTCCCACAGCATCGTAAAATTGGTGATTCCATAACGGATCTAACGCCGAGCTGTCATTCCGGGGGGCTGGCGTTCCCGTTTGGAATTTCTCTGGAAAAGAGGATCATTCGTGGATGTTCAGATAGCAACACGTGAGAGTCGTGATAAACGCCGTCATTGAGGGTTCATTCCTTCATTTATTAACCAGCAGAACCTTTAGGAATCCCTTCCTGGTGGGAATGAGCAGGAATGCTGGTAAATGTCTTTCCTTTCATCTGGTGATGGTCACTAAAGACTGATGCAGTTCTAGTAGCTGCTCTTTTGAGGGCGCTACTGTCCGAAACAAGCTCCAAACAGGACGAATAAAAACAGGAAGAAGAAAAGAATTCCTCTTCCTGGGATAATCTCCTACACTTCCTTCTTCATATCTATTCCTGCTTCTTCAGATTCATGTCTATTAGATCAGTTTTAAGTAAACGTCTTTACTTTTAGCGAGCTCTGCTGCATCAAGCTAACGAGCTCCACCAAGAATCTCCCCCACTCTAAGATGTGAGGTGATGAGCCAGAGGCGTGGTCCACGGCCAAGTACAGGAGCACAGACGGTCCACCGGTACTCTGCAGTCTCTCCTGCTGCCCCAGAGGGGAATGGGAACCATCAAACCAACTTCCCTCTGCTGAGTTCTGTGGAGAAATATGTGTAATGGATGGAAGGAAAATTATAATTATTCTGCAAACTTCATTACAGCAGGAAAAGGCAGCGATAAGATAAATATTCTCGGATTCTCGGAAAGAAACAACTGACATCCAAACCAAACCAGTCATGTGATCTAAATAGATTAAATTAGGGTGAAGGTGAGACTGCACTGAGGATCAGCCTACTGTTGCCATGGCGATGGACAGACTGGCAGACGAGGTTAGACAGGGATCTCTGTGGGTCACATGGTTTGCAGATGACACTGTGTTCTATGTGGAGAGCGAATACGCAGAGAGGTAGAGGAAAGGAATGAAGGTCAGCTGCAGGAAGGCGGAGCATCTGAAGGGGGAGGACTTTAAGAACTTTAGGTCACCAATCCAGATCAAGAGAGGTGAAGATGAAAGCAGGTGGAGGCGTGACCAAAGGAAAGGTGTAGAGAGCAGCAGAGATGAAGATGTTGAGGTTCTACTGTTAAACTGTTTTTCTAGAAGTTGACTTTCAAGTTCCTGTCAAACATGCTAAATGTTATAAACACGTGTGCTTTCCCGCTCAGGGATTTGAACTACAACCAGCTGGTGGAGTTTCCTTCAGCCATCCGCTCCCTCAAACACCTCAAAGAGCTGTGAGTCTTGATTTAGACTTTTATTGTATTATTTGTGTAGTTTCTAGTAGAATATAGAGATGACGTCTTTCGACCTCTCCCATTTCAGAGGTTTCCATAGCAACAACATCCAGTCCATCCCTGAGCACGCCTTCATCGGGAACCCGTCGCTGACCACCATGTGAGTGGAACCAAACCCGCTGCTGGTTGGAGTTACATTTTCACCACTTGTGTTTGTTTCTCTTTGCAGACTTTTCTACGATAATCCGATCCAGTCTGTCGGACGGACGGCCTTTCAGAACCTGCCGGAGCTTCGAACTTTGTAAGGAAACCAAAGAATGTCCTCTCCCAACGTTTGTTCCTCTGGATGTTTTCATCCAAGAGGAAGTCGGATCGGAGGAGAACCGGTTCAGGTGGTTTGGAAATCTCAGAACCGCCTGGACCTTCGATGTGGAGCGTCGACTTCCAACCAGTAGATCCCAGAAACACGAATGAAATCTCTGTCCTGGAGTTGAAGGTTTTGACCAATCAGCTGATGGGAACAGAGACGAGAGCGTCAATAGTCATCAATCAATACCGTGATCCGATCAGCTTCTTGCTTTATTCATTGTTAGGATTGATCTGCTGCCCCCAGTGGTCACTCACACAGCTGCACCCCGATCCTTTCTCCAGGCGGTTGTCATGTGACCCACTGGTTTCTGGCAGGATGTGACATCACTGGGCAGAGGAAGCTCAGCAGGAACTCTAAATTAACAGTTAACGAGGCAACTTAGTCTCCGTGGTAACCGCACTGCAGCTTCTGTCGTACTGAGCGTGCTCAGACCAGTTCTGGTTACGTCGTCTTTCAATACAAGAAATGAGCTCATATGGATGCATAAACTACAACAAATTGTGTGTTTTTTTCATTATTTGTATTTCTGTTTTTAAACCGAAGCGGAACAGATGTTTGCGACATTCCCCGGTGGTTGCTTGATGAACTGCAGGTTTCTTCTCAGAAGAGCTTCAGTCTGACGCTGAACTTCCTCACAGAGATTGAAACTCAAACCAGAGAACGAACTGAACGCTCTTGAACGTCTCTTTCAGATCTCTGAACGGAGCGGCAGAACTCCAAGAGTTCCCGGATCTGACGGGAACCAGGAGTCTGGAGAGTCTGTAAGATCCACCGACACACAAATACACACACTCACACACACTATCACACTGACAGATTCACACCTATACACTAAAACACACACAGACACATGTACACCAACAAAAATATACAAACGTAAAATTAAGGCTTTATTATATCTGAGCTGTTTGCAGTTCTAGTATTGTGTTGTTTATGTGTTGTGGTGTGTGTTTTGTGTGTTGTGTTCCGTTGTGTGTGTTATGTATGTGTTGTTGTATGTGTTGTGTTTTGTGATGTTGCATTGTTTGTGTTGTTTATGTGTTGAGTTGGGTTGTATTGTGTGTAATGTGTTGTGTCATACTGTATTATGTGGGTTGTTTATGATTTGTGTTGTTTATTGTGTTGTATTGTGTGTTGTTTATGTGTTGAGTTGGGTTGTATTGTGTGTCGTGTTGTGTTATGTTGTGTTTTGTGTTGTGTCATACTGTATTTTGTATGTTGTTTATGTTTTGTGTCATGTTGTGTCATGTTGTGTCGTGTTGTGTTGCTGTATCTCCTCTCAGACCTCCGTCTCTGAACCTCTCCGGTCTTTCCGGACGGTTTTCCATTTTCCATTCCCGTGTTCCTGCTTGTTGTGTCTCAGACTTCCGTGTCATAACAAACTCTTGTGTTGTGTTTACGTTGTCGTGTTTTTCCGTTCTGGACGCCGTGTGAGTTCTGCTGTAACCTCGCTCTGAACTGAAGGTGGAAATGAAAACACAAACCAAAACTCTGACCCACACTCTTCCCGACGTTCCTGTTCGGAACTGAACTCAATCCAAGTTTCCAGAATAAAAGCTCTTCCTGTGTCTCTGAAGATCCATGAACCCGTTCAGAGAAAAGGATTTTTAGGACTAATCTGCAAACAAACATGATTTATTCAAAGTATTGTCAATTATTCGGAATCGGTTCCTGTTCCACCGATCTCTCCGAAAACTCCGACATTCCGGAGCAGCAGATCTAGAATCGATCTCTGTTTTTCTTTCCTGTTGAAGTTTATCCCGCTCCTCCGTCTGTTCCCGGTCCGGTCCTGGTCTTGGGTTCAGCTCGTCGTCTCGGCTCCTGGTTGCTTCACACCTGCGCCTGTCACTCATTAACCTCCAGAGAACTCCAACGTTCCTTAATCTTTTACCAGTTTGAGGGAAAAGTTCCTCTTGATCCTCCGAGCGAGCGGGAGCTGCTGTTTGTTATCTCATCAGGATCATCTGGAGTTCAACCAGATCTCTGATCCTCATGTGTCGGATCATCAGTTAAAGATCCGTTTAGATCATCCAGACGCTCCTGGAGTCTGTCCGCGTGTGAAGGAAGTTCTTAAAGGTGTTAGTAGCAGTGGATGCAGTTTGTTATTTCATGGATGTGGAGGTTTTTCTGGTGGTTCCACTGATCCTGGATCTGAACCAAAGCAGCTTCTGTCAGACCAGGAGTCTGCTGAACAATCAGGAAGATATTTGGGCAAATTGCAAACAGATGTTCACTTTAAACTGAAGAATAACCCAAAGATCCTCAAAGAAAACTATTTTAATCTCATTTTATCAACAATTTAGTCTTAATTGGGATCAGAATATAATTTACTGTTGTTGTTTTCCAAAGATGAAGTTAGTGTAAAAGGAAAAAATAGTTTAAATATTTACAGAAATTAAAACTTCATGTTGATTTCAATATTTTTCTTATTGTTTCTCGATTAATAGTGTGAATTTCTTGTAAACATTCAGACTTTTTGTTTCTCTTGTATGAATAAGAAAGTCTTCAAATATCAACAATAGCTACAGACCTTTAAATGCTTCATGGGCCGTTTTAATCTTGTATAGTATGTTAAAAAAAATAGTTAATATTTTAGCAACATGCTAATGCGTTTGGCTAATTTGATTTACTGAGGAAGTTTAGGCTATTTTGCAGTTTAGCTAATATTTAAGCAACGAGCTAACATTTTTTTAAATAATTGGGAAACTACTCTGGTTTTTTTAGACTGATTTAGAGTTTTGCTTCTATTTTAGCATCATGCTAACGGTTTTGGCTAATTTAATTTACTGAGGAACTTAAGGTTATTTTGCAGTTTAGCTAATATTTTAGCAATGAGCTAACATTTTTGGCTGATCTACTGAGGTTTTTGGGCTAAATTGGAGTTTATCTCATATTTAAGCAACGCACTAAATATTTTTTTAAAATTTTAATGCATTAGGGATTTTTAAGCAGTTTTACTACACATTTGTCAGAAATTCAGGTCAACTTTGAGCTCTTTTAGAGTTCTTTAACTAAATCTTTAGCCTCTTAACAATTGAACATTTTGCAAATAGCTTTTGCATTTTCATCAAATCCCTTCAGCGATTAAATACTTTCAGTAAAAAGCATTCACATCAGCATTATTGCAACATTTCTAGTTGATTTATTGATTTTAAAATATGTTTCATTCATCTTTTGTCTAAATATTTTTCTAAAACATCTGTTTTCTGCGCCTGAACACTGAAACGTTTCAAAGCTTCATTTCATCATGAAGCTCTGGATCCCCTGAAGCCGTTTAAAGCGGCGAACCCTCCCGTGACCCTCCCGTGACCCCCCCGTGAACGTTTGTGTCCACCGTCCTGACCTGGATCCTCTTTGGTTCCAGGACCATCACCGGAGCTCGCATCCCTTCTCTCCCGGCATCAGTGTGTGAACAGCTTCCCAACCTGCAGCTGCTGTAAGTCCGGACACACCTGAGCTCACCTGTGCTGCTCCGAGACGCGTTCAGGGTCCGTTGGAACTCACGGACTCCTGGACTGTTCTCCTCTTGCAGAGACCTCTCCTATAACCAGATCCAGACTTTACCCAGTTTCTCCGCCTGTGAGAGTCTTCAGAAACTGTGAGTTCTTCAACTTCTACATTATTTCTTCATCTGTAAAGTCATCAATCAAGCAGAAACCCCCCAGCGGGGCAGGAAGGCAGAAGGGTTAGATTAAAGGATGAAAGCTGCTGTTTTCCAGAGACCTGCACCACAACGAGGTGGAGGAGCTGGAGGAGAACACCTTCACCGGTCTGACCGCACTGCGCTTCCTGTGAGCGGGCACACACGTGCACACGCACACATGCACGGATACACATGCACTCACACGTGCCCACACACATGGACACATGCATCAAAGATGACGATGAAGGAGATCACATTGAAATTTTAGTATCTACGTTCCTGATGTCAGACGGAGGAGGATTCTGGGAGCGTAAAGCTCCGCCCCCATGGTGCTGAGGCAGGTAAACACTCAGGATCTGAGAGCAGGAGGTTGGAGTCTGTTCTGAATTTTGATAAGCTCCAGCATCAGGTCTGAACATCAGCACCGATCATGTAAGAGCTTTAACGCTGGCCCCGCCCACATCGCAAACAAAGAGCGGCTGTCACGGCCGGGTCCGAGCCGCTTTAATCCCGACGAGCCGGATCAGACGGGTCAGAGGTTCCGGACAAACCAGACCGAAGAGCAGAAACTAAAACCCGGTCCTGATGTGAGACGGAACAGAACTCTCAGTAAAGTCTGAACTACAGACCGAGTTCTATTATGTAACAAATAAATCACAGTTTAAATATGATTTAAAACTCCCCCACAGATGCTGAGGGACCAATGAGAAGACTGTTTCTGCAGAATGATACAAACTGGTTTACTTATTCTTTCTGGATTAGGTTCATCTCAGTTTTGATCCTGTTTGAAGCTTTTTTTCTATTTACTTTTAAAACCATGTTTAGCCTCTAAAAAACGAGTTTGTAAAAGTCTGTTTTTAAATGAAAATTAACAACATTTCTCATTAAAAAGACAAAAAAACGCATCTTCAAAATAAAATCCTGGAACTTGTGAGTTGAATGGAAACAACTTTTAGATGATCTGAAAGATCTCTCAACATTTCTACAAAATCTGCTTAATAATTATAATATTTAGCAACCTCCACAGAAGTTCTGAGGAGAAACTTGCATCCCTTTTCTCTGCACCTCTCCCCATGTTTTTAATTGAACATAATGACAAACCGCTCTCCATATGGAAGACCAGCATACGTTACCAAGCCACACCTCCACCGCTCAGTCTGACCCCACTAGCCCCGCCCCCTCTATAGCAGTTTTTTAAATCTGGGCTGAGAACGCAGTCGGCCTCCAACTGCACTGTTTGGTTACCCTTTAAATAGTAAACCTATAAATGTTTTCATTTGATGAGTGAAACTGATTCAACTGATTCCAGGATGAACAGATCAATGATTGTATGTTTCAGGCGTGTTTCCTCTCTAACATGATTGTATGTTTCAGGCGTGTTTCCTCTCTAACATGATTGTATGTTTCAGGCGTGTTTCCTCTCTAACATGATTGTATGTTTCAGGCGTGTTTCCTCTCTAACATGATTGTATGTTTCAGGCGTGTTTCCTCTCTAACATGATTGTATGTTTCAGGCGTGTTTCCTCTCTAACATGATTGTATGTTTCAGGCGTGTTTCTCTCTCTAACATGATTGTATGTTTCAGGCGTGTTCCTCTCTAACATGATTGTATGTTTCAGGCGTGTTTCCTCTCTAACATGATTGTATGTTTCAGGCATGTTCCTCTCTAACATGATTGTATGTTTCAGGCGTGTTTCCTCTCTAACATGATTGTATGTTTCAGGCGTGTTTTCTCTCTAACATGATTGTATGTTTCAGGCGTGTTCCTCTCTAACATGATTGTATGTTTCAGGCGTGTTTCCTCTCTAACATGATTGTATGTTTCAGGCGTGTTTCCTCTCTAACATGATTGTATGTTTCAGGCGTGTTTCCTCTCTAACATGATTGTATGTTTCAGGCGTGTTCCTCTCTAACATGATTGTATGTTTCAGGCGTGTTTCCTCTCTAACATGATTGTATGTTTCAGGCGTGTTTCCTCTCTAACATGATTGTATGTTTCAGGCGTGTTTCCTCTCTAACATGATTGTATGTTTCAGGCGTGTTTCCTCTCTAACATGATTGTATGTTTCAGGCGTGTTTCCTCTCTAACATGATTGTATGTTTCAGGCGTGTTCCTCTCTAACAGCTGCTCTCCCGTCTCTCAGAGATCTCTCCTGGAACCGCCTGGCGTCCGTCAGACCCAACAGCTTCTCGGCTCTGCCGGCGCTCAACAAGCTGTGAGAACATGGAAAAAGTCACCGGGATTGGTTTGATCTGAGAAGTAAAGGCCACGCCCACTTGTCTCTGCAGGGATCTGTCATCCAATCAGCTGTCGTCTCTGCCTCTGGGCGGTCTACAGGCGTTGACTCACCTGCGGTTGGCGGGTAACGGTCAGCTGATGGCGCTGATTCAGCGCGAGGAGCTGCCGCGGGTCAGGTGGGGCGTCTCTGTGTGTGGAGGTTCTGATCCGACCTCTGCAGAACCTCTCTGAGGTGTGGATCTTCTCAGGTGGGTGGAGCTTCCCTACGCCTTCCAGTGCTGCGCCTTCACTTCCTGTGAGAGGAGGGGAGGAGGAGGCGTGTCCTGGGAGAGGGAGGAGTCTGCGGAGCCGGCCGGGAGAGACGCTGCTGTCCCCTTCAGTCAAGGTGGAACGAGACAAATTGATTTTAAAAAACATTTTTTTCAAAATGGTGACTTTTTTGTTGGTTTATCTCCATAGCAACCATTTCATTTTTTGGTCGTCTGGAGGAGACAAACACGTTGACATCATTTTTATGAGAATCCGCAAAAGTAAACTTATGGACTTCCATAGCAACGGAGGTTTTTTATCAACCACGCCCACATTCCTAATATGGTCATATCAGATGTCATATTGTTTTGTTTAGCGTGAACTGACGATTCATTCATAACATTTTCACAACAATCTGATGCAATCAATAGACGAACGCCTCTTTTGCTAGCTCGCTACGCTAACAACAGTCAACATTTTTCCTAATAGCTTCTCAACGATGTTCTGGTAGTTAAGAGGGAATAGACTGATTACTTTAAGAGGAGTTTTTAAGGGGTGTAAAAAATACAATTAACTAATTAATTTAATCATTATTTACAATTAAATGTAAAGATGGCAGCTGCTGCAAAACTTCTGTTGTGGTTGAAGAATCGTGTGAAATTTAACTAACAGAAAAAAATGTATTTTTGTCTTATTGTTCAAAATGTTTCTAGACGTATACAAATGTGTATTTAAATATAAAATGTGATTGACTCGGACCAATCACTGTCGTCTGGCTCCAACATGGCGACACCCGTAATAGACGGTTTTTACCTGATTTTCGGAGGCATTTGTGGTCACACCCGCTCCGTCCAGTGACGGTATATGTCTATGGAAGAGGCCATTGACATAAACGGAGATGGACAACCCAAGGCTGTGACATCACCAGTAGAAAATGCCGCACCGCTGGTTTCAGTGAATTCAGTCGCCATTTTTATTCACGGTCGCCAGATTTCTCCATTTTGTGACCAGACGACGTTAGTAAGTAATGATTGGTCCAAGAATCTGTCAATCAAATGCTTGGAATGTTTGATTGACAGCTCACATGCGCTTATTGATGCTTCTGATTGGCTAGTTTATAACTTGAATAACTAGAGATAAAGAGAATATATCATTTAAAAAAATAGATTTAGCAAGTATATGTTAAAAAGAGACGACTTATTCAAACAGCTTGATCTGTCGGCCGATCCAGAACCACCCCCCCCCCCCATTTCTTCCTCATGTGATCCAGTAGTTTCAGGACAGACAGGAGAGTTGTGTGTTGCTGCCCTCTGCTGGTTGGTTGTGGTTTTACAGAGGAACTCCCAAGTTAATGTTTAAGCAAAACAAGGAAAAAATCTGAAGATAAAGAGAACAAAGGAAGAGATGTCTTTGATCTTCTGACTTTAATGAGATGGACTCGTTCATAGTGAGCGGTCATTCGCAGGTCAGGAGTCCAGAATCCTCCGGGATGTGGTTTCCATCCAAACATGAACGTCTCTGTATCTGCAGCAGAACCGGACTGGGAGGACTTCCTGGTGGAGTTGGAGGATGAACCCAAACCTCAGCACGCCGTCCACTGCAGCCCCACGCCAGGTAAGAGGTCCAGACCCGGTTCTGTCCCCGTTTGAAACATGACAGGAGCTGGTTCCAGAGGACGACCGCAGCTGCGTGATCTGAATGATCTGAGGACGCCGTTTCTGCAGGACCGCTGCGGCCGTGCCGCCACCTGCTGGGCAGCTGGATGATCCGCGGCGGCGTGTGGCTGATCGCCGCCGTCTCCCTGATCAGCAACAGTCTGGTGCTGCTCGCCGTCTTCTTCTCTCCCGCCAGCTTGGTCACGCCCACCAAGCTGCTGATTGGCCTGCTGGCTCTGGTGAACGGCATGATGGGAGTCTGGAGCGGCTGGCTGGCCGCGGTGGACGCCTGGACGTACGGAAGCTTCTGGAGGTACGAGAGCAGAACCAGAACCACCCGACCAGAACCATCTAATCAGAACCACTCTCTGAACTCAGTGAACCACATCGACGTTTAAAAAGTTTTTATTCAAATTCAACATTTTAAAAAATAAGGAACAAACATTATAACACATAATGTTGATGCTCCCATTTTATTATATAGGTTATTATGTTTATTTTTAATACATTTTTCACATCATTTTTATTTATACATTTTCCTTTTATACTCTTTAGATCTTTGTAATAAAACATAAAGACGTTTTTCTTTAGATGTTTGTGATTTTTCAGTAAAAATGATGAAAGTTATTCATGTTTAGCTGAAAGTTTTCTGTAAAACAGAAGCTGGAGTCTTTTGAAGGGTAACAGGACTCCACCCACATTTGAAAAATACAAAGAAGGGGCGGAGCTAAGGCGACTTTAATAATGGAGAGTTATTCCAGTTTCACCTGATGACTAGATTGGGATAAAGTGGGATATTTTTGCTGGATTCTGCTGGGTTCTGCTGAGTTCTGCTGAGTTCTGTTGACTTCTGCTGGGTTCTGCTGGGTTCTGCTGAGTTCTGCTGGGTTCTTCTGGGTTCTGCTGGGTTCTTCTGGGTTCTGCTGGGTTCTGTTGAGTTCTGTTGACTCCTGCTGGGTTCTGTTGAGTTCTGCTGGGTTCTGGATGTTTCTGACGTTTCCCTCCAGTCATTTCCTGGTCTTCGCTGTTCTCCCGGCAGGTTCGGAGCGCGGTGGGAGAGCAGCTTCCTGTGTCCCCTCAGCAGCTTCCTGTGCGTCTTCGCGTCCCAGACCGGACTCTTCCTGCTGACCGTGGCGGCGCTGGAGCGCTGCCTGGCGTCCGGCGTGCGCGGCGGCGGTGAGAGCGGCTGCACGCCGAGCTCTGGACGGGTTTGGCCCGCGGTCGTGACCTCTGAGTGTCTCCTCTGTCTGCAGGTCGCTCCGGCGCCACGCCGCTCTGGATCCGCCTGTCCGTCTGTCTGAGCTTCCTGTTGGGCGTGGCCACCACGCTGCCCCCTCTGGTGGGCGGAGGCAGCAGCACCTCCTTCTGTCTGCCGCTGCCCTCCCCCTCGTCCTCCTCCTCCGTGGCGTTCTCCGTCTCTCTGGTCCTCTTCGACTCGCTCTGCTTCCTCCTCATGACGCTCGCCTTCACCCGTTTCTACTGCCAGAGCGCCAAAGCCGGCCCGCCGTGCGACGAGGAGGCGGCGCTGACCCGACACCTGGCCTGGCTGCTGTTCTCCGACTGCCTCCTCTACCTCCCCGTCGCCTTCCTCTCCTTCTCCTCCCTCCTGCGGCTCCCCGCCGTGGGGCCGGAGGCGGCGAAGGCGCTGCTGCTGCTGGTGGCGCCGCTGCCGGCCTGCGTCAACCCCCTCCTCTACCTCCTCTTCACGCCGCTCGCCAGGGAGGAGCTGACGGCGCTCGCCAAGCGCGCCCGCGGTGGCGCGGCGCCGGCCGGGCTGCAGAGACGGACGTCGGCGAGAGGAAGCGCGCTGGACTCGGACTACGACGAGGACGCGGAGAAACAGTCGTGCGACTCCACGCAGGTGCTGGTGGAACATTTGAAGGAGGAGGAGTCAGGAGGAGGGGGAGGCGGCCTTCATCACTGAACTGAAACAGAGCGGCGGAGTCGGACGCAGCGACTCAAACGTCTGACTCGGACTTTCAACGGCAGCGACTGTCAAGAGGAAGGCTTCATGTTATCATCAAACACGGAGGTGGGAGGAGCATGATGTGGGCGGGATCGCTGAGAAAGCACAAAAACAAAATCTGTCATCTAAATAAAAAAAGATCTAAATCCTCAGGAAAGGTCAGAGGTCACAGAGAGGTCATGTAAGGGATGACAGGAACCACGACCTCCAGACGCTTTAAAGCACGTGTCAAAGTCAAGGCCCGGGGGCCGGATCCGGCCCTCCAGCTCATTCTATTTTATAGTTGTTATCTTCAGCTCATTTCTAACTCGTATAATTTAGCCAAAATCTATTTTTATGGAGAGTAAAATATTGAAAGTTATTTAAGGTTTAAATTGATTTATTCTGGAATAATATTCCTGACTTTTTATTATTCATAATTATGTTAAAAAGTTACAGTTTTAAAGTTTTAAAATTTGTCTTTCTGCTAGATTTATGGACTATTTTGGCATTGTTTAGGCTATGTTGGAGTTTAGCTAATATTTCAGCTACATGCTAGCGGTTTTGGCTAACCTAGGTTATTAAAAAGTTTTTTTTAGGCTAATTTAGCATTTAGCTAATACTTTAGCTGGCTAAATTTGGCCAAATTCAGCTTTCAGCATCATCACAGGTAATGTTCTATATCTAGTTCATATTATGTTAAAAGTTACAGTTTCCACGTTTTAAAAAGTTTTCCCTAAATGTTTATCCTGCTCGACCTGCCGTGTATTTAGGATTTTGGGCTCCTGCTCTTGAGTTTGACACTCCTGCTTTAGCGTATTTGCAGCAAACGTTGCATCATTTGACCTCTGTGTTGTTGTTTTCTCTGCAAAGAAGCTCAGTTTTCCTGCAGGTGTTGATCCAAACACGCTGCCGTGCTTTTATTTTGAAAAACGACTGGTTTCGCAACGGCGTGTCAGCAAATGTCGGCCAAACGCTCAGCCCTGACAGCTGATGTTCTGGCGAGCGCGTGTGAGAACCGCCGCGTACGTGCGACCTCCGTCACGAAGCTGGACCTGGATGTGAAAACAGAGAAGTCGGCTTCTGATTTGAATCAGAATTCTTCATGATGAAACTTCCACAGAGATGAAGTTGATCTGAATCTGAGGTTTCAAATCAAACAGGATCAGCTGTGTGGAGTCCTGATGTAAACAGAAACTCCCATGATCCTTTGGTTCTGTAGATCGGTTTGTTGGTCCTCCTGAAGAGTGAAACCGTCCGGTTCTGAGGACGTTCTTCTCCTCATCCTCATCATAGTGAGATCTCTGCTCTGTGCTCGGGTCCAGGGAAGTGAACCGGACCCAGGTGGGCTTGCTGGTTCGGTTCCGGGAACTCCTCTGGTTTGGTTCCGGGGCCTCTAGTCCAGTTCTTGGGCCTCTGGTCCGGTTCCAGGACCTCTGGTCCGGTTCTGGGCCCCCTCTGGTCGGGTTCCGGGACCTCTGGTCCAGTTCCGGGCCCCCTCTGGTCCGGTTCCGGGGCCTCTGGTCCAGTTCTTGGGTCTCTGGTCCGGTTCCGGGACCTCTGGTCCGGTTCCGGGGCCTCTGGTCCGGTTCCGGGACCTCTGGTCCAGTTCTTGGGCCTCCGGTCCGGTTCCGGGACCTCTGGTCCAGTTCCGGGGCCTCTGGTCCGGTTCTGGGACCTCTGGTCCAGTTCCGGGCCCCCTCTGGTCGGGTTCCGGGGCCTCTGGTCCGGTTCCGGGGCCTCTGATCCGGTCCCGGGGTCTCTGGTCCAGTTCCGGGCCTCCTCTGGTCCAGTCCCGGGGCCTCTGGTCCAATTCTTGGGCCTCTGGTTCGGTTCCGGGGCCTCTGGTCCGGTCCTGGGGCCTCCTCTGGTCTGGTGCCGGGGCCTCTGGTCCGGTCCCGGGGCCTCTGGTCTGGTCTGGGGCCTCTGGTCCCGTGTGGATCTGCTGGGATCATTAAACATGTCCGCCGTGTGATCAAACCGTCACTTTTTGATCCTCTCGGATGTTTTGATCTGTAAGTTTCCATGAAGCTGAAATCTTCTCTAACTTTTGCTTTTACTCTGAAAAAGTGAAACATTGTATCAATAAACAAAGATGTGAAATGATTAGTTTTCATCAAATTAGAAGTTTGAGTGGACGTTTACTCACCTTAAAATGTTTGTTTTAATCTATAAGTAATATTTTTAAATGTAATGTTTCCAATGTTTCACTTTTTACAGAGTAAATTTAGTTTAATCCTCATTTAAATCCAGGATTTAATCTCTTCATCCTGTCTGTTGTCGTCTCCTCTGCTGGTTGCGTATAAAGTTTTTACACTTTGAATCCTCTGACAGTTACCATGGCAACAGGACAGCAGGTTCAGAACCTCTCATTTTCCCACCTGGACAGAAGTCACATGAAACCATGAAGGTTTCTGTTCTCTGCGACTCTTTTGGCATAAAAAAACAAAAACAAGATTTTTCTACGATCAGCACTTAAAACGTTTGTAAGAGTTCTGGAGTTTCTGCAGAACCTCCGACCCGGATGTGAAGCCGTCTTTTGTAAAGTTTTGTAAAGTAACTTTGGTTTTGGAGGTGATTGAATGTTCATTCTGTAGAGTTCTAGTCTGTGATGGAAATGAATTAAAATGATTTAAAATCTGTTTTTGTTTCTTCTTTATGTTGGGAAACAGAAATGATCAGAACCATAAATCCAGAAGTCATCAGAACCTTCTAGAAGTCATCAGAACCTTCTAGAAGTCATCAGTCACTCAAACGTGGAAAAAATAATGAAGATTTTACTGAATGTGAGAAATGAACGACACAAAGAAGATTTATGTTCTAGTTTGATCAAATGAAAGAATTAAATCTTCATATGGAGAATTTTAAATGAATCATGATCACAACAAACGGGTCCAAATGAGACAGAACCTTCAAAGGGAACGCTTCAACATAACTGAAGGAGAACCTTGACTTCTGAAGATACAAAAACAGATCCACTTCCTGTTTGAAGAGCTGAAAATGAGACGATCAGAACCACCGAGGTTCTGGTTCTGAGAACTGGGTCAGAGAACTTCAACACTACAGATGTCAGTGTTTGAAAAAAGCTAAAGATTTACTAGAATAGAATAGAATAGAATAGAATAGAATAGAATAGAAATGTCTTTCATTGAGGGATGAAGCAGCAAAGATCAAAACTTTAGGAAAATAAAACTAAGATCATAATCCACTATAAACGTTCACATAAATGTTTCTCTGGACCATAAATTGATTTCAGTTTATCAGTGAAAACCTCTCTAGTGGATCTCTTTCTTCTCTGTAAACGTTGTAAACTCCATAACTTTCATGAACGCGTCACAGTCGGTCTGATGGATTCATCTTGTTTGTTCTCTCTGATCAGCAGGAAATCCGCAGGGATTTGGTCCGGATCATTTGGATTTATTTGATTAGAAGAAGATTAGAATAGATCGTCAGCATGAATAATAATGAAACATAATCAGCTGAGCTTTATGGAATCAGCTGATCCTGGAGATGATCAGAATGACTGAGGTGTTCTGAGTTCAGACCTGATCTGTGATTGGCCGCTCCACATCTGCAGACACTTTTTCATGTTTAAAGCAGTGAAGCTGAAACAGATCTTCATCATCGTCCTCACTGATGAAGACGACATTCCATGAGAGTTCTGCGTCACATCAGCCTGAAGGTACCCGACTCATGGAGGAACAGAACTCGGTTTCCTTCATCTCAGATGTTCAGATTTACTGATTTATGATCAATATTATATCAATAATCCAAACAATTCTTTGTCTTCTTAAATGAAGTCAGCCTCTGCCTGAGCGCGCTGTGGTGGGCGGAGCCTCAAGGTGTCGCTGTTCTCCAGGAGCATCAGCAGGAAGTTCCTTCTGGTTTCCTGTCAGCAACTGCAAGGAATGCTGGGAACTTTCAGAATGTTGCTGGTTCCAGTCCCTGCTTCTCTGGTTTGGTCTTTTCGTCTACTTGAAGACGAAGTCGTCCGGCTCCAACATGGCGGCGTCCATATTAGGAAGAGGTGACGAGTGAATGAACCTCATTTGGTTGAAGCCAGAAGTAAAACGTTTCCTGAGGGAGAAGTAGGATGCCAAAGCCTTTTGATTGGGTAGTTTCTGGAACATTTACCCATGATTCTTGTGTTCAGGTGAGTCTCTACAGGTGAGTCTCTACAGGTGAGTCTCTACTGGTGCGTCTCTACAGGTGCGTCTCTACAGGTGCGTCTCTACAGGTGAGTCTCTTCAGGTGAGTCTCTACAGGTGCGTCTCTACAGGTGAGTCTCTACAGGTGAGTCTCTTCAGGTGAGTCTCTACAGGTGAGTCTCTACAGGTGAGTCTCTTCAGGTGAGTCTCTACAGGTGAGTCTCTACAGGTGAGTCTCTACAGGTGCGTCTCTACAGGTGCGTCTCTACAGGTGAGTCTCTTCAGGTGAGTCTCTACAGGTGCGTCTCTACAGGTGAGTCTCTACAGGTGCGTCTCTACAGGTGAGTCTCTACAGGTGCGTCTCTACAGGTGCGTCTCTACAGGTGCGTCTCTACAGGTGCGTCTCTACAGGTGCGTCTCTACAGGTGAGTCTCTACAGGTGCGTCTCTACAGGTGCGTCTCTACAGGTGAGTCTCTTCAGGTGAGTCTCTACAGGTGCGTCTCTACAGGTGCGTCTCTACAGGTGAGTCTCTACAGGTGCGTCTCTACAGGTGCGTCTCTACAGGTGAGTCTCTTCAGGTGAGTCTCTACAGGTGAGTCTCTACAGGTGCGTCTCTACAGGTGCGTCTCTACAGGTGCGTCTCTACAGGTGAGTCTCTACAGGTGCGTCTCTACAGGTGCGTCTCTACAGGTGAGTCTCTACAGGTGAGTCTCTACAGGTGAGTCTAGTCTCTACAGGTGCGTCTCTACAGGTGAGTCTCTACAGGTGCGTCTCTACAGGTGAGTCTCTACAGGTGCGTCTCTACAGGTGCGTCTCTACAGGTGAGTCTCTTCAGGTGAGTCTCTACAGGTGAGTCTCTACAGGTGCGTCTCTACAGGTGCGTCTCTACAGGTGCGTCTCTACAGGTGAGTCTCTACAGGTGAGTCTCTACAGGTGAGTCTCTACAGGTGAGTCTCTACAGGTGCGTCTCTACAGGTGAGTCTCTACAGGTGCGTCTCTACAGGTGCGTCTCTACAGGTGAGTCTCTTCAGGTGAGTCTCTACAGGTGCGTCTCTACAGGTGCGTCTCTACAGGTGAGTCTCTACAGGTGCGTCTCTACAGGTGAGTCTCTACAGGTGAGTCTCTTCAGGTGAGTCTCTACAGGTGAGTCTAGTCTCTACAGGTGCGTCTCTACAGGTGAGTGTGTTGATGGTCCTCCAGCTTTAGTAAACCAGGATCAGCAGATGAAAAGGTTCTTGACTTTCTTTCTTCTGTTAAATCCATCCAGAGATCCAGATGTAGACGGATCATCAATCATAACTCCTGATAAAACCTGGATCCGGTTGGATCCAGTTGGATCCGGTTGGATCAGCGAGTCACTGTGTTTGTCAAACAGAAGCATAAACACAAATGTGAGCATCAGTTCCTCTGATTTTCTGCAGCAGATGAAGTGATGAAAACTGAAGATCAGATGATTGAACTGATCAGACGAGGTTTGTGGTCTTCTTCTCCTGCTATTTCTGTGGATCTCTGTTTTCTGCAGGCGACTGAACTCATCCAGAAACAACAAACAAACAAGTGTTTGTGTTATTTTAGAGATTCCTCGTTAAGGTTTCTGCTCAGTTCAACACTTTGGTGTTTGGTTGCAGTTTGACACAAATCCACTGAGAGTCTAAGACCATCATCTCTTTTCTCTCCTTCATCTTCATCCATCTGCACCAACTTTAGATAAATATGTTTTCAGTCAAGTTTTAGTTTCCTGATTTGAAAGGAAAGATAGAGACTCCATGTTTAAAAATGATTGGTCTTTTATCAAAGTTTCTTCATAAATGCAGTTTGCTGCCCCCTGCTGGCCACAGACGGAGCAGCACAGCACTGATCCTGATCAGTTTAACTCCGACTTGAATGTGTTTCTAACTGTTCACTGAAACCATGGAAACATCTGATGGAAAAAAAACAACCAAATCATGGAAAAATAATGAAGCTCTGTGTGCATTTTATTATAGTTATATGACCCCACCCTCTGAGAGCTGACCCCCCGCGCCCCCCACCCCTGCAGGGAGGGAGGAGTCAAGAAGGCCCCACCGACAGTATCAGTACAGACCACCCCTCTAAGACCCCGCCGCAAAGGCGGGGGCCGCCCAGAGCACCGGCGGGCCCCAAGGGGGTTGCCCCACCCCAGGAAACAAAACAACTTGATGCAGAGATAAGATACGTAATCTTCAGGTCAGAATCTCATATCTGAGCTTTGTTCCTCCATAAAACGTCAAGACAAGCCAAGAGAATAGAATAGAATAGAATAGAATAGAATAGAATAGAATAGAATAGAATAGAATAGAATAGAATAGAATAGAATAGAAGAGAAGAGAAAATGATTCTTTGATCCTGATAAAGTTCAAATTGTTTGAATCCACAAACTTTATTTGTTTATTGTTACAATTTTTTTTTACTTTTTCTGCTGAAATGTCCCGTGATCAAATGGAGGCGGAGCCAGGAGCTCAAAACTACAAAACATGGATTCACTTCACAAAAGTACACTTGAAGTGTATTTTATTAAGGACACTCGAAATAAGTACAGCAAGAATACTACATGTACTGTAGGAAGTACACTAACTGATACGTATTTAGATTCTGATAATAGTAAACTAGAAACATAGAACTTAAACTTCTTTTCTGCTGTGTCACTTTCACTATAAACTACTTGTAGAACACTTACATAAACTGTTTTGCTAAGGTTTGTTTGGCTCCGCCCACAACCACACCAGAAGGATCAATCATCCAAACAATTTATCCACAAGTTTGGGACATAATTAAATATTATGTTGAAATAAGTTTGACTCTCATCAGTTGCAGGTCCAAACAGACCAACCGGCTTTCTCTGGTTCCGGGTCCTTCAGCCAATCAGGAAGTGGAACCAGGAGCCGGGAATTCTATTCCAGATCAGATTTTAGCTGTTTATCAGCTTCAGTATTTTAACTATCAGTTTCAGCTTCCAGCATTCATGTCTCTCTGGGGCCCCTCCCCCCCTCAGGGCCCCCTCAGGTGTTTGTGGGGCCGGCCCTGCATGTCAGGTGTGTGTGGTCCCGCGGACACGTCTGTGTGTTTTATGGCCGCAGGTGTGTGAGAGCTTCCACCTTTCCTCGTTCAAAGCTCAAAGTCCGGCCTGCAGGCGGAGATGATCGCTCTGGCAGCTCCGGGACCGCGCAGACCGCCGCCCCAGGCCTGAGGTCGCAGGGGAGCACTCCAGGAAACCCAGGGTCAGGAATCTGGGGGGGCCCCCACATATGGACGGCACCTGAAGAGGGCGGAGGGAATCCGGGAACGCCGCCGACTGAGCCAGCGGACGGACGCCATCTTGAGCTCAGGTGTGTTTGAGCAAACAGGTGCAGCCGGTTCCCTTTTACTGGGACGCTTTGACCCGATTACAGGAACCGGGATCGACCCCCCACACCCCCACCACCTGCACCTCCCCCGCAAGCATCGACAGCAAGAATCGTGAGTTTGTTTGTGTTTTTGTTGATCTAGAAACCAAAGAAGTTCTTCCTGTCTGGAGTTACATAACAGCAGGCCGGACCTCCGCTTGTGCTGGGGGGGTTCAGGGGAAGACCGGGGGGGTTCAGGGCAGATCCGGGGGGGTTCAGGGGAAGATCGGGGGGGTTCAGGGGAAGATGGGGGGGTTCAGGGAAGATCGGGGGTTCAGGCAGATTTGGGGGGTCAGGGGAAGATCGGGGGGGTTCAGGGCAGATACAGTGGGGTTTCAGGGGAAGATCGGGGGGATCAGGGCAGATCCAGGGGGGTTCAGGGGA
Organism: Oryzias javanicus; assembly: GCA_003999625.1. Taxonomy (NCBI): domain Eukaryota; kingdom Metazoa; phylum Chordata; class Actinopteri; order Beloniformes; family Adrianichthyidae; genus Oryzias; species Oryzias javanicus. The sequence continues at coordinate 17,602,597 of CM012459.1, forward strand.
AGATCAGGGGGGGTTCAGGGGAAGATCGCGGGGGTTCAGGGGAAGATCGGGGGGGTTCAGGGGAAGATTGGGGGGGTTCAGGGGGAGATGGGGAGGTTCAGGGGAAGACCGGGGGGGATCAGGGCAGATCCAGGGGGGTTCAGGGGAAGATCAGGGGGGGTTCAGGGGAAGATCGGGGGGGTTCAGGGCAGATCCGGGGGGGTTCAGGGCAGATTTGGGGGGTTCAGGGGAAGATCGGGGGGTTTCAGGCAGCAGATTTGGGGGGTTCAGGGGAAGATTGGGGGGGTTCAGGGCAGATACAGGGGGGTTCAGGGGAAGATTGGGGGGGTTCAGGGGGAGATGGGGAGGTTCAGGGGAAGACCGGGGGGGATCAGGGCAGATCCAGGGGGGTTCAGGGGAAGATCAGGGGGGTTCAGGGGAGATCGGGGGGTTCAGGGCAGATCGGGGGGGTTCAGGGGAAGATCGAGGGGGTTCAGGGCAGATCCAGGGGGGTTCAGGGCAGATCCAGGGGGGTTCAGGGCAGATCTGGGGGGATAAAGGGCAGATCTGGAGGGGTTGGTTGGTGTTTTAATGAAATGAGAGAACCTGCAGCTGAGAATAACAAAATAAATGTTTTTTTTTGTTTGTTTTCATCACTTTATCACTTCATTTAAACAGAATTTTCTTATTTTCATGTTTTGTTTATTTTAAAATCCCAAAATCTGATCATAAAAGACATTTTTGAAGGAAAGTGTTTGCAGTAAAATCCAGAAATGGAGAGAAAATGTTCTTCCTGCTGGCAGAGTGCGTGAAGGTCAGTGGGTTATGAGGGTAGATGTGATAAAGAGCTTCAAGCAGATAAAGACTCAGATTCAGTCAAACGTTCCAAACATTTATGGAAGTTTTAATGGAAATATTTACACAGAAAAACTCTTTATTCATGTTTGTTTACTGCAGAAAAGTCATAAAACGTTGATGTTATTTTGAATTTATTGACATAATTCATCTGCTTCATATTATTAATTGACTTTGAATCAAATTAAAATTATGTTTTTATTTCAAATGATTCTGATAAAGAACAAATTGAATTGAAATTCTTACTTACTGCAACAAAAATGTGTTTCGAATGTAATAAGTCTTCAACCATTAACCATATTTTTCAAAATGACCTGTTCAACATAGTCGTCTTTTGTTCTGGGAAACGTCTGAAGTTTGATTGTTGATCTTCGTGGATGAGCGCTTCAACAGAAGAGAAGTTGAGACTTTACGACGTAGAAACGTCTGTCATAGAAACTGTTTCTGTTCATCTTTTTCTGACACGCTGCAGATAAAAATAGACTTTTATAACTCTTTTCTTTTTCTGTTTTATTGTTCGCTGAGCAAAGTCCATCAGCAAATATTAAAGTAAAACAACTTCCTGTTTTGATTTCAATATATTGATAAGTATTTTTTTTCAATGAAGTATTAAAAAAGTGAATGAATGTGAATAAATAAAAAGACATCACTACCATTCAGATTGTATTTATGAACACAAACGTGACGTTTTCCTGTTTTCACAGGTTTGCTTTCTTCATTTCCCTCTTTTATTTTGAAATTTAACCCTTCACTTCCTGTCTGAATCCAACACCTGATTTGTTTTGTTGTTTTACCTGGTTGTGTCCAGCAGCTGAGGCCCTTTTGGTGGTGGGCAGATGTCACAGCAGGAGTTTATCTGCATAAACTTTCCCGTTTGTAAACATTTTTTTGGGACTGGATGGAAGACAAAGGGAGGGTGGGGTATTAGAGACGGGGCAAGAAAGGGAAAAAGGGGTAAAGAGGCTGGAGGTTGATTACAGAAACACACAGGAGGGGGCGGGGCCACAACAAGAAGAGACAACAGCTGCTGGGGGTTTATCAGTTTATCCTCTGTTGGTTTCAGGTTACACTCAGGTACCTGTGCTCACCTCAGTGGACCCTCGTTTTGGTTTCTGACGGTTTCGTTCAGAGGTCGGCAACCTTTCAGAGTAAAAGAGCCATGTGGGCTTGTTTTCTACTGATCCAAACCTAGAAGGAGCCGTATTGACTTACGTTAGCCTTTGAGAAATCTGGATTTGCATTCATAACCTTCTTTTTGTTTTGGTTTTTAATAAATGTGATTAATGTCTACTTTTGGCACAAACAAAAGCAAAAATATATATAAAATGAAACTTTAAAAAGGTATTTTTTTACGTTTTTAACTTTAGTAGCAAAAAAGCTAGCTCGATGCTTAATTACTAGCTGAACTTCAAATTAGCATAACATTTTTCTGTAAATTAAATTAGCCAAATATTTTAGCATGTTGCTGAAATAAAAAAATTGCAAAAATATTAGCTAAACTCCAAATTAGCAAAAAACTAATTAGAAGCCAAATCTGCAAAAAAAAAAAAAAAAGCTAGCTTGTTGCGTAATTACTGTCCAAACTCCAAAATAGCCTAAAATTCTACCGAAAACTAACTTAGTCAAAAATGTTAGCATGTTGCTAAAACAGGAGTTAAATTCTAAATTATCCAAAAAAAATTCAATAGATAAAAAAATTATCTGAAAACATTAGCATTTTACTAAAATATTAGATAAAATCCAAATTAGCATAAAATTTCTAAGAAAACTTAGCCAAAAACGTTAGCATGTTGCTAAAATAGAAGCTAAAATTCTAAATTATCCTAAAAACTCTAGTACACATTAGCCAAAAATTCTGGTATATTGCTAAAATAATAGCTAATCTCCATTTTTTTTTTTTTAATTTAGTATAATTTCATTTTTCTTCATCCAGAGAGCCACCATTGAGAGATAAAAGAGCCACATGTGGCTCACATCTGGTTTCGTTTGTCTGCGGTTAAAACTCTTCTAAGGAACATTTTAGTTGATTTAACAGCAGCTTTTATTTAGATTAGACAGTCATCAAAATCGATTTGAAGATTTTTCATGATTCCTGCTTGTCTTTTTCTTTTCTTCGGTGCGTCCGCCTCGCCCCCTCCTGCAGCTGCGCCCCCTACTGGCCACCATGGAGCCAGCAGCCAGCCGGTTGGCGCCTCACGTCCTGGGGGAGAACGAGGCGCTGCAGCAGTTCTTCAGCGGTGAGACGGCACGCTTGGAGATGTAGAGATCTTTATGGAGGTTTTAACTTTTGAGACCTTTAAATCAGAACTGAAGTTTTTAGAAATCTGATTTTTTTGACGATATTTACATCTTTCTTCATGGCTGTTCCTAAAATCTTCTTCAAACATTATGGTGGGGGTTCGTTGGTTCCTCTGATGTCTGCTAAAGATGGAATTTAGTCTCTGTGATGCTTCACTCACTGAATGAGAGAAAGAAAGACCTCATCGTCGGGATGATTTGAGAGTTTCTCTGATTCTGGTTTCTACAGTCTTCAGATCTGAAGATCTTCTGGTTCTGATGGGCTTCCACGGTCCATCAGAGATTATCCACTGATGTGTTTTAGGTCAGAGTCACTTTTATAAGGAGACTTTCTACGTTTCTTGAGGACTTCCTGTGGAGATGGTTTTCTGGAGGTTGTTGTGGTCCTGAGAGTTCTCAGTTAAAGTCTTAGCGTGTATTCAGACTTTGGTTCTGTTAGAGGTAACCAGAGTTCGTTCCTCTGATAATCCTGGACTAAGTTTCAGTCTGAATACACCCAAGTGGACCCAATCCGCTCTCGGAACCATCTTCTGAGGTGGTCTCGGTTCATTTCTAATCCGACTGAACTTTGTTTGGTCTGAGATTCGTCAGGTTGAACTCAAATGAATCCAGGAGTGGAATACCTGAACCAGAACGATCTCTGTATACGCCGGTAGTCGTGTGATGTCATAGAAATATACATGAAGCTTCAGGACAAACGTCAAACGATCGTCGTGTTACTAAACAGAAAAATGGTTGTAATCCTTTCTCACTAGAACGTTTGTTTCAGATCAGATAAAATGTTCTTTTCTGTGTCTCGTTACCCATCAACCACTGCTGTGACGCCATGCCTCCACCGTGTCACAGTTACAGTAGAAAGTCTTGAACCTGCCGTTCATACAGACGCTCAAAATCTAATATAGAGTCTGAATCAGTGAAATGTCCCAAAGACTTCCATGACTTCTACCTCTCATTACTTTGTCCTGCCCTCGTATTTCCTGGCCAACCAATGAAGAGATCTTTGGTCACATGGTTTTGTTCTGGAACAGGAAGTCTCCTTTACATCAGTCTGAACACAGACCAAACGACAGGTTCAGGACTCCATTTAAAAGACATTAAACGGTTTCGGACCGGAACCGTGTAGTTTGAACATGTAAAAAGGGTTTAACGAAAGAGACGATCATGTGATCAACTTCCCCTCTGGAGGTCATGTGGCTCTGTTGTAATATCTCAGTGGCTCCATCCTGTCTCTGGTCCTAAACACAAACTAAACGAATAAGCTGCTGACTGGACGTGAGGTAACTTTGGTTCTTTATGTGCAGTTCTGGACAGTTCTGTCGCTGTGGATACCAGCATCCTGGAACAGTATCTTAGCAACGATGTGGACCCCAGCACCTTGTAAGACACACAAAACCACAACTTTAGGAGCTTGAGGTTCTGAATGAAAACATTTTTCATTGATTATGAAATAATCTTAATGTTTCATTAAAATAAAAACATCAAAGAAGCTGAAAAACTATTCAACAGTTAAAGTCTTTCATGTGATTTTATCTGACATTAAGAAGTTTTTTGTTTTTTAAACTCAAAACAAACGTAAACAAACATTGTCACTTTGAGTATTTCATATGTTATGATAGAAAAATGATATAATAACTCAAAGTGTTTTGTAGGATTGAGTTTTTCTAAAGTTTTCTTAGGACTTTTCTCGAGCTTTAATAGCTATTTTTCTCATTCCTGGTAGCATGCTCCCTGAGTCTCCTCCGGACTCCAGTTCTGAGGCCTGCTCGCCTCCACAGATACCAGGTACCACCGACCCGGCTCCGCCTCCTGCTGAGACGGTTCTACTTCATTTCATGAAAACAATTCAAGTGTTTAATCTCAGCGTACAAACCGATAAAACACGATTCAAAGAGCGGTTCTGATGGACTTTTCTTGCAGACCTCAGCCGGGACCGGACCTGCTGGACCGCTCAGCGGGATGCGTTTCCAGCTGCTTCCCAACCTGCGTCCTGTCGCTTTAAGAGCCGAGGCTCCACCCCCTCCAACCCGGAGTTCCTGTCCCGCCCCTCGTCTCTCAGGTTCAGTGACGAAAGCCCCGCCCCCTCCCACTCTAACCCCATGACTTACGCTCAGCTTCACAGCCTGCGCCTCACTGACGCTCACATCAAGTCTGGGACTCCGCCCACCTGGCATCACCAGCACACACACCATTCACCTGAACACTGTTTGACTCCAGGGAGCTGTTCCCAAGGTTACACCCCGCCCACACCCCCTTCACCCCCCCAGCCTCCATCAAACATTCATGCCCCACCTTTTACCTGCCAAGGCACGCCCCCAAATGTCCCGCCCCTCCTTTCAGACGGCGAGCTTGGCTCAACACAACAAACCTGGTAAGGTCATGTTTGGTTTTTCTAACACCCTAAAAGTTAATGATGTCATAAAGAAGGTTTGAATACTTTTCCAGCTGCTCTCTTTAGGGGGCGCCACAGCAAACCACCTGCCTCTCCTTAAGGGGTAACCAAACACGAAATCAACTTTTTTAGTCCTCTGTAAATGAAGTTTTAAAAGTGCTGTCTGTGGCTGTATTTTTTAAAAAATTAAAATAAAGTTTCAGAACGTCGATATGCTCTGCAACCCCAGTACAAAAAGCCCATCTTCGATTCTGTAATGGTCTGTCGTTAGCGTGTTAGCTTAAGCATGGATAGTAGATGTATTGGCTTCGGTTGTCAAAGATCAACTGTTTTGCACAACTTTCCAGTGGCCTTGGTAGTCAGGGAGCAAAGGTTGAGTGCAATTGGTATTGAATCCGTCCTGGTGATGGATTTGTAATGAAGGTTTCACTTGACATTTTTTTCTGAAAATGTTAGCCTTTATTAGCTATGATGCTAGTCTCATTTTACCACTGAGACTTCGGTCCCCTTTGGTCCGGCCCATGAGTTCCTGTCTCAGGGGAAGATGGAGGAGAAAAGTCCTCAACCTTCACAGCAAGTTCTGTGGAGACGGCGGCATCACTTTGCTCAGAATCAGTCTCCATATTGGAGACGCGAGTGACTATATTACCTCAAGCTACCCTTACTGTCAATCACAGGTACAAACCTCACCTTCCCCATGGACCCCGGCCCATTCCCTGCACTCAGATCTCATCTTTGGTCTTCACTGATGTTTCCTTACTGACAGATCTGGAAAACATTTTAGATTGTCCAGCAATTTTCTTAACTTTTTGTGTTTCTATTATTGTTTGTAATGTACCTACAGCAGACAGTCATCTGTAAAAAACTTTACCAGAGTTTCCACCAAACCCCCAAGTGAAATCTGCAGAAGAAGATTTGCCAGCACAGAGTTCGTGCCTGATTTGTTAGGACCCACATTCTTGAACATTCTAAATGGGAAGTTTTGAATTAGCTTTGAGCCTACGGTGTTCACACTTTCACTACACGATACTAGTGCATCTCCCACATCTACAGTTGGAACAGGCTCACTGTGAAATGGCAAAGCGGTGAAAACGTCACAGATCTTTCTTCAGACTTTATCTTTCTCAGCTCTATTCCGATATATAAAAGACTTGGTGTCGTAGAAATCCAGCTGGACACAAGCTGCAACTATTAATTTCTCCTTAATGATAACTTTTCAATCCCTTGGCACTTCTGTGAATATTTTCACTGAAAGTATTTGCTTGCAGAGGGCAGTGGGAATGCACCTGAAGAGACAACTGGAAGTCATCCTTTCTATCTGAAAATGCCAGACTGTCGAGCTTTAACTGAAACAGCTGTATTTAAGGTTATTTAAGGTTACACCTGAGAATGACCATCACCTGTCTGCAGTCCCACAACCACTAAAAAGAGAAGGAGGTCAGAGTCCGAAGAGTCACTGACAGCAACATCCTGCTGTGAAAACGATGGACCTCGTGGCGGTGGCGCTGGAAACGGCGTGCTTGGTCCCGGGACCTCGCAGTTGTTGACCTGGGAACCGTACATGCTGGGACAGTGGTGCACCCTGAAGGACAGAACCCACCAGAAGCTGTGAGGACATCCCCAGCTCAACCAGACCGTTACAGAATAGATTTTGTTCATCTAAGAAACTCTCCAACATGCAGGAAACCTTCTTGTTTGCGTTGCAGGCCTTGTCCCGCCTACCACGTCAACACAGACAAAGGCTTCAACTACTCTCCGGTGGATGAGGCTTTTGTTTGCCAGAAGAAAAACCACTTCCAGGTCACTGTTCATATCGGCATGGCGACAGAGCCGCATTACGTCACAACGCCCAGCGGGCCACAAGAAGTTGACCACTTCCAGATCAAAGTCTTTGGTGTCAAGGTATGTAAAGCTCTCTTATTTTGTATGTAGGACTATCGTAGCAGTAACAGCGTCACCGTTCGGTTTAAATGTAAGAAAGCTAGAAGGAAGTGAAAGACAAACTCGTTCAGATTCAATAATACTTGAACATCAAGTGTAGGTCCATCTACATCAGGTCAACGACACTCATACCTGGTTCAACAACTACCCTCTAAACAATAAAAGAGCTGTTTGCTGCCACTTCTCCTAAACACTTCCATACCTCCACATGTAGGCTGGTCACTAACCACTACTACTCTTCATCCTGTGCCGCATCTTCCTCACCTCATTTTTTATTATTTCTGCTTTACCTTCAGATCATCCTGCATCTCCCTGTTCTTCTGTCTGTAGTCTATTGTCTCTTCAGCGTCCTATTAAAACCCTTCCGCTCTCCTTGGGGTCCAGATGGCTCCAACCACATTTTGTTATGCGATTTCTTCCATGACAAATGTGGACGAAGGGGGACAGGATTTTATGTCTGCCATGGACATTAGTGAAACTCCGAAATCAGTGAAAAAAAAAAGTTCAGCGCACTGTCCTGTGGTGTCCAGATGACCCCACTTTTAATGTAAACAAGCTAAGGAGAACGGAAGGGTTACGCCATACTTCTCTCTGTACTCCTGAACTTCTCCATTCCATCACTAGGTCTCCATTTTTCCAGAAGATTCTTCTCAAACTCCTCCTTCATGATCTCTTCTCCGAGTTCCCTCTGTCCATTTCCTCCATGACCGAATATCTTGAAGCTGCTTCAATCTATAAGGCTTCTTCTCTTTGCATCAGGAGATTCTTCTGCCCATCAAGTCGGCCAACATTCTTATATTCCTGTCAAAGTTCTGAGTTCTGTTGTTAGGGTTTAAGGTTCTGTTTGTGGTTGAATGATTCAGTTTTGGTTTTCTGTCAGATGACTCCAGATTCAACTCTCTGTTTTACCCAGACTGGGACCTGCACACAAAGCAATATCCTAACTTTAGGAGCAATAAATTCAGTTTTTCGTCACGTTTCTCTTTCCTTACAGATGGAAACTCCAGGCTACCAGGTGACCATTGAGCAGTCTCAGCCAGACCGCAGTAAGAAGCCTTTCCACCCTGTCAGGTACAAATCTCTGCAGGATCCTGCAATCGTTCTGAAGATGTCACATGTGTCCATAGAGACTCGGTGACCATGCACTACAACATTCGTAAAAAAAATGTTGGGACTTAACAATAGAGGAAGAGGAAAAAAAGTGTTTCCAGGTTTGGATTGACTGAATAGACCTGGTCCAGGTGTCGCTGGTCGAGTATATTGGGACCTCGTTTCTGAACTCCAGTCCTCAGAGTCACCATTCTGGATGCTTCTTATGTTTCTCTGCTTGAAAACGCCTAAAATGGCTGTTGTCACAAACCCTCCGTTAGGGTTTGTTATGAGGCCAACAAAGTGGTGGATCTTGACGACTTTGGTTGGGCAGTCCCTGGTATTAATATTCAAATGAAAATCATAGAAAAAGTTTGACTTGTGTTGCTGACTGTAGTGTAGTGTTATTTTGGAGCAGTTAGTTTTTTTTAGATTTTCATTTTATAACTTTGAGTTCCGACAAATTTTAGACGGTAAGAACCTTAGAAAGGTGGTAAACGATGACTTTTGTTATTATTCAGGGTCAATCTGCCGGGTGGGAAGATAACCAAAGTGACCCTCGGCCGACTGCACTTCAGTGAGACAACCGCAAACAACATGAGGAAGAAAGGCAAACCCAACCCTGATCAGAGGTACATGGACAAACTAACAAGCGATTAAACAGCTGAGTTAGACTCTCATGGGGGCTGTTTCTGCAGGTATTTCCAGATGGTAGTGGGTCTGTATGCCGTTGTTCGAGAGGAGACGTTCCTCCTGGCGGCTCTGCTGTCAGAAAGGATCATCGTCAGGGTAAACTCATTGATCTAAGCCACTAATCAATCAGCTGATCGAGTCAAAGGTCCCGTTAACAAGCCTGGACAGACGTGTCTTCTGTTTCTTGCTCTTGCAGGCCTCCAACCCCGGCCAGTTTGAGGTGGACGGGGAGGCCTTGTGGCAGCGGGGGGTCGTGCCTGAGGCTGTGGTGTGCCACGGTCGAGTCGGCATAAACACAGACTCTCCTGATGAGGCTCTGGTAGTCTGTGGAAACGCGAAGGTGATGGGCGCCATCATCCAGCCGTCTGACTGCCGTGCCAAACAGAACATCCAGGAGGTGGGTCAATCTGTTGAGTTGTGGACTGATTGTTTTGGTCTGTTCCTAAGTCTTGAAAGTCTTTGGTTGTCTCACAGGTCGACTCTGAACAGCAGCTGAAAAGAATCAACCAGATGAGAATTGTGGAGTTTGATTATAAACCAGAATTTGCCTCCAGTGTGGGAATAGACCACACCCACCAGACAGGTAGCGTCTCTGTACTGTGGTCTTTAAACCAGAGCATGTTTTTAAGCCTTACCCCCAGGCTTTGGTGTTTCAGGTGTGATAGCGCAGGAAGTGAAGGAACTGCTGCCGTCGGCGGTGACGGATGTCGGAGATGTCGCTTGTTCAGATGGAGAAACAATAAACAACTTCTTAATGGTGGACAAGGTAGACGGACCCTGCATCTATTGCAATGCCTTTTAAACATTTCAAGCAGCAGTTTTCCAGAAGGTTTTTATTTCCCCCTCGCGTCTGAATCTATCATCAGCAGTCTCATGAAATTTGACCAACTCATCTTTACAGTGTTGCTTCAGAGTAATCAGATTTCCAGGAATTGCTCGTCACTCATCTTTCCTTGATTGCATGATAATTTGGCCAAGATCTGTCTGATAGCGTGAATGGGGCCCAAAGCTGAGCCGCCTTTGACACACCTGTGGTTCAGACACAAAACTGGCAGATATGGCTTAAGGGCCATAAACTGAATGTCACTGGGATGTGGCTTCAGGTCATGTGGGCAACACTTTACCAAAACACCTTTGACTAAAGTCAACGGTTAGACGAAAAAGGCAGGTTTGGGACTTGTTGGGTGAACGCCAAAGATGTTCTTTGTTCAAGGCCATTCTCAAGTATCTGATCACAAGTCCAAGTCAAGCTTCATAGTATAAGGTATTTCATGGTCACACCTCAGACTGCGAGTCTCAGAACCAGTTTAAGACTGTTTGACCGGAATGGGCTCAACATATAAAACAAAAGTCCCACGTCTTCTACGTCTTCTTGAGAAGTCTTAAGTCATAAACTAAGTCTCCATGTGTCCCACGTGGTGTGGTTAACCAGGCCATCATAAGCCAAAGATTTCCTTGAGAGCTTCTCAGTAACATCTGCCTCTATCCTTAATACAATCATCATTTTTGACTTTATGACAACGTCACCTCCTACAGGAGCAGATCTTCATGGAGAACGTGGGGGCGGTGCAGCAGCTGACCAAGCTCACAGACAACCTGGAGACCCGGATCAAAGAGTTGGAGGTCTGGAACCGCCGACTGGCCAAGTTGAAGAGCCTGACGGGCAGTCTTCGCTCCACCAGGTACTGTCTTTATCTCACCTGCGGTCTCTTTAGGTCTAGGGCAGTCACTAAGCCGAGTTCAAGCTCTGACATGTGGAACCCTGATCCAGCATTAGTAAGACAGTCTTTTGCTCAGGTTGGTCAGACTGTTCCTCTGGTGTTCTTGTACTCATAACTTTACAGCAACTAAAAGGAGCCAGTGAAGGTGATGGAGGACCCCTTAGGGTCCCATTTCCCTTCCATCAGAGGATCCAAAAACAAGAAGAGTCTAAAAAAACAATCTAAGAAGCTCCTTAGATAGGAGTCATGAGTCATCATGTCTCATTCACAACAAATGGGAACTTTGAAGCTTTTCTGTTTGGTAAAAATAATTAACTTTACATTCGATTCAGGTGAACACATAGAAAGGCGGGAAAGTAAAGATCCTTCTTGTCCCGTGGACAGTGTTTCAGGCAGACGTCCTGATGAGTAACTGGGTTCAAATGTAAGTGAAATAAGAAGTTAAACTGTGACATATCAGTGACGGAGAAACACTGATAAGGAGAAGGAGTTACATAACACCGGCAGGACTCTTATCCAAGGAAATCACAGTTCAAGGGCAGCAGATTTTCAGCAGGTAGAAGTGACCCAAAAGCAGCTGAAAGGAACAGAATCTCCCTCCCTGCTGTGCTTTAGATGACCTGGGTCAGCAGGAGCACTGGACGGACGCTTTAACCAAACTTCTTCTTGTAATAAAAAAAAAAAAAACAACTTAGTGTTTAATGTAAAATCACTGACCTCCATATTTATGGGAGGAGTTGTTTTCAGAGGGTCTACCATCATAGCAACAGATAAACCTTTGATGGAGGATCTTTATGTAGATCAGTCTGACCAAAGGTCAGCAGCACCGTTTCTGTTACTGTTGGACTTCTAGAGCTTCTTCCACAAACAAAAGACGACTTTTTCACCAGAACATTTCAATGAAAACCTGGAAGAAGTCCAGACAAGCATAAAGAGGTCACAAAGAAGGTCCAATTGATTCCAAGAAGATGGAAACAAAGATCTGATCTTCATGGATCATCAATCTCAAAGTCTCACTGGAAACAAATGTAAACCAGAGGATTATAGTTATGCTAAAAGATCATACAGTAAAGCTGGACCATAGACCGTATATAGGAACTGGACTGAGTGATTCCTCCCCCCTTGGTGTTCCAAACAGGAAGTATCTGCAAAATCCCCCAGACTTCTATAGTGAAACAAACAGCTGTTGTTCAGATTCTATTGGTCAGAATAACCGTCTGGCTCTGATACATTTGAACATTAATCCTATTCTTTCATTTTTTTTTCTGTTGTTCAAGTCATAAATTGACCAATTAGATGTCTCAGTGAAAGTAGGCGGAGCCTACTGGCCCCAACATCCTACATTCAAAGTGTTTCATTGACAGATTTCGTGTTGCAGTAGGGGTGTGGCCTTACAACAAGCTTACTCCTGACTGGTCAGAGTGGTTGCCATAGAAACGATGACTCTGACCAGTTGATGCTCACTGATGACGTCTGGCTCCAACATGGCGTCGTCTGGATTGTAAAAAATGGACTTGCTTTAGTTTTAGATTTTAGATTGCTCATCTTTTGGTTGATTTCTTCAAATCAGATTTTTATGAAAATGTAAAAAATGCAGCCAATCACATCGTAGCTTTCTGAGTCCTGAACACTTTAACTGAAAGGGGACAGACGGAGGCACAAATGCTGTTTCAAAAAAACGGAGATCAAAGTTTCAGTTTGAGCGATGTTTCTCTGACCGCAGGTCTCAGAGACATAACAGCGAGTCCACAAACTCCAGTCCAGACCTGCACAAGCCTGGAAAAGTCCAGGACAACCACCGGACGCTCCCGTCCAAACACTGCCTCCGGAAGAAGATCTTCCAGGTCAGCGTCTTCACCCTGCTGGCCACCATGGCCTTCTGGTTAGTATGGCCAGCGTTTCTGCTCTGGTCCACACAAGCATCATTAAACGTGGAGAGTCTTTTGTTTACACTCATTGTTTGTTTGTTTGTTTGTTGGATGCAGCGTCATCTCTATCAGCACTCTGTACCTCCTGACAGTAGAGAAAGACTCCGATGGCATCCCGGGTTCGAGGTACGTTCAGAAGGTCCATTCAGCAAAGCCTGAGTCCATGAGAGGAAACGGGAATCAGAACCAACAGAATCTCATCTGGAAAACCAAACTCCAGAAAAAAACAGCCTAAATCCTGTGTTTCTGGTTTCTTATATTGGACTTTTAAATTAAGCCGTATTTCATTCCCAGATGTTCGATTTGGGTTTCTTCAACTCGATGTTTTTTGACGTGCTGGCCGTTCATAAAATCAAGGGTCCACAACCATCAGGAAGCGGTGTTGGACGTGGTACGGCACATAGACTGATCCTCAGGACACAGCGGGTACCAGTATCCTAACCCGGGACTGGACGTGATACTGGATGCAGTACCAGACACGGTACTAGACCCGAACTGATGTCAGACGCAAACCAGTTCTGGGCTGGAGTTAGGGTACTAGTGCGCTCTGCGTCCCGTCTCTGGTTCGTGGCCCGGACATTGGGGACCTGCGGTTTAATGGGAACAGCCAGCAAATCAAAAAACGACAAATCAAAGTCACCCAAAACGTCAAAGTGACGCGTAGGGGTCCTTAACCAAATGTCAGTCTGTGACTAGTTAGGAATGAGAATGAGTCAGTGTCTCAGCTTCAGTTTATCTGTGACGCGTGTGGATGAGTCCGGACTGACTCTTGATCTGTCTTGCAGTAACAACAGCTTACTGCCCGCTCAGACCACAGCCTGGACCAGCACAGGTGAGCGGCCATCTTTCTTTTGGTCTGTCTTTTGCCTTTAACTGTTCGTGTGATGAGCACGCCAGCTCGGGTTTATCAGAACAGCTGCTGAATTCTGCTGATCTCTAGTTTATTTCTTTTTAGATCCAGCAGTCAAATGAATTATTAAACATTTAAAATACTTGTGTTTGATCACTGAGGTCTTTTTATCAAAGATTTTATCCACTAATTCTGCTTAAATGCAGATGAGTTCTTAATAAAACTAGAAAAAGATCCTCGTTTACTAAAGTTAAGCTAGGATAACTGCTGTGCTGACACGTTTGCAGAAAAGCCGCTGCTGACCTCTCCGGCCCCCACCGGCCCCCCCGGCCCCTGGCCTCCTGATGTGGACTTCTGTGACCTTCTGTACTGCGATGAGGTGTACTGCTGCCCTCAGTCGCCAGGGGGCAGCAGAGGTCTCAACCACACAGCTGAGATGACAGGTAGGTGAGGTGGCAGGTCGAGGAGAACGCCGACCGTCTGATGCTTTGATGCCGTTTCCGTCTGCAGGAGCTGAGGCAGACGGGCAGAACCTGCAGCTGAGAAGCTTCAGAGACTGTGAGGCTCGAAAAACACGTCGACTCCGCAAACACGTCTGACAAGGTCTAAAAGTGTTTCTGTCCCTCTGTCAGGGACGAACACGACCATCCACACCTTCATGATCAAGGAGAGCCAGCAGGTGATCGACAGCAGATACTGCATGAGGGACGAGTGCGGGTAAGAACCCCTGAAACGAGTCAGGGACCAACATCTGACCAGAGTATGATGACCAGCTGACTGCACTACCAAAGGAAAAACGATGACATTATTGTACAGATTAGTAAATGGATGCATTCAGGAAACAACATGATCAAAGCGCTCTTCACTATCTCACTCCTTCAGAATAAAGCTCCGAGTCTTGATAGATAAATAAAATGTTGATATTTAGAAAATTTAGAAAATTTTATCTCAAAACTGTGACTTTTGTTCACATGTTGTGGCACAAAAATTTCGTGATCGTTCCCACGACTTTTCTCAAAACAATCTGGACCTCAGTGTTTCCACCCCTGTACAGTAGGTGGCAGTATGCCATCGTTTCTTCTGCTCACCGTCCACCGATGAACGTTAGAAGAAAAAGCTTTCTCCATTTCAGGGTCTGGTTTTCGTTCTCCTGAGGAGGTCATGAGCTGACACAGCTGGGATGATTCTCATCAGCAACAGAAAAACAAAAGAACCAGAATGTAAAACTCTAGAATCAACTCTCCTGTCGTCTCTTCAGGCCCGGCAGATACATCTTCAGGGTTCCCGTCAGTCAGTTTGTTCCAGTCAACATGAGGATCACTCTGGTCATGAAGTAAGACCTTCATAACAGAACTGAAGTTCCTTTTGTGTTTTTGACTCTTTTAATCTCCGTTGCTCCTCCGGCTCCAGTTCCACAGAGCTGCTGGTGGTCCATCTGTGTGACGTGGACGAGTCCATCACCTGCTCTCTCCCTGCTGGACCTTCAGTCCGTGGCTGACAGCAGATACCCGTCAAACACACAGGTAGACGGCAGCAGGCGTCCTCGTTCTGAGGGAGGGATCCAGGTGGAAGAAATGATCCGTTAATAGAACGTCATCATTCTCTTCTAACCATGAACTGATTAACGACAGAGAACCAGTAAAAATATTTCATAAACTTTCCAACGTGTTGAGTTTATTTTTTGGAGTTCAGTTTATAGTTTTACATTTTCTTACAAGAAAACATCTGAAAGTCTGTATTCGTTAACTCAAAAAATGTCTCCACTGTTTTTTTTGTTTTTAAAGTTTTTAAGCAGCTGTTAGTTGGAGCGACCCAAATTAGCAGACAGAGATCCAGATGACCAGAGAGGAAGAGGAGTTCAGAATGTCCTGCAGTTCTTTACTGTTTATGGGTTGAAACTGAACCGAGGGTTCAAACTGGATTCTAGTGGATCCGGTTCACATACTTGGAGTTGATGAAACAATTGTTTGTCTAATGATTTTGATTTTATCCCTGAAGAAGTCACTACAGGCTTTGGTGGAGTAAAGGAGTCTCTTTGTTCTGAGGGTTGTCGACGTGAATGTTAAAATCACCAACGATAATTACAGACAGCAGTTCACTAAATTCTGCAGAGTATCCAGGGGGGCGGTGCTACGTATTCACAACATGGAAAGCTTCCAAAAGATAACTTCTTACACAGAAACATTTCATTGGACAAAACTGCCCCCCGCTTGTTCTTTCCTCACAGCAGTTGGGAGGAGTCGACTTTCAGAATAAACTATTTCATTATTTGTGATCCTATATCATCTTTGGAAAACTGAAGAACAAAACATTTATGAAATATAAGTTATTTCGTGAACTCTTTTCCTACCCGGAAGCATGACGCCGCAATCTCTGAGGCTCCGCCTTTCACTGCCGCCCATTTCATGATGTCATCCTTGTACCCCATGTCTGGGTTTGGCCCACCCCAGCCAAAATTTTGCTTATTCAGCCGGCCTGGCATCTTTTGGAGGACCCGCTTGTTTTTGTGGGTATGGGGGGGCTGTTGTTGATCTTGCAGGTTATTAGAGGAATACTCAGGAATGCATGAATGGATCAAAGTACGGTTTTGGGTTTTGTTATAGTGGTTGTTCTTTGGGTTTGCAAGGTTACAAATCATTTTTCTGTCTTACACTGACTTCCTTTTTTCTTAAAGGGGAAAAAGTCTGGATGACACAATCCTTTTTACCTTTTTCTATTCAATGTTTAATATACTCCATTGAAGTCTTGAATTCATTTAGGATTTACTTTATTTTTATGTCAATTATTATGTTATTTTTATATTTCTGACATTGTACCAAGACTTCATGATCCAAACTTTCTTAAATAACATTTCTTTAGTGATTGGGTTTGTTTTTCCTTCGTCCATTCCTCCTTAACCACGACGTTCTGCTCTTGTCTGCAGGGGGAGCATGAATGGCCTCTTCAGGTGTCCCGTCTTTATCAGAGCTCCTATCACTTCCGCTCCACAGTGGCTGTAAGAAACACAGAAGTTATTTGTAGGAAGATTATTGAGACTCAAACATGAAACCAAACTCTCAGCCAGACACTGTTGTTAAGCTGTAACTTTTTGAATAAGTTGAATAAAGTACTTTTCTTTCTCTTCAGGGTCAAGCAGACTGCAGTACTGACCATCACTACGCGGGGGCGCTCTTCACAGACTACTTCTTCAACTTCTACAGACGCTGCACCAACAACTAAACACCTGGATTCACTCGAATATATTTACATAAATTCACTTTGACTCAAAAGACAGTTTTTTTTAACAGTTTCTTTCAAAACTAAGAAGGTATTTTCAGTGTTCAACGGGACAAATATTTCATTAAAACAGTAAAAACTGCAACACAAAACGAGAGTTTTCCACATGTTTCACTTTCAGCTGCTGCTTCTTAACGACACGCATGAAATAAACCCAGAAAATATAACAGGGATGCAGCAGACGGTTGTTGAAACTCTCCAGAGAAATGATGGTTCACACTGTTTATGGTTCTATTTATGGTTAAACTGCAGGTCGACCTTTTTTAGCTTCATCAAAGTCAAACCGGAGCGTTTGGATTTTAACGTCACGACTTAGAAAAGGATGAAATGGTTTCAGTGTTTTTTAATCTTTTTTTTTCTAAAAGTCTAATTTTATGTAACAGAAATGAGGAAAATAGAAAAAAATATTTCTGGAAAATTAAAAATATTATTTGAAAAACTTTCATGTGTTTTAGTTTGATTTTTACCAGTTGCCTTAACAGATTTAAAGAAATAATTCTAGTGAGTTTTTTTAGTTTATTAAATAAAAAAAGATAAAATGTTGACTAAGATGATTCATTTCAAAACATTTTAGTGGACAAAGAAAGAAAAACTGATGCATTTGAGAAAAACAACAACATATTTCAAACTTTTCAGATCTTATCTTAAAATTTTTAGGAACCAATATTTTATTTTAAATTCTTGCTTTTCTGAAATCTCTTCAAAGTTTTCTCATAATCAGGATTAAATCTCGCAGTAGTTGAAGGTTTTTCATGAAGTCTAAATGCTTTAAGATGTTAAAGAACTTTTTTATTTGATAAAGTTCTATTATAAAATACAAATCTGTAATTAGAACAAAGAAAACTTTCAGTCTGAGCACTTTAATTGATGCTGAATGATGAGTTTAATTAGACAGTTGGCACCAAAGTTATCATTCATAAAGTTTATAATAACTTTTTTCTCTATAATTGAACATGATCCTGAAGGTTTTGCTAAAAATGGTCAAACATCGTCATAAATCTGTAAATGTCTGTTTAAATGGTTGAATCTGGTGAATCAATCATGTTTCTTTAGGCATCAATTAAATCTGAAATGTTTGTTCCGCACTAAAGCGGTGATAAATATGGGAGTTTATCTGGTTCCGTAGATTAAGATGAGCAAAGCTCAGGACTGTGAAACCATAAACCGGCGGCGGACTGACCGCAGGTCACCAATCAGAAGATCAGGTTGTTGTGATTTGATCCGGGTTTTTTCCAGCGGCTTCTTAAATGTCCTGCAGCCCTGCAGTCGCGCCGCCTCCATCTCTGTTCCGTCTCCAGATCCATCCTGCCTTTCTGGTGGTTCTCACTGGAAGAATCTGTCGTCTCCATGGAGACCGATGTGTGGCATCAGCGTGAGAGCTCCACAGGAGGTGAACTCGCTCAGAAAGATGTTAGCTGTGGTTGTGACACCAAGCCGACCGCACACGGGCTTCAATCAAAAACAGTGATTGGGGTGGGGGGTTCTCCTGGGGGGGTTCTCCTGGGGGGCTCTCCTGGGGGGGTTCTCCTGGGGGGTTCTCCTGGGGGGCTCGCCGCTTCATGTTAGCGTTCGGTGTTATGTTTCTACTTTTTCAGTATTTAGATCCGAACTGTTCTAGAGATCTAAGATCTACGTCAACCGATCACATCCTGCTGATGTCATTGCCTGAACGCAGATCCGACTCAACAATCTGTCAAATTTTTAGTCTGTTCCTGAAAAATTCATTTTGGCTGAATCTGTTTGTCCTCTGTGAATCCTCTGTGCTACAAACCAAACAGTTCTCGTGTCTAGCCTCAGGCGTATTCTGGAGGAATTCGTTTGACTTGTTTCAAGTTGTGAGAAGAATTTCTACACCAGGGGTATTCAACTCCAGGCCTCGAGGGCCACAGTGTCTGCATAATTTCCAGATATCCAAACTCTACTCATGACTGATTACCTGGTTCAGGTGTGTCCAACCAATTGGAGCATGCCAGATCCGGGTATGTTGGAAAACCTGCAGGAATGCGGCCCTCGAGGCCTGGAGTTGAATACCCCTGTTCTACACGTTCTCAACTCGTCACATAAGGACGTATGGTTCGGGCCCCCTCCGCGCCCATTTTTAACGTGCTAGCTTGTTCTCCTTAAATCAGGGGTTCCCAACCCTCGGGACGTGGAACCGAATGTGGCGTCTGGACGCAGAAATGGGCGGGTACCCGTTTTATCCGGTACCTGACTGGTCCGGAGGGTTGGGGCCCCCTGATGTTAATAATGGATTGGATTTATCCAAAGTGCTTACATGGTATATCCAATATTCCTTCACTCTTCATTCATACTTGGTGATGGTAAACTACTGATGTAGCCACATCTGCCCCGGGGCAGACTGACCCGCCTCCCGCCCCTCTGACCATCACCGGGACATTCACACATCAGTGGAGCCACACTGGAGCCAGGCGGGGTGAAGTGTCTTCGAACCGCCAATCCTTCAATAATTGTCTAACCTGCTCAACCATCTGAGTCACTGTCGCCCCCAGAATGTGTTATTCTGTCTGTGACTCGGTACCCAGAAACCCTCCGACATGGTACCGGACGTGGTATCCGGATGCAGAACCAGCACCGGGTTAGGGTACCAGTACTGGTCTGCGTCCCGGTGGTTGGGGACCCCTGATTAGCATATCCATTATTCCCTGTCTGTAGCCTGGTACCAAGTGGTCCTCGAACCGGTACCAGTTCCCGGCCCGGAGGTTGGGGATCCCTGATTTAATGGGAACAGGCAGCACGTCGAAAAACGACAAGTTGGGGTCACCCCAAGCGTCAAAAAGTGGCGCAGAACCATACGTCCATATGTGACGAGTTGAGAATGAAAATGTGTTGAGAATTTCAGTAAAAATGTCTTTAAAAGAAAAAAAGAAGAAGTAAGAAAGGAAGGGGACAGCACAGCAAGACCAAACATTCCTGTGACATCATCATTTTTTTTCGGGGGAGGGGTTTTGTCACGGGTTACATTTCAGCTGAAAGGTTTGGTCTTTCAGATCAGGAATAAATCAAACATTTAAATTTAGGACTTGAAATGGAATTGATCCTTTATTTCCATTCAGCCATATTTACAAAGAACTACAATCATTCTGCTGACTCGTGCAGTTTCCTGCTGAACTACATAAAAGATGAATAATTTGCTTATTATAGAGATTTGTTAAATTGGTTTCATATTGTTTTGTGGAGATGATGGAGTTGTGATCTAAATATAGAAAGACATCAATCCAGGAGTTATGGAGGGTTCTCTTAAGGTCAGTGAGGGGACACGAAGGTTTAGTTAAAGGTGGAGACTGGAAGAACAGAAATGACTAATTCAGGTGGAGGAGGAGCACCGGAAACAGGTCTGTGAACGAGGGATCAGCTGGAGGTGAAGGGACAAAACACCAAGACGAGGAGGAAGGACATGGACTTTCAGCACACTGTGAGTTTATGCTGAGTTTTTACTGTTGTAACTATTTTTGTGATTAAAATTTCCTTTTTAGAAATCTATGAAGTAGAGTAAATATGTGTTTGGCCTTCAATTATTTTGAGTTTATAAAACTCATTTTTTATCAATTACAAAAAAAACTGGATGAGAAACAGTTTGGATGAGTTTTTCCATTTCATCAAAAATCCTAAAAATACCAGTTTTAAGTTTTTGTAATAAATTAAAAAGTAGCATAACTTTTTAAAATTTTAAGTCTGTTTTTAATCAACAAAACAGAAAACAACAAGAAATTCTAAACTGAACTGATTTCTGTTTTTTTCATGCAGAATTTATTACTAAAAACAAATAAAAACAAAAGGAAAACTATAAAAGATAGAAATACAGTAAATGCAAAATTATGATTGATTTAATGTTTGTTATTGATACAAAAAGGATTATCGGAGCTAAATAAATAATACACAAATTGTTAAATTTGGTTTACAATTGAAATAAGTTTTAATTTTTATTTGTTTATTTTTAACCATAACATTTTACAACTTTTAAACATTCATGAACATAAACGAGAAAGGAATAAGCTGAAGCGTGATGCTCGTCATGCAAAGATACAAACAAAACAAACTTTAGAGTAATTGGAAATCCACATATTTTTAGCCCCAAATATTCTAAAATATCACTTCATAATTAAATGTCTTTTTCTTAAAGGACAAAAATATTCTTAGAATGGATCTTTGTTTCTTATATCCAAAAAGTTACTTTTTCTAAATTCTAATAAACTCAGAATTCCATTCAATGAACTACACAAAGTGTGTATGTGTGTGTACATGTGTGTGTGTCTTGGTGTCATTTGTCAGCCCACACACTGGTGGACAGAAGTCTCTTGTTGCCGCGGTAACTGTCGTCTCTCATCTTCCAGATTCCATCTGTCCTCTGAGAACCTGTAATTAACTGACACCTTATATCCTGTGTGTGAATGTGTGCGTTTGTGCGTCTGTTCTTTGGTGTTTCACAGGGAAGGATGGGCGGCCGACATCTCTCTCAGATTCAAGAGGAGTCAGACAGCAGAGAGCACAGGTAACAGGACAGGTGTTTTCTGAGGAGTCTGGACGTCATGATCTGATTTAGACTCTTTTGTTTGTTTGTATGTATCCTAAGAAACATTTGGATTCCCAGTTTTTCTGTTTGATGACATGTAAATGCATCTTCAAATGTGCGTTTTCTTCAAGCCTAGTCCAAATGAATTAAGCTGCAGTTTGAAGAGGAAATGGAAACTCAGTCAGGGAATGAGAACTTGATAAGAGTCTGAAAGCCTTTTCTTTGTTTGTGTTTGTGTGTGTGTTTGTGTTGGTGTGTGTGTGCGTGCGTGTGTGTAAGTGAAGCTGACAGGATCTTGGCATAGACATTGTAACTGTTAACAGACACATCCTGAACAAGCAAATCTGTAGGAAAATGTAAAAGTACAAATAAAAGTATTATTGTGTGTTTGTGTATGTGTACTTATGGGGACCTAACTAAGCTGAAGCCTCATGAGCGGGGACACTCGGTTAAGAGGGACGTTTTAATATAAAATTAACTGTGGGCTGCTAATCACTGTCGTGTGACATACATAGATCCTCACAAAGACACATTTGAACTTGTTTTCGTCACCACTTCTACTTCCATAAAAAGACTACAACGTCACAAGGTGAAATTTGAACTCCTCACTGTCTGTCTGCCAGTACCACTTTCCAGCCAGTGATCGTCTCGCAGCAGCGGACAGGTGAAGCAGATAAGCCAGCTCTGGATGAGGAACAGGAACCTGATGGAAACTGTCAGTCAGAACCATCATCCTTGGATCTGAACTTACAAGATAAAATGTTGGAGAATCGGAGTCTGCTGGAAGAGGTAACGTTCATGAGGATAAACACACAAAAACACGCTTGAAAGAAATGTTGATGTTTAGCTTTCAAATTGATTTTACACGTTTAAAAAGTTTATTCTAGCATAGTGGGATGAAGTCCTTTAACTAAGTGATTACATGATGACTTTTACCTGAGCTCTGCTAAACATTTGCTTTGGAAAGATTGAAAGAAATGCATCAGGAAACCTTTAAATATCAGATAGAACCTGTAACCTTGTGATGGGAAAAACTGTCTTCTGTCACCAGACAGCAAACAACCTTCAGAGATGTGCTGTTCTTATACTTTTCTGATGCTAAAGTTTCCTAGGCAAATGCTAGTGTTTCAGATGGAAAATTACACCCAAACTTATCATCTGATTTTTATTAAACTCTCGACTTTCATGTAATTCTAATTCAGGTTGTCGTTCAGTTGTTATTATTGTGGTTTTGTCTGTTTTCAACAATGCAAAAAGCAATAAAACATTCTAATATAAAGTATACAAAATTAAAAGATTAATTTTAAATGAATGATGTTTGATATACTGGATTTTCTGTAGTATAAGTCTCACCAGAGTATAAGTCGCAAGAGCAAAAAATGTCTAATCAAGAAGGAGAACACCATCTGTAAATTGCTCTGGATTATAAATCTCACTATTGAAAGAAAAAATAAATTAAAATACAAACAGATTCTCCTCCAAGTTTGTTTTGTATGACACTTCTTCTGCTGCTGTGAATAGAAAATACTTATACTCAGATGCAGCGCCCTGTAGCGGTTGTTAGAGGAAGAAACCGCTACAGGACAACTGGTATTTTCTGGGAAGATCAATTTATGAGCCTTTTTTGTGTCTAAAAAAAACAAATAAACTGCTCCCGAGTATAAGTCGCACCCCTGGCTAAACTATGAAGAGAATTGCAACTTATACTCCAGAATATACAGTATTTGTTCTAATATTTTAAGTACAGAGTTATGTTAACATATTACAACTTTATGGCTTTAAAACAGACTTATTTTTTTAGAATAAAATGTGATAAGAAAGATTTTGAAAATATTGAATATACATATGTGTGTGAGTGTGTGTGTTATTAATATTATTGTTGCAATCAGAACTGAATTTATTGGGATATTATTGTTTTATCATGTATGACTCAATGTTTTCTAAATTTCCGTCTCTTCAGGGTTAAGCTAAAGAAGAACATTAGAATTTACATTATATTTCCAGAATTTGTGGATTGTTTGATCCTTTATTCTGTATTTGTTAAAGATAAATATAGAGATCATTTTAAAATATAATTTTATCACCAATACTATGCTCCTTTACTCTATCAGGGTTAACCCTTACGCGGGTTCACACCGGATGCAGAAATGCTGCGAACGCTGTGTGGGCAGAGTCTGCGCGGTATCCACTTAACCTCCATTTTAAATCAGAGACATATTACTCTGCAACGGTTGACAGGTGTTTCTGCTAATCTCTGGTTATTAAGAGCGTTTTTTACCATCGTCAGACTCCTAAACCCCCCCCCCCCCCCCCCCCCCCGCAGTCTCCCCACTACGTTTGTCTATATCTGTTTCAGTGTCTCTGTGTGTCTTTTTGTTTATTTTTATCTCTACAGTCTGTTTAGATTTAAAAAAATATGTTCACATTTGTCAATCGCTGTATTCTAAAGTGAAAACTTTGTTATACGTACAAAATTTTGAAAATTAACCAAATTTCTCGTGTCTTGATGTAGCTTCCTGACATAATTGACGTGGATCACTCACGCAAAAATTGACCAAACGCCAAAACAATCACTGCACGGTGCGAGCCACCGCGGAGGACCGCGGCGCTTCGCGTCTGGTGTGAACCACACCATAGGTTAACAAGGGCGTGGAATGGAAGCAGTCTCTGTTCCACGCCGCTTCCGCGTCCGGTATGAGCCAGGCGTTAAAGGTTATGTCACAAAGGCTGACAGTAAAGCAGGAAGTGAGGCTAAAGGAAACCTTTAAGAGTTTTTTGTTCTGATTTTACGTTTGTCTTCTCAGTTGGTTCGGATTGAGGCGGAGCTCCGGGGGGCGGAGCTCCAGGAATCAGTTCATCTCGATGAGGACCTGCCAAAAAAAGATGACTTACCTCACCAACAGAAAAACCGACTTCAGTGGCAAACCTTCTTTTTCCTGGGACTGAGCCAGCGTGTTTCCAAGTACAAACAAATACCAGCCTCAGAAATAAACAGATGTTTATGAACCTGGATGTAAAATGTTGTTTGTGTGAGACACTCCTGAAGTGTTTTTTACGTTTGCCTTTCCCGCAGACCCTGGGCCAGCAGCTACTTCAGGACGTTTCCCATGCACATGTACTGTCTGCCGGTTCAGTCTGCAGGACACAAATGCAGGACTTTGGGCCAGAAGAAGAGCAGCTGATGTTGATGCAAATAAACCCCCAAAACTCTGAAACATCTCTAAAGATACTGTTCTTCAATTAAAGTGAAATTTGTGCGGAAACAAGAACACTCACACATGGAATTTGAAATGTATTAATACATAGTTTTGATCGTTTGTCTGAGGTCTTATTTTAGAGAAAAGCTCGTAAAGACCTGGGAGGAGAGATCCTTTAAATCTGAAAGGGGCTGCTGGCGCCCCCTGGTGTTGTGATGAAAGTTTGTCCTAATTGAAAATTAAAGTTTAAAAGTAAGAAAAAGACAAATAAATCAATCAAATGTATTCCTGTTTTACATCTGAATTTTTTGTCTGTTTTTTCCTGTTTCCTGCAGGCAGTTAATATCACTTAAAAATAAAGTGTAATAAACCTCAAAGGTGATAAAATAAGTTTTATTGTTATCGTATTGCTTGTGTTTGTTTTATCTTTAAATAATATCAAAATCATTTGTTTTTGTACTGCAACATATTTTTTAAATTGATTTAGTTAAAAAAAAGGCTTATTATTTTTTGTTTGTTCTTTTCAATTTCATCAGGTCTAACACTTGAGAAAAGCAACAATTAAATTTGAATACTTAAAAAAATATTAGTTTTCTAGTGCCATTCTGTAGCCTTTAACACGTGAAGCAATGCTTGTTTTTAAATAAAAAAGTCGTTTTAAGACGTTAGAGAAAATACAGACGAAATGAAAATATTTTAAAATGGGTCTTATTTAAAATACTCGTAATGTTTTGTTTATTTTATTTTTTGTTTTATGTATATATTGGAAGGACAAGAGTATTATGAAATCGCTATGAAAATGAATAAATAAACTAAACTATTTCTTGAGCATAATTAGCAAAAATAAAGTTAATATCAGTTTACTACTTAGTAAGTACAAAATTTAGTAAATAAACAGTTGACTGTATTATCATTATTATTTTTATTAATATTATTATTATTATTATTATTATTATTATTATTATTATTATTATTATTATTATTATTATTATTATTAATCAAGAATCAATCAAAAATATGTATATGGTTTAAATATTCTATCAAAACAGGTCAGGTCGTCGTTTATCTTCTGTCAAGTGAAGGCCTCATCACGTCCTTGCGTGATTGCGTCACTTCCGTGTGCAGGCAGCCTTTCTCTACTGCGCATGCTCGGTCCAGCCCGGTTTCATAGACATCATGGTAAGTCTTTTTCTTTCTTTTCTCATCTACAAACACAATTTGAGCATCATATAAGAGCTGCGCGGGATCAGAGCAAACAAACAAACAAACAAACAAAGTTCTGTTTACGACGCGTTTGTTTGTCTCCGTTTGACGTTTGAGCAGCTTTTTCGAAGCGATGAAGCTAAAGCAGGGAAGCACATGGAGGTTAGGAGGCGGCTAAGCTAGCAGCTTTGTGTTGTGACCAGACAATTGTTCCGTTTTTATTTAACATCAACAGACATGCGGCGTTAATACACAAACTGTTTAATGTTTTTGCTTGTTTGGGTTTAGTTTTCTTGTCCGGTCATGCTAGCGTGTTAGCATGTAAGGTTAGCTTGATCCGGCTTTGTGGCTGTCAGACACGAATCTACGAAAACACAAAATCATGATCATAATTTATTTAAAAAATTACGTTCGGACGAACACTATCCTTCTTTTTCTCACTGGTAACTTCTTTAAATTAAACGTGCATCGGTTTAATCGTTCATTTTCAAATTTTCATCAGTTTTTTTTAATAGAAAGCTTCTAGCGGTTTCCAATGTGGAAGAGGCGGAGCTTCAGTTGCGTTTACGTACAATCGGAATGTAAAGCTTTCACTCATGCCTAATATGGATGACTTGGAAAAAATGTAAAGAAAGCTGTTTAATGTTTGTCTTTAAACAAACTTAAATGTTTCTCAGACGATTAAAATTAAAATCGTGTCAACCACAAAAATAAACAGGCATGATTACATTTAAATGAACCCATGATGAATAAATAGTTTGTGTTGGTATGATTTTTTTCTTTAGTTAAAAAAAAATAGGATTTTTAACCTTAAAAAACAGGTTACTTATTTAGACCAAACTAAACCTTGGTTCCTGTAAAGCTGAACCCGTTCAGAACCTGGACTGAATCCATCTGGACTCTCGCTTGTGGTGTCTGTTTGCAGGCGTCCCTGTCGATGGCCCCGGTCAACATCTTCAAATCAGGAGCCGATGAAGAAAAGGCAGAAACGGCTCGACTGGTGAGTTTAGCTTCAGTCGTTTATTCTAGTTTCACTTGGAGAAACCCAGAACTGAAGAAGAGCGTTTTCTCTCTGGCTTCAGTCGTCGTTCGTGGGAGCGATCGCCATCGGAGACCTGGTGAAGAGCACCCTCGGACCGAAGGGGATGGTGGGTGACGAAGGTCCTCTTCGTCTTCATGCTGGCTCTCTGGGAAATCCTTCATTTTCTCTCTGTCCTCCTCAGGATAAGATTTTGCTAAGCGGAGGGAAAAGCGGGACGGTGACGGTCACCAACGACGGAGCCACCATCCTGAAGGCCATCGGGGTCGACAATCCAGCCGCCAAAGTTCTGGTCGGTGAGTGAAACTGAACGAATCCCGGACAAGCCCCCAATTGTGTTGGTTGATGGTGATTATCCTGAAAAATTCTATTGAAGCCAAAAACTTGGTCATAAAATGATGATGCAAAGCCTCATGAAAACATCCAAACGGAATATTCTGGTTTCATTTAAAGTAACAAAAACTGAGATTTAACTTTTTATAATCTCCAACCTGAAGACGCTGCAGAATCAAACCTTTTTCCTTAAAGATTCTAATATTTTCTATGTTTATTCAATCTGAAATGATGCAGTCTGCAGAGCTTCCGTCTGTCGGAGTTTCACCCGAACGCCGTTTCTGTCCGCAGACATGTCCAAAGTCCAGGACGACGAGGTCGGCGACGGGACCACCTCCGTGACCGTTCTCGCCGCAGAGCTGCTGCGGGTAAACGCCCGGATGTCCTCGCCTTCACGCCGTTTTCAAAGCGCCGCTTTTTCACCGTTTCTTTCTGACCTTTGTAGGAGGCGGAGCTTCTGATCGCCAGGAAGATCCACCCACAGACCATCATCTCCGGGTGGAGGAAGGCGACTCAGACGGCCAGAGAGGCTCTGAGGGAGGCGGCGGCCGACCACAGGTGACTCCTCCCCCCGTAAACCGGTCCAATAGTTGGAGTTTTTATTTTTAGCAGAATAAATTCTACCAAATAAACCTTTTCTGTATAAAACAATAAGAAGTTAAGAAAGTTTTTAGAGAAGTCGCTGGATCTTCTGGAGTTCATGGCTTCCCTTCTCTTGCGTTTCCATAGCAACGACCCGGCCCGTTTCCAGGAGGACCTGCTGAACATCGCCCGCACCACGCTGTCCTCCAAGCTCCTGACCCACCACAAGGACCACTTCTCCCAGCTGGCCGTGGACGCCGTCATGAGGCTGAAGGGCTCCGGGAACCTGGAGGCCATCCACGTCATCAAGAAGCTGGGGGGCAGCCTCACGGACTCCTACCTGGACGAAGGTGAGGCGGCGTCTGGGCGGGCGGCGCCGGCTCCCGGCTGCCGGTCGTCTGCTAACGTCTGCGCTCCGCTCAGGTTTTCTGCTGGACAAGAAGATCGGCGTGAACCAACCGAAGAGGCTGGAGAACGCCAAGATCCTGATCGCCAACACGGGCATGGACACCGACAAGATCAAGGTACCGAGTCCGGCCGCCGACCAGCATGGCGACGGCCGTCTTTGTTCTCACCGCCTGCTCCCGGCAGATCTTCGGCTCCAGAGTCCGCGTGGACTCCACGGCCAAGGTGGCGGAGATCGAGCTCGCCGAGAAGGAGAAGATGAAGGAGAAGGTGGAGCGGATCCTGAAGCACGGCATCAACTGCTTCATCAACAGGTACTGCGCCTGCGGGGGGCGCCGGCGCCGCCTGCTGTCAGAGTCCTGACGTGTCCGTCTGCGTCTGCAGGCAGCTGATCTACAACTACCCGGAGCAGCTGTTCGCTCAGGCCGGCGTCATGGCCATCGAGCACGCCGACTTCGCCGGCGTGGAGCGCCTCGCTCTGGTCACAGGTACGCTGACGCACGCCCGAGCGTCCGGGAGCGCCTCCGGGTTCTGACGGTTCTGATGTCATCAGGCGGGGAGATCACCTCCACCTTCGAGCACCCCGAGATGGTGAAGCTCGGCCACTGCAAGCTGATCGAGGAGGTGATGATCGGAGAGGACACGCTCATCCACTTCTCCGGGGTCGCCATGGGTACGTGATCCTCCCGGTCCTGGTGCTGGTTCTGATGCCGGTCCTGATGCCGGTCCTGATGCCGGTCCTGATGCCGGTCCTGATGCCGGTCCTGATGATGGTTCTGATGCTGGTTCCGGTTGTGATTAAGGCCTCAGTTTTAATCCAGGTTACCGTCCTGATTCAGGTTTCGTTTTGATTCAGAATCCGAGCCTCATTCAACTTTCAGTCCTGATGCAGTTCTGGTCTGGATTTAGGTTCAATTCAATTTTATTTATATAGCCCAAAATCACAAAGAATTTTGCCTCATTGGGCTTCATGCAGGTAATTTTACAGTTGCTAATAGGTTCAGGTCCTAAATTCAGGTACCAATCCTAATTCTGGTTCTGGGTCAGGTTCTTGTCCTGGATCAGGCTTAATTTGGATTTAGGTTCAAATCCCAATTCAAGTTCCAGTCCTGATTCCAGTTCTGGTCCTGATTCCAGTTCTGGTCCTGATTCAGGTTTTATTTTGATTCAAGTTCTAATCCTAATTCCGGTTTCATTCCGGATTCAGATTCCACTCCTGGTTCAGACCCTCGTCCGGGTTCTGGTTCTTTTTCAGGCTTAATTTTGATTTAGGTTCAAATCCTAATTGACATTCTGGTCCAGATTTAAGTTCTAGTCCTGATTCCAGTTCCAGTTTTGATTCAGGTTTCAGTCTTGTTCCAGATTCTGGTCTGGATTCATCTTCAGTTCCTGGTTTAGGCTCCAATCCTGATTCTGGTTCTAATCCTGGTTCAGGCTTTGATTTTATTGTTTCTGATCCTAATTCAAGTTCTGATCCCCATTATGGTTCCGCTCCTGATTCTGGTTCAGGTTCTTGTCCTGGATCAGGCTTAATTTGGATTTAGGTTCAAATCGTACTTCAAGTTCTGATCCTGATTCCAGTATCAGTCCTGATTCTGGATCCAGATTCAGTTCCTGGTTCAGGTTTGAGCCTGAAGTGAAACCTGAATCTGGTCTGGATTCAGGTTTCACTCCTAATCGGGTTCCATGGATCGAATCATCTCCCTCCCCCCGTCTCTAAAGGCATGTTGTGGTTGGTCCACCTGTGACCTTTAGCCCCTCCCCCTCAGGTGAGGCCTGCACCGTGGTCCTGCGAGGAGCGACTCAGCAGATCCTGGACGAGGCGGAGCGCTCGCTCCACGACGCGCTCTGCGTTCTGGCTCAGACGGTGAAGGAGCCGCGCACCGTCTACGGCGGAGGTATGTGCACGCCGGCCGTCCGGCTGTGAGGTCAAAGGTCGCCCCTCACCTGTGCGGTCCCGCAGGCTGCTCCGAGATGCTGATGGCCAAAGCGGTGACCGACCTGGCCAACAGGACGCCGGGCAAGGAGGCGGTCGCCATGGAGTCCTTCGCCAAAGCTCTGAGGATGGTGAGTCTGTTCAGCGCCGTCTGCCGTTCACGCTCCAGAAGGGCGGGGCTTCAGCTCGCCGTTTGTCTTCCAGCTGCCGACCATCATCGCCGACAACGCCGGCTACGACAGCGCCGACCTGGTGGCCCAGCTGAGAGCGGCGCATCAGGAGAACAAGACCACTTCCGGACTGAGTGAGTCCAGGTCAGGTGAGCGCCGCGGGCGGGTCGGCCGGTTCTGACCCCGGAACTCTCTGGCTGCAGACATGTCGGAGGGCGCGGTGGGAGACATGGTGGAGCTCGGCATCACCGAGTCCTTCCAGGTGAAGCGGCAGATGCTGCTGAGCGCCTCCGAGGCGGCGGAGATGATCCTGAGGGTGGACAACATCATCAAAGCAGCTCCCAGGTCAGCGCCGCCCAGCAACCGGTCCCCCTCCACCCGCCAGAACAAACTGACCCGCCGCTGTGTTTGCAGGAAGAGAGTCCCCGACCACCACCCCTGCTGAAGGCCACGCCCCCAGGACGGAGGAAGTTCGTTATTTATCTGCTCTGCTGTTCGTCGTCTGCAGAAGAAACCAACGTTTAGAGAAAAGTTCTGCTTGTTTTTGTTTACGGAAATAAACACCTGATCTCCAGGTTCTGGTTCTGGTTCCTTCAGGTCCAGGGAGCTTTTCTAAAGACAGATTTTTGTAACAGTACAGGATTAAATCCCAGCAGTTCCTCCTCTGACCTGTAGGGGTCAGCGTGAGCCCAGAAAATCAGTCATTATTCTGTTATTCTGGTTCCTGGGTCGAAGCACCAACAATCCTTTTTTCTTCCTTACTGCAACTTTCATCAAAAATGTAACCTCTCCTTAAATTCAACCCTCCCCTAAAAATGAATAATCATTTCTTCATACGGTCAATAATTTCTAATTAGGCTCAAAAAATGATTTCAAAATCCTCGAACAGAACTAAAACCCAGGAGTTGAAGTTATACTAAGGAAGTTTTGCAATTATGGGATGGCCATAAAACTTATGAGTTTGTGGACATGTTTTGGTAAAGTCTCTCCACATTTTTACCACAATATGAGGAAATAAAACATCCATGTTGAATCTACTTCTTAAAAAATCCCCTTTAGTCCCGTCTACAAAAGTTTGATTCCCTGTTTGTATATTTTTTACATGAATATTGTAAAAATGTTCTTCATGACTCGTTACCTCAAACTGAATGAAATAATGTGACCTAAGATTTTAACATATTTGAAATGTGGGTGTGGTTAACCAAAAAAAGAGAAGAAACTTAATTGACAGAAATTTAAAAGTTTGCTTTTGCCAGTTATTTTAAAAAGCTGCCAGGTCAAATGGTTGCTATGGAGATGAAACCAACAGAAAAGCAGCCATTTTGAAAAAAAAAAAGATTTTTATTAATTGAGTTTGATTTATGAGCTTCATGAGGAGGTCCTGGTTCAAATCCCTCCTGAGTTCTGTCTGTAGAGCTTACATGTTCTCCTGGTTCTTAAAACACTTCAAATGACTCGGCTGTGAAGGTGAGTGTAGTTCTTCACCACCTTCACCTGGGATAGGCTCCAGCAACCGGAAGAGGAAAGGGGTTTTTAGCCATTCAGGGTAAAAAGCTTAAAGTCATTTCTTTTATTGTTAAAGTACAATTGTAAATTGGCTAAAAAAAAAAATCGGCTTAAAAAAATTAAATTAATTGCAAACTAGGAAAATTAATTGTGATTAATCGCAATTAATTTCAGATTAATCAGACTTTTGTGTGGTGATTGATCACAATTTATAAAGTTTTATGAGGTAAATTTCATAACAATACGAGGTTTTTGAACAGAAACGGACCAGAGAAGATTTTTCCTTCATTTTATTCTCTGAAGTTTGAACATTTATAACTCAGAAGTGTCACTTGTGAGGACAGAACACATCAGCAGTAAGAGAAGCAGAACTCTAAAGACTTCCAATAAAACTTGTGTTGACAAACAGAATAAACAAACAAACAAACATCACTGCTCTGGCTGCTTTAACACAAACTTTTTCTTCAACGTCTGATGAAACTCCATGGTAAGACGTGAACTTTCCCTCTGAACTGAGGCTTTATTGAACATATCAGCACTTCTATTTCTTTCCTGTCCTGCTGCAGGCGAGGCTGGTGATGTCGTGTTACCGTGACAACACGCCGGACGGATCAAATCGTCTGCTTTATGTGAGAAAGTGATCTAAACTGAAAAAATAACGAGATTAAAGTCCTAAAAAATGATTAGAATTGTTTTAACGGACGCCGTGGAAACCTAATCTGCAGGTGGAATTAAATTACGTTAATATTTTTGGATAATCACGTGTGTTAACGCATTAATGCTCACAGCCCTGCAAATAAAACACCAACGCAAACCAAACTTTATTTTCAACTCAGTTAAAATAAAAATGTTTTGACCCAAAAAGCCGATCATCAGGTTTTATCTGCAGTTCTGTAACGTCTCTTCAGAGAGAGTGGGGAAACTCCTGCTGGATTCAACTGTCTAAAGGTTATACATCCCAAATTATTCATATTGGAAAATACTTTCAGTTTCTAGACATCAAAAATATCAAACTAAAGAGAAAAAATAACTTTTTAGAAGTTTATTTCATGGAAAACATTGTGGTGCAACAAACTTGTCAGGTGATTATTTTGGCAGTATTGATGGGGGGGGGGATCAGGGTGACTCAGACCCGACAGAGTCAACATCACCACGGGAAAACATCCAGGTCACCAGCAGGAATGATCTTTGGACGGAATCAGCAGCAGTTTAACTAAATAAAATAGAAACGTTTTTTATTTCACTCAAAAAAACAGAAAAGTTTAATGAAAATCTGTGATTTTTGCATCTAAACTGAAGTTCCTCTAAAAGAGTTTTTGACTCTTTTACCTGATTGTAAACCAGAATGTACAGAAAGTGAATCAAATGAACAGATTTATAAACTTTATGACTTTATTTCTGCACAAAAACAGACTCCGGATCAAAATGAATCATCTAAAGATAACAAGAAATCCAATAAAATGTCCTCATGGATTCCATTAACTGCTGAGTCATCTCAAACATGCAGCTTCTTCTTCTGGAGCTCTTCAGAGAGTTGAGTTTCTCTGTCAGAATTTTCCAGTTTTAGCAGAAACTCTCTCGTCCAATCAGAGCGGCCGGTTCCTCTGACTAACTGTGCCTTCATGTGGCGTCCGGCAGTCAGACTCTGACTCTGAGATCATGTTCAGGCTGCTGCTGCTGCTGCTGCTGACATGGACGGCCTCAGCGCTGCTCAGGTAAGCACACACCTGTATTAACAATACCTGCGTTCCCAGGGTGACCAGTAGGGGGCAGTGCATCTGTTTCTCCTGTTTCTATTAATTTAAGTGTTTTCTATTGACAATGTTTAATCGCTGTCTGTTTATTGGAGGTTTTTGTTGAGAATTTATGAATTTTTTTTTCAAACCAAGCTGGTGAAAATGTCATCAACTGTTTAAGCTTCATCTTCTCCTCTCCATTCTCTACATTCATGTTCAGTTTTTTCATCTGTTAAACGTATAGCACGTCATCATGGGGTATTAAATATAATCAAACTGAACTTTCATCAAGAGTAATCTGCATGCAGGTACACAACATGACCAGTAGGTGGTGCTGTTGAGAGTTTAACAAAAAATCTGTTGACATTTTTCTAAATGTAAAGAAAGTCAAAAATGTTTCTCTACCAGGTTAATAACAAATGACAGAACAACAAACTATTACAAAACAAACTGCATCACCTACGAGAACGCTGGTGTGAATACTATTGGCTGAAAATAGTCACTGAAGCTTTTTGCTGAAAATGGTGGCGCAATTTACTTTAACTGCTGAAAGGTATTCTGAATCCAAAAGCTATTCGCAAAATGTCAAGTTTGCTAAAAGACTAATAATTTCATTAAAGAACTATAAAATAAAGCTGAAGTTGACTTAAATTTCTGAAAAAAAATGTAGTAAAAATTCTTAAAAATCTCTTATACATGCTAAAAAAAAACATTCTTGTTACTTTAATACAAGCTAAACTCCAAAATAGCCTAAAATTCCTCAGTAGATAACAAATTAGCCAAAATATTAGCTTGTTGCTAAAATAGAAGCTAAATTCTAAGTCAGCCCAAAAAAACCCCAGTAAATAACTAATTAGTCAAAAACGCTAGCATGTTGCTAAAATATTAGCAAAACTTCAAATTAGCATAAAAAACCTCAGAAGATAAAAAGAAATAAACAAAAAAGCTAGCATATTGCTTAAATGTTAGCTAAACTCCAAATTAGCCTGAAATTCTTTGGTATATTAAAATTAGTCAATAAAGTTAGCATTTTGCTAAAATATTTGCTAAACTCCAAATTAGAATAAAAACCTCAGGAGATTAAAAAAAATAGACAAAAAAGCTAGCATATTGCTTAAATGCTAGCTAAATTCCAAAACAACCTATAAATTTTCAGTAAATTAAAATTTGTCAAAAACGTTAGCATGTTGCTAGATTAGAAGCTAAACTCTAAATTAGCATAAAAAAAAACCCAGTAGAAAACAGAAATCTTAGCATGTTGCTAAAATATTAGCTAAACTCCAAATTTGAATTAAAACCTCAGGAGATTAAAAAAAATAGACAAAAAAGCTAGCATATTGCTTAAATGCTAGCTAAACTCCAAAACAACCTAAAATTTTCAGTATATTAAAATTAGCCAAAAACGTTAGCATGTTGCTAAATTAGAAGCTAAACTCTAAATTAGCATTAAAAAAAACCCAGTAGAAAACAGAAATCTTAGCATGTTGCTAAAATTTTAGCTAAACTCCAAATTTGAATAAAAACCTCAGGAGATTAAAAAAAATAGACAAAAAAGCTAGCATATTGCTTAAATGCTAGCTAAACTCCAAAACAACCTAAAAATTTTCAGTATATTAAAATTAGCCAAAAACGTTAGCATGTTGCTAAATTAGAAGCTAAACTCTAAATTAGCATTAAAAAAAAAACCCAGTAGAAAACAGAAATCTTAGCATGTTGCTAAACTGAAATGACTATAAAGATGGAAACCTGTTGGTGGAACCCTAACGCTGTCCTCCTCAGGGTTCCTCTGAGGAGAAACCCCACCATCCGAACCCAGCTGCGAGCTGAAGGTCTGCTGGAGGAGTTCTTGAAGGAGAATCAGCCGGACATCTTCAACCGCCGCTACGCTCAGTGCTTCCCGCCCGGGACGCCGTCGCTGAGGCTCGGGCGCTCCAGCGAGAAGATCTACAACTTCATGGACGTGAGTCCCTCAGATCATCAGCTGAAGCTGCAGAAAATGCTGGATTTTGGTCACACGAGTTTCAAAAGACTGAATTAAACCTATTGCAATACCCAGAATCGCCTCCAGGGGTCAGCGTTGCTCACTCAGCTAATACTACAGAAGAATCTGTTTAGATGTGATGTCAAGATTTAAAATTTAACACATTTTTTGTAGAGACGTTCATTTTTTTCTGCTTTTTGAGACGTTTTTAACAGTTTAACAATGACAAATAAACAGACAGACTGGTCAGTTTGTGTGTAATACCACAAAAATTAAAATAAAAGTTGAACGACGAAATAGAAGCTAAATTGTGTTGTTTTAAAATATAAGGGATACATTTGCACAATTCCTGAAGATTTAATAAAATTAACATACTTTCATTTACAGCTGTTTTAGATATTGAAGTTAAAACACACAAACAACGTTTGATGAAGCATTTATCAGAAAACTGAAGGCTTCTGGGTAAAAACCCAGAGGGTGAGTTTGGTTCAACCAGAAACATTTGGACCTTCTGCTGCGGTTCTCGTCTCCAGGCCCAGTACTACGGAGAGATCAGTCTGGGAACTCCAGAACAGAACTTCTCCGTCATTTTTGATACCGGATCCTCGGATCTGTGGGTTCCATCATCCTACTGTGTCAGCCAGGCCTGTGGTACTGCAACACACAAAAACACACACAAACACACACAATACAGGCACTTTAACCAAAGCAGTACATGAATATACAAACAAACTAACAGAAAAACACAAACACTAATGGATAAATACAATATAAACTCAAAAAACCCTAAAATAATATGAAATAATTTGCACAATAACACAAAACACACACACGATATACACAACTACACACAATACAGACACTTTGACAAGAACATTTCAGAAACAAACAAACTAACAAAAAATATAATATAAAATAAAGAAAAAACACAATATGAAACAATTCATAAGCATGCACAAACACACAAAATACACACCTAACACACACACACACAGACAGTACACACGCAGATGATATACACAAACACACCCAATACAGACACTTTAACAAAAGCAGTACATAAACACACCAGAAAAAACACCCTATACACACACACACAACAGCACAACACACACACTGATACAAAATATATACACACACAACACAAATAAAATAAAAATAATACACACACCAACATGAACACAACACATTGACAAAATACAACCACACACTAACAAATACAAAATGCACGTAGTACACACACTCTTTAAACACGCAAATGTATATAAAATACTCACACAAATTACACACCCATTTAAAACACACACATGACACACGGTTCACATTCTGGACGTTCTCCTGGGTTCGGGGTCATGTGACCTCAAGTCTGTGCATCTACACACACTTACCTGTATTTAGATACTCGTGAGGACTCAGCTCTGGCATGAAACTGTTTTTGTATAAAGTTTTCTTCATCGTCACACTGTGTCGGTCAGCATTTAGTTTTGTGTGTTTGGACCGGCTCAAACTGGTTGAGTTTGATGCTTTGAGTTAACTAAATATCAGTCATGAATCGCCCACAGACGTCTATCGACCATCTGACTGACTTTCTAAGACATCTGAAGAAACAAATTAACCATGGATGTTCATACTTTGTCTTCTCAGCGTTCCACAGACGCTTCAAGGCCTTCAAGTCGTCCTCGTTCCACCATGACGGACGGACGTTCGGGATTCACTACGGATCTGGACACTTGCTCGGAGTCATGGGCAAAGACACTCTAAGGGTTTGACTTCTAAACAGAATTGCAAAATATCTAGAAAGGTTCTTACTGGTGGAGGGGCTGGGGGTGCATGTTAAGTCAAAGATCAGGACCGCCAATCCTGGGAATTGGACCCCAAACCAATCAATAGAGCAAAATCAGCGGCAGCCATTAAACAACAACCACAACCAGCCAACCTTAAAGCTCTGATTGGTTTGTAAAAATATGAGAAATGCCTTAAAGTCTATTTTGTTTCTTATCTGAATAAAACACCAGCAGCTTCTGTGGTCTTTGAACTTGTCTTTATGCATCCAGAACCAGAGTTTCACCAGTTCCATACTTTCAAAAACAGTTCATGTTGAAATCCTCTGTTCCAGATCGGTAATCTGACCATCCTCAACCAAGAGTTTGGAGAGTCGGTGTACGAACCCGGCGCGACCTTTGTAACAGCGAAGTTCGACGGTGTTCTGGGTCTGGCCTACCCATCTCTGGCAGAGATCATCGGAAAGCCCGTCTTTGACAACATGCTGGCACAGAACATATTGGACGAGCCGGTCTTCTCTTTCTACCTGAGCAGGTGCTTTCTATGTTGAGAATCAACGTCAGCTGCTGTGACCAACACCGTGTCAAGGAAACAACAGATGGAGAAACTTTGCTTTGGAAGACTGTTTTTCTGTCGGCATTCCTCATGTCTGGTTGTTGTTGTCAGAGGGTTCCTAAAGGATTCAGGACATGGATGATGTTTCATCTGAGCTGTTTAATATTTTCTAACAGTTTCAGGAAACCATCATGAAACAATTCACATAGTTTATAGGTTTTCTTTAACCTTCAACGGCTGAATCCAAATTCTTCACCTACCTCAACATTTAGGCCTCCGATGACCATCCATCGTCTTCCACTCCTCTGGGACCGGGTTGAACCAAAGTCTAAGCATAGATTCCCAGACTCCCCGGCCACTACCTCCAGCTCCTCTTGGGGGGGCTCCAAGACATTCCCAGGCTAGAGACATAGTCTCTCCAGCGTGTCCTGGGTCTTCCCCGAGACCTCCGTCCAGTGGGACACGCCCGGAACACCTCTCTATGGAGGCGTCCAGGAGGCATCCGGATCAGATGGCCGATCCACCTCAACTGGCTCCTCTCAATGAAGAAGCAACTCTATTCCGAGCTCTCTCCGGGTGACCGAGCTTCTCCTCCATCTCTAAAGGAGCGTCCAGCCACCCTCTAGAGGAAACTCATTTCAACCTCTTGTAGTCTGGACCTCGTTCTTTCAGTCATGACCCAGAGCTCAAGACCATAGGTGAGTACTGGAACGAAGATCGACCGGTAAATCGAGAGCTTTGCTTTCTGGCTCAGCTCTCTTTTCACCACAACAGACCGGAAAAATGGCGGACGCCGTTCCAATCCATCTGTCGATCTCACGCTCTGATCTTCCCTCTTTCGTGAACAAGACCCCAAGATATTTAAACTCCTCCCCTTGAGGCAGGACTCCACCCACCGAGAGAGAGTAAACTACCTTTCTCCATTCAAGAAAACTCGATGATGTCATCAATATTTTCCTGCTTGGGCGCCGAAAAGATTGAGTAAAGGTGGCTGATTTTAGAGGCCCAGACTGAGGGGGAGCCCCACAAAGGCCCTTAATGTAAATTTGCTGCTGTGGTAGAGGCCCTATAAAAATTATTTTCATGGGGCCCAAAATCCCTAGCGGCGCCCCTGTTCGCTAGTCATCTATGTTAGTGCGTGTTAGCCTGTGCTAACGCTTGGAAAATATGTAATATCATCGGTTTTATAATCTTATAAGAGCGATTGTGGATACCCCTTTCCCTTCAAATGCCCCTACAGTTGGAGGGGTAGGGAAGAATTTGGATTCAACCTAAAAGTCAAGAATTTGTCTTAGGATCTGAAAGATCCTGGAAAAGTGAGGTACTGTAATTACTAGGGTCTCGTCCAGGGGTCCAATCCCAATCCTGGAGTGCTGGAGTCCTGCTTCTTTCCCATCTTCCGTCATGTTCTTTTCTTTCAGGAGTACGAGTAAAAGTGTCCCAGAGGGAGAACTGTTACTTGGTGGAACAGATGAGAGTTTGTACAGTGGTCCCATCAACTGGGTTCCTGTCTCTGTAAAGGGATACTGGCAAATCCGAATGGACAGGTGTGTATGTCTGCGGTTTGACACGTTTCACATTCAAATGTTGGTCGAACCGTCACACACACTCAAGGCGACGAGCTTGTGTGTCAGTGTGTCCGTCCAGGGGGTGAGTTCCCTTTGTCGGGGTGGATGCCAGGCCATCGTCGACACCGGAACGTCCCTCATTGCTGGACCTCCCAGAGAAATCCTGAAACTCCATCAGCTCATCGGAGCGACACCCACAAACTTTGGTGATGTAAGGACCAATCTGATGCTACAGACTCTTGTGAGACTAATGACAAACAAGCGATGTGAAGTGACCAGAACTGTGGTCTTAGACGAAGGTCCATCAGCCCAATATCCTCGTGTTTTTTCCTTCAACACTTTAACTCAGTTGTTTGTCTTTTCTCTCCTTGTTTTTCAGTTTGTTGTGGATTGTGCAAGATTGTCTAGTTTGCCTCAAGTGACGTTTATCCTGGGTGGAGTGGAGTACACACTGACCTCTGAGCATTACATCAGGAAGGTGAGACCAGCTCCGTGGTCGTACTCGCACGAGTTTGCAAGTTCATGAAACTCTGATTAAAGCTTACTAGCATACTTCTGTTGTTATTTTTCATACTACATTCTCTCAAAAATGGTCAAAAACACTTGAAGCTTTGATACCTTTAAAGAGCTAAATCCTGTCATCTGATTCGCCCTCGGGTATCTTACCTCAGGTGTTTGCACCTGTAGCGTCCGTCTCATCACTAACACTTTGTTCAGGTTCATTTGTTTTTGTTCCTGTCACCATCAGGAGACATTCGGCATCAGAGAGCTCTGCTTCACCGGCTTCATGGCTGCAGAGATCTTCTCTGCTGAGGGTGCCCTGTGGATTCTGGGAGACGTGTTCCTCACTCAGTATTACACCATCTTTGACAAGGGGCAGGACCGAGTCGGCTTTGCCCGAGCCAGACACGCCATCGAAGAGTCACAGGAACAGTTTGATCAATAAAGGGTTTCTGTCTGTCTCAAGTAAAAAAAAAAACTGTTGAGCACCAACACTGATCTTTATTAACTTTTATTTTTACTTTTTAAAGAATTAGCAAAATAAAGAAAGAAGTTTATTTAAAGAAAAAATTTCAAGATGGCAGAAAAACTCTTTGGGATGAAAAGGGATGTTCCTCCTCTTGTGGCCACTAGGTGTCTCCCTAAAACACTTTATCTCAGTGAGTTGTAAAGCTCGGCCCTTCCTCTGTGGGTCAGACATTCATGAACCTGAAATCCTGAGTTTCTGCTTCATTACAGGAACATTCTTCAGTTCTGTGGTGGATGTTTTTGAAACTCTGAGGAGGTGTTTGGGTTCTCTGGGGGTCCGTCAGTAAAAACTAGCTTAAAAAGTGCATCTTTTGCAGGAGCGTCAAACTCTCGCCCGGCTGAAATAAACTCGAGTCTTTCCTGAGATGTTTACTTCAATCACAAGAAAAAAACCAAACATGAAAAGTTGGAGAACATTTCATCAAAGAGCTGAAGAATCAAAGCTGAATCTCACTGAGATGTTTGACACCAAACGAATGGTTTGGTAGAGTAAACAGTCAGCGTGGAGTTTGGCGGTTTGTGGAGCTCTTATTTTGTTCCTGAACTCGGAGCGTCTAGAACTTCCTCACTGCTGTTGGTCTCCTCCTTCTCCTCCTCTTCGTTCCCCGCGGTTCCCTGGAAGTCGTGATCGTACTCCGGCTCCGGCAGATGGAGCGTGTCAGCGGCAGGACCAGCAAACCGCCGCGACTGAAGCCGACTCAGGCCCCGCCTCCGCCGCCCCAGGGCCTTCGGGCTCGGAAGGCTCCGGACGGACGCCTTGGAGGTCTGCCTGGAAAACTGAAGCGAGAACTGGCGCCCCCGGGGGCGGGAAGGTGGACGGTTCTTGACGTGGAGCGTCGTCCAGCGGAACTCTTTGGGTCCGAGCTGAGTTGGAGAACAACAGTTGGAACTTTTCCTGGAAATGCTGTCAAAGAAGAAGAAAAGTGGAATAAAGGAACTGAACACCGGAAGAACTGCTGGAACAAACAGGAAACAAACCTCAGAGTTTCCAAACTCGGAGCGTCTCCAGGGGGGGAGGAGCCAAAGCCGTTCTGGTGTTTGTCGGCGCTTTCGTCATTGGCGTCACCAAACAGCGGCGGACTGACCACCAGTCGGGGGAAAGCGATTGAGGACGAGCTCTCGGGTGAAGCTGGGCTGCTGCTGACCTCCCGTAAGGTGGAGAGAGTGTCCATTGAAGGTGGAGGTATGGCTAAGGAGGAGGGCGGGGCCTTGTCCAGCAGTCCCTGATTGACCCTTGATCCGTTCAGACAAAAACCCTCAAAGTCACATTTCCTAATGTAGCTTATAATTCATGATATGTCAAAAGTATAGACACCTGAAGTCGGGGTAAAAGCTGCTTGTCGCGTCGCTGCTGTGTCTTT
Organism: Oryzias javanicus; assembly: GCA_003999625.1. Lineage (NCBI taxonomy): Eukaryota > Metazoa > Chordata > Actinopteri > Beloniformes > Adrianichthyidae > Oryzias > Oryzias javanicus. The sequence goes on from CM012459.1 coordinate 17,644,530, forward strand.
TAAAAACCGGTCGAGGATCCGTGAGGTCGGGCGGTTCTTGAACGCTGAGCAGTCGGCGGACGCGGCCAAAAACCTGAGCCCAGACATAGAAAACATACAAGATTCAAGTATTAAAACACGGACAGCGTTCCTTTGCTATATCGCAGCTTATCTTTTGAATTCTCACTGTTTATATATATTTTTTAGCGCCGTGTGGAGGTCGCCTGATTGGCTGAAGACGATTGTCATGTGATTCCTCCATGTCGTGTCTCCTGTATGGTGTGTATTCAGCTTTTCAGATCGACACAGATCTTCAATTGTGATCAGATCTCTGTTTTCGTTCTATAAATCCAGACAAATTTTTCTATGAAGGTTTGAACCAGAGAGAAAAGTGTGAAAATGTTCACGTCTGTCACAGAATAATGTATAAAGTATGGTGAGGCGTTTTACTGCCTTAAACATCTAGAATTATCATAAAATATAAAGATAGCAACTTAAACGATTTAATTGATCGTGGATTGTGAAAACATAACTCCTGCGACAAACGAGGGAACGCCAAAAAAATCTATAAAGTAACTATAACTACAGGTTTAAAGTACTATAAACTGTCTTTAAACTGATATTAATTATTCAAAAGCATTTATTTATTAATCAAGAATAAACTTGAAATCTAGTAAGAAGAAAAGAAAACCTGAATACATTTTTAATACCTAAACAAGTTCTGTTTAGAAATGTTCCAGTGTTGTAGTTCCTGTAAAACATACTTATTATCTACTGACAACAACAACATAGTTATAAACTTCTGCTTTACCGACTCTTGTCGCCGAGGCAGAAAGGATTCCTGCTGCTGTGGAGGAAGATGATTGTCATCAAACTCCAAGATGTCAGAGAGTCTGCAGGAATTATGGGACAGAAAAGTTTCAGTCTTTGCTGATGACAACCAGCTTTTGGTCCTCTGGTTCAATACAACAACACAAAGACACAATAAAAAAGACAAACTGAATTTTCACAGCAGTTCAAAGTATAAGTGGTGGATTTACTGATTTTAGAATAAACTCAAATTAGATACTTCAGCTCCATTTGTGCCACAATATTCAACAAAGACAAAGAATCCTCTAAACCGTAAACATGTCAGTGGGTGGAGGCGGACCCCATGTCTGTGGTGGAGCCCAGGAACGAGGCGATGCAGTAATCTGCAGCGGCCAGTGTGTACGGGGGGCGAGCGTCGCTGTCGTTCCAGTACATGTCCTTGGTCATGTGAGGGAGGTTCATGTGCATCTCATCCACAGCCAGCAGAGACACCTGTAAAGCATGATGGGATTATTTCTAGAATGGCGAGGTTTGCAGAGAAACACAGAGACTCCTCCTTCATTCAGAAGCAATTCAGAAAACCTGTTTGTGTCAAAAGTCAGTTTTAAATTAAATAAGAAACTAACATTAAAAGGGCTAATGCTAGCACAGCAACGGTACTTTTCTTTTATATTGTTGTCAGGAGTCAGAACTCTATCGCCCCCTCTGGTCACCGGCAGGAGTCATCCCCGGATTACCGAGCCTCGATCAGTGCGAAGTATTGTTTGTGCTGTCCTCCCTGCATTACTGAGCATTTTTAATCTGATCTGGGATTCAGTTTTCCTGACCTGTTTATGCTCCGACTGTTTGTCTGCCGCCTGCCCTGACCCACACTTAAACAACGATATTTGAAGCCTGATCCCTGACACTCCTGTGCTCGTGATTGACCTCTTCCTTACAGTGGTGTCGGACTGCTGCTCTGTCCAATAAACCTGCTGCACTCGGATCCAGACGTCTGCCTGTCTGTTTGTCACAGTTCTACATTATTCTTCCGCTAATTTTTTAATGTAAAGTAAACAATTGCAAGATTTTGAACTGTCTTTGTTGGTTTGTGTACAATTAATAATATAATATAATATAATATAATATAATACAATATAATATAATATAATATAATATAATATAATATAATATAATATAATATAATATAATATAATATAATATAATATAATATAATATAATATAATATAATATAATATAATATTAACATAAAAACATCACATGTATAAATAACCAGAAATAAGTCCCAATCAGAGTCATGGACCATACATCCTTGTAATTCTTTGATATTCTTATTTTTCATTATATAAACTAAACAGTCGATGCTTAAAACAGGAGAAGAAGCAAATTTATTTAATCTGCCTAATTTAACATTGATATATAGTTGCTATATTGTCATTTATCTGCTTTCATTTGTATAATCATGATCTCTGGTTATACAAATTATTCCAATTGTGCCCATTTCTGAATTAAACAAAGGCTGTTTGACTGTTTCATATTTATTGCCCCAAATCTCAACGTTATAAGTCAAATATGATAAAATCAAGGAACAATATAGCAAATATCTGCTTCTATAGTCTAATATTTGCTTTAATTTCATTCAAATAAAATGCTTTTTGATATTTTGATATTATTAACTTTGTATTGACTTAATAGTGACCAAATAACATTAATTTTGTTTTGGGAAAATTCAAGGATAGTTTATTGTTATGAGATGCTTTAAATCTTTATGTACATTTATAAAGTCATTAAAGTTTTCTGCTGAATAAAACATATTTGTATCATCTGCAAATAATATCAGATCAAATTTTAGATACATTAAATATACTATTGACATAAATATTAAACAATAAGGAACTTAGAATTGATCCTTGTGGGATGCCACATATAATCTCTTTAACTCTCTGACACCATAACTCTGTTTATAGAAGTTTTTATGTCAGTTTTCACTTTGATTTTCATCAATATCATTGAGAAAAGTTCAGACTTTGTTTGTTTTTGCATCTTTGAACATTTTGAAGTTTGTCTTTTGACGCTGACCTGAAGGTTCCTGTCAATGATCCAGTTGGCTTCAAAGTCGTCGTCGTCTTCTCCAAACGGGTTGATGAGCTGCTCTGCAACCTGACGAAGGAGAACAGGAGGCGTCATGGATGCACATTCACACATACATGTTCACAAGAAGACGCAAACATACGTACAGACACGCATTCACACACACTGCATGACCTGATGCATTTAATGGTTTACATTAAGCTTTTATACTTTAAAGAATCCAACAGTCAAACTTCTGCTGATGCTCACTAATGTGTGTATGGCAGAGGGCTCCAAACTACGGCCCGCGGGCCAGATCCGGCCCTCCTCCACATTTGGCGCCGCCCCCAAATTGTTTTGGGGTAAATTGGACATTTTTCAAACTTTTTGGGCATATTTTTTTGGTATTAGCTATTATTTAGTGCATGTTAGCTATTTTGGCTAATTTAGGCTTTTTCCAGTTTTTTAGGCTAATTTTTAGTTAGATAATATTTTAGCTTTACGCTAGCTGTTTTAACTTTAGAGCATTTTAACTTAGATTTTAGTTTTTAGCCTTTAATTTGGTAATTAAGCTAATATTCACCTGCATGTTAGCATTTTGGCTGATTTAGTCTTTTCAGTTTTTTTTTTAGGCTAATTTTAGTTTTAGTAATATTTAGCTTTACGCTAGCTGTTTTAGCTAAATTAGACATTTTACTAGTTTTTTAGCCTAATTTGGCATTTAGCTAATATTTCAGCTACATGCTAGCTGTTTCAGCTAATTTAGTGTTATTTGTTTTTTAGGCTAATTGCAGTTTAGTTAATATTTTAGCTTTATGCTAGCTGTTTTAGCTATATTAGACATTTTACTAGTTTTTTAAGGTTAATTTGGGACTTAGCTAATATTTCAGCAGCATGCTAGCTGTTTTAGCTTTTTTTTTTAGTTTTTTAGGCTAATTTGGAGTTTGGCAAATATTTTAGCTTTATGCTAGCTGTTTTGGCTGAATTAGACTTTTTTCCCTTTTTTTTGGCTAATTTGCCATTTAGCTAATATGTCAGCTACATGCTAGTTGTTTTGGCTAATTTAGACTTTTGCTTGTTTTTTCGGCTAATTTGGCACTTCTTTAATATTTTAGCTAGCTATCAGCTTCAGCGTTTTCAGCTAGTAGCTTCAGTGTTTTTAGTTATCATTTTAAGCATCTCCAGCTATTAATCTATCACAGGTAATGCTAAATATCTTATTTTTAAATGTTTTAGTATTATTTTTTCTTTGAAGATTGCAGAAATGAATGATTTAAAATTTGGCAAGAGAAGGAAACAGTGATGTGGCCCTCACAAGAAAGGGTTTGGGGACACCTGGTGTTCGGTACTGACCTTAAGCCAGCCGGAGTAGAAGAAGAACTGCAGCAGAGTGAAGACGGGGACGTACAGGTCCAGGTCATGACCCGGGTGACCCTGAGCGGGGTCAAGAAACTGACGGCCGATGAGACAAGCGAAGAAGAAGGTGTACACCGCAAGAGTGACGACCTGCAGTCAGACAGAGACGGTCCCGCGTTTCCGATCATGGATCAATAAAGTCTGCTGCGTCTGCGGGACACACCTGAGTGTAGACCAGAGGGATGCCGACCCAGTCGTAGCCAAACAGAGTTGCACACCACGTCCTGAAGATATTCATCTCCTGGACACAGAGAGGAAACTTTAGCTCTGCGCCATCTGCTGAGTAACTGGAAAAAGACCAGCATCGTCCCCCGGGGGGGTCGGGTTTCGGGTTTTTGTGGTCGCTAACACAGTTAGAAAGTGAAGGCTTCAGAATCCGTCTGTCAAAGCTGTCATTAGTTTGGAAAAAAAGAATCTAGCTGAGTGAAAGTCGTGTCTGTGCTTCACATTAAGAATATTCTGCAGGTCGATGGCGTCTCGGATGCGTCCTTCCTGCCGAGCCCTCGATGCCAGGTTGGAGAACCAGACGACCGGGATCCAGTACTTCAGGTGAGGAGAGCGGATGTTCTCGAACACCTTCCTCTCCTCTGGAGTCATGAAGCCTGAAGACAGACAGAAGGAGACATTCTGTAGAGGAAATCGATGAGACCATGTCTCAGTATTTTGTCTGGTCGTATTTAAAAGGTCAATTTTAATGAATTCTTTACGACCGTTCTTTAGCGTCTCACTTTTGTTTTCAACCTTGACCCCTGACCACTAGTTGGCAGCACACTGTCCCTCTTTGAGCAGCTCTGCACCTCACAGCCTCACAGCTTTGGTTGTAATGACACCAGCATTACTCAGTTTGACTTGGGATGGGTACGGAACCAAAACTCTGTGCCTCATTGCTGCCAGTATTGGTATACAATGCTAGAGCGTAATGTTGTGATAATTAAACGGATTTGAGACTTTTATTACAATGGAAGTCGTATTAATATTCAACTAGTTAATTTCTAAGTTATACTCTTAAAAAAAGAAGTGAAATTGTTCTGGTTCAGTCTTTGGACATATCGTGATATGTATCGTATCGTAGACATGTATCAGGATTCATATCGTGTTGCTAGCTTCTTGCTAATACATTCTTCTACTGAAGAGTCAGAGAAGTGTGGATCTACGTTTGAAGGTAGAGGATGTTTGATGCTCTGAGCTCTAAACCGAACCTCGAGACGCAGCCGGTACTGGTGCCCTAACCCTGGCCTGGTCCACGTCTGGTACTGTGTCCGGAACTGGCACAGCATCTGGAACCGTTCTGATCTGTGTCCGGTGCCGATCTGCGTCGGGGGCCAAAACCTGAACCAGTACCGATCCATGCCCAGTACCAACCTCTGTCCAGTACTGATCTGCGTCTGGGACCAGTACTGGAACTGATCTGTGTCCAGTACCGATCCATGTCCAGTAGTGATCTGCATCCGGTACCTGGTTAAGGGTTAGAATGATACTGATGCGGTCCAGGTCCCAATTCTGGTTTGCGACCCGGGATGGGGAGTCTTGATTCAATTGAGACCAGGAGTTGAGGAGACCCAAAATGTCGGCGACGTGAATGAGAATGTTCAGATCATGCCCCGTTTAACTTCCGTTTTCATCATGAAGACTTCACGATACACAACAATGGTACGTTCCATCTTCAGGACGTCCACTGAGGTGGTCGAATGAGCCTCAAGTGAACTGAAAGACACGCCTGAGCTCCTCTTAAGACGCAGCCGCTCCTCTCTACGACCCCCCACGGACCCGGACAACCCAAAAACCCACAGAACCTGTACGGGTCACCGCTCATACGTGTGCCTGTGACTTCAGTCCTTCCTCCTGTAGAGTCAACAGGAGGTTTCCATCATCTCATGGATGGAGAGAACTTCACTGAAGTCTTTTTCGTCGTCTGACAGCCTTAAGTTTTCACAGTTTGGCTACAATCCGCCTCCGTTGTCATGGAAACCAGTCACAACAGAAAAGAAGCTGCTGATGTTCAGCAGCACTTTCAGCTCGCCGTTCTCACCTGCTTCAACCACGTGGTCGATGGTTGGGAACCGCTTGCAGACGGCTGTGCTCACGGAGCGAAAAATGAGGAGCGACGTCAGGTTGATGTAGCGCACCAGCGTCCGGCGCAGCAGGCGGCCATATTCGTCTTTACCCTGAACGCAGCTGGAGGAGGCGGAGACAGACGCGTACAGGTCAGTGTTTACCTGGAGCAGGACTTACTTCACGGAGAACGAGAGACTAGAATGACACAAACATTCACATCAGATAGTTTGATGGTTTAAGTTTAAAAGTTTAAAGTTTAAAGAGTTTAAAGTTCCTCTGATCTGTTTTTAAACTCTTCCCGGTCGTCTCTTCATCACAACCATGTAATTTTTAGCCAAAATCTAAACAATCGTTGTCGTTTTCTTGGACATAGTTTCTGCAGAGTGGCAAGAGTTCAGTAGAAATTCACCTTTAAGTTACAGGTAGGACTGTTGGTGCAGAATAAGCCCCTCCCACTTACCATCATCCTTCTGTTTACACACTCTCCCACTAGCTTACAGCCCTCATACCCTCAAGCTAACGTTAGCGGAGGAATAGTTTTCTGTCCTATAGAGTTCTGATCCAGATTCAGACCAGGAAAACAAAGACGCTCATGGATCTACTTGTCTGCATCAGAATGGGGCGGAGCATGGAGCGGATGGCCCCGCCCAGTGATCTTTCTTTAAACAGTAATTTTTAATCTGTTCCTGATTCACAACTATTTAAATAAAGAAACACTCTGTAGTTTAATTTTCAACTTCCTCTTCTTTACAAACGTCCTCCATCATCATCACGTTAGAAACAGCATTTTGATTGGAGGAGCTCTTTAAACGATCGTTATGGAACACAGATTTGATTGGTTGGAGACGTGTTGGAGGCCGTTCAGATTTGAACCTCAGTGTGAATGTTGTGGAGGATTCACACGATAGTCGTCCATTTTTCGCTCCGTCGCTCTTCAAACCCTTCACCTGTTCAGCTCTTTCAGGAGATTTCAGCTCCATAACTCTTCAACTTTTTAAACTATTCAACCAACTACCACTTTTTTAGCTCCATTGAAAATGGCTTCTGGAATCCTAAAAAGCCTTTTTTTTTCAGCTGAAAACTTTCAGCTCTACAAAACAATAGAAGTCAAGCAGACTTTCAGCTCCAGAAACCATTCAACTTTTAAACTCTTCAGCAGACTTTGGGCTCTTGAACTTGTAGTTTTAAAACTCCTTACTGTTTTTAACATACGTGTCATCTTGGAGTCCAATGTAAATAAATGTGATCCGAGCATCTGGTTGAATGGAGCCAAGTGTGAGGAGAAGTTCTCTTCAAACTCTGACAAAAGTTTCTAAATCAAGACGTACGCAGACGATACAACTTTTATAAATCCTGATCCGTGTAGTTTTCTTACAGCAGCAACAAATATCAGCAAAACTTGACAATTTCTCCCATGAAGCCTAATGTGTTTTAGGTTGTTTGTTTTTAACCTGCCAGTACTTCTGTACATTTGGGCACAAAAACATGAAAATTGCTCGTTGCCATGACGACCTCAGAATGCTCCATCTCAGACACACCAACTTCTCCAAATCTTCCATTTGTAGTCCACGGGTGATTTTAAGTGTGATGAAGGTTTTTTCCACTGAATAAGGGTTTTTTTTTAAACTAATATGGATTCTTCTAATATTTTAGCTCCTGATATCATACGTGTTCACGCTGTGTTTGCATCTGCTGGAGATTCTGCTGTTATGTTGGCATTCTGGGAGCTGTTGAGACTTTCCTGGCATTTACTAAGATTTTTAGACTGTTTTGGAGTTTAGCTAATATTTCAGCTACATGCTAGCTTTTTTTGGCTAATTGAAGCTTTTTAAGTTTTATTTCAAAGTTAGCTAATATTCCAGCTTTATGATAGCTTTTTGGGTTAAATTAAACATTTTAACAGTTTTTAGGCTAATTTGGCATTTAACTAATTTTTTTTTAGCTCACAATCAGCTTTTTCAGTAATTAGCTTCAGCGTTTTCAGCTATTAGCTTCAACAACTTTAACTATTAACCTCAGAGTTTTAAGCCATCAAATTCATAGTTTTCAGCTTCATTGTTTTCAGTAATTAGCTTCAGCATTTTCAGCTATGAATTTCAGCATCTTCGGTCTAGTATCTTCAGTGGTGAAATTCTCTCTGGCATTACTGCAGGTGATGCTACATATCCAGTCTATGCTGAAGTTTTTCAGTTTAGAAATGTTTCTGTGGTTTATTTTGACATTTTCCAAATGTTTGTAAAGTAATCTTCTCATCCTCGGTGTTTGAACAGACACGGATACCTGGAGATGTGGAACATGAGTCTGTCGGGCCACGGCAGGTTCACAAACTGGTTCCACCATCGGTTCACGACCAGAGTCACATAGAAGCCTGAAGGAGACAGAAATCTTTGAGTCCAGGTGTAAATGATGCTCATCATGAAGGCTTTGAAACATCGTGCAGATCTGTGAGCATCAGCGCCGAGTGAAGCAGAGTGGAGACACTCGACCGTCCGGCAGCACTAAGAGCAGCTTAATGATCCGTTTCCATTAGCAATCTGCTAATGACACAACCAACGGCCGGCCTCCTGTCAGAACACACGGGTTTGATGCTGCTGCTGCATTCAGACACCCAACTGATGAAGACTCTAACCGACGTTCAGCCATCGATGTGATGGTCCTCAGAGATCATCCTCCAGGATCAGATTATCCTCCAGGATTCTCTGAGGACGAGGATTCCCATCATAAATCATCGATGAACAATGATTAGATTACAGTGATGGTCTCTGAGGGGCTGCTGAGCATCGAGTTTCCGATGCTTGGGTGGGGGTGTATATGGGGTCTAAAACCGTTAACCAAGAAACGGATAAAAGTGTTTACTGCTGGGTCTGATCTTAAAGATGTCCATTATTCTGCTCCACAGAACATAATTCCATCATTCACTGCTTTGTGTTAAAGCCTGGAAAAAGCAGATTTCTGAAGAAGAAGAACAACAACAACTGGAATGTGAGTCCAGGAAAAATGTGGAAAACCGTTAAAAGATAGGATTAAATCAGTTAAGGATTAAAAATGATCCAGTCGGTCACAATTCTATGAAAAATCATCTATGACAGGGGTGGGCAATTGTTTTGACTCGTGGGCCACATAGGGTTCTAAAATTTGGCATAAGAACCGGACAAGGAGCAGATGGAAGGAGAGATTGGGTAATCAACCTCATAAACTAAAAAAAATAATATGGAATTTAGAGAAAAACATGCTTTAATTTGGATTAAAATTCACATATATTAATTTAAAAACAGAAAATTTGGGAGTTTTAATTTCTAAATTTTTGATTTTTGTTCTCTTTTGGTGATCCAATGGGTTGATGTTATTCAGAGGAAAATGTGAACTCAAAGAAATGCTGCATTTATGTGGTGTAGGAATAATCCGAAAGATCACCATCTGACTCAGAAAGGAACACACACGAACGTCAGAGAAACAACACCATTCATGGGAAGAAACCAGAAATACAATGAAAATAAAACAATAATTTGGATTTTTGATTCAATGTATTTTAATTTGGAGAGCCACATTAAGTAGCTTAAGGGGCCGCATGTGGCCCCCGGGCCGTAGTTTGCCCACCCCTGATCTATGATCACAGAAAAGACGGTAAATAAAGTTGTTGTGAGTTTGTGTTGTTGTGAGTTTTGTATTGTTGTGAGTTTGTGTTGTGAGTTTGTGTTGTTGTGAGTTTGTGTTGTTGTCGCGTCAGTGTCGTACCCAGGACGAAGGTGACGGGGATCTGCTCGGCGTATCTGTCACAGTAGATGGAGAGTTTCTCAAACAGCCTCTTCTGCTGCTCAGAGAGGAGGAGTCTGTGGACGGAAGGAGGAAGTAGAACTCCAGCTGAAGATCCTCAGATCAGAGAAACAGACGATGCCTTCAATGACCACTCGGATAATCAGGTCAATTCATGACTTTTTGTTGTTCCTGACATCAATAAATTTGATCAATTCTTTCAAATAACAAATGTTCAGATGTGTAACTGTGAGACAAATGTGTAGTTAATGTCACTTTAAGAAGAACAGAACTGAAGAAAACATGAAACCACCAGCAGAGAACAGCTGATGTTCCACTTTTAACTTTTTTCTTTTTTGCTAAAATATCTTCTTAGATAATTTTAAACGTTTTAGCTAAACAGTATTTGGCTTCATGCGTCAACTTTATGAAAACACAACAAAATAACAAACTAGAATCAAGCACTAGAAAAGCACTAAAATAAAAATGTTATTTGCAAAGATTTATGATGTAGAAACTATGATGGGAGGAGCCAACCGCTCCCAGCTCTGCCCCTTTCTGATGCAGATGGTATAGATTCATGAACGTCTTTGTTCTCCTCGTCTGAGCTGGAATCTAGATCTGATGCATGATCTGCGTCTCAGGGTTTGAAGCCCCGCCCCCTCAGAGGAGATCTTTGAAACAGAGGCTTCAGATCAACATTTAGGTTCTGGGATTTTGGTTTAAAACTACAAAATCGTAAAAAATTCTCTTGACTTAAAAAAAATTATCGTAGGAAGATAGAATCACTAGATCCATTTTTTTTATTATCATTATTTTCCTCTTGATGTTTTTTTTTTCTTTGGACATCCATAGCTCTTCAGCTCTTTCAGCTAAAGGGTTAAATTTCAGCTCTTTTTAAGCTAGTTTGAGGTTTAGCTATTATTTTAGCTTTACACTAGCTGTTTTGAGTAAATTAGACATTTTACTAGCTTTTTATGCTAAGTTGGAGTTTGGTTTATATTTCAGCTACATGCTAGCTGTTTTTTAAGCTAATTTGGTATTTCACTAATGCTTTAGCTAGCTACCAGCTTCAGAATTTTCAGCCATTAGCTTCAGCGTTTTTAGCTATCAATTCAAGCATTTTCAGTTGTTAGCACTAGCATCTTCAGTGGCCACATTCAGCTTCTAGAATTATTTTTCATGTTAAGATTACATAAATTCATTATTTCAAATGTGTGGCTTTCAGGAAAGACATAATGTTTACATTAGCCTGTGATTGTCATTTCTGTTAGCCTACAAACCAACGTCGCCCCCCATCAGAGAAGAAAACAGTTATGTGGCCCTCACAAGATAACCTTTGGGGACCCCTGCCTTAAAAGCTGCATGACCCCCCCACAGATCCAAAGAGGAGGCGTGCTTTGGAAGTTTGTAACAATGCCCCCCCCCCATGTCTGCCGTGGGACCTGTAAATGAGGCTGAGGACGGTGTAGAGCAGAGCGAAGAGCAGAAACTCCCGGTACAGCAGCTTGTAGATGCTGCCCCTCCAGCGCAGCAGCAGCCGGTGGAAGCTGAGGAAGGTGGCGTTGGCCACTTTACTGGAATAAGTGACAGTCATGCTGAGGAGACAGAGGACACTTCCTGTTGCTGGCTGCTTATTCACCATAAAACAACCCAAACGGAGACTTTCACTTACTTCACTCAAGCGAAGAGCTCCTCATCTTCTCCTCCTGCTGCTTTAGATAAGCCTTCTTCTTTCCAGATTTGAGTTTGGCCGGACGCCACCCTCCCACCCCCTCTCTGCGTGATGCTCTCACGCTCCCCGTGTCCACCATGATGCTGTCCAGTGCCCAGAATTCTAGGCAGCGGAGCAGCAACTGCTGTGAGTTATATTGATGAGGCGGCGGGCTAAATGTGGTCATGTTTCAGCGGTGTGTGTTGGCATAGACAGCTGTGGAGGTAAGCATGTATAAACAGAAACACCGTCAGCTTCCCCGAGAAAGCAGCTGAACAGGCAGAAGCAGCTGTCGTCAACGTCAGAGATTTAAAGGAACCAAAATAAGGTTTATTTGACATTAAAACCAGAGCTACAAAACCTGTTGAAGGGTTGTTTACATTTCTACTGAAACTCTGGCGACCTCTAGTGATGTCTAAGAGAACTGCAGCTGCTCCTGCTTTGTTTTGCTTTTTACCGAAAAAATGTAAACTCTTTTAATGTTTTATTTCATTTTCCCCAATAAATAAAAAATGCTAATTTAATTTACAAATAATAAGGTTATTGACAACAGAAAACCTCCAGCAATCATGGAAATAATTATAAATATAACAAATAAGCAACAACAGAAATGTTTTCTGTCTGAAAATCAAGGTTACGGCTGGTGCAGTGTGTGCCCCCCCGCGTCTCTGTGTTATAGAAACAGGATGTTAGTGGGATCCCCGAGATTTAAGACCTAGATCAGGGGATCAAACTACATCAGAGCCTGAGGGTGTCCAGGTCTCGGTAGTGTGGATTCTGGTCCTTGCTCTCGAGAACTGGGCCTCTCCAGGAACTCCACCGATGGGTGTCCCTGGTCGGGCCTTGTTTACGGGATGCTCGGCGCTGCTGGGTGGTGGTGGGTTGCTCTTCTGGGGTTGAGGGGCTCCCGGGGGGGTGGGGCTTCGCGTTGGCCCTCCTGGCGCGGTTGGGGGGCTGCTCTTCTGGCTGGGCTGGGGCCTGCACTCTCTGTGCTCCTGTGCCTTCCTGCTCTCGGGTGTGGGGGCCTCTGCGGCGGTCCCGCGTGTCTTGGTCTGGGTGTTTGGCGGGATTATTCTCAATAAACCTCTGTTGTGACAGTAAAGTCTGCCCAACACAAGAGGCTCTCAGCCCGGATCTGTTTGCTCAGCTGTTGGAAAGGACAAGTGAAAAAAAACAAAAAAACAGGATGTTAAGATTATTACATGTATCTTAATAAATAGGAACATTAATTATACTTTTGTCAAGAAACTATATATACAATTTTCAGATGTATGTTTATTAAAGAAAAATCACTGTGGCATTTATGTTATTTTTTTTATTATACATTGTGAAAAAATATGGTTTATTCCCTGGGAAACTGATTTCTTTTTCATATATATATCACATTTTTGTTTTATGTTGTTAATTTGGTTGATGTTATAATTATGTATTGTCTGTTTTCTCTTTAACTAACGATTACATTGAATTATTTTTGTCTTCACATAGTGTACATATATTATGCTATGCTTTGTATGTCTAATATGTCAATAAACTATAATAATAATAAAATAAAAAAAAGAAAAGAAAGAGAGATGGTAAGACTGAGTTATTTTTTTATTTTATGTTTGAATGTAAAAAAAAAAACATGACTCGGAAGAAATGTACTTCCGGAAAGCGCGTGGACTGGTGTATTCTCTGATTGGCTTGCTTGCCTGTCATTCATCGCTTTTCTATAACGCGATTGGCTCCTTTCTCAACTTCCTCCCTTCATTTCCGGCCCCGCCCCGCCAGGAATCCGCGGTAAAATTAATCGACGTCGAAGCTCTGCGCGGTTCCAGGTACGAAGAAACGAACGTTTTAAAGACATTTAGTGTGTTTTATAAAGCGAATATCCGTTTGGTTTCACATTAATATAGTTAAATGTGTTTTTTTGTTTTAACTGAATTCGTTTAATGTCAAACGAGTCGCCATTTTTATTGTTTGTGACGTTAAACTGAATTAAAACCCGATTTTTAATGGCGACAGATACAGTTTTTACTGAACTATAAGGTTTTTTTTTTTTATAAAGATTAAATCAGTGTCGTGACGCAGATGAACGAATGCTGCCGTCATGCTGAACCTGCGGGTCGCACTCGGCGCACTCGGTTCAGTCAGAAAGAGACTTTCATCCAGGTTAGTTTCTCCTGTCATCGTAGAACGGGGTTGGCTGGCGCGAGGTCACGTGTTCACGTCGTAAAAGTCTTTGTTTACTACGTCTTGATGATGGTTTCTGTTCTCTGACTTGCACTCATTTATGTTTATAAAATACAGCTTTCAAATGTTTACAATAATTGAGTTAAAACTGTGATAAATATATTTGAATTTGACTGGATCAAAACAGTTCTTTTCAAAATAAAATACCCCCTGTGTCAATAAGATCCTCCTGCTGCTGCAACCAGTTAACTTCGTTAAAGATGGGTGGAGGTCAACTCAAACGGCCTATTTCTGTCATTATGTCATCACTTTTCTATTAAATGTAAACACAACAACTTTAGTGAATAATTAAAACAAAAATGTAAATGCAGTTTAGTAGATTTAAGACTTAAATTCTGAACGTCAGCTTCTGTTGTAGAACAGAACATTAGATTAAATGCTCTGACACTAAATTAAACTCTTTATCATCGCTATGATCAATTATCTGATATGTTAAAAATCTGAGCAACCATGATAAAACTCAATTAACTCATGATTTATTCAGACATTTCTGCTGTTTTTCCTGTTTAGCTGCAGGTTAAACTGTAGGAAAATCCTTTCTTTTTGGTTTAAACCCAAACTCTCTCCTCTTGTTCTGCACACGCTCAGTTCAGCCATGCCCTCCAACGTGGAGATCAAAGCCAAGGTGAGCGACCCCGCCCAGTTTGCCCAGAAGGCCGCTGAGCTCAGCCAATCAGAGGGCAGGATTATCCGGCAGCACGACACCTTCTTCACCTGCAGCCGAGGACGGCTGAAGCTGCGAGACTTCATGGTACCAGCAGATGAGTTTGAGCTCACAGACGAGCGTCTCCGTGGTCCGTTAAGGTTTGTTTTTCCGTCAGGACGGGTCGGGTCAGCTGATCTTCTACCAGCGTCCGGACACAGACGGACCAAAGCTGTCCCGCTACTCCATCAGCCCGACCAGCGACCCTCCCGGCCTCCAGGTGAGACCTCCACGACCTCGACGGTTTCCTGTGATGGAGATGGTCACGGCGACCTCTGTCTGCAGGCGGTCCTGTCCGACGCTCTCGGGGTCAAAGGGGAAGTCCGCAAGGAGCGGCGGCTGTTTCTGATTGGTCAGACCCGAGTTCACCTGGACACGGTGGAGGGGCTGGGACACTACATGGAGCTGGAGGTGCTCATTATTTTAGAAAAAGTAGAGAATTGATCAGAAAAACCTTTGGTAGCTGACTCTGACCTGTGTCCAGGTGGTGATGAGACCCGAGCAGAGCGTGGAGGAAGGACAGCAGGTGAGGCTGCAGCACTGCCTGTAACATATCTGTTCAGGTGGTTTACCTTCAGGTTCTGCGTCCTCCGCTCCTCAGGTGGCTGAAGGCCTGATGCAGCAGCTCGGCGTCTCTCAGGAGAGTCTGGTGACCGGAGCGTACGTGGACCTGATCCTGAAGCAGCAGGTGTAGAGCGTTTCCTCCTCTGGGTCGGTCAGTCAGACCTGAACCGAGCTGACCTGCTGGTGTCAAACGGATTTCTGTGAAATGTAACAAACCATCAGGATTGAGAGTTTTTTTTCTAAATAAAGGATCTCTGTGATCTAACAGATGTTTCTGAGTGTGTTTCAACATCTCTGAGACTTCCTCTGATTTCCTGATTCTTAGCATCATGTTGGATTTCTCATCACTGACGGTTTGTGTGTTTTTGACTCAACCACCACCAGGGGGCAGAAGTGTGCAGCATAAAACTGTAGACACACTTCGGTCCAGGATGTGATCTTGACCAACCAGATACATCACCAGAGATGACACCGGGATTTTTACTATTTTCCAGTAGGGCTGCTGCGATTAGTCGACGAATCGACTATTAAAATAGTCTAATTTAATAGTTGATTAGTCGTTACTTTATATTGTATGAAGTCAGAGTGCAGTAAAGTTGAAAGTTATAATAGCATTCTGCTAGCTTTTTGCACTATTTTGGCATTTATTAAGGTTTTTTAGGCTGTTTTGGAGTTTAGCTAATATTTAATCTGCATGTTAGCTATTTTGGCTAACTTAAGCTTTTTTTTTTTTTTTTTAGTTTTTTAGGCTATTTCTGAGTTTAGTTGCTATTTCGGCTACACGCTAGCCGTTTTGGCTAAAAAGCTTTTTTTTTTTTTTTTTTTTTAGTTTGTTTTAGGCTAGAATAAGTTAATCTAATATTTCAGCTACATGATAGCTATTTTGGCTAATTAAAGATTATTCCTTTTTTTTTAGGCTAATTTGAGTTTAGCCAATAGTTCAGCAGCGTACTTGCTATTTTGGCTAATTTTATCTTTTTTATTTTTTAAGCTAATTTAGCCTTTAGCTAATATTTTATCTGGTTATCAACTTAAGCATCTTTACATCCAGTTTGCGCATGACCCGATTAGTCGACTAATTAAAAATAATAATCTGTGATCAGTCGACTATTAAAACAGTCGTTTGTGGCAGCTCTATTATCAAAGATCCGTGAAGAATGACGCCATGTTGGGATGGTATAAAAGCAATGAGAGCAGAACCAGTAAAATGACCATGAAATGATTCATTTTGATCAGATTTTAAAAGGGAAAAACTAATACCCGGTCATGGTAATGATGTTTTTGAACAAAGTGCAACATGCGAACATTTCAAACTTGTTTAGAAATAAATAGGTTATTATGTTTAAACACAATGAATACCTGATATATGGTTGTGATTTTATTCACACACAGACTGAGATTTACACAAACTGTGAGACTCCTCTTAAACAGATGGATGGATAGCTGACATCGACCGGGCCGGTCTGCGCCCGACCAAAGCGACGCCGCGGGGTCCATTCATCCGGTGGACAGAAAAGACTGGAGCTCCAACGTGTCGGCAGGCAGACGTGTCCCGGTCCACCAGACGAGGATTCAGCTCATGGACTCTTCCATCATTACTGCTGAGGAAATCCTGGTCAGTTCATTTTTCTCCTCATAGTAATCTGATTACCAGCAGGTGTTCTGGTCTGAGGTCTGACTCTGAATAGATCAGCCTAAATGTTCATTATTGAAGATAATCTCACTCAGATCTTCAGACGATTACTAGATGTTCTTCTTTATCAGCTGAATTCAATAATCTACTAGATAAAAGTCACATTCTTGTTTTGTTTGTACAAATGTAACGACAGTAACAGACGTCCAGACCTTTCCAATATGGCGTCCGGCTTTGAAGATTTGCTTCAGATCGACGCGCTCTTATTGTGAAATTCTTTACAAAATATTTTTTTTATTTCTGTAGAACTTTAATGTCATCTGGCACTTTATAGAAAACATGTTGAAGGTTTGTTGGATTTTGACTGAAGTTGTTGCTTCTGTCCAATCTGACCTTTGACCTTTAGAAGAGGATGAATGAAGCTCTGAAAGCGTTCCGAAGGCTCTTATTTTGATGAACGGTTCAGCGATCAAAAGCTTTGTTTTCTTCTGAAAAAGTCTCGACTCTCTTGACATCTCTCAACTTCGTTTGTGAAGATGAAAATGTCGTCCAGCAGGTGGCGATGTAAACCAACCAATCAGGTGGAGCCAAATGTAGGAACTCATTTATTCACGATGAACCAAGAAATGAGGAAAATACTTAAAACTGTTCAACTTTGTGTATCTTAATGTGTTTGTACTATGGAAGCGGATGTGACAGAAAAATAAAAGTCAATACTGGAAATACTATTTTATTCTCAAAATGTACCAGTGTTAAATAAAATGAAAACAATCCTCAGAACGGCCTTTTCATTTTCTTCTTCTGTGACAGAATTAAAGTGACAAAGCCAATGGAGATTGTTTTAACGTTCTGCCGCGCGATAAGTGTAACAAAAATCTAAAAGGTTCTGGAATGTCCCAACGACGATGAAGAGGAGGAAAATCGAGCTCAAACTGAGATTTATTATTTTATTTAACAAACTATTTAATTAATAAACAAAGTTGTACTGAAATATGTAGTCAGCATTGAGTACTTGTACTTATGTATTTGGTGGTATTTGGTTCTTGCACATGGCACTCTGAAGCTCCGCCCTCCTTTTTTTTTTTTTTCCTCCAGGTTGTATTTTCACTGATCCAGGTGATGGGGAGAGGGGTGGGGCTTGAACCTTTAGTTCTCTCATCAGAAGAGTTGAAATGTTCACATCAAAATCATGACAAATGTGTTTTTATGATCCCTGCTGTGATGCCCCGCCTTCTGATGGAAATGCTGAGCTCTGATTGGTCCTGATCAATCATCAAGGCTTCACAGGAATGTGTGAACCTGGATGGGAGTGAAGGCCCACTCCGAGCTCCTGATCCTCCGCCAGCTGGACCGCCGCTCCCGGCTGGCCCTCGTCCACGTGCTCAAGGCGGAACGCCGCAGAGACGCCGCGGAGCCCGAAGGCCTCTTAAGTGTCCCGATCCGTCATCCAGCAGAAATATGCTGCAGCATAAGCTGCAGAGCCGCTCCAGAACCTCTTCATGAGGCGGCCTGACCAGCGCCTCGGCTCCATCTGCCGCCGCCGCCGTCAGGACGCCGCAGGTCTGAGGAGGACGGAGCTGCAGGTTCCTGATCGATCGGGGTTCCTGCCTCCTGTAGATCCTCGCTGTGATCCTGATCCCGTTCTGGTTAACCAGAATCCTTCTGAAGGATCTGGACATGTGAGGCGTATTCTTGAACCCACTGAAGGACCCGACACCTGCATGTTCCTGCGCTGTAAATCTGGGGGTCTCTCTCTCTCTCAGCTCTATTCTGATACGTAGAAGACTTCAGTTCCAGACACAAACGGCAACCATTCATTTCTCTTTGATCAATTTTCAAACGATTTCTTCTTCTATGTTTTGAAATCAACGTTACTCGAACGCCACGACCAAATCCGAGTCTCTGATTGGTCAAAGTTCTGCTGCTTTGACTGTTAAAACACTTTCAACGGACACAGCTCGAAAACTGACTTCAAACATGCGAACTGACCATTGACTGTATAAGCGAACTGGACTGAGTGAGCGTGACGTCATCCATAGGAAATGATTCCAACAAAATCAAGTCGATTCAGTCGCCGTTTTCCCCTGAAACGAGTCGGTCTGAGTCTGCATCTCTATGGGAACCACTCGCTCCAATCAGAAGTGAGCTTGTTGGAAGGCCACGCCCCTTCCACTGACATTCTTGACAGGAGACCATCTACTTAACGAGTTATTCTGACCAATAGAATGACGAGGAACAGCTGATTATTTCTCTATAGAAGTCGATTTTGGCTTTTTGGAGCCACTTCCCTTTTGGGGGGAGGGGCCAGTCAGTCCAGTTCTCATTTACAGTCAATGGGAGTAACATGTAAATACAAGAGTTTGCTAATAGGAAGTGGTCTCTTGATCCTGGAGTGATCGCAGCATCAGCAGCAGTAAAAGTTTTCCCGCCAGGTGACATCACCTGGAGTCACATGACTCCAGGTGATGTCACCTGAAGTCACATGACTCCTGCTTCTACCTGTGGCTCTTCCATTGGGAGTTTGCAGGAAGCTGAACTTTGTATCCTGCAGTTCCCCTCCAGCCACAGCGCCCTCTGCTGGCTGCAAGTGGATCCCGCCTGCAGCAGGTGAAGGAACCTCCTCACACCTGCAGGAAGTCCCTCCCCAGCCGGGCAGGGCGGTTCTCCTCAGATCCGGGTGGAAGGTGGCGGCGAGCAGCGGGGTCACGTGACGCCCCGCACGCACGTGCGCCGGTGGAAAGAACCCTCGGAGTCGTTGGTCTTCTGTTACATAAAGCGCTGCTGCAGCTGATGAGGGATGCTGGATCCTTCCCTCTTTTTTTTTTTTTTTTTTTTTCCCAGATCGCATCGTTTCCATGGCGACGGGGCCGCTCCTCCACACCACGCCGCTCGCCCCTCTCTCTCCCCGCTCACAGCGAGCGAGCGAGCGGGTAAAAAAAGAGAGAGAGGTGTGTTTTCTAACCCACGCATTGGAGTGGGAGACGGCGTGCACACTCCCGCGCACGCACACACACACACACAGGGCCATGCAGCGAGTGTGTGTCATGCTGGCAATGTGTGGGCTGAACCTCGCAGCCCTCCACTCATCCTGCCTCTCTCCCTCTTCGTCTCCAGATCCTCCTCTTCCTCTTAGTTTTCCATCATCTCCTCCTCTCCTGCTTCTCTCCATCAATCCTCACCTTTCAGTTGATCATCATGGAGATCCAGATCCTGGTGTTCAGGGTGAGTCTCTGCAGCGCTCTGTCACCATATGTCACTGTGGGAGTGTGTGTGTGTGTATGTTAAATTGTGTGCATTCAAATGTGCATGTGAGTGTGTTAACGTTTGACTGTCAGTCTGTTACTGTGTGTCAGTGTTGTGTTGATGTACCTGCTGTGTGTTGGCGTGCAGGTTCCTGAGCGTCAGCCTCCTTCAGTCGCTCTTGAACTTGAAAGTCCTCTCCTTCAATTCCATCTTCATCTCCTCCTCCAGTTTCTCCTCCTCTGGTTTCTCCTCATCTCCTCTGGTTTCTCCTCATCTCCTCCTCTGGTTTCTCCTCATCTCCTCCTCCAGTTTCTCCTCATCTTCTCCTCTGGTTTCTCCTCATCTCCTCCTCTGGTTTCTCCTCATCTCCTCTGGTTTCTCCTCATCTTCTCCTCCAGTTTCTCCTCATCTCCTCTGGTTTCTCCTCATCTCCTCCTCCAGTTTCTCCTCATCTCCTCCTCTGGTTTCTCCTCATCTCCTCCTCCGGTTCTCCTCATCTCCTCCTCCAGTTTCTCCTCATCTCCTCCTCCGGTTTCTCCTCATCTCCTCCTCTGGTTTCTCCTCATCTCCTCCTCCAGTTTCTCCTCATCTCCTCCTCCAGTTTCTCCTCATCTCCTCCACTGGTTTCTCCTCATCTCCTCCTCCAGTTTCTCCTCATCTTCTCCTCTGGTTTCTCCTCATCTCCTCCTCTGGTTTCTCCTCATCTCCTCCTCTGGTTTCTCATCTCCTCCTCTGGTTTCTCCTCATCTCCTCCTCCCTTTCCTCCCTCTTCTTCTCCTTTCTCCTCCATCCTCCTCCCATAACCTCTCACCTTTCTGTCCATTCTTTTTCTTGTTGAATTCTCCTCCAGTTTCTCCTCATCTCCTCTGGTTTCTCCCCATGTTCTCCTCCTTTCTCCTCCGGCCTCCTCCCGTCACCTCTCACCTTTCCTTCCGTTCGTATTCCTCGGATCTGTAGTTTCTCTTCTTCTTCTGCTGTTTTCCCTCTTTTCACTTTTTCCTGTTTTTTTTTTTTCTGTATTTGTCGTCTTTCCTCCGTTTCCTCCTCTGGTTTCGTCTCCTTGCTTTATTCATGTCTTCCTCCTTCATTCATCTCCATCCCTCTCCTCCTCTCATTGCTCTGTCGTTTTCATCTCTCCATGAAATCCCTTCATTCTCTTCTCTCTAACCTGTTTCTTGCAGCATCCCTCCATCGTTGTGTGTTATGTAACCTCAGCAGTGTGTAGGCTGGGATTTCAGACCAACTATCTAAAGACTCAATCAACCCCCAAAAAATGCAACTCTTCAAAAAGGAGCAGGAAGTAGAACCCCCACCCCCCACCCCACCCCACCCTGTAGCAAGCGCCGGCTCTCTTTAACATCACTTGGTTGCCATGGTAACGCTTGAAGTGTGAGGCGGCGGTGTATGTCCAGAGGTTAAACTGCTGTGCTGGCAACAACCGCTGCAGCTATTTGGGGTTGAAACCTTTTAGATTTCCAGAGCCTGAAAACATGAAGACGATCAAAAACGCTTTTTTAGAAAATCATTTATGAAGTTTAAACTGATGGTTGGAAGCTGAACACATCTGATCACAAGATGTAAAAGTTACACTTTTATCAGCAACAAATCTGTCACTTTGATCGCATCAACCACTTTGCTCATGGGCACAACGGTGCTGGCTCCTCCTCCAGGAGGAGAGAGGGAGGAGCTAAAGCATAGGCTGTTCTTATAAACCCAGACTGCTTGTGTGAGCTGGACATCAGTTTGATAGTTTTCACCCATTTCTGTGAATGAAAATAAACATTTACACTAAAGAGGGAATTTTTTACTGTAGAATTTCTCAAAATGTAAAAGATTTCCTTTCGATTAACAAAGAATCTGCGAAAAGGGAAAGTCAAATGAGAATTCTTATTGTAAGAGAAAAACTGGTCGCTGGGAGATTTTCTCCAACTAAAATTATTTTAGTTGAAATTTGGACATTATAAAAATTCTCCACAAGTATTTATTTATTTGCTTTATTTCAGTGTTTTTATAAGTATAGCAGTGGAGTGCAATTATTGCAGCTTTGGGTTTAGAAACTTTTATATGATAAAATAAATAAAAGATTTTTTCCAGATTTTTCGTTGCATATTTTCTCCACTATAGTTCACACCGTCAACCAAAGCTCGATCTTTGGAATTGGTCTTACAGAAGTTGGATTAATTTGGCACAAGAGTCAGAGAAAAGGGAGTTAAAAGTAATTTTACAATTTGCTTGAGGCTGGCTACACATTAGCTAGCGTTAGAGGCGTTAGCCACATTAGAAGCTTTAGCAACATCAGAAATATTAGCCTCGGTAGCCAGCGTTATAAGCTTTAGAAATGTTAGCTACCTTAAAAGTGTTAGCCAGCATTAAAAGCGTTAGAAGTGTTAGCCATGTTAGACATATTGTCTTTGTTAGCCACATTAGACTTGTTAGCCTTGTTAGCGCAATTAGAAGAGTTAGAATGTTAGAAGTGTTAGTCGTATTTAAATGCGTTTGCAACGTTAGAGGCGATTAGCTGTGTTAGCCTTGTTAGAAGTGTTGGAAGCGTTAGCCACGTCATAAGCATTAGGCACATTACAAGTGTTAGCTTTATAGAGGCGTTAGCTACGTTAAAAGCTTTAGCTGTGTTAGAAGCGCTGAATGCATAAGTCATGTTAGAAGTGTTAGCCACATTAGAAACGTTAGCATGTTGGAAGTCTTAGTCACGTTAAAGGTGTTTGCCATGTTAGAGGTTATATTGTTACAGGTGTTTGCCACATTAGAGGCGTTAGCTGTGTTAGCCTTGTTAGAAGCATTGGAAGCGTTAGCCACATCAGAAGCATTAGGCACGTTACAAGTGTTAGCTTGTTAGAAGCGTTGAAAGTGTTAGCCACATTGGAAACGTTAGCTTGTTAGAAGTCCCAGTCGTGTTAAAGGTGTTTGCCACATTAGAGGCGTTAGCTGTGTTAGCCTTGTTAGAAGCATTGGAAGCATTAGCCACATCAGAAGCATTAGGCACGTTAGAAGTGTTAGCTTGTTAGAAGCGTTGAAAGTGTTAGCCACATTGGAAACGTTAGCTTGTTAGAAGTCCCAGTCGTGTTAAAGGTGTTTGCCACGTTAGAGGTGTTAGCTGCGTTAGCTTTCCTGAAAGCGTTGGAAGCATCAAAAGGCATTAGACACTTTGGAGTGTTAGCCGTGCTAAACGCTTTAGTCGTGTTAGAAGCGCTAAACGCGTCAGCCATGTTAGAAATGTTAGCTGTTCTAGTCTTGTTAGAAGCGTTGGAAGCGTTAGCCACATCAGAAGTATTGGCCATATCAGATGCATTAGCTACGTTAGCTGTGTTAGCCTTGTTAGAAGCGTTAGCCGTGTTAAAAGCTTTTGTCAAAGGCTAAAGGCGTTTACCAAATACTATACTAAATAATAATGACTTAAAATGACCAGAAATAATTACCTCTTTCTTTAAAATTTCAATGAATAAGATTCTCTCCAAAACATACAAACTCTTATGCAACCTTGATAATAACATTTCAATTCCAATAACCAAATGGGATGCAGACCTGAGCAGCAGCACAGATCAAAGCTTCTGCACACCTGTCCAGGTAACAGGTCTGTGCTGATCTATCAGTCTGGCTTCAACTCTTTGTATAGCAAAAAAACTGTTCAATTAATTAAAATTAGCATTAGCTAATTAGCATTAATCAATACAGGAATCTGCTCTTTAATCATATCAGCTTGGAAAAAGCCTCACCTGTCCAGGTGTATCCTGCCTTCACCCAGAAGTAGCTGGGTTAGGCTCCGGCGACTCTGTGACCCCGAAAATCGATGGATGAACTGCACTAACTCCCAGCCCTGTTAGTAATGTTGAAACACAATAACACCCCAAACATTCAGACAGAACGCCGTTTACCCCTCAAAATCACTTTGACAGTAAACTCAACATAGAGACCCACCCTCTTTAATGTAATGAAGGCTTATTATCTCTGCAGAAAAAATGACTCTCCAAAGTTAAAGTCAAAGTCCCACTATTTGTCTGCGCATTTGACCCCTCCCCTGGGGGAGCGGTGAGCTGCAGACACAGCCGCGCTCGGGAACCATTTGGTGGTTGAACCCCCAGTCCAACTCCTTAGCGTTGAGTGTCGAGCAGGGAGGCACTGGGTCTTTAGTATGACTCGGTCAGGTATTGAACCCTCAACCTTCCAAACTGAGGGTGGACACTCTACCACAAGGCCACTGAGCTGGTGAGATGAGGGTTTCATGTTTTAGAATAAAAAACCTGACAGTTCTGGTTCTAACTGAACCGAATGTTCACACCTTAAACTGGATTGTGGGGAAAGTGTGTTTACACTGTTAACACAGCTTGACACTTTCAGTGTTGTGTTTAGTAAACCTTCACTGAAAAGTTTTTCTTCATTACTTACTATAAAAATTCATGAATTCATTTCCTGAATTTTGTGTTTTTTGTTGTTTTTTAAATCGAAACCATCGGCCAAACATGGAGGTTTGATCTGGATCGCGGGGAAAGTGAATCTCCGGTTTTTAACGTTCGCATGTTGCTAAATGTGAACTCGGTGACGGTTGACCAGCAGCAGATCTCTGAAGAGATTCTGGATTCAGTCGGGATCCGTTCAGGATTTTGGCGGGAACTCTGCTGCATCGTAGAAACACTAAAGATGAGAAGAATCGACCAAACTTTATGTTTTAAAAAAAGAACCGTCCGAGGCAGAATCCGGTCTAAAAATACGGCTGTGGCTCAGCGGGCCATGAAGCAGATATTCATCATTCTCTGTTTGGGACGGACCAGGATGGTGCAGTTTTAGGAGCTTCTCTGGGGGCTCGGTCGATGTTTGTTCATCATGACAACCAAAGAAGATGAATGGTTGTGTTGTGCTCGTGTGCGCAGAACGTTTGCCCTACATACGTGAAGTGATGGATGCTAACACGTTTCTGGGTTACATCTATTTTATCTTGAAGAACTGTTCAGGTCTATGGTCAGTTCTGAACTTCTTTAACTCTGGAGTGAGGCTCCTCCGCCTGATCACCTGTGCAGAGCGCTCTGCTCACACCTCTGGTGTCCACCTGCAGGAGTTCCTGAAGGTCTCCGGTCTTTCAGATGAGTTAACGAGACTGACGGCGGCGTCGAGAGAACGAACGGCGTCACGGCCGGCGTCGAGGTCCTTCATCGTCTGTTTGAAATGAAGATTTAAAGAAGAGAAAGTCACAAACATTTCAGAAAAGTAAATGTGGTGTAAAGTGTTTTTCTGAATGAAAAATGACAGAAATAATGTCTCTACCGACTACCTGAAGGTGTGTGTCACACACCTGGATGTGGGGGAGTGGTGAGCTGCAGACACAGCCGCCTTCATTAAGGGGTGTTTGACCCCCCCCATCCAACCCCTTCACATTGTCAGGCGGGGTGGGGTGTTTGGCTCTTGGGATTTGAACTCACAACTTTCCAGTCTTGGGGTGGACACTGTCCCACAAGACCGCTGAGTTAGCAGAAAGGCAGAGCAGGTGGTAGCGTGATGGAAGCATCTGGTGGAATCTTGAAAGGTCTTCGATCCGAGTTCTTCCACAATCCTTCACTCCAATTGTAGAAATCGTCCAAAATATATATATATATTTTTTAACAATGTAAGAAATGATCTTTAGTTTTAGAATTTTCTTTTTAAAATTATAAAACTGCTGGAAGCTCTACGCTAACGTAGCTGACTGGCGAATATTGATGACATCATCGAGTGTAATTGACGTCTGAATTCGGAGACCCCCCCCCACTCTCTATATAGTGCGTTCTAGTACTGTCCAATCTACTAATTCCAAAATCCTGTGTACTACAAAGTCTTTGCAAAACACTAGCATGCCTCGATGCTCACTAGATTAGCGAATATAGACCACAATGCATTGCGGTCGAACAATTCTGAATAAAAAAAACATGTTTAAATGTAATTTCTGAACAAATTGTCCACATTTTCACCATCAGAACACAAAGGCATCAATAAACGAAATGTTTGTTTTGATTCGATATCGACTTCGTCAAATCACGACGGCGTTCAGAAAGATAAAGAAAAGTAGTGAGTATGTGTCTTTAAATCCAGAGCACTAAATGGTTTTTCAGTAGTTCGGGAGTACTACTATATTTCCATGTCCTCCGTTCAGAGGGCTACATGTCTGGGTAGGGGTAAGAGAAGAATTTAGAGTTGGCCAAATACTTCAAAAATCCCATGATGCACCAGAATACTCCAAACAAACAAACAAACAGCCCGTAAAGCCTGGTGGGTTTGTGTCCTCCAATGAGAAAGTGTTAACCCTTCAGCAGTGCAGAGACTCTGACATCAGATATCTTTGACCATTTAAGCAATCGGTTTAGATCAGCTGATACTGTTGATTCTTCATCTCAGATCATCCACTGACATGATTGCATCAATGGTTGAAGACTTACGGTTGTGAAGAACAAGAACTCTTCAGGACGACTCTCCTTTGAAAGTCCAGTTCTGATGGAAGTCTCTTCCTCTACATCAGGGGTCCCCAAAATACGGCCCACGGGCCGGATCCGGCCGTCCTCCACATTTAGCCCGGCCCCCCATACACTACCAGAAACACTTCATTTGTTTTCCTCAATCTGGCCGATCCAGACCAACATAAACGTGAGTTTTTATTCCACCGTTCTGCAGTCTGAACTATGAATGGAGAGGAAAGAATATTCACTGTTTCACAGCATTTAGTGATTCCCTTTTTCTTTATTTCTTTGTTATTTTTTCTCTGGATGTTTTTTGGACGTCGAGCTCTTCAGCTCTTTCAATGGCAGCTTTTTCAACCGTTTTGGCTGTTACTAAGGATTTCTAGGCTATTTTGGCGTTAAGCTAATATTTCATCTACATGTTAGCTGTTTTGACTGTTTTTTCACTTTTTGGGGCCATTTCAAAGTTTAGCTAATACTGCAGCCTCATGCTAACTGGCCATTTTAGATTTTTTTTTTCTGTTTTTCAGCTAATTTGGCATTTTACTAATACTTTACCAAGCTATCAGCTTTAGTATTTCCAGCTATGAGCTTCAGCATTTAAGCATCTTCAGCTTACAGCATTCGCATTTGCATTATCACTGCCAATGCTATATATCTAGTGTTAAATGTTTTAGCAATATTTTTTTCTGAAAATACTGCATAAATGAATTATTTAAAGCTGCTTTGTGTGTCTTTCTGGAAAGACATAAATATTTCTGTTTAGGCTGTGATTGTTTTTCTTTTTCTGTTAGCCTACAAACCGACCCCGGACCCCCATCATAGAAGAAAACGGTCATGTGGCCCTCATAAGAAAACGTTTGGGGACCCCTGGTCTACATAATCACCCAATCATCCTCGATCGGCAGCGTAATCCCTTATGGATCATTAGGTTATTTCTACTGTTGATTGAGGACAATCTTAGTAACGTTTGTGAACTGTAATAACTGTTAGCTCCTGTGCAGTATCAGGACTCTACTCTCATTTCAGGAGTATTTCTCTGTTTCCATTAGAACATTAGTGAGTTTGAACAGTTGAACCGACAAATTCAGACATTCCCGTCCGAAGAATGGATGTTTCCAGAAACAGATGTGACATACAGGAGTACGCATCATCCTGAAACGTGTTGAGTCGGACTCAGTGGAGCTGAGAGAATTCTGCAGAGGAACTCCTCGTTCTTTCTGAGGCCTCGTCGGGTCTGCATCCGAGTCCCTCCGGACCGTAATAAATGAGCCGTTTTTGGTCTAAAACCTGATCCAGCTCCTCCGTCTCCGGTAAACGACTGCGACCCCGAAGTACCTGATGATCACTGATTCAGAGTGAATCAGAGCAGAATGGAACAGATTCTGCAGTCTGAGGTCTCCCAGCAGCGTGAGAAACTTGACAAGATAAAGTGTTTGTCAGTGGGAGAGAGTACAGTGAGGATTATCAGCTCCTGCCATTGGTTACCATGGAGACGGCTAGGAGAGCTACATTTCCAAGACGGCACTCTCACATCCTGTTCACACTCAACAATGACATGTATCTTTGATGATTTGACTACAAGTGTTCAGGCTTGTTTCTGCTGTGAGAGAATCTAAAGCGTACAGGAGTCCTGCCAGGATGAGATGCTTCATATTCAGTGAAACGTGTGAAGACAGAACCGTTCTACATGAACTACGTTCTGCCAGTAAATTCATCTTTTCATTTTTAAACCGTGCTTTCTTTCCTGGTAAACTTTTTGCCAAATGTTTGTCAGTTTGAACATTAGAAGTGACAGTTTCCTGCTTTTCTATTGTTTTTTTTTTTTTTTTTCCAATGTGCAGAGGATTATTTTCAGGCTGTTCTTGCCTGCCGAGCGTTCAACCCTAACGAGATACTTCAAAACTTTGCCCTACTTGGTCCTACGCCTAGAAGGTTTCGGCAAATTCGGCATCTGGGATTTACATTTTAAGATTCTGTCCCTTACTGGTGGATACGGGTTGCAAAAAAGGGTCAAACCTAAAAGAGGGACACAGGTGACCCACAGGAAGTAAGTCATAGACTGCTCATGCACATTTTTATCTATGGGTACGCTGCGGGCAACAAGTCGTAGTGAACACATAGTGAGAAGTAAAGGCGCGTCGTGCAGATTTTTCAGCTTTCAACCCCCCAGATTCTACAGACTGAACAAGAATCCGATACGTACACGCTCCTTGCTGCAGCGCAACTGTTAGACATTAGCCAATCAGAGTGGAGTTTGTGTGGATATCCTATGAGTACCAACTTATCACACGCACACCCCGTGCATGCAGCATAAAACTTCTGAAATGACATGGGACTTAAAACAGTCGACCAATCACAAATTTCATCTGTAGTACATTGTTTCCACCTGTAGGGGGTAGCACACAGACTTAAACTTTAATTTTTAGGAATTAAACATGTTTATTTAAAATTTTCAAAAATATGGCAACAGACAGCACTTTTAAAAACCTCATTTATAGAGAAAAACAGACAAAAAAAGTTTAATCAATGTTTGGTTACCATTGAAAGAATTAGGATTGTAGTTTCTAGTGAAGTCCAGTGTCTAAACCAGGGGTGGGCAAACTACGGCCCGGGGGCCACATGCGGCCCCTTAAGATACTTAATGTGGCCCTCCAAATTAAAATACATTGAATCAAAAATCCTAATTATTGTTTTATTTTCATTGTATTTCTGGTTTCTTCCCATGAATGGTGTTGTTTCTCTGACGTTCATGTTCCTTTCTGAGTCAGATGGTGATCTTTCGGATTATTCCTACACCACATAAATGCAGCATTTCTTTGAGTTCACATTTTCCTCTGAAGAACATCAACCCATTGGATCACCCAAAAGAGAACAAAAATCAAAATTTAGAAATTAAAACTCCCAAATTTTCTGTTTTTAAATTAATATATGTGAGTTTGAATCCAAATTAAAGCATGTTTTTCTCTAAATTCCATATTATTATTTTAGTTTATGAGGTTGATTACCCAATCTCTCCTTCCATCTGCTCCTTGTCCGGCCCTTATGCCAAATTTTAGAACCCTATGTGGCCCACGAGTAAAAACAATTGCCCACCCCTGGTCTAAACTAAGAAATAAACACCTGAACACCTGTTCGACCCGAACACCTGTTAGACCCAAACACCTGTTAGACCTGAACACCTGTTAGACCCGACCACCTGTTAGACCCGACCACCTGTTAGACCCGAACACCTGTTAGACCCGAACACCTGTTAGACCTGAACACCTTTTAGACTTGAACACCTTTTAGACTTGAACACCTGTAAGACCGAACACCTGTTAGACCCGAACACCTGTAAGACCCGAACACCTGTTAGACTTGAACACCTGTCAGACCTGAACACCTGTCAGACCTGAACACCTATTAGACCCGAACACCTGTAAGACCCGAACACCTGTTAGACTTGAACACCTGTCAGACCTGAACACCTGTCAGACCTGAACACCTGTTAGACTTGAACACCTGTTAGACCTGAACACCTTTTAGACTTGAACACCTGTAAGACCGAACACCTGTAAGACCCGAACACCTGTAAGACCCGAACACCTGTTAGACCCGAACACCTGTAAGACCCGAACACCTGTAAGACACGAACACCTGTTAGACCTGAACACCTGTTAGACCTGAACACCTGTAAGACCCGAACACCTGTTAGACCTGAACACCTGTAAGACCTGAACACCTGTAAGACCTGAACACCTGTAAGACCTGAACACCTGTAAGACCTGACCTTTGCTGGCCACAAGAAGCAGTTATACAGTATTTAACTAATAATTAACATTATTATTATTCATTTGCATGGTATGAGACAAATCTACAGTCTGCTATATCTGTGTTTGAAACTACGATGATGACTTGTGATCAATGACGATCCAAAGGTCCATGTTTGTGCGAGTCGACCCCCGTGCATGTGACTAACATGGACTCCCTTAAATTTCCTGAGAGATGAATAAAACTAAATGAACCCAGATTGTAACACGTATGACCCCCGACTGTAACACGTATGACCCCCGACTGTAACACGTTTGACCCCCGACTGTAACACGTATGACTCCCGACTGTAACACGTATGACCCCCGACTGTAACACGTATGACTCCCGACTGCAACACGTATGACCCCGACTGTAACACGTTTAACCCCGACTGTAACACGTATGACTCCCGACTGTAACACGTATGACCCCCGACTGTAACACATATGACCTCCGACTGTAACACGTTTGACCCCCGACTGTAACACGTTTAACCCCCGACTGTAACACGTATGACTCCCGACTGTAACACGTATGACCCCCGACTGTAACACGTATGACTCCCGACTGTAACACGTATGACCCCCGACTGTAACACGTATGACCCCCGACTGTAACACGTATGACTCCCGACTGTAACACGTATGACCCCGACTGTAACACGTATGACCCCCGACTGTAACACGTATGACCCCCGACTGTAACACGTTTGACCCCCGACTGTAACACGTATGACCCCCGACTGTAACACGTTTGACCCCCGACTGTAACACGTATAACCCCCGACTGTAACACGTATGACCCCCGACTGTAACACGTATGACCCCCGACTGTAACACGTATGACCCCCGACTGTAACACGTATGACCCCTGACTGTAACACGTATGACCTCCGACTGTAACACGTGTGACCCTCGACTGTAACACGTATGACCCCCGACTGTAACACGTATGACCTCCGACTGTAACACGTATGACCTCCGACTGTAACACGTATGACCTCCGACTGTAACACGTATGACCTCCGACTGTAACACGTTTGACCCCCGACTGTAACACGTATGACCCCCGACTGTAACACGTTTGACCCCCGACTGTAACACGTATGACCCCCGACTTAAACACGTTTGACCCCCGACTGTAACACGTATGACCCCCGACTGTAACACGTTTGATCCCCGACTGTAACGCGTGTGACCTCCGACTGTAACACGTATGACCTCCGACTGTAACACGTATGACCTCCGACTGTAACACGTTTGACCCCCGACTGTAACACGTATGACCCCCGACTGTAACACGTTTGATCCCCGACTGTAACGCGTATGACCTCCGACTGTAACGCGTATGACCTCCAACTGTAACGCGTATGACCTCCGACTGTAACACGTATGACCTCCGACTGTAACACGTATGACCTCCGACTGTAACACGTTTGACCCCCGACTGTAACACGTATGACCTCCAACTGTAACACGTATGACTCCCGACTGTAACACGTATGACCCCCGACTGTAACACGTATGACTCCCGACTGTAACACGTATGACCCCCGACTGTAACACGTATGACTCCCGACTGTAACACGTTTGACCCCCGACTGTAACACGTATGACTCCCGACTGTAACGCGTATGACCCCCGACTGTAACACGTATGACCCCCGACTGTAACACGTATGACTCCCGACTGTAACACGTATGACCCCCGACTGTAATACGTATGACCCCCGACTGTAACACGTATGACCCCCGACTGTAACACGTTTGACCCCCAACTGTAACGCGTATGACCTCCGACTGTAACGCGTATGACCTCCGACTGTAACGCGTATGACCTCCGACTGTAACACGTATGACCTCCGACTGTAACACGTATGACCCCCGACTGTAACACGTTTGACCCCGGACTGTAACACGTATGACTCCCGACTGTAACACGTATGACCCCCGACTGTAACACGTAAGACTCCGACTGTAACACGTATGACCCCCGACTGTAACGCGTATGACCCCCGACTGTAACGCTTATGACCCCCGACTGTAACGCGTATGACCCCCAACTGTAACACGTTTGACCCCCGACTGTAACACGTATGACCCCCGACTGTAACACGTTTGACTCCCAACTGTAACACATATGACCTCCGACTGTAACACGTTTGACCCCCGACTGTAACGCGTATGACCCCCGACTGTAACACGTTTGACCCCCGACTGTAACGCGTATGACCTCCGACTGTAACACGTATGACCCCCGACTGTAACACGTTTGACCCCTGACTGTAACACGTATGACCCCCGACTGTAACACGTATGACCCCCGACTGTAACACGTTTGACCCCCAACTGTAACACGTATGAGCGCTTCACTGACATCTGCAGCCGTTTTGTCTCTGATCATGTGGAGGATCTGACGCTGGACGCTTTCCTCTCTACGAGAACACAGAAGAACAGAAAACTGCAGGCTGGAACCGGATGACGGGAGTTGTGTAGCCTAAAGAGGTGTCCGCTCCTGTTTGATCTGCGGCGTGTTCGGCTGCCGCCTCTCGTTCCTCTCGAGCTCCGCTCCGTTGTTCGTTCACAGCTGAGTGTTTGCTTCCGGCCTGAACTAATGCTGCTGCCAGTGCGTCATCGCACCAACACCAAAGGGCCGTTTAGACGTATCGCAGATAAAAAGTTCCTTTAATGCATGTGGGCTGCATAATATATGAATTACATAACCCAGCACTAATCGCGCTGTGTGTGTCCTTTTACACCTGTGTTTGCTGTGGTTGGGTTTTGTGCATTGTGGGAACAGCAGTTCAGGTCAGTCGGATTTTAGAGTGTTCTCGTCTGTGTGTACAGACAGGAACCTGGACACACAGGTCTGGTGTTGGTTCATAAAAACTTTACATTTCAGTATATTTTTAATATATAAAGAATGTTTATTGTTCTGTTTATTTAGTAAAAAGTTTTTCTACAATTGTTTTTGTCAACTGACTGACAAAATATTCAGTTTTAGGGACATTTGAGTTGTTAAGCATAGTTCCAGTGTTCTTGTTTATCCATCTCTGTGGGGACGTGTGCATGTTTTTGTGCTTTGTGTGGACTCCGGTTCTCTCTGGGTGTCAGATGTTTCAGCTGAAGGAATTGGTCTTACTCCGCTCACAATGCGCATATTTAACTGTGTTTGTGTACGTGAGGGCGTTATCAGTACTTTCCAGCTTCTCCGATTTTTCCTGCCAAACATCCGTTTCCTTGGTAACTGAGACAGGATGCAGGAAGTGTGAGTCACAGGAAGTACTCCTAATCATTATCAAGTCCTTAGTCTTAAGTTCTTACCTCCAATATTTTCTGTGTCGCTGTGGACGCACACTGACCTTACGGTTAGCATGCTAAGTAGCGTCAGTTTGCTAATAAGATCGTCTTAAAGACCGCTTTTTTCTCTGGTAAATTTACTTTTTGACATAATTAAATGGAACTTTCTGAATACGGAGCTTATCACAGCTTTGATTCCTCTGAACACAGATTGATTTAAACCCTCGACACCTCCTTCAAGCACCTGAAAGGAGCCGTTTGAGTTCTGATCTCAACCTCCTGCCGCCGGTTCAGTTTAACATTCCCAAATATTTTGTTCCTTCTTTCATTTTTAAAGCTAAAGCTGATCCAGCTTGACATTCACCAGAATAACTGTCTTCTTCTTCTTCTTCTGTCCCTCCTCCCTCCACGTCCCGCTCCCCTTCACCTCCCACCCACCTCCTTCCTATCTTCCTCCTGCTTTTCCTCCCTCTCCACAGGATGGGCAGGGCAGCTTCCACAATCTGAAACTCTGAGACCTCTCCATCCCCTGCCGGATCTCCACACATCCACCTCCGTTTTCATACTTCTCGCTTGAAGTCTACGGTTGCCGTTCTCCGAGAGGAGCTTAACGCGTCCCACATAAAAACCTCATGGTCCATAAGGGGCAGTCATCCCCCCCGTCAACTCGTCCCACGTTAGCGCTTTGACTAACGTTCCAACCTAAAGCATTCGTTGACCCTGGAAGAGACCAAAGCAGAGCCGGACAGCAGTGGACTCAGAGGAACGCTCCGCACAGGCCCAGAAGAGAAGCATCAGATCAGTAAAGGCCAGCGGAAAAGTTTGATGGGACTGCTGACAAAAGGTGAGTCTCTTTCTTCTCTTTTGTAGTTTATTTTAAGTCTCTTCCTGTCCAAATCCAGGCCTGGAAGGCCTCGCTCTGCTTCACTTTAGTCTTACCTGATCACCAGGTAATTCCACCAATGAGAAGATAGAAGGACGAGGTCCTCTGGAAGGATTTGGACGTTCTCTTAGAACAGAAACTGATCGGATTTCTGATAATCTGATAAATGATGAAGCTCTGAAATGACAGCATCAAACACAAAGAATGAAGATCAGGAGATGATAGATTTATAACAGATCAATAACATTATTGACGTGAATGTCATTGTATATAAAATTAAAATGGCTTCTACTCATTTTAGACGTGATCAAAACCAGAACAAATTAGACTGCACCTCGTTATTGTAGCGTTCACGGATCCTGATGATTATTTAGTCTCACTGGTTGATCTTTAAATTAAAACTTAATAAAATCAATTTTTCGATTTGAGCTTCAATAATCCATTCATAAAAGAATAAAATCAATTTTTCACATGAAGCTAAAGTCCACTAGCTTAATGCTAACGCATAATGGAATTTCCCATAGGATGGCTAATGCTAACGCTCCGTAACCATTCGTGGTCTAAAGCAGTTTTTTGCTCACTCTTTCTTCTTCTTCTGGAATAGAGTGTAATGCTACAGCGCCATCGCCACCTAGTGGTCAAACTGAAAGCAGAACAATTGAATCTATGTAACACTGAATCATAATAACAATCTCGTCGTTTCACTGATACAGTATATGAACTCTATCAGATTAATATGAAAATCCTCAAAACAAAATTCATGTATTTCTGAACAAATGTGTATAAATCTGTGAACTAAAAATTGAATTGAAGAATCGAAAGAATAAAAAAAAATTTGAATCGAATCGCTTCTGGAAATGATAATTGATACCTTACAATCGAGTATAACTGTTCACTTTCTGTCAAATCTACTCAGATTTGATGTTTTTAATAGAAATTTATCTTAAAAACACTTTTATGAAGGAATTTTAACTTCTGTTTTTAAAATGTTTTACAACTATTTTGTTTGTTAAAATGAATCAAAAATCTGGTAATAAAACGGTTCTAATCAAAACATCAAAAAATATCTTTATTTTTAAATAAACAAAGACATTTTTGGGTCTTTGACGTAAGATTGTTCCTGTCAAAACAGAAAAATCTGGTTTTTGTTGAGAACCAAAACAAAGTCCTGAAAACATCCAGAAATATGTTCTGCTTTTTGTTTCTCAGACGTGGACGTTGATCTAAATGTTAATCTGATCCAGTCGCCTCTCTAGTCCTCTCTAGTCCTCTCTAGTCCTGTTCAGAAGTTTGAACACGTTGGTCACTAAACTCCCTGAAGTTCAGATCCGGATGAAAACAGGAGTTTAAGGAGCAGAAAGCTATCTTACGCTCTTCATTTCTCCAGTTCTGGTTTCTGGAGAAATTCTCTTTCGAGTTTATTCACTTTTCCATCATTACTGGCCTGTTTCAGTGTGTTGTAGAAGATCTTTTGTGTAGATCTTTAATGGAACATTTGCTGCTGATGAATGAAAAGGTTTTCATTTCATCTAATCAGGGAGCACTGAAGAGCCATGTTTGTCGTCTCAGAAGCTGTTACTGTCACTAATGATGAATACTAGTGATGAATATTCTTACAGCAGAGACTTCAGGTAATCATCACAGATCAAGACTTCCCAGAAATGTTCAGAGAAACTCAGAGTTCTCCCGACAGAAACTTTCAAACAAACCTGAACAGCTTTTTGTGTCGGTCCTTTTGTAGGATTCAATGTTATAAACTTCTTTATGAATCTCCTTGGAGTTATTTTTGTTTTATTTATCCACAACGTCTTAAAGTCATAACATACACGCTTCACTCATTAGCGTTAGCATCATGCTAATGCTACATCGCGGTCACTAAATCAACACTTTCTATTAAACTTCTGTTTGCTGTTGTAAGTCCGGCGGGTTTGTCCTCCGGTTCTGACCGGCTCCCGGTAAAATCAACGGATTTTCATCACCTGAAACTAAACGTTACACGGAGAAGAATAGCGTAACATGAATAATTAACATTTAACTCTTAAACTTTTACTGACCAAAGAGGAGAAAATGCTCTCCTCTACCCCCCCACCGACCTGGACGACTGAAACGTGACCACGGCTTCACCCGCTCACAAGAATCCCCTGTTCATGAACTCAGAGGGATTTCTCGGTTCGGTCGTTCTCTGCTGCTTGAATGCGACGGCGGGAGGACCGGCGTCGGGTGTGAGCCGTCAGATCGGAGGTTTTTATTCTGATCTCTGGATGTGTGAACAGGCAGACTGTGATCAGCTGGAACGGCTTTTCTCACTACAGAAGAACATTCAGTCTCTCTGAATTATAAAAGAGGACAGTCTCTGCTCCTCATCACGTTTAACTGTCAGGAATAATCACAGGCTCGGGCGGGATAACCAGATCTCCTGGATCAAACATCCAAAGATTCATTATGGAGAGCGAGAAGTCCAGAAGAGACACGGCCGCCTTTGAACTGACGCTTGTTAGGAATCCTCTGAGAGGAATCTTGGAGCAGAGATTTGATTCATGTGGAGAGTAACTTGAACATCCTGCTCAACCAAACGCCGGGGAATATTTAGAAAACATCTTTTTCTAGATATTGATAGTGTGTATTACTACCAAAGGTACGGAGCCCCGAGAGGGATAATGAAGAAAAAAAATTAAAGTAAAAACAAAACATTCTGGAGAATAACTAACGCGCACCAGACAGTAACTAGAATTTCTTTTTTTATTTCAATTTTTAGAAAAAACATGTTTTAAGTTACGATCTGGTTTGCACCAGTGTCTAACCAGAACATTTTTTTTTTCTAAAAATAAAAATTCAAATCTTGACAGTAACTGCACCAGTTACTATCTGGTGCACACCAGGTTGTAACTAGATTTTTTTTTTACTTACATTATTTGAAAAAAAAGTTTTAAGTTACTCTTTGGTGCGCACCAGTTACTAACCTGAACATTTTTTTTTAAATAAAAATAGAATAAATAAAAAATTTGGATAGTAACTGGCTTGCACCAATTACTGCCTTGTGTGCACCAGTTAGTAACTAATATTTTTTTTACTTCCATTTTTAGTTTTTTTTATTTACTATCTGGTGCACACCAGTAAGTAATAAGAATTTTTTTTTCTAAAAATAGAAGTGAAAAAAATCCTGGATATGAACTTCTGTGCACCAGTTAGTGATTGGTATTTCTTTTTTTTACTTCAATTTTTAGAATTTTTTAATGTACTATTTGGGACATACCCGTTAGTAACTAATATTTCTTTTTTTACTTCAATTTTTAGAAAAAAATATTTTTAAGTTACTATCTGGTTTGCACCATTTACTAACCAAAAAACATTTTTTTTCTAAAAATAAAAAATGAAAAAAAAAATCTAGATAGTAACTGGTGAGAATCACATAGTAACTAGAATTTTTTGTTAGAAACAGATTTTTTTTAAAACTTCAATCTTTTGAAAAAAAAAAAAAAAAAATCAGTTACTCTCCGGTGTGCACCAGTTACTAACCAGAACATTTTTTTTAAATGATTAAAGTAAAATATAAAAAAACTTTTTTTTACTTTTTAGGGAACCTTATGCCTTATTAGCAAAAAAAAAATTTTTTTTCATTTTTTTCTTTACTCTGAGTTCTCTTTAGCGTCTCCAAACCACGGGAATAAACAGCAGAGAAAATAACATTTTTGGTGTTTTTTTTTTTCTTTTTGCGTTGTAATAATTTTAGCCGTTTGACTAAAACCTGTTCTGAGGATCAGAGAAAGAGCCTGAAGGAGGACAGATGTTCCTCCATGACAGGAACGGAGGAAATGGATCACATTTGTGACGGAGCCCAGATGCTCTACATCTCCAACAAAGCTGCAGAAATGAAGTTCCTCTCTATCAGAACCGAGATCAGAACCTCTTCCTCTGATGAAGACGGCAGAAAACGTGAGGAACCTTCCAGGCTCATTATGGACACTCTACCACAGGGCCACTGCGCTAACAGAACCAAAACACGTCGAGAATATCCAAAGGAAGTTTTGAAATGATTATGGGATGGCTGCAGGGTCCGCGGCTTGGCGGCCATTTTGTGGTAAAATGTGAAATTTGGCGATTTTCACAGAACTTTTGTTTGAGAAATCTTTGAGAGATTTCATGTGAAGTCCAGAAGAAGCCGCCATCTTCTTTCCTAAAGAGAAAAAAGATCAGATTCAGAAGTTCCAAAAATGTAAACTCCTCTGTGGGATTTGGATCTTCCTAAATCCTGGAGAATCATGGGAAATGTTGTTCAGATTTGACTCTGAGCGGCGTTAGCGTCGCGTTTCCCTTTGGCTTCAATGTATTTTTGACCAGAACATCGTGAAAATGTCAAACTAAACAGCTAAACCCAACGACATAACATGACATAACCATATTAGGAAAGTGGGCGTGGCCAAACCAAAAATGTTGCAGAGAACATTCAAAAATTTGTCGATTCTTCTAATAATTTCATAGACTGACTCGACACCCCGAGAGAATTCAATCATAATACGGTTGCCATGGAGATCATGCTAATGGAAAGCCGCCATTTTGAAGAATGTTTGTTTTTTCATCATTTTGTCACATTTCTTTAAAATAAGTTTCTTAATGAAACCTCGTATTTACTAATAGCCCCCCCCCTCCCCCGCCCCCCCCCAGTGAACAAACAGGTTGAGGGCATTGACTGTATAAGCTGGGTTCTGTCGGAGCGCCGCCGCCGCAGCAGCATTGTTCAGGCGGTGTGGGAGGACAGACGCTCCGCTCAGGACAAAAGCAGGAAATGATCAAAACTGTGGCCCCGAGTTATTTCAGGATCCACCCCCTCCCCTCCCCCATTCCCGCTATAATCCCGACAGAATCCCACCCTCTTTCCCGGACCCTGATCTCCAAAGCCGGCTTCCTGCACGGGATCGTCTCAGAGGAGAGAGGAGGAGCGACCTGAGGAGGTGTTGCATAACAGACACTGCAGAGGAGCGGTACACCCCCCCCTCCCCCCAGCGAGTGCTACCTGGAGGACTCGTTCAGCAGCACAAAGACATGAAGCTGCTCTTTTACACAGGAAATCTGCTGGAGGAGGAGCTCCAGACCTGTCGACAGATCGTTTCCCTGATAAACATGAATGCAGACCTTTAGATTAAACCAATCAGGATTAGATCGATGAGCGATCTCATATCCAGGACCAACGAAGGCTCGGAGTTCAGGACGAGGAGCCAGATGAACGACCGGTCAAACCAACGACACAAAGAGGACGATCGATGGAAGGACAGGAAGACTTGATCAGCTTGAATGTCCGGGTGAAGGTCCTGGAGACCCCAGAACGCCACGACCCGACGGTCCCGGACACCCTGAGGCCTTCGTGGTCTTCTGCTCATACATGTTCACCTCCAGTTTCAGTGTCTCCAGGAAACGGTAGTGCTGGATCCATCTGTTTCCTTTCACCAGTTTAATCCTAAACCAGGAAACGGATAAAAAGTGTTCAGTTCTGCTGCAGGTTACACGCTTGTGACTGAAACACGCGTGTTCCTCCCATCATTCCTGTGCGATTAAAACACGTCTGGGGCCTTTATGGCGGCTTGATAGTTTGAATCCCTGCTGCCGTCTTCATGAGGATCACCAGCAGAACTTTACAGAGAAATCAAACGATCAGGTTGGATGAAGCGTCGGTTTACTCTTTCCAAACAGGAAAACTCTGTTTACGTATTTATCCTTACAAATTAAAACATTTTATTTACTCTTTCTCTTCAACAAATGACCTTAAAAACAGACGGATGTTTCTAAAAATAACGCGGCTGACGTTCTTCTGTTTGACGTCGTCTCATCTGCTTTTAAGATTTTTAAAACTCTTGTATAAATAAAGTTTTCTTTCATTTTGGGCAATTTTAACCTTTTTTAAATCTGACTTGGCTTTCATTGGAGTGAATGGAGACTTGACTGGACCCGGCCACCTGCTGGACACCTGCTCCAACTGACTCGGCTTCAGAGTTAACTGTGAAGATTTTGGAGGGATAAATGTGCTGATTTTTTCTTTCATAATTATTCAACCAAATATGTATTTAGAGATGAACGTCGTCAAACGTTTGTTGTAACGAATTCTCCCAAATCTTATTGTTAAAATCAAAGAAATAAATACAAAAATCTCGTTTATATTTCTGAAGATATTCATCGTTAACTAAAGAAAGTTGGAAACTTTACGTTGAAGTTGAGAAACATTTTTATCAGCTCTGAACAGGAGAATGGCGGCTCGGTTCTCCTTCAGAGGCTTCACTGTGAGTCCAAACGGGTCTCAGCAGAACTCTCAGGTTCTACACTTCAGTCTGAGGCAGAAGCGGTCTGAACCAGAACCGCACACGTGCTGACCGGACCTTGCGCTGTCCGTATCGTGAAGACGGTTCGGAGCCACCACAAAGTCAGCAGGTAGTGCTCAAAAATGTTCAGCTGGATTGCCATGGCAACGGCGAGCATGTAGATCAGGAGGCTTTTTATAACACACACACACACGGTGACACGGTGAGGTTAGCACAGGATTCCCTGCTATTCCAGTTTCTATGACAACCGCTCTCTGCGTCGCCTCTCCATCCTCACATGCAAATGAAGCGGCGCTCGGTTCCTGCCGCATGTTGACGCTCGCAACCAGCGGCCAATTAGCAGAAGTGAGGATGACTGTAATTAAAGATGCAGCAGGATGCTGATGCATCCACGCTGCTGCAGCAGAGGGGGGGGGGGTGTCACCGGGGACCCAAACCAATGTGCTGCACCGGCAGAGTGGAGAGCCGCCTGAGCCGGGGGGGTCCGGGGGGTCCGGTTCTGGCCTCAGCGGAGCAGGTCTGACGGGTTCATGCAATTCT
This sequence comes from Oryzias javanicus, assembly GCA_003999625.1. NCBI lineage: Eukaryota > Metazoa > Chordata > Actinopteri > Beloniformes > Adrianichthyidae > Oryzias > Oryzias javanicus. The sequence goes on from CM012459.1 coordinate 17,685,963, forward strand.
GAAATCAAACAACCAGCAGATCCGATATTCTGATTCCTGAAACTTATGAGTCCGCTCTCACAGTGCCCCCTTTCTGCAAAGAGAGGTTGATGTTGATTTCTCAATCTATTCAATTCATTCAAAACCTTAAGGAGAAATTAAGTTTATCACAATCTAATAATATAAGAACTCATTTAACTCATGAAGTTATAAAAAGTTTAAATGTATTTCCAATGTATATTTTTTACATTTTTCATGTAAAAATGAGAAATATCTGGTTTGGAACCAGAGAAATGTCTGTATTTTTTCTTCAGGCATCCCTGATAAAACAGAATTAAAATCAGGTGTTTTCCTCAAACATTGAGCCTCTACCAGAACTACCAAATGACGAGGCTGGAACTTTATTTTATACATTAAAGTGGATTTTTGTTGTTGAAAGTGTTGGATTTTATTAGATATATACAGTTAAATAATGGACCATCAGAGCCGTCACAAACTGAGAAAATAAACAAATATGTGGAAGTATGATTGATTATTTACTGCTAAAACAGTTTTCGCTTTAGAAAAAAAAATTGAGCTTCTTAAAAAATAAGAATCTACATTTAGCTTTTAAAATTTTTCTCTAAAGATAAACAAAATGTAGTTTGTGTGCTTCATGTTTCATAAATGATTCAGGTGTAGAGATGGTTGAGGTGTAGAGACGGTTCAGGTGTAGAGATGGTTCAGGTGTTGATGTGGTTCAGGTGTAGAGACGGTTCAGGTGTGGAGATGGTTCAGGTGTAGAGACGGTTCAGGTGTTGATGTGGTTCAGGTGTTGATGTGGTTCAGGTGTTGATGTGGTTCAGGTGTTGATGTGGTTCAGGTGTTGATGTGGTTCAGGTGTAGAGACGGTTCAGGTGTGGAGATGGTTCAGGTGTAGAGATGGTTCAGGTGTTGATGTGGTTCAGGTGTAGAGACGGTTCAGGTGTGGAGATGGTTCAGGTGTAGAGACGGTTCAGGTGTTGATGTGGTTCAGGTGTTGATGTGGTTCAGGTGTAGATGTAGTTCAGGTGTCGAGATGGTTCAGGTGTTGATGTGGTTCAGGTGTAGAGATGGTTCAGGTGTAGATGTGGTTCAGGTGTCGAGATGGTTCAGGTGTTGATGTGGTTCAGGTGTAGAGATGGTTCAGGTGTTGATGTGGTTCAGGTGTAGAGACGGTTCAGGTGTGGAGATGGTTCAGGTGTGGAGATGGTTCAGGTGTAGAGACGGTTCAGGTGTTGATGTGGTCCAGGTGTTGATGTGGTTCAGGTGTTGATGCGGTCCAGGTGTTGATGTGGTTCAGGTGTTGATGTGGTCCAGGTGTTGATGTGGTTCAGGTGTTGATGTGGTTCAGGTGTTGATGTGGTTCAGGTGTAGAGACGGTTCAGGTGTAGAGACGGTTCAGGTGTGGAGATGGTTCAGGTGTAGAGATGGTTCAGGTGTAGAGATGGTTCAGGTGTAGAGATGGTTCAGGTGTAGAGACGGTTCAGGTGTACAGATGGTTCAGGTGTAGAGACGGTTCAGGTGTAGAGATGGTTCAGGTGTTGATGTGATTCAGGTGTTGATGTGATTCAGGTGTAGAGACGGTTCAGGTGTAGAGACGGTTCAGGTGTGGAGATGGTTCAGGTGTAGAGATGGTTCAGGTGTAGAGATGGTTCAGATGTAGAGACGGTTCAGGTGTAGATGTGGTTCAGGTGTTGATGTGGTTCAGGTGTCGAGATGGTCCAGGTGTTGATGTGGTTCAGGTGTAGAGACGGTTCAGGTGTTGATGTGGTTCAGTTGTCGAGATGGTCCAGGTGTTGATGTGGTTCAGGTGTTGATGTGGTTCAGGTGTAGACACGGTTCAGGTGTTGATGTGGTTCAGGTGTCGAGATGGTCCAGGTGTTGATGTGGTTCAGGTGTTGATGTGGTCCAGGTGTTGATGTGGTTCAGGTGTTGATGTGGTTCAGGTGTTGATGTGGTTCAGGTGTCGAGATGGTTCAGGTGTTGATGTGGTTCAGGTGTGGAGACGGTTCAGGTGTTGATGTGGTTCAGGTGTTGATGTGGTTCAGGTGTTGATGTGGTTCAGGTGTAGATGTTTTTTCAGGTATGAAGTGGTTCCAGGAGGATGTTAAGGATTTTTATGCAAATGTAGACGTGCTGTGAGGAACGCCGTGGGCGGACGCCGGACCCTCGGCTTCAGACGTCTGGATGTTTTCATGATTTATTCATTGAGAAGCAGAACTGATTTGTGGTGGTTCGTTGGTTCTGATCATATGGATTGATCTGTAGAGGGTGGAGTCAGCTAGAGGTCAAAGGTCGTCTTCAGAACAAACCAACATTTAGTGTGAATTTGTCTATAAAGTTGTGAAGCATATATGTGTTGTTGGGGGGGCGATGGTGTCAGTCAGATGAAGTCCGTGTCCGGGACTCGTCGTCTGCCGTGGCGTCGGGCCGCCATCTGGACGTGAACGGCGGCGTGCGGCGAGGTGTCGATGCGTCACCTGTAACCGGCGCTCTGGTGTTTTCCAGCCACATGCCTCTGAGTCCGGCCGCTGACACCAAACATGATCGCCCACGGCAACAGGCGGTTACTAACGGCAACCCGACAGGCTCTGCTGTCGCCAGGGACGACGACGGGGATGACTCGCCCCCTGGAAACAGCATCGTGGTCCGCATCGGCATCCCAGACCTACAGCAGACGGTAAGACGCGCACCGACACGCAGCTCACCGCAACCTGGATCACAGGCACAAACCTGTCCGTCTGCCTGTCTGTCTGTTTCTCTGTCTGTCTGTCCGCCCGTCTGCGGCTCTCTCAGAAGTGTTTGCGGTTGGACCCAGAGTTACCAGTTTGGACCAGTAAGCAGAAGGTTCTGGTGACCTTGACTCAGTCTCTGTCGGATGTTTTGAACTATGGTCTCTTCCAGCCGGCGTTCAACGGCCGAGCCGGAAAGTTTCTGGATGAGGAGCGCCTGCTGAAGGAGTATCCTCTCCCCCCCATCACTCCCATCCCTTACCTGGAGGTAAAGCCCAGCTCCGACACAGAACACCCCAGACCCCGTCCCAAACGTGCCCCGCTAGAAACAGAGGCTTCTGGGAAACGGCTCACAGGAGGAGCCGCCTCGGCCTCGCGTTAGTCCGTACCCGTCGGGATTCTCTCCGATCTGAAGCTCCGATCAGCTTCTGTCAAAGCTTTGATGGAATCGATTCGTTGGATCAGAACCGGCTGAACGCCTCCCCATGTCCACTCGGATGCTTCATCGACCTTTGACCTCATCTTTTTATTCAGCAGGAACTTTTCCATCATTGTTTTCTGTTCTTTTGCTGGAGGTTTTCTTTTTTTTCTACGTCCGTGTTTGCATCTTCTAGCAGCTCTTCTTCCTCTGCTCGTCTTCATGGGTTGACCTGAAACAAAGAGCGATTACGAGGCAGAGCGCTCACTCTGTCTGGATTTTCATAGTCTAAAGAAAAAGGGCAGAAACAGCAAAGTAATCTGTGTTGATGAAGTAATCGAGTTACCTCTAAAAGTTGTAGTTGTGTTCTTGACATGAGCATGTTTTCATTTTTTAGAAACACAAAGTTGTGTTTTTGCTGTTTTATGCTAACGGGAAAGTGAAGGTTCAGTGTTGTTGCTGGGATCATCAGAACCAAAGATGGTTTCATGATCTGCAGAAGTTTGTATTATTTCTAAGAAGTATCAGGATTTGTTTAAAAAAGAGGAAGGTGGGCGGAGTTAATGTCTGTAAATTGCAGCGTTGATGCTGATACGTTTGTTTCTTCTGTCTCTGGTTTGACTTCAGAGTTCTGCTGATGATCAGTTACTGAGCAGAACTTTCTTCTGGATCTTTTCCGTCTGAACAGAACTTCATCAGACAGTTAATCTGAGCTTTTCTCTGTTGGCTTCCAGTATTTAGCTACAAACTTTAGTTGATGATTTCCTGCATGAGTTTCCCTGAAATGACCAGAAAGAGAACAGAGGCTGGAGCAGAAGAGTGTGACTGTGTGAGAGGATGGAGGTGTGTGTGTGTTCATGTGTGTGTTCATGTGTGTGTTCATGTGATCCTCTATGTACATCTGTACGCTCCTGGCTGTTAAGATTAAGGTTAAGAAAAACCTTTATTAGTCCCACGGTGGGAAATTGCATGATGCAACAGCGCTTGTAGTCGGAATAAGTAAGAATAAGAAATAAAAGATAAAAATAGAATGAAATATACAGATATAGTGCTGGACTACTCTATGCATTAGAGCTGAGCAGTAAACATTTAGACAGTCATTGCACAGTTAAATACAGGTATGTACAGGTATGTACAGGCGTGTTCATTTGTGGATGTGTGCATGTGAATCTGCACATGTGCGTGTGCGTGCACGCATTTGTGTGCTCATTTATTTAATGTGATGTGTGTGCAGGTATGACCGATCATTAGTCTGTATTTGTGTATGAATGTCTGCGTTTGTTTTTATTTAACCTTTATTTATTGCTGCAAGACAGATTAAGAACAATATTTGTATTTTCAAGGGTTGGTGTGTGTTTGCGTGTGTGTTTGTGTGTGTGTTTGTGTGTGTTTGTGTGTGAGAGTGGCTCTTTTTAACAGTCAGTTTTTAGAAAATACTTCAGGAAAATCGATCAGTTTGGAATTTCCTGCGTCTGCATGACCAGACTTCAGATTAAATCCAGAAGATTGAATGTAATCCAGCATCAGGTCTCCTCTGATCCACTGCAGAAGCTGCTCCTGGGTCCTCGGTTCGGTTCGGTTCTGGTCGGTTCGGTTCGGGTCGGTTCGGGTCGGTTCGGCTCGGTTCGGCTCGGTTGTGTTCTGGGTTTTTTTTCAGTTTCAGATTTGAGAAGAAAACAGACCAAACGGTTGTTTTCCTCCGTGTGAATGAAGAAGAGTTGGGAGAAAAGATCCGTAATCCGGCGGAATCCTGCGGATGATCTGATGTCCGGAGTGCGGAGAAACCTTCATCCCTTTAAACGGCAGCGTCTGTTCTTCACCCACAGTTCCGCTATAAGAGGAGGGTTTACACGCAGAGTTACGTGGACGATAAACAGCTGGCCAAGCTGCACACCAAGGTAACAACACCTGTGGTAACAACACCTGTGGTAACAACACCTGTGGTAACAACACCTGTGGTAACAACACCTGTGGTAACAACACCTGTGGTAACAACACCTGTGGTTCCGCACAGGGGGATGGGGGGTGGAGGGGACAGGATCGGTCAGAATATTAAAAAAAATAACATTTTGACTCCAGAGATCACAGAGTTTGTCTTAAGGAAATATGTTGCCATGGTGACCCCCCCCCATCGCTGAAAGAGAACGGATGGGGGGGGAGGAGTTTATCTTGAAACTGCAGCATCAGCGCAGAAAGGTTCAGGCGGGAAGCAGCTTTGTGAAGCTCACAGCTAAGCTCTTATTTTGAAAGCTTTCCAGAATAAAAGCAGCAGCACGTTTCCTGCTTTGACACCATTTCCTGTTTGTTTCCTCTCAAAGCGCCGCCACGTCTTCTCTTCACAGCCAGACCGTGAGGGGCGTGTCCACGCTGGGATTTGAACCCTCAGCCGCCGCCGGCATCAGTCTGAGTGTCTTCAGCAGTCTTTGTTTTCCAGGCCAACCTGAAGCGCTTCATGGAACATGTTCACCAGAAGAACGTGGAGAAGGTCTCCAAATGGCTGGAAAAAGGTCTGGATCCAAACTTCCACGACTCGGACAGCGGAGGTGAGCAGGAAGTAGACCCAGCCCGCCACTGTCTCCCCTCAGTCTGGTTAGAGAACGAGAACGTTTCTGGTTCTGAGACCGAAGAACCGCTCAGGAACCTCGTTCTCGGTTCTGTAGAACCTGCAGCGTTTGGGGTTTGACTGTTTTTGAAGACCAGAGAAGAATCATGAACGTTAAGATTTAAGGTGGTAGAGGGTCAGACTGAGGGCGTGGGTGGGGGTTGGATGGATGGGTGGGCGGGGTTCCCTCAGGGGAGGGGTCACATACAGAGAACGATCTTTGCACCCTCAGGTGAGGTTCCTGTAAACTCAGGTGAGGTGAGATTACAGGAATCCAAGAACAGATCCCTGAGGAACTCCGTGTTTCATCTGTCCAACCTTTTGATGTGACTGCGGCGCTCCTCCTGGTTCCCGGGACGCCCCTGACCTCTCCGTGTCTGTCTCAGAGTGTCCCCTGACTCTGGCCGTGCAGCTGGAGGACAGCTGCGACCTCATCAAGGTTCTGCGCAGCGGAGGAGCCCACCTGGACTTCAGAACCAGAGACGGCATCACGGCCCTGCACCGGGCCGTCCTCTGCCGGAACAGCACCGCCCTGATGGTGAGACAAAGCCCCGCCCCCTCCGGTCCCGCCACTGCCGCCCGTCTCTGAACGCTGTGCCCGTCCTGCAGACTCTGCTGGACCTGGGAGCGTCCCCCGACTACAAGGACAGCAGGGGCCTCACTCCCCTCTACCACTCCGCCATGGTGGGCGGCGCCCCCTACTGCTGCGAGCTGCTGCTGCAGGACCACGCCAGCATTGGTACGCCACTAACAACTGCTGTTTCCCCACGGAGATGCTCCTCTCTCACACGCCCCTTGTTGCCATGGTTACAGGGATCACCGACGAAAACGGCTGGCAGGAAATCCACCAGGTGAGAACCCGCCCGATTGGTCCGAGCGCTCCAGGTGCGTCCTCCGCTCTCTGACAAACCTGCGCTCTTCAGGCCTGCCGCTTCGGCAACGTGCAGCACCTGGAGCACCTGCTGTTCTACGGCGCCGACATGAGCTCCCAGAATGCCTCAGGAAACACGGCGCTGCACCTGTGCGCTCTGTACAACCAGGTAACGCAGAACGCCGCCGCTCCCGCCGCACTGGCCGGACGCCCCCGCTCACCGGCCCTCTCCGCAGGACGGCTGCGCTCGAGTGCTGCTGTTCAGAGGAGCCAACAAGGACATCAAGAACTACAACAACCAGACCGCCTTTCAGGTACTCGAACGCAACGCCGAACCGAGGCAGCAGAGGAACGGAACCGCTTTGGGTTTCATCCGGAACCGCTTTGGGTTTCATCCAAACATTCAGCTGGATCAGGACGTTACGGATGTATTTTTGAGTAAAACAGCCTGATGGGAAATAAATGAGAAAACTGAAAATAAGAAGATTAACAAAAAACTTTTAAATATATTCATGGGGTAAGTTTTCAGCTTTTAGAGGAATTTTTAAAAAAATTAGGAGTTTAGCTAATATTTTAGCAAAATGCTAACGTTTAAGGCTAAGTTAATAGCCGCGTTTGAGATTATGCAGGCGGACGCGGCGCTGCGCAGATCGCCTGGATTGCGGTGCATGCTGGGTAGTTTCTGTCACCGACGTCACATGTGCGCCGTCATGAAGTATCGCGAGAAAGGGGCGGGTTCAAGGCGCCTACCTAAGCCAGCGCAGCCAGAATTTAGGTACTGCGCTGGCTTCAAGGCGCCTCGATGACTACATCACAATGCATTGTGGGAAACGGTGTCAACACAGTTCTTGTAGTTTGATGTGAAATAACTGGAACTAAATGAAGGAATTTTGACTCTTTCTGGAAGGAAGTGAATCACTGATGAAAAATTATACAAGATTTCAAAGAATCTGTGGTTATTTGTGTTTTTGTTGTCTTTAAAATTAACTTCAGTTCCTATTTTATCTGTTTATTTGGGACAAAGCACATGAAATGAATCCCGCGATTATTTTTTATCTGTTTTACTCTAAAAAATGTTAAAATAATATAAGAGAAATAACTGCCGAATTGAGGACAACCCCCAACTCCTCGTACAGTCTCGTCGTTCATCTTCATCTAAGACGCCTTTCTCCGCCCCCTCCTGCAGCAGCTTGGTCTCGCCGACGATGCGGACGACACGCCTATTTTTAAGGCTAATTTAGAGTTTAGCTTCTATTTTAGCAACATGCTAACATTTTAGGCTAATTTGTTATCTACTGGTTTTTTAAGGCTAATTTAGAGTTTAGCTTCTATTTTAGCAACATTGCTAACATTTTAGGCTAACTTGTTATCTACTGGTTTTTTAAGGCTAATTTAGAGTTTAGCTTCTATTTTAGCAACATGCTAACATTTTAGGCTAACTTGTTATCTACTGGTTTTTTAAGGCTAATTTAGAGTTTAGCTTCTATTTTAGCAACATGCTAACATTTTAGGCTAACTTGTTATCTACTGAGTTTTTTAGGGTAATTTTGTGTTTAGCTTCTATTTGGACAACATGCTAACTTTTTTAGCTAATTTGTTATTCACTGGGTTTAAAGGCTAATTTAGAGTTTAGCTTCTATTTTAGCAACATGCTAACATTTTAGGCTAACTTGTTATCTACTGGTTTTTTAAGGCTAATTTAGAGTTTAGCTTCTATTTTAGCAACATGCTAACATTTTAGGCTAACTTGTTATCTACTGGTTTTCAAGGCTAATTTAGGGTTTAGCTTCTATTTTAGCAACATGTTAACATTTTAGGCTAACTTGTTATCTACTGAGTTTTTTAGGGTAATTTTGTGTTTAGCTTCTATTTTAGCAACATGATAACTTTTTTAGCTAATTTTGTTATTCACTGGGTTTTAATGCTAATTTAGAGTTTAGCTTCTAGTTTAGCAACATGCTAACATTTTAGGCTAACTTGTTATCTACTGAGTTTTTTAAGGCTAATTTAGAGTTTAGCTTCTATTTTAGCAACATGCTAACATTTTACTCTAACTTGTTATCTACTGAGTTTTTTAGGGTAATTTTGTGTTTAGCTTCTATTTGGACAACATGCTAACTTTTTTAGCTAATTTTGTTATTCACTGGGTTTTAATGCTAATTTAGAGTTTAGCTTCTATTTTAGCAACATGCTAACATTTTAGGCTAACTTGTTATCTACTGGTTTTTTAAGGCTAATTTAGAGTTTAGCTTCTATTTTAGCAACATGCTAACATTTTAGGCTAATTTGTTATCTACTGGGTTTTTGAGGCTAATTTAGAGTTTAGCTTCTATTTTAGCAACATGGTAACTCTTTTAGCTTATTTGTTATCTACTTGGTTTTTGAGGCTAATTTAGAGTTTAGCTTCTATTTTAGCAACATGCTAACTCTTTTAGCTAATTTGTTATCTACTGGGTTTTTGAGGCTAATTTAGAGTTTAGCTTCTATTTTAGCAACATGCTAACATTTTAGGCTAACTTGTTATCTACTGGTTTTTTAAGGCTAATTTAGAGTTTAGCTTCTATTTTAGCAACATGCTAACATTTTAGGCTAATTTGTTATCTACTGGGTTTTTGAGGCTAATTTAGAGTTCAGCTTCTATTTTAGCAACATGCTAACTCTTTTAGCTAATTTGTTATCTACTTGGTTTTTGAGGCTAATTTAGAGTTTAGCTTCTATTTTAGCAACATGCTAACTCTTTTAGCTAATTTGTTATCTACTTGGTTTTTGAGGCTAATTTAGAGTTTAGCTTCTATTTTAGCAACATGCTAACTCTTTTAGCTAATTTGTTATCTACTTGGTTTTTGAGGCTAATTTAGAGTTTAGCTTCTATTTTAGCAACATGCTAACATTTAGGCTAACTTGTTATCTACTGGTTTTTTAAGGCTAATTTAGAGTTTAGCTTCTATTTTAGCAACATGCTAACATTTTAGGCTAATTTGTTATCTACTGGGTTTTTGAGGCTAATTTAGAGTTCAGCTTCTATTTTAGCAACATGCTAACTCTTTTAGCTAATTTGTTATCTACTTGGTTTTTGAGGCTAATTTAGAGTTTAGCTTCTATTTTAGCAACATGCTAACTCTTTTAGCTAATTTGTTATCTACTGGGTTTTTTAGGCTAATTTAGAGTTTAGCTTCTATTTTAGCAACATGCTAACTCTTTTAGCTAATTTGTTATCTACTGGGTTTTTGAGGCTAATTTAGAGTTTAGCTTCTATTTTAGCAACATGCTAACATTTTAGGCTAACTTGTTATCTACTGGTTTTTTAAGGCTAATTTAGAGTTTAGCTTCTATTTTAGCAACATGCTAACATTTTAGGCTAATTTGTTATCTACTGGGTTTTTGAGGCTAATTTAGAGTTCAGCTTCTATTTTAGCAACATGCTAACTCTTTTAGCTTATTTGTTATCTACTTGGTTTTTGAGGCTAATTTAGAGTTTAGCTTCTATTTTAGCAACATGCTAACTCTTTTAGCTAATTTGTTATCTACTTGGTTTTTGAGGCTAATTTAGAGTTTAGCTTCTATTTTAGCAACATGCTAACTCTTTTAGTTTTTGAGGCTAATTTAGTGTTTAGCTTCTATTTTAGCTAAACTAATTTGCTAAATCATTAATTTAGAGGTCTAACATTTTGTTATTATCTACTGGTTTTTAAGGCTAATTTAGAGTTTAGCTTCTATTTTAGCAACATGCTAACACTTTAGGCTAATTTGTTATCTACTGGGTTTTGAGGCTAAAGAGTTCAGCTTCTATTTTAGCACATAGCTAAAACTCTTTTAGCTAATTTGTTATCTACTTGGTTTTTGAGGCTAATTTAGAGTTTAGCTTCTATTTTAGCAACATTTTGCTAACTCTTTTAGCTAATTTGTTATCTACTGGGGTTTTTAGGCTAATTTAGAGTTTAGCTTCTATTTTTTAGCAACATTAGCTAACCTTTTAGCTAATTTGTTATCTACTTGGTTTTTGAGGCTAATTTAGAGTTTAGCTTCTATTTTAGCAACATGCTTACTTTATTTTACATATGAAGTTTTTAGGGTATAATGGAGTTTAGCTGGTATTTAAGCAATATGCTAGCTTTTTTTGTCTGATTTGGAGTTTAGGTCATATGTGCAACATCCAAAATGTTTGCAACATTGGCATGTATTAGGCATTTTAATGTAAGTTTACTACAATTTTTTTCAGAAATTTCGCTCAACTTCTGCGCTCTTTCATTGTTTTCCATTCTCGTAGCAATTTTAACATTTTGCAAATAGCTTTAGCATTTTCAGAAAATCCCTACAGCAATTAAAGTTTCCAGCAATAAGCTTCAGTATCTTTGGCGACACTCGCATTATCGCAGGTAATGCAACTTTTCTCGTCTGTTTTATTTTTTATTTACAATTTACCAAATTTAGGAACATTATGGAAATCAAATTAATAGATTTTATGAAGAATTTGATTCTTGAAACCATGAAAAACCTGAAATTTGGTCAGAAAACATCAGTGGGAGCATGCCCTCTGGTCCAGGAAACCGTCATCCAAGGATTCACTCTTTCAGATCAACTTTTTTTTTTCAAACTGAAATGTGGAAGTCCAGAATTCCTGCGTCCCACGAACGCATCAGCAGCTTTACGTCACGCCTCTGTCCGCCTGCAGGTGGCGATCATCGCTGGAAACTTTGATTTGGCCGAGACCATCAAGATTCACAAATCATCTGATGTTGGTGAGTTTGTGCACGTCGCACGTGCACGCACGTGCACGCCCCCCCCCCCCCCCTCCCCTGGGTGTTAACTCTGCCTGTTCCGTGTCCAAGTAGTTCCCTTCAGAGAAACGCCCTCCTACACCAAGCGCCGCCGATTTGGCGCCACCAAGTCGCCTGCAGGAAACGGCCTGTCATCTCCTCGCTCTCTCATTCGCTCGGCTAGTGACAATGCTCTGGAAAGCCCCGCCTCCTCACCCGGCCCCTCCCTCCAGAGCCTTGAGACGCATCACGACACGCACACGCACTCTCTGCGGCGCCACACACGCCGCCTCAGGTACGCACGCCAACGCCACAGCTTCAGATTTCTTAGCTGAATGCCTGATGAGCGTCTCTTGACCTACAGCCCGAGTGGGGCGGGGCATGTGGAGAACAGCCCGCCCTCCTCTCCTCCGATCACCCCCCAGATGAGGAAGAGGAGGCTGTACAGCGCCGTGCCAGGGCGGACCTTCATCGCCACTCGCTCCCACGTCCCCCAGGGGCCCGGAGAGATCCAGCTGCACAGAGGGGAGCGGGTCAAAGGTGTGCGGAGGCCGCGCCGGCAGGCCACGCCCCCCTCTTGGAGGCTGTCTGAATGAATGTGCTGTGTGTGCAGTGCTGTCCATCGGCGAAGGCGGGTTCTGGGAGGGGACGGTCAAAGGTAGAACCGGCTGGTTTCCCGCCGACTGCGTAGAAGAGGTCCAGATGAGGCAGTTTGACCCCCGACTGGGTGAGTGTGCACGTGTAGACTCGTGCACGGCACACGTCACACACACACCTGACAGCGTGGCGTGTTTCAGAGACGAGGGAGGACCGCACCAAGAGGCTGTTCAGACACTACACCGTCGGCTCCTACGACAACTACACGTCCTACAGGTGAGGCGGGGCACCTTTGAGAGTGGAGGAGTCACCTGGGTACTTCTCTGTTACCTGAACGTCTCTATGTTTCAGTGACTACGTGATCGAGGAGAAGATCGCCGTTCTGCAGAAGAGAGAGAGTGAGGGATTCGGCTTCGTCCTCAGAGGAGCAAAAGGTGAAGATCCTGTGTTTTAGACGTGCCTGGCTCCGCCTCCAGACCGGCTTGAGGCTCTGCCTCCAGACCGGCTCTGGGCTCCGCCTCCAGACAAGCTCTGGGCTCCGCCTCCAGACCGGCTAGAGGCTCCACCTCCAGACCGTCTCTGGGCTCCGCCTCCAGACCGTCTCTGGGCGCCGCCTCCAGACAAGCTCTGGGCTCCGCCTCCAGACCGGCTCTGGGCTACACCCTCAGACCGGCTAGAGGCTCCGCCTCCAGACCGGCTTGAGGCTCCGCCTCCAGACCGGCTTTGGGCTCCACCCTCCAGACCGGCTTTGGGCTCCACCCTCCAGACCAGCTTTGGGCTCCACCCTCAGACCGGCTAGAGGCTCCGCCTCCAGACCGGCTCTGGGCTACACCCTCAGACCGGCTAGAGGCTCCGCCTCCAGACCGGCTTGAGGCTCCGCCTCCAGACCGGCTTTGGGCTCCACCCTCCAGACCGGCTTTGGGCTCCACCCTCCAGACCGCCTTGAGGCTCCGCCTCCAGACCAGCGGATCTGAGCCCCTCTTCTGGTTTAAGCCGATGACCTCCCTCTCTCTCTGTCCTTTGCTTTCAGCTGAGACGCCCATCGAGGAGTTCGCCCCCACGCCAGCCTTTCCTGCCCTCCAGTATCTGGAGTCAGTCGATCAGGGGGGCGTGGCTTGGAGGGCGGGGCTTAGGACAGGAGACTTCTTAATAGAGGTACGTTTCCAGACAAAGCGCAGTATTTGATCATCAACATGATTTTCAAAATAAAGCTGATAAACTCTCCAGGTGAACGGCACGGATGTGGTGAAGGTGGGCCACCGCCAGGTGGTGTCTCTGATCCGGCAGGGAGGGAGCCGCCTCCTGATGAAGGTCGTTTCTGTTTCCAGGAAGTCCGAATCAAACCTGATCAGGAAGAAAGGTCGGTGTTCTTCTTCTGCACCAATGAAACTTTGTTTTATGGAACTGAAACGTTTTCATCACAAGACAGAAATGATCAGATCCGTTTCTCACAGCAAATAGGCGGTACCTGCTAGCTGAGGAGGTCACGGGAACCCGACTGTTATGTCAGACAGAACCAAGCTTTTATTTTGATGAGGGTTTGTTAGGCGGAGATTCAAAGATCTCAGTTCACCAACAGTAAAGCACGGTGGTGGTTGGCTGGTAATGAGGGCAGCAATGCTCCAGCTAAATGATGTGAAGGAGCTTCAAAAAACATGTTAAGGACAGGAACCCGCTGGGTCTGAAAAGAATGAATGTTTGGGAAGATTCTGGACCGGTTCTGGAACCAACAGCTGACCTTTAACCCCGTGGTGTCTTTTTAGCCCCGCCCCCTCCAAAACGAGCCCCCAGCACCTCACTGACCCTGCGGTCCAAATCCATGACGGCCGACCTGGAGGACATAGGTAACACACACAACATCCATGAGCACAGGCATGAGTGCACACACACAAACATGTACACACATAGACATAAGTACACACACACACATAATTGCGCACACAGACCCACACACAGCGGTGGTGTGTTTCTGACCTCTGCTCTGTCTGCAGCCAGGAGGAGGCGTTTCGGTGAGTCAGGCCTGACTGTTGTGTTGCTGCACGTCTGCATGAGCGTGTTCTGAGTGTCGGGCCGGTCCTCCCGTCCTGCACAGAAACCGTCCTGAGTCTGAATCTGTCTCGGTGGTCGTGGGATGCTGAGCGTCTCCGTGGAGGTTCACGGCTTCTGTCTCCGTTTCAGAGAAACTGGACGAGATGTTGGCCGCGGGTCAACAGGAAGTGGTCCTGCGAGGCCGCCCGACCGACGACTTCCGCGCGGCGACCGTCAAACAGCGGCCGACCAGCCGCCGCATCACGCAGGCCGAGATTAACGTAAGCTGGAAGCTCAGCGGTCCGGGAGGTGAGCGGTCTGCTGAGCTTCATCCACGTTTGTCGTGTGAGCAGTCGCTGTTCGAGCGCCAGGGTCTGGTTCCTCCGTCGGCGCCGGAGAAGAGCACCATGGCGTTACCGCGGGGCATGTCCAGGACCAAGAGCTTCGGTGAGACTCGGAGCTTCACTTCTGAAGGAAGTTTGAAGTGATGTCTTTGATGTCTTTGATCTCTACATCAAACATGTGTGAAGATCCGTTTCCATGGTTACAGGGACGCCGGAGGACGACCGGATCACCGCTCTGATCAATGAGAGCCGCTTTCCACGAAGCTCCTCCCTGACGGACAGCTTCATCCCCCCGCCCCCTCAGACGGCCCCGCCCCCGCCTCTGATCAATCCGCTGAAGCTAACATTATCCGGCCCTCACCCCCCTCCCTTTCTCCGCCCGTTCCTCCGGCCTCCGCCAGCCAGGGGGGAGGGGCTGACCCGCTCCAGCTTCAAACCCGGGGCGGAGCCGAGGCTGCAGGAGCTCTCCGACTCGCCGGCGAGAAGCCACGCCCACGCCGAGCGGCAACGGAAAGCCAGGTCGATGATCATCCTGCAGGACACGGCGGCGCCGCCGCCCGGCATGCAGGCTGACGGGCACGTGACCCCCGGCGCCCACGCGCTGCACACCGCCACCCACACGGCGACACACACGCTGCACACCGCCACGCACACCTCCACGCTGTCCCTCCACAGCACAAGCCCCTCCCTCGGCCACTCCCCTCTGTCAAGGCGCCGGGGGCGGCCAATAGAAAACCCTTATGCTAATGTGGGCCAACAGGCTCCGCCCACTAAACCCCAGAGGAGGAAGTCCCCGCTGCTGAAGCAACTTCCTGTGGAGGAACAAGGTGAGTTTACCTGAAAAACCTGAGAATCATTTCAGCTGCAAACTCCTGAACTACTGTGACCCCCCAACCCCCCCACCCCCACCTGATCCAGGTCTGGGAGTCAGAGACCACGACCCCTCCAAGCCAGATGGAGGGGGGCCCCCCAGCCCCAGCAGGGCGGAGCTATACCAGCAGCAGGTCCTGTCGGAGCGCGCTCGGGTCCAGGGCCGCCGCTCCTCCCTTTTCCTGTCGGTGGAGGGGGCGGGGTCAGATAATCAGGCGCCGCCCCTCCTGACTCAAAGCCATTCCATGGACGACCTCGGAGAGCTCCCCCCGCCCGCCCCAGTCCTGTCGCCCTCGCCGACGCCGCACACCTTCCTCCACCCGCTGACGGGGAAGCCTCTGGGTCGGTCCGACACTCAAACCCGTGTCTGTCTTTCTGTGTTGAAACGCTCTGATCCAGGATCCTGATCCACACAGATCTCGGGTCACATGAAGGTCGTAGACCAATCAGAAAAAGTGCGAGGTCCGCAAACTACAGCCCAGACTTTTTTTTTTTTTATTGATAAGTTAGACATTACAAAAGCATTACAAAGCGTGTTTCCAGATATGTATACATGTAAAAACAAAATGAATTCAAATTAAGCAATAAAAAAGAAAGGCAGAGAGGAAAACAGAAAGAAATGTTTCAAAATACATATAAATGTAGATAATATTGAAATAAAATATTCTAACTATACTCAGAAATCTTAATCAAAATGGGAGGCATCAATGTCTAAAACATTCCAACCAAGATTATCTATAAAATAAAGGGTAAGGAAAAATCTCATCAGTCCAGGTAAACAGACAAACAATCTAAAAGTTTTGTGGCATTCTTATTTTTTATCTTTTCAAGGGATTTACAAAAAAGAAGTAAGTCATTTTTAAAAAAACAAAAAGTGTGGACTCTCTTTCAAAAATCGACACCTGTGAATGAAAAACTTACCAAAAATTACTAAATTATTATACAAAAATTGAATTTTATTTTCTTTGTTAATACAGCCAAATTGTATATTAGGGTATGTAAATAATGGAATTGTATTTTTTGTTGAAAGCCATGTATATAAATCACTCCAAAAATTATTAACAACATTACAGTTATAAAAAAGATGCTTTTGGGTTTCAATATCATTTTTACATATTTGACATATATTATCTTGAATATTAAATCTTAAATGTAGGAATTCTTTACAGGGATAAATATTGTTAATTGTTTTGAAATGGACCTCTTTCATTTTTGGTATAAGGGACTAGAGCCCAGACTTTGGAGTTTAGCTAATGTTTTAGCCTCATGCTAGCTGTTTCGGCTAAAATAGGCTTTTTAGGCTAAATTGGAGCTTAGCTAATATTTTAGCTTTCTGTTAGCGTTTTTGGCTAATTTAAGTTTTTTCTCAGTTTTTAGGTTATTTTAGAGCAGGGGTGTCAAACATAACGTATCCGGCCCGCCAGATGGTTTAATCCGGCCCAGTTATGAAAAAAAAAATATATATATATATATATACGATTTTTCAAAAAAGAAAACAAGTTTCTAACCCATTCCTGTGGCGAGTTCTGGTTCTTTAAAGAAATGACAATTCCACCATCAGGGGGAGCAAAGGAACCTCAAGAAATAAACAGGATGAGGCCAAACCATGCCGAGTTTTGGGAGAGAAAGGGATATTTACTAGTTTAATCCTCTGGATCCAAAAGGATAAAACTCTGTTTTTGTTCACTTTTGAATTTACATCTGGATTTTCAATTTAACACGCTAATGACATGCTTATCATTTTAATCAGGACGACCTCTCCTGTGTGACACTGCCTTTATTTAAGTCATTTTTCTATGTTCTCATCACACATAAGATCATGCAGAAAATCCCACATTGGATTCATTTTGCTGTGGAAACCCCAAAAATGTTTAACAAACTGTTTTTACAACATAGAATGAAAGTTTTACGTGTGATTTTATTAAAACTACAAGAATAAATCTAGTCAACAAACTCATTAACACATGGTTGAATTAAAATACCAAAAACTTCTCAGCTCCATGATGGACCTTTAGATGTCATCATCCAGACAGTAACAGTACTGCAGTCTGTCTGTCAGTTCATCTTCCACCTTATTTATTCAAATCGAAGATTGCTTTAGTCCAGAAACTACAGATAAAGACCATATTCTGCCTTTAACTCAATCAAATATCAGTTCCAGAAGATAAAAACATTTATCTTAGACGCCGTTTTACCAGGTTGATCTCACAGCTGCACAGCAGGTCGTCTGACGGCGTCCGGCGGTTTCAGTTTCATTCTAATTTATATTTTTTTCATCGCTCCCTCTTCAGTTTACTATCAGGATTGATTTAATGTCAGGTGTAAAACATTCAGTCTGTATAAAATTGAATAAACCCTTTTTTTTTAGTGAAATCCATTTTATTTGAAAAGCTTTAGACTCTGTCAATGAAAGTGATTCGACTACTCGATGGTTTAAAGCACATGTGTCAAAGTCAAGGCCCGGGGGCCAGATCCGGTCCTCTGGGTAATTCTATCCGGCCCTCCAGATCATTTTATTTCATTGTTATAAAAACCCGATGCCCCACAATCTTGTGCTTATTTTTAACTTGTATAAATTTGACAGAATATATTTTTATGGAGAGTAAAATATTGAAATTTATTTAAGTTGATTTATTCTGGAATAATATTCCTGCCTTTTTATTATTCATAATTATGTTAAAAAGTTACAGTTTTCAAGTTTCAAAACATGGCATTCTGATAGCTTTTTGGACTATTTTCTGAGATATTTTAGGCTATTTTGGAGTTTAGCTAATATTTCAGCTACATGCTAGCTGTTTTGGCTAATTTAAGTTTTAAAAAAAAGTTTTTTAAGCTGTTTTGGAGTTAGGATAATAATTACACGCTAGATATTTTGGCTAATTTAGGTTTTTTTTTCAGTTTTTTTAGGCTATTTTGAAGATTAGCTATTTTATTTTATTTTTTTAGTTTTTTGAGTTAATTTGGCATTTAGCTAAAATGTTACCTGGCTATCATCTTCAGTATTTTCAGCTAACAATTTCAGCATCTTCAACTCTCAGCACTTCAGTTTTTAAAGTTTTATCCTGTTCGGCCCGCGACTTAAGGTGTGTTTTGGATTTTGGCCCCTTGTACGATTGAGTTTGACACCCCTGGTTTAAAGTATTTTTTCCAACTAAGAAAAAAACAAAAGCAAAGCTACAGAAAACAAGTTGAAAAATGTTATTTTGCTGTTATGTTTCTGGTCCGGCCCACTTCAGATCTGACGGGTTGAACCAAAACGAGTTTGACACCCCTGCTTTAGACTTCAGCTCATATTTTAGCCAAAATTTTTATTATTATTATTTTTTTTTAGGCTAATTTGTCATTTTGCTAATATTTTAGCTAGCTATCAGTTTTAGCGCTTTGCAACTATTAGCTTTAGCCGTTTCTGCTATTAACCTCGGCGTTTCCACATTCAGTTCACACCAGCATCATCACAGGTTATGCTACATATATGTTTTAGTTTTATATTTCGTATGAAACTTATAGAAATGAATTCTTTAAATCTTTTATGTGTGGCTTTCTGGGAAACCCTGATTGTTTACATTTAGGCTGTGATTGTTACTTTTCTGTTGGCCCGGCCCCGCCCCCCATCACAGAAGAAAACGTTTGGGGACCCCTGCTATAGAGGGAAAATGTTCATGCACTTTTTCTATGGGCGTGCTGCGGGTCAGTGTGGAGCCAGCACTCACACCTTACTAACCACGAGTGTGGCGTAAGGACACGTATGACATCACTTATGTCATTGTGTAACTTACATGTGAACACGTCACGATACACTCACCCCACACGCCACAATGGTACGATCCATTTTCAGGAGTTTCTGTTGCCTGGGGGGTTTTGGAAGGACGCTCAGTTCTGTGGTTAAGCGTGTCTTTCTGTCTACAGACCCCTCCTCGCCACTCGCCCTGGCGCTCGCCGCACGAGAGCGCGCTCTGACCGCCCGCACGCCGAGCCCCGAGCCGCGAACCAAACACGCCTCCGCCTCCACCACCCCCATCCCCACGCCGGCGGCCAGCCCCGAGGGCCGGCACAAGCGCACGCCCCTGACCACGCCCCAGAGCAGTCCGGAGCCGCGCTCCAAACGCAGCACGCCGCAGATGAGCCCGGAGCAACGCGCCAAGCGCACCACCCCCCAGACCAGCCCCGAGCTGCGGCACAAGCGGATGACCCCGCCCCTGTTCCCCGACGGACAGGTGGAGCGACCCGAGACGGAGGGAGGAGTCACCTCACCGGCTGCCCCCTCGCCAGAGCGATGGAGGCCCTGCCCTCTGCCAGCGCTGGCCAATGAGAGCCACTCTCCTCTGATTGACAGGCGCAGGAGCCTGACGGTGGGCAGCTCAGAGGAAGAGGGCGGGGCTTACACAGTCACCCTCCCGCCCGCCTTGTTGTCGTCCAGCGATGAAGAGACGAGGGAGGAGCTGCGCAGGATTGGCCTGGTGACTCCTCCCCCTGCCTTCGCCAGCCCCCCTGCCCCTCCTCCCCCGTCGTCCCTCGCCCTGTTGCCTCGGCGGTCCGGAGAGGGGGGAGGGGAGAGCGGCCCCGAGTCCCTCGGTAAACGAGGCGATGAGGAGGAGGCGGGTGACGAGCGCCTCCACGAGGGCTCCACGTCCCCCAGCTCCCTCCCTCCCTCCATCACCCTGGCCTCCCCCTCCGCTCAAGCCACCCCCTCCTCTCCACCTGCCACCCACCCCTCCCCCTCCTCCGCTGCCACCTCCCCGTCAGGTCTGAAGCCCCGCCTCCGCTCCCCCATCGGGCGTGGCCGCTCCGCCCTGCGGGACCCCCTGCTGAAGCAGTCGTCCGACAGCGAGCTCCTCCCCTCCGTCGCCTCCGCCTCCTCCCCCTCCTCCCCCCTCTGCTCCTCCCCCACCGGCGGCGGCAGCCGTCAGCCGCGCTACCTGTTCCAGAGGCGGTCCAAGCTGTGGGGGGGCGGGGACGACGAGCGGCGCGGATTCTGCCCCGACGATGGCGGAGGCCGTCCGGCGGCGCTGGGGGGGCAGGGCTCCGGGTCCGCCGTGGACCTCACGAGCCGCTCGGCGTCGGCGCTGGAGCTGAGCGGCAGAGCCGGGTCCGGGCTGGACCTGGCCAACCGGCTGCAGCTGCTGAACAAGGACAGCCACTCTCTGGGGGAGGAGCCAAGTCCGCTGGACCCGGGCCGGCGCTCGCCGGTGGGAGGTGCCAGGTGGGTGTTCGGTTCGGATCGGTTCCAATAAATCCTCGTCCACGAGTCGGCACACAGTGTCGTCTGCATCACTTGATGTTTTGTCCCCGACTCGTCGTTTTTGTAAAATAAACTTGTAGTACTGGACTCGGTACCGTGTGCGGTACTGGATGAATTACTGGTCACAATATCAGATGCGGTACTGTTACCGGATACGGTAATGGATGCACACTCGTCCCCGGGACACATCCAGTACCAGTACTGGTACCCTGAGCTTAACCTGACACTGGTTCGTGTCTGGTACCAAGTCCTGTTCAGGTCCGGCGTTAGGAACTGGTGTTTGGGTACCGCGGTGAGTAGCGTACCGGTTCCGGTTTGTTGGAGGTTGGAGACCCTGATTTAAGTACGTTAAAAACCGCCGAGTCGGGGAAAGGTCAACATACGAGTCCTTAACCACGAGTTAAAATGTAAGGAGTTGGGAGAGAGAATGTGGTGATGAGCGGGTCGTTGTCACGGTAACGGATGCCTCCACGTTTGTCTGCAGGTTGTTCTCCAGCCTCGGGGAGCTCCACACCATCTCCCAGCGAGGGTACGGCGCCAGTTACACGGTCCGACCCGGAAGTCGATACCCGGTGACCCGCCGCAGCCCCTCCCCCTCCCCTTCCCCCTCCGACAGATCGATAGGGCTCGCCTCCTCCCCCGCCCCGGAGAGGCCCGACCTGAGCTCGGGCCGGGGCCTCACCATCCTGAAGTCGTCCAGCCTCAGCCTCCCGTCGGAACCCAAGGAGGTCCGCTTTGTGATGCGGAGCGCCAGTGCACGAACCAGATCCCGCTCTCCTTCCCCGTCACCCCACGCCTCCCCCTGCCCCTCCCCGGTCCTCAGCGGGCCCCTGTTGGCCCTGCGGCCCTGGCGGCAGCGGCCCCTCAGCCTGTGGAACAAGTACGACGTGGGTGACTGGTTGGAGAGCATGGGCCTGGCCGAACACCGCCAGCGCTTCCAGGAGCACGAGATCGAGGGCTCGCACCTGCCCGCCCTCACCAAGGACGACTACATCGAGCTGGGGGTCACCCGACTGGGGCACCGGATCAACATCGAGCGGGCCCTGCGACAGCTGCTGGAGGGCTCCACTTGACCCTCCACCCCCCCGCAGTCCCCCTTAGGTATCTGTGACAGCTTCAGCTCTTTGACCGACGCCCCACCGCGGGACGCCGCGAGCTCTGCGCCCAGTCCGGCGCCGGGGGGGGTCAACAACTAAAATGAGAGTTCAAGAAGATCGGACTGAACCCGTCTGATGCCCCGGCGTACGGTTGGCTGGACGCAGAGCTCCGCCTCCACCACGCCGCTGATCAAAGAGCTGACTCCTCCTCTTCCTCCTCCGAGGACGTTGAAAGTTGGTGTGACTTAGCGTTTTTCCAAATATAACTCACTTTGTGTTGCCGAGCGCCGAGCGTTTAGGAAGATCCAGTAATAATCGCCGCGTGTTGATGACCGACGTTTTCATTTCCTTATGATTTGACAATGAGTTGAATTTCCAGGCCGAGTCGGCGAAGTTTTGGAGTTCACGATGATTTGTCGATGAACGTGACGTGCCGTGCCGTGTGCTTCAGGGAGGGCGCCGCGGGGCCCCGCCCCCGGCTCCGACCTGCTTTTCGAGGGCTTACTGTACATGGTGCTACCTGTTGAAGCCATCTGTACAGACCACTCCTTCCTGCATCTTCCTCATCTGACCCCCACACTCGATCCGTCCATCACGCCATAGACGGAGGTTCCTCCCTGCCATAGAGGGGACGCTCTTCCCCGCCATAGGTGGAGTTTCCTCCCACTAGAGAAACGAAGTCGCCGCTTCGAGCTCATCGCTGACGACCGGATTAAAGATCAAAGGAAACGTCCAGAAACCAAAGTGTTAAATTCTTTAACACCAGAGCGCCGTGTGGACGTTTGAATCGCCAAAACTCTTCAACCGTTTCTGCATTTAACGTGATATTAACAGATTCCAGAAGCTCAGAAAACCAATTAACACTATTGTGAACTGAAGAGTTTATGAAATCAACGATAAACTAGAAAAGTTGCTAAAATAGAAGCCCAAAAAACCTCAGTAGATAACAAATCTAGCTCGTTGCTAAACACTAGCTAAACAATAACCTAAAATTCCTCAGTAAAGTAAATGAGTCAAAAACGTTAGCATGTTGCTAAAATAGAAGCTAAACTCTAAATTAGCCTATAAAAACCTCAGTAGATTAAAAATTAGCCAAAAATGCTAACACATTGGTTAAATACTAGCTACACACCTAAATTGCCAAAAATTCCTCTGTAAAACAAATGAGTCAAAAACGTTAGCATGTTGCTAAAATAGAAGCTAAACTCTAAATTAGCCTATAAAAACTTCAGTAGATTAGAAATTAGCCAAAAATGCTAACACATTGATTAAATACTAGCTAAACACCTAAATTGCCAAAAATTCCTCTGTAAAACAAATGAGTCAAAAACGTTAGCATGTTGCTAAAATAGAAGCTAAACTCTAAATTAGCCTATAAAAACCTCAGTAGATTAGAAATTAGCCAAAAATGCTAACACATTGGTTAAATACTAGCTAAACACTAAAATAGCCAAAAATTCCTCTGTAAAATAAATGAGTCAAAAATGTTAGCCTGTTGCTAAAAGATTATTTAAACTCCAAATTAGCACAAAAATCTCAGTAGATGCCAAATTAGCCAAAAAAAGCTAGCTCGTTGCTAAATACTAGCTAAACTTCAAAATAACCTAAAATTCCTCAGTAAAGTAAATGAGTCAAAAACGTTAGCATGTTGCTAAAATAGAAGCTAAACTCTAAATTAGCTTATAAAAACCTCAGTAGATTAGAAATTAGCCAAAAATGCTAACACGTTGGTTAAATACTAGCTAAACACTAAAATAGCCAAAAATTCCTCTGTAAAATAAATGAGTCAAAAATGTTAGCATGTTGCTAAAAGATCATTTAAACTCCAAATTAGCACAAAAATCTCAGTAAATGCCAAATTAGCCAAAAAAAGCTAGCTCGTTGCTAAATACTAGCTAAACTTCAAAATAACCTAAAATTCCTCAGTAAAGTAAATGAGTCAAAAACGTTAGCATGTTGCTAAAATAGAGACTAAACTCTAAATTAGGCTATAAAAACCTCAGTAGATTAGAAATTAGCCAAAAATGCTAACACGTTGATTAAATACTAGCTAAACACCTAAATTGCCAAAAATTCCTCTGTAAAATAAATGTCAAAAATGTTAGCCTGTTGCTAAAAGATTATTTAAACTCCAAATTAGCATAAAAATCTCAGTAAATGCCAAATTAGCCAAAAAAAGCTAGCTCGTTGCTAAATTCTAGCTAAACTTCAAAATAACCTAAAATTCCTCAGTAAAGTAAATGAGTCAAAAACATTAGCATGTTGCTAAAATAGAAGCTAAACTCTAAATTAGCCTATAAAAACCTCAGTAGGTTAGAAATTAGCCAAAAATGCTAACACGTTGATTAAATACTAACTAAACACCAAAATAGCCAAAAATTCCTCTTTAAAATAAATGAGTCAAAAATGTTAGCCTGTTGCTAAAAGATTATTTAAACTCCAAATTTGCATAAAAATCTCAGTAAATGCCAAATTAGCCAAAAAAAAAAGCTAGCTCGTTGCTAAATACTAGCTAAACTTCAAAATAACCTAAAATTCCTCAGTAAAGTAAATGAGTCAAAAACGTTAGCATGTTGCTAAAATAGAGACTAAACTCTAAATTAGGCTATAAAAACCTCAGTAGATTAGAAATTAGCCAAAAATGCTAACACGTTGATTAAATACTAACTAAACACCAAAATAGCCAAAAATTCTTCTGTAAAATAAATGAGTCATAAATGTTAGCATGTAGCTAAAAGATTATTTAAACTCCAAATTAGCATAAAAATCTCAGTAGATGCCAAATTAAGCCAAAAAAAAAAAGCTAGCTCGTTGCTAAATTACAAATTGCTAAACTCTAAAATAGCCTAAAATTCTTCAATAAACTAAATTAGCTAAAAACGTTAGCATGTTGCTAAAATTTTAGCTTAACTCCAAATTCGTTGCAAATTACAAAATGAGATGTAAACATTTCCCATGAATATATTTAAAGGTTTGTTGCTAATTTACTTAAAATGACTAAATTTGAAGACTTTCTCATTCACGTCTTATGGAGAAAAGTTTGATGAATATTTCAAAAACTATAAAGTTTATAAATAACCAAAAATACAAGCAGTAACGTCCTGAACGAGCCGAACGTTCTGAAAGTGAGATTGAGTTTTTAAAAAGCAGCTGGAGGATCACTGTTGTGTGAATGCTGACTAAGCAATCACACAACGTTTTAACGTTTGTTATTTTAGCTCTGATGTTAAAGAGTTTCGACGCAGATGAAAAACTCACTTTATGAGCCATAAAATATCAGAAATATTTACTCTAATTTAAAATGATAAAAAATGTATTTTCTAGAGATTGTAAAAAAAATAAACCGTTTGAATATTTTACAGGCTGTATAAAAGCTACATGAATCCTCTTCGATTCGTTGGTCCGTTTTACGTGAAACTGTGATTCAAATGTTGTTTTAAAGTCCACGCACTTTAACAGTGAAAACCAGACGAGAAACCGCTGAAGGTCTGAGCAGCTGCTGGTGTTCAGAGAAGGAATAAGTACCGACGTTTGGCCAGCAGGGGGCAGCAGAGACAAGAAAGATCGGTGATGGTCGTCAGGATCAATTATTATCTTGTAAATCAAGAATGAGTGTAAAACCGTGTTAATCCCAACCACGGTTTGATTTTTTAACATTTCTTTCGTTAAATATTGTTTCCATAAACCTTTTCTTAGATCCTGATGGGCGTCGACGGCCTCAGAGAGCCGTTAAAGTGCAGGAATTTTAGGATTTGTCCAAACCACAGAAGAATTAACGCCCTTTTTTTCTGTGTCCTGCTGGAGGCGGGGCATCTGTGGTTTTAGGGGCGGAGTCACAGATTGTAGACAACTTATTAGCGGCGTTGCTGATCGCATCTTTGAAAGACATTTTCAGATAGAGTCAGCAGTAATAGCTGAGTGGAAATGACGGTAACCTGCAGGGACAAACTTCTTCAGATGGAAAAACAGACACACAGATTTAGCGGTTAGCGCTCATTCTTTTATAAAAAAAAAAAAAAAACGACGTGCTGTTTAGATAACACAATCGATGGACTTTTTAACCCTTTAAAACACAGGAGCTCTAATGTTTATGTTCTTTGAAAACTTTTTGTTCCAAACAAAATGTTTCCATCCAAACGACGAAAAGCTCAACATCCAAGTTTTTTAAATAATTATTTTTATCCATTCAGATTTTCCTGAAACAAAAACATTTTTTTTACATTTTTTTGTTCGTTCAGACAAACATTTTACAAATTTTTTTAACTTAAAACTTTATCTAATGTGAAGATAATTGGTTAAAAACATGAAAACAGCAGCAGGTTAAGACGATCTCTTTAGAGGTTGCAGTAACTGAATCTGACCACCAGATGTCTCTGTTCTTCCTGCGACTTTTTATGAACATCACAGGGATTTTTTTCTGTTTCCTTAGCATTTTAGCGAAAACCTTCAGTAATACACTTCCTGTAGCATGTATGCTAGCAGCAGCAGCGCTAAAGTGATAGAATTTGGTTGTGTGGGAATTCTTTCACTTTTCACTACACAGGGCGTTCGCTATTTCGTAAAGATGTTTGAATCTACAATTCCATAATCTGGAAATTTCCCAGAAGTCTCTGCATAAAAGCCAGTGCGCGTTTGATCGGCAAAAACTGACCATTGTGTCTACGTTTTAAATGTGTTTTTATTAACCCTCCATTAGGTTTTTACTTCGTCATATTTGCTGTTTTTAAGAAAAAGTAGTTAGCGTAGCATCTGAACGGATTTTGAAATCCAGCGCTCTGTAGACTCCCACACTAGATCATTTATTGCAGTTGAGGAGTTGGGAGGGAACTCAAACGTAGCCTAAGTGACTGGAGATCACGACGTGGAACTTACATAGTTTGACCAATCACAAAATTCAAATGTAATGCACCGTTTCAACCTGTAGGGGGCAGCACACGGACGGTTTTTGACTATATTTTCATCAATTAAAGAAGTTTAATTCTGGTGACAGACAGAACTTTTAAAGCTTCACTTATAGACGTCAGCAGGCAAAACAAGTGGATGTATGAACATGACAGCGCTGTTTCTCATTACGACGACTTATGAAAAAACTTCACACAAATCTAATCAACAAACAAACATTAAGAGAATTAGCTGATATCTATCCATCCGTTTCCATCTCTCTTAATTCTTAGGGATCATTAAGTTGGTGGATGTTCTAATATTTTAATGTTAAAAGTAAATTATACAAGGAGAGTAAATGATGACACCAAAGAAACCATCATCATTTCTTTCTTAAAGTTTGTAGAAATGAGCCTGAAAACACAAATCCTGTTCTGCTGCATCCATTCACAGGTGACCGTTTACTGACACCTGGTGGCCAACTGAGGTACTGCAGTCTCTGAAACATCAGAACTAAAGATAATTCTAGTTTCATTCAACAAAATGACAGAAAAAACTGTGAAGGTTTATAATCTGATTAGATTTCTGGTTATTTTTTTACACTTATGACATAAAAATAGGATTTAGCGTCTGAAGACTAAAACAAATGCAGTTAAAATGACGGTTTTGTAAACAGTTCTCTCTGAGTTTTGCTGCCCCCTGCTGGCCAAACCTGACTTATATTCACAGCTTTAAAAAAAAACTTCTTAATTCTGACTTTAGTTTTGTTGGTAAATTTCCTGAGGACAGAACGGCGGGTCGAGGAACGCCGTTCCGGTCAGCCGGTCTCAGGATCTGATCTCTCTGTGGTTCGTGGCGGAAAGACGTGAGGATCAGCGCCGCTGCTCGGACCTTCAGAACCGCAAAGGCGACACCGCCTGCTGCCAGAGCGGCGTCGCTCCGCCCGCCTGACCCCGCCCGCCTGACCCCGCCCTCTTCCTCTCAGCGATTAGACGCTCTCCTCTAAAACACAATCAGCCTCTCAGTGCCTGTTTCCATGACAACGGGTCTCATCACCACCGCGCCGCAGTCGTCAGCGTTTTCTGTCTCTCACATCTGGAGTTTGTTTCGGCGCCGAGGCGGCTTCGATCGATGACACCAGAACCGCCCCGCTGGACCGATCTGTGTGCAGATACAGAACCACCAGAAGCTGGAGAGCATTCCAGCTTCCTCTGACGTCGGGAGGACCGCAGGTTCAGGAAGTCCTCCTGACGTCACAGGAAGCTGCGGGTTCAGGAAGACTCTGGCGTCCTCTGGTGGCGATCGCCTCTAAAAACATCTCAGCAGCTTCCAGGTGAAAACATCACCTGGAAGAGGAGAACCGTCCTGCTGCTCACGCCGGAGGACGGCACCAGGGGGCGCTGCAGACACTTCCTGCTCCTCCCTCCTGCTGTTCTTCTCCCCGGTTCACCAGAACCGGAACCCGACGGCGTACCGATCAATCACCTGGACGTCGATTGGTTCCAGAATCCAGACGTCTGAGCTGCTCGCGAAAGCCTCTTCCTCCTCTTCCTCTTTAGCTTCCTCTTTTTACAGGATGTTTGTAGTTTCTTCTGGAGTGAATGTGTGTACTTGTAGTTTTCTTCCTTTTCTAAATCCTGGAGAGCAAACATGACAACGGCTGAGCTCTGAACCGATTGTAACCTTTCTAATAAACGCTCATTTATTACTAAGTTATTCCATGGGTGCGCCTGGATTTTTATCCTCTGGTCTGGCCTGGCTTGGTTTGGTTTGGTCTGGCCTGGCCTTTATTATCAGCCTCAAATACAAGGAGAGATCTGTCTCAAAGGTCCAAACCTTCAGAAGAAAATGAAGCTGAAGAGAAAGTTCTTCTGCTGATAAAACTCAAATAAATCCAGCCTATCACAAGCACCACGACACTGCTCCTTTATAAGGCTTGGCCCCTCCCACAGGGAGGCCGGGCTCGTTTGGGTCAGTCACCATGAAAGCTTTCCAAACCTAGAGTTCTGGTTCTTTAACAGATGAAGCAGAAAAAACAGACCAGAAAAGTGTCTGTGATGTTTGTGTTCATCCACCAACCAGCAGTGGCCCCGCCCCCTGACTGAGTCAGATATGGAGGACTAGAACTTGACCGACCAGAAAAGTGTCTGTGATGTTTGTGTTCATCCACCAACCAGCAGTGGCCCCGCCCCCTGACTGAGTCAGATATGGAGGACTAGAACTTGACCGACCAGAAAAGTGTCTGTGATGTTTGTGTTCATCCACCAACCAGCAGTGGCCCCGCCCCCTGACTGAGTCAGATATGGAGGACTAGAACTTGACCGAGAGGTTGAACCGGCTCCTTCCTGCTCTCCGATTGGCCGGCTGCTGGCGTTATAAATGAAGCCCCGGGTCAGCGGCGGGACTCAAACCGCACCAGGAGGGACGCTGACGCCGGGTCCTCCCAGCTGAACGGGTAAAGTCTAACTCATTGTTGAACAGTAACTTTTCCAGGAACGAAGCGGGTCACTGCTGCAGGATTCACTCACTCCCTCCGGGGTCGTTGGCGGGTCAGAACCGGAGTTCGGGTCTGTAGAGAAAGTCGGGTTCTCTTCAACCGCCTTCAGAGGAATCCTCCTTCACCAAAACCACAAAGAACCGGATCCAGAACCGGGATAAAGCAGATCCACAGGGATCAAACTATCCTGACAGGGAGGCGGAGCCTCTGAGAACACCAAATCTAAAACATCCACCTTTACTTTCTGCACTCATGACAAACCTCTGAGATTATTCAAGCTCAAAGTTTCAGCTTTAAAATCCTTTTTATCAAGTTTCTACAGTCACTTGTTAATGGATTCTTCATCTTCTGGCTGGAATCTTTTTCCTCCAGACTTTGAGTTGGACCCATTAAAGTGGCGGCTACAAACCAGACGCCGACTTCAGCTTTATCCATCGACTGTATAAGAGAACTGGACTGGCTGACGTCGTCCATAGAAAACCATTTACTTCTGGCTCCAACAAAATGAAGTCAATTCAGCTGCAGTTTTTTTGCCATACGGACGCCGCCATGTTGGAACCAGTTGTTGGAATGCATCGTTTCTAAGGCAACCACTCTCACCAATCAGGAGAGAGCTTGCTGGAAAGCCACACCCCTCTCCACCACTTGAAAGAGAGCTGTACAAAATCTGTCAAACGTTTTGGACATAGAGGCCAATAGGCTCCGCCTACTTTTAATGGAGGCATCTGATTGGTCAGTTTATAACTTGATTAACTTTATCAACAACAAGAAGATGTTAATGAAAATTTATCTGATTGGAATGAGTGAGTGACAGCTGTACACCAGCTCTCTGTCCAGTTCTCTATATACAGTCAATGGGTCAATAGGACACAGACAGATGTGGTGTAAAAATCTGGTTCTCCAAAATAAAACCTCCTCCAGGATCAGAAGATAAACAGTAAATGTTCCTGTAAGTATTTTTCTCAGACCGGTACCGGTTCTGGTCTGTGGCCCGAGGTTCTGGAGGACACGTTTCAGATTTTAGTCTCTCCCACATCGACAGCTGAACTCTTGAACCTGATTGGCTGTCTCTTAACGCAGTGTTGACATTCATGAAAATGACTGATAGAAACGTCCCAGAGACGCTCTGGGTTCACGATGCAGCCCCCCACCCCACCCCCACCCCACCCCCACCCCCAGAGGAGGGGCAAAGGGGGGGGCTCTGTTTGCTGTGGAGGTTAAAGTTCTGCCGTCTGACCTCACGTCACACATTCAGTGTTTCAGCACCGCGGAGAGCGAGGCCAGGGGGCGGGGCCTCCGGACATCACATGGTCTCAGCGGGTCAGTCAGAGTTACAGCAAACATACGTCTGAGTTTCTGACAGAAATGTGATTTCTGAGAAGATGAAACAAAAACCTCCTCATGAGAAACGCTGAGGCTCAGCTGGACGTCCGGACGTCTGATGACTCGGCCGATGATCTCCTCTCTGCAGCAGCTGAGCACAGCCAGGCAGAGGGCGATGAAACATCCCATAATACGGCATGAACGCACGAGGACAGGGGAAGCTCCGCCCTCCTGCGGCTCGCTCAGAGACAAACGCTGAGACCCGGCGAGCTGAGACGGCAGAACGACCAGAGAGGAGATGATCCGGTCTGAAGCCCGACTGAGACGACCACAGCAGGAGTTTGGGTCGTGTCCGAACCGTTCCCGGCCCGTGTTGGACTCCTGCACGGAAGTTCTTTGGACTTTGGTTCACGTGGGGACTCCGTTTGGGTCCTGGGGCGGAGCTGGAGGTCTGGAGGGCTCTGCCGCCTCACAACCCGCCTCTGGATGAGCAGGAGATGGACGGAGACGCAGAACCAGAACCAACCGCTCCAGAAAACCAGGAAACTGTTGGTTCAGGTTCATTTAAAAAACTCAAATCAGATCCAGATTTTTGCTGATTTTACCCCAAAATTCACATTTTGGGAATGAATAAAATACATTTTCAGCTAAAACATCTGCAGATTTTCAACTGAACTTTGATTCGTTTCATGGAAAAAGTAAAGTTTTGTCAAAAAAAACTTCTTTTGGTTCTGCTCGGTCCTGGTCCTCAGATCCGGATCTCCTGCTCTTAAGCTGCTGATTACCTGGATCAGGTGAGTTCACCTCATCAGATACCGAGAGCAGGTGTCATGAGTCAGGCTCCAGTTCCCTCCACCGCCACCAGAGGGCGCCGTCTCCTCACACTACATCTCCCATCAGCCACTGCTCCTCAACCTTCGACCTCGGCTGTGTTTTACCTGAGCTCTAGTCTTGTTTGTGCTACTCTGACCTTTAGCTGTTTGACTCCGCCCTCTTCCTCCCCCCAGAGCGTCTTTCAGGATGACCTCCATCCCCGACCTGATCAGGAAGAAGAGAGACGGCGGTCAGCTGACGGATGAGGAGATCCGAGTCTTCGTCCGGGCGGTGGCCGAGAAAACCATTCAGGACTGTCAGACAGGTAGGGGGCGCTCCGCGCAGCCCGCTAACGGCGAGCCGCGGTCGCCAACGCCACCTGCACTTTCAGGAGCCATGCTGATGGCCATCTGGCAGCGGGGGATGGTCAGCGCCGAAACCACCACCTTCACCAGAGAGATGATGTCATCGGGGGAAGTGATGTCGTGGCCGGAGGCGTGGAGGGGGGTGACAGTGGACAAACACTCCACGGGAGGGGTGGGGGACAAAGTCAGTCTGGTTCTGGCGCCGGCGCTCGCCGCCTGCGGCTGCAAGGTGAAGCGAGAGTCCGACACACAGGTCACATGACCAGGCGGTCCACGACAATACTGCAACGCTTCGTGAAGCTTCAGAACCGCACGTGTTCATGAAGCTTCTGAAGCACAAATGCTTCATTAAGCATTCTTCATTAAGCATTCTGAAGCATAAATACTTCATGAAGCTTCTGAAGCATAAATGCTTCATGAAGCTTCAGAATCGCACAGGTTCATGATGCTTCAGAAAGTACAAATGCTTCATGAAGCTTCTGAAGCATAAATGCTTCATGAAGCTTCTGAAACTGCAAACGTGTTCATGAAGCTTCTGAAGCATAAACGCTTCACGAAGCTTCTGAAGCACGGACACTTTCTGAAGCTTCAGAAAGTACAAATGCTTCATGAAGCTTCTGAAGCATAAATGCTTCATGAAGCTTCTGAAACTGCAAACGTGTTCATGAAGCTTCTGAAGCATAAATGCTTCACAAAGCTTCTGAAGTACAGACACTTTCTGAAGCTTCAGAAAGTACAAATGCTTCATGAAGCTTCAGAAAGTACAAACAGACTTCCTGTATTTTGAACACCTTCAGGTGAGACTTCCTCTGAACAGGAGCTCAACTTTCTCCCGTCTCTCAGGTGCCGATGATCAGTGGGCGGGGCCTAGCCCACACAGGAGGAACTCTGGACAAGCTGGAATCCATTCCAGGGTTCCGGATCCAGCAGTCGTCCGATCAGGTGCAGAACCGATAAACTGCTGGTTCTGTTGACTAAGAACCTGACAGAGTTCTGCTCTCCCTGCAGATCAGGGACATTCTGGGCTCGGTGGGATGCTGCATCGTGGGTCAGACTGAACAGCTGGTTCCGGCAGATCGGGTTCTGTATGCTCTGCGGGACGCCACCAGCACCGTGGACAGCCTGCCCCTGATCACTGGTACCGAGCTGAAAGAACCGGTTCTGGCAGGAGCCCGGGTCTTCATCTGATGTGAGCCGTGTCCTTCTGCAGGGTCCATCATCTCAAAGAAAGGGGCGGAGTCTTTGTCAGCTCTGGTTCTGGACGTGAAGTTTGGACGGGCCGCTCTCTACAAAGACCAGCAGGGGGCTCGGGAGCTCGCCGACATGCTGGTCAGTCAGAACCCGGCAGAACGCCGGCTCACCAGAACCTTTCAGCTGATACTGGTGCTTTCAGATGAGCGCGGGGAACGGGCTGGGCGTCAGGACGGGGGCCATCCTCAGCCGTATGGACGCCGTGATTGGCCGGCGTGTGGGCAACAGTCTGGAAGTGATAGAATCTCTGGAGACGCTGAAGGGGGACGGACCCGACGACCTGATGGAGCTGACCGCCACGCTCGGTAATCTCAGGAACGTCAGGGATGACGCGACAGCGCCGCCTTGGTTCTGTGAAACGGGTCAGACCGACCCGTTTGAGGACAGACAGCTTCACGTTGTTCTGAAGGAGAACTTTGTTTTTTCCTCCTCGTGGAGAGTTGGATCTTCCTCAGAACCAGATTCAACTCAGAGTAAAACAGAAACTCGTTCTGGAGCCACTAAAGAATCCGTCGTATTTGTGAAGGGCGCCCTCTGCAGGCTGCAGCTGTCATCACAGCTGACGTCCCAGTGACCTCACAACCACCTGACCGCTAAAGGATGTAGCGCAGAAATAATCCGTTTCTGGAGTTTAACACATTTCAGACACAAACAAACAACTTTTTCTTTTGTTTTTAAAAGTCAAAAATGACTAAATCCAAAGTAAAAACCTGATAAATATGAACTTTTGACACAGACTGTTTATGACTCCAATGATGACGGGAACATTGGATCATTTATAGAATGTTTTAGGGTCATTCTGCAATGCATTGTGGTTAACACTGATGACAGGTTTTCTGCTGAGACTTCTGTATCATATTTTGTTTTTGTAGATGAAAGTAACAGATGCTGCAGTTCCTCCCATGACCACTAGAGGCTGCTCTCAGAGGAGAATCACTTTTAAAGAGGAAACGGCCAAAATCCAGTTTTTCTTAAGCTTTTCAGAGTAAAGTTTATCCTGAAGAACCAATTATTTATAAAACATTGATTTGTGTGAACTCTTATTCTACAAGGAAGTAAAACGCATCAATCTCTGAGGCTCCGCCTTTCCCTCCCTGATGGTGCCGCCCATTTCATGACATCATCCTAGAGCTGGACGTTTGTAGAGATGGACGTGCAGATTGTGGATATGGAATGAAAGCCGATCATGCTAGCTCTGCGGTGTGTGTGTTAACCGTGGGTGGAGCTGGAAGCGCAGACTCTTCCTGGAAGGGGCGGAGCCTCACTTTGTGATGTCACAATGTGAGAACGTGTATTGGGAGTGGCTGGTGCTCAGAGATGCAGGAATGGATCAAAATATTGATTTGAGGTTCTTTATAGAGAGAGATGAACATTATTATACACGAAAAAACTCAATAAGTGGATTTCTTATTATTCAAACTCTTTAAAACTTTCACCAAAAATCTGGTAAATTCCAGCAGAATCTTCTTTAATCCGTCTTCAGGATTATTTAGTCACAAAACTTTTGGTCCAAACGGTTTTAACGAAAAAGTCTCAACGTTTCCAGGAATACTTCCTGTTAATCAAAGCTGAACGATAAAGTTTTAGCAGAGTTTCTGTCTGCGAGCGTCTCCGCTGACGCCGTCTCTGCTCCTCCAGGCGGTTTGCTGCTGACGATGACCGGCTTAGCCTCCGACCTATCAGAGGGCAGGAAGAAAATCTCTGACGCTGTGACTGGTGGGGCCGCTCTCTCAAAGTTCAAGGCCATGATGGAGGCTCAGGGCGTGGCCAAAGAGACAGCCCGGGAGCTTTGCTCCGCCCACACCGATTACTTTAAGGTCTTCAGGAAATCGGAGCATCAGATGGAGCTGAAGGCTCCAGCAGACGGTGAGAAACCGGAGGAAGACGCGTTTGTTTGGTTTGTTCATCATTTCTACAGTATTTACAGTTTAATAAGCTCCTCCCCTTCCTCTGCAGGCGTCGTCTGCGACATCGACGGGATGGTCGTCGCTCAGGTTCTCCATAAATTAGGCTCCGGTCGATCCAAGGCTGGGGATCCGGTCAATCACAGCGTGGGGGCGGAGCTTCTAGTGTCACTGGATCAGAGCGTCCAAACAGGTGAGACGCCGCGATCACCACGACGGCGAGGACAGGACTCTGACCGGCAGGTGTGCTTTCAGGCGGTCCCTGGCTCCGCCTCCACTACGAGGATCCGGCTCCGACTCCGGATCAGATCCAGCAGCTGCAGAAGGCTTTGACCGTGGGAACCCGAACCCAACAGAACCGTTCGTTGGTGGCGAAGGTTCTGCCGCCATGATGACGCACGACGTGTGAAGATGTGAAGAACCGCCAAGTGGATCCAGGACTCGAGTCAGACCGGATCCAGTCGTCCAGAACTCCTGATCTGGACTTTCTTTTAAAAGTTCTTCTTCTGTAATTTTATTTTTTGCTGCTGTAGAATAACTCAGAAGTGCATTATCGCCCCCTACTGGAGGGGAGGACGGGCCAGATGATTATTTTTATTATAACTGTAAAAACCGTAAACAAGTTTCTTTAGTCAAGTTCATGTCCAGAGTCCAAGTGACTCAAAAAACTGAAGGGGTGGAGCCAAGCATCAAACCCCGCCTCCTACCGTTCATAAAAACAGATTAACAGATAAAAAATCCGACTGCAGTACCGCGCAGCCACCAGCAGGTGGTGCTGACGGACGATAAAACCACGACGAGGAGAAAGAGGAGCTCTTCTTCCGCTGTTTGCCTCCACTCACGTTTTCATGCTACAATGTTGCTAAATAAGCTAATTTTACTATAAATAAAGCTAAAATCAATAAATTAAATTAATTAATTATAAGCTAAAGTGTCCTGGCTACCAAGACTAGCTTAACTGCTACGCTAACGTCTAATAGAACTTCTCATCAGTTTATCGCTACGATCGATCTGATTGGTCGTTAGCTCCAAGGACGTGAAAATAAAAACGTTACCAATAAAATAAACTTCTGTTTAACCAAAAGTGTCAATAAAGTTTTCTTGAATCATCACAGATCAAGAGGAGCAGCTGTAAGAAAGCGTTCCAGACGGCGTTTTCACACATTTATTTGTTCTTCCATGAAAGACATGAAGCTTCAGAACATCAGAACTTTCTTACAAACGTTACAACAAAACTAGAATCAAATCAAAGAAACTTTATTGTTGAAACAATAGTAGGAGATAAAAACAGACTCTCCGTCCAGCTGCTTCTTCCTTTATAAAAATACAAACATCAGAACAGTCTGTGGAGGAGGAAGACCCTCAGATCTTCATCTCAGCAAGCCCCTCCCCTCTGGAGTCGGCAGCCGTTGCCGTGGAGACGGCGGCCTCAGTGGACGACGGAGTTGAGCGGCTCGGCTCGGATGTTTCCTAAATCCAACGTGGAGTCGGTCTCTTCGTCGATCTCACCGATCACGGCGCTGAGGCAGAGAAACAGAATGATCACGAGAACGCACAGCCACGCCCCCAGCGTGCTGCCGCTCCAATCATCTGATAGATCTGTGTCTTTTCATCTCGATGACACCGTCTGTGCTTAAAATCTAAAGAACTGTCTCGTTTTCTAGGACATAGCTCCTGCAGGAGTCCATCAGAAACTCCCCTCTGAGCTGTGGGCGGGGCCATACCTGAGAGCTCTCTGTTCACACCAAAAGGGGCGAGCAATATGGTTTCTATCCAGCCGTCCAGTTTTAATCCAGATTCCAGCTCAGACCAGGAAACAAAGACGTTCATGGATCTGTTGGGGCGGAGCTTGGAGCTTGTAACCACGCCCATTGTGTTTTACACATCACAAATACAATCTTTTTCAAACAGCATGTTGCCATCTGTTTCAGAAAACCTCAGAAATGACATTTATTTTTTTATCCGGAGCAGGAAGATCCGGTTCACGAGAGGTTCTGGTGGGTTCAAACCCTCAGACTGAAGGCAGACGCTGCACGCTGCGGCCAAGCTGCTTTTAGGTTTTTGTCAGATGTGAATCTTTTCATTTCCTTAAAGATTTATCGTTAATTTAAGCAGTTTTATTATTCTGTCAGGAATGTTTTCATAAAAATAATTGATCCCTTCAGTGGTTTAACATTTTGTCTTTAGTTACTTTAACATTCAGTAGTTTTCAGTTCATTTAGAGTTCCTGCTTCATTAGAATGGAGCGTTCTTATTTCATTTTTATATCGGGTCATTTTGTATTTAAAGAATTCTATAAATACCTGGAACCTGGTCGTGGTGCACATGGCATCAGCTACAGTTAAGTTGTAACTTTTTTTGTCCCTTTTAAATAAAAACAAATAAAATATTGATAAATGTTTACTCGTTTCTTCCTTCAGCAGGTTTTTGATGCTCAGCAGATTTAAACTCATCAGTTTATTTGAACGAATCATTTTGTTTTCTTGAGGTTTTATCCGTGAACTCCTCTTTCCTCCATTCCACCTGCAGGTTCTTCAGACTCACACGTTGTCTCCTCTGACGATGTAGAGTCCCAGCACCACCTGCTCCACGCCCTGACTGGAGCTGAAGACGCGCTCGTGGCTCTCGTCCAGGATGAGGTTGATGGTCTGGTCGAAGCCTTTCAGGGTCCCCTGAGGGGAAACGGACGAGGACAAACCTTCAGCCGTCCTGCCAGCTGAAGTGCTGATCTCCTGGAGGCAGGAGGAGCGTTTGAACTCACCACGATCATCCTGCCGTCTGAAGTGACGATGGCCACCGAACCTGAGTCAGGAAAGGTCAAGGAAGCGAGGAACATCTAGACAGAATAATCAAGTTCATTTGATCTCAGCAGCTTCTCATCAGAGTGAAGTATTTGGTTAAAATAATCATTACGGGGCAGTTAAGATAAACTGATGGATCAGATTTTACCTCCATTCAGAAAGCAGACCTATGCCCCGCCCATCTTAAGCCATGTGTCTCCTGATTGGTTAAAAACAATTCAGCTTCCTCTGTTTCTGCAAATAAACTGCATCCACTGCAGCCGACTGCAAACAGAAACATTTTCTTTGTTGTTACTTTTTACTCTTAAATTATATATTGTTTATCGTCTTCAGCAAAACAAACGTATCTGCAGATGAACATGAATATCATTATGGGATGTTTGAGTTAGCATGAATCTGTAAGGATTAAATATAAAAAAAATAAACATAAAACAAGTGAAACGTTGAACTCTGGTGGAATGAGCGGCTTTTTAGAAGCAGACTTTCTAATAAAGTGTTCATGACATTTTTAAATAAAGTTTTGGCTTCAAAAACCCGATTCACCCAAAGTCTCTTCTTCTTGTTACTTTTAAATAAACGTGATCGATCCTAAATTATGAGTTAAAAACAAGCAACAGCTCAAAGACAAACATTTTAAATATAACATTTGATTTAGTAAAACCTCAATTAAATGAAATTACTATCTACTTGTATTTAATGAGATAATAACAAACCCGCGCTAAGCTAGCGGTTAGCCGTCCATTCATTTGAACGGGCAGTTAGCTTGTTAGCCGCTAGCGGCAGCAGCGGAAGGATACGGTTGATGTAGCTCTCCAGTGCGGTGGACATGTTCGTCCGGAGCTCCGTCTGCGTTTATCCAGCCGACAGGAACACTTGCGTGGAAAAAAAAAAAAACCCCGCAAAAACCACCGCACGGGCTAACGGGAACAGCTAACAACAGCCAGGCTCGACTAATCGAACACTAACTCCACGAGCAGCAGTAGAGAAGTACGCATTGCGCATGTCCTAGTTCTTCTTCTGTGGTGTTTTTGACTGTTGGTGAACAGCAGCCGACTGGCGCCAAAAGCTGGAATGGAGGTTTTAACCTTTTCCTTGCCTTTCACTCAGTATATAGAATAGCTTATGTCATATATTCAATAAATGTCTGAGGTTTCAGCTCCATCTTAATATTTTGACCCCAACTTAAAGTTGAGTTAGAGAGAGTTTGTTTAAAGAATCTAACAAAGATAGATATATGAAACTGATATTAGGGCTGGATCAGACCCTCCAGGTAATTCTATCTTGAGCTCATTTCTAACTTATATCATTTTGACAGAGTAATTTTGAAAGTTATTTAAAATTTAAGTTGATTTATTTTTTTACATAATATTTAATTAAGTTATCAATGGGGTCAAATCAGGATCGGCTTAAAGTGAATGAAAAAACTGATCGAAAGCTTGAAAAATAGATATTGTAACTGGATAAAAGATGGAACATTTGAGAAAAAAAAAGGTTTTTTAAATCTGAAAAAAAGAAAATAAATTTTTTTTTGAAAATTAAGAAAAAAATACTGAAAACTGGAATAAGAAAAGTCTAAATGTGATAATTAATAAATGATAT
Organism: Oryzias javanicus; assembly: GCA_003999625.1. Classification (NCBI taxonomy): domain Eukaryota; kingdom Metazoa; phylum Chordata; class Actinopteri; order Beloniformes; family Adrianichthyidae; genus Oryzias; species Oryzias javanicus. The sequence continues at coordinate 17,724,952 of CM012459.1, forward strand.
AAATCGACTGTTTAAATAGATTGTCTATATCTCTCTCAGTTTTAGCTTGAATACCTCTTTGGTGAACCTCAATTTATCCATCTGGCTTACACCTGGTCAGGTGTTCTGCTTCCTGGATGATCGCGACAGAATTTCCTGAAGAAGATTTGGACTCACAGAGATTCTTTTTGCAAATGTAAAACTTTAGTTGAGTTTAATGTGAAACATTATATACATGACAGGAAACCCAAACAGACACGTCTGAATGCATGTGCTAACGTTCGACCACACGTGGAGTCACGTCCTCCCATCTCACTTTATTGTTGCTCAGTAGTCCATAAAAAAAGACGGGGGTGGGGGGGTGGAGAGGATCGGTGGACTGGACAAACACCAGGAACCTCATGCTACCAAAGTATTAAATTTGTACAAAAATACTTTACAACATCCTTGTTCCTTTAAAGAAAACAAAAATACAGTTTGGTTGGTGAAGCTACATGAACAGGAATCTGACCCACTATTTGAATGGCAGTGCAGTGCACGTGCGTGTGTGTGTGTGTGTGAGTGCGTGCATGTGGATGTACTGCGGAGCTGGAGTGCAAATCCTTGCAATGTCACACACACGCACAATAACACACGCACGGTTAGAACATACGCACAAACACAGTGTGTATGGCTTTAGATCTCGCTCATCGAACCCTCTTAAGCCACGCCCCCTTTAGCCATGACCACCAGCCGAGCGTGTCGTGGCGTCACTCTCACAAGCGGACCGGTGTGCGAACGGCATCTGAACACAACACGACGTTCGGGATTGCTGGGTTCTTGGTAACCGTGACAACCGTGTTCGGGATAAAGCGGCAGCCGCCCTCCGACCTCCCTGATTCCGGGTCAGTTTGACCCCCAACATTTCCTTGATGCGTTGAATTTCAGGTGTTCCCTGTTTCCAGGAGAACTGGAGCTTCTTCAGAAAACAACCCGACTGAGACTGAAGAACATCGTCCATGTGCAAACTGGCAAATGAAAGAATGAACGGGTTAGTCCTGTGCTGTGCTAGTCATGTTAGCTAGGCTAACTAACTAGCACTGAGTTAATAAATACTACATGATGTGTATTAAGACGAAGAGCGTTCACATCAGAGACGTCGACTCCATGTGGGTCCTTTGCTGCAGCTAGCGGCTAATCAAAGCTGAGCTAGCCAGACACTCCAGCTGGTAAATATTGACTTCAACCATTGACTGTATGTGAGAACTGGACTGAGTGGGACACCCCCGCCCCGTAGAAAATGGTTCACTTTCAGATCCAACCAAACCAATTCAATCGCCTTTTTTCTTTTTCCACGATACAGGCGCCTCCGTGTTGGAGCCAGACGTCGTCAGTGATTGGTCAGAGGTCATTGGTCCAGGTCATCGTTTCTATGGCAACCACTTTTACCAATCAGGAGAAAGCTTGATGGAAGGCCACACCCCTGGCACTTGAAAGTGAGCTACATGAAATGTGTCAAACATTTTGAATTTTCGACATGGGGATCAGCAGGCCCCGCCCACTTTCATTGAGGTATCTGATTGGTCAGTTTAGAACTACAGAAAAATAACGTGAAAAAAGGAGGATAAACAAGTCAATGAGATTTTGGCTTCTTGGAACCAGCAGGTACTTCCTGCTTTAAACACCGTGGGGGCGGGGTCTCATATACAGTCAATGGAGTCCATGATAAGGAAACATCTGTGCTAACACACAGCTCTCTTCGCGTTAGCATCCTGCTAACTTCTCCGTTGTGCTAACTGCTAATCAGTCCTCTTTGGAGTGGGACTAACTGAGCTGGTGGTAAACGTAGCTCGGGTTAGCCTTGTGCTGTCTGTAGCCACACGTCATGGCTATGCTAGACCTGTGCTCAGCGGTTGCTAGCCACTCACTGAAAACATGCTAGGAATGTGCTTCAACTCTAAAGCGTCCTGATTGAAGTCTGGTCAGCCAATCAGAGCAGAGCCCGGACTATTGTAAGGGACGGAAGTGCTAAGCCACGCCCCCTTTTATCTGCTGTTCATTAGCTACTCCTTTTGGGCGCCATCTTCCAAACCAGATCAAAGCTCATCCTCACAATCACAGAAGGCTCGGTACGCCTCGTTTACCCAGCATGCATTTCCAAACAAGCTTCTTCAGATTCCCGCCGTGGCTGTTTGGCTCCTCCTCCCTGTGAAAGCCCGTCTGCGTTCACACTGAAGAGAAGCGTTCCAGAGATCCGGATCAGAACCAGACCAGGAGGTCTGGACTCTCACAAACACAGATGGTCACTTCCTGTCGTGTCATTGGATGGTTGTCGTGGTCATGAGGTGAAGGGTCGGGGTTCGGCTGGTTCGATGTGGACTGGAACAGCGTTTTTTTTGTTTTTTTATCGTCTCCACGGCAACAAACAGAACTGACAAACAGTCAATCAAAACACACCTATTGAGTAGCATTAATAGATCACTGTGACTTGGGCGGGAAAGGTGGGGGTGGGGGTGGGTGGGGGCATGCTTGTCCTCTCTTCTGGGAGCTGATTGGTTCTCCTGAACACACAAACTGACAAATCACTGATGGCCAGGAGATTTCACCTTTTCTGATTGGTTCCAGCCAACCAGCTGAAATCCTGACAGCCTATTGGTCGAGGAAGGAGAGGAGGATGGAAGAAACGAGGTGGGTGGGGCTTAACTGGCCTTGTGTGTAATGCACACATGTAACACACACTCCCCCCCACAGACACACACAGACACAGTGTGGCCAGTCTGACGGTGTAAACAGTAGAAAAGACTCCTATTGATCTGCTCAGTTTATCTATGGCACCGAGCGGAGACCTTTGACCTCTCCGGGTCAGCGTGCCCGCCCACATGTCTGCAGGATGCTCCAATCAGAACCAGCTGCTTACGGACTTCATCAAACGCATCAGAATTCACTGCGTTTCTCACCTGAGGCCTTCTGACTTTGACCCTACAGAGTTGCATAGGATCGTCTGACGAACAGACGACTCAGAACACCAGAGGCTGGAACTGACCAGAACCGGACCCTCTGCAGGACCCGGTTCTCTTCAGCTCTCAGGTTCTATTCTCCTCTGAACCCGTCTCTCTCTCTCGGCGCTGACCCTGTACAACATCTGGACTCCTCCTCCATCAGCAAATGCTCGACTCTGATTGGAGCATCCCCCGTCTCCTTGGCAACCTTTTGAGTAAATTAACAGTTTCTAGATTCTGGACTCCAGGTCCATCGGCGGTTCTGGTTCTAAGCCTGAAGCCAGTACAAACATGGACTGTCTTAATCGGGTTCACAACTCCCTTGAACTGGACCGCCAGAACAGTCCTGAATTTCCTCCCTGCTTAGAACCGGGTCTGGTACCGGGTTCTGTCTCTCTGAGTTCATCAGGACTTGCTCCCTTCCAAGCTTTCCCCCAACAGGAACCCAAAGTCTCAGACCGGAACCGTGGGCCGGGCTGGGACGGGAGGCGGTGTGCTTTTAGGCTGCTTCGAACCTTACCGGGGGGAGGGTGGGGGGAGGGAGGGCTGTGTTTGCACAGATCCAGTCCGGTCCGGTCTGGTTCCAACAGCTTCGTCTGCTATAAGGAACTATTAGTAACTGACCCAAGCCCCGCCCCTAACCCGTCTCCCGGTTGGTTCCACTTGATTGGACCGCCCTCGTCCACATGATCAGTACAAAGCTCCGACGGTCCGACCGCGTCGCCGGCCGCCTGAGGGGCGGGGCTGCAGTTGGCGGCTCCGTTGTTGTGATTGGTCAGAATGCCGGGGGAGGAGGAGGGGTTCCGACTGATGACCAGCTCCAGGCGGTTCGGAGATTCGGCGATGAGAGGAACCACGAGGCAGCAGTCGAAGTCCCGCGTCCGGACGTGGTTGATCTGAAAGAGTCCAAGACCGTCAGAACGCAGAAACGTCCAGAAGTATTCTGAGAGCGTCTCCGTTCAGGTCCGGTGAAACCGCACCTGCAGGATTCGGTCGAACGCGCACAGGCCCCCCTTCTCTGCCGGGCCTCCTGCTCGGATGTTGTTGACGTAGACGCCGCGGTCCAGGAGGCCGTCAGACACGCTGAAACCAAAGTCCTCCAGGTCCGAGCTCTTCTCCAAAACCAGCTGCAAACACAGAAAGAGAGTTTGAATCCTCAAACTCTCAGCTGTCAGACGGAACCTGAAAAACGAGCCAGCGCCGGGCACCTTATGGAGCTCCACAGGGTTCTGGTTCAGGATGTCGTTGACCTCCTGCCTCATTTTCCTCATGGCGAAGGCTCTGCGCTGAGGGTCGGAGGGGAGAGTGTTGGAGCGCGGAGTCACCTGGAAATGGAGGGAGACAGTCACCAGCGGGGTAGAGAAGACAACTCCTGGTTCTACTGAGACTGGAGGAGTTGTCCGGGTTTGGACAGAACCGGAGAGGCTCTCTGGGGTCAGAGGAGCGACAGGGTTCTGGAACGAACTGTCTGTAGTTTCACATCACAGCTCGGTCACCTCTTCATTTTTAGCAGTTTCAACGCAACCAGCACAACCACACAACCAGTCCAACCACACACCCAGCGCAACCACACAACCAGTCCAACCACACAACCGCACAACCAGCGCAACCACACAACCAGTCCAACCACACAACCACACAACCAGTCCAACCACACAACCACGCAACCACACAACCAGTCCAACCACACAACCAGTCCAACCACACAACCACACAACCACGCAACCAGCGCAACCACACAACCACACAACCAGTCCAACCACACAACCACACAACCACGCAACCAGCACAACCACACAACTACACAACCAGTCCAACCACACAACCACGCAACCGCACAACCAGCGCAACCACACAACCACACAACCAGTCCAACCACACAACCAGCGCAACCACACAACCGCACAACCACACAACCAGTCCAACCACACAACCAGCGCAACCACACAACCAGTCCAACCACACAACCAGCGCAACCACACAACCAGCGCAACCACACAACCGCACAACCACACAACCGCACAACCACACAACCAGTCCAACCACACAACCACGCAACCACACAACCAGTCCAACCACACAACCACGCAACCACACAACCAGCGCAACCAGACAACCACGCAACCACACAACCAGTCCAACCGCACAACCAGCGCAACCACGCAACCGCACAACCAGTCCAACCACACAACCAGCGCAACCACACAACCACGCAACCACACAACCAGTCCAACCACACAACCACGGAAGCATACCTGCGGCTTTGAATTGCTGCGTTCCTGGAAGCTCGCCTGGCGCCCCAGAGTGCTGCGCAGGGGGGTGGGGTCATGGTTCAGACTGAGGGTGGAGCCTGACATGATGGTTGCCTGGAGACAAGAAGACAATTACTTCAACCACACGAGGAGGAAGAAGACCTTCTACCCCGCTGGGACAGGAGAGGACCCGTCTGAAGGTTCTATTGATGGTTCTGAAGTACAGCTGTTTGCGGCGTGGTCACTTCCTGTTTAGATGCTCCAGTGTTTTTTTTCTCATCCTCACTGGAGGACTGTCTTAGGAAGAAGAGTCGATGGGTCTCAGCCGGGTCTCAGGCTAAAACTAAGACCGCCCAGTCACCTGTGCGTGCAGGTAAATCGATTCCTGGAACTGATGAGTGTTTTAAAAAAGTTTGCCTTCCAAAACCAAGAGGACCAGACATCACACTGACATCGCCGTGGTTCTGGACTAAATCATTCATGTTCCTCTATTATTACTTATTTTCAAACGCAAAAAGAAATCAACTGTTGAACTTCCTGTTTGCTACAATTACAATCTGGCTCACAAGATGTAATCAAGCAAACTCTGAGGGATGTGTTGATGTTCAACAGATGGTTTAACGGTTATGGTTACCCGTGGAGTATGTTTATTATAGAGTGACTGAAAGGCTGGAGGAAAGGTTTTGAGTCATGTGAGAGCTGACGAGGAACTCATCTTCTCCTTTTAGACCCCAGAGCTCAGGTCATCATTAATTGATTTTCATCATGTGGTTAGTATGTAAATATTATAATGGTCCAATAAAGAGCATTTTAAAATCAAAATTCATTAATTCTTGATGACTTGAATATCTCTCTTGATCTAACATGCCAGAGGCTGTTCACCTTGGACACCTGGCGCGACATTTACACCTTCTCCCCTGGATGTTCAAGAGCCAGCGAGAGCTCATCGGACGCTGCCGGAACCGCGACGCTTTGCAAGGCACGGGCCCCTCTCTCTGGGCAAACCCATTCCAGGGCGCCCTGGCCTTCTCAAAGAAAATAGAACTCTCCCCGGGGCTCCCGCTGGCTTCTGCGGGTTCGTTTGCGTTACCACACTGGACGTCTCGCGGCGCCTGTCTCCCCCATTCCAGGTTCGGGGATCTAAACCCGACTCCCTTTCGGTCGGTCGGGGGCGACAGTGGCCATCTCCTCGCTGCTTCCGAATGGCGTTTGCCCATCCCTTAGGACCGACTGACCCATGTTCAACTACATGGAACCCTTCTCGACTTCGGCTTTCAAAGTTCTTGTTTAAATATTTTCTATACCACCGATCTGCACCCGCGGTGGCTCCACCCGGGCTCACGCCACAGGCTTCTGTGCGCACCGCGGCGGTTCTGCTGTTCGTTGCAGCCTAGCCCTCGTAGCTCCCGTTGCCGGCGACAGCCGGGTATGGGCCCGACGCTCCAGTCTAGATAGACCCCGGCGTTCAGTTGGCATCACTACTCACTTCCTGGCTTCTGGAACCATGTCTCCAGGTCCAACACATTCTCATCTCCGAGTCGTCACATATTGCCGTTTGGTTAAGGAGACATTGGCGTCCCTTGTCGTTTTTTGACGTGTTGCCTGTTTGTAAAGTCAAGGGTTCGCAACCCTCAGAATGCGGTTCCGGACAAGGACTGGTCCTCAGAATGCATCCAGTACTGGATCCCAAACCCAAACCTGGCAACGGACACAGTATGGGATGCGGTACCGGACACGGACCGGTTCCCAGGGTGCGTCCAGTATCTATACCCAAAACCTGGTACCCTAATCTGGCACCAGATGCAGAACTAGATGTAGTACTGGATGTGGTACCAGAAGCGGTACTTGACCTGAACCGGTATCAAATGCAGCAGCTTGTGCAAACTGGGCCCAGACCCAGTATTGGATGTGAACTGGTATTGGGGTAAGGGTTTGGGTACTGGTGCGCCCCACGTCCTGGTACTGGTTCTTGGTCCAGAGGTTTGGGACACATGAGAATGAAATGAGTGATGAATTCAAATTACTTAACTTGCTTTTGCAGTTTTAAAAAGTTTAAAATATAAATGTAGAATTAATTACAAAACACGTACGTAAAAGAATTTGATTTGTAAATTGATGTTTTTATTGTATCTATTCTTTTGTCGTACTGATCAGCATGGATATTGTTTAGTTTTAAAGAAAGGCATGAAATAAGCCTCAGCAGCTTCTGTCTATCCTTTGTTTATTGGTTGGTTGTTTATATGGCCTCTGCCGACCTTTCTCCAGAGGCAATGTGGGGGTCAGTGTCTTCCCAATGACACTTCGACACATGGGTGGATAGGGCGGGAATTGAACCTGCAATCAGGAGTCGGCCGCCCTACCGCAGCACCAAAACCGTCAATGTTTCTATGTGAAGGCGTCCAAACGTCAACATGTTCCATCGTGGGAGTGAGAACGAGTTTCCGGTTCTGACCAGCACTCCTCTCTACTCCTGAGCTGGCCGTCCAGGATGTAGCCTGAGCCTAAATGAAGACCTCCGCTCTGAACTGGCTTCAGGGTCAAAGGTCAGCAAGCGGCCGGTTTCCTCTGATGAATCGGGGTTCAGAGCAGGTCAGTTCTAACGTTTTATTAGACAGAAACAAAAACGATTAGCGTTAGCATAGTATGCTAACCGCTAAGAGCATCTGGTGACAAAAGTAAACAGAAAACAGTTTTGGAAGCTTGAGGAGTGCAGAATATAAGCGTGTTTTTTACGTGTTGAGAAGCTGTCGATTCGAGTCTTGACGCGTGTGGCTGACATAAACACGTCTGTAACTAATGTCCTTCACTCAGGTTAGCATGTTAGCATGTTCTGCTGCATGACATCGTTCTGGAGCCAGATACTGGGACTCTATGAAGCTCCAGAAAACATCTAGTAAACTATAAAGATTCAACTTTAATCTCAAAGGATCTGCTGATGAACGTCGGATTTCTGACGGGATCTGCTGGAATATTTTGTGGAGCGTTTGACTTCGGTCTGGTTTTTACTGAATTTATTGATCTACGTTTACATGGTCTGGTCTTCCTGACAGGATTGTGGTCCTGGGTTTGCTCAAACATCTGGTTCCTCATCAGGTTCTGAAGGCAGCAGATCATCTGTAGGTCCGGCTGGACTCTGGACTGGACCAGAACCGCTCGTCTCTGTTTGAACAGGCAATAGTTGGTTAGCATCTTTGATCTCAATCGTGTCTTTGACTTCTGCTCACTTCAGGATCACCGACTGGTCAGAGCATGCAGCACCCAAAGGTCTGGCAAAAAAACAACCAATCAGGCCTTGCACAAGCTGTCCCAGCATGCCTTGCTCAAACTGCCATGCCCGATGCAACATGACTGCCACATGATTGGTCCAAAGCTGGGCGGGGTCACAGAGATGTCACCGATGGTCTGCAGCCCGCTATGGGAGTGCGGTTAGAGTCACATTCAGAACCAGCTAACACGACCACACTGCAGGTCCAATTACAAAAGAGGGCGGGGTTAGTACGGGACAGGAGAATACCAGAGGGAGGAGCTGCGTCTCCTTTCCAGACTCCTGGAAAAGAAGGAGTCATTTCTCTGTTTGGCAAAAGGACTGAACATGAAGAGCTGTTGATCACAAACAACAACACTTCCACGGGTCAGACCCACCAGCAGAACCAGGAACACAGAACCGGTTCTGAAACATCTGATCTGGTTTTATGTTTCTACAAACTGATCTTATGAAGAACATTTAAGATCAAATTAGAACAACTAAAGGAAAGAAATGAAAGAAACTGATCCAAACATCAACCTGCTGAAGGATCGAGTTACTGCTATTTATAAATACATCCAACATCATCCAACCATCATCCAACCATCATCCAACACCATCCAACCATCATCCAACCATCATCCAACATCATCCAACATCATCCACCATCATCCATCCATCATCCAACCATCATCCAACATCATCCAACATCATCCAACCATCATCCAACATCATCCAACATCATCCAACATTATCCACCAATCATCCAACATCATCCACAGACATCAAACATCATCCAACATCATCCAACATCATCTAACCATCATCCAACCATCATCCAACACCATCCAACCATCATCCAACCATCATCCAACATCATCCAACATCATCCACCATCATCCAACATCATCCAACATTATCCACCAATCATCCAACATCATCCACAGACATCAAACATCATCCAACATCATCCATCCATCATCCAACATCATCCACAGACATCAAACATCATCCAACATTACCCACCCATCATCCAACATCATCCAACATCATCCAACATCATCCAACCATCATCCAACATCATCCACCATCATCCAACCATCATCTAACATAATAAACATCATCCAACCATCATCCAACATCATCCACCCAGACATCCAACATCATTTAATAATCATCTAACTGTCATCCAACCTCTTCCAAACATCATCCAGAAATTATCCATCCATCCTCTTGTACTCTTGTATATCTAGATCTATGTTTCTTGTTGTGATTTTCTTCATGTTAAACTCTTAAAAACATCAGAATGTAAATTGTTCTTCTGCCTCTCACCTCCAGCTCTCTGAGGATGCCGCTCTGGCCGCAGGTTTCCAAGTCCTCCAGGGCCTGAGACCAGAAGTTCTCCTCCTGGTCCGGTTCTGTCCCGTCATGTCCCACATTGAACCTGAGGGGAGGGGTCAGAGGTCAGCCAATCAGAGCTGAGTCTGAGGGGCTTCATAGGAGGAGGGCTGCTCATGCTGGTAAGAGTGTGGACAGGTGGGGGCACAGATGACAGTCAGGTCAAAGGTCACCAGGTGAGTGCTGATGGAGGACTGTGTGAGGGGGGGTCAAAGGTCAGAGCGGTACCTGCTGTCAGAGATTAGACCAGTGTGCAGATTAGAGGCACTGCAGGAGAAACGCACACGTTACCGCTGCTAGCTTAGCGCTACAGAATGCTAAGAGGGCGGGGCTTCTGTCACTCAGAGTTCACACCTGCGTCCTTTCTGCTCCAGGTGCACTTACCCCCCCAGCAGTGGGCGGTCCCAGTCCTCGTCGCTCAGCCCCAGGTCTGACAGCGGGTTGGCTCTCTGGCGAGCCGAGCCCGTCTGGCTGTTGTTGGTCTTCAGGTGGCGCCAGTCGTGGAAGCTGTACTGGAACGGCGGCACTGCACAGACACGGAACGGTTTAGCGGGTGTTGGAGGCGTGTCGGCGGTGCGGGGGGGGGCGGCGGCGTACTCGTTCCACTGAAGCTGCCGTCCACGTTGGAACCGTCCCAGGACTCCACGGCGCTGTCCACGGACGGCAGGGTGCTGAACGCTCGCTGGCCCGCCGGGGGCGCCACGGTGATGACGGGCTCCTCCTCCCCATCCTGGCTGTCGTGGTTAAGCCCTGCCCCCAAGCCTGGTCCAATGACGCAGGCCTTCGGGCTGGACACTGCAGACAGATGACACAGGTGTGTGAGGCTGCAGGGGGCGGGGCCTGACGGTGCGCGGCGTGGACCTACGCTCCCCCTGCTTCTTGATCTTCAGCGTGACCGTCTCCCCCGCCTGCTGCAGCAGACTGATGGCCTCGCTCAGCGGCTTCCCCTTCAGGCTGCTGCTGTTGATGGCCAGGATGCGGTCGCCCACGTGAATGGCGCCCGTCCTGCAAACACATCATTTTTAAAGATCTCCTCTGGTTCCTCCAGAGAGATCCTTCTGAAGGTATCAGATCTTCAGAACAGAACCACCACATTCTCACTCCTCTCAGATTATCTTCAGTCTTTTTCTTTCTTGTTTTGCAGAAATATTTGAGTTTTTCTGTCTGAAACTTTCATCGCTGCAGTTCAGAACAAGTTTGATCCAAAACAATCTGATGGTTCTTCATGTTTTGACCAGCAGGGGGCGTCCTTCCTCATCTCTGATGTCATAGGGGGCGTGTACCTCTCAGCCAGCCCCCCTTTGCTCAGCGAGGAGATGATGATGGGGTCGAAGGGCTCCTCGGTGCCGGAGATGGTGATCCCCAGCGGGCCTCCGTACCGCTGCAGCTCCACGGTGTAGATGATGCTGCCGGACACCTCCTGCTCGTCTGAAATGCAGGAGAAGAACTCTGAGGGAGGTGACATTAGAGGAGGAGTCTGAGGAGGAGCAGAACGTTTGGCTGGACGTCTGGAGACGCTCAAATGTTCCTTCAGAAGTTCTGAGGGAGAATGAACCCAGAGCCCTGGAGTTCTGTCAGAACCTCAGAGCGGACACAGACTTCAGAACATCCTGAAGCTCAGGACGTACCGGAGTTGTCTTCGTCTTTGCGGATCTTCAGCTTCACCAGCTCCTCGCACTGCTGCAGGATCTGGACGGCCTCCTCCATGGAGCAGTTCTCCACCCGGATGTTGTCGATGGCCAGCAGCTTGTCCCCCAGCTCCAGGGTTCCCGTCCTGAAGGAGGAGGAGCGTCAGAGGTCAGGGGGGGTGTGGGCGGTCCCTGACCCCGCCCAGCGGGCCGGACCGGGCCTCACCTGTGAGCCACGCTGCCCTTCTTGATGTCCGAAATGATCAGAGGGTCTCCGGGCTTCCTGTTGGACGGCGCTGGGGACACAGACGGGGAGTGAGAGCCAGAACCTCCATCCGAACCCCATCAGAACCTCTACCCAAACCCCGCCAGAACCTCTACCCGAACCCCATCAGAACCTCTACCCAAACCCCGTCAGAACCTCTACCCGAACCCCGTCAGAACCTCTACCCGAACCCCATCAGAACCTCTACCCAAACCCCATCAGAACCTCTACCCAAACCCCGCCAGAACCTCTACCCGAACCCCATCAGAACCTCTACCCAAACCCCGTCAGAACCTCTACCCGAACCCCGTCAGAACCTCTACCCGAACCCCATCAGAACCTCTACCCGAACCCCATCAGAACCTCTACCCAAACCCCGTCAGAACCTCCACCCGAACCCCATCAGAACCTCTACCCAAACCCCGTCAGAACCTCCACCAATGTTCCCTCTAATTTTTTGTGTGTCTGAGCAAACGCAGAAACTCACTGAGCGATTCTTTAACCCCCGTGAGCAACACTGGGGGTTCACTCTGTATTCATGTCTAAATTTAAACTGTCTGAAATCTCAGATCTTAACAAGTCATGTAGCTTATTAAAAGAATGAAACTAATTCACTCATTTTCATCAAATTTGGTTTAATGCAAGTGAAATGCAACAATAACTATGAAAAGTAAAAATAATCAGAAAGTGGGTCCTACTCCTGCTGTCTGAGAATAAATTCCAATTCAACCTCATTTGTATGAAACTTTTCCTGCTACACAGTATCCTAAAGTGCTTTCCATAATGTATAAAAAATAATAGAAAGATAAAAATAGTAGATAAAATATTAATAAATAGGAACAAATACAAGCTCAACAAAAACCTCCACAGTGGATGAAGCCTTAGCATCCACAGGCTGTTCAACAGGTGAGGTCCACAGAGGTGAAATGTGGCCTCATAGTGAGATTTTAGTTCTGCCTTTGGGACCACCAGCAGACCTGCAGCTGAGGGCTCTGGGTGGGGGGGGTCATAAACCAAAAATAAACCTGATCAAAATGAAGGTTCAATTCCATTTAAGCTTATATAAACAAATAAAAGATCCTAAAGCTGACTGGAGCAAAGACTTCAGAATCAGACTAATGTGCTCCTTCTTGGTTAAAAAGCTGCTGTCGAGTTTTGGATCAACTGCAGCGACTGAAATGTTATGAAAACATGTAGAGTAACCATGTTGTGGTCTGGCTGGGATTATTGTCTGGAAGATGTAACATGTGCACATCAATTTTAAATTATGCAACGTTTTTAATGAGTATTTTACTACTCAGATGACACTAAAGTAAATGCTAGTCTGATGCTTTGGGATCACCTGTCCTCATCACTTCTCCAGCACGTTGCACGTACGCGCAGACCCCCCCCCCGCCGCTGCCGCGTGCACGCTCAAGATGTGAAATGACATGGAGGAAAAACCAAAAACTATGTGTTGTGTGTTCTTATATGAGATCTGAACAATAAGAAGGAGGAATAGGACTTTGAGAACACTCCCGGCCCCTCCTTCACTCTCAGGTTATAGTCCGCCGTTCATTTGAAAACCGGAGCTCGCGCACTTTTCATCCTGAGGCACGCGGCACGAGGCACGCTCTGGCCGCAGAAAAAAGTCCATCAACAGCCTCCCCGGTGTTCTGGAGAGCTGTTCGTGCTCACTGTTCGTGCTCACTGTTCGTGCTCACTGCGCGTGCTCACTGCGCGTGCTCACTACGTGCGGCCAAACTGACGGTGTTTTGAAGACAGAACGCATTGAAACTCCGCCTTAAATCTGAACTCAGCTTTGTTTCCTGGACACTCGTCTTCATCAGCACGTTTTAATTAGTCTGTCAATCGCTGAATTACATTAAAAGTGACAAAGAATACATGTCTTATATGATCATTCTATTTAACGTCAGAACCTCTACCCGAACCCCATCAGAACCTCCACCCGAACCCTCATCAGAACCTCCACCAAACCCTCGTCAGAACCTCCACCTGAACCCGGTCAGAACCTCCACCCGAACCCCATCAGAACCTCTACCCGAACCCCATCAGAACCTCTACCCAAAACCCCATTCAGAAACCCTACCCACCCAGAACCCTGTCAGAACCTCCACCCGAACCCCGTCAGAACCTCCACCCGAACCCTGTCAGAACCTCCACCCGAACCCCGTCAGAACCTCCACCCGAACCCTGTCAGAACCAACACCTGAACCCCATCAGAACCCCCACCCCCCTGCACTTACAGCTGATGGTGATTCCAAGCTCCACCCCCGGTTTCTTTGGCAGCTTGACGTGGAACGTTCCTGAACTGGGAACCACCGACTCTGAGACAAACAGGTCAGATCGGGTCAGAACATCAGAACCACAACAAAAGACCATTAACCCCTCCCCCAACACCCACACCCGCACTCACCTGCGACGTCGAACTCGATCTCCAGTGTGAGCTGCGCCGTGATGGAGGAGTCTCTGAGCAGCTGGTTGGTTTCCTCCAGGGTGGAGTCTTCGGTCGGGACGCCGTTGATGGACAGGATCCTGTCTCCGATCTGCAGGATGCCACACCTGCACAGACACAGGTACACACAACAGTTACACACACACAACTGCTGAGTGTGCAGAGCATGAGGAGGAAACGACGATTCTTTATGAAGCTTTTAGAATCATCTGTACATTACGGAACAATAGAATCTTTTGTAGGAATTTGTTTTTTTATCTTTAAAACTTTTGGTAAATTCTCTCCATCCACCTCCGACACGCCCTGTTGGAGTCGAGGGGTTGCTGGAGCCTATCCCAGCCACTAGTGGGTGGAGGCGGGGCTTCCTCTGAACAGTTCTCCAGTCCACATGTTTAATTAAGACTTCTGATTAACCTCTGAACCCTGTTTCTGGACCGGAGGAGGAATCCGAACCAGAACCATCAGAACACACAAACTCCAGAACCCCGCTGGGATTTGAACCTTCATACTGTGAGGCAAACGTGCTAACCACTACTCTACTGTGCAACACTTCTAAGCTTTGTCAGTACGGATTCATGAACTTCACGGTTTTCCGTCATCCCTCCGGTTCTGGTCCGTTTTCTTCACCTTTCAGCCGGGCTGTCTGGGTCGATGTAGGCGATGAGCGGCGGCGATGACAGCGTCTCTGTGGCGAAGACTCCGCCCTGCAGCTGCAGGCCAAAGCCCATGATGCCGTCGCCGAGCAGCGTGACCTCGGTGGTCTCGGTGTGGACCACCTGACCGGCGAGCCCCACGGTGCTGGAGGCCAGGGACACTGAGGAGGAGCAGAACCGTCAGCCCGGATCTCTGGGTTCTGGGGTGGGGGGCGGGGGGTTAGAGGACTCACACGAACTCTTGAAGTCCTTCTTCTTGGCCTTCCTCCTCATCATGGTGCTGCGGGGGCTGGTGGGATACATGTTCCGGGGCAGGGTGCTCATGTTGAGGGACGAGAGACTATAGGCTGACATGGATCCGGGAGAGAACGAGTGGCTGAGAGCTGCAGAGAGAGAGAGAGAGAGAGACAAGTTGGGGGGGGTCTCAACCCACACAGAGGGAGGCGGGGAGAGAGGCGGACATACGAGGGTTGTTTGCATGGCGGTGGTGCGATCTGGCACCCGATTGGTCGGGATGATACGTGTTGTAGTGGTAGGGAGGGAGGACAGGGGCGGAGCCTCCAGTTTCCCAGGGGAGAGGGCGGGGACTACGCTGCACCTTGACTATACATAAACATATACACAAACAAGGGGGGGGGGGGGGGGGGTCCAGGGGTCAGGACAGGAGGAGAGGTCAAAGGTCATGCAGGGTTAAAGGTCCAGAGTTCCCGTCAGGCATATCATTCATTCCTGTTACAAACATGCTGAATGTTACTGGTGATGCATTCAGGGTCTGTTAGTTGTTGTGCGTAATTGGATCTTGTAATGAGGCATTTAGGATCTCCTGTGTTTAGTGATCTCCAGTTTGTCTCTGTAGTGTATGTGGTGTGTTCAGGGCCTGTCTGGAGTGTTGTGCATCTGAGTCTGGACCATGCTGTGGTGCATTCAGGGCTCATTCTACATGCCAGTTTGTACGATGTAACTGTGTGTTAAAGGCCTTTTGTTTATGTATGTTTGCCTCATGTTGCGGTGCGTTCAGGGCCTGTTGTTCATGCATGTTTGTACCATGTTGCAGTGTGTTCAGTGACTGTTTTGCATGCATGTTTGTACCTTGTTGTGGTGTGTTCATGGCCCTAGGTGCATACCTGTTTGCAGCATGTTGCGGTGCGTTCAGGGTCTGTTGTTCATGTGTTTTACCGTATTGCGGTGCGTTCAGGGTCTGTTGTTCATGTGTTTTACCGTGTTGCGGTGCGTTCAGGGTCTGTTGTTCATGTGTTTTACCATGTTGCGGTGCGTTCAGGGTCTGTTGCTCATGTGTTTTACCGTGTTACGTTGCGTTCAGGGTCTATTGTTATGTGTTTTACCATGTTGCGATGCGTTCAGGGTCTGTTGCTCATGTGTTTTACCATGTTGCGATGCGTTCAGGGTCTGTTGCTCATGTGTTTTACCATGTTGCGGTGCGTTCAGGGTCTGTTGTTCATGTGTTTTACCATGTTGCGGTGCGTTCAGGGTCTGTTGTTCATGTGTTCTACCATGTTGCGGTGCGTTCAGGGTCTGTTGTTCATGTGTTTTACCGTGTTGCGGTGCGTTCAGGGTCTGTTGCTCATGTGTTTTACCGTGTTACGTTGCGTTCAGGGTCTATTGTTCATGTGTTTTACCATGTTGCGATGCGTTCAGGGTCTATTGTTCATGTGTTTTACCATGTTGCGATGCGTTCAGGGTCTATTGTTCATGTGTTTTACCATGTTGCGGTGCGTTCAGAGTCTGTTGTTCATGTGTTTTACCGTGTTGCGGTGCGTTCAGGGTCTGTTGTTCATGTGTTTTACCATGTTGCGGTGCGTTCAGGGTCTATTGTTCATGTGTTTTACCATGTTGCAGTGCGTTCAGGGTCTATTGTTCATGTGTTTTACCATGTTGCGGTGCGTTCAGGGTCTGTTGTTCATGTGTTTTACCATGTTGCGGTGCGTTCAGGGTCTGTTGTTCATGTGTTCTACCATGTTGCGGTGCGTTCAGGGTCTGTTGTTCATGTGTTTTACCGTGTTGCGGTGCGTTCAGGGTCTGTTGCTCATGTGTTTTACCGTGTTACGTTGCGTTCAGGGTCTATTGTTCATGTGTTTTACCATGTTGCGATGCGTTCAGGGTCTATTGTTCATGTGTTTTACCATGTTGCGTTGCGTTCAGAGTCTGTTGTTCATGTGTTTTACCGTGTTGCGGTGCGTTCAGGGTCTGTTGTTCATGTGTTTTACCATGTTGCGGTGCATTCAGGGTCTGCTGTTCATGTGTTTTACCATGTTGTGGTGCGTTCAGGGTCTGTTGTTCATGTGTTTTACCATGTTGCGGTGCGTTCAGGGTCTGCTGTTCATGTGTTTTACCATGTTGCGGTGCATTCAGGGCCGGTCGGGCCTGGTGCTGCGGTAGAATCTCCAGCCGGACCGTCTGGCAGGCTGCAGAGAGCAGCTGCGTAGCTTCAGCCAGAGAACAGAACTCCATGGATTTGCCGTCAACAGAGAGAATGTGATCGCCTGCATGAAGAGCTCCACACCTGCACACACATGCAGAAACTCTTCTTAACTACATCACCATCAAACACCTGTGAATAATGACTGGATGCTGAAGGTCGAACAGGTGTGTGTTTGTTGTTGACCAATCAGAGCAGAGAGAACCTTCCAGAAAGTCTTACAGACACAGAAGGAGAAGGAGGTCCCTGCAGAGGTGTGTTCTACCTGTCTGCGATGCTGGCGGGTTTGACTTTGTCGATGACGATGACCTGTTTGTTGCAGAACATGGAGGTGGAGAGGGCCACTCCCAGACTGGAGCCGGTTGCCTTGGCGACTTCAACCAGTAGAGGGCCGGAGGCTGTAGCCACAGAGTCTGAGGAGAGAGAACAATCCTAAAATGTTTATTTTTAAACTTTAAAGTCTCAGTGTTACAAATAGGACATTTTAGGCCCAGATCATCTCTCCTCCACTACCATGCTTGAAGAGTTTTGTGTTAAAATTTTTTTTTTTCAAAGACTTTGAGCTTTGGTTTGATTATGTCTTTTATTCGGGACGCTCACTGAGGCCTGTAGATCTCTGTTAGCATCTGAGCCCCAAGAGGAGCTGCGACCCGACAGAAACCCCTCCCCAGCAGGACATGTGCCCCGACAAGAACCGGACCCCAACAGTAGCATAGACCTGACGGGAGCCTTGTCCTGACGGGAGTCTTGCCCTGACGGGAGTCTTACCCTGACGGGAGCCTTGCCCTGACGGGAGCCTTGCCCTGACGGGAGCCTTGTCCTGAAAGGAGCCTTGTCCCGAAAGGGGCCTTGCCCTGAAAGGGGCCTTGCCCTGAAAGGAGTCTTGCCCCGAAAGGAGCCTTGCCCAGAAAGGAGTCTTGCCCCGAAAGGAGCCTTGCCCTGAAAGGAGTCTTGCCCTGAAAGGAGTCTTGCCCTGAAGGGAGCCTTGCCCTGACGGGAGCCTTGCCCTGAAAGGAGCCTTGCCCTGACGGGAGTCTTGCCCTGACGGGAGCCTTGCCCTGAAAGGGGCCTTGTCCTGAAAGGAGCCTTGTCCCGAAAGGGGCCTTGTCCCGAAAGGGGCCTTGTCCCGAAAGGAGCCTTGCCCCGAAAGGAGCCTTGCCCCGAAAGGAGTCTTGCCCCGAAGGGAGCCTTGCCCCGAAAGGAGCCTTGCCCCGAAAGGAGCCTTGCCCTGAAAGGGGCCTTGCCCTGACAGGAGCCTTGCCCTGAAAGGAGTCTTGCCCTGAAGGGAGCCTTGCCCTGAAAGTGGCCTTGCCCTGAAAGGAGCCTTGCTCTGACAGGAGCCTTGCCCTGAAAGGAGCCTTGCTCTGACAGGAGCCTTGCCCTGAAAGGAGCCTTGCCCTGACAGGAGCCTTGCCCTGAAAGGAGTCTTGCCCTGAAGGGAGCCTTGCCCTGAAAGGGGCCTTGCCCTGAAAGTGGCCTTGCCCTGAAAGTGGCCTTGCCCTGAAAGGAGCCTTGCTCTGACAGGAGCCTTGCTCTGACAGGAGCCTTGCCCTGAAAGGAGCCTTGCTCTGACAGGAGCCTTGCTCTGACAGGAGCCTTGCCCTGAAAGGAGCCTTGCCCTGACAGGAGCCTTGCCTTGAAAGGAGTCTTGCCCTGAAGGGAGCCTTGCCCTGAAAGGGGCCTTGCCCTGAAAGTGGCCTTGCCCTGAAAGGAGCCTTGCCCTGAAAGTGGCCTTGCCCTGAAAGGAGCCTTGCCCTGAAAGGAGCCTTGCTCTGACAGGAGCCTTGCCCTGAAAGGAGCCTTGCCCTGACAGGAGCCTTGCCCTGAAAGGAGTCTTGCCCTGAAGGGAGCCTTGCCCTGAAAGGGGCCTTGCCCTGAAAGTGGCCTTGCCCTGAAAGGAGCCTTGCCCTGAAAGGGGCCTTGCCCTGAAAGTGGCCTTGCCCTGAAAGGAGCCTTGCCCTGAAAGGAGCCTTGCCCTGAAAGTGGCCTTGCCCTGAAAGGAGCCTTCCCTGAAAGGAGCCTTGCCCTGAAGGGAGCCTTGCCCTGACGGGAGCCTTGCCCTGACGGGAGCCTTGCCCTGAAAGGGGCCTTGCCCTAACGGGAGCCTTGCCCTGAAAGGGGCCTTGCCCTCACGGAAGCCTTGCCCTGAAAGGAGCCTTGCCCTGAAAGGATCCTTGCCCTGACGGGAGCCTTGCCCTGAAGGGAGCCTTGCCCTGAAAGGAGTCTTGCCCTGACAGGAGCCTTGCCCTGACGATAGTCACGCCCTGACGGTAGCCGCCCCATGACAGGAACCGCACCATAAACAGTGCTGGCCCTGATTAGAGCCCCACCCCGACAGGAACCAGGCCCTGATAGTAGCCATGCTTCTACAGGAGCTGCATCCTGACAGAAACCCCTCCCCAGCAGGACATACGCTCTGGCAGGAGCCGCTCCCCATCACATCAGAATATATGTATATTTATAACATTGAAGAAACTTGTTGATGCTGGTAGATCAAATGTTCTGGGAGCTTTGAGATTCTGTGATCTGTGCAGTGGACTGACCCATGACCGACACGTCATACTCGATCAGCAGCGTGGCTTCCTGCCCGCACTGCTTCAGGATGCTGAGGGCCTCGGACAGCGTGCTGCCGTGGAGACGGATCCCGTCGATGCTCAGCAGGCGGTCTCCTGGTTTGACGGTTCCCTCCCTGCAGAGAGAACGTGCTGATTGTACAGGGGCCCCTTTGGGACAAAACACCTCCCGCAAAGAGAATGCTGGTACCTGTCGGCCGGCCCGCCGGGCCTGATGGTCGTTATGACAATGGGGCGGGACTTATTCCTGTCCTCACTGGCTCCGCCTCTGATGACGAAGCCGAAGCTGTTTCCTTCTTTGTGCAGCGTTACCTCCACGGTCTTGAAGACAACTCCAGACCCCTGCACAGCTGTGACACCCCCGACCCATCAGCGCCAGGCCCGCACGCCCCCCCACGCCGACCCTGCCGCCGGCACACTTACAGACGGGTGGCAGCTCGTACTCCACCTCCAGCACCACGCGCTCGCCCACGTTCTTCAGCAGGCTGATGATCTCGTCGTGCCGGAACTTGGCCAAGTTGATGCCGTTGACCGAGCGGATGTAGTCGCCCACGTTCAGCTGGTCGCTCCTGAGAAGACAGACGCCGGTCAGAAGGTACAGAGGTGGGAGCATCATGGTGAGGGATACTCAGGAAACTCTAGCTAGCTTTGAGAAAAGACAAACATTTCTGGAAAAGATGAAATCTGCCGGGTCTTTGGTAGAATCCAATCAAAATCTGATCAATACGCCCTGAATCATATTGATCAGATCTTGAATGAAGCTGTTGAAAGAGCCAATCAGGAGCCGTTTCAGTGAAACAGACGTGCAGCAGCTTGGTGTTAAACTGACTCCATGTGGCGCTTTATTTTGAAAATCTGGGAGCTTCGTTCCTGTCTGAAGCGTACCTGACGAGCACAGTTCCTTCTCATCGATAAGGAATCCGAAGTTTTCATCAAACACAACTAGAATTATTTTCAGTGTAAACTTTCACAGGTTTGTCTGAAAACCAGAGGCGGCTGCATGATCCCGTCTGGGACGCGCTCGCGGATGACCTTAAAACCGTTTCCTGCAGCTGCTGTCGTCAGATCTTTATCATCAGACCAGCTGGGAAACCATCATCTGATTGATTAGTTTCCAAGGACAAACACTTCCTGTTTATTACAAAACATGATCGTTCAATAAACAAGGTCGTAGTGCGAGCTTCCTCTTCTTTTCCTGGAAAAACTGAACCGGTTTTCCTGATGCAGGCAGCTGGAACTCCCAGCGGCGTCATCACAGCTGAAGATGTGAAGCGTCGTCCTGAAACATTCAGAGCTTCATGAATAAGAGAGCTGCCGGTTCAGCGGCGTGGAAGGACGCCAGAAGAACCATGTCAGACATGGCTTTAACCGCCGTCTTTGCATCTTTAATCTGTGGAACAAAGAGGACGGATGGAGGGATGGAGGGAGCGATACCTGGCAGCGATGCCTCCCTGACGCAGGTTGGAGACCCGAGGTTTCCCGTCTTTGTCGATGCCGCCCGACACCGTCAGCCCCAGCGTGGTGCCCTCCTTCTTCATCAGCTCCACCAGCGTGCAGCCGCGAAACTCGTCTGCAAACACGAGCAGGAGGAGAGGACGGATGAGGAGCCGAGCAGATCCTTCCTGGATCCTTCAGGACGGACGCTTTCACGCAGAGGGAAGCTCTGGACCAGATCCTCCTCTGGTCCACGGAGCCTCTTCACAAACACGGTTCTCCTTCAGAAACGCTCCTCAAACCTGACGTTCATCTCAGCCTGTCTGTCTTCTAACGGATCTCTAGGAGGTCAACTCAGGATCAGCTCAAAGTCAACCAAAAAATAGAGAAAAATATCAAAAACAGTTTTAAACTTCAAAATATATGTTTAAACTTGAAGGAATTTTTAAACATTTGAAAAAAATAATATTGAAAACTTGAAAAAAAAATGGAAATAAAAAAAATAAATTTGAATAAAAATAAACTGTTACCGAATAAAAAAAATGTAAATTTGGACTTTTCCATGTTTCAGTTTCAATTCAGATTTTTGAATTTTTGCCGCTGATTCTAATTTTACATCTTATTGTTTCAAGTTTACAATAATTCCTTCAAGTTTTCTACATGTATTTTTGAGTTTAAACCTGATTTTTTTATTTCTGTTTCTCCGTTCATTTTCTAGATCTTCTCTCTGATCCTCAGAATGTTTGTGAAACATTTCAAGTCCTGGGAACTCCAGCATGCGGCTCCTCGCCGTGGAAGGAGAAGGATGGAGTTACCTGGAATGCTCTGCCTCCTGATGGCCAGAGCGCCATCTGGAGGTCGAGACCCGCCGGAGTGTTTGGTGTACGGACCCTCATCTGCAGAGACAAGAACCAGATGTAGATGTTAGGGTCTGGATCAGAGGAACGCAGCGTTTCCTGTGACTGAAGACTTTTCAGCAGAAACTCTCATAGAGGACATGTTGTCGTCTGCATGTCTTTCCATCCTCTTCAGTTCATTGTTCTGGATCTTTAACCGACTCTTCCAAACAAAAACAAACAGTTTTCACTTCCTCTTCTGACCAAATTATCCTGGATCAAGAGGTTCTCTGTCCTGGCCTGCAGAGAAGCTCCTCTCCGTCCTCATCCAAACCAAAGACTCTGCGGTTCTGATTCTGTTTCACAATCTACAGCTGTCATGAGAGCTGGGACCAGACGCCGCCTCACAGCTGAGTCTGGAGGAGGCTCCACCCCTCACCTGTAGTCATAACAACCAGGATGAGGGTTAAAACAGGAAATTAACTTTCTGGTTCTTCCCTCTTTTATTCTGGCTGTGTGTTTGGCTCTAGATCAGCTGTGACCAGCGACACAGAGACCTGTTTCTGTGACTTCAGAACCGGGCCGCACAGAGTCCACTTCACCGTATCACATCTGCAGCCTGCATATGTAACCGCGGCGGCGCCACGATCGGCGTGAAGATGAAAGCCTCGTCCTCCAGATGTAGGACAGCAGCACGCGGCGCCTCATTCTCACATGCACGCCGACGTGCACAGATCAGAGGGGGAGGGGGGGGCCCTCTGATCATGTATGAAGATGTGGGAGATTAAAAGTCTGCATGCAGGCGGGGGGGCGCAGGTGCACGATGACAGAGCGCTGCTGTTTGAGGGATTACAGCAGAAATCTGATCCGGATTTAGAACACGACTGCTCCGGTTGCTCCGGTTGCTCACCTGAGAGTGAGGGAGATGGTTTGTTCTGTGGCTCCAATGTTTATAAAGATTTAAAAACATAGAAAATGCTAAATAGAAATGAGAGAACTAGATCCGTTCATTTGCAGATGATGCACTTCTGTGTCTTAGCTGCCGCCGCAGCTGTGAACTCGTGGTTTCAGGTCAGCAAACGGTGGACCGCCGTGTCCAGGTGAAACGTTAAAGCAGGTGAGGCATGACAACCTGATCATAAACATGAACGCTGCTTTGAGCAGCGAGTGATGCAGAAGCAGTGATGGATGATTTTTACTCAGAACCCAACAGAACCAGCAGGAACCCCCCCCCCCCCCCCCCCCATCTGTTTCTCTCCTGACAGATCTCCATTAGGGGTCAGAGGTCACCAAAACATCTGATGGATGAACACAGTCATCGACTTTTTGATTTCTCCATTAAAGGCGAGATGGCGCCCAAACACAACGTTAAACTCATCGTTAGCCGGAAGCTAATTAGCATATCTATTCTAGGAGATACCTAACCGTAACCACAACCTGGTTCCAGTGTTTATCTAGGCGTGAACTTCGGTTGAGGACTTCCAGCTAATGAATCTCTGGCGCCATCTTTGGGCCGTCTGCAACCAGGTCCTCTGACTGAAATCTAAAAATGGGGGCGTGACTCATGAAGTAACTAACCACTAGGGGGCGTGTCTGTTTGAAGAATTTCTTGGCTCCAGTGTTGACGTTCTTTGAATTACCGTAACTTCAACCATTTACAGCGAAGAAAAGCAGATTTGTGCCGATAAACAACGATCTCTCCAAACCAAAACCAGTCGGAGTTTGGTTTATTCTGTAACGGTGGAGGAGTGATGTTAAGTCAAAGAGAGTATTACTGGCTCCGGTGTTAAAATGTTATAAACATTCATTCAGAGGATATTCTAGATTTTACTATTATTACTGTAACAGATTACACTTCTTAACAGAGAAAAGTGTAATTCTGGATTACTGCATAAATAATCCTCCTTTGATCATGTTTGATCTCCAGATTCACATGGATTTACTGAAGCAGAAAACATAAGAATACTTAGAGCAACAATTTAATAACGGAGTTATAGCAACAAAAAGCAACTCTCTCTGAATTTCAAAATCACTTTTCTCAGCCTCAGATTCTGTTTGACTCCCGTTAACTGGAGAAAATGGCAGATTTTGACTGTATTTGAGAACTGGAGTGACTGAGTGTGATGTCATCCATGGAAAACGATTGACTTCCGATCGATACGGCCGCCGCCATGTTGGAGTCAGTTAGCAGCGATTGGTCCGAGCCGGTCTCAGACATCGTTTCTATGACAACCACTCTCACAAATCAGGAGTGAGCTTGTTGGAAGGCCACACCCCTTCCCCTTAAAACCAGGCTACACAAAATCTGTCAGCATTGGATGTGGAGGCCAGCAGACT
Organism: Oryzias javanicus; assembly: GCA_003999625.1. Lineage (NCBI taxonomy): Eukaryota > Metazoa > Chordata > Actinopteri > Beloniformes > Adrianichthyidae > Oryzias > Oryzias javanicus. The sequence goes on from CM012459.1 coordinate 17,749,421, forward strand.
CCGCCTACTTTTACTGATTGGTCAGTTTATAACTTGAACTAAAGAAAAAATAAAAACTGAAATGGAGATTATCAAGAACAGTTATTTTAACTAAGGGTTGTTTCTTTCTCTATAGAGTCTGAGATTTTTCAGGTACTTGTGACATCAGGGGGCGGAGCCTCTCAGTCACATCTACAGTGACTGGAACTCTGTCGAGTCTATCTGGTCTCTTCCACCTCGGGTTCCTGAGCCGATCTGCTGCGACGCAGAACAGAAGCTGCTGTCGCCTCACAGCCTGGATGCGAGTTTACGTCCACCGAGACTCGCTGGGACACGAGGACATGAGGACACGCTCAGACATGTGTGACTCCACCGCGGCGCTCTGACCTCCTGCTGAAGGTCGACAGATGAAAGAGAACGCTAATAAGAGCAGGAAACCTGCAGATGCACCAAAGGAAAGAATCTCCTCCGGTTCTGTGGCGGTCCAAATGGACCTTCTCCGTCCTCCAGCGGACCGGTTTCCTGCCCGGACTCTAAATCAGGAGTGTCAAACTCAATACAGGGGCCAAAATCCCAAACTCCCCTGAGGTCGCGGGACAAACAGAATAAATATTTATCCAACACTCGAAAACGACATTTTCAGAACTTTAAAAGAGTAACTTTTATACACAATAATGAACTAGATATATAGCTTTACCTGCGATGATGCTAGCGTGATGCTGTTAGCTGAATTTGGCCGCTGGAGATGCTGAAGCTGATAGCTACAAATGCTGAAGCTGATAGCCAGATAAAATATGAGCTAAATGCCAAATTAGCCAAAAAACTAAACAAAAATACTCAGGTTAGCTCTCAGCTGCTCAGGAGAGAACCTGGAGCAGGAGACGACTCAGAACCCTCACAAGAACCCGCCTTCCATCACAGAAACCCACTTTGGTTTCCTTCATGTTTGTCAGAAAAAGTGAGCAAAGCTCTGAGGTGAAACGTGAAACCAGGACCGACACAGGGATTAACGTTGATCTGACGAGGAGGATTATGCTGAAGGGTCAAAGTCAGATTAAAGAAATGAATCATTTAACTCATGGGAAGCTAAAAACAGTCCTGAACAGAACCACAGACCCGATTGGTTTTCAGGTGTAGCTGACGTCGCGTTTAAATCCATCAAATGTAAGAAAAAGAACTGTATTCATTAGAGATGTCATCACTTTTGCTGATGATGTTCATCTATTCCTACAGATCCAGCTGCAGTATGATCAATGCTAATGCTAAGCTAACTGTAAATCCAGGAGCTTCAACAGACAAAAAGACATTTTCAGGAGTGTCTTCAATCACTCTGTAGTTCTCATAGGGAAGCCCAGGAGGGTCAAAACTCTGAACCTTCAAATATCAACAATAAATACAATGTTTCTCTTTTTGATATCAAAATTCACTCTTTTAAAATTAAATTTTATAAGTTTCTGTCATAAAAAAGGTTTAGAAATAACAGATAAAATAAAACAAACAAACTAAATTGTTTGTTGGCTGGTTGGTCACTAATAATCAGAACCTGGAATTCTGATGCTAAAGCTAACAAGCTAACCACAGAACATCAGGGATCAAAGCTCAACGCCTCACGGATGAAGAACTTCAGACGGTTGATGGTTCCACTCACTGATATACAGACATACATTCATGCTTCACTGTGGATCTGAACCCAAACAGGAAGGAGAATTCTGGTTCTGTTCTTTAGAACACACACACACACACACACACACACACACACACAGCTCAAGACTCTTAATTTGAAAAACTCAAAATTAAATGACAATTTGGACTTAATTTGTTTTATAACACAATAAGTTCAGAGACTTTTTATCTTCAGTTATTGTAATTTTTCAAATTAAGAGTCTTTGATCTGAAAATAGAACAGAAGAAAAGTTCTGATGCTGAGCAGAACCTCAGAACCAGGACCGAGAGACGACCGACAGAACCAGAACGATGAAGATACACACTTTGAAAAGTCCAGCACACACAACTGACACTCACACAGACACACAACATCACACACACATCGGCGCACAAACAGAATTACACAAAGATACACACTGAAAAAACTCAAACATACACACGGACCAGAAAACGCACAAACACACACACTAGCACAAAGACACACAGTATAGCACACAGAAACTATAAACAAACACACACAGACAAATAAAAGAACACACAAATAATACTCAGACACGTATGTACACAAATACCCAGGTACTCTCTCTCTCTCTCGCTCTCTCTCTCTCTCTCCACAACAACCTGCAGAATGAATGAATCCATTGGATTGTTCTACAGCGTGCACGCTCACGTGCACACGTGTGCTCACACACACACAGCTGCCTCCATCACAAACAACCACCTCTCTCTCCTCTCAATGTCAGCAGTTTGCAGCGGACGTCTCTCGCCCGACGCGCACGCCGCACGCCGCGCTCGCTCGCCCCGACTCCAATGCTCCTCGCCGTCTCTCTACCTTTGTTCACCCTGCGCAGGATCTGACAGCGGCATTTGAACGACACGGCGATCATGGTGCAGCCCAGCCGAGCGCCGCCTCCCCCTCCAGCGCCATGCAGATGCAGCCGCCCCAGAAACAGGAGAACGGCGCCTCCTCCTCCTCCTCCTCCTCCTCCTCCTCCTCCTCTGCGAGCGTCCAGCTGATGAAGGAAGTCCTCAGAGTGAGGCCGCCATCGACGCTCCGGAGGAGGCAGAGAGGGATGCAGATGTGCAGCTACTCCATGAAGCCAGCAAGAGGAGGGGGAACGGGGGGAGGGGGAGGCAGAGTCTGCGCAGATGGGAGGATGAAGAGGAGGAGGAGGAGGAGGAGCGGAAGGTAGAGAGGGGGAAGAGAAAGAAGGCTGTATGGACGGGGATGTGCAGCTGGATGGATGAACGGATGCATGGATGAACGGATGGATGAACGGATGCATGGATGGATGAACGGATGGATGGATGGATGAACGGATGATAAATGGATGGATGGATGGATGGATGGATGGATGGATGAATGGACGGATGGATGGATGGATGGATGGTTGAATGAACGGATGATAAATGGATGGATGGATGGATGGATGGATGAATGGACGGATGATAAATGGATGGATGGATGAACGGATGGATGGATGGATGAACGGATGATAAATGGATGGATGGATGGATGGATGAATGGACGGGTGGATGGATGGATGGATGGATGGATGGATGGATGGATGATAAATGGATGGATGGATGGATGGATGGATGGATGAATGAACAGATGGATGGATGGATGGTTGAATGAACGGATGATAAATGGATGGATGGATGGATGATAAATGGATGGATGGATGGATGAATGGACGGATGATAAATGGATGGATGGATGGATGAATGGACGGATGATAAATGGATGGATGGATGGATGGATGGATGGATGGATGGATGGATGGATGAATGGACGGATGGATGGATGGATGAACAGATGGATGGATGGATGGATGGTTGAATGAATGGATGGATGGATGATAAATGGATGGATGGATGGATGGATGGATGAATGGACGGATGGATGTATGGATGAATGGATGAACGGATGGATGAATGGATGGATGAATGGACGGATGGATGGATGGATGGATGATAAATGGATGAATGGATGGATGGATGGATGAATGGACGGATGGATGGATGGATGGATGGATGGATGATGGATGGATGAATGGACGGATGGATGGATGGATGAATGGAGGGATGGATGGATGGATGAACGGATGGATGGATGAACTGATGGATGGATGAGTCCTCCTCTCTCATAAGCCTCAGGTTACTATTTCAGAATAAAAGCATCATTTTTTCTCTGAGCTGGGGGGTGGGGGGTGCTGTGGCGTCTGCAGAGCCTCTGATGAATGTGGATGAGAAGTGGGCGTGTCCCTCAGCAGGTGATGGTCACACATGTAGGTCAGTGTTTCAGCAGCAGATTACAGGGATTAGATGATCTCTCTCTCTCTCTCTCTCTCTCTCTCTCTCTCTTTGACTGCTCTTATTTTGAAAGAATCTCTTCCACCAGCACTTCCTCTCTGAGTTCTGCTGCTTTGGTCCAACTTCACCGTCGAGAACTTCAGTTTCCACTTTGAATGTAAATCCTGCCGCCATGAAGGCATGAAGCCCCTCCCTCTACTTCCACATCAGCGTCACCCCCCCCCCCACACACACACACACACACAGAGGCTGCAACCGTTACCATAGAAACAAGCTGATGAATAATTGAGAGGAGCGAGAGCAAACCCGGCAGCTCACAAAGAGTGATTTTGAGAGATGAAAGAAGTGTTCACACACGCCGCCGTGCACGCACACACGTGCACGCTGACATTACAGGTCATCATCAGAGCCTCTTCACAACAACAACAACACTCAGGATGACACAATGTTTTTATGTGTCAACACCCAGAAGCCAAAGTTAAACACGAGGCTTTGAGTCACCATGACTTCTCCTTATGCAAGCACACACATGTACACACACGTACACAAACACATGTACACACACACAACACAACACACACACATGTACACCCCCACATGTACACACACGTACACACACAGCAGCGATGGGGACAGGATGCTACATCAGTGCTGAGAGTCTCCGTCTGATGGAAGAGCTGCAGCAGATGTGAAGAAGCAGCAGCTCAGCCATCAACTTCACAATAAAAGGCTGGGGGGGGGGGGGACGGGGGGGACAACAACCAACCAAACTCAACTGTTGAACAGCAGAGGACGCTGCAGGGAGAAGATCTGACGGAGTTCTGGTTCTGAAGCCTCATCAACACCTAAAGTGTTCATCAATCAGCTGTTCATCAATCAGCTGTTCATCAATCAGCTGTTCGTCAATCAACTGTTCGTCAATCAGCTGTTCGTCAATCAGCTGTTCATCAATCAACTGTTCGTCAATCAGCTGTTCGTCAATCAGCTGTTCGTCAATCAGCTGTTCGTCAATCAGCTGTTCATCAATCAGCTGTTCATCAATCAGCTGTTCATCAATCAACTGTTCGTCAATCAGCTGTTCATCAATCGATCAGCTTCATCAATCAGCTGTTCATCAATCAGCTGTTCATCAATCAGCTGTTCGTCAATCAGCTGTTCGTCAATCAGCTGTTCATCAATCAGCTGTTCATCAATCGATCAGCTTCATCAATCAGCTGTTCAACAATCGATCAGCTGTTCGTCAATCAGCTGTTCGTCAATCAGCTGTTCATCAATCAGCTGTTCGTCAATCAACTGTTCATCAATCAGCTGTTCATCGATCAGCTGTTCATCAATCAGCTGTTCATCAATCAGCTGTTCATCGATCAACTGTTCGTCAATCAACTGTTCGTCAATCGATCAGCTTCATCAATCAGCTGTTCGTCAATCAGCTGTTCATCAATCAACTGTTCATCGATCAGCTGTTGATCAATCAGCTGTTCGTCAATCAACTGTTCGTCAATCAGATGTTCGTCAATCAGCTGATCGACGATCAGCTGTTCATCAATCAGCTGTTCATCAATCGATCAGCTGTTCATCAATCAATCAGCTGTGCATCAATCAGCTGTTCATCAATCGATCAGCTGTTCATCAATCAATCAGCTGTTCGTCAATCAGCTGTTCATCAATCAGCTGTTCATCAATCAATCAGCTGTTCGTCAATTAACTGTTCATCAATCAACTGTTCATCAATCAGCTGTTCATCAATCGATCAGCTTCATCAATCAGCTGTTCGTCAATCAGATGTTCGTCAATCAGATGATCGACGATCAGCTGTTCATCAATCAGCTGTTCATCAATCGATCAGCTGTTCATCAATCAGCTGTTCATCAATCGATCAGCTGTTCATCAATCGATCAGCTGTTCATCAATCAATCAATCAGCTGTTCATCAATCAATCAGCTGTTCGTCAATCAGCTGTTCATCAATCAGCTGTTCATCAATCGATCAGCTGTTCATCAATCAGCTGTTCATCAATCAGCTGTTCATCGATCATCTGTTTGGGTCCAAACTTCTGCTGCTCTTTCATACAAACTCAGCCGCATTAAGGAACCGTTTCTTTAAAGTACAAAGATCAAATGAAAGGAGCGCTGAAACCAGACAGAAATCCATCAGAACCGAAACAGTGAAGAGAAAGACGTAACTGGATCAGAACCATATAAAGCAGAGCAGCTGGGCGGCCCTCGATTATTTGTCCTCCAGCACTTAAAGCTCCGACATGTTCCTGTCTACAAGTTTACTTTAGGTTCTCCCAAACACGTTCATGAATGTTGACGGTCTCGTCTGAGTATGTGGACGTGCAGAGGAACAGTGGGCTTTGAGCTGAGCCCTGAGGAACACCAAGCCTCAGAGTGATGCGGATATTCAAGAGTTCTTACTTCCTGCTGGGGATGAAACAAAACATGTTCTGGAGAAAACTGGGAGAAGATGATTCATTCAGTTTCAGCTGCGCCTTAAAAACAGACCAGACCGGTTCTGACCGGTCCAGAACGGTCCAGAACGGCTCAGAACGGTGCGGGTAATTCAAGTAACCGTTTCCATCGAGTGTTGGTCCATCAACGTCCATACAGGTGTAGACCGATGACAGAGCTGAGCGTCAGAACGAAGAGACTCAGAAACGGAGGGAAAATTAAAACGGATCAGGAGTTTGTTCTGGATGAAACCGGTCAGAACAGTCTAATGTTCTGAAATGAGAAGAAGGAAACTCTGTATGTTCAGCAACGTTCTTCTTCGGGGGGGGGGGGGGGGGGGGGGTGGGGGGGGGGGGGGGGGGCGGGGTGTCTCCGTATCCCAAAACCACCGTGAAGGAGGAATACTGTATGGAAAGAATGGATTATTCTTTGGATCTCGAGTCGGCTGGTCGGACGCTTGCTGTTGTCGTAGAACAGAAGCTCCGCCCTGATGAGCTTATTCTATTTTTATAGGGACCAGAAATGGTACCAGTCAGACCTTCTTAACGGGTCCATTTTGTAATGGAATCGCTCCAAAGTCCGGTCCAGTCCAGTCCAGTCCAGTCAGTGGAAACTATAGTTCCACATCTCCAAAGAGAACTTTGTTCTCTGAATCCTGGTGTTCCCAGACTGTCCCAGACTGGAATGGAGGACTTCCTCTGTTCCGGTTAAACGGTTGAAATGATAACCAAGTCAGTTCTAGTAGTTTTAGTTCCTCGAGTCTTGACGGTGTTTTTAGTTCCTTGATGTCATTTCTGCTCATTTCCCTCCAGAACCGACAAAGCGCTGAGGAGGCTGGAGAGAGAGCGGCCCACGTTTAATTTAAAAGAACTAATTAAACATCAAATCCAAATAATGAGGGATTTGCTGGCGTCCCGAGAGGCCAGACATTCATTAACTGTGACGCTCCGAGGACATCCTGAGGGCGTTGGCGAGCGAGTGAGCGTCAGAGACGGGGCGCCTGGTGCCGTCGACGCCTTCGTTTTGGACGGGAGCCGGCCTTCTCGCTCTTTGGTCTTCGTCAGCGTGCCGAGCATCCTCTTCATCCGCAGCTGCTCTGAACTTCATCTGTGTGCAAATGTACGCCCGGAGGGCGGTGACATCACGGAAGGGGGCGTGGCCTGAGGCTGGGGGCCGAGCTGTCATTGACGGTCTGATCAATTACCAACGGAAGAGACACTTCCACTAAAAACATCAGTTTGATCCAGCAGGATCCAACACTGTCGGAACATGTAGAAGAACGAGGAGATTATTATGGGATGGTTTTTGTTTCTATGCGTCTGTGAAGTCCTCACAGGTGTAACTAAACCTGGATGGAACACAGGTGACCCTCGGAAAATATCAAGGTCATCAACCATATGTTTATCTATGGGCGTGCTGCGGGTGTCATGAGGAGGAAGTATGTGTGTCGTACAGATGTTTCATTACCAACCAGCTGACTGATCCCATTGGTGCGGTTCTAACACATTCTCACTCATGCATGGACGTTTGGTTAAGGACCCCTCTGCGCCACTTTTTGATGTTTGGGCGTCTCCAACCCGTGCTGGCTGTTCCCATTAAATCAGGGGTCCAGGCGGTGAACCGGTACCGGGGGAGAGGGTACGCCGGGTACGAGCACAGACAGGGAAAAGTGCGTAAACCTAACTCCTGTACTCAGGAGCTGGCGTCGATGTACGGGCAACCTAGTAAGTGCCCTGTAACCCTGTACCGAGACATGGACTGGTACTGGTCTGGTAGAAGCACCCTAACCCGGTTCCACATCCCGATTTAATGGAAACAGCCAGCCCATCCTAAAACGACAAGTGTCCAGAAAGCAAGGCCAGTGGGCCCCATAAGGGTTAAAAGTGGGCAGAAACTGAGGGCCCCTATTGGGTTTATCTGCAGTTTCCGTGGTGGCCCCACCTGTGTTCGCCACATTGGCTCCACTCCCCACAGACCGGCAGCCTGGGCGGAGACCCCGCTAGCTCTGATGGTCCCTGCCGCCGACACCCGCCGGACCGGGGGGCGAGCTAGCATAGCGAACCAGCCCACCAAGTCCCCACTTAAGCCAATGTGGACAAACACAGGTGAGGCCTCCACGAAAACTATGGACAACCCAAAAACCCAAATGGGTTTAAATGCATCAGACTCTGTTTGTGGTAACACATGCTGCTGATCACAAACACACACGTGCTTCTCTAAACACGCACAGACACGCATCCGTAACACGGATCTTTGGATCAAAGTCACTGAAAGATGAAGAATGTCTCCTGGCAGCTCCGAGCATGAAACCATGAAACCAGCTCTGTGATTAACGTGCACAAACAGGACAGAGACGAGCACGTGCACGTCTCAGCCTCTCATCAGAACTCCTGCAACCATCTGAGGAACACGGAGAATCTACAGTCCAGAGAGGAAACAAGAAGATTCAGGAATGGAACCAGCATCTCTGCTCGGTCATCGGATTCTCACACCTGAGAGTCTGAGGATTCTGGGTCGGAACAGATTACCCATCAGACCTCTGTCCTGATGAGACCCTCCGAGTGGATCACCTGTTTAGTTCTGGGTGAACCAGAACCAGAACCAGACTCTGATGTACCACGACTGCTGAAACCTGGTGAACAGTGACAGCAAAGTGACACGCCCACTTTGGATGACCTTTGATGGTTCATCCCGTTAACATGATTCCATCTGATCCCGACATGAAGAAAAGTCATTTTCTCCGCTTCAAAATCTGCTTTAATTACTTTAATTACTTTAATGGTTGATGAGTTAACTCGAGTTAAAACTCCAGGATTAAAAGGTTAAAAGATCCGGATCTGGATCCTGGAAACAAGATAACTTCTAATCCTGGTTTCAAATGTAGGAGAAGCCACTCCCACATTTGAAGTAAAGCCCCTCCCATATTAAAGTTAAGCCACTCCCACATTTGAAGTTAAGCCACTCCTAGATTTTAACAAAGCCCCTCCCACATTTTAAGTTAAGCCCCTCCCATATTAAAGTTAAGCCACTCCCACATTTTAAGTTAAGCCACTCCTAGATTTTAACAAAGCCCCTCCCACATTTTAAGTTAAGCCCCTCCCATATTAAAGTTAAGCCACTCCCACATTTTAAGTTAAGCCACTCCTATATTTTATCAAAGCCCCTCCCACATTTTAAGTTAAGCCCCTCCCACATTTGAAGTAAAGCCCCTCCCATATTAAAGTTAAGCCACTCCCACATTTGAAGTTAAGCCACTCCTAGATTTTAACAAAGCCCCTCCCACATTTTAAGTTAAGCCCCTCCCATATTAAAGTTAAGCCCCTCCCACATTTTAAGTTAAGCCCCTCCCATATTAAAGTTAAGCCACTCCTAGATTTTAACAAAGCCACTCCCACATTTTAAGTTAAGCCCCTCCCATATTAAAGTTAAGCCCCTCCCACATTTGAAGTTAAGCCCCTCCCACATTTTAAGTTAAGCCCCTCCCATATTAAAGTTAAGCCACTCCCACGGTTTGAATCAAGCCCCTCCCACGTTTTAAATCAAGCCCCTCCCACATTTTAGGACAAGCCCCTCCCACTGACAGCATGTTTCCTTCCCTCTCCATCACTCGGTGATTTCTCCAGACAGTTTTTCCATCCTGTTGTTCTCTGCGTCCTGATTGGCTGTCGATGGCGGGTACTTCCATAGCGCTTTCATTAATCCACTCAGACTCAAACACTGAACCACCAGCAGCAGCGTGGGATTCGTCCACACAAAGCAGGAATTGAACCTGCGATCAGAGGCTGTGGAGCAGCGGTCCTCAACCTTTCTGAAGCCATAGAACGGTTTGATGTCGAGAGCGTCGGCCTGTATGAGACTGAAATTCCTGTAAATTCCAAAAATTAAAAAATCAGACGCCAGCTTTGGCCTGAAGTGACGTTTAAGGTCCGACAGATAAATTCAGAAACATAAACAAACATTAAAAACTAGTTATTTCCTAAATATAATAATAAACATGAATCCACCGTTTGAATAACTTTATCAGCAGCATCCTCGTAACATGAGACAGTGGGTTACCGAACATCATGCACTATAATAATAATTATTATTATTATTGTCTGTGGGAACAAGCGTCCCGTACAGGAATAAAGACTCCTGTTTTTGTCAGGAAAATGCATTTTATTTTGAAGTCAAAGGTTTCCTAACGTTGCTAGCTACTTTAGCTGTCGGAGCAGACGCTTCAGGAAAGTTCTGACAAACATTCCTCTGAAACGTTTCTCTCACACATAGAAAGATTCTTGTTTTATCTATGTTTTAAACTGTTGGATGTGTTCAGACCACAAAGGTTTTTCTGTCTTCTGCTCTTCTCTACGGTTTTATGTTCAAAAGACGTTTGAAAACTCATCTAAATGTGGCGAGGTAAAGCTGAGACAGGTGTGACTCATTCTGGGGCTCAGGATCACCTGATCCTGTCCTCATGAGATCATTGGATCAGAGTTTGCAGTCGGGATCTTTGGGTTCACCAGAACCTGGAGGGAGGAAGCCCCGCCCCTCAGGGTGCTGGGGGAGGGCCCCCTCAGGTATGAGATGACACGCCGGAACAGCTTCAGGCTCACCTGGCCGTTCCCCACATTCCTCGCCGGCCTGTCATTACCCACAAACCACCTGGGCCGGCTGTCACCTGAGCGACTCGCTGACGACCTTCATCTATAATCCAGCAGCTCCGTCACTTCTCACAACTTCACCCCCCCCCCCCCCACACACACACACACACACCCCCCGCCCCCCCACTCACTCAGGAGCTGCGTGCTGTACTTGCTGGTGTAGTAGTAAACGTCTTCGTAGCCCTCCTGGTAGTCGTCGTCGGCGCGGTACCTCCTCCCTCGCCTCCTCCGGCTCAGTAGGCGCAGCAGGGCCGTGAACCGCTCCATCCCCCCCCCCACGGCGGCAGCGCCGCCTCCTCCTCCTCCACGCCGGGTCCAAACCGGGCCGGGCTAAGCTAGCGGCGGGGCCGACAGCAGCAGGAGCAGATCCACGGGGAGCTCAGGTTTCCTCCCGCTCTCTCGCCGCTACGCACACACACGTGCACGCTCGCACACACGTGCACGCTCCTCACTCGCTCTTTGTATGTGCTCCTCTATCAGCCTCCTGCTCCTCCTCTGCTCACATCTTCTTTTGCTGCTGGTGCATCTAGCTGAGCGCAGCCAATCACAGGGCGGCGTGCACGCACGTACACGCACGCACACACACACACACACACACACCCCCCCACACACACACACACACCTCCTTTGTGCTCTTCCTCTCCTTCATTCCTTTGTCATCTTCTCCTCCATCCCTCTCCTCCTCCCCACCTTCCTCTCCTCCTCTTCCTCCTCATTCACACTCAGGGACGGGGTGGGGGGGGGCGTGAAATCCTCAGAGTGCTCTGTAATTGTGTTGAGAGGAGGAGGAGGAGGAGGAGGAGGGAGACGCGAGCTGCAGATGTGAAGCTCATCTGGACCACTCCTCCTCCTCCTCCTCCTCCTCCAGGAGGAGCAGCCCTCCACAGACGAGGCGATGCTCCTCCCACAGTTACCTTCCAGGTGAAATACGGTTCTGGAGCTCCAGAACCTTCAGAACCTCCAGGAACCTCCTGGTCTCCTCAGAAATAAACTTCAAACATGGATTTTATTTATTTAGTTCTTTATAGAAAGCTCTTATTTTGGTATTTCCTGTTCAGTCAAGAATCGTTTTAGATTCCATCACTGATCTTAAATGTAGATGATTTGTTTTTATGATCATTTCATCTTTTGTTTTGTTGTTTTTATGATAACAGATCTGTAACCAGACCATCACTAAAGGAATGCTGACCCCCCGCGTCACCCCCCCCCCTCCTCCTCCTCAGACGAGGTCAAACCACGAGGAGGAGGAGGAGGAGGAGCGCTCCTGCTGTGGTTTATGATGAAGATTCAATAAAACTTTATTGAAACCTACAGCAGGTCTCCTGATCATTCTGCTCTGTTTAAATAAAGTCCCCCCCTCCCCCCCTCACCTGACAGTGGGGGGGTCTACAGGTCGAGCGACCCTCACTGACACAGGTGTACGTCAGAGAGAGAGAGAGACGCTGCTCTCATTTGCATACGGCTTCCAGGCTGCAGCAGCGCTGCGTCCTGATTGGCTGACCCGTGTGTGTAGCTGAGCGTGGTTAACGTGCTTCTCCACGCTCCACTTCCACCCCTCAGATTGGACTCTGCCGCCGCCTGCTGGTCACTCAGAGCAACTGCAGAGAAACTGAAGCTGATGAGCTGCTGCTGATCAATGTGAAACACCCATGATGCAACGGGGCAGCCAGTTAGACGAGGATGGATGAGGCCCGAGTTAGATGGAAACAGAACCGGACCAGAGCAACAAATCCATGGACTAAATGGACTGACCCGGATTCTTCATGGAAAAAACAAACTTTCCTGGAAAATCTGAAGAACTCCAACAAACAACCAGAACAAACCGGGATCAGAGGTTCTGCAGAACCCGTCCTTCAGACCAGAACCCTGCATGTCCTGATAAAGTCACTGAAGTTTAAGCAAAAGGAGGGGAAATAATTCAGAACTTCTGTCTCCTCATCAACTCAGACAGACGAGCAGAAAACTGAGGAAAAAGGAAAAACTTCAGAGAAATCATCAAATTCATGTTTTTAAAAGTCTGAAGGATTTTCTGGAGAAATTCAGCTGAAGTTCTACGTTCTAAAGATCAACAAAAGTTTAAGACTTTTTCATCATTTTCAAAAAAAAAAAAAAAAGAATATTACCACAGCTAAAATAAATTCTAATAAAAAAAATAAAATATAAAATGTAAAATAAGAAAATAATTTTTAAAAAATTATAAAATAAAAATATATAAAATAAAATATATAATAAAAATGTATAAAAAATTAAGATAAATATATACATAAATAGCAAAAATAAAAACTATATAAAACTAATTATATAAAAACTAATAAAATAATATAATAAACAAAATATTAACTTATTACTTCATGAATATTTTTTTAATAATTTAAAATTTGCTTTAATAGTTCACCTGTCAAACGGTTTTTTGTTTTGATGCTCAAGTATTTAGTAGAATCTTAGCTTCTTTTACACAAATTTATTTTCATTATATGTACAAAAACTTCAATTCCAAACGGAAATTTTCCCTTCAAAAATCCCCAAAGTTAAGATCCAACTGTTCTTATATTTTATGTCTTAGATCTTAAGGGCATAGAAAAAAAAAATTATAAAATGAAAATTAAATTTAAAGAAGAAGTCAAAACAATGCAAAAAGTGTTTATAAAGTGACGGTTAAACGCACCGTTGAGTTCAGAGACAACAAACACGCTACCATTGAAGAGAACAAACACTAAAACTGTCTCCGTGGGTTTGATTCCCGGTGCCCGCTGTGCACCTGAACCGTGTCCAGATCTGTGTGAGACAGCAGAAACGGCGTCCTGATGACGACCAGGAGATCTTCCTCATCTTCATGGGTCCTCCTGCAGCCGAGGAGGATCAGGAATCGCCATGGTAACCATGATCAGAGACGCCTTGACAAAGTTGTGATATCAGAACAAACTGAAGAACGCCTAGGATGATCTAGGCGTTCTAGAGCCGGAGGAGGAGGAGGAGGAAGGGGGGGGGGTGACCTTCAGGTCTTCCTGTCAATCACAGGACAGCAAACTGCAAAGGAGCTTCCTCTCTTAACGCCTCCATGTTCATGTTGGAGCAGGAAATGGAGACGTTTACTCATGAACTGGTGAGCACAACAGAGGGAGGCTGATGGTATGGGCCTGTTCTGCAGCCTCTGCAAGAAGCTCCAACAAAAACCCCGAACAAACATCATCTGCAGCAGGACAGAACAGAGAAGATCAGCAGACCTTCAGAACCTGCAGAACGTCTGGGTGAACCAAACGAAGCTCAGCAGGTTTGAAGGATTCGGTTTTCTGCTGTGACTCATGTGGAAGTCGACTGTGCGTGCTGTGAAACGTCTGTAATCCTGAGAACGGCTCTGACATCAGCACCACTCAGAGGGGACAGGGTGTGCATGTGAGAGTGTGCATGTGTGAGTGTGCATGTGAGAGAATGTGCATGTGTGAGAATGTGCATGTGAGAGTGTGCATGTGAGAGTGTGCATGTGAGAGTGTGCATGTGAGAGAATGTGCATGTGAGAGTGTGCATGTGAGAGTATGTGCATGTGAGAGTATGTGCATGTGAGAGTATGTGCATGTGTGAGTGTGCATGTGAGAGTGTGCATGTGAGAGTTTGTGCATGTGAGAGTATGTGCATGTGAGAGTATGTGCATGTGTGAGTGTGCATGTGAGAGTGTGCATGTGAGAGTGTGCATGTGAGAGTGTGCATGTGTGAGTGTGCATGTGAGTGTGTGCATGTGAGAGTGTGTGCATGTGAGTGTGTGCATGTGAGAGTGCATGTGAGAGTGTGCATGTGAGAGTGTGCATGTGAAAGTGTGCATGTGAGTGTGCATGTGAGAGTGTGCATGTGAGTGTGCATGTGAGAGTGTGCATGTGAGAGGGTGCATGTGAGTGAGTGTGCATGTGTGTGAGTGTGCATGTGTGAGAGTGTGCATGTGTGAGAGTGTGCATGTGTGAGAGTGCATGTGAGACAGTGCATGTGAGACCGTGCATGTGAGTGTGCATGTGAGAGTGCATGTGAGAGTGCATGTGAGAGTGCGTGTGAGAGTGTGCATGTGAGACCGTGCATGTGAGACCGTGCATGTGAGACCGTGCATGTGAGACCGTGCATGTGAGAGTGTGCATGTGGGGGTGTGCATGTGAGAGTGTGCATGTGAGAGTGTGCATGTGAGAGTGTGCATGTGAGAGTGCATGTGTGAGAGTGCATGTGACAGTGCATGTGAGACCGTGCATGTGAGACCGTGCATGTGAGCCCGTGCACGTGAGAGTGTTAAAGCCATTTTGTCGTCTTCTTAGTCAAAGTCTAAACCGGCAGCATGATGTCAGCCGCTGACACACAGCATCACTTCGTGCTTCATCACTCAGCCGCTCCCAAAGCTCCAGAGCCACACGTGCACGCTCATGGACAGTCAGTGCGCGCTCCTCAGCATCAGAAACTGCCCCTCTGATGCAGAGGGGGGGTGTCTAAATGTAGAGGCTTTAGGAGCAAATCCTCTTTTTCTGGGATTCTGCACCTCCTCGATAAAGAGGAGCAGCTCCTCGTCTTCATGGAGGAGTCTGCAGCATCATGAGTGCCGGCCTGCAGGCTCCTGGACCCGACAGGTGAAGAACCAGGTCAGAATCAGTCATCATCACTGGATACTACCAGATCCTGAGATCAGGATCACTGGATCCTGTTTCCATCCTTTCACAATAAAGGCACAGGGAGACAGGGAGGCTGGAGCCTATCCCTGCTGCTGAAGGGTTGGATCACAGGATGTAGGTTCCATCTTAAAACAAATGTTAATCTGAACATCTGGATGGAATGGAGGGCTAGAAGCTTCAGCTCCACCTGAGAACAGGTACGGCGGCAGCAGGGCGGAGCTTCCGGCGGGGGAGACGCCGCCTCCTCTGTCCCTCCGGACAAACGGGTTAATGAGGACACAACATTGTTGGGTCGCTCTGGTTCCTAATCGAGCAGAAAATGAAGCGTTTCTTCCTGCGACGACTGAATGAACGCTCTGCCGTTTCCCAGCATGCACCGGGGCTCTTGCAGCTGTGTGAAAGCAGCTGCCAGCTTCATCATTTTGACTGAATGAAGATGATTTCTCTCGGAATGAAAGGAGAAAGATTCCGGCTCCCTCAGGAGCATCAGAGATGAAAACGCCGCTTCCGCCTGCCTTTGGCGTGAAAGGATGGCGCCGGCGCCTTTAATCACCGCCTGATTGTGCCGATGGTTGCGACACATTCCCGTCGTTTCCGGGTGTGAACTGGCTGGTGTCATCCGGAGCGTCTGGGAGCTCCGGCTGTCCGTGTGTTCGGAGAGAAGAATCCGGATCTGTGGATCCCGGAGAGACGGGAGTCGGCATCCAGCCGGAATAACGACCTGGATCTGATCCGTGTAACTGCAGTAGTAAACAGCGCGTCTCCTCTGGTTCAATAATTAAATATTTACCTTTAATCTATTTTTACTCTCCTGCCGTTGGCGGGAAGGCCTCGGCCTCACAGAGGAGCGTCGCTCTGATGACCAGGATCAGCCGGGAACGCCGCCGTCGGATCACGCCCGCAGCAGAGAGTCTCCACCTCTGTTCCTTCAGACTTTTTTATTAAAAATAATTTCTTTTAACCCATTTTTCTGATCTGTGACCACTCATAACTACAGGAGTTCCTCAAGGATCTGATCTGAGAACACTTTAGTTCTTGTTCTATAGTTTTAATATTATTGTTCCGGTCAATCTATTCATTTTTTGGCTGCCTATCTACAGTTGGACGTCCTGGAGGACCGTCTCTGAGGACTCTCATTCAGGTTCAGAGATGACTCCGCCCACTTCAGAAAAAGCTGAAACTGGGTTCCTCCCCCTGACATTAAATCCAGACAGTCGTCATCAGTAGATGAACATCAACTCTCTGACTGACGGCCGGTCGTTGGTTTGGTGACCCGCCCCCCGGGGGTCTGCAGTGGAACTGCAACTCTCGGTACTTCAGGCGGGTTTGACCAAAGCGGATCTGTTTGATCAGAACTTTTGGGATGAAATACGTTTCTGTTCGGCTGCATCTGCAGTCGTCGAAGAAACGAAGGAGAAAAACTGAGAACTTCAGCCCTGAAGCTCCGCCTCCTCGCAGGAGCTCAGATAATCATTTCTGCAGGAACCGTCTTCGCCGGGTTTGATCAGGTTCTGGAGCGGCACATCCTGGCAGGACAGGAAGCTCCTCTGCTGAGCAAACGGATCGGCCAGGTGACGGCGGCGGGTCAGAACCGGGACGGCAAACTCTGATCCATCAGAACTTTAACGTTCTGAGGGCATGGAAAGAAGATCGTCTGAGGACGATGATGGATGTTCGGGTCGGTTCTGAACTAAAACCCCTCCAGAGCTCCAGCATCAGCGGCTGGTTTGGGTTCTGGATGATGGAGCCGTTCAAACAGAACTTGAAGGCAGGCTCAAACCGGACCAGAACCGAGCAGATGAAGAATGGAGCTCCAGAGTCAGATGTGAGTTATGAGGACGGATCAATTATTCAGGGTTCACACTTTAAAAATATCCTGAAAATGTCCAGGAGCCTCGTTCATCCCGGATGTGGGAAGATTGGAACTTCAGCGGGATTGAAGTTCATTAGACTGAAATCTGAGGAACATTCCATCTGAGGAGAACCTCCACAAGCTTTGTCCCGGTTCTGGTCGTCGTTCAGAAGTCTTCAATCGATCTGCTTAAAATAAAGTTTAAGGAAAAATAATCCAGAATCATTTTACTGTCGTCTCAAAAGCAAAATAAACGTTTCCGTCTTCAGGTTGAATAAAGTTTAGAGTGAAGAGGAAATCTTTAGAGGTGGAACCAGAACCAACAGTCGGTCCAGATCAATGACTGATGCGGTTCTGAAGAACCAAACGTGAAGACGTCCGGAGGAAATCCAAGGAGATACGATCAGTTGATCTGGAGGATCAGATAAGTGAAGTTAATGTCAATCTGCAGTGAATTAAAACAGAGATGAGGCTCCGCCCCTTCCTCCGCGTGGACAGACAGACGATTGGATGGTCAGTCCCATCATTGATTTTGTGTTCGGTCTTGATCTCGTCAATTATTCATTCAGACGTGGTTGGAGGTAAAAGAAATCTTTAACATTTACAGCAAACTTCTGTATGTGGAGCCCGTTGACTGTCTATAAAGAACTGGACAAAGCCACTTACTTCTGGTTCCAACCAAATTAAGTTGATTCAGTTGCCATTTTTCTGTGATATGTCACATGCCACGTTGGAACCAATCGTTCTTGCCGAGCCGTGATTGGTCCAAATCAGATTTACTCTAAATCTCTATGCCAACCACTCTCTCCAATCAGGAGCCAGCTTGATGGAAGGCCACACCCCTTCTACTGAAAGCGGACATAGGAGAATCTGTCAACGACAGAGCGGCTACATCCGATTGGTCAGTTTATAACTTGAATAAGTTAAAAACTTCCTGTTTGGAACGCCAGGGGGAGGAGTCACTCAGTCCAGTTCGCTTGTACAGTCAGCCCAAAGACAGTCGTAAAAACTCACGAATCAGGTTTCCACGGTTGTAGTGAACGCTAGGGGTGTCGGAAAAAATCGATTCACATTCGAATCTAGATTCTCATTTTTAACGATTCAGAATCGATTCTAAATATCCAAGAATCGATTCGCCCCCTCCCGCCATATTCCTGCATTAATATGTTTTATTTAATGGCTCGAACCTGCTAGCTTACTTACAAGCCGTAATGTTTGTCCCGAAACGGCTACCGTAGTTTGTTTTCCCTGGAGGCGAGCGGAGATTACTGAGCGCGCGCTACGCAACATGAGAGAAAAAAAGATTCCTCCTCTCCCGTTATAAATTGGCAAATGTATGGGCTCACTTCGGATTCCACAAATCCTGGGCTAAGGAGCTTGACATGACGTGCAGTGTGTAAAATCTGCTAAATCAGACACTTCGGGAACACCTCAAATGCTCGCGCTCATATCTCGTCCCATCACCGGAGCTTAAAGTTTAAAAAGTCTTTCTCTGCCTTCATACTGTTGAAATCATCCGTCCCTCCAGGATTTCCTGATGTTTCGATAACAACTTTTAATGCAAATCCAATCAAACCCCGAGATTTGTTGCGCACCAAGTTGCAGCTTTCTATTTTCACCGCAACTTTATTGAGATCAATCTACCGTGACAACAGTCATGGATGATCACGTGACCGTTTCCCTTCCGACTCGGCCGTGCTCTCTTTAATTATCGTTCTATTGTCCTCTCACACTTTTTCTCTTCATAACGCGCGTGAACGGTCACCCCGCAGGTGAGCATGCGCTGCGTGCACGCGGAGGTGAAGGTGCGCTGTCCCCGGTGCGCGCACGCGGCACGGGGGGTGCAGGTACAGATCAGTCTGTCATATTGCGCGGGACACAGCGCTGCACAACAGGTACCGAGTATGAAGAGAAATACAGACAGAGACTCTAGAGATCTGGAACTATTTCACTTTAACTGGTAATGTAAAGGAAGAATTTAGAGTCTGCAGGAAAAGAATTCCATCTAGAACCTTCTCCACAACAAACCAAATACGTTTAAATCAACACATATTTGGGTTATGTTAGCAGGAAAGACCAAAGTTCATTTTATGTTTGACAGTTCTATTCAAGTTAAATGACAGCTCAAGGGGATGATACTGTGCTGTATTTACTTTGTGCATATGTCATAATAAAAGAATTGGAACACGAGAATATGATTTGTATTTCATAATTAAAATTTTTAGGCGCTTTTGAAAATATGTATATATTCAAACACATTGCAACTTTTTACAAAAGCTGCTGCAACATCGGCCATTTCGGGCCAGAACAATCATAAAAATCTTCTGTGAAATCCTTGAGGGTCTGAATAATATAAGTTT
Source organism: Oryzias javanicus (assembly GCA_003999625.1). NCBI lineage: Eukaryota > Metazoa > Chordata > Actinopteri > Beloniformes > Adrianichthyidae > Oryzias > Oryzias javanicus. The sequence goes on from CM012459.1 coordinate 17,769,326, forward strand.
GCACATTTTCATAAATACATTCCCTTTTTTTATTAAAATTTTTCCTTTGTGTTTTAAATGTCTGAATCGAGAATCGTTTTAGAATCGAATCGGCACCCCAAGAATCGGAATCGAATCGAATCGAATCGTGACTTGTTGTAAGATTCACATCCCTAGTGAACGCAGCCTCCCTCCAGTGGTTGGTCAGCTGTGAGTACGGATGCAGCGAGGAGCGTGCACGCATCACGTGAACAACACTAACGGGATCCCTCTTCAGGCTGCGGGATTTGGGGGCGGAGCTAAAAACGGAAAAACTTGTAGGACACGCCTGCGTCTTTCCCCCTCATGTTCACTACGACCCGTCGCCCGCAGCACGCCCATAGATGAAAACGTGAACATCTCTCTGTGGTGCAACTGAGCGTCTACGACCTTGAGGGCAGCCGTGGTGCAGCGGTCGACTCCTGATTGGAAGATTGCAGGTTTGAATATTTCCTGCAGGTAGGTCACCTGTGTTTATTCACACCTGTAAAGCTGTAAGCTGCTTCACGTCTTCTGGATATTTTGACCATTTCTGATCAAAGGAGCAGAAACCCCAAAAATCCTCCAGTCTCTGAATCCCAGAAGCAGCCAATCAGCTGGAGAGTATCATGATGATGCTCGATCTCCAACCAGCAGATCCAGACAAGATCACAGCGTCTCTGAGATCAGTCACTCTGGGTCGGTATCACCCCAGAACCAGAACCAATGTCCTAAAGCGACCTGACGTTCAGGAAGTCATGAGACAGCTGAACCAATAGGATGTGAGGAACCAAACAACCTTTCAAGGTGTTTCAAGGCTCCTCCAGAACCTTCAAGTCAGAAACTCACTGCAGCAAAAGGAGGAGACGGAACGTAAACGAGGAGGCGGAGCAATAACACCTGAGTCAGGTCCAGGTCCAGGTCCAGGTCCGGTCCTGAGGGAGTTCTGGAGCACCGACACCCCAAACACACAGATTTCAAACTCGCTGACATGAAGCAGGTGTGCTGATGCGTTCATGCTCATCCTGATTGGTCAGGCAGGTGTTTTTGACCTGGAACATGATGATGTCATCGTTCAGTGACCCCCACCAGAACCGGCGATGCTTCTGGAGCGTCCCCCTCCAGCAGCGTTCTCAGCAGAAACACAACAACTCAAGACTCCAGAGAGGTTCCTGAACGCACCATCAGGTCCGTGAGGCGTTCAGGCGCCTCACAAACACCTGTCCCTCTGTCGTCACACCTTCCCGCTTCACGGGGGATAATTAGCGCCTTTCCTCCCGCAGGTTAATCAGCTGTTAACGTGAGACTAAAGACTCGAACCTGACAGAACCAGAACCACAGACCGGTCCGGACTGAGCGGAACCAGGAGGAGGGGCATCCATCATGACGCCTCACCTGTCAGCGCTCTGCGCATGCCCACCGCAAACACGGAGGGTCACAGAATTCACCGGTGAATGTGAGGGTGGTCGTCCGACACGCACGCGCGCGCACGTTAGCCCCCCCCTCCCCGCTAGCCGGTCGGTATACGGTCACCGGTGAGAGCTCGTGACCTTAAACCGGCGGGAAAGGAGAAAAGAAAAATCACCTCAGCCCCGCGCGCGAGCCCCGCGCGGGCACGCGCCTCAGCGTGTCAGGTACCAACTTTCACTGATTAACAAGCCGCTCCAGCGCGAGCGCGTGAGACACGCCGCGCGGCGGCAGATAGCAGCGGCGATAAGAAGCGCACGCGCTCTCACACAGGAGGACGCGCACGCGCAGTGAGCTCACCTCCCTCCGGGTCCGGCTGCAGACAGGCCGGGATGTTCTTCTTCCAGCCGGGCATGATGCACGTGAGGGCGGACAGCGAGTCCAGGGCGGCGGGTCAGCGCTCACGCGGCGGGCGGCGCGAGCGGCAACATGGCTAGCTAGCGTTAGCTTCCGCCGCTGCACCTCTGCCTCTCTCTACCGCTCTCTCTCTCTTGCGACCCCCCCCCTCCCTCTCTCTCTCCCCGTCTTTATGTCTCTCGACCCCTCCCCCTCCGTAACTCGACCCCCGCGAGCCTCCCCGGAGGAGCGCGAGGCAGAACCGCGAGCTCCGCTTCGGACGGAACCGGTTCTCTCGAGCTCTGAAGAGCTCACAGCGATTCACCGGAGAGCGCGCGCGGCATTTATTCACTTTAGGACCAGGGGCGCGACTACCGCGGGGGTCCTCAGAGACCCCCCGCGAGGGAACCTGTGGTCGGTCCTCCTCTGATGCTCGCGCGCGTGCTCCTGTTTAAATCCGCGGCCAGTGTTTAAAATCACAGACGTTTAACAATCTGAGAGATTTAGTTTGAAACATTTCAAGGTTCTGTTCTTTATCAAACATTTAATGTAGAAAAAAAACTAGAAAATATGGATTATCTGTGTTAATACTAGTGGGAATGTTTTTTGCTGAAAGTGCAAAAGCTATTAGCAAAATGCTAAATTTACTAAAATGTTTAAAGTTGACCGTTGAAGTTGTCCTGCATTTATGAAAAATGGCTGGTAAGTTTGCTTAACAATCCTCAATACGTGCAAATTTAGCTGCTTAAATATGAGCTAAACTCTAAATTAGCTCCTAAAAAAAACATAGATGCCAAATTAGCCTTTAAAATCCAGCACATTAGTCACATACTAGCTCAACTCCAAAATAAACCTGAATATCCTTAGTAAAATTAGTCAAAAATGTTAGCCTGTTCCTAAAATATTAGATCAAACTAGCATAAAAACCTCAGTAGGTGCCAAATAAGCCTAAAAAGCTAGCACGTTGCTAAAATACTAGCGTAACTCCTAAAAAGCCTAAAACCCTTAGTAAAATTAGTCAAAAAAAGTTAGAATGTTGCTAAAATCTTAGATAAAATCAAAAGTAGCCTAACAACGTTATAGATGATAAATTAGCCAAATTTGTTAGCCTGTTCCTAAAATATTAGATCAAACTAGCATAAAAGCCTCAGTAGGTGCCGAATAAGCCTAAAAAGCTAGCACGTTGTTAAAATACTAGCGTAACTCATAAAAAGCCTAAAAAATTCTTAGTAAAATTAGCCAAAAAAAGTTAGCCTGTTGCTAAAATATTAGATAAAATCAAAAGTAGCCTAACAATGTTATAGATAATAAATTAGCCAAATTTGTTAGCCTGTTCCTATCTAAACTCAAAAGTAGCCTAACAACTATATTTGATAACACTTTAGCCAAAAAAGCTGGTATTTTTCTAATAAAAATTTGATTAAATTAGCATAGAAAACCTTAATAGATGCCAAATTATCCTAAAAACCAGGAATATTGTTAAAATACTAGCTTAACTCCAAAATAGCCAAAAAATTCTAATTAAAATAAGTCCAAAACGTTAGCCTGTTGCTTAAATATTAGTTAAACTCAAAAGTAGTCTAACAAATCTTAGATAACAAATTAGCCAAAAACGTTGGCATGTTAATAAAATACTAGATAAAATTAGCATAACAAACAAACTCAGTAGATACCAAATTAGGATAAGAAAGCTAGCATATGCTAAACTACTAGCTCAACTCCAAAATAGCTTAAAAATCCCCAATAAAATTAGCCAAAAAATGTTAGCATGTTGCTAAAATATCAGATAAAATTAGCATAGAAACTTCATTAGATGCCAAAACGAGATAGCGTAATGCTAATTTATAACAATTAGAATTAAGAAATCCTCATAAATGTAATTTTCAGCCCACATGACCTCCATTATCAGAGATATACCACAAGAGCGTTTTAAAACAGGATCTTCATCACGGCTCTTTCAGCTCAAAGTTCAGTTCAGTTCAACCGTCTGGTAAATAATAAATAGAAAAACTCTGAAATCTTCAGCTTTTCTCTGTCCGCTCCTCATGAAGGTCAGCCAACAAAACCAGACGGTCGGAGCAGAACTCTGCAAACGTTATCAGCAGAACCTTCACATCAGATCGGATCACTCTTCCTGTATGGATGAGCGGGAAACCACTGCAGCCAATCAGAGATGAATCCTCAAACTCTCCATTCTGCTCATTCAAAACCAATTATAGTTTGATTGTTGAACATGAATCTACTGAATCTTCTCTTGATTTCTGAAAAAACAAATATATTTGAATTTAATTGATGTACAAAAATTGTTCACACACAATGCATTGTGGTCTATATTTCCTAATCTAATGAGCACTAATGCTCTCTGGGTTTTTGCAGAGAATTCTGGGAAATTCCTCGGGTGCTCAACTTTGTGCGTGTAGATTCAGACAGAGAACACACTGTAGGAATTCAGACTCAGCCTGAGAGGATCACAGCTGGACTGAGTGACTCCTCCCCCTGGCGTTCCAAACAGGAAGTGGCTCAGTCATTCTATTGGTCAGAATAAACATTTGAACATCTTCTTGATAATTCTGTTTTTTCATGATATTTTCTCAAGTCATTAAAGTTACAAACTGACCAATCAGATGCCTCAGTAAAAACACGTGTAACCCGCTGGCCCCACCTCCAAGCATTTGATTGACAGATTTCAGCGGGAGGGGTGTGGCTTTCTGACAAGCTCCCTCCTGATTGGAGAGAGTGGTTACCATGGAAACATTGACTCAGACTGAGGTCGTCTGGTTCCAACATGGCGACGTCCGTACAGCAGAGAAATGGCGACTGAATTGGCTTCATTTGGTTGGAGCTGGAAGTAAAGCATTCTCTATGGATGATGTCACTCTCACTCTGTCCAGTTCTCTTATACAGTCAGCCGGTTTTATGCATTCTGGTCAGAGTTTGTGCCTCCAAGCGATCAGCTGTTGGAACAGCAGTTTCGGCTTCTGAGTGGGGGGGGTGGGGGTGTATTAGGATTCCTGCTCATTGAGTCCACAGAGTTGAGAGGAAGAAACTTTATGTGACATTAGAGAAAACAGAACTGAACAAACTTTCAGGACTTTCATTGTTGGATTTCTCTTCTGGAACCAGCGGCGCCGTAAAGACGAGTAATTCTTCCCTGTTGGCTGCAGGAGAGCGGAGACCGCACACACGGCTGCACGCCGGCGGTCCGAGTCCTGTCTGGACTCGCCTCCGAGGAATTCACCCCCCGGCTCCTCCCAGCTGAGGGTGACCTCCCCTCACAGAGATGTCTGTGCTGAAGGTCTGCCACGGCCTGCAGGGTCCCGATCACCTGGATCTGGTGATCAGAGATCACCTGGATCACAAAATAGAAACATTTCAATAGTTTTAATGAGGATTTTCTGCTGTTGTAGAATTCTTCCTAACATTTCGTTGTGGTTTTTTTTTCCCAGAGGATTTTCATTTGGCTGCAATTCCTCAATAGCGCCACTAGATGGCTCCTAATTCCTCGGATTGGCTTTAAACCTGTAAAAACGGGTTCATAAATGCTGAACGAAGGATTCTCCTGATAGTTGATCTGATGAAGAACCTCCATGTAACTGAATCTTCTCCTCTTTATTCTGCAGCTTTCATAGATGGATCTTGATCCAAAGCATTGATGATGGATCAGGATTATCTGCAGTTAGAGGACGATGGAGGAAGATGTTCAGATGATTCCAGAGGAACATGAAGCTCCGTCGTTTACGGGATCTTCAAAGTTCAAAATAAAAGCCATTAGAGGTACTTTATTTTGAAAAGTAAAGCTGCTGGAACTTCGGAGCCTTTGATGTTTCGATTGAAGCTCCTCAGAATAATGAGATGAAACGTTTCCGTCCTTTTTGATGTTTCCCGCTCTGTAATGACATCAGTGTAGAAATTAAAAGAGGAATCTGAGGCTCTTTTTAAACTGGATTGTAAAAAAAAAGTTTTTATGTGAAGGTTGACCAAACTGGAATAAATATAAAAAAGAGAGAATCAAACAGAATCATCTGGAGTGTCAGTGAGGTTATCTGAGGTCAAACTAACAGAACTTCACCTGAATCTGGGTTTGGGTCAAAGTGAGTTTTGAATTCAGTCGACGTCTACATTTTTCTTGACAGAGTTTCCAAACACGCATCCTTAAAACATGAAAACATTCATGTCATTTTTAAGCTACGCATCATGTTTGGTGGAAGTCGACGTCTGCGGGAGCGTCCCGCCGGAATCCAGACTCCAGCCGAGATTCCGGAGCGGAGCGGCCATTTTCCCTCCCCGCGGAGCGGCGGCGCAGAGGAGGGAGAGCTGGGGAAGATGCAGCGGCGTGGAAGAACGTGTGTCTGCAGGCGAGGAGGCTGACCTGGATGTGGAGGGACAGAGTCACGTGGATCCCTGCAGCCTTTCAGACTAAAAGCGCGCTGATTCGTCATTGTTGGAGCGGACGGTTTCCTCCGCTGATGGACTCACATGTTGGGTCACACTGAGGGTGCCAACGTTTGACTGGAAGGGCCAAGTAAGAGGTAGATTTGAGGAACATTCAAACTCTGATCCATTTATCCTGCTGGACTGAAGCAGCAGAGCTTAAATAGTGAAGATCAGTTTCTATTTTGGAGGTTTTAAGTTTATTTATCCTGAAGTCTCACCTGATCATCTTCTGATCTGTTTTCCAATCGTTTCCAGTCGTCTTCTCGTTATAATTCTGCTGTTTTTAGCCAAAATCTGTCATAGTTTCTGCAGAGCGGCAGGAGTTCCTCAGACTGTTGCTGCAGGTTAAGCTGCCCTGACTTCCCATCATCCCCTTCCTTTCACTCTCTCTCCTGCTAGCTTACAGCCCCTCACATCCCAACATAACATAGCGGTGCAACAATAAAGATCTCGATCATCCGTCCAGTTCTGATCCAGATTCCAGATCAGACCAAGGAAACAAAGACGTTCATGGATCTATTTGTCTGTATCAGAGCAGGGCGGAGCTTGGAGCTTGTGGCTCCGCCCAACGTATTTTAATCCTTTATAAACAGCATTTTTTCATCTGCATTTTACTCTGAATAGGTCTTTAAGAAGAGTCAAACCTGGAACTCTTTCACTGTTTAATGTCTGAAAGCACCGAAAACAAATCCTAATCTAAATCTCAATCTGAATCCTAAACTGAATCTTAATCTGAATCCTAATCCGAGTCCTGTGACAAATACTAAATTGATTTGTAATCTAAATCCCAAACTAAATCCTAATCAAACTCCTGATCTGAATCTGAATCTGGAGCGTTGCTAACGGTTACTGCAGCCAAATGCAGGACTACATATGTTTAAAGCTCTTTCACAATAAAAGCTCCACAGACCTGGAACACCATACCCGCCAAATTAAAAGCCCTGTCAGGTGTAAAACAGTTTTCTTATAAACTAAAACAACATTTTAAAGTCTTCCTGTGACATTATTTTTATTTTAAAAATACGTTCTCAGTAGTGTTCTCGTTATGATTATGAAGATTTTAACCAAAATCCCACAACCTAAATGTCTTAAAAAGCTGTTTTTCATGTTGATCTGAAGCCTTATATCCTCCAGCAGGAGACCGAAATTTCACAGAATCCTTTCCAACTGCGGTCAAATGAGCCGCCGTTCGCATTTCCGTGGTCACATCAGGAAGCTCCGTGGAGTCTGGTGGAGATGTTCCAGCATTCTCAGTCTGGCTGAAGCCAGTGACGGCTGATTTGACCACGGAAATGTGAACGGCGGCTCATTTGACCGCAGTCAACGGGAAGGTTGTCTTCTCTTCTCCAGAACCCGTGCTTGGACAGACGAGGAGGGTTTAGAGATTTTCTGAGACTGTTTGATTGACGGAGATTTAAAAGGAGAAATACTCGGAAAAACAAAAACATTTCTTCCTATATTTGTCCTCTTTCATAAGATAAATGCCACACATACATGTTTAAAACTCAGAAAACAGGATTTTCATCAGAGAGGGATTCTGAGTCCAGTGGAGCCATGTTTTATCAATGTTTCGCATTGTATGCATCATACGTGTTGATGTTTGTGTCTCTGTTGTTTGTGTTTTCTCCTGAACCTGGTCTGCAAACTAACTGTTAGCTAGATTGGCTGCATTTGTCTCTTTCAAATAAATATTAAAAAAGAATTATCTCGAGTCAGTCTAGTCCAGAGGTCTGCAACCTGCGGCTCCAGACCCACTTGTGGCTCTTTCATCTCTCCATGGTGGCTCTCTGGATGAAGAAAAATAAAATAGGAATTTAAAAAAAAATATTTAGATTAGCTATTATTTAGCAACATGCTAATGTTTTTGGCTAATGTGTTATGTACTGGGATTTATAGGCTAATTTAGAGTTTTAGCTAATATTTTAGTAACATGCTGATGTATTCAGCTAATTTGTCATCTACTGAAATTTTTGGGGGGATAATTTAGAATTTAGCTTTAATTTTAGCAACATGCTAACGTTTTTGACTAAGTTACTTTACTGAGGAATTTTAGGCTATTTTGGAGTTCAGCTAGTAATTTAGCAACAAGATAGCATTTTTTTTTGGCAGATTTGGCCTCTAGTTTTTATGCTAATTTGGAGTTTAGCTAATATTTTTGCAATTTGCTAAAATTTTTAGCTAATTTTTTATCTACTGGAGGTTTTAGGCTAATTTTGAGTTTAGCTTTTATTTCAGCAACATGCTAACATTTTTGGCTGATTTAATTTACAGAGAAATGTTATGCTAATTTGAAGTTCAGGTAGTAATTAAGCAACGAGCTAGCTTTTTTGCTAAAAACGTTAAAAGAAACCCTCTTTCCGGGATATTAGTTTCTTTTAATATATTTTTTTTGCTTTTGTTTGTGTAAAATTAGACATTCATATTTATAAAAATAAATTAATAAAGTTATAAATGCAAATCCAAGTTTCTTAAAGGCTAACGTAAGTCAATGCGGCTCCTTATAGGTTTTGATCAGTAGAAAACGAACCCAAACGGCTCTTTTACTCTTAAAGGTTGCATAGAACTGGTATAAAAGAGATTCAGAAGAGCGTAGATCTACGTTCTCCAGAGTTCATCTGAGAAGATCTTCCTGATCTGATCTGATCTGAATCAAATCGGAGTGTTCCCTCTTGATACCACAAAGTTCTGACCGACTTTTCTGTCATTTTCCATCAAACCCAGATGATTTAACCCCGCCCACTCTAAGGCCCGCCCCCTCCAGCTCAGCTCACGGCCAAACAGAGATCCTCTTCCTCACACCTTCATCCTCTTCCTCATGGCGGTTTCCCGAAGAGGAACGGTGAGCGTTGGTGCTGCAGCTGCGGCTGAAACCAGCAGCCGAGCACACGCACGTGCGCGCGCGCGCGCACGCATCCTCACTGGAATCACAGCATGCATATGTCAGCTGCTGCATTATGTGTGAACAGAGAGCGCCCGGGGGTTTGTAAACATCCCACTCCACTGATCTGTGACTCACTGACACACACAACACACACACAACACACAACAGACACACACACAACAGACACACAACACACACACATAACACACACACTCACACAAGCAAGCGTCTGTCCTTGAAAAAACACTCACTTATCCCTGATTGTTTAAACAGCCTGAACCTGATGCTAAACTGATGACAGAAACACAACACAACCATTAAACACACACACACACACACACACACTCCTCTGCGTTGTATTTGGCCTTTTCAACAGAATAACTGTAAATCTAAATAACTTCTAGAGTTCAACTCTTAACATAATCTGAACATTTCCTGCCTTAATCCAGATTTATGTCTTTAGTGGATCATTTCAAACTGAACAGATCGTTCTCAGATTATCAGAATAAAGAGGATTTATGAGGGAAACAACATCTTCTATTATTAATCTAACCAGTTAAGAATTACAGACTTAATGCAAAGTTCTTAACCTAATTCTAAACAAAATTCAAATCCTAATCTAAACCTCAAACTGCATTGTAATCTAAATTCTAATCTGAATAATAATCTAAATTTTAATCTGAATTCTTAAATGGATCCTAAACTGAATTGTACTCTAAATTCTAAACTAAATCTCAATCTAAATTCTAGTCTGAATCCTTATTTGAATCCTCAATTATCCTAATCCCAGATTTATCTCATAAATCAATACATAAATTACTTTTGTTTTTATGTTTTTATTTGTTAGAGTTTTACATCAAACTAATAAAAACAGGAATCAGTAAAAATGCTCCTGGTATAACAGTCTGGCACGGCGGTGGAGGGATGCTGATGTGGGCTTGCTCTGTGTTCATTGATCTTCAGGAGGGAAGTTCATGCTGAACCAAAACGTTTTTGAACCCACAATGGATGCTTCTGGAACAAAGAGGAGGAACTGCAGGCTTCAGCTGGGTCTGCTCCACTCACAGGTGATCCAGGTGTGTCCATCAGCATTACTGGATGGAGAATGGGGAGGGGGTTCCTCTCAGACAGTTGAACCACAGATCGTCTCAGAGCCAGAACCCGGACCCTGATGAGGCGTCTTTCATCGCTGCTGCTTCTGAGGACTTTTCTCTGAGTAGACTTTAAAAGTGATGATTCATGATGAGCTTTAAAGCATGTTGTATTTTATATTTATGTTCTAATAAATCTAAATACTCATTATTTTATGTATATTTTTTTGCTTTTAGTTTACTCTATTCATCATCTTTAGGTTTTACTTTCATCTGGATTTCATCTTTACTCTTTGAATTTCACTTTCTTGATTCATTTTAGTAGAAGAGTATTTTTATAAAGGAGGGTTTTAAAAAAAAAAAAATCAGTTTTAGTTTGACTTTTTGTGAGCTTGTCGCTTTATTTTGAAAGGTTTTTGTAAACTACGAAGCAATGGAAGTGACATAACTAACAAAAAATAAATAAATAGAACAAATTGTTCCAAAATGAATCATTTGAGACCAGAAATTAGTATTTTTTTGCACAAAAGTTTTTATGGAGGTAAAAATGATAATTTTGTGACCAAAAATTAGCTTAGTGAGCACAAATGAGTATTTTGTGTACATAAATCAGTCATAGGAACCAGATATACTAAAATACCGATTTATGTACACAAAAATGCAAATTAAGAGCTAATTTGTGGTCATAAACTATTAATTTGATGAAACAAATCATTATTTAAAATGTCATGTCCAGGGCTCCGTAGAAATACACATTTAAAAATATAAATTAAATTTTCCTCATAAAAGTACATTTAAATGTCACGTTTCAACATTTTAGAGTCACCCCAAGGAAATAAAAAAGTTATAAATTGGAGAAAATAAAGTTTAATCGGTAAAGCGCATTTAAAGAAACAGGACGCAGGAAACGGGCGCTGACCTTTGACCCCTCCGCGTCCAGTCCCCGCCCCTCTGCAGAGAAAACGGGAGCTCCATTCAAACACAGCGAACTGCGCGGCCCGGGATGCGACAGTCGCTGTAGAAGAGACCGGCGGCCGCAGCAGAAGAAGAAGCGACCGAACTCACCTTTACCTGCAGAAATCGTGCACTTCCAGAAGCGGGCACGCGGGACTTCACGTCTTTCTAGCGCAGTCAGCTAGCAGGAGGCTAACGGCTAACAGCACCGCCATGGCGAGCGCCTCGTACCACATCTCCAACCTGCTGGAGAAAATGACCTCCAGCGACAAAGATTTCAGGTAAACGGGGGTCCGGACGGGTCCAGCGTGCCCCGCGGTTCTGGTTCGAGGCTCGCGCGGGGCTTTTTGGAGGCTAAACTGCGGCAGCTCCCAGGAAGGCCTCGGGCTGCTATGCTAGCTGCTAGCTTAGCACCTGTCGGATCGTCGGCGTGCCGCCCGCCCGCCCGGCAGCTCACAGGCTGCGGCTTCGTCCGGTTTGACAGCGGCTCGACCGGCGTCAGCGGCGGGTAAATCTGTGTTCGCGGCTCGTGCCTCTGGCCGGACCGGAGGGGGAACGAGCGTCCGGGAGCGGCTAGCCCTCCCGCTAGCGGGTTAGCACTAACTTCTGTCATGCCGCAGCTCGTGGAGAGCCGCCGGGGTGAACGGCTGCTGTCCCGGATGGAAGTTAGAGGGAGCCCCGGCGGGGACCCGCAGGCGGATTTTGGGGGGTGTTGGCGCGTTGACCCCCCCGCAGCAGGCCGGACACTGCGGGATCGGGCGGATCTGCAGGCTGAGCCGCAGAGAGCTGTCAGGAAAACTGAAAACATGACAAACTTTATTTATAACACCCGTGAACAATACAGCCTGTATGTGTCAGGTAGAGATTTAAACATGTTAGCATGGCTCCAAAAATCAGGACTAATCTGCTGGAACCTTCACCTGCTGCTCCAGACTTCCTCCAGCTTTCTGTCAGGACTTCCATGAGTTCGTCTTGATATTGAAATCTTTTTGTCTTTGAATGTTTTCCTGGATTTTCTCCTCTCTCTGACCCGCTGGATCCTCTGAGCGGATCCGTTCTCTGAGGTTCTGGAATCTCTTAAATAGTTTCTGTCTTTCATATGTTTGGATTTAATGTATTTTTATGCTCATCACAGTTGTTGTTTTTAAAATATGTCTTAATGAAACTGGTTCAATGTTTCCTTTTAAAAAAAGAAAGGAGTCAACAAAGAAAAAATGTTAATTCTGGCAGTTTTTGGCCTAATATAAACCAGGTTTGATCTAGGATTAGTCATGATCTGATCCAGGTTTGGTTTAGATCTTATCCAGGTTTAGTCCGGGTTTCGCTCTGATCTGATCTGGGTCTAGCCCAGGCTTGGTCCGGGTTTCAGGTTGTCTGTATGCTCCAGATCTGGAGTGTGGTTCTGGTTCTCCTGGTTCTGCTCTTGAGCTCAATGACATGAGGAAATGATCTTCGCTTCAATCACATTCTTCATTATTTTTTCTCTAAATTGTAAGTCTATGGTTAAACAAATGGTTGAGTTCTGGTTCTTGAACCCACAGAACCTCCGGTTCCAGAAGCTGGATCTTCTTTCTTTACATTCTGGATAGTTGAACAGAAAACTCCAGAACTTTTCTGCTGACATTTCCCGCTCTTGTTGCTGGAAGCGTTTCCACGTAGAAAGCTGTCAGACAGGTTGATCTGCTGCAGGCATGCTCCTCCTCAGAGGGTTCTAGGTTCTGTTTGGTTCTGAAGGTTCTGCTCTCTTACTGCAGATCATCTATGATGATGAAGTGAAATGAGGAGCAGCAGATGCTTTTGATGAGCTGCTGTTCATCAGGATGAAGAGTCTTCTGATGGTAGAATCCTGTGGAGTTCTGCTTAAGCCTCATGGTTCTGGTGGCATGTGAGCAGATAGACCTGCAGCCACACTGTTGTAAGCTGGTTACCATGGTTACAGGGACCACGCGGTAGCAGCTTGACGAAAGGGACAGGATGAGGCCGGCGTTGTCAGGAAAACCCTCCAGGTTCTCCTGGGATCAGGTCCAATCTCTCAGACATGAGCTGCAGACGGGCCGGTCCTAAAGCGTCACATGGTTCTGATGAACTCTGGAGCGGGTTTGTGCAAAAGCGTCAGAGAATCCGAGGAGGATGAAGCTCTCCTCTTCATCAGGAAGAGTGACGCGGCTTTTCATCTGCAGCTTTGTCTGGGTTCTGGTGACGGATCGGGAGCGGCTCCTCTCATCTCTGCCGAGTGCATGTGAGCGTGCACGAGGAGTCGGCGGAGTCGGTGGGGGGCCGCCCCCCCTGCAGGAGCGCTCGGATTCTCTGACGTGCTGCAGAGCGACTCTGGATCTGAGGAGGTTTATGAAAGGAAAGCAGAGTCTGATTCCAGCTGAGGACACGCCCCCTTCACTGCCCAGGGAGGAGGAGCCCCACATGCTGGGAGGGGTCAGAGGTGACCTTCATCCCAGCATCCTGAACATCCCAGACTCTGGATCAGTTCTACAGTGTGAAGGAACAGGAAGTCAAACTTCTTCTGTCTGGATCACTTCCTGTAGTTTCTTCACACAGGTGAGCCAGGTGTGTAAAACACCTGTGTGAATAAACGCTCGACAGTGGAGCTGCAGCATCCAGGTGTTTGAACCAGAGTACAGATTCACAGCACTGATGTCTCTTTAGGCTCCGCCTCCGATCCACCTGAAGGTTTTCAGATGAAACACTTCAGGTAATTTGACACCAGAGGTCTAGAAGTATCTCTGATCTTCAACTAAAGGTAAATAAAAACAAAAACGTCAGAAACAAAGCTGAGGCCACGCCCCTCTGTAACCCGCCTCCTGCCGGTACCGTTAGAGCGTTTCTCCAGAACCTGCTGCTCCGTCTGGACCCGACCCGCTTCCTGTGACCCCAGCAGGTCAGAGGTCACGACCGTGTTCTGCTTCCAGGTTCATGGCGACCAACGACCTGATGACGGAGCTGCAGAAGGATTCCATCAAACTGGACGACGACAGCGAGAGGAAGGTGGGTCTGCCCCCCCCCCCCCCCCCTCCCTCACCTGAGGTGTTTTGTTTCTGGGAAGCTCAAACTGACCCGCCCCCGAATGATTGACAGGTGGTGCGGATGATCCTCAAGCTGCTGGAAGACAAAAACGGCGAGGTTCAGAACTTAGCTGTGAAATGGTAAAAACACGCCGCCGCCGCCCGTCGTGTGTCCGCTCCCCGCCCCCTTCTAAACCTGTGGGTGCGCTTGTTTCGTCAGCCTGGGCCCGCTGGTCAGCAAGGTGAAGGAGTACCAGGTGGAGACCATCGTGGACACGCTGTGCACCAACATGCTGTCGGACAAAGAGCAGCTGCGAGACATTTCCTCCATCGGACTCAAAACTGTGATTGGAGAGTTGCCGCCGGCCTCCAGCGGTAACGCCGCTCGCGCTCTTCCGCCGGACTCGCGGCGTCACGCCGTCTGATGACCGGAGACGACCTCTGCTCTGTCTCCACCAGGTTCCGCTCTGGCCGCCAGCGTCTGCAAGAAGATAACGGGTCGGCTGACGAGCGCCATCGCCAAGCAGGAAGACGTGTCCGTGCAGCTGGAGGCGCTGGACATCATGGCCGACATGCTCTGCAGGTGAGGGGCCGGGGGGGGGGCCGCTCTCAGCCACCAGGGGGCGCCGCTTCAATTCAATTAATTGTTTTCCCAATAATATGATCGCACAGAAGCAGAAAGTGAGTCATAGAATACAAACAAAAACTGTAGACCACACGTGTCAGAGTCAAGGCCCGGGGGCCGGATCCGGCCCTCCAGGTCATTTTATTTTATATTAATGGCCCGACATTATCTTGAGCTCATTTCTAGCTTGTATAGTTTTGACTAAATATATTTTTATGGAGAATAAAATATTAAGTTATTTAAGTCGATTTATTCTGGAATAATATTCCCGCCTTTTTATTATTCAGAATTATGTTAAAAAGTTACAGTTTAAAAAATTGTCATTCTGTTAGCTTATTGGACTGTTATGGTATTTACTCAGATTTTTAAGGCTTTTTTTGAGTTTAGCTCATATTTCAGCTACATGCTAGCTGTTTTGGCCAATTTAAGATTTGTTTTTTTGTTGTTTTTAGGCTCTTTTGGAGTTAGGCTAATCGTTTAGCTGGATATCACTTCAGAGTTTTCAGCTTCAGTGTTTTAGCTATCAATTTCAGCATCTTCAGCTGCCAAATTCAGCTTACAGCACTCCTACGAGCATTATTGCAGGTAATGCTCTATATCTAGTTCATAATTATGTTAAAAAGTTACAGTTTTAAAAAATGTTGCTTTTAGAGTGTTCACTACTGATCCTGGTGTGTTTTGGATTTTGGCCCCTTGTGTGATTGAGTTTGACACTCCTGCCTTAAACCCTCCTTCCCAAAATGGAAAAACTCCTAAAAATCCTGATTCAGGAAACAAAGAAGAAACCTCAGTGATGTCACGGACGGACAGGTGATTTACCTGGAATTTACCTGTCCCGCTCCCCTGGAGGGGAGTGAGGAAGAGGAACAACACCCGAATCCCACTGCACCAAACAGAAGCTCAGAGAAACACATAGAATATCATAGAGGAGGAGAAAACCTGAAATACCGCTGAGTCATGTTTTGTGAATGCTCTCTGCAGACAGGGCGGCCTCCTGGTCAACTTCCACCCCTCCATCCTCAGCTGCCTCCTCCCCCAGCTCACCTCCCCCAGGCTGGCGGTCAGAAAGGTGAGTGTCTGCGCCGCCGCCGCGGCGTCTGCGTCCGCGTGCTGACCTGCAGCTGCGGCTCTTTCAGAGGACCATCATGGCTCTGGGTCACCTGGTCATGTCCTGCGGGAACCTGGTCTTCATCGACCTGATCGAGCACCTCCTGACCGAGCTGGGCCGGAACGACAACATGTCCACCACCCGCACGTACATCCAGTGCACGGCGGCCATCAGCAGGCAGGCGGGCCACAGAATCGGTGAGGCGCCGAGACTCAGCAGAGCGCTGGTGTTCGGGGGAGGAGCTAACCTTCACCTGTGACCCTGTCAGGAGAGTACCTGGAGAAGATCATCCCGCTGGTGGTGAAGTTCTGCAACGTGGACGACGACGAGCTCCGGGAGTACTGCATCCAGGCCTTCGAGTCCTTCGTCAGGAGGTAGGAGGAGGCGGAGCCCCGAGCCGCAGCCGGCTCCTCCCCCGTTTAAACGATTGTTTATCTGAAGGTGTCCAAAGGAAGTTTACCCCCACGTTCCCACCATCATCTCCATCTGCCTCCGGTACCTGACCTACGACCCCAACTACAACTTTGATGACGAAGACGAGGACGACAACGCCATGGACGCCGAGCAGAACGACGAGGACTATCAAGGTAACCGGCAGAGCTGCGGAATGACGGCTGAGTCATGTGGGCGGGGCTAACTCTGGCTTACCTGGCGTCCAGGTAGCGACGACGAGTACAGCGACGACGACGACATGAGCTGGAAAGTTCGGCGGGCGGCCGCCAAGTGTCTGGACGCCGTGGTGTCGACGCGCCACGAGATGCTGCCTGAGTTCTACCGCTCCGTCTCGCCGGCGCTCGTGTCCCGATTCAAGGTAAAGTGGGCGTGTCCCACCCGAGGACCGGAGGAAGACAGCCGCCCGGCTGATGGGAAGTGTGTGGTTTCAGGAGAGGGAGGAGAACGTGAAGGCCGACGTCTTCCACGCGTACCTGTCGCTGCTCAAACAGACGAGACCGGCGCAGAGCTGGCTGACCGACCCAGACGCCATGGAACAGGGCGAGACGCCGCTGACCATGCTGCAGAGCCAGGTGAGCGGCTGCGGGTCCAAGCCCTCCACCTCAGCGTCTGTGACAACAACCCAAATCAAGTTTGTCCTTTTGATCAGTTAGAGGCCACGCCCATTTACTTCCAAAAGAAGGCCTTTGCGGTCTAACTCCGCCCCTTTTGGCTGCTCGAAACCGCCCGACAAACCAAATTATGATGATGATGAAAGATGCTAGCATAAATGCTAAAGGTCGTAGTATTGAGGCTTACGTGAAGTAAAACAAAGCAGCATAACGAGCTAAATAACATTAAGTTATGCTAAAGTTAAATAATGCTAACGCTAAATTATGCTAAAGTTAAGACATGCTAGCAATAAATGGTGCTAAAGTGAAAAGATGCTAAAGTTAAATTATGCTAATGACAAATTATGCTAAAATGAAAAATTGCTAACATTAGATTAAGATAATGCTTACATATGATAACTAGGGCTGCCACAAACGATTATTTTAATAGTCGACTAATCACCGATTATTTTTTCCGATTAGTCGACTAATCGATTCATGGCCAAACTGGATGTAAAGATGCTGAAGTTGATAACCAGCTAAAATATTAGTTAAATGCCAAATTAGCCAAAAAATAAAAAGAGCCAAAGTTAGCCTAAATAGCTAGCATGCTGCTGAAATATTAGCTAAATTCCACATTAGCCTTAAAAAAACGGAAAAATCCTACATTAGCCAAAACAGCTAGCATATAGCAACTCAAAAGTTGTCTAAAAAACGTAAAAAAGCTAGTTAGCCGAAATAGCTAGCATGCTGCTGAAATATTAACTAAACTCCAAAATAGCCTAAAAAACCTTAATAAATGCCAAAATATTCCAAAAAGCTAGCAGAATGCTATTATAACTTTCAACTTTACTACAATCTGACTTCATGCAATATAAAATAACGACTAATCGACTATTAAATTAGTCGTCGATTATTTTAATAGTCGATTAGTCATCGATTAGTCGACTAATCGTGGCAGCCCTAATGCTAACGTGAAATGATGCTAAAGTTAAATGTTGCTAACAATAAATGTTGCTAACAATAAATGATGCTAATGCTAAATGATTCTTAATTGAAATTGCTAACATTTCTAAGCAAACGGATGAGAAGAAAGATGCTAACCGAAGAGCTCTGATTCATTTTCGCTCACAGACATTAAAGATGAAGCTAACGAGGCTAAAAGCTACGTTTGATGATGCTAACGTCTCATGATGACTCCTCAATTGTTCCGTTTTTGAACGTTTAGTGTTTGTTTGTCACCACATCTTGTGCAGTTGTTTGGTCATCCTGTGCTGAAGACTGATCTTTGATCCCCTTCCTCCTCCTCCTCCTCCTCCTCCTCCTCAGGTCCCCATGATCGTGAAGGCGCTCCACAAGCAGCTGAAGGAGAAGAGCGTGAAAACGCGCCAGTGCTGCTTCAACATGCTGACCGAGCTGGTCAACGTTCTTCCAGGGGCGCTGACTCAGCACATTCCCGTTTTGATACCAGGTACTGCTGGACGGTGGGCGGTGCTGCGCTGCGCGGCGTGGTGAGGGTGACCTTTGACCCCGCCCTCTTTGTCCTGCAGGAATCATCTTCTCCCTAAACGATAAGTCGAGCAGCTCCAACCTGAAGATCGACGCCCTGGCCTGCCTCCACGTCATCATGGTCACGCACCCCGCTCACGCCTTCCACGCCCACGTGCCCGCCCTCGTCCCGCCCGTGGTGGCGTGCGTGGGAGACCCCTTCTACAAGATCACCTCCGAGGCGCTCCTAGTCACCCAGCAGCTCATCAAGGTAGGAGCGGACCGGCTCTGCGCCGCGTTTCCGCTACAGCTGTGACGCCGCAGGTAAAGGCTGTTCTCTGCTCCGCCCCCTGCAGGTGATCCGGCCTCTGGATAACCAATCAGAGGGCTCCGACAGCTTTGACCCCTCCCCTTACATAAACGACCTGTTCACCTGCACAATCAAGCGGCTGAAGGCCGCCGACATCGACCAGGAGGTTAAAGAACGAGCCATTTCCTGTATGGGACAGATCATTTGTAACCTAGGTAACTTTGGACATTTTAAAATCTAGTTATAAAACTCTGAAAGATCAGAGTTAGAGTTGTAAATAACAGTATCATCACTATTAACAAAAGGAGTAAACAGGAGGGGGCCGAGAGTGGAGCTTTGTGGAACACCTTTTTCTAGTACACGTTTAATAAACAGATGACCTATTGGAATCTGCTGTGAAGATGGAACTTTAGGATTACATCAGAGCTGAAACCCATTCAGCATTTCTGGCAGAGATCCACCACAAACTGAAAACTCAGATTATCCTTTTTGCTGCATTGAGATATGTGACGCAGGAAGTCTTTTATTTTGAAAGGATGTCATTTTTTTTTCATATTTTGAAAAAGAAGTTCCAACGAAAATGTTCAGATCATTAACATTGTAAACATTGTTCTGTTTTGAGTGTTTAGGTCAACCGAGTGTTAGCATTAGCCGTCCTATGGGAAATTCCATTGTATGTTAGCTTCAAGCTAGCAGTTTTTAGCATTATGTATTAGATCAATTTCCACTTTTATGGTTTGACCAAACGTTAGCATTAGCCGTCCTATGGGAAATTCCATTAAATGTTAGCATCAAGCTAGCAGATTTTAGCTTTGTGCGCTAAATCAATTTATATTGTTATGAATCAATTGTTGATCTATTAAGTTTAAATTGATTCAAGTTGATTAATCGATTGTATCAACGCAGCCCTAGTGTTGAAGGTTGCAGACCCCTGACCTACGGTCACAGGAAGTAAATAAACCTTCAAAGTAAAACGTTGGTAAAAGTTCTCTTTTTCAAAATAAAACCTATTAAGAGTTTTTCCTTAATTAAAAGACATTATGTTGAAGTTCAGATTGAACTGAAAATAGTTTGAAAGGAATATTTTATCGTAAATTTAGTAGAAAATTTGGATAAAAATATGATGAATATTAAAATGAGAATTTGACAAAAATGTTGTCATCACCTCAGTGATGTCATGCGACTGTCGTACTGAACACATCAGAGTGTGACTCTGTTTAAAAAACAAACTCCCCTCGGCCATTTAACTAGTTATTAAATCGTAAGAATTGTGGTTTGATCTGTCAATCTTTTAGAGAGTTTTCCTGATCTGATGAACTTTTACATGTTTTACAGTTGTTTTTTTGCAGCGGTCGATGTCACTAAAAGCTGAGAATGTGTAAGAGGAGGAGTAAACATGGCGTAGGGAGGAGCTACAGGCACTTACTGCTGAGTTGTAATTGGAGGACTATTTTTTTAGCTCATTTTTCTGGTCTCGGTTGTGCGATATCGCCCCCAAATGGGCATCGTCAGGAACTGCGTGGTTCTTCCTCATCCATATTCTCCGCCCGTTTATCCTGACTCTTTGTGGCGGTCGCGGCGTGAAAACGTTTCCTAAAACACGGTGTTTGTGCCGCAGGAGACCGCCTTCCCGCAGAACTCCCAGGAACGCTGCTGATTTTCCTGGAGCGCTTGAAAAACGAGATCACGCGGCTGACCACTGTGAAAGGTAAGCCCCGCCCCTTCCTGGACGTGAGTTCTTGGAAGGGGCGGGGCTCATCTGCTGGTGTTTGCAGCTCTGACGATGATCGCCGGCTCTCCTCTGAAGATCGACCTGCGGCCCATCCTCCCCGACGCCATCCCCATCCTCGCCTCCTTCCTCCGCAAGAACCAGCGGGCGCTGAAGCTGTGCACGCTGGCGGCGCTAGACATCCTGCTCCGGAACTACAGGTAACGGGAGCGCCGGTGACTCCTCCCCCAGCCGTACCCCCTCCCCCGCTCGCTCACCGTCGTCTTCCCCTCAGCTCCGCGGTCACCCCCGTCATGGTGGACGCCGTCTTGGCCGAGCTGCCGCCGCTGATCTCGGAGAGCGACATGCACGTGTCCCAGATGGCGCTCAGCTTCCTGTCCACGCTGGCGGTCACCCACCCGTCCTCGCTGGGCCAGCTGAGCGGCGGCAACATCCTGCAGCAGCTCATTGCGCTGGTGCGGTCGCCGCTGCTGCAGGGCGGCGCTCTGGCCGCCATGTTGGACTTCTACCAGGTACGGGAGCGGCGGCTAATTCGTTAGCTACAGAGGTTTAATGCTAATTTGGAGCTTAGCTAATATTTTAGCAACAGGCTAACATTTTGACAAGTTTAGTTTATTGAGGAATTTCAGGCTATTTCAGAGTTTAGCTAGTAATTAAGCAACATGCTAACATTTTTGGCTAATTTAGCCTCTAATGAGATTTTTTTAATGCTAATTTGGAGCCTTGCTAATATTTTAGCAACACGCTAACATTTTTGGCTAATTTCTTGTGTACAGGATTTTTCAGGCTAGTTATGAGTTTAGCTAATATTTATCAACATGCTAACGTTTTGGATAATTTTCTGTCTACTGAGGTTCTTATAAGCTAATTTAGAGTTTAGCTTCTATTTTAGCAACAGGCTAACATTTTTGACTAATTTAATTTACTGAGGAATTTTAGGCCATTTCGGAGTTTAGCTAGTAATTTAGCAACATGCTAACATTTTTGGCTAATTTAGCGTCTAATGAGATTTTTTTAATGCTAATTTGGAGCATAGCTAATATTTTAGCAACACGCTAACATTTTTGGCTAATTTCTTGTGTATAGGATTTTTCAGGCTAGTTATGAGTTTAGCTAATATTTATCAACATGCTAACGTTTTGGATAATTTTGTGTCTACTGAGGTTCTTATAAGCTAATTTAGAGTTTAGCTTCTATTTTAGCAACAGGCTAACGTTTTGACTAGTTTAGTTTACTGAGGAATTTTAGCTATTTCAGACAGATTTTTAGGCTATTTAAATTTAGCAACATGCTAACATTTTTTGGCTAACTTTTATGTGTTCTAGGGCGGTCTAATGGAGATTTTTTAATGCTAAGTGCGTGCTTGGAGCCTTGCTAAAATATTTTAGCAACACGCTAACATTTTTGGCTAATTTCTTGTGTATAGGATTTTTCAGGCTAGTTATGAGTTTAGCTAATATTTATCAACATGCTAACGTTTTGGATAATTTTGTGTCTACTGAGGTTCTTATAAGCTAATTTAGAAGCTAGATTCTTTTAGCAGAGTTTTGAAGCTTCTAGTTTAGTACTGAGGAATTTTAGGCCCAGAGTTTAGCTATAATTAAGCACTATTTAGACATCGGCTAATTTAGTCTAATGAGATTTTTACTTGATTTGAGGGAAATTTTTAGCACGCCATATTTCGGAATTTTAGGCTAGTTACTAGTAATAAGCTTGCAACAACCTGCTGAACATTTTTGGAGAGGCACATAATTTAGAGTTTAGCATGAGGATTTTTGGTTTTAAATGCTAATGGTTGGAGCATAGCTATAGTTTTAGAAACAACACGCTAACATTTTTTGGCTAATTTCTTGTGTATAGGATTTTTCAGGCTAGTTATGAGTTTAGCTAATATTTATCAACATGCTAACGTTTTGGATAATTTTGTGTCTACTGAGGTTCTTATAAGCTAATTTAGAGTTTAGCTTCTATTTTAGCAACAGGCTAACATTTTTGACTAATTTAATTTACTGAGGAATTTTAGGCCATTTCGGAGTTTAGCTAGTAATTTAGCAACATGCTAACATTTTTGGCTAATCTAGCGTCTAATGAGATTTTTTTAATGCTAATTTGGAGCATAGCTAATATTTTAGCAACACGCTAACATTTTTGGCTAATTTCTTGTGTATAGGATTTTTCAGGCTAGTTATGAGTTTAGCTAATATTTATCAACATGCTAACGTTTTGGATAATTTTGTGTCTACTGAGGTTCTTATAAGCTAATTTAGAGTTTAGCTTCTATTTTAGCAACAGGCTAACGTTTTTGTCTTATTTCTATGGAGTTTCTGGCTTATTTAGAGTTTAGCTTCTATGTTAGCAACAGGCTAAACGGGCCCACTCAGGGCTCGCCATCAGGACATTCTGACCCGCCTGTCTCCTCAGGCGCTGGTGGCCACCAACACGCCTGGTCTGGGTTACATGGACCTGCTGCGGATGCTTACCGGGCCCGTCTACTCGCAGAGCACCGCGCTGCCGCACAAACAGGCGTACTGCTCCATCGCCAAATGCGTGGCGGCGCTGACCCGAGCTTGTCCCGCCGAGGGCCCCGCCGTGGTGGGGCAGTTCATCCAGGTGAGCCACACCCGTCCGTCCTGGCTGCGGCGGGCTCTTCCTGGTTGCTGAGCGGCGGTTTCCTCTGAGCAGGACGTGAAGAACAGCCGCTCTACGGACTCCATCCGGCTGCTGGCGCTGCTGTCGCTGGGCGAGGTGGGACACCACGTGGACCTGAGCGGTCAGCCCGAGCTGAAGACCGTCATCCTGGACGCCTTCTCCTCCTCCAGCGAAGAGGTAGTCCTCGCGTGTCAGCGGCGCTCTTCCCCGGCAGCTGTGAAGGTGCTGACTTCCTGTTTGCGGTTCAGGTGAAGTCGGCGGCGTCGTACGCTCTGGGCAGCATCGCCGTGGGGAACCTCCCGGAGTACCTGCCCTTCGTCCTGCAGGAGATCTCCTCCTCCAAGAGGCAGTACCTGCTGCTGCACTCGCTCAAAGAGATCATCAGTGAGTACGACCGCGAGGGGGCGGGGTCCGCCGCCCGCGTGGTTCTGACCCGCCGCTGTCCTCAGGCTCGGCGTCCGTGTCCGGCCTGAAGCCGTACGTGGAGTCCGTCTGGTCTCTGCTGCTCAAACACTGCGAGTGTCAGGAGGAGGGGACCAGGAACGTGGTGGCCGAGTGTTTGGGGAAGCTGACGCTGATCGACCCCGAGACGCTGCTGCCCCGCCTCAAAGGATACCTGCTGTCAGGTGAGGCCGCGGCGCAGGCCGACGCCCCCTCAGCTAACCGCATGGCTACCTGTCTGACCTCTGATGTTCACAGGCTCCTCGTACGCCAGGAGCTCCGTGGTCACGGCGGTGAAATTCACCATCTCGGACCAACCGCAGCCCATCGACCCGCTGCTGAAGAACTGCATCGGTAAAGCAGAACCACCAAACCCGGAGGAACCGGGTCTCAGGGTTACCTGCTCAGATCCAAATCCTCGCGGGCTTCCATACTCTCACAACAACCGATCTGAAGTGTCAACGTCTAAATTAATCCTGCTGTTTTCCCACTCCTGCCGCAGATTATGCTAACTGTTTTATGCTAATTGTGTGATTGCTAAATTAACAATCACACATGCTAATTTGGAGTTTAGCTAATATTTTAGCAACATGCTAACGTTTTTGAAATATTTAGTTTACTGAGGAATTTTAGGTTATTTAGCTAGTTTTTCAGGAATGTGCTAGCTTATCTGGCTAATTTGTTTTCTAGTTAGGTTTTTTAGGCTAATTTAAAGTTTAGCTTGTATTTTAGTAACACGCTAACATTTTTGGCTAATTTGTTATTTCTTGGAGTTTTTTAGGCTAATTTAAAGTTCAGCTTCTATTTTAGTAACGCTAACATTTTTGGCTAATTTAGTTTACTGAGGAATTTGAGGCTATTTTGGAGTTTAGCTAGTATTTGGACAACAAGCTAGCTTTTTGGCTAATTTTACCTCTAAGGTTTTTGAGATAATCTGGGGTTTAGCTCGTATCTAAGAAACACACTGAATATTTTTGCAAAAATTGGAATGTATTAAAGGATTTTTAAGGGATTTTACCAGGAATTCTCCAGCAGAGGATCAGAAAGTAGATCTTCAGAGATTTCCTCTTTCGTGTTTTTCTAGGTGCTAATTTAAAGATGAGGATCTACTTTCTACATTTGAATCCAGACAGATCAACGTGGCTCACAGAATCACATTGTTTTATAACAATAAATTAAATCGAGCACTAAACTAAAACAAAACAAACCAAAAAAAAAAAAAATCGCCAATGACTTTTATTGTGAAAGGGTGCTGTACTAGTAAACTGAAACAGGTTTTTTCCCAAAATAAAGATTCCTCCAGATTAGAGATTTGGAGTTATCCTGTAAAAAAAAAAAAAAAATTAAGTTTAGATATGATCCTCCCGCTATGGGGAATTCCAGTGTTTATAACAGCATCACCGATTGAATTAGATCTACAAAAATATAACAAATTAGACTTTATTATGAAAACCTGTAATTTAGCAACTCGTTATTTTCTTTTTCATAAACCCTCTTCATCTTCTTCTTAAATATTTTTTGGTTCTGCCCTCTGATTGGCCGTCTGCTCCCAGGTGACTTCCTGAAGACGCTGGAGGACCCGGACCTGAACGTGCGTCGCGTTGCCTTGGTAACCTTTAACTCTGCTGCCCACAACAAACCCAGCCTGATCCGGGAGCTGCTGGACTCCATTCTGACCCAGCTGTACAACGAGACCAAAGTGAGGAAGGAGCTGATCCGAGAGGTGGGTCAGAACCCGGACGGGTACCGGGACGACGCTGGTCTGTGGGACGCTGTTCCGTGGGACGCTGTTCCGTGGGACGCTGTCCGCGGGACACTGTCCGCGGGACGCCGCCGGCTAGTTATTAGTTTTATTAGGATTTTTCATCAACTTTTTTTTAAAGTTTAGTTATATTTTAGCAACATGCTAATGTTTTTAATTTGTTTATTGAGGAATTTTTGTCTCTTTTGTAGTTTAGCTGCTGTTGAAGCAACAAGCTAGCTTTTTTAGGCTATTTGGAGTTCAGCTAACATTTAAACAACACATGAAACATGTTTGCAGAATGTTCACGTATGAAGGATTTTTAAGCAATTTAATGACACATTTCTCAGAAATGCAGCTCTACTTCAGCTCTGTTTATCAAATGTAACATTTTTCAAATAGATTTAGGATTTTTATTTAGAAAATCCCGTCAGGAATTAAAGTGAACTGCGTCAGTAATTTCAGTCTAAAAGTATTCATTCACTCCAGCATTATTGCAGGAGGCCTCATTTCTAGTTCTGTTATTGACCCGAGCCAGGTTCACCCACAGGGGACGTCCCAGCCCCCTACTGAGACTCCGGGAGTCAATCTTTACCTAAGCTCCGCCCCTCCGTGCAGGTGGAGATGGGACCCTTCAAGCACACGGTGGACGACGGGCTGGACCTGAGGAAAGCGGCGTTCGAGTGCATGTACACCCTGCTGGACAGCTGTCTGGACCGACTGGACATCTTCACCTTCCTGAACCACGTGGAGGACGGCCTGAAGGACCACTACGACATCAAGGTGTCCCTCCCCCCAGACCCGGAGGTGGAGCAGTGGAGAACCGGATCAGAGGTCTGAACTCCGGTTCTGCGTTTCAGATGCTGACGTTCCTGATGCTGGCCCGGCTGTCCTCGCTGTGTCCCAGTGCCGTCCTGCAGAGACTGGACAGACTGGTGGAGCCTCTGAGGGCCACCTGCACCACCAAGGTACGCCGACCCCGCCCCCTGCCGCAGCTGGCGTCCGGGCCGGATCGGCTGACGTCCCGTGTCTCTGCAGGTGAAGGCCAACTCGGTCAAACAGGAGTTCGAGAAGCAGGACGAGCTGAAGCGGTCGGCGATGCGCGCCGTGGTGGCGCTGCTCACCATCCCCGTGGCCGAGAAGTCGCCGCTCATGTCCGAATTCCAGTCCCAGATCTCCTCCAATCAGGAGCTGGCGGCCATCTTTGATTCCATCCAGAGAGACTCCACCTCCGCCAACATGGAGTCGATGGACACCAGCTAAAGACCCGGACAGTTCCCACAATGCAACACGGCACCACCTCGCTGCTGGAGCGCCAACCCTGCAGCATGTTTCCATGACGACAGACACACACACACACACACACACACACACACACACAGTCGTAGTGACACACCTCCCCGTGATCGATCGTACCATGATGCATTGCACTGAAGTCAGCTGGAGGACGGCTCTAACGCAGGACGGAGACAGATTTACGATAGGCTCCTCCCACTTGCTGTTTGTTTTCTATCAAGATCTCCTTGCTGTGTTTAATTTCCCCCTTTTCAAAATTCCAGAAAGTTCAACAGGTTCTCCAACCTGATTGGCTGCTGCTGAGTGACTAATGGCGTGTTGTTAAAACTGACCAAGAAGGCGGGAACAGCCTTCCCTTCCGACAGCCGAGGTGACCAATGGGAGAGGGGCTTGCTCTTAATGTTTTGGTAGTTTCTTTTTTTTTTTTTGCAAATGAATAAGCAGCCAATGACGAGCTGGGAGACGGCCGAGGGGCGGGGCTTTTAGTGTTTGTGGACCATCCCTTCAACTTTTTCACTCCCACGGAAGAAGGAGAGATTATTGGACCAGGACCCACCTCAGCAGACCCGGTGGTCGGTGCCGCCGTTACCGTGGCAACGGCGTGGAAGTCTGTTTCTTTTTTTTTTTTTCTTGTTGGTCGTTCGTCAGGCGAGTTCAGCTCCCTCAAACCGGTCCAGGCCGGTTGGTTTTACGGAGTCCGGGTCCAGGCCCGGTCCAAACAGACCAGCTGGATCCGGTTTGGACCGGTCTGGTCCGGACGGTTCACTGTTGATTTTGTTGCTGGAGGAAAATAAAGAGGTCCATTTCTGCCTGCCTTCCGAGCTCCACCGACTGGTTTCTGCTTCGTCCGATCTGCTGGAAGCTGCGGACCGGAACGTCCGGACCGGAACGTCCGGACCGGAACGTCCGGACCGGAATGTCCGGACCGGAATGACCGGAATGTCCGGACCGGAATGTCCGGACCGGAAATCCTTAACTGTTCAACCGTTAGCTGTCAGTGAGCCGCTTCTCTCCTCACAATCCACTGGAATGATTGTGTTAACAGTTGAAAAGTTACAGTAAATCACAAAGTAAAAAAAACTTTAAATTCTCAAAATAAAACAAAAGAAATCCTAAAAGTTTAAATAAACGAGCAGCAGAGGAAAAAGATCAAATTTGACTTTTTGTTTTTAATCTTGACAGCATCTCCTGATATAATGTCTATACCGGATTATCTAATCTCTAAAGATCAAAGAAATATTAAGAATTTAAGACAATATCCTGATGGTCGAATATTGTCTGAACAGTTCAACTGAGGTTTACACCAGCAGGGGGCGCCAGACTTCAGGAAACAGAAGAGTCACGTGCTTGACCCCGCCAACCCAGGAGGAGGTAAGAAGTAGTTTCATCTTGAAGAAACAGAAAGATTGAAATTAATATTCTTTAGTTGATGTGATCCCCATCTAATCCTGATCCGATTCAGATCTGTTTCTACATCCGGAGCAGAATCCAGAAAAATTCTGACGTCATTCACACGAACTTGAAAAGTTTAGGTTTTAACAACATTTGGAAATAAAAATCTCACTTTAGCTCGAGGTCTTTCCAAGATGGTCCTGGAACAGCTCCCTGAGGAACGCCACAATCTTCTTTGCTACTTCATGATCACATAAATAATGTTCACTGTATTATCAACGTATTCATCACCACCTCAGTACAGGGGATCAAACTCGATCCGCACGGGGCCAAAAACCCACCTTAGGTCGCGACTGAACATGATTTAAACACTAAAACAACATTTTAAAACTGTGATCATGCTAGTGCTGAGAGCTGAAGATCCTGAAATTGATAGCTAAAATGCTGAGGCTGATAACCAGCTAAATTATCAGCTAAATGCCAAATTAATCTAAAAAAAGTGTTAGTTAAAACAGCTAGCATGTAGCTGAAAAAAAAGCTTAAAAAACCCTAAAAGACCGGAAAAAGCTAAAACAGCTAGTGTTTAAATATTAGCCTAGCTCCAAAACAGCCTAAAAAAAATAAATAAAATGGAAAACTTAAATAACGCAAACGCAATAGAAAAAATATGGCGCAGGAAAGTGAATAGCCTAAAGTCCCTCCCCCTGCCAGAGCCGCAACAAAAACATCGTTTTAAGCTTTGGACCTTTTTCCCTTTTCGTCCTTTTACCGACTATTTTTCTCTCTGTGACGCTTTCTATCACTGAGAAAAAAAAAACGTCATTTTGCTGCTTCGATCAGCAGAATTTCAGAGAAATCAAACGGTTGCAGTTTAATCAGATTCAGTTATGGTGATATACAGAGGCCATACCATGACAAAGCAACTTTTTAAGCTTTTAAGTCTGTTCTACTGTTTCATTCCTCTATAAAGAACCTCAAAGCTGTATTTGATCCATTTGCACTCTCGGTACAAGCCCCTCCCATACGCACGAAAACCTCACGAGATGATGTCAC
The DNA here is from genome assembly GCA_003999625.1 of Oryzias javanicus. Taxonomy (NCBI): domain Eukaryota; kingdom Metazoa; phylum Chordata; class Actinopteri; order Beloniformes; family Adrianichthyidae; genus Oryzias; species Oryzias javanicus. The sequence goes on from CM012459.1 coordinate 17,798,378, forward strand.
AGAGTGAGACCGCCCTTTAGGGAGCAGACTATTTCCTGGAGGAACAACCGAGCAATGAACTGGGAGAACTGGTTTAAATTTGGATTATTGAGACGTGTGAGAAAGGTAAAAGGATTTGTGATACGGAGATCATGTCGTCGTTTTAATAAATCTGCTGGTGTCTGCATTTGTTTGAGAGTAAAATGAACCCATTAGCCGTCACCAATCTGTCTGGACCAAATCTTGAGCTGAACTGTATCAATATTAAATGAAAATCATAAATTCTGCCTCGTTTTTTTGGTGGGGGACACCCCCCCCACCCCCCACCCCCGGCTCCAGGATGACATCATGAAGTGGGTTAAACCCTCAGAGAGTCGAAGGCAGATCCAGTTGTTTTGCTTCCAGTTAATAAAAATAACTCATATTTCATAAATCCTGATTTAGTGTTCCAAAGGTAATATATGATCATCAGTTTACTCTGAAAAACTTAATAATTTGTCCCCTTCAAAGAAATGTCTGCAATGCACGATTCCGCCACTAGGGGGTGCAAAGAGAGAGAAATACGTCATGACAAGAGATCAAGAAATAAACAGCATTTGTTTGCAAGGGTGTCTGGGTAAGATGCTGAAAATGATCAGGTTTGATCCTCATCACTGAAATGTTGTTAAAGATAAGTGATTGGTTCTGTTGTGTTTCTGGTCCGACCCGCTTGAATCAGACGGGTCCAATGTGGCCCCAGAACCAAACCCAGTCTGACTCTCCTGCTTTCGACTGACGGTACCGTTCAAGCTGCAGACGGAACCTGTAACGGTCTACATGGAGAGCTGCTTCCTGCTCCTCTCTGATTGGCTGAAACGAGTCGGTCAGCTGGTCCGAGGTCAAACAAAGAGGCTGAAGCTCATCTGAGCGGTTGCTAGGCGACCGCTGCATGAGAAGCTGTGGATCATTGACATGCTGATGATCTGATCCGGCTGGAGCAGCTGGATCGGGTCGGGTTCTGACGCCTCCAGACTGCAGCTCGGAGCTTCACTGGTGGTTCAGAACCAGAACTGGTTGCTTGTCTGGATGGGTTGGTCAGTGTCTGTGATGTTTTCATATGAAGGTGAGCAGACGAGATAAGAACCGGGTCAACATGAGGAAACTGACGGATCCAAACGGTTTTCTGTTTCCTGATCTGTGCAGCTGTAGAGAAGGATCAACAATGATCTAGTCGGATCTAGTGGTTCATTTTTCTAGATTCCTTTAATGAATGGATCCCGTCCAGTGTTCTGAACCGGTTTGGACCAGAAACTGAGTTCAATCAAACAGCTGACCCGACCACAGCTGCAGCTCTGAGTCTGGTTCTGGTGTCAGACCAGGGTCGGATCGTCCCGCTCTGCAAATGAGAAACGTTTGACAGGAAGTGAGCGAGTGAAGGGGAAGCAGATTGGGTGGAGGCGACTCTATTCTTGGTGAGTCCTTCCTGTTTGGGTGTGGCTTCACATGACCTCAAATCTGACAGGAGGAAACGCACACAGACGTGTGTTTGTATGTTGGTGAGTCTGCCTGTGTGTTAGCGGGGTCTGGAAGTTCTGCTTTAAGCTCAGGGGTCACCCACGGCTTGTTGATCATTCTACGATGACGCTGACAGTGTTAGCATCATCAGGATGCTAACAGTTCTGTCTGCGACTGATGCTAACTGTTAGCAGTTGTGTCTGGACCTAACCCGTCATCATGATGCTAGCAGTTCCAGCAATGATCTTCTTCTCAACCCATTTCTTTATGTCCATCCGACAACCCTCTGCATTCACCCGGACTTGGGACCGGCACATGCGGGCACCAAGTGCTGCCCCCGTGTGGTTGCATTAAAAAATGTTAAGGACGCTTGAGGAATCCAAATTGTTATTTGGGGGTGGGCAACCCTGGTCCTCCAGTGCACACCTGAAGCAAGTCATCCTGAGTCTCTACTCAGGATGACCTGCTTCAGGTGTGGCACTTTAGAACTATTTGGTTAATCAAGCATCCTAAATGGTGTATACTTGTAGAGCGCTTTCTACCCTCCTTCAAAGGCCCAAAGCGCTTCACAGTCACAAACCCATTCACCCATTCACCCATTCACCCATTGGTGGTGGCTCCGCTGCTGAACACTGGCACCAACCTCCCACCAGAGGCAATTTTGTCTTGCCCAAGGACACTTCGACACATGGGCGGGGCAGGGAATCGAACCCACGATCTTCCGATCCTGGGACGACTGCCGTACCACTGCACCACGGCCGTCCTATAATGTTAGCATTTTTATTAAAAAAACAAACAAAGTTCCAAACCTTGAATGATTTGTTCTGTTGCTTCACCAGAAGAAGAAGAGTTTAAACCGAATAATAAAAACTCTTTTTAGTAAAAATGCTAACATGGTAGTAAAAATATCTACCAAGAAAAAACATGTTTTTTTGTTTTTTTTTAATTTAACAAAATTAGCTTCACACAAAAATATTATTTTTAGTGTTAAAGTAAAGAAAAGTAAAACTATAAAAATCCTCCCCACCCCCACCCCAGGTCATAGGGGTGGGGGTGGGGGGTTCTTACATTTTTAAAGTAAAAAAAAGACATTCGAACGTCTAATAAAATAAAATAAATTAGGATACAAATTATTATCAGTTTTCTGTGTTTTCTGCCATATGACAGAAAACACAGAAAACTGATAATAAAACTAACTAAAAACCTACCAAAAACTAATAGTGTGACTATTCTAATCTAATCTAATCTAATCTAATCTAATCTAATCTAATCTAATCTAATCTAATCTAATCTAATCTAATCTAATCTAATCTAATGTAATGTAATGTAATGTAATGTAATCTATTGTTATCTAATCTAATCTAATCTAATCTAATCTAATCTATTGTTATCTAATCTAATCTAATCTAATCTAATCTATTGTTATCTAATCTAATCTAATCCAATCTATTCTAATCTAATCTAATATAATCTTATTTTTATTTTTAATTATTTTTTTATTTTATTTTTTCTTTTATTTTGATCTACTTTAATTTAATCTAATCTTTTTTCATTTTATTTTTTTATTTGTAATATTTTTTATTTTATTTTAATCTACTCTAATCTAATCCAATCTTTTTTTAATTTTTTTTTTAATTTTTTAATTTTTATTATTTTTTATTTTATTATTTTTATTATTTTTATTTTATTTTAATCTACTCTAATCTAATCTAATCTTTTTTTTATTTATTTTTTAATTTTTATTATTTTTTTTATTTTTATTATTTTTTTATTTTATTTTAATCTACTCTAATCTAATCTAATCTAATCTAATCTAATCTAATCTAATCTAATCTAATCTAATCTTTCCTACTCTAAAGGCCCCTCTTTGTGGGGGCGTGGCCTCAGCCCCTCAGAAAAGCCTTAATTAAAGCCCATCTTTTTCAGTCTTCATCAGACATGAAATCCTCCTCCTCCTCTTCCTCCTCCTCATCTTCCTCATCCTCCGAAGACCACAGGAAGTCTTCAACCAAAGAGATTTTTTCAATCTTCTTTGCATCTTCCTCCTCCTCCTCCTCCTCCTCATCTTCCTCATCCTTTGAAGACCTCCGGAAGTCTTCAACCAAAGAGGTTATCTCAACCTTCTTTGCATCTTCCTCCTCCTCTACCTCCTCCTCATCTTCCTCCTCCTCCTCCTCATCTTCCTCATCCTCTGAAGACCTCCGGATGTCTTCAACCAAAGAGATTTTCTCATCTTCCTCCTCCTCTTCCTCCTCCTCCTCCTCATCCTCTGAAGAACTCCGGATGTCTTCAACCAAAGAGATTTTCTCAACTTCCTCCTCCTCTTCCTCCTCCTCATCTTCCTCCTCTTCCTCATCTTCCTCTTCCTCCTCCTCATCTTCCTCATCATCTAAAGACCTCCGGATGTCTTCAATCAAAGAGATTTTCTCAACTTCCTCCTCCTCCTCTTCCTCCTCTTCCTCCTCCTCCTCCTCAACTTCCTCCTCCTCTTCCTCCTCCTCCTCTTCCTCCTCCTCATCTTCATCTTTAGCGATCAATGAGGAGCCAGACTCTTCTGGAGCTTGAACGTCTTTGTTGGAGACTTGCTCCTCATCTTCCTCATCATCTAAAGAACTCCGGATGTCTTCAACCAAAGAGATTTTCTCAACTTCCTCCTCCTCCTCTTCCTCCTCCTCCTCTTCCTCCTCCTCATCTTCATCTTCAGCGATCAATGAGGAGCCAGACTCTTCTGGATCTTGAACGTCTTTGTTGGAGACTTGCTCCTCCGTGTCAACAGTCTCCTCTTCATCAGAGTTTTCTTCAGCCTCTGAAGGAGTTGACGGGATCTCCTGGAGGTTTGCTCCTGCTCCGTCTTTGTCTTGGATCGAGCTGGAGTCTGCCGGATCCTCCTGAGATTTCTGGAGCTCTTGGGTTTCCTGTTGGAGGAGACCAGCTTCAGCCTTCTGCTGGTTGAACTCCTCAACCCGTTCCTGAGCTTCAGCTTCCTGGACTTTCAGATGGGCGAGCTCCATTTCCAGGTGGAGCTGCTGGATGTCCTCCAGCACGCTGGAATAGTTCTTCCTCATTTGGTCTCTTTCCTGATGTTGATCTTTCAGCTTGTCCAGTTCCTGATTCAGGATGTCCGTCTGCTGCTGGAGATCCTGAACCTGGCTGTGGGAATCTCTGCAGAGCTTCTGCAGAGTCCGAGTTTCCTCCTTCATCCTGCGGTTTTCCTCTTTGGCGGCGAGGACTCTGTCCTTCACGTCATGAAGACCACAGATTTCATCTTGCAGTTCTCTGATCTCCTTTGAGAGATCCCAGTTCATCTGGATGGTTCTGCTGGTTTTGGCTCGGATCTCCTGACATGCAGATTCCATGTCTTTCACTTCCTGGAGAGACTCTCGGACTTGATCCCGTCTTTTCTGCAGCTTCTCCGTTTCTTCTGCGGTTTGCAGCAGCTGCTTGGTGAGGGCTTGATGCACGGCGGTGACTTCTTCTGCATCGTCCGGCTGCTCTTCCAGCTCAGAAATCTCGTCCTGCAGGTGTTTTTTGAGTTCCTCCAGATAGTGTCTTATTGTGACCATCGTGGGGAAGTCTTCTCTCATCTGGTCTCGTTCCAAGATTTCCATCTGCAGCTCCAAGACTTGGGCTTTGAGCTCCGTGGTCTCCTCTTCCAAAGCGTAGAATTGCTCAAACTCCAGCTTGTAGTCGATCTCCTGGGATCGTTGGAGAGCCACTGTCCTGCGTAACTTCTGCAGCTCATTTTTCAGAAGAGCAGACTTCTTCTCCATGTTTCTCCTCTCATTTTTCACTCTTTGCTGCTCCAGTTTCAGCTCCTCCGGGATCCAGAGTTGGGATTCCAGAGAGGCCATTTCCTCTTTGATTTCTCGGATGTTTTCAGAGAAATCTGCTAGTTTTTGTTTTTCCACCTCACATTTGTGGTGGATTTTCATCTGGTTCTGAACTTTTTTCTTCAGACTGGCCAGAGTTTTGGAGAGTTGTTTGTTTTTCTGGAGAGCAGCTTTCCTCTCCTTCTTCAGGTTCTGGTGGGTGCTTTCCACACCCTCCATGTTGGACAGATATTCACCAGTGGTTTCAATCTGACCTAACAGCATGGAGTTTTGGACCATGATGGACTCCGTAGTTTGTTTGATGGACATGATGTTTGGGCTCTTTGCTCTTTTGGGTTCGCTCTGAATGTCTTCCTCTTCAACCTCTTTCTGAATCCCACGGTGAGCGCGGGGGTATTTAAGCACTCTGGTGGTGACGTCATAGACGTAAAATCACGTAATGTGACGTCATCGCCAGCAACGTATTAGTTACTGTCCGCGCATGCGCGCTGACGGCTCCTCCGGGGCGCCGCGGCGCTCGGGCGGGTCGCTTCTGCGCATGCGCGGAAGCAGCTCAAACGAGAGGACTCTTTCAGCCGAAGTGTTGATGTTTGTGGACGCTATCGATCAGTATCGATACTGAAGCGGCTTTGATTGGCTGTTAGATGCCCGCGTGACGCAGTCGGGACGTTTGAGGAACCGCCGAAGGTCTGCGGACATTTACCCGCTTCTTTCTGGGAAAATAGCAGCCGCTCAGGACCCGGATGGAGCGTCAGGAAGGTAAAGATGGGCGGAGCTACGCTGAAGGAATCACCTGAATGTAGACTTAAATGATTATAATCGGGACAACTGAAACATTCTGGGATTCTACTGTAGAAAAATCTCCTGAAGTTAATCTACAATAATCCATTTATCAGTTAAAAAACCTAAAAACATTCTGTTTTCTATAACCGGAAGTCGTCTGATGTCCTCATTTGACCCATAGACAGTTCCTACTTATACAGTCAGTGGTTTGATCTGCACCTGACATCTGGACAAAGTTCTTCATGAATCCCTCAAAGTTGGTTTCATAACTTCAAACTCCGATCATCATCTGATCCATTTCCAAAGCGTCCTCAGTGGTTTTCTAGTGACGATGATGACAACGTTTTTAGCCAAAATCTAAAAACTTTATTGGTTTTTATTAACGACACATTTTCTGCAGAGCAGCAGGAGCTCATCGGACATTTTCCTCTGAGTTGTGGGCGGGACTCTTGGTGTGGAAGTAAGCCTCGGCTGATATCCCATCAATCCTTTGTTTACTTAATAGCCGGTTAGTCAACTCATCATGGCAGTCCTAGACTCCAGATCCTGAGAGATCCTGAGATCTTTGCTGTTGATCTCTTCAGTCCATCTCCTCCGTATCGTTTTTCACGTATCATCATTGTTTTCATCCTAGTGCTGGACTTGTTTTTCTATGAAAGTTTGAAGAAAAAATGAGAGAAATGTGTAAAAATATTCATGTGTGTCTGAGAAAAGTGTAGAAAATGTGTCGTAGCCAATGAGCTCTAAGCTCCGCCCCTTTGTGAAATTAGGATCAGCTAAGAAGTGTAAACTTGAAAATCTGCGTTGAAACTTAAAACTGAGGACAGAAACGAAAGGAAAGATGAAAGCATGAAAAAACATTTTTGTAACAGTTTTAGTTTTTTATTTTCTTTATTTTAGATTATTTTGTCAAATGTTCAATAATTCCCTCAAGTTTTCAATCTGTATTTGAGTTCAAAACTTCTTTCAAATGTTACATATTTTTCAAATTTTCCGTATTGTTTTCAATTTTCAATATTTTTATTTTCAATATTTTTTTCAAGTTTCCATAGTTTTTTAAAATGTCCATGATTTTTCAAGTTTTTCATTTTATGTTCAAATTTTTATATTTTTTTCTAATTTTCTTTTTTTTTAATTTTCCATATTTTTTCACATTTTCCATATTTTTTATGTTTTTCATGTTTTGTTTAAATTTTCATCTTTATTTCAAATTTTCTTTTTTTTTTAAATTCTCCATAGTTTTCAAAATTTTCCATATTTTTTCAAAATTTCCATATTTTTTACGTTTTTCATGTTTTGTTTAAATTTTCATCTTTATTTCAAATTTTCATTTTTTTAAAAAATTCTCCATAGTTTTCAAAATTTTCCATATTTTTCACATTTTCTGTATTTTTTTTAATTTTCAATATTTTTTTCTTATTTTTCATATTTTTCAAGTTTTTCAAGTTTTTCATATTTTGTTCAAATTTTAATATTTTGTTCAAATTTTCATTTATTTTTTAATTCTCCATAGTTTTAAAAATTATCCATATTTTTTTCAAATGTTCCATATTTTTCAAATTTTCCGTATTGTTTTCAATTTTCAATATTTTTATTTTCAATATTTTTTTAAAGTTTTCCATAGTTTTTTTAAATGTCCATGATTTTTCAAGTTTTTCATTTTATGTTCAAATTTTTTATATTTTTTCTAATTTTCTTTTTTTTTTCAAATTTTCCATATTTTTTAAGTTTTTCATGTTTTGTTTAAATTTTCATCTTTATTTCAAATTTTCATTTTTTTAAAAATTCTCCATAGTTCTCAAAATTCTCCATATTTTTTCCCGTTTTCCATATGTTTTCAAATGTAGAATCTGTTTTTTCGTGGACTTTAAGCAGATCCTCATTTGACCCCACAGAGATCATGTGAAGTTCTGTCTCTGGACTGAAGGATCCCCGGATTCCTCCGTCCTGAACATCAGATCACCTGTGGATCCGTGGAGCAGAGTCGGTCCTGTGACTCCGCCCCCTGCCTCTGCATTCCGGTTGGAGTTCCAGCGAGCGAAGCGCTCTTCAGGTGGACCTGATCTGGAACATCATTCTGGAAACATTTCATGAAATTCCTCTGATGGACGTCCACGCCGTCGATGGCAGGAACCCGGCTGTCCGTCCAGATGGCTGCGTGGAACCGCTGGATCCGGTGGAGATGTCCAGACGCACCGCCATCCCTCTAGTCTGGAACAAAGGCTGCAGTGGTGGGGGCCGTGAGAACCCCAACATTATGTCGATTATCGTTCTAACCAGATCATCCAGAACGAAGCGTCTCCCTCTTCCCGGAGACACCGAGACGTCACCTGTTTGAAAACTCAAAAGTTGTTTTAGTCTATTTTTTATTCATTAGTGGATCTACGCTCCTTAAACGTCTTCATTCAGCCTCATGCACCAGCCCCTCCTTTAATTTACCCAAAATCCCCCAACAAACATGGACAGATGGACAGAATTCAGGTCTGTCAGCGTTTCTGCGTGGTGCGTTCACTGACCTCTGGACAACAGCAGCAAAACGAAGCAGGTCATCAGAGAAAACATCAAACCCAGAACTGATGCTTATGAAATCCATGGATTACAGAATGTCGACATTTATTCTGAAAAACTGCTTTGTGTTGCTGAGGATTGGATAAAAATGACTAAAGCGTAGTAGCGGACCGAGTCGGGCCGAGTGTCTGTTTGGGTCCTCTAATGTCCGCAGTTCATTGAACACATCATGCTCAGATTGTCGTCTGATCTGTGATCTGTTAATCAGCCTGTTCAGAAGTTGTAAAGGGAGGAGGGCTGGTGCATGAGACGACTGAAGGCGTTTGAGGAGAATCAATAATAAAATAATAAATGAAAATAGACTAAAAACATCTTTAGTGGAGCGTTCTTCTGCTGTTAACCACAAAATAAAACAGGAGAAGTCTGGACATCTCCTGTTTTAAGTCTGGGAAGGAAATGGTTGTTAATGATTATCGTTTTTTTTTTTTTTTAATTTCATTTTTATTCATTAAAAAACATACAGTATAAACTTGAGTTGTAAACTCAAGCATGATAGAAAATGAAGGAAAAAAAATGAAAAGGGGACAAAAAGAAGAAAAACTTATTTTGTCTGCCCCTTTTAACAATCAATACATCAATCTATCAATAAAAAAAGAAAGAGACAGATACACAAGCATTTGGTGGATTCATTTCACAGTAAGAGAAAATTGGGAAAGAAAGAAAAAAAGAAAAAAAAACAAAATCTTAAAATCTCATTTTCTCGAGAAAACAAAATTTGTCTTCTTGCTATACTGAGTTATTATTGATCCAAAAAAAGTATATAAAGGGCGGGCTGCTTCTGGCTTATTATTTTTTTTTTAAACTTTTACTTAATTATTTTGTTATAATTTTTCAAGGTCTAATTTAAATATTTATATGTTTTCTTTTTATATATTTCTTTTACTTTTTATTTATTTTATGTTTTACAATTTTTACTTCATTTTTTTATCTATAATTTTTTTACTTTGTTTTTTAATTTTTTATTTATTTATTTTTTACTTTTGTTTTTTTACTTTTTTATATATTTTACTTTTCTATTTTATTTTTTTCATTTTACATTTTTTTTTTAAATAAACCTAACTGTGAACTTTAGTTTCTGCATAAATCTGTGCAGAATATCCATTAATACTTATCGTCCATCTATTTGTCTCATGGAGTTTCCTGGACTGTTGTGTCTCCTCGGTTCTGTCCGCAGAAGCAGAACCGAACAGAACAGAACTACCGAGCGGGTCCAGAGGATTCATTTAACAGGACTCTCCCCAGCAGCTGAGAAACATGTGGAATCAGCTGGAATTCTCCTCATGCCTTTCTTTACTTGTTATTACGTGTTTTTGAGAATTAAAACAAGCATTTATTGTAACATGTTCCTGCAGCTGCTGTGTTTGTTCTCTACAGGAAGCGGGAAGCAGCTGAGCGCGAGCTCCCGACGTCACGAGAAAGGGCTGAAAGCTTACCGGAAGTGCTTATGGGTTTTTCAAAGCTAAAGTTTTCCTTCATAATACAACTTTAGCTTGAATCAGATTAAAAACATCAACCCTCACTTAAGGACCATTAACCAATCAACTGTTAAGAATTGTTCATAACTTCGTACTTTTTGCCTGTTTCCCTAAAATAGTATTTTTTTTAAATGAACCAAATTGGACTGTCTTGGATCTTGTAAATTGTTTCAATAGATTTCAGTTATTAATTTGAACAATTATGTTACATCGGATTTGTTTAGAATTATTTGATGAAAATTATGTAAATTTAAACGCTTTGCTGTTATTGCTTTAAAAGTGAGATTTATTTTTAAATTTTATTTAGTATTTTCAAAATTTCACAAATAAAACAAATCTATTTCAGTCGAGGATTTGTTCCCTGACGCTTTATTTCGAAAGGTCCCACCGGAAGCGCAGTCCTCTTCCTGCGTGCAGCTTGACGTCACAGTGGCGGCAGGAGGGAGCGGCTCCGGCAGAGCGACGTTGACAGACGGCGGGAGAGAGAGCGCTCCGTGGATGCCTGTAAGTACCGTTTCTGTCTCTCGTTCCGGTTTTCTCGTTTTCCTCGCGGTTCTCCGTCCGTTCTCCGTCCCGTTGGCGTAAATAAACCCGGGACGGCCCGGGTCAGCTCCGGGCCGGCGGGGGGGGGGCGGCAGGAGGTGAACAGGCCGAGCTGGGATGGGTTTGCGGAAGCGAGCGGACCCGCGGACAGACGCACGCGGGCTCCGTCAGCGGGGAGCCGCTCCACGGGCCGCCGCGCCGCCCTCAGACCGGGGTTCGGTCCTCAGCTGCCCGGCGGGCCGCTGCCGGCTCCGGAGCAGCGGGGCCCGCTGGCAGAGCATACCGGGGAGGGAGCGCCCTGCGCGGCCGGCTGAGGCGCGGAAGCCCCGCTGGGTGGAGGACCGGCCGGCCGTCTGACGGCGGTCCCCCGGGGGGGGGACGTGCGCCTCCACCGGCGCGCGCACGCCGGACACCCACAGGCCCCACCTAGTTCTGCTGGAGTCTGGGATCCGGGTCCACCCCCTCCCCACTGTCCAGGGGATTGAAGCCGGAGAACTGACGGAGACGTCCGGGTCTGCAGAGATCCGGGAAGATCCAAGGATTTTCGGGGAGATCCAAGGATCTCCAGGAGGCTCCAGGAGGATGCAGGAGGTTCCATGTGGCTCCAGGAGACTTCAACCAACCCTCCTGGGTGCAGACCTGCAGGTCTGCTCCTCCTGCAGGACCGACGGATCTCCTCATGAAGACACCAGAACCTCTCGTGGTTCTGTGCTGAACTTTACACATCTGCTGCTTTCTGATTGGCCCACAGAAAATACCCACCTTTGTTGTTTTTGAGGATATTTTCATCTTAGCTAAATTAAATCATGAAAAGGTAAATGAAGATCTTTTTTTTCCTGTGTTTTCACGAGAACCGTCTCAGTTTAACCTCAGGGATCATCAGATGGTTGCAGACGTTCTCAATCTGATCCTGATGGCGAGTTTTGGAACGGCGTAGAACGGAGACGGAAATGAAGACGGACGTGATCTTGGTTGTGATGAGCAACTCTCTCGGCCGCAAACAAACTTTCAGTCAGAAGTTTGTTGGAACGTGGACGCGGACGCCCGCTGCTCCACTGACCTCATTGTTCAGCGGTTGCCATGGCGACGCCACGCCTGAGCTTCTAGAATCCATTTCATTGAGTTTTGGTTGGATCAGTAAATAAAAATCAGAACCTCCGAGTGTTTGTTCTCGTCTCATTCAGGCGCCGGCGAGGATCTCAGACAAAAATTCAAGGCCTCAGGCTGCATTTTTGTAACCTGGAAGTTTCCCAGAGATCTGACTGTTCTGGACTAGAACTTGTTCTTCCTCTGGAGAAAAGGGGAAGTGTCTGTGGGAGGAGCTTCAGAGACTCCTCCTCCTCTGGGGTTGCAAGTTCAGGTCATGTTCAAACCTCCAGGCAGCAAATTTCAGCTCAGGAGAGGCGTTCACTGACAGTGGGAAAGACGATACTCGCCTGAAAGAGAGTTTTCAAAATGAGACGAAAACGTCTTTCAGCTGCCAACCTCTGACCCCTGACCTCAGGGTAAACGTGTGCAGGAAAGAGGCTTTCAGGAACCCAAAGAGAGGGAAGATCAGCCCAGAAGAAAAATAATTCCTGAGACGAATTTAGAAGAAAGAATTTTCCAGGTTAAAGATTTAATGCTCTTAATTCAAGACGTTAAATCCTCGACTATTTAATCTCATTGAATGAAATCTGAATGTAGTTGAAGAAGAAGTCAGGCGTGGAGAGGTTAAACTGAAAAAACGGAGGTGGGAAATGTCTTCGGTCCACCTGCTGAACACAGTCTCACCACGTCACCATGGCAACAGCAGCAGACCCTCATTAATGCAGCAGGAGCTCGTTTATCCACAAACTTCCTGTTACCATCAAAGGTCTGCTTCATCTTTCAGTCAATTTCAAATAGCAGGAGCGCTCTTAGTATGAAAAGGATCTTACAGAAGCTCCGCCCACATTCACACTCTGTAAAATTTATTATGACAAAACTAAAACTGAAAAACAAAGCTGTCATGTTGATATGTTTTGACATATTTTTTGACCTTTTTGGTTTTATGACTTTGCTTTATCTCTGTCGCCCCCTGCTGGCAGGGCCTAATAAAGGTGAAGATAACTAATGGAAAACAAATTATTTCATGTTTAATTCAAACACGTTTTAGTTCAATTTTGGTTATTGTAGAGCAGGGGTTCCAGTTCTGTGATGGGGGGCCGGGGTCACAGCCTAAATGTAAACATTTTCAGTTTTCCAGAAAGCTGTACATAGCCAAATTTCAATCATTCATTTCTGTAATCTTCACAGAAAAAATATTGCTATAACATTTTGAAAAACTAGATATATAGCATCACCTGCAACTATGCTAGTGTCAATGCTTCTGCTGAAGATGCTAGTGCCAATAGCTGAAGATGCTGAAATTGATAACTAAAAATGCTAAAGCTAACAGTTGAAAAGACTGAAGTTGATAGCTTGCTAAAATATTAGCAAAATGCCTTTAAAAACTGAAAAAAATCTAAATGAGCCAAAAAAGTCAGCATTTAGCTGAAGTGTTAGCTAAATGCTAAATAGGCCCAAAATAGCTGGTAAAATGTCTAATTTAGCCAAAACAGCTAGCATAAGTCTAAAATATTAGAAATGCTCCAAATTAGCCTAAAAATCAGAAATCCAAAATTACCCTAAACAGCTAGCATGTAGCTGAAATATTAGCTAAACCCCAAAATAGCCCAGAAATCCTTAGTAACTGCAGAAACAGTAAAAATAAATCTCGCATAAAAATAGCTGAATATGAAAATAGTTGAAAGAGCTGAAGAGCTTTGGATGTCAAAAAAACAGACAGAAGAAAAATAACAATAAAGACAAATTGAATCATTCAACCAATCGGTCGTCTATGGAGTTAATGCTCGGATGTTCTGAACTTAAACATCGTTAAATCGTCTTCAGCAGCCATCTTCTAGCTTTGATGTTTGTTCAAAAGTCTGAAACGTTTGTCTGTTTCCAGTGAATCCAGAAGTCCTGTCAGTCTGGACTACAGCTAGTGATGCTGCAAGGCATGATGGGTAATCAGGAACATAGCAACCGTAACCAGGAAAGATTCCTGTACGCTGGCTTCTCCTCGAGCGCTTTACTGTTTTCATTAACCCGCCCTGATGCATGCTTGGTAATCATTAGCTCGCCGCGAGAGGCAGGAGGTGTGTGACGCTGCTCTCTGATTGGCTGCTGACGTCCAGGAGCGACTCGGTAACCTTTCCGTCTCTGTGCCTCCGCAGACACTCGGCCAGGATGCGTGAATACAAGCTGGTGGTTTTAGGATCGGGAGGCGTCGGCAAGTCAGCGCTGGTAAGCACCGCCTCCTCCGTTCACGCCGTAGGTCAGTGATGATGATGAGGAGGAGGAGGAGGAGCCAGGCTCACCACGAAGAGTGACCCCACCCTGCCTGACAGGAAGCAGGAAGAGCTGGACGAGAGCCTGTGATTGGTTTAGAGAGTCTGAGGAACATTCCTGAAGGTTTTCCTCACAGACGCTCGTCTGTCTCCACAACAAAGACCTGCTCTGCTGCAGATGATCTCATGGAGGCCACGCCCCCTTTCCCCTCACCCGCCTCCTGTCTCTGTCTGTGCAGACGGTCCAGTTTGTTCAGGGAATCTTCGTGGAGAAGTACGACCCGACGATAGAGGACTCCTACAGGAAGGTAGGAGATGCTCGGCTGATCACGGACGAGCCCCCACTCACACATGTTTACCTTCAACATGGATGTCACGTGTGAACAGGAAAAGTCATGAAGCCGTCTTTGTGCATCAGGAAGTATTCCTAGTTCCATGTACTTCTGAAGTACGCGGTCATTTCTACTCTATTCATTAGTAAAGTGAAAGTACTGGCCCTGTAACAGTACTGCACGCTTCCACATACTTTTTACAATACTTTAAAAATGTTGTTTTTAACTTTTTTACATAAATCTCTGCCTTTATCTCTATGAAACTCAAGGTAACAAACGTTTCCGTCTCTGCAGCAAGTGGAGATTGACGGACAGCAGTGCATGCTGGAGATCCTGGACACAGCAGGAACAGTAAGACCCGCCGCTCGTCTGCTCGTGGCGTGGGGCGGAGCGTTCCCCCGACCACCCGTGTGCTTGTGCGTTCCAGGAGCAGTTCACCGCCATGAGAGACCTGTACATGAAGAACGGTCAGGGCTTCGCTCTGGTGTACTCCATCACAGCTCAGTCCACCTTCAACGACCTCCAGGACCTCAGAGAGCAGATCCTCAGAGTGAAGGACACGGAGGACGTACGACACCAACACGGCATCCCGCACGCCGTCTTTCTCACTTCTGTCCAACATCAGATATAATTTAGTTGAAAACACATTTTGATGTTTAAAAAGTTTAAATAGAGCTTTAATGCTTTTTACTTAGTTTAATTTATCTTAGTTTAGCATCTATTTAATGTAATATTAGTGCTGCCACAAACGATTATTTTAATAGTCGACTAATCATCGATTAATTTTTCCGATTAGTCGACTAATCGGATCATGGACAAAGTGGATGTAAAGAAAATCTGAAATATGATTAGCTTTAAAACAAAAAAATCCTAAATAAGCTAAAATAGCTAGCCTATAGCTGAAATATTAGCTAAACTCCAAATTAGTCTAAAAAACTGTAAAAATTCCAAATTAGCCAAAATAGCTAGCATATAGCTGAAGACATAGCAAAACTCCAAATTAGCCTAAAAAACTGTAAAAATCCCAAATTAGCCAAAATAGCTAACATATAGCTGAAATATTAGCTAAACTCCAAATTAGCCTAAAAAAACTGTAAAAAAAATCCCAAATTAGCTAAAATAGTGAAATATTAGCTAAACTCTGAATTAGCCCTAAAAAACTGTAAAAATTCCAAATTAGCCAAAATAGGTAGCATGTAGCTGGAATAATAGAAAAACTCCAAATTAGCCTAAAAAACTGTAAACATTTAGAATTAGCTAGCTAACATGTAAATTAAATATTAGCTAAACTCCAAATTTGCCTACAAAACTGAAAAAATCCTAAATTAGCCAAAAGAGCTAATATGTAGCTGAAATATTATCGTAACCCTTCCGTTCTCCTTAGCTTGTTTACATTAAAAGTGGGGTCATCTGGACACCACAGGACAGTGCGCTGAACTTTTTTTTTTCACTGATTTCGGAGTTTCACTAATGTCCATGGCAGACATAAAATCCTGTCCCCCTTCGTCCACATTTGTCATGGAAGAAATCGCATAACAATATGTGGTTGGAGCCATCTGGACCCCAAGGAGAGCGGAAGGGTTAATTCCAAATTAGCCTAAAAACTGAAAAAGCCTAAATTAGCCAAAATAGCTAACATATAGCTGAAATATTAGCTAAACTCCAAATTAGCCTAAAAAACTGTAAAAAAAAAATCCCAAATTAGCTAAAATAGTGAAATATTAGCTAAACTCTGAATTAGCCCTAAAAAACTGTAAAAATTCCAAATTAGCCAAAATAGGTAGCATGTAGCTGAAGACATAGCAAAACTCCAAATTAGCCTAAAAAACTGTAAAAATCCCAAATTAGCCAAAATAGCTAACATATAGCTGAAATATTAGCTAAACTCCAAATTAGCCTAAAAAAACTGTAAAAAAAATCCCAAATTAGCTAAAATAGTGAAATATTAGCTAAACTCTGAATTAGCCCTAAAAAACTGTAAAAATTCCAAATTAGCCTAAAAAACTGTAAACATTTAGAATTAGCTAGCTAACATGTAAATGAAATATTAGCTAAACTCCAAATTTGCCTACAAAACTGAAAAAATCCTAAATTAGCCAAAAGAGCTAATATGTAGCTGAAATATTATCTTAATTCCAAATTAGCCTAAAAAACTGAAAAAGCCTAAATTAGCCAAAATAGCTAGCATGAAGCTAAAATATTAGCTAAACTCAAAAATAGCCTGAAAACCCTTAATAAATGCCAAAATAGTCTAAAAAGCTAGCAGAATGTCATTATAACTTTAAACTTCACTACAGCCTGACTCCATATATTATAAAGTAACGACTAATCGACTATTAAATTAGTTGTTGACTATTTTAATAGTCGATTAGTCATCGATTAGTCAACTAATCGTGGCAGCCCTATGTAATATCAATGGGAATTATTGCAGAAATGGTTGTCAAGTTCTAAAGTTGATGAAGACCGGGGTGGGGGTGGGGGTTGGGGTACTTTTGGTGCATTTCTGGCTCACTACAACACTTAAGAGTTAAAGGTTAGCATCATCGTCCCTGCATCGACAAATGTCCCCAGAATGGGGGTCATCTATCCGATGTCCTCTCAGATATATAAATATAGGAACACACACACACACTAGAATTACACATTCTGTTCCTCTGATTTTTGTGATGTCATTTGTTTTGGTTTAGAATCCTAAATTTAGCTGCAGTTAGATTGTGCTTTAGTTTCTAAATCGAGTCCCTGCATTGGGAGTTAACACTAACAAGTCCCCACACAGATCTATAAACCAGTACGTGTGTGTCACACAAGTTCGATCCATTCAGCCGTTTGTTGAAAAGTTGGACGACTCAAAACATATTTAATGCAAAAATATACTTAAAAGGGAGATATTTTTGGCACCCAGCAGTTTCCAGGCAACCAGTGGAGAGGAGCAGGAGGTTTCTCGCTCTCTCCTCCCACCGTTCAATCTCTGCTAAAGTGACTGACGTCTGGTTGTAGACCGAAGAGACGTTTCACGCTCTCGAGTCCACGTGGACTCGACAAACCGAGCTGCGCTGTGCTGATAAGAACCGACGAATCAGAGAGCAGAGACTTCCTGAAAGAGTTATGCAGACAGCGGTAATGAGGAAGCTGAGCTCTGCTGCCACCTGCTGGCAGTTTGAGGAACTGCGCTCCAATGTTTCTCTCAGATTTTTTTGTTCTAGACTAAACGTGTCAAAGTCGAGGCCCGGGGGCCGGATCCGGCCCCCGGGCCTCGACTTTGACACGTTTTCAGGATTGAATTGATTTACTCTGGAATAATATTCCTGCATTTTTATTATTCAGAATTATGTTAAAAAGTTACAGTTTTAAAGCTTTAAAAAATAGTATTCTGCTAGATTTTTGGACTATTTTGGTATTTACTAAGATTTTTTATTCTATTTTGGCATTTAGCTAATATTGTATCTGGCTATCAGCTTCAGCATTTTTAGCTATAAATTTCTGCAACTTCAGCTATCAGCACTAACATCTTCAGCCGCCAAATTCAGCTTCCAGCATTCACACTAGCATGATCACAGTTAATGCTATATATCTAGTTCAGAATTATGTTAAAAAGTTTTAAAATGTAGTTTTAGCGTGTTCAGTAGATGTGTCTCGTGTTCGGCCCGCGACCTGCGGTGTGTTTTTGATTTTAAACGATTGAGTTTGACCCTCTGATCTAGATCAAAAGAGAATATTTTTATTTCAGATTAAATATGAGTGAACATTAAAACTGAAATATGATTCTAATCTCTCTATTCTTAATATTGGACAGTAACTAAATAGATATTCTTTTACATCATCTTTTAAAATATACACTAAATAAATACAAGTTTTGACCAAAGAAAAAAATCGAAAATCAAGTAAAAACTGGAAAATTCAGATTTCATTATAAATTGTTTCCTACAGGGAACCAGAACCCACTTTGGATCTTCTGACTTTATTTCAGACAGCATGAAAAGGAAACGCAAATAAAAGATATCTCGATGCTTAAAAAGAGCACCGTGGAGTAGGGATGCCACAAACGATTATTTTAATTGTCGACTAATCACCGATTATTTTTTCCGATTAGTCGACTAATCTGTTCATGGCCAAAGTGGATGTAAAGATGCTGAAGTTGATAACCAGCTAAAATATTAGTTAAATGCCAAATTTACCAAAAAATAAAAAGAGCCAAAGTTAGCCTAAATAGCTAGCATACTGCTGAAATATTAGCTAAATTCCAAATTATCCTTAAAAAAACGGAAAAATCCTATATTAGCCAAAACAGCTAGCATATAGCTGAAATATAAGCTAAACTCAAAAATTGCCTAAAAAAACTTAAAAAAGCTAAAGTTAGCCGAAATAGCTAGCATGCTGCTGAAATATTAGCTAAACTCCAAATTAGCCTTAAAAAATGGAAAAATCCTATATTAGCCAAAACAGCTAGCACATAGCTGAAATATAAGCTAAACTCCAAATTAGCCTAAAAAAACTTAAAAAAGCTTAAGTTAACCAAAATAGCTAGCATGCTGCTGAAATATTAGCTAAACTCCAAATTAGCCTAAAAAACCTTAATAAATGCCAAAATATTCCAAAAAGCTGCAGAATGCTATTATAACTTTCAACTTTACTATAATCTGACTTCATACAATATAAAGTAACGACTAATCGACTATTAAATTAGTTGTCGATTATTTTAATAGTCGATTAGTCGACTAATCGTGGCAGCCCTACCGTGGAGCTTTTCTGGGTCAGAACCGTCTCACTGGGTTTTCCAGGTTCCCATGATCCTGGTTGGAAACAAATGTGACCTGGAGGTGGAGCGCGTCGTGGCCAAAGAGTCGGGGATCGGCCTCGCCCGCCAGTGGAACTCTTGTGCCTTTCTGGAGACTTCGGCCAAGAGCAAGATCAACGTCAACGAGGTGAGCGGCACGCGCAGAACCGGATCGGACCGGGAAGCCAGAACTTCCTGTTCACTGTTTCTGTGCTGGGATTCATCCTCCATGTCTGTGTTGGCAGATCTTCTACGATCTGGTCCGGCAGATCAACAAAAAGAGTCCGGTTCCGGGAAAAGCCCGTAAGAAGTCCACGTGCCACCTCCTCTAATGCCAGGTGAGTCTTCAGGTGTCTGCAGCCGCAGGTGTTCGCGTGTTTCTAACTCATTCTTTCACTCTCCAGTGATCTTTTCATTCAAACAACAAACCAACCAATCACAGGATATCTTCCAGCTAGCCACGCCCCTTTAACAGAATGGTGTCATCATCAGCATCTCCTCCCTCAGCCGCCGTCCCGCCCCGCCCCGCCCCGCCCCGCCGCTGCCCCGGACAGACCATCAGAGGCGGCGAGAAGGACGGCGATGATGATGGGGGTTGTGGCCCAGATTCAAACTGCATTTCCCATCATGCTCTCCTGAGCCGGAGAGAAACCTCTTTCTGTTCGGTTTTAAATGTTCCTTTTTTCTGCTGCAGCGTTTGCCGTGTGAACGCCGCAGTTTCCATGGTGACGGCAGGGTGTGGTCACACCTGTGGATTCTTAACAGTCATTATGATTCCAGTGGATGTTATTCTAACTCTGTGAATTGATTCAAAGTGGGTGAATGTTTCTGCTTTTATTTTCTCTGGTCCGGGTGGGTTTGGGCGCCGGTGGGGGAGGGGCAGCAGGTTGGGACGTTAGCTTACGATGGAGCTGCTAGCTGGGCCTCATTTACCTGTAAACTTGCTCTCACTAAAGTATTTATGGCTCATTTCCAGGTTTATTTTTATGTATTTTTTAATTTCTTTTTTTTTGGTAAAATCTTCTTTTCCTGATATTTTATTTTAAATGCAGTTTTTCTCAGCAGGTTTAAAGGAATCGTTTGGGGAGGATTAGCTTTGTCAGAAACGGTTTAAATTGTTTGGTAGACTTGAAATCAACCTCAGAAACACAAGTGCTAGCCTAGCGAGGTGCTAGCCTAGCGGGGTGCTAGCCTAGCGGGGTGCTAGCCTAGCGGGGTGCTAGCCTAGCGAAGTCTTAGCGTTTCTAAACCGGCTCGTATTCCGTGCAGACATTAGCGCCGGTCGGGGTTGAAGGCGGTTCTTCAGGGCAGGATTCATAGTCAGTATTTGACCTCTCGGGGTCGTTCCGCCGCACGCCGTGCTCCGGCTGTAAGCTAGCCCGCCCCCCCTTCCCGGCAGCGCGCTGAGCTCCATCTGAACCTGCTGCTCGGCCCCGGTCCCGTTCCTCTGCATGTCTGTGAGTGTTTGGGGGTCATGTGTACGGGCAGTGAGGCTTCAGAGGGGGCGTGGCTTCTGATTTCCGTTTACTGATCAGACGGGCGGGGCAATGAGAGTTTAACATAGCACGGTTGGTTGCGATCAACCAAAAAGGGGCGGGTTGGGCCTCATGGTGGGGGCGTGGCCTGTGAGGCCGCAGCTCCGTTTGAAAGACGGTTCCAGAACCGGCGGGTCGGGCCTGCTGTGAGTTCTGGTTCTGTCATGTAGCAGGTCGGTGGTTCTGTCAGCGTTTGCATGCTAGCAGGAGCTGCAGTGTCGGGGCGGTCCAACCAGAACCCCCCCAGACTGAATCGGGCTCGGCTGCTGCTTCCTTTCATGCAGAAATCTTTTTCGCCACCAGGGGGCAGCGACACCCCCAGCTTTATCAAAGACTTCATGTTCCTCATTTATGTTGATGCTCTGAGCATTTACTTTGGGGGGGGGGTCACTGAGCGCTCTTTGAATGTAGAGACAGGTTACAGATGTTCATGTGGGGTGTGGCCTGACGGATGCTCCGCCTCTTTCCTCTGCTTCTCCTTTAGTCATTTCTTGAAGTGCTTCTTCTCGTGCGTGTCCGGTCGGGGGGGAGGGGGAGGGGGTGGGGGTGACGTAGTGCCTGTTGGTGGTCGTCGCATTCGGACCTGCGTGGCGTCCTGCGGCGGGCTGCAGCTGCATTCCCGTCAGTGTGAGTTCTGACCCGCAGCCGGTCTGAGCAGAACTTCTTCAACAATCCTGAGGCCTTACGATGAAGAAGTGGTCATCCTCAGCAGTTTGGGGCGGGGCGGCCTCGTGGGGGTGTTCAGACTCCCGCGTTCGTACAATAAGGAAAAATGTGGCGATCCGACCCGGTTTGTTGCACAATGACACTCCCAGCAGGTTCTGAACGCGTTCTGGATGCAGCTGCAGCCCAAACGCTCCTCCACTCCCGAATGCAGTCGGGACGGTGACACGCCGGGGCACCAGAACCGGCGCCGAATCTGCTTTCCTTGCTTTGCAGAAGCCCACGGCAGCGGGGGGCGTGGGGGGGGGAGGGGGTGAAGCCAAATGTAAAATAAAAACTAAAAAGCCTTAAATGAATAAAAGTGGTGCAATTTTGTAACAGAACCTTGTGGTGTGGACTCCTTCAGAACTTCTGTAGAACTAAACGGAGCCGGAAGCAGCTGGACAGGAGAAGAGCGGTTCAGTTCTGGAACATGTCCAGCTGGTTCCAGAACCGTTCAGATGTGGATCACGTGTGGATCACGTCTGGATCACGTGTGGATCACGTTTCAGTGAAGTTTGTGTCACTTTCAGCTGAATCTGACTCCGTGAAAACTCCCAGATCCGACAAAAATCCTGGAGATCCCAACAGTTTCTGGAGACGGGAATTCCTCTGATGAAGGGGAGCTGCGACAGCTCAGTGGTGCGGAACAATCTGCTGCTGGGACAGATCTATAGTCAGATCAGAGCTGATAACATTTCATTAAGGAGACTGAACATGAGGATTTGCTGACAAACAGATTTATTATAAATAGAATTCCTGACTAGAAACTCTAGAATTCAATGGACAGATCTGCAGGTGAAATCGATCCAGGTTTAAAGGAGGATCAGGAAATCTCAGTTCATGGATGAAGACACTGGAAATGGACCGCAGCGCCGCTGGGGGGCCACAAAAAACATGACCTCTGATGGACTGGACCAGGTCAAACTACTGGCTTATTTTCACAATAAAACAAAACATTTTAAATGTACAAAAGTAAAGTAAAATTATAGCAGTAAAATACATAATTGTAAAATGTTTACAACACTTTAAATATTTAAATGTATTTCTTTATTTTAATTGAGCATAAAAAGAAAAGACATATTTAAAAAAAAAAAATCTATTAATTGTATTTTTAGGACTTTTATTTTGTGAAATCTTGTCAACTTCCTGCAGCCAACGCGCCTGCGCACTGGCTACCATGGCAACGCCGACGGCTTGGCGCTTGGAGTCCACCGGAGCAACTTGTTAGCGAGCCGCTCGGATTAGTTAGTTAGTTGGTTAGTCCTCGAGAACTGCTGGTTAACATCGGCGACATGGAGGAGGCGTGACGTCACGGGGCGTTCTTTTCGTCATGACCGTCCGCTTCAAGGTAAACAGCAGATGTTTATGTGAGCTGGAGCAACAGGTGAGTCTTCTCAGCCGATGCTAGCTAGCTGTTAGCCACCTGAGCAGCAGCGGCAGGATTATTATGGGATGTTAGCTGCTAATCTGCGGTGTGAAGGATCGGATTATGATGCAGATTTAATCTGAGGCTCTTATTGGGGTTTTTACAGTTAGTTTAGAATTCAGCAAGAGATGAATTATCGCGAGATCCAGCGTCAGGGCACGGTGGGGGCGGGGCTATCGTTAAAATTGTAAAGTCTGGGTCAGAACTTTTTTCCAGGATGAGGTTCTGCAGGTCTAACGTGAGTCTGGATCAAAGAACTGAAGTCTGGACGAGAGACAAGGTGAGAGGAGGTCCAGGAGGTACAGGAGGTCAGAGGAGGTCAGAGGAGGTCCAGGATGTGAGAGGAGATAGAGGAGGTGAGAGGAGGTCCAGGAGGTACAGGAGGTACAGGAGTTGAGAGGAGGTCAGAGGAGGTACAGGATGTGAGAGGAGATAGAGGAGTTGAGAGGAGATAGAGGAGGTGAGAGGAGGTCCAGGAGGTACAGGAGGTACAGGAGTTGAGAGGAGGTCAGAGGAGGTACAGGAGGTGAGAGGAGGTGAGAGGAGATAGAGGAGGTGAGAGGAGGTCAGAGGAGGTCCAGGAGGTGAGAGGAGGTCCAGGAGGTCAGAGGAGGTACAGGAGGTGAGAGGAGGTCCAGGATGTCAGAGGAGGTCAGAGGAGGTCCAGGAGGCGAGAGGAGGTCCAGGAGGTCAGAGGAGGTACAGGAGGTGAGAGGAGGTCAGAGGAGGTCCAGGAGGTGAGAGGAGGTCCAGGAGGTCAGAGGAGGTACAGGAGGTGAGAGGAGGTCCAGGATGTCAGAGGAGGTCAGAGGAGGTCCAGTAGGTGAGAGGAGGTCCAGGAGGTCAGAGGAGGTCCAGGAGGTGAGAGGAGATAGAGGAGGTGAGAGGAGGTCAGAGGAGGTCCAGGAGGTGAGAGGAGGTCCAGGAGGTCAGAGGAGGTACAGGAGGTGAGAGGAGGTCCAGGATGTCAGAGGAGGTCGGAGGAGGTCCAGGAGGTGAGAGGAGGTCCAGGAGGTCAGAGGAGGTACAGGAGGTGAGAGGAGGTCCAGGAGGTCAGAGGAGGTCCAGGAGGTGAGAGGAGGTCCAGGAGGTCAGAGGAGGTCCAGGAGGTGAGAGGAGATAGAGGAGGTCAGAGGAGGTCCAGGAGGTGAGAGGAGGTCCAGGAGGTCAGAGGAGGTACAGGAGGTGAGAGGAGGTCCAGGAGGTCAGAGGAGGTCCAGGAGGTCAGAGGAGGTACAGGAGGTGAGAGGAGGTACAGGAGGTCAGAGGAGGTCCAGGAGGTGAGAGGAAATAGAGGAGTTGAGAGGAGGTCCAGGAGTTGAGAGGAGGTCCAGGAGGTGAGAGGAGATACAGGAGGTCAGAGGAGGTGAGAGGAGGTCCAGGATGTCAGAGGAGGTCCAGGAGGTGAGAGGAGGTCCAGGAGGTCAGAGGAGGTCCAGGAGGTGAGAGGAGGTGAGAGGAGGTCCAGGATGTCAGAGGAGGTCCAGGAGGTGAGAGGAGGTCCAGGAGGTCAGAGGAGGTCCAGGAGGTGAGAGGAGATAGAGGAGGTCTGGATGATCAGTCTTCATTCTGATCTCGTGGTCTGTGCTAAAACACACACATGAACAACAATACATGGAAACACAAACACACATCTGTCTGCAACCATGCAGACACACAAACATGTGCTAATGCTAATGCTAATGCTAATGCTAATGCTAATGTGCGTACATGTGACAGACACACACATGCACCAAGTCTCTGACCTTCATGGTTGCTGTCTCCATGTTTGCTCTTCATCTCCTCCGGATCTTCCCGTCTGCTGCAGAACTCCCTGAAGCTCGGTTCTGAACTCCATCCTTACCGGTTCTCCAGCTGACCTCAGCAGAACCTTGTTGTGGTTTCAGAGTCAGACGGAGTACCAGAGGAGCTTCACGCTGCCGCGCTCCTCCACCGCGTCCACTCTGCCCTGCGACCCAGCGGCTGGTTCTGACCCGACACGGAACATGTTCTCTGCTAAAGGTTTGTTTACCAAACAGAAGAGTTTGATGGACGTGAGGAAGGAGGTCCGGTTCTGATGAGAGGTTCACTCATCATCTGCTCCGTTTTACTTCTGGGTAGGAAAAGACCAAATAGAACTCATCTTTCACAAGATATGGTCATATATGAGGTGAAGATCTTCATGGACCTTTCCACCTGCGCTCAAATGAGCCGCCGTTCACTTAACCTTTTAAAAATGTACAACATTTATGCATATCAACGTCATGTTGCCATGGCAACAGGACAAACTAACTCATGGAACCAGAGGAAGATTTGTGTGGTTGAACTTGAACACTTGCTTTGTAGTTCTGAGGAGCTCAGCTCACAGGAAGCAGCAGAAACCCCCGAGCGGTCCTGCAGGACGTCCTGAATCTGCACCCGAACCTCCGGCTGGACCTCGTCCTCCTGCAGACGAACCAGCAGCTGATGGAGAATCTGGTAAAGTCTGACTTCTCAGCGGAGCTGTCGGACATGTTTGACCTCTCACTCAGCTCCTCTGTCTTCTCAGCCAAGCCCCGCCCCTTCCAGGGCCACAGTCAACCACGGCCCAGCACCCCAGCGCCGGCTGCAGCAGCCAGCGAGCCGCCGTCTGCGTCTGCCGTGAAGGTGAGCAGACCTGCAGCCTGAGACGACGGAGCGTCTGAGGACCTGATTCCTCACTTTGTGTTGCAGGTTGATCATGTGACCAGGCTGAGGGCGGGGTCTAAGGCGGCCGGTCACAGGTCAGGCTGGCAGAAGCCGCTGACGGCCGCGTCGCCGCTGCTGACGGCCGAACAGGTGAGACGGCGTCTGAGCTGCAGTACCCTCACTGCCCACCAGATGGAGACGTCCTCTCCCTCCCTCCTGCAGGTTTTCTACTGCGGCAGCAGGAGCGTCTCCCCCTACAGGAGGAAGCCCGTCTCCATGGAAACAGAGTATGGGCGGAGCTTCCAGGGCCTAATCCCGCCCTCTGGGCCACGCCTCCGGAAGCATCTGGATCACGACTGGCAGCCGCTGTTCCACACACACTCGGTAAGGCGGAGTTTTCCTCTGACTCGCTAACTAGCTAGCGTAGCCTCAGAAGGTCGATCTGTGGAGAAACTCCAGACGGATCTCCAGAGTCTGGAAACTTCTGATCGTCTCATCCAACAGAGATCTAGAAAAACTGTCCTTCTCCAAAATGTTTTTTCCTCTTTTGGAAGTGAAAACAATCCACCAACAGAACCAGTTGAATCTGTCCTGATATCAAATAAATAAATAAAAGTTTTTAAATGAGGAACATCAGTCTGATGTGAAGCCTTCATCCCTCACGTTTACACAGAAACATCACGTTCTAGATAGATCTGTAATAATGACACTAGAGTTTCACACATCTCCATGAAAAATATCATGTAGACAAACAAAACAGGTTTCAGTACAAAACTTTACTTAAAATGTGATGTTTTACTATAAAGTCTATTCTATTCTATACCATTCTATTCTATTCTATTCTATTCTATTCTATTCTATTCTATGTGCTCTGGATCTGGGGGCTGATCTATCACGGATCCTCTTCTATATCTTCATCAGTTTCTGTTTTCATTCCAGCTTCAAACTTCAAACCAGATCAAATGAGTTACTTTATAGTTCAATCCACAGAATCAGTTTGATCCGTTTGAATCATTTTAATCTGCTGAGGTTCAGACGTCTGTCAGTGGGGGGTGGCTCCGCCCCCGACTGTCGTCATGTGATCATCACATTCTCAGGATGGAACTTCTCAAAATGTTTTCAACAGGTAAACAGGAGAAGCAGGGAGGAGGAGCTGACAGACAAGCTCCGCCTCCACCATGACATCAGTGGAGGAGAGAAGGACACGCCCCCTGCTGGAGGCCGCAGGTTTGTGTGTTTGTGTGTTTGTGTTGTTTGTGTGGTTTGGCTGTAACACTGAGGTTGTGTCTGACAGGATGTTGAGCGAGTATCAGTCCAGCTTTGCTTCTCCTCTCCACAGAAAACTGGAGGGAAAGCTCGACGGCGCCGCCCTGCAGGTCAGACACTCTACTGCACTACAACAAGAACAAAAACCACATTTACGACAGATCAACACGTTTATTGGATCAGATCAGTCACATGTGAGGAAGGTTTCCTCTAGACTGTATGCAGGAGACGGGAGGGAGAAGCGGGAACAGGAGACACCAACGGTCGGATCAAACGGGAAAACGCCAGGCTTATCGCCGGCCGGAAGAACGGCGCTCGCTGTTTGTGACACGACAGGAAGTGTTGGAGGAAGAGCGGCGGATAAAGATGGAACGAGAATGTAGAAAGAAGAAGAATAAGGATGCGTTTTATTACAACAGAATGAAAGAAATACTTCAGAAATACTTCAGAAATACTTCAGAAATACATCAGAAATACATCAGAAATACTTCAGAAATACTTCAGAAATACTTCAGAAATACTTCAGAAATACTTCAGAAATACATCAGAAATACTTCAGAAATACATCAGAAATACTTCAAAAATACATCAGAAATACATCAGAAATACATCAGAAATACTTCAGAAATACTTCAAAAATACATCAGAAATACTTCAGAAATACTTCAAAAATACTTCAAAAATACTTCAGAAATACATCAGAAATACTTCAAAAATACATCAGAAATACATCAGAAATACTTCAGAAATACTTCAAAAATACATCAGAAATACTTCAGAAATACTTCAAAAATACTTCAAAAATACATCACAAATACTTCAGAAATACTTCAGAAATACTTCAAAAATACATCAGAAATACATCAGAAATACATCAGAAATGCTTCAGAAATACTTCAGAAATACTTCAGAAATAATTCAGAAATACTTCAGAAATACATCAGAAATGCTTCAGAAAAACTTCAGAAATACTTCAGAAATAATTCAGAAATACTTCAGAAATACATCAGAAATGCTTCAAAAATACATCAGAAATACATCAGAAATACTTCAGAAATACTTCAGAAATACATCAGAAATACTTCAGAAATACTTCAAAAATACATCAGAAATACATCAGAAATACTCTCAGAAATACATCAGAAATACATCAGAAATACTCTCAGAAATACTTCAGAAATACATCAGAAATACTCTCAGAAATACTCTCAGAAATACATCAGAAATACTCTCAGAAATACTTCAGAAATACATCAGAAATACTTCAGAAATACTTCAGAAATACATCAGAAATACATCAGAAATACTCTCAGAAATACATCAGAAATACTTCAGAAATACTTCAGAAATAATTCAGAAATACATCAGAAATACTCTCAGAAATACTTCAGAAATACATCAGAAATACATCAGAAATACTCTCAGAAATACATCAGAAATACTTCAGAAATACTTCAGAAATACATCAGAAATACTCTCAGAAATACTTCAGAAATACTTCAGAAATACTCTCTGATATACATCAGAAATACTTCAGAAATACTTCAAAAATACATCAGAAATACATCAGAAATACTTCAGAAATACTTCAGAAATACATCAGAAATACTTCAGAAATACATCAGAAATACATCAGAAATACTTCAGAAATACTTCAGAAATACTTCAGAAATACATCAGAAATACTTCAGAAATACATCAGAAATACTTCAAAAATACATCAGAAATACATCAGAAATACATCAGAAATACTTCAGAAATACTTCAAAAATACATCAGAAATACTTCAGAAATACTTCAAAAATACTTCAAAAATACATCACAAATACTTCAGAAATACTTCAGAAATACTTCAAAAATACATCAGAAATACATCAGAAATACATCAGAAATGCTTCAGAAATACTTCAGAAATACTTCAGAAATAATTCAGAAATACTTCAGAAATACATCAGAAATGCTTCAGAAATACTTCAGAAATACTTCAGAAATAATTCAGAAATACTTCAGAAATACTTCAGAAATGCTTCAGAAATACATCAGAAATACTTCAGAAATACTTCAGAAATACTTCAAAAATACATCAGAAATACTTCAGAAATACATCAGAAATACTTCAGAAATACATCAGAAATACTTCAGAAATACTCTCAGAAATACTTCAGAAATACATCAGAAATACTCTCAGAAATACTCTCAGAAATACATCAGAAATACTCTCAGAAATACTTCAGAAATACATCAGAAATACTTCAGAAATACATCAGAAATACTCTCAGAAATACTTCAGAAATACTTCAGAAATACTTCAGAAATACATCAGAAATACTCTCAGAAATACTTCAGAAATACATCAGAAATACTTCAGAAATACTTCAGAAATACATCAGAAATACATCAGAAATACTCTCAGAAATACTTCAGAAATACTTCAGAAATACTCTCTGATATACATCAGAAATACTTCAGAAATACTTCAAAAATACATCAAAAATACATCAGAAATACATCAGAAATACTCTCAGAAATACTTCAGAAATACTTCAGAAATACTCTCTGATATACATCAGAAATACTTCAGAATTACTTCAAAAATACATCAAAAATACATCAGAAATACTTCAGAAATACTCCAGAAATACTTCAGAAATACTTCAGAAATACTCTCTGATGGATTTCTTTCTTTCACTTTATTTATTCTGAAAAGGAGAAACTTTCTCCTGAAGTTTCCTCAAAGGAAAACAAAGTGAGTGACCGTCTCTTTAAAACTCAGCTTCATCTTCATCATCTGTGTGATGAAGATGAAGCTGACTCCTCCTCTCACCTCCTCGCCACGTGACAACAGTCACCAACCACAGAGCTTCATTTCAGGGAAACTACTGTCAGGATGGGTGTCGGGGGGGGTTCCCGCCGTCCTCGGGGTGGGGTGGTGGTGGTGGTGGTGGTGGTGGGGGGCTCCAGCATCAGTTCAGATCAGACCTCCAGCATGGAGGACCTGGATCTGTGAGAGGAGACTTCTTCAAGTCTTTGCTCTGCAGCTCCATCCCAGCTGGAACCGGGTCAGCAGCTCGGCATTCTGGGAAACTGCTGTCTGCTCTTTAATGAAGAACTTGTTTTCTGAATCTTCAGAAACAGTTTCTCTGTTTTAACGAGGTTAAAGTTTTGTTCCTGAACATGTCAGAAGTGAGAAGATCCGTCTGAAGACCACGGCGCCGACCGCCGTTCAGTTCGAGGAGATCTCTCTGACGTTTTCTGAGGTAACCATGGAAACGCTCCTGCTGCAGGTGACGGAGCTGAGGCGGAGGGCTCTGATGTACCGCCGGCGGGCCTGGGGGGCCCACTTCTCCAGAGACCACCTGGCTCAGCTGCTGTCCGACCACAACGCCCTGTGGGAGGCGAGCGACGCCTCCGCGGCAGACGCCGGCGTCCCCCCCCTCGCCGTGGGCCTGGACAGCGGCGCCGCGTCCCGCGTTGACGCCCTGGACCTGGCCAGGTGAGAGCCGGCGCCGCGGGCGAGCCGGACCCCCCCGGCGGTGTCTGAGTGTCGTCCTGTCGTTGCAGCGTCTCCGGTCGGAGTCGCTCCGCCGCCACGGAGCCGAAAACCAGCAGAACACAAAGACGTGCAAACGCAGAGGAAGAGCGGCGCTCGGACCCGTACGTCTAACACGCCACCAACACGTGATCAGACATGATCAGACATGATTTGACGTGATCAGACATAATCCGACATGATCTGACCTGATCAGACATGATCAGACCTGATCCAACATGATCAGACCTTATCTGATCTGACCTGATCAGACATGATCTGACCTGATCAAACATGATCTGACCTGATCCAACATGATCAGACCTTATCTGATCTTATCTGATCTGACCTGATCCAACATGATCTGATCTGATCTGATCTGACCTGATCAGACCTGATCCAACATGATCTGACCTGATCTGATCTGACCTGATCTGACCTGATCAGACATGATCCGACATGATCCAACATGATCTGACCTGATCTGATCTGAACTGATCAGACCTGATCCAACAGGATCTGAGGGGGGTGAGACCTAGAAAAGTTTCTGAGAAAACTTCAACCAGATTCAGAAATGACGACATCTCAACCACATCCAGCATCAGATCTGTTGACGTCTGAGTGGAGACAGAAGCTGACGTGAGATCAGATCAGAGCCTTGAGGAACCGCCATGAGGAACTGCCTTGAGGAACGCCATGAGGAACCGCCATGAGGAACGCCATGAGGAACCGCCATGAGGAACGCCATGAGGAACCGCCATGAGGAACGCCATGAGGGACCGCCATGAGGAACCGCCATGAGGAACGCCATGAGGAACCGCCATGAGGAACGCCATGAGGAACCGCCATGAGGAACCGCCATGAGGAACCGCCATGAGGAACCGCCATGAGGAACCGCCATCTTGAAACGCTTTGACCCTAAACACGCCGCTGAACTCTGCAGACGATCCCGTTTGTCTGAAATATTCCAGGAAATAAAAGTTTATGTTGGATGAAGAATTCAGTCTGAGAGATCTTCTGCTTATCTGGGGGGGGGGGTGTCTCCATGACCTCCCTGTGGTGGTGTTGGGGGGGGCAGGAGGAGCCTTAGGGGGGGGCATCTTCCACCAGGGTTTAAATTCCTCCTTTAAATAAATGTAAAAGCAGGTCTTCTGCTTTACCTGGACTAGAGCCGGGTCAGAACCAGGTCCAGATGGGTCTGGTAGCAGAACCTCCTGCCGTGACAGCAGCAGCTCAGCTGCTGGAGCTACATCTCCTAAGAGAAGCTCCTGGTCCCTCATGGGCTCCTCTGAGAAGCAGAGGATCATCTGCTCCTTCAGTCCTGCTGACTCCAAACATCTGTCCGTCCTGCAGGGGGCGCCGTCCCGGTGGAGAGACAAAGGAACGTCTCTCACCCCCAACAGCTCCAGGTAAAAACCATCAGGAAGAAAGAAATATTTGATATTTCACTGATATCAATATCTGATTGATGTATTTTCCAGAGAAATGTTTCTGTTGTTTCCATGGCAACAGAGGCGGGGACCCCCAGCGACCTGCCAGTCAAACGGAAAGAGGCGTGGCCAGAGAAGGGTTTCACTCATCAGCACAAACCGTACTGCAGTCCTTCACCTAAACCAAGTACACAGGCGTCTCCTTTGGCCCCGCCCCCGGCCCCTCCCCCTCTGCACGCCATCCAGGGCTCCATGAGACACCCAGACTTCCAGCACAACGGTGAGCGGCGCCACGACGGCGGGTTTGAACGGAACCTGTGAATCAGTTGCTCTGTGGAGAATCCCAAATAAAGTATTCAACCAAATGAAGTCATGAGGCCAACCATGATCCAAACGTGACAGAACAGAGAATGTTCACGTAGATAGAAATAACACTCTGAGGGTTTCTGCTGACATTCTACTTCCTGTGTGAAAACAACAGACCAGGTCAGTTCAGCAGGTGACCACTAGGAGGCTCTCCACAACGTGTGATATCATATTATTACTTTATTTCATCTTTAAGACTGAATTTAATTTAATTTAAGATTGAAGGGGGCGGAGTTTTCTGCCAGACAGGTACCTGAGACGACCGTCCAGTCTGTCTGAGGTATTTGCTAATTAGAAAATCATGATGTCATTTCCTGTCTGAGTAGGAAACACTGCCATCAGACTCCGCCCCCTCGCCCCTGACTCACAGTTTGAGCAGATTGTTGAAAATCTGAAGTTTTCTGTCCTGAAAAGGATTTTCTGTCGTCTTAAGCTGACAGAAAACCCCCAAACCCTCCTTAAACCTGAACCTGAGGTCAGAGGTCACCTGTCGTGCTGCATCAGCTCACGGCGTCCGTGTGTCTGCAGGTGAACTGGGCGTGCGCCTCAGAGAGACTTCCTGTTCAGGAGAAAGTGGCGGTCATGAAGGTGAGCCTCCTCATCTTTTTGGTTTTTATCGCAGTGAAACTCTCACGGCGACCTTCAGGACGTGCCGACTCCCCGTCTCACCTGTGTCGTGTCTGTCTGTCTGTCGTCCAGACGACCGTCTCTCAGTGATGTCGTGGCGCTCGGCGGCCTCCTGCTCAGCTGCGTCCGTGGTCCTGGAGCGCGCTCAGAAGAGGCAGCAGACCTTCTGGGGGAAACATTGACCTTCTGACCTTCCTGATGTGGAGAATAATGTATTTTTGTAGAATCACGACTGTTAGATTTAGATGAAAGGCTACTTTTCCTGTATGTGGGCGGGGCTTCTCCTCCTGCTGAGTTTAGACGTATGACTCGGCAGAAATGTCCTTATGTTTGTTTCTAAATGCTGATAAAGTTTGATTCCTGATCCACAGTCGGCCACTAGAGGGCAGTTATGAGCCTCACCTGCAGAAGAAGAAACAGCTTTATGCTAATGCTAATGCTAAATGACGTAGCTGCCAACAAGCTAGCGATCTGAGAAATGGCCTCGTCTGCTCTCGCCATCATCTAGACGGCGTTTAGCTAAACTATGTCCAAATCTATTCTTCTTCTCCTCTGACTCCTCCCTATGATGAAAAATACTGTCCTCCATTTTGATGATGTCATCAGTAGCCGCTGGTTAGCCTCGTTAGCTCGTAGCTGCTTCGCCCGCTACCGCTGGCTCCGCCTTAAAACACAGTCCAGACACGACAGCTTCAGATGTTCCTGCGGGGAATTCATTCAGATTTATTTTTTGATTTGATGTGAGAGTTGTTCATGAAATGATTGATGATTCCCCTAAAGCCCCTCCCCCTGAAGCTCCGCCCCTCCATAAATCTCCCTCCTTCATGGGAAAAGTTTTCCGTCTTCATCCGACTGCTGGACTTTCCTGGGAGCGTGTCGCCGAGGCTTCCCGGCGACGTCAGCGAGGAGGAAGAGCAAACACCGTCCTCATCACTTCCTGCCAGAGCGCCGACTCACCTGCTCTGTTCAAACACAGACACACCTGCGCGGGGAATTCCCCTCAGAACAATGCGGCGGGCGCGCGGGCGGCGCCGGACTCTCCTGTGACGCGTCACGAGGAAGTGAAGCTTCTGAGAACGCTGAAATCCATCCAGGGGGGGGTTAGGTAACCTCCTCCACTTCCTGCTGTTACAAAATAATGACCCCGAAGACGGCGCCGCTCGGGGTCAGTCGGATCAACACACGAATCTTTGGAAACAGGAAGAAAACCACCAGCAGAGCACAAAAAAAGAAAGAAAAATGAAACTCCCATCATGCACCTCACCTGTCAGACATTAGGAATCAAATGTTTTCCTGCATAAACATGGATCTCCCTTTCAAAATAAAATCCCTGTTTGCCTCATCCTCATTTCTGTCGTCTGTTCATTCAGACTTTCTCATCGTTTGTCAACAAGAACACGAGATCGACGGTTTGAACGAGTGATGCAGTCAAAACCATCCAGCGAAACCCAAAGGTGTCAGGAAGTTTTGGTCCGGACCGCCTCACATCCTCCAAACCCAGATCCCGACCAGGACTCTGCGGGTCCTGAAGACACGTCTTCCTCCAGGGGGTGTTGCATTATGGGTACATGTCTGCCCGCATTTCTCTGCAGTGAAGAAACCATAGTTTTGGACCAGGAGTGCAGGTCCAGATGTTCGTAGAACCTCATTGTTCTGGACTCTGCTGACGTGTTTCTGCAGCTCAGCTCTTTGTTGTCCTGAAGAATTCAGACTCTGTCTCATCAGATCTCCTGACAGTAGACGCTGGTTCTGATTGAAGGTTCTGCTGGACCTCTCCAGGTTCTGAACTGGCCGAGTCGTCGTTTCTCTGTGACGTCTTTGACCTTCGTCAGGAGATCCTGAAACCTGCGTCTGTTTGAAGTCTGGCACAGACGTGGCGCTGCAGCAGAACCATCGCTGCGTGGAGCGGCGCCTCCGTGCTCCTCGCCCGGCCTGAGGCCTCCTACAGCGGTTTCTGTTCCTGTCTCGCTGTGACACCAGATCCACAGCAGCCGTTCATGTACCGGACTGTCATGAGAACCCAGAGGAACCGATGCTGGTCGCAAGAAAAACCAAATTCAATGTAGAGTTACAGTTTCTGCTGTAGATATATCTATAAACCAAAAATGAGAGGATCACTAGATTAGATCCATCAGATCTCAATATGAAGTTTGATATCTATATAAATAACGACAGGGCAGTGTCTTAGGAACTAAAGGATGTCAAGTCTTTTAATGAAATAAAAGTTTTCAGTCTACAGAGGCTCAATTGTGTCGACACCATCAAATCAGAGTGAAATGAAGATGTGGCAGGATAGTCCATTTTCTCCAAAACTTCATTTCTGCAACTCTAAATGCTTTTCAGTATCTTGTGTGCCCCCCCACGAGCTTGTATGCATGCTTGACAACGTGGCGGCATGCTCCTAATGAGACGACCAATGGTGTCTTGTGGCATTTCCTCCCAGATCTGTGTGAGGACATCCCTGAGCTGTTGTACAGTCTGAGGAGCAACCTGGCGGCGCCTAATGGACCCAAACATAATGTCCCAGAGATGTTCTATTGGGTTTAAGTCAGGGGATCGTGAAGGCCATTCAACTGTTTCATTCCTTCATCCTCCAGGGTACTGCCTGCAGACTCTTGCACGTGAGGCCGGGCACGTTTGTGGTGCATTAGGAGGAAACCAGGACCTACTGCACACCAGTGTAGGGTCTGACAATGGGTTGAAGGATTTCATCTGGATACCTTATGGCAGTCAGAGCACCATTTCCTAGGCAGTAGAGGTCTGTGCGTCCCTCCATGGATATCTCCCCAGACCATCACTGACCCCACACCACCAACCTGTTGAAGTTGAACCACGTTGCAGGAGCAGAACCTCTCCTGGTCTTCTCCAGACTCTTTCACGTCTATCACAGGTGTTCAGGGTGAACATGCTCTGGTCTGTGAAAAGTACAGGGCGCCAGTGGTGGACTTGCCAATTCTGGTGTTCTTGAGCAAATGCCAGTGGAGCTCCACGGTGCTGGGCAGTGAGCACAGGGCCCACTACAGGACGTGGGGCCCTCAGGCCACCTTCATGAAGTCTGTTCCTGATTGTTTGGGTAGAGACATTCACACCAGTGGCCCTCTGGAGGTCATTCTGTAGGGCACGAGCAGTGCTCAGCCTGTTCCTCCTTGCACAAAGGAGCAGGTATGGGTCCTGCTGAGGGGTTGAGGACCTTCTACGGCCCTGTCCAGCTCTCCCAGAATAACCAGCAGTCTCCTGAAATCTCCTCCATGTTCTGGAGATTGTGCTGGGAGACACATGAAACCTTCTTGCTGCAGCACGTGTGGATGTTCCATCCTGGAGAAGTTGGACAACCTGTGCAACTTCTGTAGGGTTAAGGAATCTCCTCATACATGGAACAGCAGTCCTGTTTGGAGGGTTTTCTAATTGTTGCCACTGAAGTGCACCTGTTGTTAATTCATGAACACCAATACAGATGAAATTGATGAACGAGGCCCTCAGCTGCTGAACCAACAAGAACATCATCAGACAGGTTTACTTCAATTCATGACAAGACCAATAAAAAGTCTTCCTTTCATTTCTGTGAGCAGTACATACACGTTTATGTTTTTATTAAAAAAATCTGAAGTTTCTGTCTTTGAACCTGTTAATAAACAGAAGCTGGAGCTTCCACCTGTTCCTTCATGTGAACGTCTTGACCTTTGACCTCCAAGCAGAGACAGATCTGTTTGAAGGTTGTGGGTCGGTCATCAGTTCAAGAAACGCCTGAAACTCGACGTTCTCAGAAACGCAGAAGTTCCAGGAAACGGGTTTCTTCAAAGAGTTTCCTCTGAAGGACGCGGAGCTCTGTGGGTTTCACTGCAGCTCAGGAGCAGAAGATGAAGACTGGAAAAAGAAACAAAAAAAGTAACGAGATGTTAGAAATGAGAGGCGCTTTCATCTTCTAGTTCTATGTTTTTTTAATTATTAGAATTTTAAAACCATAAAAAGTTGAATTTGAAGCTGAGATTTTCTGTTTTCTTCAGAAGAGTCGAATGAACCTGAAGGTCTCCCAGATGAGGAGGAGGATGATGAGGTTTTTCTTCTTCAGCTGTGGTCAGAGACGGTCTTTGAAGCTGCAGCAGAAGCTCGCCGTCATGATGACGAAGCTTCAGACCGCAGCAGCGTTACATCAGAGCTTGAGCTGGTGCAGAAGAACCGGACCTCCATGACGTTTCTCTGATGGATGCTGGAGTCAGAGACTCTGAAGGTTTCTCCTTCATCCAGGAAGTCTTCCCTGAAACAGATTCAACCGTTTGATCTGGTTGAAGATCTGCTCCAGAGAAATCAAGTTGATCTCAGAGCTTCAAACGCGGCTTTGAAGGAGCCAGAGAAGATGTGAAGGAGGTCTGTGTCCGCTCTGGGACTCTCACGCCCAGAGAGGCAGACAAAGAGCTGACACCAGATCCCGCAGCGCCTCCGACAGAACCAGGAAAACCACAATCCCGGCTCCGCCTCCGGTCGGGATCCGGTGTCGGGATCAGTTCACGGAGCGGCTTTGGGTGAAAAGACGGAAAAGAGGAAGTGGTGTCGAGTGGAGGCCCGCTGGAGCTCAGGGACGTGGACTTCACACGTCGGAGATGAACGCTTCCAGAAACGCTTCAGGAAACGGACGGATTTCGGATCAGAACCTCGGTTTGAGTTCCGCTCGTCACGATTGACCTTCTCCGTTCTCTCCAGCTGCATCTGTCTCATTGATCTCAACATCGTTCCACTGCCTCAGCTACAACGAGAAAACTGCCGGCGCCCTCTAGAGTCCAGCAGTGGAATAAAGCCTTCAAGAAATGATGAAGCTGGTGGTGTAGCGGTTCTCACCTCACAGTGAAAGGGTTCTGGTTCAAATCCCGGCTGCAGGTTCTCCTCCAGCCAGCAAGGCTATGTGGATGGAAAATTTGAGCCCCAATTGCCCCGGGCTCTGGGCAGCAGAACCGATGGGGGGGGGCACCACCACTACAGACACTGCGGACATCGAGAGCCCACGTCTTCTACCCACTTTTAAACCATGTGGGGTCCACAAGACCAGAAACATCCTGTATGAGACTGCACGTCAGTTCAGGGTGAACCTCGGGATAGGCTCCAGCAACGCAGTGACCCCTATGGGGGTGCAGGTTATAGATAGATAGATGACACCAGAAGCTCCTCCCCTTTGGCTGTAAATCACCTCAAACAGTAAATCAAAAGTGTCACATTGGTGTTGCTCGCTCTGCTCCAGAACAGTGGGAGTGACTGAACGGGACAGTTTGGGTCTCAGTGAAGGTTGAACAGAACCTCCAATGTTCTGCTAGAACTCCATGTTTTCATTTGATGCCTCAATGCTGTCTGATGTCCTGTATGAATGGAGACTCTCTGGACTGATCAGGGATTATTCTTCCTGCTTTGGATGCCTGATGAGCATTTCAATTCAACTCCATAGATCTGACAGAACCAGAACCAGAACCAGAACCGTGTTCTGGTCTATGAAATAGTAGAAATGGTGAACAGCCCAAATTCTCCCTGGTTCAATGATTTAATAAATCTGCTATCATCCATCATCCATCCATCCATCCATCCATCCATCATCCATCCATCCATCCATCATCCATCCATCATCCATCCATCCATCCATCATCCATCATCCATCCATCCATCATCCATCCATCCATCATCCATCCATCCATTCATCCATCCATCCATCATCCATCCATCTATCATCCATCATCCATCATCCATCCATCTATCATCCATCCATCCTCCATCCATCCATCATCCATCCATCCATCATCCATCCATCTATCATCCATCTATCATCCATCATCCATCATCCATTCATCCATCCATCCATCCATCCATCCATCCATCCATCCATCCATCATCCATCCATAGACATAGACTTAAGGACTTGATAGTTAAACATAGTTGCAACATTTTTTTGTAATAGTGATACTTAGACCCATTTTTTTCACAAGTGTGTTTCTATGTTCTGTCCAAGACAGACTACTGTCAATGATCAGACTGAACAGTTTCTGCTTGTTGTATATCTTGTGTTATCATCTGTGCTAAAGTTTAATACTTTTGATTTGACCCGATTATCAAACAGAATTGAGTTTTTCACATGAATCTGCAGCATAATAAACAGTGGAGTCATCTGCATAGATACTGACTGAGGCCTCTTTTACACTTAAATGTAGATCCTTGATAAAAGGTGCTTCCTGGTGGAAGTCCACATTCTAACCTTCTACTGTAGGACCAACAACCATTGTAGAAGACCTTCTGAGTTCTGTCAGAAAGACAGTTTTGAATGAATGCTACAGCCGGGGCAGTAAAACCATAACTCTTCAATTTACCTGTTTAAATACAATGTTCTATTACATCGAAAGCAGCGCTAAAGTCCAACACCACCGCACCAACTGATTCATAGTTATCCACGAGCCATCGTCTGTCATCTGGATGAGAGCTGTGCAGGTAGAACGGTCCTTCCTGAAAGCATGGACCTTCATCAACAAGTCCTTACTCTGGACGTGTTTACAAATCTGTTGATGAAGAATTGGTTCCATCATTTCACTGAGTGCTGGGAGCAGATTCATGGCTCTGCAGTTTGGTCCATTGAAAGCTGTTTTTTGGTCTTTAATGAGAGGAATGGTTCTGCCCTCCTTCCACAGAGAGGGACAAACACGGATTAAATATATGACATAAAAGAGCAGCGATCAGTTCTACTGCTTTGTTTAAGATGATACTGTCCAAATGATCAGCTCCGTGTGTAGGAAGTGACTTCTTCTCTTTGTGCAGCGATCATCATCCAGTCAATGTTCAAGTATATGTCACAATTATTCTGAAGCTCTGACTAGAATATCACCCAGTTCAGTCAGAGGATCCGTGTTCATCAGGAGGTCTATGATCACCAGCATCAGTTTAATGTTCTTCTGATCGCTTCAGATGAATCATGGTTTCTTTATGACCTTCACACAAACGGTCGTTGCTTCTGCGCAGAACCCGAGCCGCGGCAGCGAATGCGCCTCCGAGCACGAATTCAGGTTGATCTGCACAGTAACATGTAAACCGAGCTGCCGAGGACACAAACAAAGTCCTGCAGAGAGATCCAGAACGAGCAGGAAATGAAAAGAGCTGAAAAGTGTCAACAGACGAGCCTGCTGCCATTAGTTATCAGAACTTCTGACGCTTCATTTCCTCTCTGAGAGCAAACACTTGCAGCTCTCTTCGTGCTTGAGTGTCACTTGCATTTCGCTGCCGAGCGTGGGGGGGGGGGGGGGGGGGTGGGGGGGGTGGGGGGGGTGGAGGTGTATAAAGGAGCGTGGCCTCAGAGGCGTCTCCACACCAGCACCTGCACTCAGGTCTCAGCGTCGCTCTGCTGCGGATTTACCTGCACCATGCCTGCCGCCGCCGCCGCCGCCGCCGCCACGCTCCTGCTCCTGGTTCTGACGGGCTGGTCCGAACCGGCGACGGCCCACCCGCTCCACCGGCCCCTCAGCCGGCCCCTGAGAGACCCGAAGACGGGTCAGGCGGCTGTGGAGGTGGCCCAGCACGTGAGTCCTGGCGCTGCCGGTTCCGGTCGGTCTGCGACCCAAACCGTTCTCTGAACCTCTCGTGTCTCCAGGCGCAGAAGCAGGAGCTGGAGGCGGACACCAACATCCGGCTGCTCCCCAGAGTCACCGGCCACCAGGTGAGTCCTCGCACCTGAACGCGGCGCAGACCCTCCACGCTCCTTCACTCACCCCCCCTCCCCCTCCCCCCTCGACCTCTCGACCTCAGGACCACCTGAAGATCTGCTGCCTCCACGCCAACATCCTGGACTTCTACCTGAACAACATCCTGCATCACCGCGACGACGCGCATCCCAGCATGCACCGGCTGAAGACCGACCTGCACCGCATCAGCGAGGACCTGCAGAGCTCCGGCTGCGTGAGTGCGCCCGTTCCTGACAACCTGATTGGTCGTTTAACGCCGGCGACGCTTAGACACAAAACCAGTAACTCCTCAACTCTTTACATGATGATTCCTGAGGATCTACCGGAATCATTGTTGAAATGTTCACGTAAATCCAAGAACATAAAGTTATTCTAGAAACGTTCTCTCTAGTTTCTGCAGGAGAACAGGAAGTGCAGATTTCAGATTTGTTGGTGAAATCCGGTGGTTTCGTACAGTAGATCCTGAACTGATAGGGAGTTTCGGTGGTTTGGCAGAAAGACGCTGAAGGTCTCGCTCTCACACCTGTCTGTCTGTCCGGGCAGAACGTCACGCACTACCACGACCACCGGCACGCCGTGGAGTTCCGCAGGAAGCTGGAGAAGGTGAGCCGGCCGGAGACGGCTCCACACGGATCCACGGGGATCCACGCGGATCCACGGGGATCCACACGGATCTGGTTTTTGACCGTTTCTAAAGCCGACTGTGATGCTTTCAGATGGAGGGCGAGCGAGGCCTGAACAAAGCGGTGGGAGAGATCGACATCCTCTTCACGTACCTACAGGACCACTGCGTGGAGCCCACCCCCACCCCCACCCCGGCACACTGACGCCGCACCACCACCACCACCACCACCACCACCACCCTCCTATTTAAACTTTAACGCCTCGTCTTATATATTTATCTTATTTAACAGCTTATTTATGTTTTTTAAAGTTTGTATAAATTATTTATGTGTGGGTTCAATGCCGAGGGGGCGGCGTTGTTGAAGTTGCCATGTTTTGGCTCATATTTGCTGCAGTATTTCACTCATATTAAAGTTTGGATGATGTAACTCCTGCTGGTCTGTGACTTCCTGGTCTGTGGTGCATTCAGGGTCGGCGTGGAGAACTCCGACTCTGCTGGACGCTGCATCTGCTGCAGCTTTTAGGAGTTCTGGTTTAGGATCCTGACCGTATCTCAAACATTTACCAGTTTGACCGCTCCCTGACACCCCCCCCACCCCCCCCACCCCCCGGGCGTCTGAGTTTCCCACGTTTTCAAACTGCACACGACTGCAGATCTGATGCTGTAACTTTGGCGCTCGCCACATTTCTGAACGGCTCCTGCAGAAAGTCTTCACCTCATGGAAATAACAAAGGATGACCCCCCCCCCCGCTCCTCTGCTCCTTCTTCTCTTGTTTCTGTTATTAAATGGATCAGATTTTCTGATTCGATTCAGGGAAAACTCAGAATTTCATTCTTAATATCCAGTAATTTACTCCAGTAATAAAACTTTTGACTATTGGAAGTGGGTGGAGCCAGTCTGCACACCCCCACCCCCACCCAAAAAAAAAAAAAAAAACACAAAAAACCCCCAAAAACAAACAAAAACCCCAGAAGGTTTTGAGTAAAAAGTCAAGAGTGTCACTGAATCAAAACCGTTTCCAGTTTGGGTTCAGCTGAGGAGTCAAACAAGCATCAAAAATCCGAGGCGTTTGAACGCCACAAAGTTTGGGTTGCTCTGAATTCGTTCTGGAGGCGCAGGAACGTTTTCCACATCGTAACATTTCAAGAACCTGCGTTTGTTTTTCTGCTGCTGGAGGCAGAAATAGGACAGTGGAGCGCGGCGCCCGGCGGGGGCGTTCTGACATGACTCAGAAACGCCACAGGAACTGCTGCTTCTTCAGGGGGAGGGGTGCCAACCCTGAAAACAGCAGAACCGGGCCGCGGACCAGAATCTGTTCATCCCTAAACGTACAGTTTCTTTAAGTTTTCACTCGGATGTCGGACAGTTTGATGCCAGAAACGCTAAACCTGCAGACGGGCGAGGAGAGGACCGAGGAACTGACAGAACCAACAGAACCGACGGAACCGACGGAACCGACAGAACCGGCTACAATGACTCAGGAACACCAACACTGATGCAAACAAACACTGATGTTTACGTTACGGTTCCAGAGCGATAAAATCTGCCTCACGCTGAAATGCCACTGATGGATCGGGCCAGGATCTGGGACTGGATCCCCTGATGGGATCAGGCCCATGATCTGGGACTGGATCCCCTGATGGGATCAGGCCCATGATCTGGACTGGATCCCCTGATGGATCAGGCCCATGATCTGGGACTGGATCCCCTGATGGGATCAGGCCCATGATCTGGACTGGATCCCCTGATAGATCAGGCCCATGATCTGGGACTGGATCCCCTGATGGGATCAGGCCATGATCTGGGACTGGATCCCCTGATGGGATCAGGCCATGATCTGGGACTGGATCCCCTGATGGGATCAGGCCATGATCTGGGACTGGATCCCCTGATGGGATCAGGCCATGATCTGGGACTGGATCCCCTGATGGGATCAGGCCATGATCTGGGACTGGATCCCCTGATGGGATCGGGCCCATGATCTGGGACTGGATCCACTGATGGGATCAGGCCCATGATCTGGGACTGGATCCCCTGATGGATCAGGCCCATGATCTGGGACTGGATCCCCTGATGGGATCAGGCCATGATCTGGGACTGGATCCACTGATGGATCGGGCCCATGATTTGGGACTGGATCCCCTGATGGATCAGGCCATGATCTGGGACTGGATCCACTGATGAGATCAGGCCATGATCTAGGACTGGAACCCGCTGATAGGATCAGGCCCATGATCTAGGACTCGGTCCCCTGATGGGAATGCGCCCCATGGCTCCCAGTGTTTTTGTGTGTCAGGATGATCCAGTTTTCTGGTGAGGAACCTCTCCGCCTCACGAGTCTGGATCAGAACCAGCAGCGGTTCTCATCATCTTCTGCTGCAGAGCGGCTCCTGGTGCAGCCGTCTGACCACTGGTCCTCGCACGCTTCGTGGAATCAAGATGAGTCACTTCCAGGATAAATGGTGCAGAGCTCTGCAGCGACCACACAGAGGAGACCTACTTACCTACTTTCAGAGCTGCAGGCTTCTCTGCGTCGGCTGGGACAGTTTCTCTCATGTCAGCGTGACTTTGATGCTGCCACAGCATCAGGAGTTCCCGCCATCACAGTTGAAGTTGTCACTTCATTATTTATCTCCTCAGCAGTCATGCTCACATGCTCGGGGACGGTTAGACGCCAAACGACTCGGATCTACAGCAAAGGAGAGGAATGAAGGAAATGTTCTGTCTTTTATTTGTAGATCAAACTTTTGGAGAGTTTGAGAAGTACAGAAAATGTCTGAACACAAACCATCAGGATTCAAACCCACTCCGTTCCAGTCTCAGAGTGGACACTCCCTCACTTGGCCACTACTGTTTTTAGGGTCGATTTTTCTATAAAATGTGCATTTTGCTATGATGTTCCTGTAACCGATGAAGAACCCGTTCCCGTCTCTGATGAGGATGAGGAAACTCCTCCAGGAGAACACACGGGACGGACCCGGCCGGGATTTGAACTGCTAACAGTGCTCACCACTACACCACTGTGTTTTTCCACGTGTGACTGAAGCTGTCCTCTCCTGCTCTCTGCTCCCGCTCCTCACCTGTGGGCTGGTCTGGTGTCAGAAGTGGGATTTGCCTCCAGCATGTTTTGGTCTTTCTCTGGTTTCTGACCGGTTCTCCGGTCCCAGCCTGAGAGTTTACCTGTTGCCTTTGACCTCTGTTTAGTTCTGGCTGAAGGACTAGCTCCGGATGCTCTGGACCAGCGTTCTACCTCCTGACTCCGCTGGCCGTCTTCTCCATAGGTCTGTGTTTCTTACAACAACAAATTCTCCATTTGGCCTTCTCGTCCTGAAGTGATGCTCTTCTGAGTCACAGGACTGTCTTCTCCTCAGTCGAGAATCACCTGAATGCTGTTTTGAGGAACTTTTCCTGTGAATGTGGTTCATTCCAGGGATACGGTCCGA
The DNA here is from genome assembly GCA_003999625.1 of Oryzias javanicus. Lineage (NCBI taxonomy): Eukaryota > Metazoa > Chordata > Actinopteri > Beloniformes > Adrianichthyidae > Oryzias > Oryzias javanicus. Next base: position 17,842,808 of record CM012459.1, read on the forward strand.
CCGAGCCGAGCTACCAGATGCAGTCTGTGAGACAGAATGAGACGGCGCTCCACCGTAAACTGAAACCAGCCGCTCTGATGGCTGCGGCTGATAAGCATCTGTGAGCTGGAGCAGATCAAACCACAGATCTGATCAGCTGATCTGCACCATTTTACAGAAGTTCTTCAGAGTTTGTGCTGAAGGGGATTCCTGAAAAATGTCCTTCTTGTTGCTTCCGATAGCCCGGTATCTCTATGTAACCGTCTCGGTGGGCTCACCGGTAACGGTACAGACGTAAAGTCAGTCATCAAATACAAGCAGTAGCTGATTGCTAAACTAAACTAAGTTAAACTGGCATCCCTGCCCTTAGACCCTCCTTCCCGATAAGGAAAAACTCCTAAAAAAGTAATTTGGGTGAAAAAGAAGAAACCTCAGGGATGCTCAGATGAAGAGAGATCCTCTCCCAGGACGGACAAGAGATTTACCGGGATCGGTAAGAAGAATGAACTTCTCTAACTCTACGTTTAACAGCAGATGGAGGACAGCTGAGGATGCCAGACGTGCCAGAGGCGAGGTCCACTGCAGGAACAGGAGCACGACGAGCCTCCCGGAAACTAAAATGTCTCCCCCTCCCCTCTGAGGAGAGAGAAAGAAGAAAAACATCTGAATCATAGAATAATAAAGAATAGAGAGATGAACCTCACATCACTGTAATGTTATCAGCTTCTAACTTCCACAGCCTTCAATGTTAAAATGCAGAGAATCTACATATTTTTAGCATTTCAAGCATATTTGAGAAATATGTGAATTCTAAATGTTTCCACAAACTTGGTTACAGTAGAGGAGTAGGGATTACAGTAAACACTGATTACTGTTGATGACAGCAGGTTCATCATCACAGAGACAACAACCACACTGACATCCACACCAGGACATGACCCAACACCTGGGTCCGTATGACCCAACATCTGGGTCCAAATGACCCGACATCTGGGTCAGCATGACCCAACATCTGGGTTAGCATGACCCAAAATCTGTGTCAGCATGACCCAACATCTGGGTCCAAATGACCCGACATCTGGGTCAGCATGACCCAACATCTGGGTCAGCATGACCCAACATCTGGGTTAGCATGACCCAACATCTGTGTCAGCATGACCCAACACCTGGGTCCAAATGACCCAACATCTGTGTCAGCATGACCCAACATCTGGGTCAACATGACCCAACATCTGTGTCTGCATGACCCAACATCTGGGTCAACATGACCCAACATCTGGGTCAGCATGACCCACCATCTGGGTCCAGATGACCCAACATCTAGGCAACTATAACCATCTGGGTCAGTACCGCGGTCCTCCAGTTATTGATCCCTGTTCTGAAGGCAGGAATGTTCAGTTCAGTTCAGTTCAGTTCAGTTCAGTTCAGTTCAGTTCAGTTCAGTTCAGTTTGGCATTCATCTATTGTTTATATTTGATCGTTGATTCGATGTTTTTTGAAGCCCGTCGACACGACTCTGTAGTGATATTTGGGTTATATAAATAGAACTGAACTGTAATAAAATGGATTAATTCCTCCATTTAGAAGATGATGCTGAACAACATTGATGAACATCTGGCCGGCTGCACTTCACTTGCTATCACTAATTATTCTTCACAGAGCACTCAGCCTTGAGGCATGCGTACTGTGTATTTCTAAAGATGAAGTTTAGTTAATTAAAAAACTAAATGAGTCACAAACTGGAACCAGACAGATGCTGAGAAATAGAAAAATGAAGTAATGAAATATAAAGTGTCTTTTATGATAAGTAGACCAAAGCAGCGAATGCTTCAGTCAGTGTGTACAGCTGCTGCCTCTCCTGCTGAATCTTGTGTATTTGTTCTGGAAACTCGTACTTTTTATACAAAAGAAAGGTTGAAAACCCACAAAGAAAAAGTAATCACAGAACAGACATGTCTCAATAATGATATTTGAGTTTTATTTTTAATCCAGAAAAATATATTTATATTATTGGATTTATTTTTTGCAGGTGTGGCACAACCTCCCCTGCCTCACTTGCCTCACCTACCTCACCTACCTCACCTGCCTCACCTGCCTCACCTACCTCACCTGTCTCCCCTGCCTCACCTACCTCACCTGTCTCCCCTGCCTCACCTACCTAACCTGCCTCACCTACCTCACCTGCCTCACCTGCCTCACCTACCTCACCTGTCTCACCTACCTCACCTGTCTCCCCTGCCTCACCTGTCTCACCTGCCTCACCTGCCTCACCTACCTCACCTGCCTCACCTGCCTCACCTGCCTCACCTACCTCACCTGCCTCACCTGCCTCACCTACCTCACCTGTCTCCCCTACCTCACCTGTCTCCCCTGCCTCACCTGCCTCACCTGCCTCACCTGCCTCACCAGCCTCACTTGCCTCACCTGCCTCACCTGCCTCACCTGCCTCATCTGCCTCACCTGTCTCACCTGCCTCACCTGCCTCACTTGCCTCACCTACCTCACCTGCCTCACCTGCCTCCTCTGCCTCACCTGACAGCATTTCACTGATCACAAAAAAGAATTGTAGTTTGTTTCTGTCTGGAATTCTTTGACACAAGTCTTCTCTTTATGGGGATAGACAAGACATTATTGATCACATATTGATATTTGATTAGGACCCTCCACGTCACTTTTTGAATGTTTTGGGGGTCTCCAACTCACTCCAACTCGCTGTTCCAAATTCAATCATGGGTCCATGACCATGAACCAGAACCAATCCAGGACTGCGACGCTGAACGCACCGGTACCCAAACTTGGTACTGGTACCCAACCCTACTAGAAGCGGTACCAGATGCGATACTGGGTGTTAACTGGTACCTGGTTAGGGAACATATAATGGGTCAGGTACCAGTACTAAACGTCTGTAGAGAACCAGTCCGTGTCCAGGACTGCGCCCGGTACCGCGTCCTGAGGGTTGTAGACATTTGATTTTACCAACAGCCAGTGAGAGGCACCAGATTTGCACTGCTTTGACATTTCCCACCAAACCTCTTCAGGTCAAAGTTCATGTGCTGGAATCAGGAAACAACAGTCGTGTGAACACTGAAGGCTAAAAGCATGTCCAAGAACCAGAGTTTAGAAGTTCTGCTGAGGAACAGATCTTCTCATCACTTGTGTTTCTATCCTCGTTGTGTTTTTATCCTCGTTGTGTTTCTATCCCTGTTGTGTTTCTATCCTTGTTGTGTTTCCGTCCTTGTTGTGTTTCTATCCTCGTTGTGTTTCTATCCTCGTTGTGTTTCTATCCTCGTTGTGTTTCTATCCTCGTTGTGTTTCTATCCTCGTTGTGTTTCTATCCTCGTTGTGTTTCCGTCCTTGTTGTGTTTCTATCCTCGTTGTGTTTCTATCCTCGTTGTGTTTTTATCCTCGTTGTGTTTCTATCCTCGTTGTGTTTCTATCCTTGTTGTGTTTGTATCCTTGTTGTGTTTCTATCCTCGTTGTGTTTCTATCCTCGTTGTGTTTCTGTCCTCGTTGTGTTTCTGTCCTCGTCGTGTTTCCGTCCTCGTCGTGTTTCGATGTGGTTTCTTGCAGATCATCTCCGTTCTGATCTTTCGTGTTTCCATGTTCCTGAAAACCCTCAGCAGACAGTTTTCATGAGTTCTCGTGATCAGACGGAAACTTAAGCAGAAAAGTCCTGGAGAACTCCGAGACCTTCAGCGTCTCCTGATCCCAGTGACATGTGTGGTGGTGGGGGTGGGGTGGGGTCACATTCCTGTCTGCAGGTGATGTCAGTCACAGATTAACCAGAGAAAGTCCGCCTGTGAGCTCGTCTTCCTCGGTGAGTCAAAGGGCCCACACCCCCCGGGGGCCGCTCTGCTCGCTTTGACCCCTGCTGACGTGTGGGGGCCTGTGTGATGCAGGCGGCGAGGGGAGGGGCCTCTGGATCGTCACGCTGCTGTCGAGCAGCAACTCATCACTTTCTGAAAGTGCGTGCTGGAACTCAAACCGCCGTTTCCACTCCTACTTCCAGCCTAACCTACTTCTGAGTGACCTCACAGAAGAACTCGCTGGAGGGAACCAATAAATCTACGGGGGGGGGGGGGGGGGGTGACGTCAGGTGGGCTTTATTTACCTTCGTTACTGGCCTAAAGCCCAAAACAACATGATGGAAGAAGGTTTCCAGCCGTTCTTAATCATCCGGGTCATGAAGATCCAAAGAGCTCCTCTGGTTCTTCTCAACATCTCGCTCTTCCTCAGGATGACTCAGTCTTTCATGTGACCTCAATAGGACATTTGAGTGTGAGGTCAGAGTCTCACCACAGCGTGAGCTGCACCTCCACCTGCAGGCCTTCATCAGAGCCTCTTCCTCCTCCTGCTTTAGGTGATCCAGCCTGAGATCAGCCTTATCTGCTGCTATCTGTGGTGAGGCCTGAGCGGCGTTCGTGGTTACACTGAACGCCGCCAGACGCCACGTGTTTGATTCTGGCTTCAGAGAAACTCCGGATCAGAATCTGAAACGTTCTTCTGGATCGTTTGATTATAATTTATGAATTTAATCCAGCAGCAGCCGGACCCCCCAACACCCCAACACAGAGAGCCCCCCCACCACGCCAGGAGGGCCAACGCGAGGCCCCACCCCCAGAAGAACAGCCCACCAACACGCAGCAGCGCCGAGCATCCCCCCACCACATCCATCATCCATCCATTAATCTAACAAATCAAACAACCACACGACCAATTAACCATCCAAATAATCAATCAATCAATCAATCAATCAATCAATCAATCAATCAATCAATCAATCAATCCATAAAGAAGAACTTTTCATGCGTAGCCGTTCAAACCTTTTTCAATGTAGAACAATTTGCAAAATTTAAAACAAAAAAAACTTTACCAACTACCCCTCTGCCCCCCCTCCATTCACATATACCCCCCCCCACCAGAAGGGCAACAAACCCTGACCATATCGGCAAGTTGTGGTAAAAAAAAAAGACACTCCAGGTAAAATTCTGATGAACAGAAGGTTAAGAAGGTGGACCTCATGGAGAGGGTGGCTGAGTGTTCACATGGAGGAGGATCTATCCTGGGGAGAATACCTCTGAACCAGCAGAGACTGTACCTCCTGAGAACTCTGAGGAAGAGCAACGTGTCGTTTTATCGTGCAACAATAGTATTCTAACATACTGTAGATCCATCTGGGACCCCAGCTGCACGGTAGCTCAGAGGGAAACATCTCCAGAAGGTCTTCATCAGCATCCCAAAGACCGTCGGCTCCCCTCTCCCCTCACTGGAGGAACTCCATCACTCCTGGTGACACAAGAGAGCCCAGAAAAGACACTACACACCCGGGTCATCCCTTTTGAACTACAGACAATCCAACACAAACAGATTGAAAACAGTTTTATCCAACTGTTATCAACATTCTCAATGCACTTAAATGACAGAGAACGTGTGTGGATGAAGGTCTGTCTGATGTTTTATGACTCTTTTTATTACTGTTTTTTGTTGTGACTATTTATATACATATTTTATTTTATTCTTTTACTTATTTTTACTTTATTCATAAAATACTCTTCATTATAGTTCAATTCTTTTAGGAACAGAATGAATGAAGCACCGACCAGTGAGCACTTTTAAATTTCATTGTACATGTGACAATGACTAAGATAGATACAGAAAATTGATTGAATATGTAAAAGTGAAATTAAAATAAAATTATCATTATTTTTTAAATAATAAATAACCAGATTGGATCATTTAAAAGCCATTTTAAAGCATGCGTCAGGACCTCTGTACTAGCTGGAGAGAGGAATGGGCGGAGTCTGACAATGTGGTCTAATCCTGTCTTAACAACACTTTCAATGTGTGGAATAAGATTCAAGTCCGAGTCAAAAGTACGTCCAAGTTTCTCACATAGTTCTAAAATTCTGAAATAAATATCAATTTTCCTTGTCTTCAGAACAGATTGGCAAACTTTCTTGTTTCCGGTAGTTTGTAGAAAGTTCTTTAAGTCTAAAATAACATTTAAAAGAGTTTTAACAGGTTCAAGGTCATGAGGAGACAGTGATGTAAAGCTGAGTATCATCAGCATAAACTATGATCACATGTACCAAAAGGACACCATGCAGCGACTTAAATGCCAGTTTTTCAGTGAAACTGGACAGATGAGCGCCTGGTGACCACCTGGTGACCGCCTGGTGACCACCTGGTGACCGCCTGGTGACCGCCTGGTGACCGCCTGGTGACCGCCTGGTGACCGCCTGGTGGCACTTGTAATTGGAACGCCGCAGTCCCAGTTTTACTCCCACCGCTGAGGTTTTAAGAAAAAGTTCAAATTAAACGGCCATTGGAAGATTTTATTCTCCAAAAGAAATTAAAAAGAAAGTAGGATTTCTTGACAGAGGTTGTACAGAAGCAGACTGAGGAGACTGAGAGCAAACCTTCTGTCCTGTTTTACAATATTTGGGTCTGAAATAAGAAGGATGAGCCTCATTATGAATGAGTCAAACTCAGGAGAAGGAGGGAAAAAGTAAATAAAGAACACTTCTCAGCCGCGAGTCCGTTTGTTCATGACAAAGATCCCACCGGTTTGTCCGTGAACGCCAACTCTCTTATGAATTTGTGTTTTTCACTTTGTTTCTTTTACTTCCTTGTGCGCTGAATCGGTTTAGCTGTGAGACACGTCAATGCCGTGTCTCACAGCTAAACCGATTCATTCAGCCGTCCTGGAGCTGCTGGACTGAATCATCTGTTGAAGGTCAAGGTGACACATTTGTGGAACACGGGAGAAAAATTCAGCCGTGGAACGCCAACCGAACATCACTCCGTGACGTTTTGGTTCGACTGAAGCGTGGTTTCCCGTCATCGTCCAGAAGAGCGTCGGCTTTCTCACAAACTGAACCTCTTTGGACACGGAAAAACATTATTATTCCTTAAACTAGAAGCACGTTCAGGCCTCCAGAGGGTCAGGATGAACCTCTGCCCGTTGGATGAGGACCCCCCAAGAAGAAGCCAGACACCCGTCTCCTTCTGCAGAACGCTCTCTGTCAGCAAGACTCTCTGACCTGCTTCAGTTACCACTCTGACTTCAGGCAGAACTTCTTCATCCTTCCTTTCCAGAAACACTTGACAGCATTGTTCTTCAATCTGGGTCGGATGACGACTCGTGGACTGCTGAAAACTGCAGAAGTGGAAAACAAATGAGCATCTACACCAATTTCTCAGATACATCAATCAAACTGCAACCTACTTTCATCTGACCACACTTCATCAAACCAAAACCACATTTAACTCAAAGAAACCCGAAAACACTGAGGGGAAGAAGATCAGCAGCTCGGCAGGACACCGAGTCAGCAGACAGAGCAGAGAGGAGCTGCCGGGCGGCGTGGTGGGGGGGACGGGAGAAGCTCTGACATCAGCAGGGAGACTCCCTGGAAATTTGGAGCCGTGACGTCAGAAACAAACGGGGAGAAAGAAGGCCAGAAGAGGGAGTGTTGCCGAAGGAGGGGGGCAGGAGGAGGAAGAGGTGGGCCTATAAAGGTGGAGGAGCCGACAGTCGACCTGCCACAGTTCAAGATGTCTCCCATCATCCTCAGGACGCTCTGCCTCTCTTTGCTCGTCAGCTTCATCTCTGGTGCCGTCATCACGACGACCGCCAAGCTGACCCTCAACTGCTCGGAGAGGGTCCACCCCAAGCTGATCCAGGACCTGTGGAACTGGACCAAGCAGCTGAAGGAGAAGCTCCCGGTGAGACCAGCCGCCTCATCCATTCTTACCTGAGCATCAATAATTGCATCCATGTTCTGCCTGAGTTTTAATTTTAATATTGATTTTATTGATTCTGATCAGCTGATGGTCTGTACACATTTAAACTTTCATTAAATTGTTGCTAAATTTAAAAAAAAGTCAATTTATATAAATTCTAAAAACAGTTTTTATATTAATTTTTAATACAAAACAAAAATGTGTTGGAATTGAATCTGTGATTAGCAGATATTCAATTGATATAATAATTGATATTGCTTGAAATGGATAAAAATGTAACTTAAATGAACAAGTTATGCTGAGTCATGTGGCGCTCCTCAGGGTTCTGTATTTGACCCATTTCTGTTTCCCTTTAGACTGAATTTGTGTCACAAACAAAGCTAGCATTCATAGCGTACCTCTTTGCCAGTTTTATTCAATCAGTAATGTCTTCAGTGATGGTCAGTGTACCGTGATAGATGGTCAAGTGTACTGTTATAGATGGTCAAGTGTACCGTGATAGATGGTCAAGTGTACCGTGAGAGATGATCAAGTGTACAGTGATAGATGGTCAAGTGTACTGTTATAGATGGTCAAGTGTACCGTGATAGATGGTCAAGTGTACCGTGAAAGATGGTCAAGTGTACCGTGATATGGTCAAGTGTACCGTGATAGATAGTCAAGTGTACCGTGAGAGATGATCAGGTGTACCGTGATAGATGGTCAAGTGTACTGTGATAGATGGTCAAGTGTAAAAACTGTTACCAGGATCTCATCTCTGTGCTTCAGGTCCAAGTTCTACACTAAGGAAGTAAAATTATGAATGATCAGGAACAACTTTTTTATTCATATTTATTTGATTCTTTTTATTGACACTTTGATGAGAATTAATGAATGTTTGTAACCCTTCCGTTCTCCTTAGCTTGTTTACATTAAAAGTGGGGTCATCTGGACACCACAGGACAGTGCGTTGAACTTTTTTTTTTCACTGATTTCGGAGTTTCACTAATGTCCATGGCAGACATAAAATCCTGTCCCCCTTCGTCCACATTTGTCATGGAAGAAATCGCATAACAATATGTGGTTGGAGCCATCTGGACCCCAAGGAGAGCGGAAGGGTTAAAACAGAGTTTCATATTTATTTTTTACATTTTTCCATCGTCATTCATTTTATAAAGAGAAAAAAGTTTTACCTTCACTCAAAAGATTAGAAAAGTACTGCTCTATGCTGATGATATGATTCTTAGGGGAGTTAAACATAATCAAAGTTTTTATATTTTTCGAGATATTATTTTCAGATGAGAAAACCTGCCTGGATGAGAGAAACATCTCTCTGAACCGCCATGATAGCATTTGTTGACATGAAAACATTTGATTTTTAAATCCAAGCAGAGGAAGATTTTCACGTTTTATTTCTTAAGTTTATATTTTTAAAACAAAGAGACCAATAAGGACGATGATGATCAGACTCCTCCCACTTGAATTAATAAAATAAAACAGATTCAAATTTTTTTGTTCCTTGTGTTTTTTGAAAACTTAGAAATTCACTTTTCAGCAATTTCTCATAAAATGTGAATTTTAAAACTTCAGTTTCATTTCTGAATGTCTAATTTATGCTTTTATTTTGAACATAAACTAATGAAAAATGTGTTCTGTTTTTAAAATAAAAAGATAAACATGTGAAAACTCTCTGAAGTTGGTCCTAAATTCAGGATAATTCTGAAAAGGATGATGTTTATTTCTAGAAATGAAGCTTTCAAACTTCTGCATTTGTGCAAAATATCAAGAAGAAATTCCTGAATTTGTGATTCTAAATGTTCTTTTTGGTCTTCAGGAGGATAAAAGTCCACTCAGGCTGGTTCCGAAGTTCTGCGTCAGTTGTTCTAAGGTGAGTGACACTCTGGTTCTGTTTGGGTTCTTCCGCTGCAGAACTTTCCGTGAGGTCCGAGCCTTCTGCAGCTCCGTCACCTTTGATTGGTTCTTTCAGAGCCAGACAGTCAGACAGGTGTGGCTCACCTGAGCGGGGGCGTGTTCTCCGGATGTCCCGGAATAAATCATTGATGTTTCCAGCAGAGATTCCTGCAGAAAATGTTTGTTTGGGAGTTTCTCCTCACTGAACAAACACGAGAATGAAAGTCACCAAAGACCTGGAGGATGCTCCGCTGCACAGAGTCATGTGACGCTGCAGACGCTGCAGACGCTGCAGACGCCGCAGACGCCGCAGATGCCGCAGATGCCGCAGATGCCGCAGACTCCTCCTGTTTGCTGCAGATGCAGGAGCTGCAGCTCTAGACTTCTGTTAGAACAACATCCGGGCTTCCATGAGGAGAACCTTGAGAGGAGCGCTCTTTAAAGAACAGCAACAGTTGAAGTCCTCCAGACTCTGGACCAGCATCCGGATCAGAACCAGAATCTGGCGGCGCTTTTCAAGGCCAGGCGTTGGTTAGTCTTTAACCCCTGGGAGGATCTAGAGAAGAATCCGTCCTGGTTCCTCCTGTAGATCAGGATCCACGCCGGTCCGGTTCAGGCCGTCTCCACCGGAAGAACCAGAGACGTCTGGGACCAGAACCTCATCAAGAACCGGATTCATCTCAAGTTCTGTTTGAAATCAACAGCAAAAAGTTGCAAAGAAGAAGTTGCTTTAATGAAACGTTGGACTGATTCGACCCTCAGCCTCATATGTGTGAGGAAAAGGGGGCGTGGCCCTTTTTCACTGCTGGGTTGCACCGTTAGCATGCTAATCGACGCTTAATCGTCCTGCTGTTGTCTCCTCAGCGTGTGATTGGCTGGACGGAGATAAAGGAGCTGGTCGACGTCTACCAGGCCCACGTGTTCAGCAGCAAAGCTCTGGAGAAGTGGCTCCACGTCCACTACAACGACGTCCTGCACCGACTGCAGAGCGTGCTGCAGAACTGCGTGAGTACACGGTGACCCCCGCCAAAAGACCAAAACGGTTCTGTCGGGCTGAACCAGAACTTTGTCGTCTTCAGGTTTCTTCTTCAGAGCCATCGAAGTTCACCGAAGAAATCCAGGAGATGGAGAAAAAAATAAAGAAGGTGAGCCCACAGCTGATGCAGGAATTCAGGTTCTGGTCCGAACCCAAACGCAGACAGAACCAGGAACTCAGACGCGGTGTTCCTGCGAATGTCCTATACTTTATTGTCCCGCCTCTCGCCGGAACGACCTCAGAGAATTCCCTGTAGATCTTTAGAAGCTTTGGGTGTGGGACGTTCCTACACAGCCACGGGACTCGAACACCACACGAGATTTCTGACTCTTGTTTAATACCTGCGTCCACCCACCCAAACCGAACGGTTCTGATCCAAACCGAATGGTTCTGATCCAAACCAAACGGTTCTGATCCAAACCAAACGGTTCTGATCCAAACCAAACGGTTCTGATCCAAACTGAACAGTCCTGATCCGAACCGGATGATTCTGATTAAAACTAAACTATTTTGACCCAAACTGAACCTTTCTAATCCAAGCTAACTGGTTCTGATCTAAACGGAACTATTTTGACCCAAACCGAACAGTGCTGATCCATGCTGACCCGTTCTGTTCTAAGCCGAACCGAACCGTTCCTGCTTGTTTAAGCTGCAGGTTAAAAACAGCCGATCATGTTTTTGTTTACTTGTTAACTTCAGCTCCTCCTCCTGAGGCCATTCTAGTGGATCTAAGTCTAACTCAGATCTGATGACAAACATTTGAGGAGAGGTTTCGCTCCGGAGGGACTCGAACTCTGGAATGATCGAGTCATTTCCCAAACTCTTCTTCACCTGCAGAAACACCACGGCGTGATGAAGGCGGCGTCCGAGTTCACCTTCGTCCTCGGCTGGATCAGCGAGCTGAAGTGAAACGAGCGACCTCTTCGTGACCTTCTCACCACACCTTCATCATCATCATCATCATCTTCACAGACTTTTTTGAAATGTTGAAGTTTTTAGATGAAAGTATGTCGACGAGTTTGTGGTCGATGACAGAAACGGCGAGCTGCGTCTTTCTTCTTCTGCAGAAAAAAAACTTTTTTTTACTGTTTTTATGATATTTTAAAAAATTATTTAAAACGAAATTTTGCTGAAAATATTTTTCAAATGCACTTGAAATATAATATATTTAAGTTTATTTATGCCAGACTTGGATTGAAAAAAAATAAATGTTTTGTTGTTTAATTTCTGACTCTCGGCTCATTTCTGAAAGGTTGAATATTAGGATTTGTCTCCCTCTGCTGGTTAACAGGAGAGAATACAACAACCAAATCAGACCGTCAAATCCGATGACAGAAACATTGAAAACATCAAATGACTAGACGATCTGAAGCATCCAGACATGCGTACATGTTATTAACAGCCTCCAATAACCGTTTCTCTTCAAAGTTCACAAGATACATAGAAATGAATCTAGATGAGACAATTCTGATAGAGAATAACTCAAGACAACACAAAGACCACAAAGTGACAGATCCTCCACTGATCCTACAACAGGATGAGAGATTTAAGAAAACAGGAGATAAGATTGTTCAAACACAAGAGGGAGAGATGAAATGAAACTTCCTGACATTCAAATCTAAGTAAAAAGATGAGAATGTAAAACCCAAAGTCTTTAGAGGATGAGTCGTTTTAGATGCTTCGCTTCTATAGAGCTGTATCACACTCTGACGCCGGGTTCACGCTGGATGCTGGAGCGCCGTGGGTTTGGGAGGGGGTGAGAAGTTCAGACAGAGTGGAAGAAGGTTTGGAGTCATCCTGAAACCCTCAGCGTGATCGACCCCCCCTCCCCAGCGGAAACCTCAGCCTTCATCCTTCAGTGCTGACTCAGCATGTGCTGGAGCTGAAGATTTCAGGTTTGAATTCTTCTGCTCCAGTTTCTTCAGACTGCAGGAAACAGCAGAAACTGCAACCGTCACTGGATGGACCGTCCCACCCAGACGGGGGGGGGGGCGCCGCAGCTGGTTAGTCTGAGCGTCTGACTTCAATCAGGAGGAGCGATAAACTGATGGGACATGAAATCCTGATGGTCTGAACCCTCGGGTGAACTTCCATCCGTCACGTTTGGTTCCCCAGAACTCCAGAATCCTCAGAGGCCCGTGACCCCGCCGTGACCTCATCGTCACATCAGCTTTTTCCACAAACGGGTCGGGGTTTAAATACGTGTTCTGCAGAACCACAGATACCAACCAGAAGATCCAGCATTAAGCTGACTCAGCTTCTCCAGGAAGATCAGCCTCTATGTCAGATCCTCAGAACCTTTGATGTTCTGAACATGAAAAGCTATGAACACTAAAGGTTCTGAACATCGAAGGTTCTGAACATTAAAGGTTCTGAACACTGAAGGTTCTGATTATCACTGAAATCCTCTGGACTTCTCATGTCGGATGATTTCTGAGGGAGTCACAGACAGAAGCAGATGGAGACAGCTCTGTTGTGGAGAACATCCATGTCTTCAGACCAAACATCTTCAGACAGAAAAACTCAGGAATTCATAAATAGACGATTTTGACAGAGAACGAAAGAAAAACAACAGACGTGGAAATCTGACGTTTAAAATCAGTACGAAAGAGTCTGTTGTGAAAGAAACTAGAGTTTGATAAAGAACCACAATGTGTGTGTTTGTGTTTCTGTGTTTGTGTTTCTGTGTTTGTGTTTTTGTGTTTGTGTTTCCTGTCTGTCATATCTAACATCAGTTCTCCTCCATCAGTAGCAGACCTGATCTTTTCTCAGATCTCCTCAGATTCTGTCGTTCTTCTTTGTTTGTTGGTGGATCCGTTCTGGATCTGTTCTTGATCTGTTCCGGATCAGTTCTTGGACTGTTCCGGATCCGTTCCGGATCTTTTCTGGATCAGTTCTGGATTTGTTCTTGATCAGTTCCAGAGCTGTTCCGGATCCGTTCCAGATCTTTTCTGGATCCGTTCCGGATCTTTTCTGGATCTGTTCCGGATCTGATACAGATCTGTTCTGGATCTGTTCTGGATCTGTTCTTGATCCGTTCCAGATCAGTTCCGGATCTGTTCTGGATCTGTTCTGGATCAGTTCTTGATCTGTTCTTGATCAGTTCTTGATCTGTTCTTGATCAGTTCTGGATCAGTTCTTGATCAGTTCTTGATCAGTTCTTGATCAGTTCTTGATCAGTTCTTGATCTGTTCTTGCCTCGATTGCAGATCACTTCAGTTTCAGTGAGCGGCGCGGCGGTGTGGAAAGTTCAACCTTCCTGCTCACAGAGGATGTGGTGGTGTGTCAGTTAGCTTCGCTGGTATTTGGCCTACAGAAATATTTAGGTCAAAGCTTCTAGGAAACAGAAGCTTCTGCTGCAATGAAGAAGAAAATGACGGATCATCATTCATTCCAGATAATTCAAATTCACCTCCGGAGCAAAAACTCTGAAAAAAAAAAAAAAAAAAAAAAAAAACCGCACACATCCACAAACTGACAAAAGGTCCTTTTTGGTTGACCATACAAAGGTTAAATGTTGCTTGTTTTCCATCCACGCCTTTCGTTGTGTCATCGTAATGATTTGACGCACATCTTCAGAATCTGCTGTCACGTCTGAGTTTGGTTCTTCATCTACTTCATCTAAGTTATGATGTTTGAGAAAAGGGGGAAAAAAATCTTCCAAAAATCCTCCAAAAGGATAAACCGGACGCCTTTACCCAGCTGCTCCTTCATCAAACGTTTAACTCTATGCAGATGACACACGCTTTTATTTCTGAGACTTCATGTCTTCTGGTTTTTGCTGCTCAGAACACAGAAGTCACAGAACCGAACATTCAGCTTCAGAGAAAACGAAATGTTGGACCCCCATAGAAACATCCCATAATTTCACTGCAGGAATCACACATTAAAGTGTTACTGTCTAACCCCCCCCACACACACACCACTGGGAATATAACCACTGTGGGCGTGTCTGTCAGAGCTTCATCCAAGAAGAGAATGAAACGAACCAAAGTTCCAGAGCCATCGTTGGGGGAGTGGAGTGCATGAAACTACTCAGCCCACTGGACCGGACCAAAGTTCTGATCATTAACAACATGAAGGACTTTGAGAAAGGCTTGATCACTGATGTCACAAGAGTCAAATATGGTTTGATGAAATCATGGTGCCTGAGATCCAGCTTCCTTCTGGAATTCAGACCTGTGGACCTCCAGAACTCAGCGGACTTCTCTGCTGCATCAGCTGAAGGACAATGGATCTGACAAAGACTGCAGTCACAACCATGAGGAGAACGTTAAACCAGCAGGACGGCTGCTGACCTGCAGCAGAACTTCCACACCACTTGTTTTCTAATGAAAATAATTCAACACGTGTTTTTGATTTTTGAAACTTCATTTAAAGAAATTATTTTTCTAAAGGAAAAAGAAAAATAATCTGCATGTATGTGTGTACTGTAGTTCTGCGTAGTTCTGCGTGGTTCTGCGTAGTTCTGCGTAGTTCTGTGTAGTTCTGTGTGGTTCTGTGTAGTTCTGTGTAGTTCTGTGTAGTTCTGTGTAGTTCTGTGCAGTTCTGTGTAGTTCTGTGTAGTTCTGTGTAGTTCTGCGTAGTTCTGCGTAGTTCTGCGTAGTTCTGTGTAGTTCTGTGTAGTTCTGTGTAGTTCTGCGTAGTTCTGCGTAGTTCTGTGTAGTTCTGTGTGGTTCTGTGTAGTTCTGTGTAGTTCTGTGCAGTTCTGTGTAGTTCTGTGTAGTTCTGTGTAGTTTTGTGTAGTTCTGTGTAGTTCTGCGTAGTTCTGTGTAGTTCTGTGTAGTTCTGTGTAGTTCTGCGTGGTTCTGTGTGGTTCTGCGTAGTTCTGTGTAGTTCTGTGCAGTTCTGTGCAGTTCTGCGTAGTTCTGTGTAGTTCTGCGTAGTTCTGTGTAGTTCTGTGCAGTTCTGTGCAGTTCTGTGTAGTTTTGTGTAGTTCTTTGCAGTTCTGTGCAGTTCTGTGCAGTTTTGTGTAGTTCTGTGTAGTTCTGTGCAGTTCTGTGCAGTTCTGTGTAGTTCTGTGTAGTTCTGTGTAGTTCTTTGCAGTTCTGTGTAGTTCTGTGTAGTTCTGTGTAGTTCTGCGTAGTTCTGCGTAGTTCTGTGCAGTTCTGTGTAGTTCTGCGTAGTTCTGCGTAGTTCTGCGTAGTTCTGTGTAGTTCTGTGTCGTTCTGCGTAGTTCTGTGTAGTTCTGTGTAGTTCTGCGTAGTTCTGTGTAGTTCTGTGTAGTTCTGCGTAGTTCTGCGTAGTGCTGCGTAGTTCTGCGTAGTTTTGTGTAGTTCTTTGCAGTTCTGTGTAGTTTTGTGTAGTTCTTTGCAGTTCTGTGCAGTTCTGTGTAGTTCTGTGTAGTTTTGTGTAGTTCTTTGCAGTTCTGTGCAGTTCTGTGTAGTTCTGTGTAGTTCTGTGCAGTTCTGTGTAGTTTTGTGTAGTTCTTTGCAGTTCTGTGCAGTTCTGTGTAGTTCTGTGTAGTTTTGTGTAGTTCTTTGCAGTTCTGTGCAGTTCTGTGTAGTTCTGTGTAGTTTTGTGTAGTTCTTTGCAGTTCTGTGCAGTTCTGTGCAGTTTTGTGTAGTTCTGTGTAGTTCTGTGTAGTTCTGTGCAGTTCTGTGCAGTTTTGTGTAGTTCTGTGTAGTTCTGTGCAGTTCTGTGTAGTTCTGTGTAGTTCTCTGCAGTTCTGTGTAGTTCTGTGCAGTTCTTTGCAGTTCTGTGTAGTTCTGTGTAGTTCTGCGTGGTTCTGTGTGGTTCTGCGTAGTTCTGTGTAGTTCTGTGTAGTTCTGCGTAGTTCTGTGTAGTTCTGTGCAGTTCTGTGCAGTTCTGTGCAGTTTTGTGTAGTTCTGTGTAGTTCTGTGTAGTTCTGTGCAGTTCTGTGCAGTTTTGTGTAGTTCTGTGTAGTTCTCTGCAGTCGTACAGACGTGCATTTGGATCTTGTAACATTTTTCCCAAACTTTCTGTCGTTTCTTCTGCAGTTTCTCTCCTCTGAAACTGATTTGACTCAAACTCTTCTGGACGTTTCAGTGAAAGCTTGATCCCTGCAGCACAGGAGAACTGAAGGAGTTCTGCTAAAGTCGGTCCACGTTGATGATCTAACCCAGATCTTATCAAACCATGAAATCTGCAGAGATGCTGATCGGGGGGGGGGTGGGGTGTGGGGGGGGGGGGGTGCTTCTGAGTCAAACCTGAAGCAGAGTCAGACCTGACAGACGTTTGTGAAACTTTCTTGAGAAAAGTTGAAATTCCCAGTCGGATGTTTGACCTCTGGTGTCCAGTTGTTCTCCACGACTCTTCATCAGACTTCATATCTGACTGCTGCTTTCTTTTACTCTGCTGTTGTTGCCACGGAAACGCAAAGACAACCTGAAGATTGTCCCGCTCTGCAACGACTCTTCAAGACCATACTAACTGCTGCTTTTACTCTGTGTTGACGGAAACGTGAAGATGAGCTCAGATGGCTTCTTTCTCATGCTCTGAAAAGTGATTTTCAGCAGCAGAATGGCGGCGCTGACGTCTCCGCAGTCAGCAGTAAAAGTTAACCAGAGAGGCTGCTGCACCCCCCACCCCCACCGCGGCGCCTGCACGATGACACTCAAGCACATGCGTGTAACTTCTGACTTATGTAGGTCAATAGGTCGTCTCTGAAGATGCTGCAGGAGTCCTTCAGGATCCAGAAAACTGGTTCCTCTCCAGTTGCAGGAACCGGGGGGGTCAAGCTCAATCTTGATTAACTCAAACTTGTTTAATCAACTTAAACCTTAAATAATTTTCAATATTTTACTCTCCATAAAAATAGATTTTGTCTAAATTATATAAGTTAGAATTGAGCTCAAGAAAACATCGGGTCAATAATAATAAAATGACCTGGAGGGCCGGATCCGGCCCCAGGGCCTTGAGTTTGACTCATGATCTAGACCAGGGCTGCTCATTCCTGGTCCTCGAGATCTACCACCCTGACTGTTTTCCAGATCTCCAAGCCCAGCCAGCTGTTGATTGGCTCAGTCAGATGTCTCCACAATCTGATTGAAAGAACACAACCTGGTCCAGTAATCAGCAGCAAGCAGTACATGGAGAGCTGGAAAACAGGCAGGTTGGTAGATCTTGAGGACCAGGAATGAGCAGCCCTGATCTAGACGTTGTATTTCTTTGTCCTTGACAAGGTTCTGTCAGAGAAATGTCTTCGTCCAGCGTTCCTCTGGAAGAGATTGAAACACTTCGATCAGCATCTTCTGTTCTCAGAAGTTCTCGGTAAACAAAGCCGCCGATGTTCAAACCACCTCAAACATCTGCTTCCTGCACACAGAACCAGCCCCCGACACCCCATGTGACCCTCGATGGGGAACACTTTCAGTTCTGGTGCCAGAGACGCTTCACAGCCACTGACTGTCTATCAAGACTGGACCCCCCCGATCCAAACAGGAAGTACCTGCTGGTCCCAGGAACCCCACAGACTTCTACAGAGAGTAAACAGCTGTTACTCACTCAATATGTGTGTCAGAGTAACAATTCTTCCTCTTGTATTTCTTTTTAACTTGAACCTAATTTTTTTTCTCAGGATATTTTTTCTACATCACAAGTTGATCAAGTTATAAACGGGCCAATCAGAAGCCTCCGTGAGAGCATGTGGGGCCCGCTGGCCCCGGCCTCGAACGTTTCAAACATTCAACTTTCAACAAGCTCACTCCTGATTGGTGAGTGGTTGCCTTAGCCAGCTCTGAGGGTCAGGTCTGAGCCAGGGGGTGTCCGTGTCCCCGTGGCGCGGGTTCCGGTTCTGCTCTGGAGTGCCGGGCCTCTCCAAAATCCCAACAGTGAGTGAGGCTGGTCGGGCCACGATGCGGTGGGAGTGGCCTGGGAACACAGCAGCCCGGTCGATAGTCGCCCCGGTCCGGGGCAAAGGACACCGCCCTGGTGTGGCAGGGGTCACGACTGGGGTCTATCGAGCCAGTCGGGGTGCACCACTGTGGGGCAAATGCAGAAGTGGATGCCACCCAGCCTCATCAGAAGGACTCCACCCACAACGTCCCCGCCCGCCCACCGGGTGGGGATTGGGCGCAGCTGTGAGGAAATCCTGGTTCATTTCTTTTCCTCTGCTCAGTAATCTGATTACTGGCAGGTCATGTGGTCTGATCTGATGTCGAACACACATGAAAATACCAGATCAGTGAAGAAGATCAGAGTTCCTAAAGCTGTCATTGACTTTGAACAGATGATCCTACCTTCACTGTTGAGAGTAAACTCACTCAGATCTTCTTCAGATGTTCTCCACAAGTTCTCCTTCATCAGCTGACAGTAAGAATTTACCGGGAAAAGTCACATTCTAGTTTTTCAGATCTGTATCACGGAGGGAAGCAGCCCTGACCGACGAATGTGTGCAACAAGCTAGCATAGCGACTCTGAGGTTGTGTCCGACCCCCCCCCACTATAGTGTGGGACTATCTAATGCCCTGGATCTTAATCTAATTCAGACAGAGTAGAAACTCTACAACCTCAGTGTTTCCTGAGCTCCTCGGCGCCACCTGTTGGTCTGGAGGACTCAGCCTCTCCGTGAACGCCAGCACAACTGGTTCCTATGAAAATGTGACGGTCCCATAAGATCTGTTTGTAACAGATGAAGAAACCATCCCGAACCCGAACCCGAACCCGAACCCGAAGCTGAACCCGAACCCGAGCCCGAGCCCGAACCAGAACCCGAACCCGAATCCGAACCCGAAGCTGAACCCGAACCCGAACCCGAAGCTGAACCCGAACCCGAGCCCGAGCCCGAACCAGAACCCGAATCCGAACCCGAAGCCGAACCCGAACCCGAACCCGAGCCCGGACCCGAACCCGAACCCGAACCCGAACCCGAACCCGAACCCGAACCTGAACCTGAACCCGAACCCGAACCTGAACCTGAAGCTGAACCCGAACCCGAACCCGAACCTGAACCCGAACCCGAACCCGAAGCCGAACCCGAACCCGAACCCGAACCCGAACCCGAACCCGAACCTGAACCTGAAGCTGAACCCGAACCCGAAGCTGAACCTGAACCTGAACCCGAACCCGAACCCGAACCCGAACCCGAACCCGAACCCGAACCCGAACCCGAACCTGCAGCAGAAGATGAAAGAACAAACTGGGACCATTTTGGAGGAAACAGCGCCACCACGGTTCCTTCAGGTTCTCATCCTCAGTAGATCAAGACTTTACTGCTTCAATGTCAAAGGAGATTTTTCAGAGATTCTGAGGAGTTTCTACATCTCGACAGATGTTTCCTCAGACTGACAGGAACTGAGTGAAGAACCTGCAGACTAAATGCTTCTCAGAGGATTTCTGCTGAAGATTGCAAAATCTAAACCCAGATGATAGTATGCTGGCACAGAAGAGCTTCCTTTTAATGATCTGATGATGTGTTTCTTGGAAAAAGCTTTAAAAGCAACCGCCGCCTGCAGACCACCACGAGACCTCCACCGATCCTGCACGCGCAGAGCATGCACACGCAGCATGCATGCGAGCCCGCAGCACGCAGGAGCTTCTCGTCTGCCCCGCTGATAACCCCGGGGCGTCGAGCGAGGGGTCGCCCTGCACCCCGCCCCCCCCCCCGTCAGAGGGTCCCCTGCCTCAGAGCCGGCCTACGTGCTCGCTCGGGCACTTTTAATGGAAACCTGACCAGGGAGTCTCCTGTGAACTTACGTTTAGCAGCATCAAGGAAATTTTGAGGAGAATTCTGCTGTCTAATGTCTCATCTGTGGTGTGTGCTGGAAGCCCACAGACCACAAGATGAGAGATACGTATCAAGGTAGCAGACGTACACATCATGAAACTGTATGCTATATAAACGCCGGCTCAGGTCAGACGAGCACCAGTCTTCAGAGGAACCTCCGGCTCGCCTCTCCTCCGGTCCACCATGTCCTCCCGCTCCGGCGCTCTGCTGCTCCTCGTCCTGGTGGGGATTGGGACGGCATCCGCGGTCAATTACATCTCCGCCAACATCACCAATGCCCACAGAAATGTTGCTCACCACCTGGTAAGTGAAGCGGCGTCCCGCAGAGCCTCCGTTTAGGTCCTCCATGTTTTTCGGGTCAGGCTCTGGAAGTGACAAACGGTGTTCTGATCCAATCCTTCAACGTCTCTGAGACTTCTGCTGAAACCTGTCAGTCAGAGTTGGAGCTCAGATGTTTTCAGCCTCCAGATCTGATGATCATTTGAATCCATTTCAGTTTAAAGGATCCTTAAACATTCCTTTGAATGTTTTATCTGATGCTTTTCATTCATAACAGAGCAACAGATCTGATACTTTCAGAGAAACATTTTTATTTTTTTATTTTTAATGACTTTTCAGATTTTGTTCATTCTTCTGCCCTTAAAGAGAAAACAGCATAAAGTCCCTGAAGAGAAACAAAGAAACCAACGTCCAGTTTTTTATTGGAGTTTGTAAACATTAATTTATAATCTCTAACACTTCAAAATCAGGAACATTAGTGGAATCATGACACTCAGAGGCTTCCGTAGAGAGTAATCCTTGACCTGTTTGCTCTGCAGGATCTGACCAGTCCTGACATCGGCAGAAATCCTCTCTTCGGCTTCATCAGGGAGAACAGCAGCTGCCCGGTAAACTTACAGTTCCTCAATCTGAGCCTAGAGGAACTCCACATCTAAGTGAGCAAACTGAAGCTCTTCTTCCTGCATCCACAGAAAAAACACAACCTGCCGCCGAAGTTCAACAAGACTCTGGACATCTACACGCGCATCTTCTCCATCATCCTGGACGACACGGCCACCCCCGTCGTCCTGAGCTCCCTGTCCGAGAAAGCGAAGGAGGTGGTGAGGAGCAGCCTGAGGTACCTCCAGAGGAAGATGCTCGGCCTGAAGAAGAATGTGAAGGGCCACGGCCCGCACAGGACGGACGAGCTGGACGAGCTGGACAGTATCCAGGTGAGGGGGCGTTTCCGTTCTGTGATGATGGAGCCGTCCCGTCCAGACGCTTCTCTGAGGAATCCTTCTTCTTCTTCAATAGTCATTGAAATAATCAAAGAAAATCGAGTTTTGGAAGCTCAGAATCGAGGAGTTGGACAGTAGGGGGCGCTGCTGCCCGACGTTTGTGACCTCTGACCTCTGTGTGCAGGTGGGCGACGTCACCAATCAGAAGAAGGCGTTGGCCGAATACAAAGAGGTCTACCAGGCCGCCAACGTCTGCTACCATCATGGATACATGCAGGCTGCTGACTCCGCCCACTCCCCCAAATGAGGAGGAGCTACTCTTCCCCTGATCATTTTCTCCTCTGTAATGTTTAATTTATTTTTCCTCTAGAGCTCCGTTCCTCAGAGTCAGTCTCCCCTTTGTACTAAATTATTTATGGTTAATTTATCTTAATTTATTTTCTTGTAAACTGAATGAAATGAGAGGTTCTAATAAAGCTTGATTTGGGTGATTTGTGTGTCGAGTCTTTGAGGTTTCCTGACACTCTCGGCTGAGATTCTGATCAAACTCATTCTATGGTTTCGATTCTGTGATTCGCTGCAGAACCAGGAGAGTCGGTTAGAAACGCAGAACGAAAACCGAAACGCTTCAGGAATCCGTGGAAACCTTTCTTTCATAGTTTCTGCTGTGGTAACCATGACAACAGTTGGAACAAATGATGAGAAAGACCATTCTGACTGGAATTACTGCGGCGATGACATCATCGTGTTCCCCGCTCTCCCCCAATCACAGTGAGGACCCCCCCCCCCCACACACACACACACACACACAGTGGTGATGTACGGAAAGGGTCTGAAGCTCCGCCTCCTCGCGTCTTTTCATGGCCGCTTCAAAACGGACTCAGAAAACAGGAAATATCTGAGACAACTGGTGACAGAGATGACATGTGGCGTTCCCCAAGGCTCCGTCCTGGGGCCACTTCTACCAGCCCAGGTTATAAAGAGCAACAGCTGTTACCATAGCAACGCAGGCAACACACAGAAGTGCATGACAGTGACAGCAGGGGGTTCTGATGGATACGGACCCACACTCTGATCCATCAGAACCAGCCGACTATCATCTGAAATGAATCTCCAGGATTAAAGATCTGATGGATAAACTGGAGCATGCGTTCATCTTTTGATTACTGTAACAGTGTTTTTACAGAACTACCACAAACATCCATCAGGAAACTGCTTCAGAACTCTGCTGCTGAAGAAACATCTGATGAAGCTCCGGCTGAAGAAGATCCTTCAGAGAAACGGCCGCGAGTTCCTCTAAACGAAGATGTGACGGAGAAGGGGATAACCCCGACCACCTGCATGCCACAGAGCTCTCTGTCTGACTTCCTGTTTGTCTTCCTGCTTCGCTCGGAGCCGTTCCCTCCAGCTGCGCAGACGCTGCGCAGACGCAGCAGCAGCCGGCGTGTCCTCCTCTTAGCCCCGCCTTTAAATCTGCTCTCCTCAGGAAACCTCCCGTCTGGAGCATGCTGGGGTTCATCGGGGGGGCGGAGTGAAGCCCCCACCCTCATGTATCAGCACCTACCACATTTACTGCTGCTGTAAAGCAGGTGTGAACAATAAAGTTTGACAGGAACCAAAAAAACGGGACAAGTTCTCCATGTGTTAACACTGAAGTTTCAAATCCCATAAATGTGTTTCTGTAAATGTTCAGCTTGTTCACTTAAACTCAGATAAACTATAACTTTAATCTAAAGGTTGATCTCATCAGCAGATAATACTGGATCTCTAGATTTACTCTCAGATAGTTTGTCTCTGATTGTTTGTGTTTATTAGAAGCTAAAAGGTCCTAAAATGGATCCCTGAGGGATTCCACACTTCATTCCATTTCTATTTGAGTCACACTCATCTTCATCACAGAAGCTCTGAACTTCATCCGGCATATCACCCCCCCCCACCCCCCCCACCCCAACGCAGGAGCTTGAGGACCACAAACCTTAAATAACTTTCAACATTTTGCTCTTAATAATAAAATTCTGTCAAACAATTAAACAAATTAGAAATAAAGTAAATGTTGAAAGAAAAAACCTTCAAACTTCTTCACTTGTATAATAATTTATATAAAAATGAAACTCATTAATATCCGAAAATATATTACTCTCCATAAAATATTTGCCATCGTAATTATGCAAGATAAAATCAGGCCATTAATCATAATAAAATAAAATGATCTGGAGGGCCGAACAGAACGACCCCGTGGGCCAGATCTGGCCCCCGTGCCTGGTGACAGAGAAGGTCACAGAGGAGAAGAGAGATCCAGCCTGGATCCTGACATTCTGTCCAACTATAGACCAATATCTAATCTCCCATTTATTTCTAAAATTTTAGAAAGAGTTGTAGTGAAGCAGCTACAGCGCCACCTACAGGACAACAGTCACTTTGAAGATTTTCAGTCAGGGTTTAGATCTCACCATAGCACTGAAACTGCACTGGTTAGAGTTACTAATGACTTGTTATTGGCTTCAGATAAAGGACTAATCTCTATTCTGGTCCTGTTAGACCGCAGCCTTTGATACCATCGACCACAGCATCTTACTCCAGAGACGAGAGCATGACATAGGGATCAGAGGATCTGATCTGATAGATACCAGTTCGTTCATGTAAATGGACAGTCTTCTCACTGTACTCGAGTTAGCTACGGAGTTCCTCAGGGCTCAGTTCTTGGGCCCATCCTGTTCGTGCTTTATATGCTGCCCTTAGGAAACATAATTAGGAAACATAGCATTAATTTCCACTGTTATGCAGATGATACGCAGCTGTATTTATCCATTATACCAGACCAGAATGACCACCTAGAGAAACTGAATTCCTGCATTAGAGACATTAAGTCCTGGATGACGATTAATGACCTCCTGAGGTCATTATCCTGGGTCCTAAACACCTGAGAGATGATCTCTCAGATCAGATAATCTCCTTGGATGGTGTAAATATTTCCTCCAATTCTACAGTTAGAAACTTGGGGGTTTTATTCGACCAGGATTTATCATTTAAGGCTCACATATCACAAGCTTGTAGAACTGCATTCTTTCACCTTTGCAATAAGTTCAAAAAGTTCTTTAAAAAGTTTTCAGCTTGTTCAGAATGCAGCAGCCAGATTGTTAGCAGGAACTAGCAGAAGAGAACACATCACTCCTGTGTTAGCTTCACTCCACTGGATCCCAGTTGAATCCAGGATCAAGTTCTAAATCCTCCTGTTAACCTATAAGGCTCTGAGTCCTATATTAAAGATCAACCAATCAGAACACTTGGTTCACTAAATGCAGGACTGCTTGTAGTTCCTAGAATCTCTAAAAGTCCAGATGTTTATTAGATGTAGTTCTCCATGCTTTTGTTGGTGCAGTTCCATTCACATGTTGTTCTTCTCGTGATTTCAGATCCAGGTGGATCTCCCACGCTCCTGCTCCTGGTCGTGGACTGACTGAGGACTTCATCTCCACTCGTCCCTCAGCTCTATCTGAATGAACTCTATTGTAGAAGCTCATTCTTCTTTACCAGTTCTGGTATCTCCTGTCCATCCTGGGATAGGATCTCTCCCTCATGAGGGAATCTCTAAGGTTTCTTCTTTTTAGGAATTTTTCCTTCCAGAGAGGGAGGGTCTAAGAGCAGATAACCAGATTATTTAGTCTGTTTAGTCTTTAGATATTCTTCATGTTTCATGAATATTTTCTGCATCTGTAGAATTACCTGCATGAAGCTCAATGAGGGAAAATTCTCTTTGTGATTTTAGGATGTAGAAATAAAATAAAATTGAAATGAAGGTCACAGAGGAGGAGGTCACAGAGGAGGAGGTTACAGAGGAGG
Organism: Oryzias javanicus; assembly: GCA_003999625.1. Classification (NCBI taxonomy): domain Eukaryota; kingdom Metazoa; phylum Chordata; class Actinopteri; order Beloniformes; family Adrianichthyidae; genus Oryzias; species Oryzias javanicus. Next base: position 17,868,201 of record CM012459.1, read on the forward strand.
AGGTTACAGAGGAGCTCCTCCATGGAGGATGGAGTCAGACTCTTCTGCATCTTCCATCTTCTGCCTTTTGCCCCCCCCCACCCCGTGTCTTCTTCTAAATTCCTCTGACTTTGTTTCCAGTAACCATGACGATCTCCTGTCACATGAACCGTGTGTGTTCCTCTGTTAAATGGGTGTGTCCTCTGATGCAGACGCACCGATGCAGACGCGCCGTCTGCATCAGTGCGTCTGCAGGGATGCATGCTTCCTTCTTTCTGATGCAGATGTTTGTCTTCAAATCATGGAAACTTTCTTTCTGCAGAAACAAAACCAGCAGATTCAGAGTCTGACGGCGGCGTTTTTCTGAAAAAAAGGTGTAAAGCTGCAGCGTCTGCCTCTCTTCGCCGCCGCAGTTTCGCGTGCTGGATGCAGAATTCAACTTCCTCTGAGTAAGCTCAGGTGTCAGAAAGTTCTCAGTGGGTGAAAGGTGTGATCTCCTGACGGCCTCTGCAGCCGCCAGAGGAGTTTTCAGGGAAACCGTGAGGTTTTACTGCAGAGGAGTGTGACCTTCCTGACGCCACTCAGACTTTCCCTGCAGCACGGCGCCGGCCTTTCTGACCATGGCGACCTTTACAGAGCGGCAGAACCTCAACGTCTTTTATGAACTTCTCAGGATTTTACAGGGACAGCAGATCTATTGTGTGTAGATTTTCCTCTCCTTCTTTATTTATTTATTTATTTATTTATTTTTAACTCGTCCTGTCCAACAGCTGAGAGCCTCGAGTGTTGGACAGATTTTACTGTCACAACAGGAGTTTATTGAGTATAAACCCCTGCTGTATTTCATCCTAAACTTTATTAATTAATTTATTTATATTGATTTTGTTTGTATCTCTTTCTTTTGTTATTGGATCGGACGGAAACAAAGAAGATGGGCGGGGGGGGGGGGGGGTTAGAGAAAAAGAAGATGGTAACAGAGGGTAGTAACATCATAAAACAACCTGGTCTAAATAGTAAACTGGAATGGGCGGGGCCTGTCTACACACACACCCTATAGTTGGCTAAAATAGTCTTTATTTTTAAACTAGTCAAAATGTACAAAATACAACTGCAGCTGATCTTTTTATTTTTTCCTTTTATTTATGTTATTTTGTTCTGAAGGTGTTCTTTATCTTGTTTATGTGTATCAGACTGGTATTATTCTGACCTGGAGGGACATTTGATGTTCCTTCTATGTTATTCTGTTGTGTCTTGTCTGGTATAAAACAATTAAATCTCCCTTGAAGCTTCTTAGAAAAATAACTAAATGTCCCTTCTTACAGAGAAAATCATATATTGCTTTACAGTGTGATAGAAAAAATTCACACAAATTCAAGACAGATAGATACAAAATTAGCTAAAAGCTTGTCAATAAAAATGTCTGAAAGGAGGATCAGAGAATGTCATGCAGCTCTATACAGTTATATGCTGATTATTTAGCTATATGCTGATGATGCAGCTCTATGATAATGATGTCGCTCTATGCTGATGATGCAGCTCTATGATAATGATGTCGCTCTATGCTGATGATGCAGCTCTATGCTGATGATGAAGCTCTATGCTGATGATGCAGCTCTATGCTGATGATGCAGCTCTATGCTGATGATGCAGCTCTATGTTGATGATGTCGCTCTATACTGATGATACAGCTCTATACTGATGATGCAGCTCTATGCTGATGATGCAGCTCTATGTTGATGATGTCGCTCTATACTGATGATACAGCTCTATGCTGATGATACAGCTCTATACTGATGATACAGCTCTATGCTGATGATGCAGCTCTATGCTGATGATGCAGCTCTTTGCTGATGATACAGCTCTATACTGATGATGCAGCTCTATGCTGATGATGCAGCTCTATGCTGATGATGCAGCTCTATGCTGATGATACAGCTCTATACTGATGATACAGCTCTATGCTGATGATGCAGCTCTATGCTGATGATGCAGCTCTTTGCTGATGATACAGCTCTATGCTGATGATGCAGCTCTATGCTGATGATGTCGCTCTATACTGATGATACAGCTCTATACTGATGATGCAGCTCTATGCTGATGATGCAGCTCTATGCTGATGTTGCAGCACTATCCTCATGATGCAGTTGTTTTGTTTGTTTTTGTTTTGTTTCTCCGTGTCCCCTCCTGTCAAGTATTTTGTTTTTGGACGTCTGGGATCCACCCCTTTTGGGGAGGGGTACTGTAAGGATGATGGACTTGGGTTTGGTTTTTGTCAGGTATAATGTGGGTTTAGTTCTCTTGCATTTGGGTCCTTCAACAACACGTCCTAACAGGTTCAGTTTCTGAACTCATTAGAATTCTTCTTCTCTTGTTTTACATTTTATTTCCCCACATCAGCATCAGTGTTTTTATATAGAACTTCTCTGAAAGTTCCTGTCAAACTTTGAGGATCGCTCAAACTTTAAAGATTTATTAAAAATAATCCAGTTATAAACAGAATCAGCAGTTTTTATTGTCTTGACAGTAAATAAATTGACAGCATTGAATAAAGACTAAATGAGACGCTGTTGAACGGGGGTGGGGGGGGGGGGTTTCACAGGAAACTTCTCTGCATCAAAAAATCTTTTTCCTGCATCTCATGGATTTCTTGTAAACGTTAATGTTTTAGAATCCACTCAACAACATCATCTCACATTTATTTTGTTTTCTTTAAATAGATTTTTGGGATTGGAATAAAGTTTTAAAGATGTCAAATCATTTAGATTTTGCAAAAACTTCTTGTTTTATTTGGTCCCAAACAGGCAGCCGTAGTTGAGCTGCAGGTTCCACTGAGGATCTGCATCAGTCACAGCGTCTCTTTCGTCCTGAGATGGAGCGGTTCTGCTGTTTCCTGGTCTGGAACCTCATGAAACTTCTTGACTTCTGACAGTCAAACAAGCAGCTAAAAGTTTGCAGACCTGAAGCAGAGTCAATAAACCCGTGTCAAGTATAAAACTGCAGCCTGAAGAAGCTTCTGGATCACAAACCTTCAGCAGTCTGGAACCTGCAGATCCAGAGCCACGTCTGGCTCTTCTGCTCCTCCACTGTGGCTCTCTGGTAAAGAAAAATACACTTTTACTTTTAAAAAAACTCACCGTGAAGTAAAGTTAATAAGAAGTAAAAGGACTCGGAAGCACAGCAGCCATAGTGAGTCAAACTGAGTACGAAACATTTTGATCAATTCCAGTGTTTTAAATTTAGATTGTTAGATATTTTTTTGGCCACAAATGTTTCAATATATATACAGTACATATTCTTCTATTGCTGACATTATACTATCCACCACTAGATTTGCTCCATCAAGAGGATTCTATGTGACACAGGAAGTCTTTTATTTTGAAAGGACATCTAGTGAACCTCTGTTAAAAGTTTAAACTGTTTCCTATTTGGGAAATAAAAATATATTTTCTCCTAAAGTTTTTTTCATTTATGCATTGTGGCCGTGGACCCCGCCTCCGGCTTGTTTGTTTTTTAGGGGGGTTTAGAGAAAAAACAAAATGACAACAGAGAGAAGCAACATGGGCGGGGCCTGTCTACACACATACCTGTTGGTTGAAATATTCTCCACATTTAAACTAGTCTAAATGTACACAATAGAACTGCAGCTGCAGCTAACAGACTTAATCGTACAAACAGACTCACATTTCTATTTATTTATTTTATTTCCACATTTAAACTAAGATAGGAAGATAAACCCCCAGAGATGAAACATCTGGTTTTCAGAATGTTAAAAAAAACTCAGTTGCAAAGGACATACCAAGAAAACACAAACTGAACTATTAAAAGAAAAAGCAAGTTACAGATAGTTAAAACTAAAACAAAGACAATAGGAGTTTGACAAAGAAAAACAATCAGAAATTAAAAGCAAACACAAGTATGAAACATAAAGTCTTTCATTCTGTCATTAATACTGTTAGTGATAAAGGTGAGCAGACACCTGTGCTCAGGTGAGTGTTTATGTTCTAACATGGATGATGATGGAATGTACAAAGAGGGAGAGCACCCGGCTATCCCCACGCCAGGACCGCAGCAGCAGCAGCCAGGACCCCCCCCCCATGGAACCATGAAGAGAGGGACGCGGGACCGCCGCAGAGACCCCCCACACCTGAGAGCAGGAAGGCACAGAGAGTACAGGCCCCAGCCCAGCCAGAAGAGCAGCTCCCCCACCGCGCCAAGAGGGCCAACGCGAGACCCCACTCCCAGAGAGCCCCCCAACCCCAGAAGAACAACCCACCACCACCCAGCAGCACCAATCATCCCCCCGCCCCATCCCAGGTACGAGTCAGGCCCCCCTAAGGGAGACCCACTCCCATGCTCCAGGCAACCACCCGCCAGGGGATGGCAAGGAGGGGGCTGCCCATCCCCGCTGAGGAGGGGCGCACCCTAAAGAAATGGAGGTCCCAAAGGAGTGATGTAATCAAGGCCCGACCAGGAACACCCACTGGTGGAGTTCCTGGAGAGGCCCAGTTCTCGAGAGCAAGGACCAGAACCCGAACCACAAGACCTGGACACCCCCTGGCTCTGATGTGATTTGATCCCCTGCTCTAGATCTTAAATCTCGGGGATCCCACTCCCGGTGTGGAGAGGAGGCCGCCGGGCCCAGGAGACCGGCACCCAAGAGACAAGACCACCAGGCCGAGGGTCCCCGCCCCCCCGCCAGGGATGGGGTAGGGGACAGAAGGTGGAAGGTCCCACCTTCCTTGTGTGATGCATGTTTGTTTGTTAGAGTGTATATTTTGAGGTGTTAGAGGTGTGTGTACTAAAGGGTGCAGTTAAAATTGGTGAGTAGGGCCTTGACAGGACATCTGATCGCTCACAGGGATGCCCCGTCATCCTCTCACCAAGGGTCCTACATGTCTATGGTGCGGTTAAAACTGAGAGGACATCTACTGCTTGCTGGCAGTGATGTCCAAGCACCCCCCCCCCCCACCACCACCACCACCAAGGGTTCTACATGTCTAAGGTGCAAGTTCTGTCACCTTAACAAGTGCAGTCATCCACTCTGGAGCTCTATAGAAATATCATGAATAGAAAAGTTTCCACTAAAGATCTCCTTCACATGTTGGAGTTTCTACGTTTCCTTTTCTATGTTGGTGTCGTCACGCAGACTCAGAACTCCCAAAGCTCAGATTTGTGAGGAGGGTCTCTCTGGAGGAGGGGGGTGGAGGTGTTTTCCTGCATCACCTGGAACCTGACGTCAGGTTCTGAAGTCGGGCTGGAATGAAGCCGGCGGCTCCGGCTGGCGTTCGGCGTGCGTGAGTGGGAGACCCCTCACCCACTTCTATGAAGTTTGTTGATTTAAAGGAAACTACACAACCACATTTTCACACCTAGATCATCTCTGCCGCGCTCAGCCGTTATAAGTGACAGCTCTGCTGGGAGGAGAGCATTTGAGACGACGTCAGGCCCGGCCCGCGACAACGAGCAGAACCCCAGGACTGACACCGGGCTGGAGTAGCAGAGGATGAGGATGGTTCTGATGAAGGTCCTGCTGTGTCTGTGGCTGACTGTGAGCGGGGTGGGCGCCTCCTACGTCCCGCAGGAGATGAACAAGACCATCCAGAACCTCCTGCAGTACTATGTGAGTACGGACCTGAATGTTCTGCAGCGCGTGAAGCTCCCGCACGTCAGCGTGTCCTTGAACGCACCAGCGGCTGCTTTTGACTTTACTAGAGTCACTTCTTCTCATCTTTTCCGTTTCTCCTCTTGTTTTTCGTCTGTTTTGCAGAAAATTCCAAACGCTGTGAAGTTTAATGGAAATCCGGTGTTTCCGAAGGAGTCTGTGGACGGAAACGTGGAGGTAACAACGAGGGTTCAGACAGGATCTCTACAACCATCAGCTCACATTAGTTTTCTGTTCATTTCTGGGATCAGAAGGAAGTCTATGTGCTGGAAAATAGTTGAACTTCAGCTAAAATGGTGTTTCTGATTGTTCCAGCTGTGCTGTGGATCCTCAGAGGATCTGCATCGATCGCTCTTTGATCCGGATCGTTTCCCTCGTCTTCTCTGGTTTCATTTATCGTGAGGTTTCTGCGGCTTCGTTCCCGCTGCCTCGGCACTTTGCGATCTTGTTTTCAGCTCCAGGTTAAACTTTCACTTCTGAGCAACCGTGACAGATTTCAGTCCCGGTTGGTTAGAGACGCCGACAGATGTGAAGCGTCAGTCAATCCCTGCGTTTGTGAAAGTCCCGGCTCGTCTGTTCTCATGCAGATCTGCCGTGCGGTTTTCCTGATCCGATAGCGATCAGAAACACAAACAAACAGCGTCGTTTCAGTTCAGGTCTGATTTATTACCTGTGGAGGTGAGCAGCTGAACTTCCTCATCAGGCTGAACGATGGGAGCTCTTCAGCCGTTTCTCAACCACAGAATCACACGTTAGAATTGTTTCCAGACAGCTTGGGCGATTCGTCTGAGATAAAGACTAGAATAGAAGCATGAATCATCCTGTTACTGACACTTCTTTTATTTTAAGCTGCTGCAGCAGCTTAAAATAAAATTTAAAAAAAGTAATAAGTAAAAGTAAATTCAGACATTTGTCTAAGAAATTCATTCAATTATTGCTTAAAAACCAGAGAAAAGATTTTTTACATTTCTCTGAATCATATCTGCTCCCACACATCAATGGATCCATTAAATATGAGGATTGTGTGTATTAAAGTGTCAAACATGTTAATTAATTTGACGTCTGATGTAATCTTGAGAGCAGCGTCTGGGTTTTCCCTTCCATGCCCACACTGCTTTTAGTTTAGCTCCCTGTAGGAAATTTAACTTTTTCCACTGAAGGAATGTCTTTAAAGTTCCAACGATTAAAAAAAACGTAAGAAAAAATGTTTTAATAATGATTAAGAAGATTTTTGACAAAAATCCAACAACCTAAAAGTCCTAAAAAGACATTTTTCATGTTGATCTGAAGCGTCTGTTTCCAAAATCTCCTCTGAGGGGGCGTGGCTTTTGTGATCCCCCCATCTCTGTGTCTCGCTAGCGTAAATCTTCATAAAAACATTTATGAATCTAGGTTCTGACCCATCCGTCTGGTTCTGATCCATCCGTCTGGTTCTGATCCAGCCGTCCGGTTCTGATCCAGCCAACCGGTTCTGATCCATCCGTCCGGTTCTGATCCATCCGTCCAATTCTGATCCATCTGTCTGGTTCTGATCCATCCGTCTGGTTCTGATCCATCCGTCCAATTCTGATCCATCCGTCTGGTTCTGATCCATCCGTCTGGTTCTGATCCATCCGTCCAATTCTGATCCATCTGTCTGGTTCTGATCCATTCGTCTGGTTCTGATCCATCCGTCCGATTCTGATCCATCCGTCTGGTTCTGATCCATCTGTCTGGTTCTGATCCATCCGTCCAATTCTGATCCATCTGTCTGGTTCTGATCCATTCATCCGGTTCTGATCCATCCGTCTGGTTCTGATCCATCTGTCTGGTTCTGATCCATCCGTCCAATTCTGATCCATCCGTCTGGTTCTGATCCATCCGTCCAATTCTGATCCATCCGTCTGATTCTGATTCATCCGTCTGGTTCTGATCCATCTGTCTGGTTCTGATCCATCCGTCTGGTTCTGATCCATCCGTCCAATTCTGATCCATCCGTCCGGTTCTGATCCATCCGTCTGGTTCTGATCCATCCATCTGGTTCTGATCCAGCCAACCGGTTCTGATCCATCCGTCCGGTTCTGATCCATGCGTCTGGTTCTGATCCATCCGTCTGGTTCTGATCCATCCGTCCAATTCTGATCCATCTGTCTGGTTCTGATCCATCTGTCTGGTTCTGATCCAGCCGTCCGGTTCTGATCCAGCCAGCCGGTTCTGATCCAGCCGTCTGGTTCTGATCCAGCCGTCTAGTTCTGATCCATCCGTCTGGTTCTGATGCAGCCGTCTGGTTCTGATCCGGATGTCAGCTCAGATCTTCATGGACAGAACCTCCTCCAGAATCCTGATTCTTTCTCCTTCCAGATCATTCTCCAATGTTTCTTGACGTTGCTGTGATCAATCCATTCAATCATTGGTTTCTCAGAGCAGAAAATAATGAAAGCTAACATCCAAATGCTCTTTCATTCATTTACAATCCTTTCGGTCAAATGAGCCGCCGTTCACATTTCTGTGGTCACATCAAGAAGCTCCGTGGAGTCTGGTGGAGATTTTCCAGAGTTCTCAGGACTGCTACCGTAAGTATTGGATGAAACTCACAGCTAAAATCCACAGAAATGTGAACGGCGGCTCAGTTGACAGCAGTCAATGTGAAGGTAGCATCAGATGAGGGTTTAGTGCAGCAGAAAGAAGATGATTGATGAAGAACAGAGTCTGTCCAAGACTGTTGGATTGATTTAAAGCAGAAATAAAAATTCAATGATTTCTTACAGTGAGAGTGCTTCGTCAGCATTCACACTAGAGTTTCTCCAGCTCCAACACGCTTAAACTATATCACTTTTCAGAGATTTCAGGATCAAAAGCTCGTCCAGGACGTTCGTATTTTTGATGTTTACAAACTTTAGTTTTAGAAATATTGAGTAAGATTTGCCCCATAGGAAATGAATGAGAAAGTCTTCAAAATTAGGATTTTTAAGTTGATTAACAACAAACCTTTAAATATATTCATGGGTTATGTTTTCATCTTTTAGTCATTAAAAAAATAGAGTTAGCTAATATTTTAGCAACATGCTAAAGATTTTGGCTATTTTTTTATCTACTGGGATTTTTATTGTTAGCTTGTGTTTTTTTAACAGGCTAATGTTTTTGACACATTTAATTTACAGAGGATTTTTAGGCCATTTTGGAATTTAGTTTACTTTGTATTTATTAGGGATTTTTAAGCAATTCTATTACAGAAATTTAGGTCAACTTTAACGCTCTTACATAGCTCTTTAACGAGATTTTCATTCTTTTAGCAAATTTAATATTTTACAAATAGCATTTTCAGCAAATCCCTTCAGCGTTGGAAGTAAATTGCGTCACCGGAAAGCCTTTACACTGGCATGAATGCAGGTAATACAGCTTTTCGAGTTACATCTGTTCTCTTTCATGAGGAAAATGCCATGTTAAAGGTCAGAAACAGGATTTTCATCAGAAGGGAACTTTAAGCTGAGGCAGAACGTCTGTCTGTCGTTGGAGCTGTGCTGGCTGCAGCTGAACCGTCCAGCTGATTGAGGTTGAAGAATCTCAGTCATCAAAGGAACGTTTGAAGCCTCCAAACCTCCACCGGCTTCATGCTTGGCTCTCCTCTCTAGATGAAGATGGTCTTCATGCACGGCGTTCTGGAGACCTACGAGGAGCTGATCGGACACATGCTGAGGCAGCTTCCCACCGCCGCTCCGCCGCCGGCCTCGTCCGGCACCACGTCCAACCACGACGGCGGCGGCGCGCAGGTCAAGCCAGACGTCCGCTCCAAGCTGTCGTACGTCCTGGGGAAGATCCAGTATCTGAAGAGGCATCGCTACCAGGAGCAGGAGAAGCTGCTGCTGAGTCTGCAGAGCCTGAAGAGCATCCAGGTGAGGGGAAGCGTCCTCGCTGGCGCTTAAACTCGAAATCTTTAACTTTCACAATCTGCTGGAATCATCGTGTTTACGCTTGAACAGTTACAGTAAATCAAAGGTCATGAACTCCGGTTTCATCACACTTTCTCTTGCAGATGAGCAACCGGACCGTTCAGAGCAAAGCATTGTGGGAGCTGCCGCAGCTTTTCGAGAAGGCGAGCTCGCTGGCCGACGACAAGATGAGGAGGAGACGGCGGCGGCGGCAGGCGAGGAACAGGATGCACCTGAAGGCCTGAGGCGGTTGCCATGGCAGCCGCTACAAAAACAGCAGCCGCCTCCCACCAGAGAGAGAGAGAGAGAGAGAGAGAGAGAGAGAGAGAGAGGTGCAGGCGGCTGAGACTCACTCTCGCCGAGTTTCAGATGAAAGTTTTTCATCCTTTTAAACTTTTGTACTAAATCTGAGGAGTCTGGAAATACTTGATTACTTTTATTTAACATTATTTAAGAGCTTATGAAACCAGCTGATGTTTGAATATCTGAACTACTACTGGACAAAAGGGGCGGGGCCTAATCCTAATAACAGCTGTCTGATTGGCTGAGTGTTTCTGAAGATATGAATATTTATAATGACTTTACATAAACCGATCGATATGTTTGATCAGGAAGTCGACTAACGAGTTTCTCATAATTCTGACTGTGATGTTTACAGTACTTCAGTATTGTAGTACTTAAAGGTACTTTCCACCTTTTTTCCATCGTTGCTGTGTTTCCTTAATTTATTGATTATTTAAGGTGTTATTTATCCTGGTGTTCGGATCAATGTTGAGTATTTATTGTGTATTTATTGATTGGCTCATGCTGACAAATCAGAATAAACTACTTGAAGGTTAGTTTGGTGTTTTTCCTGAAACTTCTTCTTCACCAGGATCCCGCAGAAAAGCGTCACTTTCAGGAATCTCGGCATCAGTCGGAGGCGCCAGCGGTGGCGTATAACCACCCCCCCACCACCACCACCACCACACACACACACACACACAATATGGCCTCTTCTCTGTTGGGTTTTTAAATCTCTATAGCAACCACGTCAGGCGACAAGCAGGTCTGTCTTTTTTAAAAAGATTGACAAAAATAAACGTTGGCGATGTTGGTTTATTGTTAGCCACGCCCACATTCCTCCTATAGTCCAATGGTTGGACTTGGAGAGGCGCAGCACTGGGAGGTAAGGACCAGAACCATGGCCACTGGGACAAAGTTCACACTTCATACTCCTGCATTGAGAGAATCCTGTGAAAAAGCGCGCCTTTTATTTTGAAAGTAACGGCTAATAGGGGGCTTCCAGCTGAAGGCGGGCTGGGAGAGCTCTGTGATGGGACACTGAGAGCCGTCCAGACTCACAGTGACAAGCTGAACTGATGTGAGACGAGGTCAAAGCTCTGTTTCCCTGCATGCATCACATGGAAGTGGAAACCATCTTGGAGAGAATTGCTGCTGGACTTGGAGGAAACCTCCAAAATGGACCTGATCAGTGAATATTCCGGCATAAAGGGACATGTCTGCCGGCGCCTAAACCATCATTTCTGATCAGGAAGGGCACACTCCCTTGGACTGAACCAAACAATCCGCTGGAAGTGGGATAACCAGAGCCGGTTGTCATGGAAACCTGCATTCAGATTTAACGCCTTGGTAGCTCTTTCTTGGCCTCGCCGCCAGACTGTGTGTTTGTGTGGACCTCCCCGTCTCTGCTGATGTATTACTGCTTTTACTTCAATCTATGTCGTTTTACTGCGACACGGATCAGATCCTGGATTTTTTACATCATTCCTGTTCCCTCCTCGTGGTTCTTCTCTAGACGATTAGTGTGGTTCACCCAAAAATGTGCATCCACATTTGGTACTTTATTTTGAAAGCCATGCATTTTTAGTAATTAAAATATTATTTTATTATATACATTGATTAAATGTAGCCTGTGTGAGAAAAAAAAATGAATTAGGTTATGAGTCTGGAAAGCGGAACCTTCGACACTGTTACAGCGCCTCCAGTTGGCTGAAGACGGAGTAACTTCCTGTTTCCGTCGGAAGTGCTTTGGAGAAGAAGTGAGTTCTCGTGTCGTTCCTGCTCCGAGACTGTTCATTTTTCCAGGTTAGTACCCGGTTTTAAACCTCACAAATGAAAGTGCTAAGCTTTGGTGTAGTTTTCATATAATAATCAGCGTTATTTGTTTTGTATTTTTGATTTAAATTGAGAAAATTTAACTCTTTTTCGGCGAGAAACGGCGGGAAAAGCCGAACGGGAAGTAGCCAGTGATCTCGCGATATTTCGTGTCTAGATGACGAGATTTGGGTCGTGAGCCAGTTTTGTCATGGCGGCCATGTAGACTGGTTACATCTGTGGCTTTGCATATAGTTTAATGATTTTTGTGGAACTTCTGACCTAATTTTAAACATGCTTAAAAGCGAATCTATCATAAATATTTCTTATGAAAGTTTTAATAGAGATATCGAATTAAAGTGATTATTTTATTATTATTGGAAACATTTTATTTCTAAATATGCAATGTTCAGCATTTATAAGCTAAGAAAGCTAAATAATAATATAAAGCAGTATTTATTTTGTTCACTACAATTACAGAAATCAAAGGGAATTAAATGTATATAATTATTAAATGTTTCTTTTGAAATTTAACTGTGATGAAAGGAAAATAAAACAGAGAATTGGATTAATTATTGATTTGATGTATTAATCAGATATTTGTTTAGACTTTTGTGGTGAAATTGTACATTGGACAACAGAATGCACTGAGTTGAAATTGTAATGTTGTTGAAGTGATTTGGAGAACGAAGTGAGAGCTCGTGTCGTTCCTGCTCTGAGACTCTGTTTATTTTCCAGACTCGACACCACACTCGGGACTCGTAACATTAGCGCTTCCAGATTAGCGTGGCTGCTCCCTACCATCAGGTAATACCCCCACCAGAGACAGGGTAGAGACTTCTACAACCAACATTTCCCTGATGGCGGGAAATCCCTGGGAGGAGCTGACATCTGTGCATTTCTTCTTAACTTTAAGATGGCAGCCTCTTCCCAAGGTCAAAGGTCAATGAAACTTTGGTTGTTGTTGACCTGACTGCAGTGCTTCAGGAAATACAGAGGACAGAAAAACTTCATTCATAAAAGCTCTGAGTTCAGCCTCAGATCTGTGAGGGACGACTGAACGAAACATGCTCTGAAAAGGTGATTGTTTCTGTTTTGTTCTCGGTCTCAACTTCCTGTTTGCAGAAACGTCACGCACTCGATAACCCTTTAGCACCAGAGCGTCGAGCCGCTTTTCTCCTTCACAAACTGCTGGAATTATCCTGTTAACAGTTACAGAACGTTAAAGATTTTATGTTTAAGCGCCGACGTAAGGTGGAGTCATCTCACCTCCACCTTTAGGAAATCTCTGAGTTTCCTTTGGTAGTTTCAGGTCAGATTTCTTATTTTCTGTCATGTTTCAGTTTCTGGTTTTGAGAATCCTCAAACTGAAACAATCAAACTTCATAAATATAAAGAGACATCTTGAACCAATAATAAAAAAAAACCAGAATAATTTATATCTCTTTTTGGACACACTTATGGAGATCTTGGATCTGAATGTCTGCAGTCACGTCCTGGTGCCTGTAGGGGGAGCAGCTTCTGCAGGACGCTGGTGTTTTAGAGGAATCGGGCGCTGACACGTTTCCTTTATTGTTAAACTAATGTTTTCTTTCAGAAGATACTGTCGAGACTTCATAGGGAAGCTTTGGGAAATGCTGGGTGGTTCCGTCCCTCCGCACGCCATCATCAATCAGATCTTCACTTATAGCCAATTGGTAAATGACCCGCCCTGTTTTCTTAGCCAATCACAGTCACGCTTGTTCTCTCTATTGGTATTCTACATTGAAATAAAAGATGTTCAAAGATAACATGTTTGACAAAGTGCTCCAAACTGACAACATAACCCCGCCCCCTCCCTCCCATGACTGCACCACTCATTCAAACTACAAATATTTTATAAAACGTAAAACAAAACAAACCTCTGAATTGCACATTTCCTTTGTCAGGTTTCCAGTTCCACCTCTACCCTCCAGAGGGAGCTCTCTCCTGAATATCGACCTCCTACTTCTTCCTCACTCCATCTCCCATCAGTCAACGCTCTCTCTCCACGTCACCGTTTATATGCCGTCGTTCCGGCGTTTACCCGGCGATCCTGAGCCTTTCTCTTGTATATATTGGCGTGTCGTGTTTTGACCTTTTCCTCGCCTCTCTGACTCGCGCCACGTTTTTTGACTCCTGCCCGACTTGTGACCACGGCTTTGCTTTTCCCTCAGCCTGCCTGCATATGGATCCGAACGGCTCAGCATCCTCGTTACAAGTACTGGGTCAGGCCTTCTCCAGAACCCAATCCTGTAAGAGATCATTGATCCACATCTTAAAAGTCAGAGGAAATGGTTCTGTTCATCTGAGAAGAACAAGATGATCAAGGTCCCAGACATAATTATATTTTATACTTAGTGGTTGAGATTAAATATTGCAGGAATTACAGACGGTTTTCTAGGTGTTTGCAGGACCTCTGACAGGTGGACGGGAGTTCTGGAGCCCGGTCAGCACGTGGAGGGAAGAACCTGGAGGAGAGGTTGAACGAAGCCGTGAGATCCAATGACCTCAAGAACTGAAGCAGGACCAGAGGACTGCAGCAGAGAAGGTAACGAACTGCTGATGAAAGCTGGACCCTCTTCAGTAGTGATCTGGAGATGAAGTGTCCATGGGTCTGCAAACCGGAACCGGTCCAGTACTGGGATGGGGAACGCGCTAGGACCGGGCTTTATTTGCGTCCGGTACCGGGGCTTACGGTTTGGTACCAGAACCGGGTTGTTCCTGCATTTCAGATTTTCTGATGATTCATGTTTTCTTATTTTCACGATGAGGAAACGGACCTGAAGATGACAGTTCTTCTGATAGATCTGCAGAAGACTGTGACCCTGGCGTTCCTGCAGACCAACCGAGCCCCGCGGTGACATCACTTCCTGTGACATCACTTCTGGTAAATAAGTAGCTGAGTGTTACAGTAACCGTGGTGCTGCTGGGTGTTGCTGAGTGTGAGAATGCAGCTTCTAAGAACCTGAGCCGTGTTTCCCCAAAGTGCTGGGGGGCGGAGCCAACAGCCAGCTCTGAAGACGAGCAGAGCTGCGGTGTGCACTGCAGCTTGAAGAAGAGGAACCAAACGTAGAGGTTTCTCAACAGGATGGAGGTCAGATTTGTGGAGTTCCTCAGGGCTCTGGTCTCCAGCTTCCATTTGTGAGAGCTGGAGAACATCAGATAAACTGCAGGAGACCTGGACTCAGAACCAACTCTGTCACCGCAAAGGCACTGAGCATGTGCGGAAAAGTGATGTGGTCTGAAATAAAGACGTTTTTAGAGTGAAAAAGCAGAAATCTGCTGAAATCGTTGGAAGAATTCTGGATTTTCAGAGTTTTTCTAGTTTCGTCTCAAACTGAAAAAAACTGCAGTAAAAAGTCTTTTTGTATTTGTGTGTCATCAGTCAGTGTTGCTATAAATGACACAACATTTCTGTGTTCAGGCTTCATGCTTCTGCAGGATTACAACCCCCCCACCCCCCTCCCCCCGGTTTGTGCGGTCGCTGTGTTGTTGTTGTGTGGGAGCTGGTTTCACTGTGACTCAGTATGCTGCTGCTGCAGATGATGCTGCTGCAGATACTGAAGCTGCTGCTGCAGATGCAGATCGCTCTGGCTGCAGCAGTTCTCACACTGACCTTCATTTTCTCCTCGTTGGCATGGGTCTGACCTCTGAACTGAAAGGAGACGAGTCTCAAAACTCGACATTCTGCAGATGTTTGAGTTTGTTTAGCTCAGATTTCGGTGGCAATCAATCAATCAATCAATCAATCATTTATTAAACAGGAAAAGATAAAAACAATCGGGCCTGACTCAGTTCAAACTGGTTTTCAGCAGGTTCCTGCTCTGCAGAACATAAAAAACACCATACAGTATACGCAACAAGACAGACAGCAACAATCACACACTCAAAGACAGAACAGAGATTTTACATGAAGGGGGGGTCAAACAGCCACACCAGTGATTAGAAGTGTAAATGTCTGTCATGTGATCTGCACATTTCTTTTTGAACTGAAGTTTTGTGGTTGCTGCCCTGATGTCTTGGGGGAGGTGTTTCCAAGCTTTAGTAAAAGCATAAAAGAAGGATTTCTGTCCGGAAGAGTTTTTAAAAGCAGGTCCATTTGTACAGGATCTGGTGGAATATTCAGATCTGGGTTTTAGGGTCATTGCCGTAAGTCAGGGATGTCAAACTCATTTTGGTTCGGGGGCCGCATTCAACCCGTCTGATCTCAAGTGGGCCGGGCCAGAAACATAACAGCAAAATAACCTTTGTTTAACGTGTTATTTTTAGCTTTATTTTTGTTTTGTTTATTTCTTAGTTGCAAAAACTGTTTCAAACAACCTAGTAGTCAAATCACTTATTATTACATTTTTATTTACTGAGTCCAAAGCATTTCAAATAAAATGGATTTCACTAAAAAAAAAAAAAAAAAAGGTTTATTTAATTTTATACAGACTGAATGTTTTACATCTGACATTAAAGCAATCCCAATAGTAAACTAAAAAGGGGGCTACGGGAAAAAATATAAATGTTTTAATCAATGAAAAATCAAACTAAATGAACCCTCTGGAACCGCCGGACACCCTCAGACATCCTGCTGTGCAGCTGTGAGATCAACGTGATAAAATAAAAGTTTATGTTCGGGAACTGATATTTTATTGAATTAAAGGCAAAATATGGCCTTTATTTTTAGTTTTTGGACAAAAACATCATGGAGCTGTGAGGTGTGTCATGTTCCTCTACCAACGCAAACTCTTCATATTTGTGGCCCAAATGAGGAACCTGGGAATTTCACCTGAAATTTTCTTTTGCATTTTCAGTCAAAAATATGTTGATTAGTTTGTTGACTAAATTTAGTTTAGTGGTTTTTATTAAATTACACCCAAAACTATCATTTTATGTTGTAAAAACAGTTTGTTAAATATTTGGAGGGTTTCCACAGCAAAATAAATCCGATGTTAATTTCTTGATCTTTTGAGTTTCATTTGCTCCCCCTAGTGGTTAAATTGCGCATTGCATCCACTTCTTTAAAGAACCATAACTCGCCACAGGAATGGGCTAGAAACTTGCTTTCTTTTTTGAAAATTCTTATATATTTTTTTCTTCATAATTGGGCCAGATTAAATCATCTAGCGGGCCGGATACGGCCCGCGGGCCGTATGTTTGACACCTCTGCCGTAAGTGCTGCAGCGGTATGTCCAGTCTGAGTCCATGGTTTAACGAGAAGTCTTGGAAAGTTAGAGCATTGGAGTGTGAGAGTGCTATGCAGTGGTGAGTCCATCCGGGGAGCCTGTGGTGAATCTTGTAGGCTCTGTTGTAAAGCCTTGCTATTAAATGTAGAAGTTCATTGGTTGTGAGTGACCAAACAGGTTGACAATATGAAATAGAAGACATAATGATTGCATGAAGGTAGGTATTTGAGACTGAAAGAGATAGGGTCTGATTTTGCTGTAGACATGCTTCAGTTTTTTAGTTAGGTTTAGGACATGGTTAGTAAAGGTAAGGTGAGAATCGAGAGTAACGCCTAAGTACTTAAAGTTAGAGACAACTGAGAGTTTGTGGCCAGAAAAAGAGATGTAGGTGGAAAGAGATAACTGTCTGCGTGATGAATAAAAGTACATACATTCAGTTTTCTTAGGGTTGAGTGTCAGATGATTTTCATGTGTAAATGCTGCAGATCTGTGTTGAGTCCGTCGTTAATCAAGTCAGTGTTTGGACCAGACAGGAAAATAGCAGTGTCATCAGCATATAGGAGCGAGCTGGAAAATTTAAGTACAGTAGGCAGTTGGTTTATGTACATAACAAAAAGTAAAGGACCCAGAATGCTGCCTTGTGGAACGCCCATGTCACACTCCAGCGTCGGTGATGTTGCCGAGCCAATTTTTACAGTCTGAGATCTGTTATTTAAATAGGATGCAAGCATGTTTACTGCTGAGGAGGAGAAATGGAAAGAACTGAGTTTGTTTAATAAAATTTGGTGATTTACTGTGTCAAAAGCTTTGTGAAAATCTATGAATATGACTCCTGTTACATGGCCTTTGTTTAAAGATGCAGGAATCTGCTCACTTAAAAGCTGCAGTGCTGTCTGGGTTGAACGAGAAGGACGAAAGCCATGCTGGAAGTCACTAAGCAGATGATTGTTTTCAAGATACATGATTAGTTGTTTATGTAATATTTTTTCCAGTAGTTTGGAAAATATTGGAAGAATTGCGATTGGGCGGTAGTTGGAAACATCAGTGGGGTCGCCAGACTTAAAGACAGGGTGGATAAGGGCTGTTTCCACATGGCAGGAAATACAGATTGTCTAATACACAGGTTAACTAAATGATGAGTGAGTGGCGTGCATTTTCAAAAAAGACATGTTCAAGTTATTTACATCAGGGGTTAGGGCTGGGAATCACTGGGTACCTCAGGATACGATACGCGATACATGGCTCACGATATCGATAATATCGCGATACTGCGATAGTTGGTAAAAATCCTCTCTAATAACTAATATTATGTAGAAGAACACTTTTTTTGGGGGGGAAATATGTCCCCATTTTATTTTTTTTTAGCTTAAACACAATCATAATAAACAACTTATGTCTTATTTTGTGCAACAAATTATAGACACTTTTGTTTAACGTTTCCTAAAATCACTAATACTATAACTTACCACCCATTGAATTGGAATTATTTGTAAAATTAAATATTAACAATAGTAAACATGATCAGCAATGCTACAGAATTACTGTTAGCAACAGAACAAAAATTAAATAATTCAAATTGGTGACAGTTATCTACCTCCAAAGGAACGTCACACCAAAGGATGATGAATATAACATTTTACAGCCTCTGTCAAATGTTACATCATTTTTAGTGCACTTTTCCCACATTTGAAAAGGGCTGAGCATTCAAAATTGAAGGCTGTCACTTGAGATTATTTCTCCAATCTTTATTTATTTTCTATTTTGTCAGTCAATTGTCAGGTAAAAAGGTAAAACACTCATAATAATGGCAATAAATATTTAAAAATTCGAATTCTATTTTAAATTAGCAATAAATTAGCAATAAACAACTTTAATCTATAATAATTTATACAATTTTAAGTTCTTCAATTAACTAGCAACATCCTTATTTTACCGTGAATTCATGTACTTTATTTTAATTACTTTTTTTTTAAGTTCACACATTAAATCTGCATTTTTTTTTATCTAAAAATGACTTTAAATTAACATTAGCAAAAAGTTATTACGTTCATTTGAAAACCTTACACCATAAATTTACCAAAGTTACACCGTACACCAGCAGGGTAAACATAGAGTGCATGAAAGCGAAAATTCCGACCGGTACCTGAAGTACACACAAACAACTACGAATCACACGCCTCGTTCCCACAGCGCACCGATCAAACAGGAAATAACCGATCGCGGCCATTCTAGCGCTCAGACAAACTCACTTCTTACCAGCTGACTCTTCTACAGGTGGATGATAATTGAGGACAGGTAGACATGATTTATACACGCAATACAGAGCCAGAATCCTGCCGGTGTTTTTTCCTGAATTAGGTCGGGAAAATAAGTCCGACGCAGCGCGAGTAACTGCGCATTAGTTCCGGTCCGCGACTCAGACGCAACAGCTTCGTAAAATGAAAATATAATATCGATACTTGGTGAGAACCCATGGAGAATCAACCGTGGGACTAAATATCGCGATATATCGCAATATCGATATTTTGGCACACCCCTATCAGGGGTATGAGAGACATTCAGTGAACACAAAATGTTATGTAAGTCAGCTTGTGAAATTTCAGAAAAGAAAAATTGTTCAGAAGCAGCTGATGCTAACGGGAGAAGTTTAGGAGCAGAGAATCTGGAAGACAGTTCTTGTACAGATGCAATAAAATATTCATTAAAAGAATGAGCAATTTTCTCACTATCGGTAATGAGAATGCCATTCGTGGAGATTTGAAAATTCTGTGAATTTTTAATTTTGTTTTTACCTGTTATCGATTTGATTGATTGCCATAAAGTTTTTGGGTTTGAAGCAGCATTATTAATTTGATTTTTGTAGTAAAGCTGTTTAGCTTTACTCAATTTAGAATTGCATTTGTTCCGTAGCTGCGTAAAGACACGTCGAGCCTCGAGTGTTTTTAGTAACCTGTAATTTTGTAGGGAGGAGGCCTTCTGTTTTAGGAGCTGCAAGATTTCAGGAGTCAACCAAGGAATTTTATTCTGTTTGATGGGAATTTTACAAGTATGTATTTTTGATGTAAGGTTTCCACCTTATTGTGAAAATTTGATAAGATGTGATCTGGATTTTGCAGAGACAATCCGTTACTCCAATCAGTATTGGCTACATCAGCATTAAAATCTGATAGTTTTGAGTTTGGTATTTTAGTAACACGATTATGTTTGTGGAAGTTTAAGACATTTCCTAACGACATATATAAGTGAATGATCTGAAAGTGATGCCTCTATCGTTCCAGAGATACCATATTTACAAGGATTGTTAGTGAATATGAGGTCTAAAATAGAGTTGCGTGTTTTGCCAAATCTGGTTGGTTCCTTAATTAATTGATGGAGACCAAGTTTTGTTACTGTGGATTTAAGAGATTTAGATGAATTATCAGACCAGTTCAAGTTAAAATCGCCAAGAATAACAAGCTCTTTAGTAGTAACAGATTTTAAGATGTTTGAGAGCTGCATTAAATATGCAGTTCCACTTATATTAGGCAGAGTGAGCGCTCCTGTTGTTTCGTTCGTCTTTGATGCTTCTCTGGAAAGGCTCCGTCCCGTGTTGGATGTTGGTTCGAAGTTGGTTTGGTGTCACAGGATCCAGATCCGATTCTGGATCCTGTGAAACTTCAGGTTGAGGAGAACAGACCGACCTGAGTCTGAGTCTGAGTCTGTCGGTCAGAGGTCAGAGTCACGAACGCTCCTTCTGTGTGGACGTGCTCCGTCCTTTAAGGAATCAGGAGAGGACGTCATCGACAGCTGAAACACCATCAGTCCTCCTGCAGACCGGGCAGTTTCCATGGAAACATGGATCATCTCATCAACACCAACAACCGTCCTAACAGGTGGATACGGGGGTGTGCAGGTGATATGAAGGTCATAGACACTCAGTGAACTGTAGAGTAAACATTTAATTATTTATCTATGGGCGTGCTGCGGGCAATAGGTTGTCAATAGGTGGGCCAACACATAAGGTCACGAGAAACGTGCACGCTCCTCGCTGCTGTCTGACTGTTAGAAATGAGACAGTCAGAGTGGTTTGTGTGGACGTCCGAGAGCACGTGTCAAGGTCAAGGCCCGGGGGCCAGATCCGGCCCTCCAGATCATTTTATTTTATTTTTATTATCTTGAGCTCATTTCTAACTTGTATAATTGAGACAAAATATGTTTTTATGGAAAGTAAAATATTGAAAGTTATTTAAGGTTTAAGTTGATTCATTCTGGAATAATATTCCTTTATTCATAATTATGTTCATTATGTTAAAAGTTACGGTTTTAAAGTTTAAAAGTTTTTTAAAAGTTTTTGGGATGCCTACAATGTCTTTGGGAGTCCTACAAGTGTCCGATGGGAGTCCAACAAGTGTCCGATGGGAGTCCAACAAGTGTCCAATGGGAGTCCAACAAGTGTCCGATGGGAGTCCAACAAGTGTCCGATGGGAGTCCAACAAGTGTCCGATGGGAGTCCTACAAGTGTCCGATGAGAGTCCAACACGTGTCCGATGGGAGTCCAACAAGTGTCCAATGGGAGTCCAACACGTGTCCAATGGGAGTCCAACAAGTGTCCGATGGGAGTCCAACAAGTGTCCGATGGGAGTCCTACAAGTGTCCAATGGGAGTCCAACAAGTGTCCGATGGGAGTCCAACAAGTGTCCGATGGGAGTCCTACAAGTGTCCGATGGGAGTCCTACAAGTGTCCGATGGGAGTCCTACAAGTGTCCGATGGGAGTCCTACACGTGTCCGATGGGAGTCCTACACGTGTCCGATGGGAGTCCTACACATGTCCAATGGGAGTCCTACAAGTGTCCGATGAGAGTCCAACAAGTGTCCAATGGGAGTCCAACAAGTGTCCGATGGGAGTCCAACAAGTGTCCGATGGGAGTCCAACAAGTGTCCGATGGGAGTCCAACATGTGTCCGATGGGAGTCCAACAAGTGTCCGATGGGAGTCCAACAAGTGTCCAATGGGAGTCCAACAAGTGTCCGATGGGAGTCCAACAAGTGTCCGATGGGAGTCCTACAAGTGTCCAATGGGAGTCCTACAAGTGTCCGATGAGAGTCCAACAAGTGTCCAATGGGAGTCCAACAAGTGTCCAATGGGAGTCCTACAAGTGTCCGATGAGAGTCCAACAAGTGTCCAATGGGAGTCCAACAAGTGTCCGATGGGAGTCCAACAAGTGTCCGATGGGAGTCCAACAAGTGTCCGATGGGAGTCCAACATGTGTCCGATGGGAGTCCAACATGTGTCCGATGGGAGTCCAACAAGTGTCCAATGGGAGTCCTATAGGGATGTGAATCTTACAACAAGTCACGATTCGATTCGATTCCGATTCTTGGGGTGCCGATTCGATTCTAAAACGATTCTCGATTCTCGATTCAGACATTTAAAACACAAAGGAAAATTTTTAACAAAAAAAGGGAATGTATTTATGATACTGTGCAAACTTATATTATTCAGACCCTCAAGGATTTCACAGAAGATTTTTATGATTGTTCTGGCCCGAAATGGCCAATGTTGCAGCAGCTTTTGTAAAAAGTTGCAATGTGTTTGAATATATACATATTTTTAAAAGCGCCTAAAAATTTTAATTATGAAATACAAATCATATTCTCATATTCCAATTCTTTTTATTATGACATATGCACAAAGTAAATACAGCATCATCCCCTTGAGCTGTTATTTAACTTGAATAGAACTGTCAAAACTTAAAATGAACTTTGGTCTTTCCTGCTAACATAACCCAAATATGTGTTGATTTAAACATATTTTAGAGTAAAATATTTCCAGATTTCCAGTGAAAAATCATGAACAGATGAATCCTCAGATGTTCTCAGAATCTTCCTCTTTATCTATTTCAAAAACATCACTTCTGAGTTGCTGATCTGGTTTTATTGATCTGTTTTAAAGAAGCTTCTCTCAGGTGTCTGTAGGTTTGTTGTGGAGAATGTTCTAGATGGAATTCTTTTCCTGCAGACTTTAAATTCTTCCTTTACATTACCAGTTAAAGTGAAATAGTTCCAGATTTCCAGAGTCTGTCTCTGTATTTCTCTTCATACTCGGTACCTGTTGTGCAGCAGCTGTGCGGCGCAATATAACAGACTGATCTGTCCCCCCCCCCCCCCCCCCCCCCCCCCCGTCCCCCGTCCCCCGTCCCCCGTGCCGCGTGCGCGCCCGGGGAAAGCGCACCTACACTCCCGCGTGCACGCAGCGCATGCTCACCTGCGGGGTGACCGTTCACGCACGTTATGAAGAGAAAAAGTGTGAGAGGACTACAGAACGATAATTAAAGAGAGCACGGCCGAGTCGGAAGGGAAACGGTCACGTGGTCATCCATGACTGTTGTCACGGTAGATTGATCTCAACAAAGTTGCGGTGAAAATAAAAAGCTGCAAGGTGCGCAACAAATCTCGGGGTTTGATTGGATTCGCATTAAAAGTTGTTATCAAAACATCAGGAAATCCTAGAGGGACGAATGATTTCAACAGTATGAAGGCAGAGAAAGACTTTTTAAACTTGAAGCTCCGGTGATGGGACGAGATATGAGCGCGAGCATTTGAAGTGGTCCCGAAGTGTCTGATTTAGCAGATTGTACACACTGTACGTCATGTCAAGCTCCTTACCCCAGGATTTGTGGAATCCGAAGTGTAAACATTTGCCAATTTATAACGGGACAGGAGGAATCTTTTTTTCTCCTGCATGTTGCGTAGCGCGCGCTCAGTAAGCTCCGCTCGCCTCCAGGGAAAACAAACTACGGTAGCCGTTTCGGGACAAACATTACGGCTTGCAAGTAAACTAGCAGGCTCGAGCCATTAAATAAAACATAAATGCAGGAATATGGCGGGAGGGGGCGAATCGATTCTTGGATATTTAGAATCGATTCTGAATCGTTAAAAATGAGAATCTAGATTCGAATGTGAATCGATTTTTTTCCGACACCCCTAGAGTCCTACAAGTGTCCAATGGGAGTTCTACAAGTGTCTGATGAGAGTCCAACATGTGTCCGATGGGAGTCCTACAAGTGTCCAATGGGAGTCCAACAAGTGTCCAATGGGAGTCCAACACGTGTCCAATGGGAGTCCAACACGTGTCCAGTGGGAGTCCTACAAGTGTCCAGTGGGAGTCCAACACGTGTCCACTGGGAGTCCAACAAGTGTCCACTGGGAGTCCAACAAGTGTCCAATGGGAGTCCAACAAGTGTCCGATGGGAGTTCAACAAGTGTCCAATGGGAGTTCAACAAGTGTCCAATGGGAGTCCAAGAAGTGTCCAGTGGGAGTCCAACAAGTGTCCTTCCTGAGGTTTTCCTCTTTAGTGAGGTCACGTTTACACTCGGCATGGCTGCTGTGTTCAGGAAAGGTTTTCTCAGCTCCATCGGCTCTTCTGTCTTTGGATCATCGAGCTGAGATCTGCAGTAGATCCAGAATCTTCTGGTTTTGGTTCCAAACCTTCATCCTGAAACCGTCTTCACATCAAAGACCAGCACGTCCCTCTATTCTCGTTACTATCCTCTCTCTTATATTCAAGCCACAGAATGTATTCAAGCTCCACGTTGAGTCATACCGGGCACCCCCCCCCCCCCCCCCCACCACCACCACCACACAGGGCACTAGCTACCCGGAGTTTCCATCCCACGCGCTGCTAAGAGAAGGCGGAGTCAGGCAGCAGGTAGATGTAAGATAAAGCAGCGTCTGTGTTTTTACTCTTCCATCGGACAGATTCACAAAAATCCTGCAGAAAATACCAGGATCTGATTGGACGAGACGAAGGAGGCGGGAACAATGCTGGAATGAATTCCTGATTCGTGTGGATTTTGTAAGTCGTTACAAATCCTAATTTTGTGTCTTTAAACTTTATGTTTTTAGAATGACTTTATCTTTCTCGTTTTGAATAATTTGTATGAACAATTTCAATTTCAGAAAGATTCTCGGTTAGCCGTTAGCTTAGCATCGAACAAAGCTGATGTTTGAATGCTAGCAGCTGTTTCTGATGATGTTTGTTTCAGTTTCAACTATTCATAAAACCGTTTACAACAGTAGGATGAAAGAAAATACAAATTTGACATCAAAAACCAGAAGTTTTCTTCTCATAAAACCAGAAGGGATTTTTGACGCTCATCTTCTGTTTGATGACACTCATGTCTCTGACCTTCACCTGATGAAGATCAACTTCAGGAGAGAAAAAAGGAAACGGTCTCTTTAAAATACGATTCAGATGTTTTATTAACATAAATATTATTTTTACTGTTTATTAATTAGAAAACCACTCATTCTGCTCTGGAAATGATGATGTTTATTTAATGTGATTATAGAATGTTTTTTTTCTCTTTTTTGAATCCTAAAGAGATTTCCTTCATCTATTTCTGGTTTCTGCTCGACATAAAAGAATTGATTCCATTTTCATATTTGGTCATTAAAAGGTCAGTAGTTTCATTTATGTGTATCAATAAACAAAAACAACGTTGTTCTGACCTTACTTAAAGCAGTTCAGAGTCAGAAATCCTTCCAGGAAGTGTGTAAATGTTGTGAGGTGCTGACACCTGCTGGACAGATGGAGGTACTGCAGAGGATTTAAAACCAAACCGTTTCACTAAAATATGTTTTTGTCTTTACTGATTACATAGAATTACATTACAGGAAATACAAATCTAATAAAAGAGCTGAATCGCAGGGAAAATAGAGATGAAGACATCTGTGATGATCATTTATGAATGACGAGACTATTTCAGTATTTTCGCATCAAACTGCTTCAGCTTTTCTTGCCGGCTGCTTCCTCACACCATCGGCTGCTGCTGAGCTGTTGAGTTTTAGACGTAAATCCTGGAGGAGAGGATTTATTCTGAACACATTCGTATGCAAAGCTGCCAGCGACTCTTTCACAGGAGACGGGTTTATCTTCTGGTCCAAATCCAGCAGCAGAGCAGAAACAAAGAGCCAGTTCCAGCAGAACTGCATCCGAACGGCGTCAGACGCTGTGGTTGGAAAGATTTACTGTCTTCCTCTTTCATCTGAGGAGCAGAAAGACGAGGACGCTTCTTACAAACGAGAATTTATAGTTTGGTCATTTTAGCTTCTTTTATAAAATATCTATATTGATGTTTCTGATCACACACAGAATTCTGACAGTTTCCTGAATTTCCTCTCTGTCCCATTGGTGTTCCCGTCTCTCCAAAGTCTCTGCAGGACGTCCTGGTCTGGTTCTCATCGAGCCTCCTTCATCTGATCCATCATTTCTAACTCTGTGAATTCTGTTTTCACGAGTACAAATTAATTCACTGCAGCTTCAAACTCCAAACCACATTCAAGGTCAGACCGTTTCCTCAGAGATTCGTCTGTGAGTGATGCGTTCAAGTGCTGCTAGAATGCTGGGACATCCCAGTTTGATTTTCAGACACTTTGAACTCAGATTCTGAAGCATGTCTGGATTGTATTTTGAATTTTTTTCATTGAATCGTTCTTGTAATTCTGCACAAAATGTATGGATGAGTTAGCAGAATGACACACAGACGCAGGGAGTCTGTTTTCTCTCCATAGAGGGGAAGGAACATTTGAGGATTTCCTTTATAGGATCAATAATCCTGATCATTGATCCAGTCAACTCTTCTGCTCTTCTGCCCTGGAGCTGATCCGCCTCCAACCGTCTCCTCCACCACAGCAGATGTTTCAGCTTCAGTGTCTGACAGAAGCATGTGCAGCAGGATTACAGGATTCTATTATCAGCTGCAAACAGGAAGGAGAGAAAAGCTCCGGCACGTTAATGTGGGGGTGGGGGGTGGGGGGGTCTGATTATGCAAATGAGGACGTACGGAGGGACTCTGTGACCCAGATATGGAGCAGAAGACCCACTCCGGATCCATCTCAGTTCTGCTGTGATGACAGACAAACGGAGGAGGAGGAGGATGAAGGTGCCCTCCCTCCACAGATCTGGGAATCCTGCTCCCTGTGATCCGGATCCAATTGGATCTGCAAATGGAAACTGGGGTGATGGAGATCCTCCCAGAATTCTGTTGAATTTTGAGATCACATCAAAGCGACTGACGTTCTGAGGCGTCGCCACGTCCCACAGCGGCGCCGCCCTCGTGGCGGTGAGCGGTGGCGTCCCTCCTCTGTCTGTGGTTTCCAGGAAAAAGCGGGAAAGGATCCCGGAGACGGAGCGATGCAGCGTTCCGACCAGCAGATGGCAGCACTGGAACACCGCTTCCTTCAGGGACACCTCAGAGGAACCAGGAGACCAGAGGGGGCGGAGCTCCATCCATCACAGGTGGAGGTGTGTGGCAGACGCAGAGGAAAGCGTGACGCGGGTCCACAACACCAAGTCTGAATCTACAGAATCCTCTAAAAGAGACAAACCAGAAACCAGAAAAGCTGCTCGGATCTGATCATTTCTCTTTCCTGTAAGACATTCATTTAGCTGAAATGAATTTTCCTGAAATCATCTCAAACTTTGATTTGACAGCAGTTCCTTTCAAAATCTAATTTAATCAAAATATTTCTTGAACTGAAAATGCATAAAGATGTTTCCTAGGTTACCATCAAACATCAGCATGACTGCATCTGTTCATTCAGTCGGTTCTGACATGTTAACTATAATCTCTTTATTTCCATCATTTCTCTTGAGAGCCACGATGGAGCTGCAGATACACCCCCACACCCCCCCATCAGAGGATCTGCTGTCTGATTCAGACGTTTGTCTCATCCTGATCATCCGTGTTTTCAGACTAAATCGTTCTAGGACAGTTTCCCTCCCTGGTGCTCGTAGCTCCGCCCAGTATCACAAATAGGATCTTTTTTAAAGTTCATTTTTTCTTCTGCTCCTGAATTCAGTTTGAAGCTTCACTTTCTTAATAAATCTCCTCTATCGTCATCAAACATCAGAAGAAGAGGTTAGAAACCACAACAACCGTTTCAACTGTTTTCTGATTCGGACACCTGCAGAGCTGGGATAGGCTCCGCCCTCATGAAGCAGCAGCTGAGATAGGCTCCAGCAACCCAATCGTCGGATACTCATGTTTGGAAACTCTTCAAGTAGAATCACTTTTAGCATCACCGCTTCACGTTTCAGTCCGTTCCTGACAGGAGAGGACCCACATCTGCTGGACGCATCCGTCACCTCTGTCACCTCGGGGGACGCCGCCGCCCACGTGGTGATTATTAGGATGACGGCCGGCCCAATTACAGGCGTCACTGAGATTTATTTGCCTCCAGATCGCCCCCAGCCTCCTGGAACGACCACGACAAACGGCGCTCCGACAAATGTCCGTGAACGCCGCCGTCCGGCTGTGATGAGGGAAAAGAGGAGACGGGTGTGGAGAAGGAGGGAGGTCTGATGAGGAGGAGGGAGTTCTGAAGGAGGAGGAGGGAGTTCTGGAGGAGTTCTGATGAGGAGGAGGGAGTTCTGAAGGAGGAGGAGGGAGGTCTGAAGGAGGAGGAGGGAGTTCTAATGAGGAGGAGGGAGTTCTGGAGGAGGTCTGATGAGGAGGAGGAGGGAGTTCTGGAGGAGGTCTGATGAGGAGGAGGGAGTTCTGGAGGAGGAGGAGGGAGTTCTGGAGGAGGTCTGATCAGGAGGAGGGAGTTCTGGAGGAAGAGGAGGGAGTTCTGGAGGAAGAGGAGGGAGTTCTGGAGGAGGTCTGATGAGGAGGAGAAGGGAGTTCTGGAGGAGGAGAAGGGAGTTCTGGAGGAGGTCTGATTAGGAAGAGGAGGGAGTTCTAATGAGGAGGAGGGAGTTCTGGAGGAGTTCTGATGAGGAGGAGGGAGTTCTGGAGGAGGTCTGATGAGGAGGAGGAGGGAGTTCTGGAGGAGGTCTGATGAGGAGGAGGGAGTTCTGGAGGAGGAGGAGGGAGTTCTGGAGGAGGTCTGATCAGGAGGAGGGAGTTCTGGAGGAAGAGGAGGGAGTTCTGGAGGAGGTCTGATGAGGAGGAGGAGGGAGTTCTGGAGGAGGAGGAGGGAGTTCTGGAGGAGTTCTGATGAGGAGGAAGGAGTTCTGATGAGGAGGAAGGAGTTCTGATGAGGAGGAGGGAGTTCTGATGAGGAGGAAGGAGTTCTGATGAGGAGGTCTGATGAGGAGGAGGGAGTTCTGGAGGAGGAGGAGGGAGTTCTGGAGGAGGAGGAGGAGGGAGTTCTGGAGGAGGAAGGAGTCCTGATGAGGAGGAGGGAGTTTGTTTCTCTCTGACATCAGTTTGATCCTAAATCCTTTCAGTGGATCTCTTCTCTGCTGAGAGCGTCTCACAGCTCGTCTCCTTGGAGAAATCAAACCTTCAGAACAGAACAACGTGTAACGAAAGCAGAACTCAGAGCTTCCTCACACACACGCCTGTTAGATAGAACCAGAACCGGGCCGTCTTCATGCTGGACCTTCATCCAGACCAGCTGATGAGCTCTGCAGTGATGGGAGTCTGTTGGCAGACGAACCTTCATTTCCTCGCTGGCGCTTTCCCGCCGACGTTAAGCCGTTTGGCGGCAACATCAAAGCTGAGCTGCAGCTAATCTGCTGCTGTGACAGCACGCTGCAGGGAGAACGCAAGCCATCCCTGTTCTCTGGGTCTGAAGCTCCGGCTCTGACGCTCCGGCTCTAACACTCCGGCTCTAACACTCCGGCTCTGATGCTCCAACTCCGACTCTCCACCTCCGACTCTCCGGCTCCGTTGCTCTGTCTCTGACTCTCCGGCTCTCACGCTCTGGCTCTGACGTTCCGGCTCCGACTATCCGACTCCGTTGCTCTGGCACTCCGGCTCTGAGGCTCCAGCTCCGACTCTCCGTCTCTGACGCTCCGGCTCTGACGTTCCGGCTCCGACTCTCCGGCTCAGACGTTCCGTCTCTGACGCTTCGGCTCTCATGCTCCGGCTCCGACTCTCCGGCTCCGTTGCTCCGGCTCAGACGTTCCGTCTCTGACGCTCCGGCTCTAACGCTCCGGCTCCGACTCTCCGGCACTGACTCTCCGGCTCCGACTCTTCGGCTCTGAGGCTCTAGCTCCGACTTTCCAGCTCTGACTCTCCTGTTCTAACGCTCCGGCTCCGACTCTCCGGCTCCGTTGCTCCTACACTCTGGCTCTGAGGCTCCAGCTCCGACTCTCCGGCTCTGACTCTCCGGCTCTGACTCTCCGGCTCTGAGGCTCTAGCTCCGACTTTCCGGCTCTGACTCTCCGGTTCTAACGCTCCGGCTCCGACTCTCCGGCTCCGACTCTCCGGCTCTGACTCTCCGGCTCCGTTGCTCCTACACTCTGGCTCTGAGGCTCCAGCTCCGACTCTCCGTCTCTGACGCTCCGGCTCTGACGTTCCGGCTCCGACTCTTCGGCTCTGACGTTCCGGCTCAGACTCTCCGGCTCCGTTGCTCCTACACTCTGGCTCTGAGGCTCCAGCTCCGACTCTCCGTCTCTGACGCTCCGGCTCTGACGTTCCGGCTCCGACTCTTCGGCTCTGACGTTCCGGCTCAGACTCTTCGGCTCCGTTGCTCCGGCTCAGACGCTCCGGCTCTAACGCTCCGGCTCTCACGCTCCGGCTCCGACTCTCCAGCTCCGTTGCTCCGTCTCTGACGCTCCGGCTCTGACGCTCCGGCTCTAACGCTCCGGCTCCGACTCTCCGGCTCCGACTCTCCGGCTCTGACTCTCCGGCTCCGAATCTCCGGCTCCGTTGCTCCTACACTCTGGCTCTGAGGCTCCAGCTCCGTTGCTCCGTCTCTGACGCTCCGGCTCTGACGCTCCGGCTCTAACGCTCCGGCTCCGACTCTCCGGCTCCGACTCTCCGGCTCTGACTCTCCGGCTCCGAATCTCCGGCTCCGTTGCTCCTACACTCTGGCTCTGAGGCTCCAGCTCCGACTCTCCGGCTCTCACGCTCCGGCTCCGACTCTCCGGCTCCGTTGCTCCGGCTCAGACGTTCCGGCTCTAACGCTCCGGCTCTAACGCTTCGGCTCTCACGCTCCGGCTCCGACTCTCCAGCTCCGTTGCTCCGGCTCAGACGTTCCGTCTCTGACGCTCCGGCTCTAACGCTCCACCTCCGACTCTCCGGCTCCGTTGCTCCTACACTCTGGCTCTGAGGCTCCAGCTCCGACTCTCCGGCTCTGACTCTCCGGCTCTGAGGCTCTAGCTCCGACTTTCCGGCTCTGACTCTCCGGCTCCGACTCTTCGGCTCTGACGTTCCGGCTCAGACTCTTCGGCTCCGTTGCTCCGGCTCAGACGCTCGGCTCTAACGCTCCGGCTCTCACGCTCCGGCTCCGACTCTCCAGCTCCGTTGCTCCGTCTCTGACGCTCCGGCTCTGACGCTCCGGCTCTAACGCTCCGGCTCCGACTCTCCGGCTCCGACTCTCCGGCTCTGACTCTCCGGCTCCGAATCTCCGGCTCCGTTGCTCCTACACTCTGGCTCTGAGGCTCCAGCTCCGACTCTCCGGCTCTGACGTTCCGGCTCCGACTCTCCGGCTCCGTTGCTCCGGCTCAGACGTTCCGGCTCTAACGCTCCGGCTCTAACGCTCCGGCTCTCACGCTCCGGCTCCGACTCTCCAGCTCCGTTGCTCCGGCTCAGACGTTCCGTCTCTGACGCTCCGGCTCTAACGCTCCACCTCCGACTCTCCGGCTCCGTTGCTCCTACACTCTGGCTCTGAGGCTCCAGCTCCGACTCTCCGGCTCTGACTCTCCGGCTCTGAGGCTCTAGCTCCGACTTTCCGGCTCTGACTCTCCGGCTCCGACTCTTCGGCTCTGACGTTCCGGCTCAGACTCTTCGGCTCCGTTGCTCCGGCTCAGACGCTCCGGCTCTAACGCTCCGGCTCTCACGCTCCGGCTCCGACTCTCCAGCTCCGTTGCTCCGTCTCTGACGCTCCGGCTCTGACGCTCCGGCTCTAACGCTCCGGCTCCGACTCTCCGGCTCCGACTCTCCGGCTCTGACTCTCCGGCTCCGAATCTCCGGCTCCGTTGCTCCTACACTCTGGCTCTGAGGCTCCAGCTCCGACTCTCCGGCTCTGACGTTCCGGCTCCGACTCTCCGGCTCCGTTGCTCCGGCTCAGACGTTCCGGCTCTAACGCTCCGGCTCTAACGCTTCGGCTCTCACGCTCCGGCTCCGACTCTCCAGCTCCGTTGCTCCGGCTCAGACGTTCCGTCTCTGACGCTCCGGCTCTAACGCTCCACCTCCGACTCTCCGGCTCCGTTGCTCCTACACTCTGGCTCTGAGGCTCCAGCTCCGACTCTCCGGCTCTGACTCTCCGGCTCTGAGGCTCTAGCTCCGACTTTCCGGCTCTGACTCTCCGGCTCCGACTCTTCGGCTCTGACGTTCCGGCTCAGACTCTTCGGCTCCGTTGCTCCGGCTCAGACGCTCCGGCTCTAACGCTCCGGCTCTCACGCTCCGGCTCCGACTCTCCAGCTCCGTTGCTCCGTCTCTGACGCTCCGGCTCTGACGCTCCGGCTCTAACGCTCCGGCTCCGACTCTCCGGCTCCGACTCTCCGGCTCTGACTCTCCGGCTCCGAATCTCCGGCTCCGTTGCTCCTACACTCTGGCTCTGACTCTCCGGCTCCGACTCTCCGGCTCTGACGTTCCGGCTCCGACTCTCCGGCTCCGTTGCTCCGGCTCAGACGTTCCGGCTCTAACGCTCCGGCTCTAACGCTTCGGCTCTCACGCTCCGGCTCCGACTCTCCAGCTCCGTTGCTCCGGCTCAGACGTTCCGTCTCTGACGCTCCGGCTCTAACGCTCCACCTCCGACTCTCCGGCTCCGTTGCTCCTACACTCTGGCTCTGAGGCTCCAGCTCCGACTCTCCGGCTCTGACTCTCCGGCTCTGAGGCTCTAGCTCCGACTTTCCGGCTCTGACTCTCCGGTTCTAACGCTCCGGCTCCGACTCTCCGGCTCTGACTCTCCGGCTCCCACTCTCCGGCTCCGTTGCTCCTACACTCTGGCTCTGAGGCTCCAGCTCCGACTCTCCGGCTCCGACTTTCCGGCTCTGACTCTCCGGTTCTAACGCTCCGGCTCTGAGGCTCCGACGCTCCGGCTCTGAAGCTCCGGCTCTGACGCTCCGACTCTCCGGCTCCGACTCTCCGGCTCTGACGTTCTGGCTCCGACGCTCCGGCTCCGGCTCCGGCTCTCCGGCTCTCCGGCTCCGACTCTCCAGCAGCACCACGCTCAGCTTTCGTTCTATTTTCTGCTTTACGTCTACATTCATCCTCCTCCTTTTGACGGCTGACATCCATGAGTTGTTTTTACCTCTTCACTCTGGAGCCTTTCTGCAGGTTTGGATCAGAGCCTGAGGAGTCTCTGAGGAGGCCCGCCAGCTGACCTCCTCACCGGCTGCGTGGGAGGACCTCCCTAAAGCTGCAGGAGGAAGACTCACGATGCTGGAAGGATCTCAAAGCTGCGCGGGATGGAGAACGTTTGAAGCAGATTCCTGCATGGAGTCTCCCTGTTCCTCCTCCAACTTTAAATCTGAGATTCCTCCAGAGCGACAAACAGACTTTCAGATGAAGATTTCTCAACAAATGGGACGTCTTCCTCAAGATGAGAGTTTAAAATCAAATAGTCTAAGTTTTTTTAAAAGGACTTCTAGCTGCAGCCACAGTAAAGTGTTAACTTGGTTAACTACTGAGTTTTTGGAGCATAAAGCAGTCCGAGCTCCGTCTCCTCCTCTGATCATCTCCAGAGTTCTGAACGCAACAAAATCCCATTATGGCTAAAAGTTTAGGTCAACTCAAAATTAGTCCATTAAACTTCAGTATGAGCCAAATTTACCAAAAAAAAGTTAGCATGGTGCTAAAATATTAGCTAAGCTCAGAATTAGCCCAAAAAACATCAATAGATGCTAAATTATCTAAAAAGCTAACATGTTGCTAAAATATTAGCTTAACTTAAATTTAGCCCAAAAATAAAGCTTAAAAAGCTAATCACATTCGTGCTACATGAACGTTTGTTTTTTCTGCAAAGAAAACCTGAGCTGTGCTGCCGTCCAATCAGACGTCTGTATTTCATTCCTTTAAGACTCGACTGAGGGAAAAGTCCCCCACCACCCTGATGAATGATGGCCTTCGAGGCTCTGCAGCTTTCATGGATCCTCAGGTGATCTGGTGGACTTCATTACCCAGCCCGGCTCGCTGCAATGCATCCTGGTAAATGCATCCTGAGGCTAACGGTCCGGCACCGGAGCTCCAGAGTCTTTCATTCCTAATAGAATTCCTGCAGATTCTGAAGGAGAAAAACGGCTGGAGCCTGAACGGATGTGAAGTTTCAGGACGTTAAAGATTTTGTGTTGAAGCGTCACCGGCGACGCCTTAATGGTTCCTCTGGGAGTGACAGACAAGCAGCATTAATAAAACAGGAAGCACTTAACCCTCATTAAACGGGACGGCTGCAGGCTGCAAATCCCAGCAGATCACCTGCACCGGGTGCCGTCCCAAAGCCCCTGTATGAGGGTCAGAAGAGGACCGGGACCCATAATGGCTGGATGAGCAGGTGGAGCCCACGGCGCTGGTATTTTTATGAGAACGGTCAAAGTAAAGCCCCTCCCACCTGCAGAAAAGAGCTTATCCTGCAAATCTGTGACCTCTGTGTGTCTTCAGTGGAAGAAGTTTGATGACCTGTTTTCAGCTCCGCCTTTAGCAGCCTGGCTTCAGAGTTGGAGCTTTACCTTTTATGACACCATTTGTAGGCTCCGCCTTTAAGGACCCATGTTTTCTTAAGCTCCGCCTTTAAGGACCCACATTTTCTTAAGCTCCACCTTTAAGGACTCACATTTTCTTAAGCTCCGCCTTTAAGGACCCACATTTTCTTAAGCTCCGCCTTTGAGGACACACGTTTTCTTTAGCCCCGCCTTTAAAGACCCATGTTTTCTTTAGCCCCGCCTTTAAGGACACATGTTTTCTTAAGCTCCGCCTTCAAGGACCCATGTTTTCTTAAGCTCCGCCTTTAAAGACCCATGTTTTCTTAAGCTCCGCCTTTAAAGACCCACGTTTTCTTAAGCTCCGCCTTTAAAGACCCATGTTTTCTTAAGCTCCGCCTTTAAAGACCCACGTTTTCTTAAGCTCCGCCTTTAAAGACCCATGTTTTCTTAAGCTCCGCCTTTAAAGACCCACGTTTTCTTAAGCTCCGCCTTTAAAGACTCACGTTTTCTTAAGCCCCGCCTTTAAAGACCCATGTTTTCTTAAGCTCCGCCTTTAAAGACCCACGTTTTCTTAAGCTCCGCCTTTAAGGACTAACGTTTTCTTAAGCTCCGCCTTTAAAGACCCATGTTTTCTTTATCCCCGCCTTTAAGGACACATGTCTTCTTAAGCTCCGCCTTTAAGGACTCACGTTTTCTTAAGCTCCACCTTTAAGGACAAACATTTTCTTAAGCTCCGCCTTTAAAGACCTGTTTTGTTAAGCTCCGCCTTTGAGGACACACGTTTTCTTAAGCCCCGCCTTTAAAGACCCATGTTTTCTTAAGCCCCGCCTTTAAGGACTCACGTTTTCTTAAGCTCCGCCTTTAAGGATATGTGCTTTTATGGCTCTCCATCTTCAGTTACAGATGCTTTCTTAGCTCCGCCTCTGTTGTTTTCAGAGTTCCACTTTTTCAGAACTTCATCTATAAAGATATTTTTAGACCAGAGTCTTTGGAGCTCCGCCTTTAAATAATTTGGTTTTGGAACTCAACGCCAGACGATCTGTGTTTTCAAAGATCTGCTTTCATGAACCATATTTTGAAAGCTCCGCCTTTATTTACCTATGTCTTTCAAGCTCCGCCTTGAATGATCCATCCGTTCAGAGCTCCTCCTGGAGCTGAAAGCGGCCTGAGAAGACTGAGCGTAGACTTCAGGCAGTAGATCTGCTCACAGGCCGGCCTCTTTCTGCTGACTGTGTGCTGTTTTCCATCCTGCCAAACGTTCCCCACATTCATGTTGGCAGCGCTTCACAGGCTTGAGTCCAGCGTGCACGGAGCACCTGTCGGCCGGGGCGCACCGACCAGCTCCACCCCCACCTAAGAGGTGCTGCAGTGTGAAGGCGTGGAGCTGTCTCTGAACTCCTGCAGGGACAGTTGATGCTGTGAGGAGGGAAACCTTAAGACGGTTTTACTGACAGGTCGACCCGGATAATCGCTAATACTCCGTCATACTTTTGGTTAAACTGATAAAATGATATTGTCATAAAACTATTATTTTCTACATATAACGATAAGAATAACCGTAAATCCAAATAGAATAAAACTTTATTAGCCGCGTCCTCGTAACGTTAGAATCCAGAAATCCTGCTGCAGATCACCTGGTCAGGTGTGTTCGACCAATCAGGAGCTTCAGTGGCAGGTTGGTTGGGAAACGTGTCGGACCCCGGCCCTTCAGAACTGGATTTGGACCCCCCCACACACACGCAGAGCTGGCTTCAGCTTCAATCCAAACTTTTATTTTGAAGTTGAGAGCTCATGTTTGGTTTCCTCTGTAGACGGCGCCGTCTGCAGGAACGATGGCGCCCGAACACAAGACTCTTAACCATAACCTGGTTCAAACTTCAGTCGAGGACTTCCAGCTAATCACACTCTGGCGCCATCTTGGGGTCATGTTGTTGTCTGCAGCCACGCCCTCTTGTTCCTCGCCGGCTCTTTTCTGGCCAAAGACATTTTCTAGACGTTTGTTTTCTATGAACTTTCTTAGCTTTGGGTAAATATTTGTGGGACGGATGTGGAGGACAGAGAAAGAGAAAGCTCTCCTTATCACCTGAACAGGTAAAGTTTGCTCTCCGTGTTTGGCCCCTCCCCTGACGGTCTCTCTCTCCCCCCTCCCCATCAGGACGGCCCTCTGTTCTGAAGTGTAGAGTCTAACTTTGAGTTGTGGGTTCAAACCCGCGGCCTGCCAGTTCTGGGCGGACGCTCCCCCACCGGTTCCTACAGAACAGACTACTGCTCTGATGAACAAAGCCGTTTCCTTTCATGGGGAGGGCCGGAGGTAAAAATATCCTCGGAGGCCAAGAAAAGCTCGGCTGGTGCCAAATGTTGCTGCCGCCCCGCAGAAGTCCCGGGCACCTGCTCCACCCGCCTGTTTGTCACACGCTGTTGCCGGGAGACCAGCATTCCCCTCCTCGCCGCTTTCACATGGGGAGGGGGCACTAATGCGACCCCTCCTGTGATCAAGACCCTGACTGAGGCCCGGTTTCTCTGCCTGATCAGAATCATCAGATTCTGAGTTTGCCCCGCCTCCAAACCGGTGTGAGAAAAGTTACCCATGATGTCGGGGGCGGAGCTACAGGGGGGCAAGGGGGGGCAGCTGCCCCCCGACTTGGAGCCAATGATGTCAAAGATATGGAGAGAAAATAGACTCACTATGATTTGTGCATGCATAATTCTTGATTCGTGCATAACTTTGGATTTGTGCGTGCGTGATTCTTGATTTGTGCGTAAATTAGGATCTGTGCGTGCATATATATGATTGGTGCATGCATAATTCTTGATTTGTGCATAAATTTGGATTTGTGCGTGCATAATTCTTGATTTGTAACTAATATAATACATTTTTTGCAAAAGTAAAAAAATTACAAAAATTAAAAAAATACAAAATGCAATTTACACATGCACAAATCAAAATTACAACAGCCTGAAACTAATTACTCAAAAATATATTTTTAAAATACACACGGATCACCTCTTACGCACGCACACAACCTAAGTTACGCACAAATCTACCGTGAGACTCTTTTCACGTCTCACAAATTCGTCCGTGAGGGATGCGTTCAAGTATCATCAGGATGCTCGTTCCCCATAGTTTTCTTGTTAGCCGTTTTAAACTTCGATTGTGAATAACATCCGATAAAACTTGACATTTTCCCACTTTTTTAAAAATGTATTCTCAATAATTAATATAAAAAGTCTAAATATGCGCTTTTAAAACATCTATACTTTTAAAAATAAGAATATTTCTAGAAAAGAGGCTTCCAGCTGCAGCGGCTTCTCTGACAGCGCTCCTCATCAACGCGGGGCTGGTGGGGGTTTCTCTGGTCTAATCCCCCCGCCCCGCGGATCCTGGGCGGGGGAGAACGGCGGAGGAACGCGGTATTGAGATCTGTCCATGTGATCCCGTGATTTTAACCGGCCCGGTGGGCTGATCGAGCCCCTCTGCCCGGCGGTTGTTTAGAAGGGTCTCATGGTGCAATCGCCGCGTTCTGCTGCTGGTCCCCCGCGAGGTTCCGTGGGAGGATCAGTCCAGAGCGCCCGTGGAACCCCCCGCCCCTCAGCGCGCTTTCCGCTGCCGTTTATGAAGAACATGCAGAGAGTTCTGGTCGGAAAACGCGCCGATTACAAGCGGTACCGGTCCGCTCGGAACTGAAAGAGTTTAGAAGGCTCGCTTCCCATCCCCGTGGCTGGTGACCAGCCCTCGGGACGAAGCCTCGTGCTGGAGGCAGTAATATAAACCTGCAGAACTGGAGACCCAACAGCGCTCACAGGACCACGTTCTCAGGACCGCATTCTCAGGACCCAGGTCTTTTTGAGACAGCGCCCCTACTGGCTGGAGGACGAACTGCACCCTCAGGACGATTTAAGGACTCGTTTTTTGAGACAGCGCCTCCTTCCTGCTGAGTGCCGTTTGTCTTTAGTGTTTCAAATGTTGACTGAATATTTCTAATGTTTCTTACTGATGAATCATAGATTTATTTTAACCCTTTAGGCACCAGGGTTTTTCAGTGGAAATATAATTTAGTACATATAGATCTTGAAACATTTGGCAAGAGAATCCAAACTGATTTCTCTTTATTGTTTTATCTAACTGCTGATAGAGAGTTGAGTCTGGTGTTTTTTTCACCCCCCAAAACTTATCAGAAGTTGAGAATATTTGGATTTTAATATAAATTCGTCTTTACATTTTGTCTTATTCGGTTGCACTAATTTAACACATTCTCAATGAGAAACACATGTATTTTATAATTAATAAAAATTGAATATAATAAATTAAAACGTGCCAGAAAATCAAATAAAAACCAAACCCAAAACATTTGAAAAATTAAACAGTATCTGGCTGCTGAGGTGGGAAGAATAACTTTTATTAGAAGTTACATTAAACAGAATAAGGTACATTTATTAGGTGTTACATTAGGCTTAAAAAGACAAAACAATACTTGTAGCACCTAACAGATATTTTCTGTACAAGAAATCACAGCTGTATATTGGAAAGATAAAATATATTAGAACAATTTTTAAACATGAGATTAAAAAATATTTTTTACTTAGGGAGTGTCTCTTTTTTTTCCAATTCTATACCAATCCTCTGTCAAATGTATCTACTTTACTGAAATAAATATTTTGCTCTCAGAAATGTTTTGTAGCAGTTGCCATTTTTTTTTTAAGTTTGAGAGTTTTTAATCATGAATTTGAACCTTTTATACTATTGTCGGTTGGAAATATTTTGCAGAACAAAGCCTTCAACACACTGTTTCATCTGGAGATTTCCTCTTTTGAATTGTTGTATCCAACTGGAAAAAAGATGCATAAGTAAAATGTAAAGTAAAGAGTAAATTAGTTCTGAACAATACATAAATACATAATACTTATTACTTAAAAAAAGTAATATTATTCAGTAATCGTAATGAATCAAGTCTTTATATTACATTACCAAATAGTAAAATACATATAAATTCATACTTGACTTTGCTCAGTAAACATTTAATTTTCCCCTGTTTTGTAATATATGTTAACTATATTTGGGTTATAATGACACAATAGTAATGAATTGCACAAAAAAAATTATAACACATGAAGATGGAAAAATACAAAAATTAAGTATGCTGTAAAATGCTGAAAGATGTAATCCTAACAAACCATCATGAATTTATTTTTGCACAAAGAACATTAATTTGGATAAAAGCTAAGCTAAGCTACATAAACATCACTGTTTATGTTTCTGCAAAAAACGGAAATTAATTGGTAATTTAACTTTTTATATTTTAAGATTCCTGTGATAATTTATCTAGTTGTTTATCCTTTAGCAGCGCTTGGATCATTTTTTAACTCTTACTCATACTACTCACATGTGCAATGTGTCTCGTGAAGTCTCCATAAATTAACATAACAAACTCCACCCTGTAGGAGGCGCTGTGTTAAAACCGCCTGGGTCCTGAGAGTGTGGTCCTGAGAGCGTGGTCCTGTGAGCGCTGTTGGTTCTCCAGGCCTGCAGGTACACCCTACT
The DNA here is from genome assembly GCA_003999625.1 of Oryzias javanicus. Classification (NCBI taxonomy): domain Eukaryota; kingdom Metazoa; phylum Chordata; class Actinopteri; order Beloniformes; family Adrianichthyidae; genus Oryzias; species Oryzias javanicus. The sequence goes on from CM012459.1 coordinate 17,908,157, forward strand.
CGCTGGAGGCGCTGTCAGAGAAGCCGGTGCAGCTGGAAGCCCCTTTTCTGGAAATATTTTTATTTTTAAAAGTATGTGTTTTAAAAGCGCTTATTTATTTATACTGGGTCCTAAACACCTGAGAGATGCTCTCTCAGATAAGATAGTCTCCTTGGATGGTGTAAATATTGCTCCCAATTCTTCAGTCAGAAACTTAGGGGTCTTATTTGACCAGGATTTATCATTTAATGCTCAAATATCTCAAGCTTGTAAAACTGCATTTTTTCACCTACGCAATATCGCTAAGATTAAAAATATGTTATCTAAAAGTGATGCTGAAAAACTCATCCATGCATTTGTTACGTCGAGACTGGATTACTGTAACTCTTTACTGATAGCATGCCCTAAAAGTTCTTTAAAAGGTCTTCAGCTTGTCCAGAATGCAGCAGCAAGATTGTTAGCAGGAACTAGCAGAAGAGAACACATCACTCCTGTGTTGGCTTCTCTCCACTGGCTCCCAGTTGAATTTAGAGTAAAGTTCAAAATCCTCCTGTTAACATATAAGGCTCTGAATGGTGTGGCCCCATCCTATATTAGAGATCTCATAGTTCCTTACCAGCCAATCAGAACGCTTCGCTCACAGAATGCAGGACTGCTTGTAGTTCCTAGAATTTTTAAAAGTACAGTCGGAGGTAGAACCTTCAGTTATCAAGCTCCTGTTCTATGGAATAAGCTCCCAGCCCATGTCAGAGAGGCAGGTACAGTTTCTACCTTCAAAACTAGCCTTAAAACATTCCTATTTGGACAGGCGTTCTGCCAGACTAGCCAGTAATCATAGAATAATTAACATAATGCTCCCATACTGTTCTGAAGTTTGGGTAAATAATTATTATAATCACATACTTCTCCAATATATGCTTGAAATATAAATGATGAAATATGTATATTCTCTACATAATAACATAGAAGGCTGCTAGAAGTTAGAAGCTGGGAAAAGTATGGTGCACTGGGGCTCTGTCCTCTTTCCATCTACTTCTCCTCTCCTCTACTTTTTTATTTACTTCTAACTGTATGCCTGTGTTGGTGGTGCAGTATAATTCACATGTTTTTCCTTCTCTCCGACTCCCCTGTGGGAGACCGGGAGAGACTGCAGTTTCCGGGAGACTTGTTGGTGATCCTGACGAAGCCCCGCCCATCTGGATGAAGCCCGTCACCATCCGTCACCATCCTGCATCTCTGAGTGGGAGTGATTCCTGGTGGGTCGTCTGCCCTCCTGCTCCTGGTCGTGGTCTGCAGTTCTGCCTCATCTGGACTATGGACTTAATCATCACTCGTCCCTCAGCTCTATATGAATGAACTCAGCTCTATATGAATGAACTCTACTCATATATGCAGTTTTAGCAGCTAACTTTTCTTTAACCGTTCTGGTATCGCCTGTCCGTCCTGGGATGGGATCTCTCCCTCATGTGGGAATCCCTAAGGTTTCTTCTTTTTTTTCCTGACTCAGGTTTTTTTTAGGAGTTTTTCCTTACCGCGAGGGAGGGTCTAAGGACAGGGATGACCTGTTCTTTATAGTCTGTTTAGTTTTTACCTATTGTGCATATTTTATGACTCCATCTGTGCATCTGTAAAAACTGCAGGCATGAAGCCCAATGAGGCAAATTGAATTTGTGATATTGGGCTATATAAATAAAATTGAATTGAATTGAATTGAATTATACTTTTTATATTAATTATTTGGTATATATTCTTAAGAAAGTGGGAAAATGTCTAGTTTTACCGGATGTTATTCACAATCTAAGTTTAAAACGGCTAACAAGAAAACTATGATGAACGAGCATTCTGGTAATACTTGAACGCATCCCTCACGGACGAATTTGTGAGACGTGAAAAGAGTCTCACAGTAGATTTGTGCGTAACTTTGGCTGTGTGCGTGCGTAAGAGGTGATCCGTGTGTATTTTAAAAATATATTTTTGAGTAATTAGTTTCAGGCTGTTGTAATTTTGATTTGTGCATGTGTAAATTGCATTTTGTATTTTTTTAATTTTTGTAATTTTTTTACTTTTGCAAAAAATGTATTATATTAGTTACAAATCAAGAATTATGCATGCACAAATCCAAATTTATGCACAAATCAAGAATCAAGCACGCACAAATCCAAAGTTATGCACAAATCAAGAATTATGCATGCACCAATCATATATATGCACGCACAGATCCTAATTTACGCACAAATCAAGAATTATGCACACACAAATCATAGTGAGTCTATTTTCTCTCCATACAAAGATCAGTTGATGCCGACAGAAGCTTCTCTCCTAAAACTGGATTCTCTCAAAATCTCCATGCTCCTCCACTTTCAGTCGGACAGAGGATCTCTTCTCCAGCATTAGTGTCTCAGAAGACCAGTGAGGGGGCGGAGCTTCATCCCACCATCCACTGTTTACAAAGACCGAGTCGAGCTGAAAATCCATCAGGAATGTTCCAATCTAATGGAAGTTCTGCAAATATAAAGTATGTTAGATCTATGTAACCAGAACACTTCTGATGAAACTCTTGTAGATATTAGATGATGAGGGTTGTTCTCCACTGCAGGCTCAAAGAAAAGCTCCGCCGCATCTGGACGTTCTTCAGTAACACTCGTGATGTTTCCTTTGACCCGCTCTAGATTCTTCAGTCATTTTAGAATCACTGAGGAGCGATAGATGGGATTTCTGACCATCATTGTTCTATACACTAACTGCTGTATAAGCAGCACGTGGACCGAGGAGCAGCGCTGCACCTGAGGACAGGTGTGTCTGTGGGGGGAGGGGGAGGAACAACCCTTTATAGATGTAAACATCAAGTGTGGCGCCAAGCTCGACTCCCCTCACCAAAAAGAAGTATACTTCAAGTATATTTTTAAAGTATACTTAAGTATAAAAAAGTATATACCAAGTACACTTAAAAAGTATACTTGAAGTTTACTACCAAGTATACTTCTTTGTACTAAATTGGTACTAAAACTTTTAGTTTATAAAAAGTACACTTCAAGTAAACTTTCTGGTATACTTCTAGTTTACTGGCAATAAACTTTAAGTTTACTTCATTATAAGTAAGCTTAAGTTTATGAAAGTAGTTTATATATAAGTACATATAAGTATGTAGTGTAATTGTAAGTATAAACAATATACTTAACATGAACTTGTAGTTTATCTCTAAGTATATAAAAATTAAAAGTATACTATGTTAAGTTTAGTTTTGGAAAAGTATATTTAACATAAACTTGTACATTTTATTCTCTAATAAGTATATACAAAGTATACTTAAAGTATACTATCTTAAGTTTAGTTTAAAAAAAGTATACTTCAAATAAACTGGAGTATACTTCTTTTTGGTGAGGGTCTCCTGTTAGATTGTGTACCCCCGTCTCAAACATCCTGCAGATTATTGGGACACAGATTCTGGATGAGCAGCGGTCCAACAGGATCCGTGTTCTCTCTCATTTCACATGTGGTCCCAGAATAAAGTCTGTCGTCATTCCCCTTCTTTTGGGACTAGATATGAGTGTTGGAACCGGACACTCCCCTGGTGACAGTTGTGTCAATCATGGAGTTTAAAACCTCAACACACATTGAATAGATCAAAATGCAGCTTTTTCTAAGTGCATTTCATTTTTAAACAACCAGCTGCAGTGAGTGGACCGATGGAGATCCAGATGAAGAACATCATGAAGATCATCCTCTGGAGGGAAACCAGCAGCTCCTCCTGTCTGTTGAAGAACGAGAGAACTGGTGAGGTCCAGACAGTCACTCCTGCACAGGAAGTCCACACAAACGCAGGTGGTCAATGCTGAAGATTTTCTCAATAAAAGCACCAGAATCTGACGTGGAGATGCAACCTTCAGCTGTTTTCTTTGGTTCATTCTGTAGATTCTGCTTGTTTGCTGATTAGCAACAAACATAAAATGATTTATTTACTATCTAAACATTATTGAATACACAAACATTGTTTTCATAATATTTTCAGGTGTGAGGATGAAGAACTCATCAATAGAAGCTTCTCTGAGCTTCAGAACCCAACAGAACGGAGGAGAACCTCAGGAACCGACTGTCTTCATCCATCACTCCGAGTCCAAAGGAACTGTGCTGGAGGATAAAGAGGAAGTCTTCTTCTACTGTATGGCGATGACACAGTGTTGAGGTGCATTACCGCCACCTGCTGGTAGGGAGTGTCATTCAGAACATTCTTTTCATTCTAAGATGTTCAACCAGAGGTCCACAACCTGGTACTGGTACCGGTCCTGTAATCCTGTAATGCCTCCTTCCGGTATCGTTGCCATCTGTCTGTTTATTTTCCATCTCTTTTTTGCTGACAGCTGCATGTACATCAGAAAGAGGAAGTTGAACCATCGGTCTTTGATCGGGGACTGGGCCGGCGCCGTCTCCGGCAGCCTCAGAGATCTGGACCCATTTAGAGTTTTTGTGTTTTCTGTCGGTCTCCTTTTTCCCCTGAAAGACCTGGAGGGTCTTTGTTTGATGTTGCTTCATGTTTGTCAGGCGGTCTGATCAGCCTCTACATGTTCAGTTCACGTCTTTTACTTCATCTTCTCAGAGGGTTAAGTTCAGTTTCCATTGAAATCTTAATGCGCCCATTCGTTAACGATCTGCTTTATGTGGAAAATGAAACTTTCCTGGTTTGAGTTTTATGATCTCTCTCTCTCTTTCTCTCTCTCTCTGTCTCTCTCTCTCTTCATCCCGTGATGTCATCACTGAACTCCTTCACTGATGCTGTCAGTTTTGGATTCTGAGATTTTTATTGATATAACAACAGAACGATCAACATTTTTTGTCCAAACATACAGAATATCTCCTGATGACAAACCCACTCAACCAGGCATGTTAGCTGAACGTTCTTAGAACCTCCTGTGTCTGAGTCTCCATCTCTCCCCTGATGAAGACTTCAGCATCTTCATCTCCAGCTCTTCCTCCTCACATCTGATGTGGGTCGGGTTCCCTTCCTGTCCCTGAGATCTGTTTTGGTTTGGTTCTAGTGTTCTGCTCGGGTAACTGATCCACTGAATCTAAAATTGTTTTTGAGATCATTTTCATAAAGTTGTGCAGAAATATAATAATATTGATTATAGTCAAAGCACCATAAACATGAACTACAGATAAGGAGACCGTCCCTACAGTGTTTCCACATGTTTAGTGAAAGAAACAGGAAGTTGGATAACAGAGAGGAAAAGGTCAAAAAGTCCTTGAATCCTGTGGAGTTTTGCTCTGTACCATGTGGACATCAGTCCTGGGGGGCAGAAATCAACCCTCTCTCCTTCTGGCAGGTGGGTCTGATCCGGTTCAGTGAAGGTAAGAACATGAACCTCAGAGACGACGGGCTCGGTATCGATGATCGGGGATCTGCTCTTTGGAAATGTTTCTTTAACTGTTTGTGCCAGAGCCACTGTCATGTTTGAACAATTATATGATCAATCGATCATCAATGATCAAAAACATTTTATATTCATGGTTACGTTCAATTGTAACAACACAAAAAGTGAACATTTAGAAGTTTTTATTTTATATTTTGTCTTCAGACAAAATATAACTTTAACAGAAAATGTTTTATTTATTTTTGGGTGAATAAATCGTTTTAATTTAGTAGCATACTGCAGAAGTGCTGCCACTTTAACCCAGTGCATTATGGGAGATGCAGTGCAATAACTGACGCAGATGCCGGGCGGAGTCTCGTCTCTGAGATTCAGTATTTTGTTCACGTTTTCTAGCGTCTGACGTCGGATCCTGCAGGATGCTTCACTGCTAAACACGAACTTTAAATGTTGGAACTGACAGACTTTATGAGCCAAAAAAGTGAGGATGTTAACAACTTTTGATTGGTCAGACTGATGACAACTACAAGGGGTATTGGTGGAGACGGTTGGAGGGGCAGAACTTTTCCAAAAAACAGCTAGCTGTGGCTAAATCGCAGGACTGTCTTTACTGGAATAAATATGATCTTTCATATTCTTAACTATTCAGTGGTTTATCAGGGCCTGTTTGGGTGAAAACAGAGCTGATAACCTGATAGAAAAGGTTTTTAGATTAGTGAAAATGAGGAATTTCTCCCGGCACACATGAACATCTCTCACGGCACACTGGTGTCCCGTGATAGAAGTTCAGATGTGCAGCGGCACGCTGGTGTCGCATGATAGATGTTCAGGTGTGCAGCAGCACACTGGTGTCCTGTGATAGATGTTCAGGTGTGCAGCAGCGTGCTGGTGTCCCGTGATAGATGTTCAGGTGTGCAGCAGCGTGCTGGTGTCCCGTGATAGATGTTCAGGTGTGCTGCAGCGTGCTGGTGTCCCGTGATAGATGTTCAGGTGTGCAGCAGCGTGCTGGTGTCCCGTGATAGATGTTCAGGTGTGCAGCAGAGTGCTGGTTAAAAAAACTGGATTAAACCAGAAATGTTTATTTTAACAATATTTTCTTAAAATAATTTGGAAAATTTCAATAAAGATGTTCATTTAGTAAGAATGTAGGTTTAGCATTAGCCGTCCAATAGGAAACACTATTAGACGTCAGCATCAAGCTAGCAGACTTTACCTTAATGCATTAGATTGATCTGTTTATTTATTGATATATTAAGCTTAGATTGATTAATTGATTTTAGCAACAGAGAAGTAAATCTAGAGGTCTTCACCCCCCCACCCCCACCTCCCTGAACCAGTTAGCTCCTGATGGAGGAGGTGGCAGTTAGTTTTTGGGGAGACCCACAGAGATTCCAACAGAGATTGAAGAACAAAAAACCGAGGAGATCTCACAGGATCAGAAGACAAACTGAGAGAGGAGAAGTTCTGTTGGATTATCTGAGGCGTTTGTGTCTCTGTGCAGCCTCCATGAAGGTGTTGTCGTTCATTTGGACCTCAAACCTTCAGAAGACCCGCATCACTTCCTCCTCGTCTGGTTACCAACAGGAAGCTGAGGCCGAGCGACGTTCCGGAGCGATAAGAATCCTGACCTTTGAGGGAACGGTTCCTCCATGGAGAGTTTTTATCAGCTGCTTTCAGGAACTGAGGAATAAACGATGATCATTAACTAATTATCTGATTTCTGTTGGACGGAGAAGCTCCAGCCACCCGCTGTCCGGCTGCATGTTTGCTCTGCTGAATTCCTTTACAGCCTCCATAAAGCGAGAGCGTGACTCAGCGCCGCTCCGAGGGAACAAAGAGCGTCTCATCAGGAAACCGATGATGAAGAGAGTCCGGCTGATAGCAGCAGAAAGATCAACAGAGAGGTCTGCTGGAGGAAACACAACCGCTCACCCTGAAGGACTTCATCCTGCAACCTTTGACACGTTTTCAAAATAATTCAGAATCGGAGGAGAAACCAGGTTTCTAACCTGTGAACTCTGCTCAGAGGTCGACCGCTCTACCTCTGCACCACCATCCTGTTGGAGGCTCACGGAGAACGCTTCTGGAGCTGATCCCTGATCGGCTGAGATCAGAAGTTATGAAGCAAAAATGATCAAATGTTAAGGATGGGATTATATAAGTTCACTTCCTATCTGTAATGTGTTTGAGGGGTAGTCATCTCCTGACGTGTGTGGACGTGTCTTCTTCTGTTATTAGAACATTTAGAACATATAATAATGACTTGAACTCCATAAATGATGCGGTTCTTGTTTTTACCAACAGGTCTGAAAGTTCTGACTTTGACTGGAGCTTTGAGGTTTCCTCACTAAACGAATGATCCGGTTTCTTCACTGATCCACCAGAATCCTTGAGACTCTCATGTTTGAAGTTTGCTCATGTGAGGTCCTAAAGAGGAAGAGGAGAACGGAGGATCACGCCTGCATGGTCCTTCATGAGGAGGATCTCCAGATCTGCTGTCTCACAGAACCGGGTCTGGAGACCCAAACCCCCCTTCAGACTCCGGTCCTGGTCTCCACAGACTCCTCCCCTTCGCTTCACTCGTCACCAGCCGAGTTCCTCTGTTTGTCCTGGAGAAGCTGCTTCAGCATCTGTGACCGGGTCTGAAACTTCGGTCCAGCACACCAGCGGTCAGCACCAGGACGTGGTCGATTGCGGCTGCAGCCCCCCCCATCACCCCCACCCCGGAGGCTGACAGGAACAAACCTCAGAGGCAAGGACGAGCTCTCCTCAACGCTCTGCTGCTTCGGGGGGGGGGGGGGTCCGGCGTTGTGTTCCTGCAGCAGACTGTCTGAGCTGATCGACTGCTTATGCTTCCAGAAGGAGAAATGAAAACTGACCTCAATAAACATTCATTCATCCATTCATTCATTTATTCATTCATTCATTCATTCATTCATCCATTCATTCATCCATTCATTTATTCATTCATTCATTCATTTCTGTCCTTCAGCTCCAGAGTAAACGACGTTGGATGAATGAAGAGCTCCTGATGTGACAGCAGTGGACATTAAGGACTCTACAGTGATGCTCAAAGAGGCGGGGCTTGTGTTGCGTGTCCTCTGATGTCCTGTAGCTCCTCCTCCAGATGAGGAGGGGGTGTGTCCTTTGATGAAGGTCGAGTCGTCTGGAGGAGAAAATGACGGCGTGAGTCTGCAGCGTTTGTGCAGCGAGGTCAGACGAGATCTGAGGTCCAGTCCCGGGATTCTGGTTCCACCACGCGGCCAGAGGTCAAACATGGAGTCCCGTCTACCAATCAGACTCTGTGGACGTGGATGTGATCGGCTCGAGGGATCTGATTCGCTGATGGGCGGGCACAGACTGCCCGTTTTATTTTTCGTTGGGGGTGACTCGGGACAGATCCAGGTCTGCAGGATGGACAATGATGTGATGTAGCTCCACCCACAACAATACAACATGCAGGAATCAACGGGAGAAACTGTCAATCAACCGATGGAGGCGGGGCCAGTGGTCTTTTACCGAGGCATCCGATTGGTCAGTTTAAAGCTTACAATAAAGGAAAATAATCAGATTCTAATTATAGGAGGAAGTAAAAACTGTAAAAGACTTCCTGTTTGGAGCATGAGGGGGGGGGCTGGTATGTCCAGTGATTATACAGTCAATGATGTGCATCTGAAGGATATGAGGGAGACTGATGACCGGGGGGGTGGTTGCTGTCACTGTGAGCTACAGCAGATGCTCCATCGGTGACCGGCTCCCACCTGCCTGCACACCTGTGCGGGGGGGCTTTACCTGGTTCTGCTCGGAGGGAAACCTGCAGATGTTCTTGTGCTGAAGCTCCATCTGGACTCTCCAACGTTCCAGCTGACTGCCCCCCTCCCCCCTCCAGCTCACTTTACTGCAGGTAATTAGGTCGTTTGCAAGGACACCCCCCCCCTCCTGTGGAGACCAACAGCCTCTTCACAATAAAAGCGTCCACCATCTGCATGCTCCGCCTCCTCCTCATCACCTTCATCTCTGCAGCTCTCCTCCTCTTCCTCCCATTAAGGCGCAGAGGCGGGGCCAGCTGCCAATCAGGTTTCTTCTCTAATTACAAAACTGTTTGAGATGAAGGAACAAAACGTTCTCGTTAATCCCGTCACAACGAAGGCCGTCCTCTCATTGGAGGAACAACGTTTAGTGTGATTGCTGAGTCAGCATTCACACCAGGGATTCTCCCGCCCTTAGCTTCCATGTTAGCAACATGTTAGCTTTTTTGCTAATTAAAATGTTTTTGGGGATAATTCAGAGTTTAGCTAGTATTTAAGCACACACTAAATATTTTTGGAAACTTGTAAGTAATAGTAAATCTTAAGTAATTCCATTACAATTCCTTCACATATTTCGGTGAACTTCAGCGCTCTTTCGACGTTCTTTAACAAAGTTTTCAGTCTTTCAGTAAATTTTAGCAGCTTTTATATTTTCATCCATTAAAGTGAACTGCGTCACCATTTTAAGCAAAGAGCTTCAGCCTCTTTAGTGAATACTTTCAGCTAAAAGTCTTCATACTAGCATCATTGCAGCTTTTCTTCACTAAAATCCACACAAATGTTTCAAATGTTTAGGAAAAACCTCCACTCAACACCTGATCCGACCTTCGGCTCTGAAGGAGACTCCTCCTCCTCCTCCTCCTCCTCCTCGCTCCTCGTCTCCCATCTTCTGCTGTCAGGAGCTCCAGGATCCAGACATTCATCCTGGTCTCTCCTGTCTCCTCTCATTCTGACCTTTTCAGGGGGAGAACTGAGATTTCAGTCTTGGAGGTCCAGGACTGAGGAGGTGAGAGGAGGAGCATTCTCCTCCTTTCCCGATGTTGATCCGTTTGTGATCCAGACGTTCCTGCAGTCATTTCTCTGCCTTTAAGTTGTCTTAAATGAATCTGAAGGTTACCGTTCTCTCGCTGACACGGCGCCGTAAAGAAGATCATGAAAGTGACTGTCCGAGGTGGGGGGGGGCACGGTGACCCCTGCGGTGGAGGCGGGGTGGGGTTTGGGGGTGTCAGCTGTCCTCCTGCAGGAGGACGGAGCGTCTGATCGATAAAGTGTAACCAGGATCCGGAGGTTAAATGTGGAGCAGTCAGCACCCCCCTCCCCTTCCCCCATGGACGTTGACCTCCCATTAAACACAGACCTCCTCCTCAGAGCTCCTCCTGCTCCTGTTCTCCTCCATCACCTCCACCTGAGAATCAGAAACAGGAAAAACGTTTTTTTGGTGTCCGAGTCCCAGACCGCAGCTTCAGCTTCTCTGTGGTTCTGAGCGGACCCGGCGCCGCCGCCCAGAACCCGCTTTGGCTGTAAAGTTCAGACGAGGACGATGAAGGTCCCTCTGGGCAGATCGTCTTCCTCACGGGGTAAAAATAGGAAAGCTAAAATGTTGGAGACGATGCTCCTTAAATCGAACAGATTTAGATCAGGATCAGTATCTTCAGGGTCTTTGTGACCTTGAGGCTGATAGAGTTACTGAGGAGGAGGAGGAGGAACAGATCAGTCTGCAGAACATGAAGAAGACCTTCAGGATTCTTGTTTCTGTGTTTTTCTCCAACCCCTCCAGAAGTTTGATCAAATCCTTTTGATGTCATGTTTGAGTTGAAGATGAAGTTTGGACCTCAGAACCAGAAACCAAGAATCTGGTGAGAAACATCTGAGAGGTCACAGGAGATCCTGGAGACAACAAACGTGACCTTTCACCCTCACTGCCGGCTCGTCTCTTCCTCATCTGCAGACGTGGAAGCTGTGACATCACTGCGTTGCCATGGAAACCTCTCAAACATGTCCTCTCTCTGCCAGATCGAGCATCCCTCACTGATCCAAACATATCTGCTCAAGGTTGATTCTGGTTTGTGTTTTTCTGAAAGCATTCATCAGTCTTCCTGTGTCGTCATGGCAACAGCAAAAGGTCGCTCACTTCCACAGAAGAAAAATACACTTTTATGATCAGACTTGATCGTTTCTAGTCCAAACATCCATCTTCTAAACTCACCGAATCCCTTTAGGGGAAGCAGGGTTGCTGGAGCCTATCCCAACTACTGTTGAGTGAGGGTGGGGTCCCCAGAGGAGGATGGGAAAGAGGAACAACAACCGAATCCCACTGCACCAAACTGAAGTTCAGGGATCTAGAAAGACGAACCGTGAAGAACCGTGTAGAACTGTGAAGAACCGCCAAAAACTGAGAAGAACCGTGTAGAACCATGAAGAACCGTGACGAATTGTGTAGAAACATGAAGAACTGTGAAGCACCGAGAAGAACCGAGAAGCACCGAGAAGAACCGAGAAGCACAGAGAAGAACCGAGTAGAACCAAGAAGCACAGAGAAGAACCGTGAAGAACTGTGTAGAACCGTGTAGAACCATGAAGAACCGCGACGAATTGTGTAGAAACATGAAGAACTGTGAAGAACTGTGAAGAACCGAGAAGAACCGTGAAGAACCGAGAAGAACCGAGAAGAACCAAGAAGAACCGAGAAGAACCAAGAAGAACCGAGAAGAACTGCAAAGAACCGAGAAGAACCGTGAAGAACCGAGAAGAACTGCGAAGAACCGAGAAGAACCGTGAAGAACCGAGAAGAACCGTGAAGAACCGCGAAGAACTAGGAAGAACCGGGAAGAACTGCGAAGAACCGGGAAGAACCGAGAAGAACTGCGGAGAACCGGGAAGAACCGCGAAGAACCGAGAAGAACCGTGAAGAACCGCGAAGAACTAGGAAGAACCGGGAAGAACCGAGAAGAACTGCGAAGAACCGGGAAGAACCGAGAAGAACTGCGAAGAACCGCGAAGAACCGAGAAGAACCGAGAAGAACTAGGAAGAACCGGGAAGAACCGAGAAGAACTGCGAAGAACTAGGAAGAACCGGGAAGAACCGAGAAGAACCAAGAAGAACCGTGTTCTGCTCTACTGTTACACGCGTGAAGCTTAACACGGCCTTTCTGTCATATGGGTTATTATAAGGGATCTTTAACAGCCTTTCCCCCTGCAGGACTTCACCTGCACAGGTAGTGGGGGGTGTTTCTGGATAACAGGTGACACACCTGACAGGTCAGCAGCAGATTGACCTCTGAAGCTGAAACGCTGTTTGTGTTTGGAAATGATCTCAGTTCCACAGAGATTTCAAGCGTAACGAGGTTTTCAATTTACACTCCATGACATCACTCTAAAGCCCCGCTCCACATTTGTCCCCCCCCCCCCACACACACACACACAAACACGGAACGTAACTTGTTTTTCCACCTTCCTGCAGTCTGAACTCTGACGTGAGGAGAGAATATTTACTGTTCAATTGTTTTACTTTTTATTTATTTCTTTATTATTGTTATTATTCTTCCAAAGCTTTTCAGCTCTTTCAACTATTTCAGTATTCAGCTTTTTTTATGCTAGCCTTATGCTAGCTATTTTGGCTGAGTTGGACATTTTACCAGTTTTTTGGGGCATTTAGCATTTAGCTAATACTTCAATAGCATGCTAGACATATTGGCTGATGTGTGCTTTTTCTCTGCTTTTTGGGCTAATTTGGCATTTAGCTAATATTTCAGCTACATGCTAGCTGTTTTGTCTAATTTAGGATTTTTTCGGCTTATTAGAGTAATTTGGAGTTAAGCTAATTAGTTTAGCTTTATGCTAGCAGCTTTGTCTGAATTAGACATTTTACCAGTATTTAATTTTTTTAGGCCAATTTGGCATTTAGCTAATGTTTCAGCTACATGCTAGCTGTTTTGGCTAATTTAGAGTTTTTTCAGTTTTTGCAGGCTAATTGGCATTTTGCTAACTTCAGCGTTTTTGGTCATGAATTTCTGCATTTTTCGTAGTTTTGTTTTTTCTTTGAAGATTATATAAATTAATTAAAATGTTGTTGTGTGCGGCTTTCTGGAAAATCATAAATGTTTAATCTGTGATTATTTCACTTTTTCTGTTAGCTTAAAAACCGACCCCCCACCCCACCCCATCAGAGATGAAAACAGTTATGTCGTCCTCACAAGAAAACGTTTGGGGACCCCTGCGCTAAAGGACGACCCCGCCCCGGGATGGTCCCTAGGACTCGCCAGCAGTTTGGATGCAAACGAGCAGAACTCAACCTCCAGAACTGACTCCAGAACTCCTGGTTCCGCCTGAACCCGCAGACCCGATTGAAGCTGTGAGAAAGCAGAAGAGCACATCTTCCTGTAGTAATCTCTGACATAAAAACAGGAAGGAGCCTCAACCGATTCCTCTCAGTTCCTGCTGTAAATGTCTGAAACGGCGCCGGCGAGCGCTCCGTGATGACAGGAAGCAGCGCGGCAGCTTCCTGTGGAAACCCTGGGTCAGCAGCAGCTGGGAGGTGGAGGTGATGGAGCCGGACACCTCCCTCCCCGCAGCGTTTGTGTGGCGGCCTCCTTCAGAGGTCGGCCGGGACGGCGGCCGAGGTCGCGGAAACGCCGGCGTGCAGAGAAGCTTTTTATAGCTGCAGCGGGCTGAAGGTGGCGCCCGGCGAGGAGCGGGAAACACAGACGACTGATTCAGAACCTCAGCCCAGAATCCTCACGGAGGATTATGAAGTTCTGGTGTGGTTCTGACAGAACCGGTCAGTGCTCCAGCTGGAATAAACGGTGGCGTTCCTCAGGGCTCTGTGTAAGGTCCATGTCTGGAGGTTCTGGTTCCTCCCTCTGGACTTCTTTCTGGCTCCAGATCTGCTTGTTCAGTTTCCTGAAGTTCTGGTTCTGGTTTGAGGTCTCAGTTCAAACCAGCAAACAGCAAAAACAGAAAGTTGACCTTCTCTTCATAAATTATGACTCTCCCTCCGCCGTGCTTTAACACAGGGATCAGCTCGCTGAGCCCAGAACCTTTTGAGGAGCTTACAGGTGAACACTGTCTGCTCTGAAACCAAAGTCTCACCTGCTCAAAGTCTCACCGGCAGGTTGAGTGACACGTTGGCTCCGCCCACTGAATTTATCATCTCTTTTAATCTTAATTGATACTATAAATGTGTTTGATGGGCAAAGATCAGTTTGAATGAGTTCAGAGGAACTGTGAGAGGCGGAGCCTTCATGAGTGACCTGTGTGACCTGCGAGACCTGTGTGACCTGTGTAACCTGCGTGATTTGGGTGACCTGCGTGACCTGTGTGACCTATGTGACCTGTGTGACCTATGTGCCCTGCGTGACCTGCATGACCTGGGTGACCTGCATGACCTATGTGACCTGCGTGATTTGGGTGACCTGCGTGACCTATGTGACCTGCGTGACCTGTGTGACCTGCGTGATTTGGGTGACCTGTGTGACCTGCGTGACCTGGGTGATTTGGGTGACCTGTGTGATTTGGGTGACCTGTGTGACCTGCGTGACCTGTGTGACCTGCGTGATTTGCGTGATCTGTGTGACCTGTGTGACCTGCGTGACCTGTGTGACCTATGTGACCTGTGTGACCTATGTGCCCTGCGTGACCTGCATGACCTGGGTGACCTGCATGACCTATGTGACCTGCGTGATTTGGGTGACCTGCGTGACCTATGTGACCTGCGTGACCTGTGTGACCTGCGTGACCTGTGTGACCTGCGTGATTTGGGTGACCTGTGTGACCTGCGTGACCTGGGTGATTTGGGTGACCTGCGTGATTTGGGTGACCTGCGTGACCTATGTGACCTGCGTGACCTGTGTGACCTGCGTGATTTGGGTGACCTGTGTGACCTGCGTGACCTGGGTGACCTGCGTGACCTGTGTGATTTGGGTGACCTGTGTGACCTGCGTGACCTGTGTGACCTGCGTGATTTGCGTGATCTGTGTGACCTGCGTGATCTGTGTGACCTGCGTGATCTGTGTGACCTGCGTGACCTGCGTGACCTGGGTGACCTGCGTGACTTGGGTGACCTGCGTGACCTGTGTGACCTGCGTGATCTGTGTGACCTGCGTGACCTGTGTGACCTGCGTGATTTGGGTGACCTGTGTGACCTGCGTGACTTGCGTGACTTGGGTGACCTGCGTGACCTGTGTGACCTGCGTGACCTGGGTGACCTGCGTGACCTGTGTGACCTGCGTGACCTGTGTGACCTGCGTTTGATGAAGAGGACATGTCGTTTCTATGTCTACAAATCTCATCTCAACAGTTCTATCTCATCTCCAAGGAACCAGGTGTTGTTTCAGAATAAAAGCCCTGAAACAACCTCTTCTGTCATGATCACCATGGTGACTTCGACATCAAAGCTCTCTAAATGTGTTCTCTTCAGGCTTCCGTACATGAACCTCTTCAGTTTCTTGACTCTATGCTGTCAGAGATGATGTCACTGGATTCATACAAAGAAAAGCTGGGACTTGAAATGTTTTCATGAGAGACTTGTCATCTTCCCAGGTGCAGGTCTCTCGTCATGCTTCAGCTGAAACATGCTGAGACGTTTGCCGTCACGGGCAGCACATTGCATGCTGGGACGCTGCAGTGTCCCACAGACAGGCGCCTCCGAACGTCGCAGGCCCCCACCCCCCGCCGGAGGTCACCTTCAACCAACAGCAGGAAGATGAGCAAACATCAGCTGACCGGCGTGCTGATGACGGCGCCGCCGGGTCAGAGCGACGCCGCTCCAGTGAGAACCCCCCCCCCCCATACGAGCCTTTATTCTGAAATTCCCATCCTTCATTAGAAATCAGGTGTAAAGGTGACCGTGATGACAGGAAGGTCAAGGAGGATAAAGCCCCGCCCACACAGGTCTGTTCAGCAACTGCAGAAATTCTTCATATTGTTTTTGTTTTGATTGTTTGAATTTGTGATTTATTACAATTATTGATAATCTGGATTAAAAAACACATTTCTGTTTATGAACATCTAAAACATGGATGATGGATCTGAGAAAACAAGACATCCATCATCCATCAATCATCCAACCATCATCCATCCATCATCCAACCATCATCCATCCATCAATCATCCAACCATCATCCATCCATCATCCACCATCATCATCCATCAATCCATCAATCATCCATCATCCATCCATTCCAATCATCCAACCATCATCCATCCATCCATCAATTCATCCACCATCATCCCATACCATCATCCAACCATCATCCATCCATCAATCATCCAACCATCATCTATCCATCAATCATCCAACCATCATCCATCCATCAATCATCCAACCATCATCCATCCATCAATCATCCAACCATCATCCATCCATCAATCATCCAACCATCATCCATCCATCCATCAATCAATATCCAACCATCATCCATTCCATCAATCCAACCATCCATCCATCCATTATCCATCCATTATCCATCCATCCAATCATCCAACCATCATCCATCCATTATCCAACCATCATCCATCCATCAATCATCCAACCATCATCCATCCATTATCCATCCATCCATCAATCATCCAACCATCATCCATCCATTATCCAACCATCATCCATCCATCCATCATCATCCAACCATCATCCATCCATTATCCAACCATCATCCATCCATCCATCAATCATCCAACCATCATCCATCCATTATCCAACCATCATCCATCAATCATCCAACCATCATCTGGATCATCTCTGGAAAACCAAAGATTTGGGGTTTTTGGTTCTGAAACACAAGAGCAGATCATCTTCTGTGAGAACAGATCCATCAGAACTGTTCTCTCTGGTTCAACTGCATCCAGAGATTCACCTCAATGACTGCAGGGATTCAGGAAGAAGCCCTGATCATCAACCCACCACTGCCGTGTTCGTCTCATTCTGACTCTCTATATTTCTGAAACATCAACGGTTCTGACGGAGGCCCATTTGAATTCTGGGAGTTTTGTCTTTGAAGTGACCCGGGTCGCAGTGGTCACAGGAGCAGGGAGGAGGAGCAGGGAGGAGCAGGGAGGAGGAGCAGAGAGGAGTAGAGAGGAGGAGTAGAGAGGAGAAGTAGAGAGGAGGAGCAGAGAGGAGGAGCAGAGAGGAGGAGTAGAGAGGAGGAGCAGAGAGGAGGAGTAGAGAGGAGGAGCAGAGAGGAGGAGCAGAGAGGAGGAGTAGAGAGGAGGAGCAGAGAGGAGGAGCAGAGAGGAGGAGCAGGGAGGAGGAGCAGAGAGGAGTAGAGAGGAGGAGCAGAGTGTTAGGTTTGTAAGAGTTCTGGACCCAAGAGCAGGCGGGAGACAGAGATGGATTTAGAAGAGTTTTAATGTGGTGTGGCGGATGGTGGTTCTCTTGCGTCCGGGTGGGTTTGCGTGGTGCAGTGATGGTGGCGACCTGGAGTCCGGACCGGTTGGCGTGGAGTGGTGGATGGTGGTGACCTGGAGATGCTGCGAACAGATGAGTGCGGAGGAACAACAAAGGCTAAACTTTAGCTGAGGTCTAAGGCGTAGTAGGTGGTCAGTATACTCTACCACGTGAAGCAGACGAACTGACGATGACTGAAGGTGATGGTGGGCTGATGAAGGCTCCAGGCTGATGACAAGATGAGATGCAGGTGAGCAGGAAACCAGGGGCGTGGAGAGGGCAACCAGGAACCCAACAGGACCCCCCCTCAAGGGACGCCACCCGGCGGCCGAAACCGGTCAGGGGCGGCGACGAAAATCCCGCACCAGGGCAGGGTCCACAATGAAGGAACGAGGCACCCAACAGCGTTCCTCAGGGCCGTAGCCCTCCCAATCCACCAGGAACTGGAAACCACGGCCCCGGCGACGAACATCCAGGAGGCGACGAACAGTAAAAACAGGATGGCCATCAACCAGCCGGCGCGGGCGGCAGGGAACGGCCGGAGGGCACAACGGACTTGAGGCCACAGGCTTGAGACGAGAGACATGGAAGACAGGATGTACCCGCATGGAGCGAGGCAGGCGTAGCCTGGCACAGGTAGGGTTGATGATCGAGTCAATAAGGAAAGGGCCGACGTAGCGGGGGGACAGTTTACGAGAGTCTGTGTGCAGAGGGAGATCCTTAGTAGACAGCCAAACCTTCTGGCCGGGAAGTATGCAGGAGCCGGGGACCGACGCCTGTCAGCAGAGGTCTTGGCACGGTGAGAAGCACGGAGTAGGGACCGCTTAGTGAGTTCCCAGATCCTACGACAGCGACGAATATGGGCCATGACAGATGGGACAGCCAGCTCTGACTCCTCAGAGGGAAGCAGAGGTGGTTGATACCCCAAAGAGGCCTCAAAAGGAGACCGACCGGTGGCTGAAGAAACTAGGGAGTTATGTGAATATTCCACCCAACTCAGATGTTCAGACCATAAGGTGGGGTTTTGAGAACACACACAGCGGAGAGCCGACTCCAGGTCTTGGTTTGCGCGTTCAGTTTGGCCATTGGTTTGAGGGTGGAAGCCAGAGGGACAGGTGGCGGTGGCCCCCAAACGCCCAGGCAGAAAGACTTCCAGACCTGGGAAATGAACTGAGGGCCACGATCGGAACAATGTCTGAGGGTATGCCGTGGAGACGGAACACATGGTCTACCAAGGCAGTGGCAGTCTCAGCAGCAGTGGGGAGTTTGGGCAAAGCCACAAAATGGGCAGCTTTAGAAAAACGGTCTACAATGGTCAAAATGACCGTGTTGCCTCGTGAGGCAGGGAGCCCTGTTACAAAATCTACTGCAATACGTGCCCAAGGTCGGGGAGGGGATTGGTAGGCCGGAGAAACCCTGCAGGAGCTTGGTGGGTAGGTTTGCTGGTGGCACAGACAGTGCAGGCAGCTACATAAGACCTGGTGTCGGCAATAATCGTGGGCCACCAGAACCTGCGTTGGACTTGGAGTAAGGTGCGACGGTAACCAGGATGGCAAGAAAACCTGGAGGCATGGATCCAGGTCAGCACCCGAGACCGGACCGACGCTGGACGTATTGGCGGTTGGGTGGCCCGTTTCCGGGATCTGGGTCAGTGGCCAGGGCTTGACGAATGGCAGCTTCAACCTCCCAGGTGAGACTGGCAATCACACAGGAAGAAGAAGGATAGGATCAGAGGACGGACCTGGTTCATCAGGGGTATGCATGCGAGAGAGAGCATCCGGCTTCAGGTTGCGTGATCCAGGACGAAAAGAAACTGTGAAGTTGAACCGACTGAAGAATAATGCCCACCGGGCCTGGCGAGGATTAAGTCTTTTGGCTGTTCTCAGGTACTCTAAATTTTTATGATCTGTCCATACTATGAAGGGGTGGTCAGCACCCTCCAGCCAATGACGCCATTCTTCGAGAGCCAATTTAATAGCCAGCAATTCCCTGTTTCCAACATCATAGTTCCGTTCCGAGGTTGACAGCTTCCGTGAGAAGTAGGCACATGGGTGGAGTTTCCCGTCATCCGTGCGTTGCGAGAGGACGGCTCCCACTCCAGTAGCCGATGCGTCCACCTCCACCACAAACTGACGTGTAGGGTCGGCTTGAGCTAAGACAGGAACAGTGGTGAAGTGGTCTTTGAGGTGGTTGAAAGCATCCTCTGCCTCAGGGGTCCACTGAAAAGGTGTCTTGGATGACGTCAGACTGGTGAGGGGATGTGCAATACTGCTGTAGTTGCGCATGAAACGACGATAAAAATTGGCAAACCCTAGGAAACGCTGAAGGTCTTTACGAGAGGTCGGTCGTGGCCATTCCTTAATGGCGGCGATCTTTGCTGGATCCATGTTTATAACGTCCTTTTCTATGACAACAAAAACGAGACCTTGGGGACGTGGAATTCACATTTTTCTGCCTTGACATAGAGTCTGTTTTCGAGAAGTCTCTGAAGAACCTGACGAACGTGCTTGTAGTGGGTTTCCAGAGAAGGAGAATAGATGAGTATGTCGTCGAGATAGACGAACACAAAGCGGTTGAGGTAGTCCCGTAACACGTCGTTCACAAGTGCTTGAAAAACTGCCGGGGCGTTTGTTAAACCAAACGGCATGACCAGATACTCGAAGTGACCCAATGGGGTGTTGAAAGCCGTTTTCCATTCGTCCCCCTCCCTTACGCGTACCAGATGATAGGCACTGCGAAGGTCGAGTTTCGTAAACACTGCTGCGTCTTGGAGATACTCAAAGCGGAATTTAACAAAGGCAGGGGTATTTGTTCTTAACTGTAATGCAATTGAGTTGGCGATAATCGATACAGGGACGAAGCGTTTTGTCCTTCTTTTCGACAAAGAAAAACCCGCTGCCAGGGAGAGGAAGACGGTCGGATTATGCCTGCGGCAGGGAGTCCTTGATGTACTGTTCCATAGCTTTGAGTTCAGGTTTGGATATGTGGGCAAGGTGGCACCCGGAGCAACTAATGGAGATGTCATAGGGACGGTGAGGGGGCAGAGCAGATGCTTTCTGTGTTTACTAAAACGCTGCCAGATCATGGTAGATAGGAGGGACACCACAGAGATTGAGGGATCTGGAGGCGAGATGGAAGCTTGCTGAGTAGGCTGAGCAGAGCGAAGGCACGTTGAATGACAGTAGGGGCTCCAGCTCATAATGCGATTGGACTGCCAATCAACATGTGGGTTGTGTTTACTCAGCCAAGGGCGACCCAGAATCAGCTGACAGGAAGTGGTCTGAAAAACAAGGAACTGGAGAGACTCATAATGGTTGCCAGAAAAACATAGGTTCAAAGGAGGTGTTTGGTGATAAATTACCGTAAGAGGGTCTCCATTAGCTGCGCTGACCCTTATAGGCGGATCCAGAGGGATAAGCAAGAGCCCAGCTTCAGCTACCAAGTCCTTATTGATGAAGTTTCCCTCAGCCCCTGAATCAATAAGGGCTGGTACGGAACGGGACCATGAATCAGATGAAAGGGAAACCAGGAAGTCTTTCTTGGGTGGGGGTGAGTGTCAGAACTAATGCCTTCAGTGTCCCATGATCACTGAAGGGCTCTCTCTTTTGGCTTAATGGGGCAGACAGCCACCTTGTGGTCCTTTCCACCGCAATAGAAACATTCCCCTCTGGTCCAACGCTCCTGTCTTTCTTGAGGGGTTAAACGTGTGCGTCCAAGCTGCATTGGCTCCTCGGAGGGAGACGAGTAGACAGGGAGATCGATTGGTGAATAAACAGAGGGGGGCGTGGCCTGGCGCAAAGTGGGTCTCAGGGAGGCAGGCTGGGATTTGTAGTTCCGTGCGGGACGCCGCTCACGAAGACGGTTATCAATGCGGATAGAAAGCGTTATCAAAGAGTCCAGAGATGCAGGCTTGTCATAATGCAGTAGTTCGTCCTTGATTTGATCGGCTAGTCCATTATAGAACACCTCCTGCAGAGCTTTGCCATCCCACCCGGCTTCCGTAGCCAGGATGCGGAAGTCAACAGAATAATCCGCTACGGAACGTTTGTCCTGTCGTAAGGCGAGAAGTTTCCGGGAGGAGTCTTGGTGTTTCTCGGGCGTTTCGAATACTTGCTTGAAATGATCCAGGAACACTTGATAGGGCAACGGACTCATCCTGTGGGCATGCAGAAAGGATTCGGCCCATTCCAGAGCCCGACCCCGAAGCAGACCCACAACGAAGGCGGTCTTGGCTCCGTCAGACGAATACATGGCCGATTGTTGCGCGAAGACAAGAGTGCATTGGAGCAGAAAACCTCGGCAATGGTCCGCGGTTCCGGAGTATGGATCCGGATTGGGAATACGGGCTTCGTGGACGGCCGGAGAAGGTCCCGTTGGAGGCGGCTGAGGAGTCGGCGGCGCAGCTGAGGCAGAAGGTAGGCGTGATGAATCGGCAAGAGTCTGGAGCATGGCCTGGAGCTGGGTTAGTTGTTGGGAGACGGTTTGCTGATTGTCCGATAGCGTGTGAAGCATCTTTTCGTGTCGGTCCATGGTGGTGGCGTGGGCAGACAGAGCTTGATTGATGGGATCCGAGCCTGCTGGGTCCATAGTGGTCAGTTCGTTCTGTTAGGTTTGTAAGAGTTCTGGACCCAAGAGCAGGCGGGAGACAGAGATGGATTTAGAAGAGTTTTAATGTGGTGTGGCGGATGGTGGTTCTCTTGCGTCCGGGTGGGTTTGCGTGGTGCAGTGATGGTGGCGACCTGGAGTCCGGACCGGTTGGCGTGGAGTGGTGGATGGTGGTGACCTGGAGATGCTGCGAACAGATGAGTGCGGAGGAACAACAAAGGCTAAACTTTAGCTGAGGTCTAAGGCGTAGTAGGTGGTCAGTATACTCTACCACGTGAAGCAGACGAACTGACGATGACTGAAGGTGATGGTGGGCTGATGAAGGCTCCAGGCTGATGACAAGATGAGATGCAGGTGAGCAGGAAACCAGGGGCGTGGAGAGGGCAACCAGGAACCCAACACAGAGAGGAGGAGTAGAGAGGAGGAGCAGAGAGGAGGAGCAGGGAGGAGGAGTAGAGAGGAAGAGCAGAGAGGAGTAGAGAGGAGGAGTAGAGAGGAGGAGCAGAGAGGAGGAGCAGAGAGGAGGAGTAGAGAGGAGGAGTAGAGAGGAGGAGCCCTGCTTCCACAACAGTGAGGAGGATCCGGCCCAGCTTCAGCCCGGTTGTTCTGGTGGTTGGTTCTAAACGGGTCAGAGGAACTTCCTGACCTCCAGTCGGACCTTCCTCCCTCCTCGTTCTCCTCCTCGTGTCTCCTCCTCGTGTCTCCTCCTCGTGTCTCCTCCTTGTGTCTCCTCCTCGTTCTCCTCCTCGTTCTCCTCGGTTCCAGATTTGGATTTTTTCTTCTCTGAAGTCCAGATCTTTACGTCTGAATCAAGTTTCCTTCAGGATTTGAACCACAAACTCAGAGGATTCACATCATGACACTCCCACCACCATGCCTCACAGGAGGCAGAAAGATGAAAGTGTTTGATGAAATTGTGTTTTATACATGAACGTGATCAGATCAGATCAGATCAGATCAGATCAGAGGATTAAAGTTTCAAAAAGATCAACAGAACCTGATGAATGATCAAGAATCAAGACTTTGATCCTTTGAAGGAGATTATATCAAGATAGATCCTCCTGAGAGATGCATCATCATCATCATCATCATCATCCAGATGAAACTGGATCAGGACTGGAACACTCTGAACACGCTCCAGGAGAGAGTTCTGGTTCTGATGAGGTGACTTTGTGTTTTATGATCCAGTTTCATCTTCTGAGAATCCTGAAGATTCTGGAGGAATTGTTTCTCCTTCAAACTTGGAGAAAGAGATTTTTATTTCAAAACGGTTGAATCTGTTTGTGTCAGAACAACTGAGAGAAATTTGATCCAGATCCAGATCAGATCAGATCCAGGTCCTGGATCTGATCCAGGTCCTGGATCTGATCTTGATCCTGTCTACTCAATCTCCAGAACCCTGACTGGAAGGACCTCCTTTGCTGCAGGTCTGTTTCTCCTCCAGTTTCTCCTCCTGCTTCTCTTCCAGTTTCTCCTCCTGTTCCTCCAGTTTCACCTCCTCCTTCTCCTCCTGTTTCTCCCTCCTCCTGTTTCTCCTCCTGCTTCACCTCCTGTTTCTCCTCCTGCTTCTCCCCCTGTTTCTCCTCCTGCTTCACCTCCTGTTTCACCTCCTCCTTCTCCTCCTGCTTCTCCTCCTGCTTCTCCTCCTCCTCCTCCTCCTCCTCCTGTTTCTCCTCCACCTCCTCCTTCTCCCCCTGTTTCTCCTCCTTCCTTCCCGCCGCAGCTCCCTGGAGTCCCTCCATGGGAATCGGAACTTTCGTCTCTGGGAGAAATCCGGTTATTTCGGGAGAACGCGTCACGCTTTGAGCTGCAGCCCAGATCCTCGCGCTTCTTTCCATCCTCCGCTCCGGACTTGTTGCGCGCGCGGCGGCGCTGACCTCCCACTGGCGTGAAGGTTCTTCTCTTGCGCGGCGGAACGCGCGCGCGGTTCGGGTCACGCACAACCTGTCGGGCTGGATCCGGAGGCTGCATCGAACCCGCGCGGGAACGCACGGAGGATTCCTGCGTGGATCCGAAGCATTCCGCGCGCGCGCGTAAACAGCAGCTGGGTGATAACCTTGAACCCGCGCCAACAGACAACAGGTTCGTCAGGCGCGCACGTCCTGCCCGCGTGCTGGTTCGCAGGACGTGCATGCGCGCTCCTGATTGGCTGGATGAGATCAATTTGGAGCATATGTGTGTGCACGGGTGTTGTTGTCCCCCTCCCTCAGTGAGAGCGCGCGCGCGTCCGCTCGGGGGGGCGAAGCCTGCTTAAAATGCAGCGGATGTGAGCGCGAGCGTCCAGACGGCACGGCAGCGCGCGGACGCCAAAGGTGAGCGCGGAGAGGAGGGGAGGGGGCACGAGCGTGCCAGCGGTACCGGCCCACCCGCAGACGTGACGCCGCCACGAGCCAACAGAGAAGGACACGCGCTCAGCTGCTCTCCAAAGACGCGCGCCGGAGTTGGAGGGGGAGCGCCGAGCCCGCGCGCCCGTGTCTGGGGGGAACATGACCGTGGTGCCCGCGGAGAACCTGGACGAGACTGTGGCGCTGGCCGCGCTGTCCGCCCAGGACGTGTTCGAGCCCGAACCGGGCCAGAACCAGGACTGCTGCGAGCGCGTGGTCATCAACATCTCCGGGCTGCGCTTCGAGACGCAGCTGAAGACGCTCGCGCAGTTTCCCGCCACTCTGCTGGGGGACCCGCGCAAGAGGATGCGCTTCTTCGACCCGCTCCGGAACGAGTACTTCTTCGACCGGAACCGGCCCAGCTTTGACGCCATCCTGTACTACTACCAGTCCGGCGGGCGGCTGCGCAGACCCGTCAACGTGCCGGTGGACATCTTCATGGAGGAGATCCGCTTCTACGAGCTGGGGAGGAGGTGATCGAGATTCAAGGGCAAGGAGGACGAGGGCTTCATCAAGGAGGAGGAGCGCCCGCTGCCCGCGCGCGACTTCCAGCGGCAGGTCTGGCTGCTGTTCGAGTACCCGGAGAGCTCCGGGCCCGCGCGCGGCATCGCCATCGGTTCCTCTCTTCATCCTCCATCTCCAATCGTCATGCTCTGGAGACGCTGCCGGAGTTCCGGGAGGACGCCAGAGACCTGGAGGCGCCGCAGTCCGCCAACGGAACCGCGCGCGCGGAGCGGCCCAACCCGTTCACGGACCCGTTCTTCATCGTGGAGACGCTGTGCATCATCTGGTTCTCCTTCGAGCTGCTCGTGCGCTTCCTGGCGTGCCCCAGCAAGCCCGCCTTCTTCAAGAACATGATGAACTCCATCGACATCGTTGCCATCATGCCGTACTTCATCACGCTGGGGCTGGAGCTGGCGGAGCACCAAGGCAACGGCCAGCAGGCCATGTCTCTGGCCATCCTCAGGGTCATCCGCCTCGTGCGCGTCTTCCGCATCTTCAAGCTTTCCCGCCACTCCAAGGGGCTGCAGATCCTGGGGAAGACGCTGCAGGCCAGCATGCGCGAGCTGGGGCTGCTCATCTTCTTCCTCTTCATCGGAGTCATCCTCTTCTCCAGCGCCGTCTACTTCGCGGAGACGGACGACCCGCACTCGGGCTTCAACAGCATCCCGGACGCCTTCTGGTGGGCCGTGGTCTCCATGACGACGTGGAACGGCACACTGTGCCGGTCACCATCCGGAAACCGTCGATCGTTGTCCTCGCTGTGCCCATCGCCGGCGTCCTGATCCATCGGGGCTCTGTGCATCGGCCGCGTTCCGCCCTTGCCGGTATCGTTCCAACTTCAACTACTTCTACCACCGCGAGACGGAGCACGAGGAGCAGTTCCAGTACACGCACGTGACCTGCGGGCAGCAGCCGCCTCCCGCCTTCGGGGAGCTGAAGAGCAGCGACAGCAGAGCGTCCCTGTCCCGCTCCGACGACGCGGACTCCGTCAAGTACACCAACTGCAGCCCGCGCAAAGGCGCGCTCTCCGACGTCTGAGCGCCTTTACGCACGAGCCGCGCGCGGAGTTCCCGCCTTCGTGGATGAGGTGGACCCGGACTCCCGCGCGGGGGAGCAGACTCTCAAACTTTCAGCTTATGTAGCACTTTAAGGTCTTTAACTCCGCGCACGCGCGCACGGATGCTGGTTTTAAGTTTACGCGCGCCCCAGACTTGACGGGACCAAATCCCTCTCACCTTACTGCGTGCACGTGGCTGCGCGCGCACGCCCGTTGTTTCCTGGATGCAGCAGAGCGGGGGGTCAGATGAGGAGCAGCTGCAGGATCAGAAATACCCCCAATGAGGGCAGATTTTATTTTCATCCCCGCCGTGCAAACTGCCTGCGAGACAGAGCGCAGGGCGAAGCGCCGCCGCCGCGCCATCCCCGGAGCAACAGCGCCGCCGCGCGGCCGCCAGCGCCCGCAGCGCTTCCAGCTGTTGCCATAGCAACCTTCCAGACGATTCTCAACCGTCTGCCGCAGAAATGAAGGACGCGGCGGGAACGCAGGAAGCCGCGCGCGAACCTCCATGTTGTGGAAGCCTCCATGTTGGATCACGCGCCTCATCTGGAGGGGACCGATCAGCAGATCCTGATCCCGCAGATCAGATCCTTCAGACGCTTTAGTTTCCCGCCTCAAAGTCATGAGAGCAGAAAAAAATCAGATCTTCTTAGTGTTAATATGAACTCATCAGGATCATAAACAACCTTAAAATATATCAATTAAAACACAAAAAAGTAAAATTAATGAAAGAAAAGAATGAAACGGTCAAATCTACGGCAACACAAAAGAGACAAAACAGGAGTTTTATTTTTTAACACATTTGAAGGCGTTTTTTTTTATATTTAAGATTACTTTTGTTAAAACAACAAATACGTTTAAAAAAAATAAAGCAAATAAATTAAGCAATCACACTGTGCTGTAATGTATAAAAACACAACAATGTATTTTTAAATAGTTTTTTATTATTTTGATTTGTTATTAAGAATTTAAAATCCAACAAAAAAGTTATTCTGTGTTTTTTTATTATAAAATATTCTATTTTACAAAAAAAAGGTTCTTATTTTAAAATAATTTTATTTATAAAATGTTTTAATTTAAACCGATTTTAAGGTTTAATGAGGCACAATTTCTTTATATTTTAATTTATTGCACAAAAATATTTAAAAAAAATTGAATAAAATTTAAAAATGTAATAAAATATTGTAGGAAGTGTTAAAACTGTAAGAAAGGAAGATTTATGTCATGAAAACCATCAAATCATCTCCATTTAACATTATAAATAAATTATAATGCATAAATCGTCAATTATATTATTTATGATTATAAAGTCAATGGAAAAGAAGTTTCAGATCAAAGTCTTTTTTTAATCCGGTTTACCTGTAGGATTTAAACTCCGCCCCCTTCCTTAACTTCGTTTAAATTCATCTGAATAAATAAAATAATTGAGCCACTCTGAAGCTCCTCCCCCTTTTCTCCTGGACGCTCACCTGGATGACTCACCTGCATGAGGGAACAGAGCTTCTCTGGGCCGCTGCTGGATTCTCTGAGCGAGGCGCCGATGGACCGGAACTCGGACGGGTTCTGATCCAGCAGAGGTGAGTCTCCGTTCAGCCACTAGAGGGCAGCAGAGTGACGTCACAGTTCAGTCTGCAGCTTCAGCGGGAAGAAGTTATGAGAGTGAACAGCTGGAGAAGGGGGCGGGGCTTCGTGACATGATAGAACCGAGTCAGAACTAAAGTTCCCGCCCTCCTCAAACTTTTGCTTGCTGTGACTGAAGCAGAAGTGACGCGCATGCGCAGACCCGCCGTGCTTTCAGCTGCTTCACTGGAGGTTTAATCAACATGAAGACGTTCAGAACTGAGGCTGAAGGGAGAAAAACGGTCCAAAAGAACCAACAGGGTTCTGGATCCGAGAGGGTTCCTCCACATGAGAAGAAACCAGAACTGTCTGACCTCAACCCAACAGAACCGGCCCAGTTTAAGGCGTCAGCTGCAGTCAGGTGTCGTACCGTCTTTGGCCTGCAGGTGGCAGCAGCTCCACACTGTTCATCTCCTCTGTGACGTCACAGAAAACATCAGGAACTCTGGTTCTGTTCAGGGTTTGGTTCATTTCTGGAGCATATTCCTGCTTCAAGTTCTGGTTCTGGTTCTACTGTCCGGTCACGGTTCTGGCAGGTTCCGTTCATGTTCTGTTGAAGAACCAGAACCTCAAAGCAATCCGTTCCAGTTCGGACCGGTCAGATGTGGGGGAGGGGTTCTGGCGGTCCGGCTCCCTATTACCCACAATGCACCACACAGCCCTTTCCTCTGTTTTTCTTGCTCATCTCCTCTTGTGGAGAAGCTGCCGTCATGTGACGCAGCATCACGCTTTTGCTCCGCCCCCTGTTCTGGTTGGACACAAGCAGGTAAACAGGTGGCCCCTCCCCCATGACAGACTGAGGGCAGGAGGAGGAGCTAATTTCATTGTTGACAAACAAACATCGATCTTTCTATTTTCCTCCACGAAGACTAAAACTCCAGCGTTTCCTGTCTGTCCTTGTCTCCGCCTCTTCCTGTTTGACCCGAGGTCGTGTCCGGAGTCGGCCTGCAGATCAAATCTGTCTTTAGTTTTTCTATGAAAGATAAATGTCTTCAAATATCTCAGCATCTCAGGAGCAGAAAACAGAATTTTGGTTGAAAAATATCATATGGTGAAAATACAGTGGGCGGAGCCACAAGCTCCCAGCTCCGCCCCCTTCTGATGCAGACATATAAATCCATGAATGTCGTGTTCTCCTCGTCCCTGGGTTGTGAGGGGCTCTAAGCTAGCAGGAGAGAGAGTAAACAGATGGATGATGGGAGGTGAGGGCGGGCTTTCCCCTTACTTTCTTTTTTTTATTTAACCTTTATTTATCCAGGCAGGACAGGTTACGAACAGCATTCATGTTTACAACTGAGGCCGGGCGAAAGGCCAGAAGAAACAAAGACAGAGGTCAGTGCCAACAGGCCCCGCCCACAACTCAGAGGGGAACCCGTGTCTTAGAAAACGACCAAAATGTCACCATCAAGATAAACAGACTGGAAACACTTTGACCTCCTCCAGCTACAGCCAGCAGGCGTGGCCAATCACGGCACATCGGCCACACCTGCCAGGTGAGCAGAATATGGAGGGCTCTAAACCCAGCGTCAGTGTGTGACGGGCAGAGAAGGAGCTGCAGTTCTGATCTGAAATGATCCAGAATAACCGTTAGCGCTAGCGTTAGCATCTCTGTGGTTCTGGTTTGAGTTCTGAGCTCCGATCCGCTCGCTGCCAAGCTCTGTGCTCGCGCTGCTGCTCTCTTGTTAGCATTTAGCTTCAGAATGTCAACGTAGATCACATTCAACTAGAACCAACCAGCAGAACTTTATGCAGTTTCTCAACTGAATTTGTGTCTCTTTTGTTCTGCAGGTGAAACACAGAACCAGCAGAACCAGAGAGTGAAGAACAAGAAGGTTACAGTCGACCAATCCTGGAAAGATTTAGGGAACCGTGAGACTCTGACCTTTGACCTCTGACTGAAGCTGCAGCTGAAAACCGCAGATAGAATCGATCCCGTCAAAGACGGCGGCGTCCGCCTCTTTACAGGACCAGAACCTGTGAGTCCGTCTGTCTCATTTAACATTCAAACCAAATGGTTTTTCTGCACGCTCAGGGGGCGGAGCCTGTGAAGAGGAGACCCTGGAGCTGCATGACATCACAGATCAGTTCTGATTGTTTGGATTTCTTTGGCCTTCATGAAAACACAGCAGCTCTGAGACGAATGTTGGGGGCGGGGCACAGAGTGGGCGGAGCTCTCAAGCGCCCTTTTATGCATCTGAATGTTTCTGATCAGAACTCTGCAGATCCGTCGCATCAGTTCATCTACCTCAGTCTTCACTCACGACGGAATGAAAGCTCGCCGCATCCCTGCAGAACCGGATCCCTGCAGAACCGGATCTCTGCAGAACCGGATCAATGCAGAACCGGATCTCTGCAGAACCGGATCAATGCAGAACCGGATCTCTGCAGAACCGGATCAGTGCAGAACCGGATCCCTGCAGAACCGGATCAATGCAGAACCGGATCAATGCAAAACCGGATCAATGCAGAACCAGATCAATGCAGAACCCAATCCATGCAGAACCCAATCCATGCAATACCAGATCCCTGCAGAACCGGATCAATACAGAACCGGATCCATGCAGAACCGGATCAATGCAGAACCGGAACACTGCAGAACCGGATCAATGCAAGACCAGATCTCTGCAGAACCGGATCAATGCAGAACCGGATCAATGCAGAACCGGATCCCTGCAAGACCAGATCCCAGCAGAACCACATCGTTGTAGAACCTCTGTAGAACCTGCAGCAGCATGCCCACAGACATCCTGAACGGCGCCGCAGATCAGTGAAACGGCGCCGCAGATCAGTGAAACGGCGCCGCAGATATTTGTCCTCAGACGGGATTGAAAGCATTTTTATTCTTAAGCGCATTTAAAGTTTTACTTTAACGAACATGAAAGTTCTTCAAAGGAAGTTTAGGAGCAACGACCTTCTGCTCAGAGGTTCTGATCCGGATGTAGCAAAACCAACTTTAGAAGAAACATTCATCGAGAAGAAACTGATCAGAAATGTGTCCAGAGATGAACTGCAGGTGGCGCCGCAGCAGAATTCCCATGAAGTTCTGACAGTAAAACAATCCACAGCTTCAAAAGGTCATCAGAACCGCGATCAGAACCACTGTCAGAACTGTGATCAGAACCACCGTCAGAACCATCATCAAAACCATCATCAGAACCAACATCAGAACCACCGTCAGAACTGTGATCAGAACCATCATCAGAACCACCGTCAGAACCGCCATCAGAACCACTGTCAGAACCATCATCAGAACTGCGATCAGAACTGCGATCAGAACCACCGTCAGAACCACCGTCAGAACCATCATCAGAACCGGCTATGCGTTTGGACCGGCTCGTTGTTCCGACTGCTTCGTTTGACAAACCAGCTGATTTGTGTTGTAAATGATTCATTTCTGAGCAATAAGTGAAAATCAAGTCATCGTCAGCGTAGATGATGTTTCTGTTTCTGTGCTTTAGCCCTCATGGTGCCTTAATGACATCACAGCTTTAGTTTGAGTCATTTCAATAATCACGGGAAGCTTCATACATGTATGACATGATTACTCTGTAATGAATGTACCGTTAGTCTTCCTGATCCAGAAAACCATGAATGAACCAGAGAGGACAAGACTGACCACGATGATGTCATCATCAGAGGATTTCATTTATTTTGGAATAGATTTTGCCTTGTTAGAAAACAACATATTTTTATAGTGAGATTAAGACATAAATGTTGAATTAATCTGAAAAATGTGACGACATCAGTAAATGTAACGACTCATGAATTTATTTATTTGATTATTTATTTTTGTTGAAAACTTGAGAGCAGCACTTTGTTGATCTGAAAGTTTTCTGCATTCTTCTGTTTACTGAAGTGTGTGTGTTCCTGTCTTTGTGTTGTTGTGAGGACCTGAATGTGGCAGCTCATCGTGGGGGGGGGGGGGGGGGCACTTCTGACCGTAAATGTTTGGGGGGGGGGGGGTCCTTAGAGAAGCTTAGAGAATGCAATAAGTGAATAAAAACCCTTTCAGCCAATCAGATAAGCCTTTTTGTTCCCACACAGGATTAACTTAAAAAACAACTTAAGTGATTTTAGTCATCGGATTTTTTTTAATTATTATTTTAAGGACATTTAGTGTGTAAAAATAAAAAACTATTCAATCATGTGAGTGGAAAACCTGAGTAGTAATGAGTCAAAAACAGCTTAACTGTGGTTTTTGGGAACATTTATTTGACATTTTTGTGGCATTTTAAAGTCATTTAAAATTGGTCTTTTCTATTTTAAATTCAGGTTAAGTATTTAACCTAAATGATCGTTTTTTCTGTGATAAAAATGTTTTAACTCTAACCCAAGAAAACAAATTCTTTTGGGCTTTTGGAGTTAATTTGACTGTTTTTTAAATGATTTTATTTTCTTTTATTTTCGATGGGAACAGTTAAAAACATTCAAAAAATAAATAATTATAGATACAAATGAAAAATGATTCTAAAACATTTAAAATATTTGATATATTTGGATTCTCCGGGGTTATTTATTTTCAAAAGTAACTTTCAAACTAAGAAGGAAGTTTACTGTGAGTGAAAGTTCTGAGCTGCTCATCCGGAGGTTTTCTGCTTCTGTCCGTCAAACTGGAGACAAACTTTGAGTCTGTGTGACCAAACGGGCTTCCGTAGATCCGTGACTGTATATGCAGTTCTGGAGGAGCTGGATTCTTGTGGCCTTTTCTTTCACGTCTGCGATGTTGTAAATGATTCTTCATGTTTTTATGAATGAATAAATGACTGACCTGCGGCTCCACGTGTCCGAGATGATTCCGGGTCGGGATTCTGTTCCAGAACAAAACCATCTGACCACAGATCTCCTCAGGGACATACGGCTATGATGTCATACGTGTCTATGACATCATAGTTGTCATTAATATAACTGGAGAAGCTTGGTGGACTCCTCCCACCGTGAGCCTCTGCTCAGCGGCCTCGTGGTACAGTGTCCGCCCTGAGACTGGAAGACCCAGTGCTTGGGGTTAAACCAGCGAATGGCTCCCGAGCGCGGCTGTGTCTGCAGCTCACCCCTCCCCTGGGGGAGGAGCCAATGCAGAGGAGACATTTTCCAGGTGTGTGACGACCGATGAGACTCTCAGTCGTTCTGAGGAGTTTCATAGTAAACCGGGACTCAAAAGACGGGTCAGAGGGCGGTTCCGGTCCTGGTTCTGACTGAAACCTTCTTCTGGATCATGAACCGAATGGGTCCAGTCTGAACCTCAACAACGGTGACGTTTCTCCACTGGTGGAAAGTCTTTCCAAACGTTTTGTTTTTCCCTCCAGAGGTTCTGTCTCTGGATTTGAACCGTTTACCTCATGGAATCTGAGGCTCTCTCTGATTGGCCCTTTGGATCGTTTGATCTTTGGACTTCTGAGTTCCTGGGAATCTGAGACTTCCTGCTCCAGTCTGTCTTGAATCGACGTCATTCTCACATGGTTCCACCTTCTCCGTGTTTTCTCTTCCTCTGTGGATCAGAATCTAATGAATGAGAGGAAAGGATTCCTGACTCCAGCGTCTCCACAGACCTGCTGTCAGGATCTCCTCATTCAGAGAAGATGAATCTGATCTACCAGGAGATCTGGAGATCTGGAGATCTGTTTGACCCTCTGGTTCTTGAAAGGTCGTCTGGTTTCTATGACGACGTTGACGTCTACGCTCCTGTGGAACACGGATCTGGACCTTCAGGAGTTTCATCCGACAATCATCTGCGAGTCTGAGAGGATCAAAGCTGGAGATCACCTGATCCCGACATCAAAGGCAGCATCTGTGGTCAGACGCCGTCAGGAAGCAGACGGATCTAATGTTCCACCCGGAGCCGCCTCCTTTTGTCTGAGCGGTAACTCTGTCCCGACCCGAACGGGCCGATGAGCCGAAAAGAATCCCATCATGCTTCAGTCTCTGTCTGGACCTCAGCTCTGATCTCTGAATTAATGATGAGGAGGCGGAGCTTCACTCCGGAGCGGAGAGGAACCGGCGCCTCGTCGACCTGCTGCAGCCTGGTCAGAACACGAACCGGGTCGAGTTGCAGACAGAAAACGGTTCCTGACTGCAACAAATAAACTGCTGTGATTCAATTGGTTCTGAAGACCCGAACTCTGGTTCTGACCGTTCAATAGAACTCCGGTTCTCCTGAGTCCAAAACCTGGTTCCAAAGAACGTTGGGTTTTCTGTTAAACTCTAATTATTGTAACTGTGCGGCACCTGAAGGAACTGGGTTCAGCAGAACCACGACTATTGGGTCATTTCTGCAGCAGAACCCATCATTACATATGTGTACAGGTGAGGTTCTGGTTCTGATCCGGGAAATGACCGTGTTTGTTTCTGTAAATGAATCAGGGTGAAGAGTTCAGCCCGGCCCGACCCGGCCCGCCCCCCCGGGCGCCGGCGGCTGTTAGGCCTCTAATCTTCACACTCTGGGCTTGTGGAGTCCAGAAAGTTCTGATCTCCAACGGGATAAGCCAGTAATCCAGCAGCATTCCTGTCCATTTGAGGACGGAGCGTGTTAATCTCCCCTCCCCAAACACCTCCTCCTGCACCTCCCCAACACCTCCACCAACAACCCCCCCACACCCCCCCATCACCTCCTCCTGCACCTCCCCCGACCCCTCCCCCGTCTGGAGGCAGACTCGGTTCTGATGCAGCTGGAGGTGGTACCTTCATGGTCCGTGTTCTCCTGGGTTCTGGTCTGCACCTGCTTCCACCTTCCAGTTTCTGGGTCGGACCTTCCTGCGGGTGAAGTCGGGTCCCGGATTCGTCTTTGGTTCTGGGCTGTACCATCTATGAGCAGAGGGGGGTTCTGGTGCTGAGCTCATGTATTAACTGAAGCTTTAATTGCTTAAGCTGTCACGCACAGGAGGCTAAACTGCTGCATTTGCCGCTCTGGCGCGCGCGCGCGCGTGCACGTTGAGCGGGGCGGGCTGTCAGGACCCGCGGTGAGAATCCCTCCGAGGAGGAGCAGAAATAGAGAGCTAAAAATATCTGAGCGGGATTCCCCGAGGGTCGGAGAGCTCTCAGGAAAACCTGCTGCTCTGCTGCAGCGCTGACGTCATCCTCACCACGAAACCACGCCTACAGTCTCTGTGGAACGCCCCCTGGAGGCAGACACCTTCAGGAGGCGGGCTGGACCAAAGCTGGAGGACTTTGGTTGGAAAAATCTGATCCATCATCCATCCATCATCCATCATCCATCCATCATCCATCCATCCATCATCCATCCATCATCCATCCATCCATCATCCATCCATCATCCATCCATCCATCATCCATCATCCATCCATCATCCATCCATCATCCATCCATCATCCATCCATCCATCATCCATCATCCATCCATCATCCATCCATCCATCATCCATCCATCATCCATCCATCATCCATCCGTCCATCCATCATCCATCATCCATCCATCATCCATCATCCATCCATCATCCATCCATCATCCATCCATCATCCATCCATCATCCATCCATCATCCATCCATCCATCATCCATCCATCCATCCATCCATCCATCATCCATCATCCATCCATCATCCATCATCCATCCATCCATCATCCATCCACCATCCATCCATCCATCATCCATCCATCATCCATCATCCATCCATCATCCATCATCCATCCATCCATCATCCATCCATCATCCATCATCCATCATCATCTATCATCCATCCATCCATCCATCCATCATCCATCATCCATCCATCATCCATCATCCATCCATCCATCATCCATCCATCATCCATCATCCATCCATCCATCATCCATCCATCCATCCATCATCTATCACCCATCATCCATCATCATCTATCATCCATCCATCCATCCATCCATCCATCATCCATCATCCATCCATCATCCATCATCCATCCATTTATCATCCATCATCCATCATCCATCCATCCATCATCCATCCATCCATCATCCATCCATCATCCATCCATCATCCATCCATCATCCATCATCCATCCATCATCCATCATCCATCCATCCATCATCCATCCATCCATCATCCATCCATCATCTATCATCCATCATCCATCATCATCCATCATCCATCCATCATCCGTCCATTCTCTTATCCCTCTGTATCTCTCTCAGGATCATAGATCAGATGTGATTCTCCCTGATCAGATCATCTCTCTGCTTGCTCAGCTTGTTCCTCCTTCTGCTGCCAAATTTATCACAAACCAGGAGAAACCAAAGGCTGCAGTTCCAGCAAAGACCACCGGAGGCGTGTTTCTGAAGAAGTGTCAGGACCCTAACGTGATCAGGTTGATCTAACTTGTTTAAAATGATCTCGTTCTGTCACAAACGTTCTCCTCTGGGGTTTGGGAAATCACCTGACCTGTCACATGACCATCCAGGAGGTCCATTCTGGCTCTCAGGTAGAGAACAGAGTTTCTGAAGCTAACAGAAGAATGAGAAGAAGGAAGAGCTCCAGCATCCGTCTGGATCTGCTGAACGTTTCACACCAGAACCACCATGAAGTTCTGGATGGTTCTCGGTTCCACCTCTGAGGCCTGCAGGCTCCAATCAGCTTCATGTCCACTCTAAGCCCCGCCCCCTCGCAGCTTTTACAGCGAACAACCTTCAGGCAGGGCGCTTCAGGGTCTCATTAGACCCGGCTGCTCTCAGACATGATGCATTCTGGGAAACGGGCGGGTGAAGGAGGTCGGCTCCTTCATCTCTGACAGATGATGAAGAGTTCTGTGTTTAGAGCTTCAGGTGGGTCAATCAGAACGATGAGCACGGGTCAGGATGAAGAGGCTGTAGGTTTGGAACCGCTGATGATGACACCCCCCAACCCCACCCCACCCCACCCACCCCACCCCCAGCAGAGCAGACAGAACCACATTCACTACTGCTGCGGAAAACCGAGTTCATCAACCTGAAGGTGACAGGATTTCTGCTGATAAGTTTGATAAAACCTTCAATAACACTCAAAGTTAAGGCCCGGGGCCGGATCCGGCCCTCCAGATTCTTTTATTTTATTGTTATTGATGGCCCGATGTTACCCTGTCCTTTTATAGAGAGTAACATATTGAGTTATTTAAGGTTAAAGTTAATTTATTCTGGATTAATATTAAAAAGTTAAAGTTTTAAGAATGTAATTCTGCTAGATTTTTGAAAGATTTTAGAATTTACAGAGATTGTTTAGGTTATTTTGGAGTTTAGCTAATATTTCAGCTACAGAATTCAGTTAAAAAGTTTCAGTTTTAAAGTTGTATAAACGTAGTTCCAGAAGGTTCCATGAAGGTTTCTCCTCTTCTAAGGCGTGTTTTGTGCGACTGAGTTTGACACCATTACTTTAGAGTTAGAGTCCCTTTACTAACAGTAGTTAATGCATAATTAAGCATTAATTAACTAATAATTAAAGTATAAACAACCTCTTTTATGTGTTATTTTTGTAATCCATTCGTTAGCAGAGAACTAATGATTATTCAAGCTTTTATAGTTAAAATGTTTTAAGCCTTAATGAGGTCATAATAAAGATACATACTAAAATGATAATTAAATGCATAATAAATACATAATTATATAATAAAATAATAATTTATTATCATCTTTCTTTTTTTCCAAGTTAGAATGTGAAGTTTTTAAGTTTCTTCACAACATTTATATGCAGAACTTCAGAATGAATTCATCTCAGGTAATGATTGATGTTTTTCATCGTGAACCCAACAGGACAGTTGGACGCTAAAAAAGGGGGCGGGCTGAGCGGGGGGGAGTGGTCTGGGTCTGAGGTTGACCGTGAGGTCAGCTTGAGGGAACATAACGTCTTCAATATGGAGAGTTCTCCTGAGGCAGGAGCTCACGCTCCAGACCCGGTCGCTGCTGGCGTCCTATGCTAATAAAGGCTAACGTTTCAATTCATGGGCGGCTGTGGTGCAGTGGTAGGGTGGTCGACTCCTGATCTGAAGATTCCTGTTTGATTCCTGCCTTGACCGTCCGAGGTTGGTGGCAGTGAACTACAGCAGAGCCACCACGAACGGATGAACGGGTGAACGGATGAACGGGTGAACGGATGAACAAGAGAACTGGTGAACAGGTGAACGGGTGAACGGATGAACGGATGAACAGGTGAACGGATGAACGGATGAACGGATGAACGGATGAACGGGTGAACGGGTGAACGGATGAACGGATGAACAAGTGAACGGTGAACGGATGAACAGATGAACAGGTGAACGGATGAACGGATGAACAAGTGAACGGGTGAACGGATGAACGGATGATGACGGATGAACAGGTGAACGGATGAACGGATGAACAGGTGAACGGATGAACAGGTGAACGGATGAACAGGTGAACGGATGAACAGGTGAACATGAACGGATGAACAAGTGAACGGGTGAACGGATGAACGGATGAACAGGTGAACGGATGAACGGATGAACAGGTGAACGGATGAACAGGTGAACGGATGAACGGATGAAGGTGAACGATGAACGGATGAACAAGTGAACGGGTGAACGGATGAACGATGAACGGACAGTGAGAGATGAACGGATGAACAAGTGAACGGGTGAACGGATGAACATGAACGGATGAACGGGATGAACAGGTGAAACGGAATGAACGGATGAACAAGTGAACGGTGAACAATGAGATGAACGGATGAACGACTATGAACGGATGAACAGGTGAACGAATGAACGGATGAACAGGTGAACGGGTGAACGATGAACAACGATGAACGGATGAACGGATGAACGGATGAACAGTGAAGAGAACGGGTGAACGGGTGAAGTGAACGGATGAACAAGTGAACGGGGTGAAACGGATGACATGAAGGTGAACAGGTGAACGGATGAACAGGTGAAACGGACTGAACGACTGAGTGATGAACGGACGATGAACGGATGAACGAAGTGAACGGATGAACAGGTGAAGACGGAACGTGAACGAACGGTGAATGAACGGCATGAACAGGTGAACTGAGATGTGAGACGATGAACGGATGAACGGGAACGAACGGGAGAACTGACATGAACGATACGAACGGATGAACAGATGGAACGGTAAGTGAACAGTTGCGGATGAACAGGTGAACGGATGAGCGGGTGAACAGGTGAACGGATGAACAGGTGAACCGGTCTGTGACTGAGCAGCGCTTTCGGTCTTCCAGGAAGGTAGAAAGAAATTCTCTATTTTAAGCAACAATCCTGAGTGAAACGTTTCTTACATCCATCAGGACGGAGTTCTCCAGATTCAATGTCAATAACACTAAACCATGCTAAAGCTAACACGCTAACAACCAAATGTTACAGAATCAAAGGTAGGCGGGGCTTTCATACTGGAGCTCAGAGCATGATGACGTGACAGCACCAGTTGACCAATCACAAAATTCCACTGCAATACCTCATTTCAATCTGTAGGGGGCAGCACTCAGACGGTTTAAACTACAATTTCAGAAATTAAATTTCAAAAATTGTTGCAACAGACAAGCCCTTTTAAAGCCCCATTTACAGAGGTGAACAGATAAAAGAATTGGAGTGTTTGGTGACCCTTTAATCTGTGCTTTGCTCTGCAGAGACAAATGTTAGAGAAGAGATCTTTGTTGTTCAGTGTCTTTATTTCATGGCTGTGAGTCACAACAACAACTTCTACTGAACTTATTCATGCAGGGAGCGTCTCTGAACAGACTCTGAACAGACTCCAGCTTAAGTTTTCAACCGTTAACAGATCCTGTTGATGGTTGAAAAGCTTCAGCAGATCAGAGAACATGACGTCTGCAGCTCCGGTTGACCAGCAGAGGAAGACTTTCTCTCCTTCGTCCTGTTTAATTCATGCTTCCTCCATTGTGTCTGCGGCTCTGATCCGCTGTTTCCGTCCGGCGCTCGGGGGGCGTGTTCGACAGAACCTCTGCTGGTTCTGCTGCTGCCTCCCATCTTTAATTCATGAGAAGCTGCGCCCGCCTCCTGCTGGAGGAAACAGGAAACCCCGCGCCGCTCTGAGCAGGTAACCGAGGCGACACCTGGACCAGGACGCCGCCGCCACGAATCCTGATTGGAGGCTGAGGATGGAAGGGTCAGCAGTCCCCCCCCCCCCTCCAATCTGTCACTTGGCCCGTCTCTCCGTGTGCTCCCGTGACTCCAGGAATAGAACTGCTGCTGGGGGGGTGGGGGGCTACTAAAAATAGCAAACAAGAGGATCTGTCTGCTGTTATACAAGCATCTCATGTTTATGAATGGGGGGGGGGTGATTATGTGTGAAAGTGCTGATGAAGATCCAACTGAACCCATACCATGAAGCCTCCACCGCGCTTTACTGCTTAGTGTATTGACACTGGAAGACTGAAACACTCATCAGCTGGAAGACTACTTTCAATGGGGGGGGGTAGAACCCTAGTTTAGATGACCATTCAGGTCTATGAGTTCCTCTGGGGGGAGGGGCTAAAGCAGAGACAGAAAAAGTGCGACAAAAATGCTGCAGACTATGTACTATGCTGCAATGATGCTGCAGGAACCTGGAATCTGTAAGCTCCACCCCTCAGCTTCACCTCTATGCTGATGACACTGAGCTGTGCTCTTTATACAAGAATATAGGTCTGATGCTCCTCCCTCTTGGTCTACAGCTCCTCCCTCCTGATCTGATGCTCCTCCCTCCTGATCTGAAGCTCCTCCCTCCTGGTCTACTCCTCCCTCCTAAATTTAAAGCTCCTCCCTCCTGATTTACAGCCCCTCCCTCCTTATCTGAAGCCCCTCCTTCCTGGTGTTAAGCTCCTCCCTCCTGATCTGATGCTCCTCCCTCCTGGTGTTAAGCTCCTCCCTCCTGATCTGATGCTCCTCCCTTCTGATGTGAATCTCCTCCCTCCTGGTCTGCTCCTCCCTCCTAAATTTAAAGCTCCTCCATCCTGATCTGAAACTCCTCCCTCCTGATCTGATGCTCCTCCCTACTGATCTACAGCTCCTCCCTCCTGATCTGAAGCTCCTCCCTCCTGATCTGAAACTCCTCCCTCCTGATCTGATGCTCCTCCCTCCTGATCTGAAGCTCCTCCCTCCTGATCTACTGCCTTCTAAATTTAAAGTTCCTCCCTCCTGGTCTACAGCTCCTCCCTCCTGATGTGAAGCTCCTCCCTCCTGATCTGAAGCTCCTCCCTCCTGGTCTACAGCTCCTCCCTCTTGATCTAGAGCTCCTCCCTCCTGATGTGAAGCTCCTCCCTCCTGATCTGAAGCTCCTCCCTCCTGGTCTACAGTTCCTCCCTCTTGATCTAGAGCTCCTCCCTCCTGATGTGAAGCTCCTCCCTCCTGAGCAGCAGTTTGTGGTCCAGCTCAGTGGCCCTGTGGTAGAGTGTCTGAGTCTGACCAAAGTCTCCCTGTCATGGTTGGATTGGGGGGGTTAAACCACTAAATGGTTCCTGAGCGCGGCTGCGTCTGCAGCTCACCGCTCCCCCAGGGGGAGGGGTCAATTCCAAAGAACAAATGTCGCAATCCTCTGATGAGGTTTCTGGACCCGTTCTCCTCTCAGAACCGGACCGGGTTCCTGCCTCCTCTGTGTGGATGAATCTGCATGTGCAGCAGATGGTTCTGACCCAGACCTTAGAGACCTGGACCTGGACCAGAGTGTGAATGTGGGGGGGTCAGAGGTCAGCGCAGCAGATGGATGGGGGCGTCAGCGGCCGCCTGAGCGTGACCGAGCACAAACATCTCCCTGAACGTTTCCTCTCCTCCTGGGGGGCGGGGCTCTATCAGCTGCTGGACACAGAGGCCCGTAACGATAGAACCCCCCCAAACGAGGACGCCCCGTCCGTCCTCTCGGATGGTTCTGGAAGATTCTGCTTGTTTCCCGTCGTCACCTCCAGAAATGATCGTGTCCAGCTTCCACCTGGGCCGCTTTCCAGCCCCCCCCCCCCAGCTGACCCGGCTTCCTGCGGCCTGCGGCGTCCATCTGCCGGGCGATCTGCGGCACAAACAAACGGGCTGGACCGGGGGACGAGGTCCATCCCCACAGAACCTGCAGCCCGGCCCGGAGCTGTCCGTGGTTCTGAACGTCCTGCAGAAAGTCAATGATGAAGAGCGTGATGACATCATCATCATCACTGTCCTACAACTGGATCATTGAAGCTCCGTCATCTGATAAGAATAATGTTTCTGAAATGTAAACGGAACAAACGACAGAACTTTACTAAACTGATCGGATCCAAAGATCAGAAGCTCCGCCCACTGTACGGAAACAAGAGCAAGCAGGTTTCTGGACCCCCCCCATGAATGTTTGTGGGTGTTGAAGATCTTTAACCTCCTGTTGTTGTTGTTCAGAACATCATGTTCTGTTTGGGAGTCACGTATGTGAGAACCAGTTGTTGTTGTTGTTGTTTGTTTGTTTTCTTCACTGGAGAAAACAGAGCCCCCCACCCCCCGCCCCCTCCCCTCAGGAAGCTGACTCAGCAGAATTCTCTACATCCTGATGACGTCAGGACAGACGCTTCTGGACTCTCTAAAAACATCAGAAGATTGTTCTGGATCTCTTTCCTCTTCTGACTCTGAGGTGTGATCCTGATCTGATCTGATCTGATCTGATGTGTTTGGATCCTGTGTCTTCTTGCGGTGTTCCTCAGGGCATCATCTCA
Organism: Oryzias javanicus; assembly: GCA_003999625.1. Classification (NCBI taxonomy): domain Eukaryota; kingdom Metazoa; phylum Chordata; class Actinopteri; order Beloniformes; family Adrianichthyidae; genus Oryzias; species Oryzias javanicus. Next base: position 17,950,455 of record CM012459.1, read on the forward strand.
GGACATCCCTTCTTCTCCCTGCAGGTCGAGGGTTGAATTCCCTTCAGACACTTCAAACTAAAAAATATTTTTTTCTAGTTTTTCTGGATTTTGAAACATTTTTATGCAAAAGATTTAAAAATCTGACATTAAAACTAAAACTTTTTTGTCTTTTTATTGACATTTTATTCATTTATTAGAGTTTTTTTTATTGGTCCTCCATTCAGCACAAGGCGCGGGGGGTGGGCGGGGGTCTGATGTCTGTTTTTCCCGCCGTGGACCTCCTCGCGCGTGGACTCGGAGCCGCGGTGAGCTGTCCTCCTGTTACCATGGAAACACGCTGGTATTTACTCCATCACGCCGCTCGGAGTGGCGCAGCGGCTCCGCAGCCAATCAGGAGGCCGGAGCGCCGCGCTCCTCCGCGCCGCAGACTCTTGCAGCTGCACGCGGACAGTTTGACACCCGCAGCTGCTTACATAACGCTGCAGCGCGCGCGCCGCGGCAGAACCTGGAGAGGCGCGCGCGCGCGCGCTGCGGAGCCGCAGCTGCGGTTGCGCACATACAGTAGAGGACTGAAGTACCAACTGTGCGGTACAGTCAGGCTGCATTGCGTCGGACACCCCCCGCCCCCCCCTCCTCCCCTCGCGCTCTTCTCCTCCAAGCCCCTCCCTCTCTCACTCACTTCATGAGATCCCGCAATATGTCTCCAAATTAGCGCGCGGGTCTGCCGTCCGCATCCTCGCGCGCCTTTTTTTTCTTTTTAGGTTCTTGCACCGTACCCCCCCCCCCCCCTCCTCCTCCTCCTCCTCCGCGCGGATGCCGCAGCGTCCTGCTCTCCCGCCATGGCAGCCCGGTCCCGCGCGTCTCTGCTGCGTGATTTGTCAGCCGGGATTTTGGCTGCGGAGTTCCGAGCCGTCTGAAGCGTCCTGCTCCTCCTGCTGCTCCTGCTGCTCCTGCTGCTCCTCCCGCTCCTCCTGCATCCCGCCTGAAAACCAACACCAAGAGGATACGGATGTTGACCAAGACAACATAGTCCATTAATATTTCAGAGATCCAGAAAGGCGATCCCGCATTAAAGCCGCGCGGAGGCGGGACAGGTGCACACAGACGGTCACCGCTCTGCAGGTAGGCTGGCTTGGTTCTGTTCTGGTCTGTTCTGGTTCTGTTTTGGTTCTGGTTTGTATTTGTTCTGTGCAGCTTGTGTTCTGTATTTGTTCTCTTTCTGTTCTTCTCGTTTTCTGGTTTGTTCTGTTCTGATTCTGCTCTGGTTCTGGTTCTGCTCTGGTTCTGGTTTCCTCTGTTCTGGTTGCCCTGATGAATCTCAGAGCTGCAGCAGAACTTGTCAGCTGCTCTCGGCTTGACGCTCTGCTCCTCCTCACTCTCAACGCTCTGCTTTCTTCCAGGCTTGAAAGATGATCGGCTCAGAGATGATGGCGGCGGCGATGATGAAGACGATGGCGAGGCAGAGCCTGCGCATCTCCTGAAGCCAGCGGGAGCTTCTTCCCTCCTCGTCCGAACGCCACCACCTCCTCCGGGGCAGGATGACCGTGGTGTCCACGGAGAACATGGACGACACCTCCACCCTGCCGGGTCACCCGCAGGACCCCTACCCGCTCGACGACGACCACGACGACCACGACTGCTGCGAGCGCGTGGTCATCAACATCTCCGGGCTGCGCTTCGAGACGCAGCTGAAGACGCTGGCTCAGTTTCCTGAAACGTTGCTGGGAAACCCGAAGAAGCGGATGCGTTACTTCGACCCGCTCCGGAACGAGTACTTCTTCGACCGGAACCGCCCCAGTTTTGACGCCATCTTGTACTACTACCAGTCCGGGGGCCGGCTGAGGAGGCCGGTCAACGTCCCCCTGGACATGTTCTCCGAGGAGATCAAGTTCTACGAGCTGGGCGCCGAAGCCATGGAGAAGTTCCGGGAGGACGAGGGCTTCATCCGGGAGGAGGAGCGGCCGCTGCCGGAGAAGGAGTTCCAGCGACAGATCTGGCTGCTGTTCGAGCACCCGGAGAGCTCGGGCCCCGCCCGCGGCATCGCCATCGTTTCCGTGATGGTCATCCTCATCTCCATCGTCATCTTCTGTCTGGAGACTCTCCCGGAGCTGAAGGAGGATCCCAACGACCGGATCCAGGTGGTGGGGAACGGCACCATCTACTACAAGGCCAGCGTGCTGACGGACCCGTTCTTCGTGGTGGAGACGCTCTGCATCATCTGGTTCTCCTTCGAGCTGATCGTGCGCTTCTTCGCGTGTCCCAGCAAGGCGGCGTTCTTCAAGAACATGATGAACTCCATCGACATCGTCGCCATCATCCCGTACTTCATCACGCTCGGCACGGAGCTGGCCGACGACCAAGGCAACCGCGAGGGCAAGGCCGGCGGCGAGCAGGCCACCTCGCTGGCCATCCTCAGGGTGATCCGCCTGGTGAGGGTCTTCCGGATCTTTAAACTGTCCCGCCACTCCAAAGGGCTCCAGATCCTGGGGCAGACTCTGAAGGCCAGCATGCGGGAGCTGGGGCTGCTCATCTTCTTCCTCTTCATCGGCGTGATTTTGTTTTCCAGCGCCGTTTACTTCGCAGAAGCCGAGGAGAAGGGGTCGTTCTTCACCAGCATCCCCGAGGCCTTCTGGTGGGCCGTGGTGTCCATGACCACGGTGGGCTACGGGGACATGTACCCCGTCACCATCGGGGGGAAGATCGTGGGCTCTCTGTGCGCCATCGCCGGCGTCCTGACCATCGCGCTGCCGGTGCCGGTCATCGTCTCCAACTTCAACTACTTCTACCACCGCGAGACGGAGGGCGAGGAGCAGGCGCAGCTGCTCAACGTCAGCAACCAGAACTTGGCGTCGGAGAGCAACTCGAGCCGCCGCAGCTCCTCAGCCATCAGCAAGTCGGAGTACATGGAGATAGACGAGGACTTGAACAACAGCATCGACAACTTCAGGGAAGCTAACCTGAGGACTGCCAACTGCACGGCCCCCAGCCAGAACTGCGTCAACAAGGGGAAGCTGCTCACCGACGTGTGAGGCCCCCGCCGACCAGCGCTGTAAATATTGTAGAAAGACTCCGCCCCCCCGGGGGCATTTAATCAATTTTTCCATCAGTTCATACAGGAGAGCAGAGTAACAGTTACTCAAACTGCCGTTTTAAAGTTCAAGTCCCATCAGTGGTCACGTACTGAGGTGAGACGCATTTGACCCCTCCCCTGGGAGAGCGGTGAGCTGCAGACACAGCCGCGCTCGGAACCGTTCGGTGGTTTGAACCCCCAATCCAACCTCTTAATGCTGAGTGTCGAGTAGGGAGGCCAATTTTAAGAGTCTGGATTTGAACCCACCACCCTGCAGTCTCAGGGCGAACACTCCGCTACAGGGCCACTGAGTTGGTCACATGGGGGGGCTGGTTCAAACGTCTTAATTATCAGATGAGCGCATTCCAGAGAGTTTCTGAGAGTTGCATCCCGGACAAGCCCCCAAAATTCACATTCATTTCTGTAGGTTCTGATTCGGATCTCCGCCCCCCTGGGTGCGGGTTCTGTCCGGTCTGCCTCCTCGGTGCTGCAGAACCGGATCGGTACCTGAAACTGCCAGATCTTTTAGAGAATCAGCTTCCTGTCGGAGTTCCCTCCATCTTTAAAACAACTGCCGCTTATGCAACAGAAGGGACTCAAACCATGACCCCCCGCCGCAGGAGGCGTTAGCATCCACCCGCCGCAGGAGGCGTTAGCATCCCCCGCCGCAGGAGGCGTTAGCATCCCCCCGCCGCAGGAGGCGTTAGCATCCACCCGCCGCAGGAGGCGTTAGCATCCACCCGCCGCAGGAGGCGTTAGCATCCCCCCGCCGCAGGAGGCGTTAGCATCCACCCGCCGCAAGAGGCGTTAGCATCCACCCGCCGCAGGAGGAGGCGTTAGCATCCAGCCGCCGCAGGAGGCGTTAGCATCCACCCGCCGCAGGAGGCGTTAGCATCCACCCGCCGCAGGGGGCGTTAGCATCCACCCGCCGCAGGAGGAGGCGTTAGCATCCACCCGCCGCAGGAGGCGTTAGCATCCACCCGCCGCAGGAGGCGTTAGCATCCACCCGCCGCAGGAGGAGGCGTTAGCATCCACCCGCCGCAGGAGGCGTTAGCATCCACCCGCCGCAGGAGGCGTTAGCATCCACCCGCTGCAGGAGGCGTTAGCATCCAGCCCCCGTCAGGAGGAGGAGCCCCGTTCCCGGACACCCTTTGGATTATAGCCGACTCGGGGGTTTTTCGTTGGAACCGTCGCGGCGCCCGGACGGAGTATCTGGCGCACTGCCACAGCCGTTGCTGCCGCCCGCCACGGGTGACCCTGTGGGACGCCGTGCAACGCATGTGGAGACGCTCTCCTCTTCTGTCAGCATGCACATGACGTTACCTCAGTTCTTTTTTACATTTTCGTCTCCTCCTGGATTCTATCTCTCATTTGTTTTCACCAAAAGTGCACTGACTTCTTCTCGTGTTTTTTTGGAGCATTTCCGTGTTGAATGTTTAAGGGAACAGGAACTCTTCTTCGCTGAAGACCATGGCATGTCAAAACACTACAGCATTATGGCCTAACTAGCTATGATATAGCTGCGTATACTCAATGCATGACGTCAGTATTAAACTGCCTGTAGTTGTAAGGGGAGCTGGAGGATGGTGGGGGGGCAGGAGGAGGTGCATGACGGAGCGAACTGTCAGGGAGGGGGCAAAAACGCCAAAAAAAAAATCCAGAAAAACTGGAAAAAAAGAGTTTCATGTCTCCAGAAGAGATTCCAGAGCTCCATCCTCCGTTTGTGTTCGTCTACGATGGGTCGGCCGCTGCTGTCCGTGACCTTTCACCCCTCAAATTGACTTTAAAGAGTCTGGAGAAGGAAGGCAGAGCAACGTCCCACTGAGACGTGGATCTAAAATTAGCTCGCAGTGCCTTGAACCGCGTCTCCGAATAGATCTGATCAAAGTGCCTCCCGTCAGCAGAAAGAGCAGCTCAACTCGTCCTGCCATACCCGCGCCCGGCTGCCGCACCGCGCGGGACGACACACAGCTGGCGCCGCGGCCACCGCCGCCGCACTCGTGTTTAGGGTTTTTGCTGTCCGTCAGGTGAGCAGATGCTGGAGGTCAGAGGTCAGGAGGAGGTCCTCTTCATGATGGAGTTGATCAGATAATCTGGACTGATCTGTCAGACTGACGCGTCAGAAATCAGTCATGGATGAATTTGGAGGAGTTTGTGGATTAACAGACGACTGAAGGGAACCAAATCCTCCGTCTGATGCAGATTTACAGGTGATGTGAAAGATCAGATTACAGATTAATCAGATTACCTGATCAGGTTAAATCCACTAGATTATTTATGTCTCTAAAAGTCAGTTAAGTACGAACAGATAATCAGTGAGAGCCGTATGCTGCAGGGCGGCACAGTAGTGTAGTGGTTGGCACCCTCACCTCACAGAGGAGTCTCTGGTTCGATTCCCAGCTCCTGCTGATCATTATTATTGATCCTCATGAAGTTCTGACCGGGACATGTGGACAGGTTTAGAGGCGGAGCCTCTGCGCAGAAGCCCCCCCCGTGCCCCCCAGAGACAGCTGACGGCTCCTGCAGGCTGCTCCTGCAGAGGGAGGCTGACGGATGCGAGGAGGCACGCCGCCTCCCCTCTGCAGAGGCTGAACGTTTCTGCAGGCGCCAGTCGCTCTGCACGCCAGCAAAATGGCGCTTCTGCAGGAGGAGGAGGAGGAGGGGGGGGGGGGGTTAGAGATATGAAATATGGCTCATGTTTTAACACTGCCGAGGATGTGAAGTTTTAGAAGAACATCCGCCTTTCTGTTTGGATCATGGGGGCTCAGAGATCCAGATTCCTGCCTCTCACTGCAGCGCCCCCTGCTGTGAGGAGAGCTACGATCACTGCCTGAAAAATGAGGAGATACGGTTCTGTTGGGGGGGTGACGGGTCAGAGAGATCCACGCTAAGAGGAGTGTCGTTTATCTCTGAGATGAGGACGTGAGTCCAGAGCTAAACAGTTTAGTTTAGTTCTGAGTTTGGTTCTGGATCAGACTGGGTCGGACTCCTGAGTCCTGCAGTTCTGGAGTCACAGCATCTGGGCCGTAACTCTCCGTCCTGAATGTCAGAAGATTTAAAGTCCGGCTGCCGTGACTCAACTTTATGGCATGAGAACCTTCACCAATCGCACCAGACTTGAACTTCTTCTGCCTTGTTTCCACTGAACGGTCCGGACCGGACCGAACCGGTACAGGATTTTAAGGTGTTTCCATTATAATGAACCTTTGTGCCCTGTTGGTCAGGCCCGGCCCTGGACGGAAATCTAATTTTCTCCCCCGCAGGGTCAGAAATTCAGATGTTTGAGCTGCTGCTGGACCGACAGCGCCATCATCAGCCAATAGCAAAGGTGATAGGAGGAGCATTTAAATGTACAGGTGTTGAGAAAAACTAGATCGCCAGTTAAATTCAACTGTTTCCACCAAAATGTGGAGCGGGTCTCCGAGCAAGATTATATAAGTGAAACTGACAAACCTCTGCTTTGAACTCGTCTTTTCCTTTTTTCATCCTTACGGCTGGTTCACACCGGACATGGAAGCGCCGCGGAAGCGCCGCGGAAGCGCGAAACGGAGGCCGGTCCCGTTCAGCGCCATTGTTGGCCTGTGGAGCGGTTCACACCAACCGCGGAGCGCGGCGGTCCTCCGTGGAAGTTTCGCGCTGTGCAGCGGATCATTTTGGCGTCTGGTCTATTTTGTATGCGAGCCACGAGTGATCCGTGTTAATTCTGACAGGAAGTTACATCAAGATATATGAGAAAATCAGGTTTATTCTCAAAATCAAACCAATTTTTCACAATAAAACACAAAGACTGACGAATGCGATCATGTTTTTGCATCTGAACAGACTTTAGTGATAAAAATAAACACACCATCACCACACAGACACACTTCTTTCTGTGAGTCTTAAAAGATAAATGAAAGAAGGGTAGGCCTACTAAGTACTACTACTTGTTTCTTCTTAGCAGAAAAATTAGGTCATATTTTTAGAATATTAACTTACCCATGATGACGAAAACAGAAAAAAAAAAGCTCTAGCAGAAGGGCGACTGTTCTGTCGACCGTTGTGGAAAAATGCGCGTCTGGTGTGAATTTCAGGATAGAGTTGATGCTACGAGCACTCCAGTCCGCGACGCGTCCGTAGCGCTTCCAGGGTGCTTTCACAGCTATTGTGAACCTAGCATTAAAGTTTTAAAAAGCACTAATAGCGGCAACATCACTGCAGAGTTGTGTTGTGTCAAAACTGACGAAAAAGAAAGAAGAGAATATATATATATATATATATATATATATATATATATATATATATATATATATATATATTATATATATATATATATATATATATATTATATATATATATATATATATATATCTATATATATCTTATATATGTATAAGAGGTTTCATATACATATATATATATATATACACATATACACATATATATATATATATATAATATATATAGATATATATATATAGATCCAAACAGCTGTCGTTGCACCATTATGACGTCATTGGTCTACACCCCGCATGTGTCTTGATGGTCCAACTTTCAATGGAGACACTTCTCCGGACCGGACCGGTCTGGACCGCTCAGTGGAAACGAGGATTGGTTTAAGGTGGTGCTGAAGGGGGAAGTTCTGGTAGAATGAGAAGGTTGAAAGACCCGGTGGGTGTCTGAGGAGAACAGCAGACATTTGTCCTTAAGGAGTGAAACTTAAGTGGTTTGGTTGAGATGTTTCCTCCTGTGGTTCAGATTCTGTTTCATTTGGACCTCATCAGAACCTTCAGGACTGAAGAGCTTCATGTTCTGGTGTCGGTGTAGACGCTCCGTTCAGGATAAGTTCTGAAAAATGAAGTTTCTGGTTTGAAGACGGCTGGTTGAGCTGCAGACACCAGAACTGGTCCTGTTGAATTTGTTAGAACTTCTTCATTTCATGTTCCAATGTTTCTTCAGTAGATTTGATGAGTGGAGGAGGTATCAATGCGATCATGCAGCAAAGCACAAGAGACGACATTCCTTCTGTCTGGACTCAGAAACCTGAATCTTTCCGTTTCACGTTGAGCTTTCACTGCCGATCTTTCCCAAACTGCTGATGTTTGAGTTGCTGCGAGCCGCCCGGCAGCTGTGTGTCGTCCTGCGAGTTTCAGTAGACTGAGATTTGTCGGTTTAATGCTCGTTTCTGATTCATCCAAAATCCATTTAAAACAGGATTCATCCCAACCAGAGAAACGACCAAATTCTCCAGTTTTTCTGACAAAAACACCTCTTCTGATTTAAAGTAAGAGTAAAAACTTCTGCAGCAGGAACATCAGAAAGACCAAACCAGCTTCTAGAACAGACTCTCCATCAAAGACGAGCTTCTGTCGGGAAGATCCCTCCAGGGCGGAGCCTTCCTGACGTCCATCAGTCACCTCCGTCTCACTTTCATTTGCTGATTCATTTCCCAAAGAGAAACGTTTGCTGCTTTTCCAGAGGTGGAAGCTTTCGGTCCCATTTCGCTGTGAGTTTGTGGTTTCTTCTGTGCAGGAGCGGCTGCTGCATGACGAGGCAGGCGCTCCTGGAACCGTCTCCATGTCCGTCTGACCGGAGAAATGCTTCTTTTGCACAAACTTCAGGTGGAGTTCAGAATAATGGACTAAGCTGGGAGGAAACGAGGCGTTCCGGAGCGTTCCGGAGCGTTCCTGGGAGCGTGTAGTGACTCAAGTGTTCAGAGAAAAAGCCATGATGAAGGTGAGGAGGAGGAGGGAGTAGGGGCAGCTCCCTGACCCCGGGGGGCGGGCGCTCGTTTGTCTCGTCTGTTCTCATTGGCTGCTGCAGTAAAGCGTGCTGCCGTTCATTGGTGAGGTTCTCACCTATGCAAGGTTCGTCAGACTCATCCTAATGCAGAGGTTTCAATAAAATGTGACAAATGAAACCCTCAGACTTCACTTCCTTTATGTCCATTAAGCTGTTTCTATGATGGATGGATGGATGATGGATGAATGGATGAATGGATGGACGATGGATGAATGATGGATGGATGGATGGATGATGGATGGATGGATGGATGGATGGATGATGGATGGATGATGGATGGATGGATGGATGGATGGATGGATGGATGATGGATGGATGGATGGATGGATGATGGATGAATGGATGGATGATGGATGAATGATGGATGGATGGATGATGATGGATGATGGATGGATGGATGGATGGATGGATGATGGATGGATGGATGGATGGATGATGGATGAATGGATGGATGATGGATGAATGATGGATGGATGGATGATGGATGGATGATGGATGGATGGATGGATGGATGGATGGATGGATGGATGGATGATGGATGGATGATGGATGGATGGATGGATGAATGATGGATGGATGGATACATGATGGATGGATGGATGAATGATGGATGGATGGATGGATGGATGACGGATGGATGGATGGATGGATGGATGGATGATGGATGGATGGATGATGGATGGATGATGGATGGATGGATGGATGGATGATGGATGGATGATGGATGGATGGATGATGGATGGATGGATGATGGATGGATGATGGATGAATGGATGGATGATGGATGAATGATGGATGATGGATGGATGGATGGATGAATGGATGGATGATGGATGGATGGATACATGATGGATGGATGGATGAATGATGGATGGATGGATACATGATGGATGGATGGATGATGGATGGATGGATGGATGGATGATGGATGGATGACGGATGGATGGATGGATGGATGATGGATGGATGGATGATGGATGGATGATGGATGGATGGATGATGGATGGATGGATGATGGATGGATGGATGATGGATGGATGATGGATGGATGATGGATGGATGGATGGATGATGGATGGATGGATGGATGAATGATGGATGGATGGATGATGGATGGATGGATTATGGATGGATGATGGATGGATGATGGATGATGGATGATGGATGGATGGAATTCCAGCAGGAGCTAAACGAACACAGGAACCTGAACTGCAAAGCTTGGAATACTTTCAAAATAAAACAGGAAGTAAAACTCTAATACTGAGAGAGAAAACTACAACCAGGAAGAATCAGGAAACAGCTGATCAAGTCACTGGACGGAGAAGGCGGGAAAAGGTTGAAATAAAACCCACAGAGAGGAGGGAGAGGATGAAGAATGATTCTGCCTTCACCACAGCGCCCCCTCTGGACAGAAGGAAGAGTGCGGCTCCAGCAGGAAGGTCGCATGACTCACGGTCTGTCCTGCAGCCAGGGTCTCTGTGTCCTGCCCTTTCCCGTTAGTCGTCACTCCTGATTTCACCTCCTCTCCCTCCTTCCTCCTTCATCTCCTCTGATCTGAGGCTTTGGATGTCTTTTATTTTTAACTGTTTTGTTTCCTGTTTTCCTTCCTGTTCATATATTATCATTCCTGCATGTTTGTCCGCTCTGACCTCCGTCTCCTCCATCTCATGAACGTCTGGCTGCCGTCCTCCTCCTGATGAGCAGAACCTTCACACCTTCATGGAGCTTTGCTGAAGTCTCTCCCTCCTGTTTTGCTTTTTTACAGACATTTTTGTTGTTTTCCTGCATGAATCATGCGCCGCGCCGCGCAGCCGAGTAAACGCTGTGAGTGTTTGCTGGAACGGAGAGGAGCTTTTTCTGTCCATATGGAGACGCAGAGACAGCCCGGGGGCAGAGTGCATGTTAGGTTAGTGTGGGAGGATGGAGAGGGAGATCCAGAGGAGAAAAACAGAGCGCAGGAGGAGGAGGAGGAGGAGGAGGAGGAGGAGGAGGAGGAGCGCAGTCAGATGGAGCTGATTTGTCAGAAGAGATTCTATTGATGAACAGAGAACTCTCATCAGATTGAGATACAGGAGGAAGGATTTGCATGTTTTAGGAGGGGCGCCACTGGATCCAGTGTTGCTTATATCAGGTAGTGTGGAATTCTTAGCAGGTCAGCTCTCTCATAGATAAGCAGTGAAAGCGATATATTGGCGAGTCACTTTGTACGATAACAGAAGCATTTTTTCAGTTGCTAGGTCAGTCTCCAGGCTGTGCAGCAGGTGCATTTGTATGACGCTCTGTCAGTTGTGATGACAGTTGTTTAATATTAGTCACTTCTGTTGACAAGTTGTTATCAGTCACTATATGCAGTCGTTGTGATACAGTTGATATAATAATAGTCTACTGTACACTATCTCTGTGTGCAGTCGTTTATATAGTCGTTGTTGCTCCATTGTTACTATTCGCTGTGGCATTTTTATTATACAGTTTGTGTGCGGATGTGCAGTTTGTGTGCATTGTTTATACAGTCGCTCTGTGCAGTTGTATTGTTATAGTTTTTTTTTTATAGCAGTCGCTGTGTGCAGTTGTTTATATCACAGTCGCTGTGCAGTTGTTTATACAGTCGCGTTGTGTTGTTTTATATACAGTCGCTCGTTGTATATACAGTTTGTTATATATAGTTGCTCTGTGCAGTTGTTATATACAGTCGTTTTGTGCAGTTGTTATATACAGTCGCTCTGTGCAGTTGTTATATACAGTCGCTCTGTGCAGTTGTTATATACAGTTGTTGTGTGCAGTTGTTATATACAGTCGTTGTGTGCAGTTTTTATATACAGTCGCTGTGTGCAGTTGTTATATACAGTCGCTCTGTGCAGTTGTTATATACAGTTGTTGTGTGCAGTTTTTATATACAGTCGCTCTGTGCAGTTGTTATATACAGTCGCTGTGTGCAGTTGTTATATACAGTTGCTCTGTGCAGTTGTTATATACAGTCGCTGTGTGCAGTTGTTATATACAGTCGTTGTGTGCAGTTGTTATATACAGTCGCTCTGTGCAGTTATTATATACAGTCGCTCTGTGCAGTTGTTATATACAGTTGTTGTGTGCAGTTTTTATATACAGTCGTCTGTGCAGTTGTTATATACAGTCGCTTTGTGCAGTTGTTATATACAGTTGTTGTGTGCAGTTGTTATATACAGTTGCTGTGTGCAGTTGTTATATACAGTCGCTCTGTGCAGTTGTTATATGCAGTCGCTGTGTGCAGTTGTTATATACAGTCGCTCTGTGCAGTTGTTAAATACAGTCGCTCTGTGCAGTTGTTATATACAGTTGCTGTGTGCAGTTGTTATATACAGTCGCTCTGTGCAGTTGTTATATGCAGTCGCTGTGTGCAGTTGTTAAATACAGTCGCTCTGTGCAGTTGTTATATACAGTCTGCATTAAAGTTCGTCCTGACCGTTTTGAAGCGGTTTTCTTGCAGATCTGAGATCTGATCTGACATATCTGCATCATGAAGCTCCTCTAAGTGTTGTCCTGCGCTCAGCTGTCCTGTTCCCAGGAAGTGCCCCCTGTATTTAGTTTACAGTCTAACTGCCCCCCCCCCCTCCCCATGGGTCTCAGGTGACTGAATCAGCTGTTTGGTGTTGCTCTTTGCACCTTGTAACTCAAGAGTCGGGGCAGCTGCTCGTCCTGCTGACTGTGTCATCCATCATTTAGGAGCTGCTTTAGAGAGCTTTGTCTGGTATCAATCTTTTATTCACACCGTCCGCACGCCAACAGGGGGGGTGAGGGGGGGTCAGCTGACTGGACGGGTCATTCTGGATTTTACAGAAGACTATCACTGTAATGGAAGTTCCTCTTCACTGACTCTGATCCCTCATTATAACAGGATTCTCACTCATCTGTTCTATCAATTCTGCAGGATTTGTGTTTGGAGAGTTCTGCCTCCTGATTGGCTGTACATTTCTGTCAATCAATCTCTGACATTACTGAGGAACATTACTGAATGTCTGATCACGATCAGATCTTTCTTTTTCTATGAAGGTTAAACTGGTGAGGAAAGGTGAAGAGTTTTTGGACGATCAAAGGGTTCCTCAGAGGTCTGCAGACGTGGATCTGGTTTCTGCAGTAATCAACAGATTTGATCCTGGAGAAAGGACTCTGTTCCGGCTGCAGCTCTGATCTTTGCCTCCTGGATAAATGTTTGCTGGCCTTAAAATAGACACAGATGACACATTTCCACATTACTGCTGTGAATAGCGTGATGGGCTGACGATGGGTCGCCTTAACAAAATGTAGCTTCTCAAATCCCCTCTCTGCTGCACTAATCTACGGGGGGGGGGGGCTAAAGAGCGACAGAAGAGGTGACTCTGCTTACATAACGAGGGACGAGGAGGGCAGAGATTTCCACTGCCAGGTTCTTGGAAGGCAAACAGAACCTCCTGTTCTCCAGGTTCCTCCGCTCATGGACCATCTGGACTCCAAAGAACAGCAGAAACCAGAACTCTGGTCCGATTCTGTCCTGTTGTGGACCCAGAACTCCAGCAGGAGAAGTGCTGCTCCTGTAGGGGGCGCCACCACCAATCATCTGCCTCCATCATCTCTGTTCATCCTTTCATCATCTTTGTTCATCATCTCTGTTCATCATCTCTGTTTATCCTTTCATCATCTCTGTTCATCCTTTCATCATCTTTGTTCATCATCTCTGTTCATCCTCTCATCCTCTCATCATCTCTGTTCATCCTTTCATCATCTTTGTTCATCATCTCTGTTCATCCTCTCATCATCTCTGTTCATCCTTTCATCATCTTTGTTCATCATCTCTGTTCATCCTCTAATTATCTCTGTTCATCCTCTCATCATCTCTGTTCATCATCTCTGTTTATCCCTTCATCATCTCTGTTCATCCTTTCATCATCTTTGTTCATCCTCTCATCATCTCTGTTCATCATCTCTGTTTATCCCTTCATCATCTCTGTTCATCCTTTCATCATCTTTGTTCATCCTCTAATTATCTCTGTTCATCCTCTCATCATCTCTGTTCATCATCTCTGTTTATCCTTCATCATCTCTGTTCATCCTTTCATCATCTTTGTTCATCCTCTCATCATCTCTGTTCATCCTTTCATCATCTCTGTTCATCATCTCTGTTCATCCTTTCATCATCTTTGTTCATCATCTCTGTTCATCCTTTCATCATCTCTGTTCATCATCTCTGTTCATCCTCTCATCATCTCTGTTCATCCTCTCATCATCTCTGTTCATCCTTTCATCATCTCTGTTCATCATCTCTGTTCATCATCTCTGTTCATCTTCTCATCATCTCTGTTCATCCTCTCATCATCTCTGTTCATCATCTCTGTTCATCCTCTCATCATCTCTGTTCATCCTCTCATCATCTCTGTTCATCCTTTCATCATCTCTGTTCATCATCTCTGTTCATCATCTCTGTTCATCCTTTCATCATCTCTGTTCATCTTCTCATCATCTCTGTTCATCCTTTCATCATCTCTGTTCATCATCTCTGTTCATCTTCTCATCATCTCTGTTCATCCTCTCATCATCTCTGTTCATCCTTTCATCATCTTTGTTCATCATCTCTGTTCATCTTCTCATCATCTCTGTTCATCCTCTCATCATCTCTGTTCATCATCTCTGTTCATCCTCTCATCATCTCTGTTCATCCTCTCATCATCTCTGTTCATCCTTTCATCATCTCTGTTCATCATCTCTGTTCATCATCTCTGTTCATCCTTTCATCATCTCTGTTCATCTTCTCATCATCTCTGTTCATCCTTTCATCATCTCTGTTCATCATCTCTGTTCATCTTCTCATCATCTCTGTTCATCCTCTCATCATCTCTGTTCATCCTTTCATCATCTTTGTTCATCATCTCTGTTCATCCTCTCATCATCTCTGTTCATCCTCTCATCATCTCTGTTCATCCTCTCATCATCTCTGTTCATTCTTTCATAATCTCTGTTCATCTTCTCATCATCACTCTTCATCCTTTCATCATCTCTGTTCATCTTCTCATCATCTATGTTCATCCTTTCATCATCTCTGTTCATCTTCTCATCATCTCTGTTCATCCTTTCATCATCTCTGTTCATCTTTTTATCATCTCTGTTCATTCTTTCATCATCTCTGTTCATCTTTTCATCATCTCTGTTCATCTTTTCATCATCTCTGTTCATCTTTTCATCATCTCTGTTCATCATTTATCATCTCTGTTCATCCATTCATCCTCTCTGTTCATCCTCTCATCATATCTGTTCATCCTTTCATCATCTCTGTTCATCCTTTCATCATCTCTGTTCATCTTCTCATCATCTCTGTTCATCCTTTCATCCTCTCTGTTCATCATCTCATCATCTCTGTTCATCCTCTCATCATCTCTGTTCATATTCTCATCATATCCATCTGCTTCCAGAACAGAAATATCATCGGATGATGAAAGTAACTAAGACTTGATTCCAAACTGAACATAAACTGAAGGTAAACAAGTGAAAACACACTAAAGGATCTGGATCAAAGGGGGAAACAGCGCCACCTACTGTACAGTCCATCCATCTCCTGAATCCACTGAATCAGGGGGTTGCTGGAGCCTGTCCTCGATACTGAAGGATGAAGGTCGCCAGCCATTCACGATAACCACACACAGGAGAACGCGCTAACTAACGGGGTGCACTGACCCCAGCCTCAGACGTTCTGGAACGGCGTCCTTCCTGGTGCTGGTCTCTGATTGGTGCTGGTCTCTGATTGGTGCTGGTCTCTGAGCCGTTAGAGAGCGGCTGCATCCTCCAACCCGTCAGGCTGATGTTTGTTGACTGTGTCTGACTGTCTGCTGTTCTGTGTTTCAGGCAGATGGCCTGACCCGGTCCGACTCGGGCCGGGCCGGGCCGGGTCAGTTCCTTTCCACATGAATACACAGATTATGGCTCAGGTAAGAGCTGGAGCGCCGTGGTGGAAAATGAAACCTGAGGAGACGGTCAGGCCATTTGTTCACTCTGTGTGTGTGTGGGGGGGGGGGGGGGGGGGTTGTTGGGGGGGTGTTAGTCTTCTGACCCAGATCTCTCCGAAGAACCGACCAGAACAGACCTTTCAGAACCTTCACTGGACGCTTCATCCTTCCTCCCTGAGAGCAGATCCTCTTAGACTCCTCCTCCTGGGGGCGGGACTTAACCTTTCTTTTGTCTACCTTCTGGTTGAGTCCAGCAGTAATCTATAAATCTCCCCTCAAACTTCTGCATCTCTTTATATTCTCAGCCTCACATTTTGGCTTAAATCTGGTAGAAAACTTGTTTTTTCTGCAACAGAATCAGCTGATCAACGTTGATCACATCATTCAGCTGTGCAGATCAGCTGCAGATCAGCCGCAGATCAGCTGCAGATCAGCCGCAGATCAGCCGCAGATCAGCCGCAGATCAGCCGCAGATCAGCCGCAGATCAGCCGCAGATCAGCCGCAGATCAGCCGCAGATCAGCCGCTGATCAGCCGCAGATCAGCCGCAGATCAGCCGCAGATCAGCCGCAGATCAGCCGCAGATCAGCCGCAGATCAGCCGCTGATCAGCCGCAGATCAGCCGCAGATCAGCCGCAGATCAGCCGCAGATCAGCCGCAGATCAGCCGCAGATCAGCCGCAGATCAGCCGCAGATCAGCCGCAGATCAGCTGCAGATCAGCCGCAGATCAGCTGCGTTTCTTCTGAATCCTCTGGAGTTATCATAACCAAAAGAATGGATGAAGCTCTGGTGTTGAGGCTGATTCATTTTTTCAGGAGTCATGTCACTGAGCTGAACTTCAGAGAAAAAGTTCTCGATAGTTTTACTTTGAAAACTGGAAGCTTCACCGACATGAAGATTCATTTCCTTTCATTCATTTTCTCAGCTTTATTTTAGTTCCTAAACTTCAAATCCAACATTATTCTGCCTTTCAGAGTAAAACCACGTCGTTCTAACATGATATTTTCCTCCAATACATCTAGAAAGATCACGTCAGCCCTCCTCAGGACCTCCTCTCCCCTTCAGGACAGACGTTCTGAAGGTTCTCTGTCCTCCTGGTGAAACCACATTTCTGAAGGTCAGGTTTATAAAACAGCGTTTCTGTTTTCACCATGGAACCCAGAAATGCCTTAATGGGACTCAAGCCCCGCCCCTCGCCGCTGCTGCCGCTCATCAGCAGGTGGGAGCGCAGACCTGCTGATGGAATCAGAAGATTGGAGGACCAGAGGAGCTAAAAGGGGTGAGAGTCAGGAAGGGGTGGAGCCAAGCGTTTTAGGGTGACGTGGTTATGAAGACCACCTGCGATGGCGTCCGTTTGTGAGTCCTGTGTTTGCTGGTGGAGGGTGAAGGTCATGAGGGTCGGGGGGGTCATTGTGCCAATGGGGGTTCCCCGCTGACCCGGGTGGCGTCATGTGGTTCATTTCTCAGCGGCCCGCCTCCTTAGCAGGACATCAAAGCTGCGGGGCAGAGCAGGGGGCGTGGCCTGCAGAGGAGCTTCATTCAGGAAGTTCCTCCTCCGTGAAGAGCAGTCAGGATTCAGCCGAGATGTTTGGGTTCAGTCTGTCAGGCTGCAAATCAGTTTCCATGGTAACCAAAAGACCCAAACCTGCGTCTCCAGGTTTCATCTTCTTCTGTTTGTTCCTTGATGATAACATGAAATATTTTAATTATTTATGTGTAAAATTAAACATCTTTGAACTTTTGATGAACCTGAAGATCATTTTCAAATCCTGATCCCCCTGCAGGTGGCGCTCTGACCCCAGTCCTCATCTCCTCCCTGAAAACAGTGAACGGAGAAGATTCTGCTCAGACCTCCAGCAGCAGAAGATGCTGTCCTCTCTCACGGAGGCCTGCAGCGCCACCCGGTGGCGGCGGCGCTGCAGCTCAGTGAGAGCAGCCTGAAGGGAGGCCGATCCATCACAGCATCAGCCTTAGTAACATGTCGCCATGGCAACCTGTGAGCAGAGAGGGAAGATGTCAAAACCTGCAGACGTGTAGGAGCCGCCGCCGCCGCCGCCGCCGCCGCCGCCGCGGCCGCCGCGGCGAGATGCAGCGGAGATCCCCCCAGGACGGGTGGATGGATGTGAAGGAGGTGCAGTCCGGCCCCGTCCCTCCAGGACGCGTTCACAGACCGCGCAGATTCACGTAAATCCCAGTTTTCCTCTCATTAAAATGTTTCCGTCTGAGTCACGTCCCTGACGGCTGACCTGTTTCATCAGAGATAAAGTAGGACATCCTCCTCCTGCTGGCACTTCTCAAACTAATGCGGCCCCCTCCCACTCCGCTGCTGGCCCGCCGTCAGACGCCTCTCACGCACCAGAGTCCGCTCAGGAGCGCCCCCCCCGGTGAAGCTGGAGGACTGATCCTTCAGAACCAGCACCAATCCGTGTGTCTCCATGAGATGGTCATCGCGTACAGCGGAGCGGTGACGTTCATGTCATGGTTCTGGTTCTATCTTCATACATCCCAGAATTCACCTGACCACAGACTGGACCGGTCCACGTCAGAGCAGGTGGGCTCATGTGGTCCAAGTGTGGCTCTGACATGTTTTGTCTGCAGTTGCCGTGGAGACCTCACCTGTGTTGGACCTCATCGGCCCGAGTGAGGACAGCAGAGCTAACCAGTAGAAGACATGGCTGACCTTCCTTCAGCTCCTTCAGGAATCTTCTTTTGATCATCAAACCAAATATTTTTCACATCAGAACTGGAATGTTCTGGATAAAAGCTGAACAAGTTTACTGATCTGGTCTGTTCCGCCTCGTGGTGGAGAACAGTCACACAGGAACGAGCTGGAGGTGATTCTGATTCTCCTGCAGGGGGCGCCCACGAGCCGACCACGACCTTCAGCTGCTGCTCCTTAAAACAGAGGAAGAAGTGCTGAGTCAGCAGGAGGATCTTCTTCATCATCATCATCTCCATGAGGTTCAGAGACAGATCTACTCCCTCAAAGGAAAACCTTTGTTATCATGTTAGAACGACGTGGTTTTGTTTCTGGAGGAAAGATGAATGTTTGTTTTCTGCAGCAGAATTTTGGGGTAGGAGGGGCTTCTGTGTCAGGACGTGAAGCCAAAGCTATGCTGAGAAGTAGAACTTTGGTCCCGGATCAGAACCACAGAACCGTTGACCTCCTGGGAGGAAGCTGGACTACTATTGATGGAAGGAGGAAGAAGAGGAGGAATACGTGATCTCCAGCAGAGAAGAAAGAACTCTGACAGGAGAACAAGAGAACAGGAGCTCCTGTGGGATCAGCAGATCAGATGGAGAGAGAAGGAAGGTTCTGGATCTGGATCTGGATCTGGTTTTGGATCTGGCTCTGGATCTGGTGGAGGTGAACATGAAGATGAAGTTAGTGAAAGGATGCTGAGTTTGGAGATACCAGGAAAGAGGAGACCAATAGAGGTTTGTTGTAAGGAGGAAGGAGGAATGAGGTTTAGGATCAGAGGAGGTCAGATGGAGGCGTGTGATTGGCTGTGGCGCCCCCTACAGGAGGCAGAACATCATCATTGACTGTTCTGTGGTTCCAGATTCAACTCTTCAGCTTTAGTTTTATCTACGTGCATGTTCACGTGCACGTCACACTCAGACGTGACAGAGGAGAGTACCCCCCCCCCCCTTAAAGCCATCCCATAATACTTTTTACTGGTTGCGCTGTTTGGTGTGGGGGGTGTTCGAGGGATTTGGACAGCTGTCAATTAAAAATCCCTCGACACGAGCAGGCTCCGGCCCTCCGCTGCTCGACGGCACTCCTGACACGTCACTGGCAACCCCCCCACAAACACCCCTCCCTGCATCTGTGTTTGCAGCTCAGGCTGCTGTTATTATTGCTGTACGGCGGTAATCCCCCCCCAGCAGCAGCCGGGGTAGAGGAATTGTAGATTTAGTAGAGTGTGTGTGGGAGCGCGCAGGAGCGCGTGCACGAGTGCACGTGCACGTGCTGACGTCCTGCTGATCACTGAAGATCTGTGCTGCTGCCGTTCGTGGCTCCTAAGGGCCCCTGAGGTCCCGCCGTCACTCTGGATGGGGGGGTTTAAGGTCAAAAGAGTATTTCCTTAAACCTGCAGCTGCTGGTCTGGAAAACTCAGAAGAACATCAAAAGAAATCTAAGGACATCAAGAACATCTAAACAACATCAAAAGAAGATCTAAGGAACATCAAAAGACATCTAAAACACATCAAATGATCATCTAAGGAACATCAATGATCATCTAGGAACATCAAAAAGAAATCTTAAGGAACATCAAAAGAACATCTAAGGAACATCAGAAGAACATCAAAAGAAAATCTAAGGAACATCAAAAGAACATCTAAACAACATCAAAAGAACATCTAAGGAACATCAAAAGAACATCTAAACAACATCAAATGATCATCTAAGGAACATCAAATGATCATCTAAGGAACATCAAAAGAACATCTAAGGAACATCAGAAGAACATCTAAGGAACATCAAAAGAACATCTAAGGAACATCAAAAGAACATCTAAGGAACATCAAAAGAATATCTAAGGAACATCAAATGATCATCTAAGGAACATCAAAAGAACATCTAAACAACATCAATAGAACATCTAAGGAACATCAAAAGAACATCTAAGGAACATCAGAAGAACATCAAATGATCATCTAAGGAACATCAAATGATCATCTAAGGAACATCAAATGATCATCTAAGGAACATCAAATGATCATCTAAGGAACATCAAAAGAACATCTAAGGAACATCAAAAGAACATCTAAGGAACATCAGAAGAACATCTAAGGAACATCAAAAGAACATCTAAGGAACATCAAAAGAACATCTAAGGAACATCAAATGATCATCTAAGGAACATCAAATGATCATCTAAGGAACATCAAATGATCATCTAAGGAACATCAAAAGAACATCTAAGGAACATCAAAAGAACATCTAAGGAACATCAATCTAAGGAACATAAAAGAATCATCTAGGAACATCAAAAGAACATCTAAGGAACATCAAATGATCATCTAAGGAACATCAAAAGAACATCTAAGGAACATCAGAAGAACATCTAAGGAACATCAAAAGAACATCTAAGGAACATCAAAAGAACATCTAAGGAACACCAAAAGAACATCTAAGGAACATCAAAAGAACATCTAAGGAACATCAAATGATCATCTAAGGAACATCTAAGGAACATCAAATGATCATCTAAGGAACATCAAAAGAACATCTAAGGAACATCAAAAGAACATCTAAGGAACATCAAAAGAACATCTAAGGAACATCAAATGATCATCTAAGGAACATCAAAAGAACATCTAAACAACATCAAAAGAACATCTAAGGAACATCAAAAGGGCCCAGGATAATGACCTCAGTTTTTTCTGGGTTTAGGAGGAGGTAATTAATTTTCATCCAGGACTTAATGTCTCTAATGCAGGAATTCAGTTTCTCTATGTCAGGGGTGGGCAATTGTTTTGACTCGTGGGCCACAAAGGGTTCTAAAATTTGGCATAAGAACCAGACAAGGAGCAGATGGAAGGAGAGATTGGGTAATCAACCTCATAAACTAAAAAAATAATATGGAATTTAGAGAAAAACATGCTTTAATTTGGATTCAAATTCACATATATTCATTTAAAAACAGAAAATTGGGGAGTTTTAATTTCTAAATTTTGATTTTTGTTCTTTTTTGGGTGATCCAATGGGTTGATGTTCTTCAGAGGAAAATGTGAACTCAAAGAAATGCTGCATTTATGTGGTGTAGGAATAATCCGAAAGATCACCATCTGACTCAGAAAGGAACACACACGAACGTCAGAGAAAACAACTATTCATGGGAGAAACCAGAAATACAATGAAAATAAAAAAAATAATTAGGATTTTGATTCAATGTATTTTAATTTGGAGGGCCACATTAAGTAGCTTAAGGGGCCGCATGTGGCCCCCGGGCCGTAGTTTGCCCACCCCTGCTCCAGGTGGTCATTCTGGTCTGGTTTAATGGATAAATACAGCTGCGTATCATCTGCATAACAGTGGAAATTAATGCTATGTTTCCTAATTATGTTTCCTAAGGGCAGCATGTAAAGCATGAACAGGATGGGCCCAAGAACTGAGCCCTGAGGAACTCCGTAGCTAACTGGAGTACAATGAGAAGACTGTCCATTTACATTAACGAACTGGTATCTATCAGATCAGATCCTCTGATCCCTATGTCATGCTCTAGTCTCTGGAGTAAGATGCTGTGGTCGATGGTATCAAATATTATATTATTAAGTTTTCTGATTCTGATTATATTATATTTATTTCCCAAAATATCACAACAATAATTCCCTCATTGTCAGAAAATATAAACAAAAGATGATTTCTAAACTGAACTGAGTAAATAAAACTGTCACCACCCCCCACCCCCCCACCCCAGGGAGGCCCATGAAGAGAGGTCCTCTGCCAGACAAGAGCTGTTAAAGCAGAATGAACTTCTCTAACTCTACGTTTAGCAGCAGATGGAGGACAGCTGAGGACCCAGACGTGCCAGAGGCGAGGTCCACTGCAGGAACAGGAGCACGACGAGCCTCCTGGAAACTAAAATGTCTCCCCCTCTGAGGAGAGAAAGAAGAAAAACATCTGAATCATAGAATAATAAAGAATAGAGAGGATGAACCTCACAGCACCACGAAGCTTTGAACCTCTCAGACTTCTTCTACTGAAAGATCAAAGACAAAGAAACTTCTTATTAAACTGTAAAGTTGCTCAGATTTGTCCTAAAATTCCACTTTTTCCTCAAACATCCTTAAAGTGAACATTTTCATGGATGAGTTTGTTCTTGCTGGATCCATCTGCGCGCGCGCTTTCTCATGTCTCCTCAGTCATCAGAGTGAAGCTCACCTGCGTGGCAGAGGTGGCTCCTCCCACTCATCTGCCGCCCTCTCACCTTCTCTGAGGCGCGCGGGAGCTGCCTCCATCGCGCTGCCCCGCAAATCCATTTAGCGGCAGCTGCAGCTTTTTCTGCACATAATCCGCGTGCACGTGCTAAGCTGCGGGAGACCGTCACTTTAAGTGAGTGGCGCGCGCCACGCGTGTCCTTGATTCCTCTGCGCGCTTTTTTTTTTTTTTTTTTTTGCTGTCAAGACTTCTTAAACTCATCTGCCCCCCACCCCCTCTCCTCCTCCGCGCCTCCAGCCGTCCTTCGCCCGCGTGCACACATCCATGCCTCACCACCGCGCGCACGAGCACGGGCAGGCGGAGCGTGGACCCGCAGGTGTCTGACTCAGGTCTGTCAGCCCCGCCCCCGCGGCACCGCTCGTCTTCTGACGCTCTCACTGCCGCGCGCGCATGCACTCGCACGTGCTCTGGAATGTCTCCAACATCATCAGTTCTCCTCAGATGAAACGTCGACCTTCAACCAAACTGCACGGGGGGGGGGCTTCCTGTTTTATTGTAAAAGAGTCTTGAATTCTTTCTGCTTCCTGTTAGAGGATCCAATCATCTGCTGGTATGTGGATGGATGGATGATGGATGGATGATGGATGATGGATGGATGATGGATGGATGGATGGATGATGGATGATTGATGGATGGATGATGGATGATGGATGGATGATGGATGGATGGATGGATGGATGGATGATGGATGATTGATGGATGGATGATGGATGATGATGGATGGATGATGATGGATGATGGATGGATGATGATGGATGGATGGATGATGGATGAATGATGATGGATGGATGATGGATGGATGATGATGGATGATGATGGATGATGATGGATGATGGATGGATGATGATGGTGGATGGATGGATGATGATGGATGATGGATGATGATGGATGATGATGGATGATGATGGATGGATGATGATGGATGGATGGATGGATGGATGATGGATGGATGGATGGATGGATGATGATGGATGATGATGGATGATGATGGATGATGATGGATGGATGGATGGATGGATGATGATGGATGATGATGGATGATGATGGATGATGATGATGGATGGATGGATGGATGGATGGATGGATGGATGGATGGATGGATGGATGATGGATGGATGGATGGATGGATGGATGGATGGATTGATGGATGGATGATGATGGATGATGATGATGATGGATGGATGATGATGGATGGATGGATGGATGGATGATGATGGATGATGATGGATGATGATGGATGATGATGATGGATGATGATGGATGGTGATGATGGATGGATGGATGGATGGATGATGGATGATGGATGGATGGATGGATGATGATGGATGATGATGGATGATGATGGATGATGATGATGGATGGATGGATGATGATGGATGATGATGGATGATGATGATGGATGGATGGATGATGATGGATGGATGGATGATGATGGATGATGATGGATAATGATGGATGATGATGATGGATGATGATGGATGGATGGATGGATGATGGATGGATGATGGATGATGATGGATGGATGATGGATGGATGATGGATGGATGGATGATGGATGGATGATGGATGGACGGATGGATGATGGATGATGATGATGGATAATGATGGATGGATGATGATGATGATGATGGATGGATGATGGATGGATGATGGATGGATGATGGATGATGGATGGATGATGATGATGGATGATGATGGATGGATGATGATGGATGGATGGATGATGATGGATGATGATGGATGATGATGATGATGGATGGATGGATGATGGATGGATGGATGATGATGGATGGATGATGGATGGATGATGGATGGATGGATGATGGATGGATGGATGGATGATGATGGATGATGATGGATGGATGATGAATGGATGATGATGGATGGATGAATGGATGGATGATGGATGGATGAATGGATGGATGATGGATGATGAATGGATGGATGATGGATGGATGAATGGATGGATGATGGATGGACGGATGGATGATGGATGGATGAATGGATGGATGATGGATGGATGAATGGATGGATGATGGATGGACGGATGGATGATGGATGATGATGATGGATAATGATGGATGGATGATGATGATGATGATGGATGGATGATGGATGGATGATGGATGATGGATGGATGATGATGATGGATGATGATGGATGGATGATGATGGATGGATGATGATGGATGATGATGGATGGATGATGGATGGATGATGGATGGATGATGGATGATGATGATGGATGATGATGGATGGATGATGATGATGGATGATGAATGGATGATGATGGATGAATGATGGATGATGGATGGATGATGATGGATGATGATGATGGATGGATGATGGATGATGGATGGATGATGGATGATTTCTTCAGAATCCTGCCTCTCTCTCTGTTTTCTTCACGTCTTCTCTTCAGAAGCTGTAGATCTTGTGTGAGGAAGACGAGGGTTCCTGCATGTTCTGACTCTTCTTCATCCTCCTCCTCTTCCTCCCTCCGTTGTGATCTGCTGCTCAGCTCGGGGAAAGCCCTCGCCGTTCTGTAATTAGAGCCGGTTTGCTGAGCTCGTTGTTAGGGATGCTGGTTGTTACGGTTACCTGTTGTCATGGTTACCGTTTCCCTGTGAGCAGACGCTCAGCCCAGACCTGCTGGGTTCAGCTTCTCATTGGTGGACGGGTGAACGCGATCACCAAACCTTTGCTCCACAAACGTGACGGAGATCTTCCGGGTCATGACCTTCTGTCTCCGCTTCCTGCTTCAGCCTCAGGAGGAGCCCGGCCCAGCAGGAGCCCCCACCCCCCCAAACTGAACCGCTCTCGTTAGTTTCACTCGTGCAAAACCTGAGAGCGACCTCACAATTAGCTCCTCCCACTAACGGGTTGAGGGAGGAGAGTGGAATGTCAGCTTCCTCCCTGGTACAAGAGGAACATCGTGGACTGAAGGCATCTCTGCGTCTCTGAGATATTAAGATCTTTGACCTGAACCACACGGGAGGCTCCGCCCACACAGGAAGTGAGGCGTCTCCTGGTTCCATTCACGTTTCCCAAGCCTTTCTCTGTTTTTCCGTGAGAGACGCTCTGAGGAGGAGCAGCAGAGGAGGAGGAGCAGCAGAGGAGGAGGAGCAGCAAAGGAGGAGGAGCAGCAGAGCCGCTCCGAACCTCCTCTGATGGTTCTTAGAGCATCTCCTCTGCTGCTCCTCCCCCGCTGCTCCTCCCGCACTGCTCCTCCTCTGCTCCTTCCTCCTCCACTGCTCCTCCTCCTCCTCTGCTCCTCCCCCACTGCTCCTCCTCTGCTCCTCCTCCTCCTCTGCTCCTCCTCCACTGCTCCTCCTCAGAGCATCTCCTCCGCTCCTCCTCTGCTCCTCCTCAGAGTGTCTCCTCTGCTGCTCCTCCTCCTCTGCTCCTCCTCCTCTGCTCCTCCTCCTCTGCTCCTCCTCCTCTGCTCCTCCTTCTCCACTGCTGCTCCTCCTCTGCTCCTCCTCTGCTCCTCCCCCGCTGCTCCTCCTCAGAGCATCCCCTCCGCTCCTCCTCCGCTCCTCCTCTGCTCCTCCTCCTCTGCTCCTCCTCCTCCTCCTCTGCTCCTCCTCAGAGCGTCTCCTCTGCTCCTCCTCCGCTGCTCCTCCTCCTCCCCCACTGCTCCTCCTCTGCTCCTCCTCCTCCCCCACTGCTCCTCCTCTGCTCCTCCTCCTCTGCTCCTCCTCCTCTGCTCCTCCTCAGAGCGTCTCCTCTGGTCAGGCTCAGGTCTGGTCTATTCAGACTCCACAGTCGTTCTAAATGTACTTTTACTTTAATGTTTTATTTTTACTCTAAAAATGTTGCTTTGAAAATTTCTAATTTGACTTCAGTTTTAGAAACTTTTTGATGAATGAAGTAAACAAACAAACAAACAAACAAACAAACAGCTCCCATCTTTGGATAACATCCTCATCATGTCAGATTCTCTTTCTCTATTAAAGATTCAAAGCTTCTCTAGTATTGACGGCATGCTGGTCACATTTTAACCTTTAGAACTGAGCAGAACACTGATGGAGGCAACCATTCAAAAGAGAAAAAAAGAGCGTGAAGAGTTCTTTTTTATTTTTTTAGTAACAATAACATGTTTGAATGACCACACCCACAAAAAACAGTGATCCTACCCCTAAAGTTTAACACATCCATCATCCATCATCCATCTATTTACCATCCATCCATCATCCATCATCCATCCATCATCCATCCATCATCCATCATCTATCATCCATCATCCATCCATCATCCATTTATCATCCATCATCCATCCATCATCCATCCATCATCCATCATCTATCACCCATCATCCATCCATCATCCATCCATCATCCATCATCTATCATCCATCCATCATCCATTTATCATCCATCATCCATCCATCATCCATCATCCATCCATCATCCATCATCCATCCATCATCTATCATCCATCATCTATTCATCATCCATCATCTATCATCCATCCATCATCTATTCTCCATCATCCATTCATCATCCATCATTCCTTCATCCATCATCCATCATCCATATCCGTCCATCCATCATCCATCATCATCCATCCATCCATCCATCACCATCATCCATCATCCATCATCTATCATCCATCATCCATTTATCATCCATCATCCATCATCCATCATCCATCCATCATCTATCATCCATCATCCATTCATCATCCATCCATCATCCATCATCCATTTAACATCCATCATCCATCCATCATCTATCATCCATCATCCATTCATCATCCATCCATCATCCATCATCCATCCATCCATCATCCATCCATCGTCCATCCATCCTTCATCCATCCATCATCCATCATCCATCATCCATCATCCATTTATCATCCATCATCCATCCATCATCCATCCATCATCCATCATCCATCCATCATCCATCATCCATCCATCCATCCATCCATCCTTCATCCATCCATCCATCCATCCTTCATCCATCCATCATCCATCATCCATCCATCCATCCATCCATCATCCATCTATCATCTATCCATCCATCCATCATCCATCCATTCATCATCCATCCATCCATCATCTATCATCTATCATCCATCATCCATCCATCCATTTATCATCCATCATCCATCATCCATGCATCATCCATCATCCATCCATCATCCATCATCCATCATCCATCCATCGTCCATCCATCATCCATCATCCATCCATCATCCATCCATCATCCATCATCATCCATCATCCATCATCCATCCATCATCCATCATCCATCCATCATCCATTCATCATCCATCCATCCATCATCCATCATCCATCCATCATCCATCCATCATCCATCCATCATCCATCATCCATCATCATCATCCATTCATCATCCATCATCCATCCATCATCCATCATCCATCCATCATCCATTCATCATCCATCCATCCATCATCCATCATCCATCCATCATCTATCATCCATCATCCATCCATCATCCATTATCCATTCATCATCCATCATCCATTTATCATCCATCATCCATCCATCATCCATCCATCATCCATCCATCATCCATCCATCCATCCATCCATCCATCCTTCATCCATCCATCATCCATCATCCATCATCCATCCATCATCCATCCATCATCCATCCATCATCCATCATCCATCATCCATTTATCATCCATCAATCATCCATCATCCATCATCCATCCATCATCCATCATCCATCGTCCATCCATCATCCATCATCCATCATCCATCATCCATCATCCATCCATCATCCATCATCCATCCATCATCCATCATCCATCATCCATTCATCATCCATCATCCATCATCCATCCATCATCCATCCATCATCCATCATCCATTCATCATCCATCATCATCCATCATCCATCATCCATCCATCATCCATCATCCATCATCCATCCATCATCCATCCATCATCCATCATCCATCATCCATCCATCATCCATCCATCATCCATCCATCATCCATCATCCATCCATCATCCATCATCATCCATCCTCTGAACTTGCTGAATCCCTTTCTGGATGATTGTGTTGCTGGAGCCTATCCCAGCTGGTTTGGTTTCCGGTCGTCACATCTGGGAGGGTCCCAATGATGAACGTCTGCATTGTTTTTGGGATTCCAGGAGGATGCTGAGAGACAGAAGAGAACCCAGCTGGGATTTAAACACGTAGCTTTTCATTGTGAGGTGAGAGTGCTGACCACTGCACCCCCCTGTACGACTGGTTCATCCTCTTGGACCAACATTGGAACGTTTTCCCATAAAATCCATATTTTTTGTACAATATATTAACAATATTTAACACTTCTCACCCCCTTCGGGTCAGACTTGCCCCCTCATGGGGCGGGGGTGGAGCGTCTCCTCTGAATCTTCCTCCTGGGTTCGAGCCTGCATGACGAAGGCGGGACGCTGGGCCTCAGAAGCTCCTAACCGGTGTATCGGCGCGTGAAATCGCGGCGCTGCCAGCAGCCAGATATGGCGGGATGGTCGCTGCAGCCGGGCGCGGGGGTGTAATCCGGGGGAGGGGGGGTGGCGGTTCTTATCGTGATGAGACCGCGGCGCGAGATAAGGAGCGGGATAAATATAGAGCCGGCGCTTTCTTCTCTAATCCAGCCGCCGGGCAGAGAAACTAACCTTTAAAATAGGTCAGCTCCTCCGACAGGAACCAGCCTGGTCTCCGACCGCCTGACCGAGCCGCCGGAGCCGCCCCCACCGGTTCCGCCTGGAGCCTGGTTACGTGATCCGGACCTTCAGCCTGAAGGTCGTGACCCCACCGAGGATGATGATGATGCTGCCCGGATGAAGAAACGTGAGTCTGATCTGAAGGATCCAGCAGGACTAAACCTCCTGAGTTCTGATGATGCATCAGAGAATGAGATCAAAGGGAATAAATGTTCAATCAAAGAGATCAAAGGAAGAAATCAAGACTTCAACATTTACATGAAATAGTTCAAATGTTTCCCTTCTGTCCAGATGTTCTTTACTGTTCATTATTTCCCCTGCGTGAAGAATGTGATGCTGGTTCAACTCCCGGACTGGCAGCTTGTAGATGTGGGCGGAGCTGTGGACCCTGATGGGGGCGTGGTCTGTTCTGCTGTGAGACCTTTAGACCTGTAAAGCCCCCTGCTGGTGGTGTGGTGACCTGCACTGGCTCCAGTTCCTGTCATCAGGGTTTTCTTCTGGCTGTTGCAAAAAAAAAGGGGCGTGGCTAAGAGAGGCTCTTATCTTCGATAATGGAAAGTGATGCCAGTTTCACCAAATGACTGTATGTTGACTGTATATCACAGAGCTGTTTTCTGATAGTGGTTCTGTCTGTGAAAGATGCTAACGGTGACGCTAACAGTGATGCTAACAGTGTGTGTTAACCAACAATTTCAAATTTGAGATCTTCTTGACAATCCTCTTTTTTGTATTTATCTAAGTTATAAGCTCACCAATCAGATGCCTAAATAAAAGTAGGAGGAGCCTGCTTGTCCTTTAAAACATTTGACAGATGTCGTTTATCCTGCTTTCAGAAGTAGGGGTGTGGCCTTCCACCAATTTCGCTCCTGATTGGGGAGAGTAGTTGCCATAGAAACGGCGGTTCAGATAAATAAATAAAGTTTAGCATGAAATGATGGTGACCGTCTCCTCCGACAGTAAAATCTGCCCAACACTGGAGGCTCTTAACCTGCATCTGTTTGCTCAGTTGTTGGACAGGACAAGTTCAAACAGACAAACAAACAAACAAACAAACAAACAAAAACATAGAAACGATGGTTCAGACCAACTGGAACCAATCAGGTCAATTCAGACGCCAGGTTTTCCCACCACGGTCGCTGCCAGCGTGACAGACTACGTTTGCTTGGAGCAGGAATGAAACTGTTTCCTGTGGATGACATCACACTCAGTCCGGTTCTCAGATACAGTCAATTGTGTACGCTGAACAGAACTTGACTTTGGCCCGCCCCCTTTTGATGCTTTCGGAACATCGTCATGGTGACGAGTCTTCAAAAAATGAAATCTTTCCATCTGGAGGAATGTGTCATCCTGAGTCTGGAGACGGAACGTTCCGGTTCATCTCCACAGAAACCTGAACATCCTGGTTCCTGAATGAAACGGCAGAAAGTTCCGGTTTGATTCCGGCTCTGTGTGGTGGAACGACAGGGAGTCGTGTTTTCTTCAGGCTCTGGGAGTGAAAGGAACAAAGACGACGTCCAGAAAAAGCTCTTTCAAAGGACACATGTGAGTGCAGAGTGCTGCCTGGGGGGCCAACCACCCCCCCCACAGCCACCTAGAGGAGGGCTCGGACACAAAGGCGGCAAAAGCGAGGAGATAGAGGAGATGGAGGAGCCGGAGGAGCCGGAGGAGATGGTCACGTGGAAGGAAGGTTTGTGTTGAGAGAAGGGGGGAGGTGGGGGGGGGGGGGGGGGGGGGGGGCTGGGGGGGCTTTTCTGAATAGAAAATTCAGTGTGTGAAGATGAGCTGGAGTCACGGAGGCCTGATTCCAGAACCCCCACCCTGATGACAGCGTCCGACCACACCGGTGATCTGACACGCCAGCACGCCGTCACCGACCTGACCAAGATGGAGAAGAGACGCCAAAGAGACGCGTCTGTGTTGGATTCCCATCATGAGACGCCTCATTCAGCAGGTCCGCTAACAGTCCAGTCCGGTTTGACCCGGTATTTTCAGCGTTAAATGGACCCATTCAGCAGTTCTGACCCGGCCGTCTTGAGGGCGTCCAGCCGTTGCAGGTCTATAGGAGCCGCTGCAAACACCTCTAGAGATGCCAAGTTAGCCAAAAAGCTAGTTTCCCGCTTTCATGCTAGCTAAACTCCAAAATAGCCTAAAAATTCCTCAGTAAAAATAAATTAGTCAAAAGCGTTAGCATGTTGCTAAAATAGAAGCTAAACTCTAAATTAGCATAAAAACGAATCAGCAAAAAAAGCTTCCACATTGATTAAATACTAGCTAAATTCTCAGTAAGCGAATTAGTCAAAAGCGTTAGCATGTTGCTAAGATAGAAGCTAAACTCTAAATTACCCAGAAAAACTGAGTAGATAACAAACTTAGCCCAAAACATTACGTAACAGCCCCAAATATTTATACATTTATTTTGGTGTTTTTATTTCTATTTAATATGCGCCATCTAGTGGCGAAAGCATGTGGAACAATTTATATTAAAAAGGTTCCACCCGGACTCATTTTAAGTGCGCACCCCCTGCTAGGCGCGCGCACCTTGGCGCTGCCGCAGACACGAGGAGCTCTCGGTAAGATCTGTAAATCAGACGGAAAACGTCATAGAAATATATCAATGTAACAATTTGTTTATTATGTTTATTTATTTTGTAAAGGAAAGAAAGGAATAATTTCAAGCCAAACAGTTATTAGCCCCTCGTGGATGCCAGCCCGCGAGGTTTGTGTGCTTTTATTTTGTATTTAATTTACATTTTTGTATATTGTAATCTGAAGAATTGATTTTAATGTCTTTTTTATTGTTTCTTTGCTGTCAGTTCTCAATGCTAGTTCCTCGAGGGCGCTACACATTAGCATGTTGCTAAAATACTAGCTAAACTCCTAAATAGCCTTGAATTGTTCAGTGAACTAAATAAAATTCCCACAATAAACATTTTCATTGTAATATTTAAAGAAACATCTCCGATTTTACGTGAATCTCGGTGAGCTGACAGGATCTTTTTACAGTAAAATTTACAATAATTTATTACAGTTTAATGTTAGGTTGGTGGGTGTGAAGGCTGTAAGCTAGTGGGAGAGCATGGAAACAGATGCATGATGATGATGGGAAGTGTGGGCGGGATCACTCCACACCAATGATCCCGCCCATATTTCAGAAGTGAAACCGTGAAGATCTTCTGCCATTCTGCAGAAACTGTCCTAAAACAGCTGATCGAAACAGATCTATCAGCTGATCGAAACAGATCTAACAGCTGATCGAAACAGATCTATCAGCTGATCGAAACAGATCTAACAGCTGATCGAAACAGATCTGACAGCTCATCGAAACAGATCTATTAGCTGATCGAAACAGATCTATCAGCTGATCGAAACTGATCTAACAGCTGATCGAAACAGATCTATCAGCTGATTGAAACGGATCTATTAGCTGATCGAAACAGATCTATCAGCTGATCGAAACGGATCTATCAGCTGATCGAAACAGATCTATCAGCTGATCGAAACGGATCTATTAGCTGATCGAAACAGATCTAACAGCTGATCGAAACAGATCTATCAGCTGATCGAAACAGATCTATCAGCTGATTGAAACGGATCTATTAGCTGATCGAAACAGATCTATCAGCTGATCGAAACAGATCTAACAGCTGATCGAAACAGATCTATCAGCTGATCGAAACGGATCTATTAGCTGATCGAAACAGATCTATCAGCTGATCGAACCGGATCTAACAGCTGATCGAACCGGATCTAACAGCTGATCGAAACAGATCTAACAGCTGATCGAACCGGATCTAACAGCTGATCGAAACAGATCTAACAGCTGATCGAACCGGATCTAACAGCTGATCGAAACAGATCTAACAGCTGATCGAACCGGATCTAACAGCTGATCGAAACGGATCTAACAGCTGATATAAACAGATCTATCAGCTGATCTTAGTGGGATTTTAACTTCTGATGGATTGCAGAGTTCTCTTCCGGTCGGCAACCTTTCACAGTAAAAGAGACATTTGGACTCTCTTATTTTAGTCTTTGGGAGGGTTGGATATTTCATTCATTTATTCATTTTTTAAAATTTAAAACATGACAAAAGCTCAAATAACTTTATTGTTCTTTTTCCCTCAGCAGTCTCATCCTGCTGGGTTTAGTTATTTTAGTTTGGGGTTGGTAGTCTTGGTTTGCAGGCTTTGTTTATTGGTTTTCTTCAGTTCTGGGGAGCTGCTGACTCCACGGTGGACATGTCTGGGTCAGCAGCCTCCATGACTGATTTCACGTGGAACCAGAACGGAGATCAAAGAGCCGCAGGTTGAAGACTCCAGGACGTCTCTGTCCTGCGTAAAAATGTGTCCAAAATGTTCCTCCGCTGGATCTCTGCAGACTTCCTTTTATGTATTTATTTGTTTGTTGGGGGTGGGGGGGGGGGGGTGACTGACAGCACAGAAAAGCTTCCTCCGCGCGCGCGCTCTGTGCCACAAACGGAGCGCGTCTCCGCTCTCTCTCTCTCTCTCTCTCTCTCTCTCTCCTCTCAGACGCGTTTCGGTTTTCCGCGGCGGCTGAGCGCGCGAGCCTCACTCCTGACGTCAGGAGTGATCCTCGCGGCTGCTCTCTAATCCGGGTCTCCGTGTCTTCCGCGCGCGGTCTGGATGTTGACTTCCCCCCCACCTGCGGCGCTCCGGAGCGGCGGAGAACCACGCATGCACCCGCGCGCGGAGGAGCCGTGATCCCGAGCGCAGCTCCGCGCGCACAGCTGTGTCCGGACTCCGACCCGCGGGATGCTCGGGCTGCACGCGCCCCCTCAGCTTCTGCCTCAGTGACCGTGGATGGCGGCGGCATGGAGATAGCCTTGGTGAGCTTCGAAAACGGCGGCGCTAAAGGCGGCGGCGGCGGTGGCGGCGGCGGTGGCGGGAATGCTGAGGAGAGCTGCCGGAACGCGCTGGAGGTCCCGCAGCCGGGCTTCGTCCAAAGCGCGCTGGGAGAGGAGCGCGGGAAGGAGCTGAACACCCGCGGGAGCCCCCGGACGCCGCGCAGCCCCTGGAAGATCAACGACATGAACACCACGCTGAGCTGCAGCGAGAACGCCATGGATGCGCTTTTACGCGCGGACCACAGCCCCCACCTGTTCGACGACGACCTGCTGGACATGGACGTGGACGCGGAGAGCAACGAGCGCGTGCTCATCAACATCGCCGGGCTGAGGTACGAGACCCAGCTGGGCACCCTGAACCAGTTCCCGGACACGCTGCTGGGAGACCCGGCCAAGAGGATCAAGTACTTCGACCCGCTCCGGAACGAGTACTTCTTCGACCGGAACCGGCCCAGCTTCGACGGGATCCTGTACTTCTACCAGTCCGGGGGCAAGATCCGCAGACCCGTCAACGTGTCCATCGACGTGTTCGCGGACGAGATCCGGTTCTACCAGCTGGGGGAGGAGGCCATGGAGCGCTTCCGCGAGGACGAGGGCTTCATCAAGGAGGAGGAGAAGCCGCTGCCGCAGAACGAGTTCCAGAAGCAGGTCTGGCTCATCTTCGAGTACCCGGAGAGCTCCAGCCCCGCGCGCGGCATCGCCATCGTGTCCGTCATCGTCATCACCATCTCCATCATCACCTTCTGCCTGGAGACGCTGCCGGAGTTCCGGGACGAGCGCGAGCTGGCGGTGAGCGTGCGCGCGGACAACAGCACGGCGCCGCGGCCCTCGCTGACCTTCTCGGACCCGTTCTTCATCATCGAGACCACGTGCGTCATCTGGTTCACCTTCGAGCTGTTCGTGCGCTTCTTCGCGTGCCCGAGCAAGTCGGAGTTCTCCAAGACGATCATGAACATCATCGACATCATGTCCATCATGCCTTACTTCATCACGGTGGGCACGGAGCTGGCGGAGCAGCAGGGCCAGGAGCACCAGAACGGCCAGCAGGCCATGTCTCTGGCCATCCTCAGGGTCATCCGCCTCGTGCGCGTCTTCCGCATCTTCAAGCTTTCCCGCCACTCCAAGGGGCTCCAGATCCTGGGCCAGACGCTGAAGGCCAGCATGCGCGAGCTGGGGCTGCTCATCTTCTTCCTCTTCATCGGAGTCATCCTCTTCTCCAGCGCCGTCTACTTCGCGGAGGCGGACGAGCCCGAGTCGCACTTCTCCAGCATCCCGGACGCCTTCTGGTGGGCCGTGGTTACCATGACGACGGTGGGCTACGGCGACATGCGGCCGGTGACGGTGGGCGGGAAGATCGTGGGCTCTCTGTGCGCCATCGCCGGCGTCCTGACCATCGCGCTGCCGGTTCCGGTCATCGTCTCCAACTTCAACTACTTCTACCACCGCGAGACGGACCAGGACCAGTCCTCCCTGAAGGACGAGCCCGCCAGCGGGCGCGCGAGCCCCGAGCCGCGGCGGCGGGGCTCGCGCGCCTCCGCGGACAAGAGCGAGGGGGGGGAGGGCGGGGAGAAGAGCCTGAAGGCCAACAGCAGCGGCGACTTCAAGAAGTCCCTGTACGCCTTCTGCCTGGACACGCGCGAGACCGACCTGTAGCCCCGCCCCGCCCCGCCCGAACCCCCCGCCCGTGCGCTCGCGCGCGCGCTCAGCCTGTCAGGATTTGGGATCATTTCTGGACACGCGGAGGATTAACGGAATCTGAACATGAACCGGAGCGGCCCGCGCGCACGCGCGCAGACTTCAGATCAAAACAAAAGATTTTTTATGTTTTCTGCAGAAAGAATTCCGGATTTCCCTCTTCCTGTTTGAAACTTCAAAATAAAACTTTTCTGAGAAACTCGGACCTGAATGGAAGTAAGGCGGGAGCAGGGAGCGCGTGCACGGAGGAGGCGCACACTCACCAGGTCAGTGTCCAACGCGCGCGCGTGTATGTGGCTGTTCTCAGACCCGCAGGTTCGGTTAAAGTCTGACCCGTCCGGAACCAGTCCGGCTTCACAAACAGAGAATTAAATCAAAGAGTTCGTGAAAAGAGAAACTTATTTATCTTTTAAGAATGAATTTGATCTTTTAAACTCTGATGCTGATCATCCAAACTGACTCTCACCTGCTTCCTAATGAAGATAACTCCGCCCTCATCACCTGTGCAGGTGGATTTTCATTCCTGTTGTGACGTGAAGTTTAGTTTCCTGATTTGAGTTCGGAACCGATTTGGACCCTGGACGGTTTCATACAGATCACGGTTTCATGGGCCGGGTTTGTCGGTGCGGAAGTTTATTTCTGGTGTTTGAAGATTTCCCTTTGACAGTTAAGAGGAGTTTGTATCACGGGCTGAGTTTGTATCAGGGGAGGAGTTTGTATCATGGATGGAGTTTGTATTATGGGTGGAGATTTTATCATGGGAGGAGTTTATATCACGGGTGGAGTTTGTATCATGGGAGGAGTTTGTATCACGGGTGGAGTTTGTATCATGGAAGGAGTTTGCATCACGGGCTGAGTTTGTATCAGGGGAGGAGTTTGTATCATGGGTGGAGTTTGTATCATGGGAGGAGTTTGTATCACGGGTGGAGTTTGTATCATGGGAGGAGTTTGTATCACGGGTGGAGTTTGTATCAGGGGCTGAGTTTGTATCATGGGAGGAGTTTGTATCATGGGTGGAGTTTGTATCATGGGTGGAGTTTGTATCATGGGAGGTGTTTGTATCATGGGATGGGTGGAGTTTGTATCATGGGAGGTGTTTGTATCATGGGTGGAGATTTTATCATGGGTGGAGTTTATATCACGGGTGGAGTTTGTATCATGGGCTGAGTTTGTATCATGGGTGGAGTTTGTATCATGGGAGGTGTTTGTATCATGGGTGGAGTTTGTATCATGGGAGGAGTTTGTATCATGGGTGGAGTTTGTATCATGGGAGGAGTTTGTATCATGGGTGGAGTTTGTATCATGGGTGGAGTTTGTATCA
The DNA here is from genome assembly GCA_003999625.1 of Oryzias javanicus. Classification (NCBI taxonomy): domain Eukaryota; kingdom Metazoa; phylum Chordata; class Actinopteri; order Beloniformes; family Adrianichthyidae; genus Oryzias; species Oryzias javanicus. The sequence goes on from CM012459.1 coordinate 17,987,755, forward strand.
TGGGAGGAGTTTGTATCATGGGTGGAGTTTGTATCATGGGAGGTGTTTGTATCATGGGAGGTGTTTGTATCATGGGTGGAGTTTGTATCATGGGAGGTGTTTGTATCATGGGTGGAGTTTGTATCATGGGAGGAGTTTATATCACGGGCTGAGTTTGTATTATGGGTGGAGATTTTATCATGGGTGGAGTTTGTATCATGGGAGGAGTTTATATCACGGGCTGAGTTTGTATTATGGGTGGAGATTGTATCATGGGAGGAGTTTATATCACGGGCTGAGTTTGTATCATGGGTGGGATTTGTGTCTCGGGAGGAGTTTATATCATGGGTGGAGTTTGTATCGTGGGTGGAGTTTGTATCATGGGCGGAGTTTATATCATGGGAGGAGTTTTCATCATTGGCAGTGTCTGTGCCATGGGCTGAGTTTGTGTTGTGGGTGGAGTTTGTATCGTGGGCGGAGTCTATATCACGGGCTGAGTTTGTATCATGGGTGGAGATTGTGTCTCGGGAGGAGTTTATATCATGGGTGGAATTTTTATCATTAGTGAGGTCTGTACCAAGGGCTGAGTTTGTATCATGGGCGGAGTTTATATCATAGACATAGTTTGTATCAAGGGAGCAATTTTTATCACAGGAGGAGTCTCTATTGGAGGCAGAGTTTGTATAATGGTCAGGTTTTGTATCATGGGTGGGGTTTGCATTTGTTCACCGAGCATTGATTTATAGTGGGCTTATTAGAATCTACAGTCATTTGTGAGTCTAGATGAGGGATGGACAGCTCCAGGCCTCAGGGATGCATCCTTACATGTTTTCCAACATTCCCTATTCTGGAGAATCATTTGTCAACAACAAGTCCTTCTCATTCTTTCTTTTTCTATCACAGAATTCATTTTTGTTTCCAGGTCTATTTAAATGTAATAGTTTTTATAGATCCTAATTTTGTACATTCTATCAAATAACAGACGTGTCTTTGGTCTCCTCCGGGCCTCCGTAGCCCGGTTCTAGAGGCTGTGACCTTGAGCGCCTCACGCTCTGACAGCAGAAGTCAGTCTGAACTTTAAGCTCCAAACTTGAGGATTAGAGAAGTTGGTCTGCGGCTGACAGATGGAGCGACAGCTCCTTTTCAGGAGGAGCTCAGAGAAAGTCAGACATGACTAACCGCCGCCCCCCCACAACAAACCTACGATGCGGCGTGTTTACATGTGATATCATGCTGCTATTTTGGTCCTGCTGATGGCGTTTAATCCGAGGGATGGATGGAGCGCCGTGTCAGCACAGACGCAAATCTGTGGGGCGGCTGCCGCTCGGGCGATTGGACCTTCAACCGCAGATCTGTCAGGCGTGACCGGAGCCGTTAGAGCTCCGCGTCCGGACTCTGGAAGCGTCTCCGGCGCCGGCCCGGCGCCCCCCACAGGCCCGGCTCTGCACGGCCAGCGCCGACTCCTGTAAGGAGGCAGTTACGTAAGAGGCGCTCGTGTACAAGTGCACGGGAGCGTGCACAAACAGAAGCGTCCTCAGCTGCAGCCTGAACAAACAGAGCAGCCAGGGAGCAGACCGGGCCGGGCCCGCTGGGCCGAGCCCGGCCTGGCAGCGCAGACCTGGACTCCAGAGGAAACATGTTTGTTCTGGACCTTGCTGGGGGGTCCAGCAGCTTGGTCCCCTCCCTCCTTCTATATATGTGGCCCTGGTGTTTAAAATGAAGACCGTTCTTGACCCGGTGAGACCCGCTGCTCTGTTCTGCTTCCTGAGACCCTTCAGCAGATGAATGTTCAGAAGCTCTGTCTTCCATGATGAGATCAGAACCGGAGCTTCTTCATGAATACTTGGACAGCGGTTTCTTCCTTCCTTGAAGGCCCAAAGCGCTTCACAGACACATTCACACACTGGTGGGGGCGTCTCTGCGCCAGCCGTCCACCAGAGACGACGTGGGGTTCGGTGTCTTGCTCAATGACACTTCAACACATGAGTGGGCAAGGCGGGAATCAAACCCGCAATCTTCCGATCAGGAGTCGACCGCTGCACCACGGCTGCTCAGGGAGCAGAACACATCATCAGGAGGAAACCTGAAACACCATGAAGGTATTCTATTCCTCTGAAGCCCCTCCCCTTTAACAGCTGTAACATTCCCACATCATGACCAAAGAGGTTCTGAAAAGTTCTGTTTTGCTGCGGAGATTGGCCAAAGCTCGTTAAGCTCGTTAGCAGCAGCGTTCCCCAGACATGGTGAGACGCTACACATAAAGAAAATAAAAAAGTGAATTAAATTTGATCAACCTGCAGATTTCCCTCCGTTTCCCATGATCCTTTTCTTCCTCCTTATCTCCACTCTGGGAACACGTGAAGATGGAGAAGAATCTGCAGCTGAACCTCAGTCAGAAGATCTGAAGGTGGACGTCTCCTCCAAATCCAAGTGAGACGTCTGAGTTGACCTGAGAATCGGTGACAGAACGTCCCGTGAGCAGATGGAGGTGGGGTTGTTCCACCGCTGTGTGAGCGTCGTTGCATAAGAGAGAGCTCCTGTGTGGAGGTGCGGTGGAGGTAGAGGAGCTCAGGTGTCCACAGGCAGAGTCTGAACTCTCAAACTTCTCTGTGACGAATGAGTCACGCTCGGCGCCGCCGGCTGAACGGCCTCTTTCTGTTACGTAAACGAGGAGTTCTGCAGGAAAACTGAGAGATGAAGCTGTTCTGCTGAAGGAACCGAGCTGCAGCTTCAGCTGGAGGAGGGAGCCAGCTGTGGATGTCAACCAACAGCCAGAAACGGACGTGGTTCCACGACACAGATGGAAATTTAATACAGTCTGAAAAATTTAAACAAAAAAGATTTTTAAAATGATTAAAAACGAAAAAAAACACACTTTATTATATTAAGTCAAAAGAGTGAAGATTTGACCTGAAATCCCATCAAATATGCAGAAAAATATTGTTAAGATCCTCACCTGATCCATGTCTGATCCTCATCTGATCCATGTCTGATCCTCACCTGATCCATGTTTGATCCTCACCTGATCCATGTTTGATCCTCACCTGATCCATGTCTGATCCTCACCCGATTCATGTCTGATACTAGTCTGATCCTCATCTGATCCATGTCTGATCCTCACCTGATCCATGTTTGATCCTCACCTGATCCATGTTTGATCCTCACCTGATCCATGTTTGATCCTCACCTGATCCATGTTTGATCCTCACCTGATCCATGTCTGATCCTCACCTGATTCATGTCTGATCCTCATCTGATCCATGTCCGATCCTCACCTGATCCATGTCTGATCCTCACCTGATCCATGTCTGATCCTCACCTGATCCATGTCTGATCCTCACCTGATCCATGTCTTATCCCCATCTGATCCATGTCTGATCCTCACCTGATCCATGTCCGATCCTCACCTGATCCATGTCTGATCCTCACCTGATCCATGTCCGATCCTCACCTGATCCATGTCTGATCCTCATCTGATCCATGTCCGATCCTCACCTGATCCATGTCCGATCCTCACCTGATCCATGTTTGATCCTCACCTGATCCATGTTTGATCCTCACCTGATCCATGTTTGATCCTCACCTGATCCATGACTGATCCTCACCTGATCCATGTCTGATCCTCACCTGATCCATGTCTGATCCCCATCTGATCCATGTCCGATCCTCACCTGATCCATGTCTGATCCCCATCTGATCCATGTCCGATCCCCATCTGATCCATGTCCGATCCTCACCTGATCCATGTCTGATCCTCATCTGATCCATGTCTGATACTAATCTGATCCTCATCTGATCCAAGTCTGATCCTCATTTAATCCAATTCTTATTCTCACCTGATCCCCTGATTCATCTCTAATCCATATCTGATCCTCATCTAATCCATGTCTCATCTATGTCTGATCCATGTTTGATCCATATCAGATCTGATCTGATCCAGGAGAATCAGATCCACGAAAATCTAATCCAGGAGAATCAGATCTGAGAATAATGGATCCCGTCAGAGACTGAATCTCCGGTGATCTGTCTCAGATCAGGCGATCAGTCGGTTTGTTTACATCACCTATGTCAAAGTCAAGGCCCGGGGGCCGGATCCGGCCCTCCAGATCATTTTATTTTTTTGTTATTAATGACCCGATGTTATCTTGCGATCATTTCTAATTTGCATAATTTTGACAGAATGTATTTTTATGGAGAGTAAAATATTGAAGTTATTTAAGGTTTAAGTTGATTTATTCTGGATGAATATTCCTGAATTTTATTATTCAGAATTATGTTAAAAGTTATTTTTAAAGTTTAAAAAAATAGCATTCTGCTAGTGTTTTAGGCTAATTTGGAATTAACTAAGATTATTTGGGCTAATTTGGCATTTAGCTAATGTTTTAGCTACATGCTAGCTGTTTTGGCTAACGTAAATTGATTCTTTCGGCTAACGTGTTAGCTGCTATCAGCTTCAGCGTTTTTAGTAGAGCTGAGGATCGATTATAATTTTCAGAAACGATTAGATTCACTTAAATCTGGATCAATTCTATTCAGATTTTTTTATTCTTTCGATTCTTCAATTCAAATAAGTTTAGAGTTTACACATTTATATACATTTGTTTAGAAATACATGAATAATCTCCTATATGTATTGAATATATTGATATTAATCTAATCACAGACTGAAATGTATCAGTGAGATACAGAGAGTGTTATTATATCCAGAGTTACATGGATTCTCTAGAGAAGTTCTAACAAAAATGTTCAGATCATTAACATTGTAAACATTGTTCTGCTTCTCCTGGAGGGCGTTTCAGTTTGGCCACTAGGTGGCGGTCACACTATAGAAGCACACCTTATTCCAGAACAAGAAAGGATGAATATAAACAACGTTTTAGACCACAAGGAGTTGCTTTAAAAACATTACTTTAAAAGGGTTTAGTTTACAAGAGTGTTAGCATTAGCCGTCCTACGTGAAATTCCATTATACATTAGCTTCAAGCTAGAAGACTTTAGCAATATGTACTAAATCGATTTATATTTTTATATTGATTATTGATCTGTTGAGCTTAAATCGATTCAAATCGATTAAATCGATTTATAAACCCATCCCTGGTTTTTAGCCATCAGCACTAGCATCTTCAGCTATCAGCACTAACATCTTCAGCTATCAGCACTAGCATCTTCTGCTATCAGGACTAGCATCTTCCGCTATCAGTACTAGCATCTTCCGCTATCAGGACTAGCATCATCAGCTATCAATACCAGCATCTTCAGCTATCAGTACTAGCATCTTCAGCTTTTAGCACTAGCATCTTCAGCTTCTAGCATTAGTATCTTCAGCTTCTGGCACTAGCATCTTCAGCTTCTGGCACTCGCATCTTTAGCTTTCAGCACTATTATCTTCAGCTTTGAGCACTGGCATCTTCAGCTATCAGTGCTAGCATCATCAGCTATCAATACCAGCATCTTCAGCTATCAGTACTAGCATCTTCAGCTATCAGTACTAGCATCTTCACCTTTTAGCACTAGCATCTTCACCTTTTAGCACTAGCATCTTCAGCTATCAGCACTAGCATCTTCAGCTTCTAGCACTAGCATCTTCAGCTATCAGTACTAGCATCTTCAGCTATCAGCACTAGCATCTTCAGCTATCAGCACTAGCATCTTCAGCTCTCAGCACTAGCATCTGTCAGGGATCGCGGTGGAGGACCCAAATGCAGGAGACCAGACTTGATGGCAGAAACATAAAAGTTCACTAAATGAACTTAAACATGACAAAAACCCAGGAGCACAAACCAGTGAGGTGACAAAACATAAAAGAGCAGATGACCTGACAAAGAGAACTGAAAACCAGACACTTAAATACACTGAGGATGATTAACTAAATGAAGACAGCTGTGGATGGTTAACCTGAATGTGGTGAAACTGACAGGGGTAACAGAAGATGACAAAACCTAAGCACAGAATCATGACAGCATCTTCCGCTTTCAGCACTAGCATCTTCCACTATCAGGACTAGCATCTTCAGCTATCAGCACTGGTATCTTCAGCTATCAGCACTAGCATTTTCAGCTATCAGCACTGGTATCTTCAGCTATCAGTACTAGCATCATCAGCTATCAATACCAGCATCTTCAGCTATCAGTACCAGCATCTTCAGCTTTTAGCACTAGCATCTTCAGCTATCAGCACTGGCATCTTCAGCTATCAGTACTAGCATCATCAGCTATCAGTACCAGCATCTTCAGCTTTTAGCACTAGCATCTTCAGCTATCAGCACTGGCATCTTCAGCTATCAGCACTGGCATCTTCAGCTATCAGCACTAGCATCTTCAGCTTTTAGCACTAGCATCTTCAGCTATCAGTACTAGCATCTTCAGCTATCAGTACTAGCATCATCAGCTATCAATACCAGCATCTTCAGCTATCAGCTCTAGCATCTTCAGCTTTTAGCGCTAGCATCTTCAGCTATCAGTACTAGCATCTTCAGCTATCAGTACTAGCATCATCAGCTATCAATACCAGCATCTTCAGCTATCAGCTCTAGCATCTTCAGCTTTTAGCGCTAGCATCTTCAGCTATCAGTACTAGCATCTTCAGCTATCAGCACTAACATCTTCAGCTATCAGCACTAGCATCTTCAGCTATCAGCACTGGCATCTTCAGCTATCAGCACTAGCATCTTCAGCTATTAGCACTAGCATCTTCAGCTATCAGTACTAGCATCTTCAGCTTTTAGCACTAGCATCTTCAGCTATCAGTACTAGCATCTTCAGCTATCAGCACTAGCATCTTTAGCTATCAGCACTAACATCTTCAGCTATCAGCACTAGCATCTTCAGCTATCAGTACTAGCATCTTCAGCTATCAGCACTGGCATCTTCAGCTATCAGCACTAGCATCTTCAGCTATTAGCACTAGCATCTTCAGCTATCAGTACTAGCATCTTCAGCTATCAGTACTAGCATCTTCAGCTTCTAGCACTAGCATCTTCAGCTATCAGTACTAGCATCTTCAGCTTCTAGCACTGGCATCTTCAGCTATCAGTACTAGCATCTTCAGCTCTCAGTACTAGCATCTTCAGCTTTTAGCACTAGCATCTTCAGCTTTTAGCACTAGCAACATCACAGGTAATACTTTATATTTAGTTCATAATTATGTTAAAAAGTTACAGTTTAAAGTTTTAAAAATTTAGTTTTTCCATAAATGTTTCTCCTGTTGGACCTAAAGTGTGTTTTGGAACTTGGCCCCCTGTTGGGTCGACTTTGACCCCCCTGCTGAGACCTGGTGTGAGCGTGAACCGGACCTCCTCCATGCAGTTTGGCTTCAGGAGGAGACGCAGACGAAGCTTGACCATCACGCTGCCGCCAGCAGAGCGAGGAGAAGCAAACAAGCAGAAAACGAGCAAACAAAGAGGCCGGGGCCAAACGTTATCTAACCAGACTGGCTGAACGAAGCCCTTCCGCATGAGCGCCCGCAAGCATCACTTCTGCATCATCTGCTCCAGAAAGCGCCAGCGCCACACGGACGCCGCTCCTCCGTGATGGAGAGGAGCGAGCGGGAGCCGGGCTATCATGGAGGCCCAAACGGAGGAGCGTTTAATGCCATTACATAAGAGGACGACAGCTGAAATGTCAGAGGAGGCTGCTGGTTCTCCTCTCAGAACCCCACTGGGAGTGGACCGGGTCAGACCCGGTTCTGGATGTGTCCTCCTCTCTGGGTGTGGTGAAGGTCTGCAGAAAACTCTCCTTCAGGGAGTTTGTGAACTTCTGAGAGGAGGTCTGGAACAAACTCAGAGGAGGCGATGCTGCAGGAGGAGGAGCTGATGCTCCTGCAGGAGGAAGAAGAGGAGGAGCTTACGCTCCTGCAGGAGGAAGAAGAGGAGGAGCTGATGCTCCTGCAGGAGGAAGAAGAGGAGGAGCTGATGCTCCTGCAGGAGGAAGAAAAGGAGGAGCTGATGCTCCTGCAGGAGGAAGAAGAGGAGGAGCTGATGCTCCTGCAGGAGGAAGAAAAGGAGGAGTTGATGCTCCTGCAGGAGGAAGAAAAGGAGGAGTTGATGCTCCTGCAGGAGGAAGAAAACGAGGAGCTGATGCTCCTGCAAGAGGAAGAAGAGGAGGAGCTGATGCTCCTGCAGGAGCAGGAGATGATGCGTCACCCTCGCCACGCTCTCGCCCCATTCTCGCCCTGTTCTCACCGTGTTCTCACCGCGTTCTTGCCGCGTTCTTGACGTGTTCTTGCCGTGTTCTTGCTAGGTTCTCACCATGTTGTCACCGTGTTCTCACCATGTTCTCGCCACGCTCTCACCCTGTTCTCATCGTGTTCTTGCCGCGTTCCTGACGTGTTCTTGCTGCGTTATCACTGTGTTCTTGCGAGGTTCTCACCATGTTCTCACCATGTTCTCACCATGTTCTCACCATGTTCTCGCAGTGCTCCTGCCGTGTTCTCACCGTGTTCTTGCAGTGCTCCTGCCGTGTTCTCACAATGTTCTTACCATGTTCTCGCAGTGCTCCTGCTGTGTTCTCACCATGTTCTCGCAGTGCTCCTGCTGTGTTCTCACCATGTTCTCACCATGTTCTCACCATGTTCTCGCAGTGCTCCTGCTGTGTTCTCACCATGTTCTCGCAGTGCTCCTGCCGTGTTCTCACCGTGTTCTTGCAGTGCTCCTGCCGTGTTCTCACCATGTTCTCACCATGTTCTCACCATGTTCTCGCAGTGCTCCTGCTGTGTTCTCACCATGTTCTCGCAGTGCTCCTGCCGTGTTCTCACCATGTTCTCACCATGTTCTCACCATGTTCTCGCAGTGCTCCTGCCGTGTTCTCACCGTGTTCTCGCAGTGCTCCTGCCGTGTTCTCACCGTGTTCTCGCCACGCTCTCGCCCTGTTCTCATCGTGTTCCTGACGTGTTCTTGCTGCGTTATCACCGTGTTCTTGCGAGGTTCTCACCATGTTTTCACCATGTTCTCACCGTGTTCTCGCAGTGCTCCTGCTGTGTTCTCACCGTGTTCTCGCAGTGGTCCTGCCGTGTTCTCACCATGTTCTCACCATGTTCTCACCATGTTCTCGCAGTGCTCCTGCCGTGTTCTCACCATGTTCTCACAGTGCTCCTGCCGTGTTCTCACCATGTTCTCGCTCCGGTCTTCCCCTGAAGAGCTCACAGTCTCTCAGAATGACCCCCTCGGCGCTGGAGGTCACACCTCCCTCCCCCGCCCTGGCCACGCGCCTCCTCACATCCACTCACGTCTCCTCGGCTGACGGGACGCAGCACGTTTGACTCCATGTGCCGCATCAGCCACGCATGGACGCGCAGATTTAATTACTCACGTATAATTTTCACCACAGATACGAGGAGACGGCGGCGAGCGTTTGGGCGCCAGCTCCTTCTAATCCTACGTGGAGCGGGTGACACGGCAGAGGCCGGGAATCGAACTGAATCTTTGTACTCGTGTCTGAGACAAATAGCAACACGGTTTTGGGCTAAATGTTCTGCCCCAGAAGGTCAGATCCCTGATGTAGTCACTCTTATTTAACTCTTCCTCAAAGTTTTTTTCTTTTTTTTACATTTTTTGTTCTAAAATGTCCGCATTGAGTTTGTTTTGACGTTCCTGGGTGAGATCTGTACGGTGGCCCTGAAGGTCAAACCACATCATCAAATCATTCTAAAACCATTTCAAAGATCGACAATTTCAAAATAAGAAAAAACAAATGTTGAAAAACAATTACAACACAATGAAACAGTTCAAAATAAAAACGTTTTCTAATATTTATTTTGACTTTTGTTTTCTAAAATGTGAATCAGTTTTCAAAATGTTTGTTTTGCTGTTTGATTTTCTTTAAGACGTTTTCGTGTCAAGTGATCTGAACTTCAGGGCCACCGTAGATCTGTGGATGAGGCTCACAAAGTGGGCGTGGCTAGTACAACTTTATTTTTATTCTGGCTGAGGAGAAAAGAATTCAAACAAAATCTAAAAACGTCTTAAAGATTAAGAAAGTCCTCCTGATGTTTTCAGATTATTTTCCAGAACAACATTCCATTCTGGCTACCATGGTCCTCCGATCTGTTCCTAAAGCGTTCCCGTCGTCTTCTGACCATGGAGAAGACATTTTTAACCTAATGTGAAACCTGTGTTGTTTTCAAGGACATAGTGTCTGCAGAGCGGCAGGAGATCATTAGAAATCCACCTCTGAGTTGTGGGTGGGACTGTTTCCACTCAGTAAGCCTGCCCTCATTTCCCATCATCCCTTGTCTACTCTCTCTCCTGCTAGCTTACAGCTCCAAGCTGTGCAACAAAAATCCATCTGTCCGGTTCTGATCCAGTTCTGATCCAGATTCCTGCTCAGACCAGGAAAACGAAGACCTTCATGGATCTACTTGTCTGCGTCAGAAAGGGGCGGAGCATGGAGCTTGTGGCCCCGCCCAGTGAATTATCTACATTTCCATTTATATTATTTTACATTTAAATTATTTGTTTTGATGAAAAAAAAGGCTTGATTTGAGTAAACCGTCAACTAAAATTGTTACTTTGAAACAAACAAATAATTTTAAATGTAAAAAACTTTTTGTTTATTGATCAAACTTTTTTTTTTTGGAACTTTTTATTTTCATTTTTTTCAGACAACACAAACAAAACAAACAATACAAACAAAGCAAACGACACAAACAAAACATTCCCAATGACGAGATTTGTTCAACAGTGTATCCACAATTATGAGAGTATGTCACAAGACAGGGCTATTAAAGCACAACAGGCAGGAAATATTTAAATAGAGTAGATATATAAACAGAGTTACATAAAAGAGAAAAAAAAAAAAAAAAAAACATAAAACAGTTCATAACCCAAGATAAATTTCAACCATGTGCCATCTTTGTTCAAAAACATTCATTTTTATTTGTAAGGATGCTGTCATTTTTTCCATTGTGTAAACTTGTTTTACTCTGTTTCCATTCATTTACCGAGGGTGGTGTAATATTTTTCCAATTGGCAGTTATACTTTTCTTAGCAACCAAAATTAATATATGCAAAATATATGCTAAATCTGCATGAAAGTCAGGAGGTATATAAGCAAGTAAATAAAACAGAGGATTATCAGGAATATCTCGTTTTACAATGTTCTTAATTTCCTCCTTAATACCTTTCCAATATCCATCAATCACAGGACAGTCAAAGAATATGTGTGTGTGATCCCCTATTTTCCCACAATTTCTTATTATTGATCAAACTTTTGACTTTTTTTGGATTTGGATCTTGAAGGAGCAGAAAGATGAACTCGTCTCTGTTATTCTTCCATCTTTGATGGTTCAGATTCTGATGTTTTTGATGCAGGTTCTCCTCTCCGTAGAATCTGCTTTTTTGTCTTCTGCTGGTTGATCTGGTCCGGTCTCTCGTTCGTGTCCTTCCCTCCTCACAGAAATCCAACGTTCATCAAAGCTGCAGAATGAACGTTAATAGAAGTGAAGCTCAGCAGATTTAAACTGGATGTTTTCCTTCACTCAGATGAAGAAATCTTCTGACGTCTTGAACATTTTTCCATCGTTTCCACAGATGAGTTTGTTGTTCTTGAAGCTCCGCCTACAGCTTCAAACTCTCAGATTCTGAGCGAGCTCTATCGAGGTTTCTCAGAGACGTTCTGCGGTTCACGGCGGTCGGCCGCGGCGCCCGCTGGGCGAGCACGGCGCGGGGACGCGTCTGCAGCAGCAGCACGTCTCCCTGCAGCTCATCTCCATCACACTTCACTGTTGGAGCGGTCGAGGGTGTGAAGCCGTGGGCCGAGCAGCGCCGAATGTTCCCTCATTCATCTCCCACTGTTAAATAACCAGAAGGAACTGGAGCAGAAAGCTGTGACAGCTCAGGAACATTTCTGCTCTGAGAGCATTCCAACGACAGCTCAGCTTCACCTGGACGGGAAACACGACAGCTCAGCTTCACCTGGATGGGAAACACGACAGCTCAGCTTCACCTGGACGGGAAACACGACAGCTCAGCTTCACCTGGACGGGAAACACGACAGCTCAGCTTCACCTGGACAAGAAACATGACAGCTCAGCTTCACCTGGACAGGAAACATGACAGCTCAGCTTCAGCTGGACTTGAAACACGACAGCTCAGCTTCATCCAGACAGGAAACATGACAGCTCATTGTCTGTAGGATCTACAGAAACACAGAAGTCTCATCAGTGGAACTCCAAAGGGTTAATCAGACAGTTAGCTAGCATCTGTGTTAGCGCTCCGTGTTAGCGCTTCGTGTTAGCGCTCCCCTTTAGCGCTCCGCGATAGCGCTCCGTGTTAGCGCTGTGCGTTAACGCTTCGCGTTAGCACTCCGTGTTAGCGCTCCGCGTTAGTACTCCGCGTTAGCGCTCCGCGTTAGCACTCCGCAATAGCGCTCCGTGTTAGCGCTCCGCGTTAGCGCTCCGTGTTAGCGCTCCGCGTTAGCACTCCGCGTCAGCGCTCCGCGTTAGCGCTCCGCGTTAGCACTCCGTGTTAGCGCTCCCCTTTAGCACTCCGTGTTAGCGCTCCGCGATAGCGCTCCGTGTTAGCGCTCCGCTTTAGCGCTCTGTGTTAGCGCTCCGCTTTAGCGCTCCGCTTTAGTGCTCTGCGTTAGCGCTCCGCGTTAGCACTCCCTGTTAGCGCTCCCCTTTAGCACTCTGTGTTAGCGCTCCGCGTTTGCGCTCCGCTTTAGTGCTCTGCGTTAGCGCTCCGCATTAGCGCTCCGCGTTAGCACTCCGTGTTAGCGCTCCCCTTTAGCACTCCGTGTTAGCGCTCCGCGATAGCGCTCCGTGTTAGCGCTCCGCTTTAGCGCTCTGTGTTAGCGCTCCGCGTTAGCACTCCGTGTTAGCGCTCCCCTTTAGCACTCCGTGTTAGCGCTCCGCGTTAGTGCTCCGTGTTAGCGCTCCGCGTTAGCGCTCCGCGTTAGCGCTCCCCTTCGCTCTCCAGTTTTCAGCTTTAGAAACTCAAAAACACCAATAATGGACCGGACCGTCGTCGCCATTTTGGACCTAGATGTAGTCAGGAAGCAGTGATTGGTCTGAGAGGTCGTTTCTATTGCAACAACTCTGACCAATTAGGAGTCTGCTTTTTTTTATGTAATCTTTGTTTTACCAGGGAATCCCGCGAGATTCAAACTCTTTTCTAGGAAGATTCTAAAGCGAGCCAAAGAAAATCTGTCAAACGGTTTGAATGTTAAATGTCTGGCGCCAGCAGGCTCCACCCACTTTCATCGAGGCTGGTCGGTTTGTAACTTGAACAACAGAAAAAATATGAAAATAATTGCAGGTATCAGATCCAGATTGGTTATTCTGATCAGTAGAATGACTGTTTATTTCTCTACTGAAGTCTGTGGGATTCTGCAGGTACTTCCTGTTTGGAAGGCCAGGGGGGCCGGGTCACTCAGCCCAGTGGTCTGTCCATTGGTCCCTACATGCGCTGAAGCTCCCTGACCTCACTAGAGTCCGGCTCTGTGTGGGCGTGTCTGTTTAGAGAGCAGAACGGTTCTGTTGATGCCAGATCGAGGAACCCAAAAGGTTCTATTCCTCATTTCCGTCTCTCGTGTTTTTGGAGCCGGGATGGACTCCTGTTGGTTGCACCAGTTTAGCTAATATTTTGACGAGCTTTCAGCTCACAGCATGCACACTCGCGTTATCGGAGGCAACGCTATAAATCCAGTTGGATCCAGCTTCAGTCACAGGCAGGTTCTGTGGGTTCTTGGCTCGTCCGGGTCCGTGCGGGGTCATACAGGAGTGTCTGCATCTTTAGGGGGGCTCAGGTGAGTCTGTCAGCTCTTTCAGGCTCGTACAGACACCTGAAGGACGTCCTGAAATGGAACGTACCATCGTCATGTGTGGTAAAACAGGAAGTACCTGCTGGTCCCAGAAAGCCAAGAACCAATAGACTTCTCCAGGAAGATGACAGCTGTTCCTCAGCCGTCATTCTATTGGTCAGGATCTCCATTCTGGCTCTTTTGAACAACCTGTCACCCGCAGCACGCCCGTAGATAAACCATAAACATTTGAAGTTCTGCTGTTCCCTGGACGACTTCCTCCAGCATCCCTCACACACACAGACATACAGATTTCCCATCATCCTCCTGCAGCAGCAGGCCGCGTGGATTATCGGACGGCGGCGTTCGGACGGCGGCGGTTTCAGCAGGCGGATTTCAGGCGTGGGAGTTCCCCCTCTCTGAGTAGATCCGTTAAAACTTGGCGGTAATGGTTGCAGAGACACTTTGGCTCAGGATAAGTCGTGCACGCCGCGCGCTGACACCAGGACCTGTGCTGCTGGGATTTATGCTTCCCTGTCATTAAGTACATAATTCCAGCAGCCGGAGGTCAGAGAGGGTTGGGCTGAAAATGGAGCGGACCGCCGCCCACCTCCGACTCTCGTCACGTGATTCCTGAGACATTCTGGCGGTTCCACACGTTGATCTTCCTCCTGCAGCGACTCATCTGCCGCTCGCCATCATTCCTTTCATCTCAGAGCGTCACGGCTCTCCAGATTTGGATTATTTCACTCTGAGGTGAACCCAGAGTAAAAATCCTGTCAAAAGCCTCTGATTGGCCAACCGACCTCAGCTGAGTCCATTCTACCCAATGATGCATCATGGGAAACATCATCCACCGTCTCAGAAGACGTTTCCTGCTCCATCAACCGTCCCAAAAACCTGCTGGAACAACCCCATCCCATAATACTATCACCGGAATACTACTACTAGAATACTGTTCCCATACCATAATAATGCCCTGCTGACTGCATGCCAGTGACCTGGCGCGGTGGCAGCGTGCTGTCAGAAGCGCCTTCAGATATTTTGGTTTACTGCTGGTTCCTCTCTGCCGTCAGACCCGTCAGGTCCGGTTCTCCTTCAGGAGCTTCTGGAGTCTGAGATGAACGACCAGCGTGAAGAGAAGATGGAGGAAACGTTTTGTTTTACTTTGATATTATTATGAAGACTGAATCTGCTCATCAGCTCGGTTGCATTTGACCCAGCAGCTGCCTCTGATCGTCACGGCAACGGCGCTCTGAGGACGAGGTCAAGGTCGGAAAACCCCTGCAAACTCAGCTGTTTTGGTGGAGTGGTTACCGCGGCGACCAGGAATGACTGAACGATCAGTTGAAAGCAGAAGAACAAACGTCTCCTCTCCTCTGAAAAACAGCAGCAGCAGCAGGAGGAGGAGGAGGAGGAGGAGGAGGAGGAGATAAACAGAAGCAGCCTCCAGGTTAGAGCGATGCTTCACAACCTCGGCGGTGAATCATCACATCCAACTGCTCTGCTCTCTGCGCACACACTGGCTGCGAGCGGCGTGCGGGACGTGAACACGGATCCCTGCCTCCGATCTGCGCCGCATCGCCAAACACACGACACACGCCGGCCGAAAATAGTCTGGAGGGGCACGAGAGCGCCGGAGCGTGAGCGCCCAAATGTCATCGCTTTCATCTTCATGTAAAATTAGATCCGCAGAGGTCAGGCCGCGTGCGGAGCGGGGAGAAGACGGCCTGGAACGTCCGCCCAGAACCGGGTCGGTTCTGACCTCAGGGTCACATGCTGCTGAAAGAGATTGTCAGAGAAAATCAAGAGAGCAGAAGTCAGAAAACATAGTCTGGAGCTCCACCTACTGGAGGCTCATGGAAACAGCATCCTGTTTATCTTAGAATGAGATGTTCTAGCGTCTGTGACCTCTACAACATCTCACGTTGAACCCAAAACATCTAAGAAATAATCCAGAACATCTGCTCTAGAACCCAAACATCTGCTCGAGAACCCAAACATCTGTTCTGGAACTCTAAACATTCGTTCCAGAAACCAAATGTCAGCTCTAGAACCTAAACATCATGTGTAGAACACAATCATATGTTCTAGATCCTGAATGTCACCTCTAGGACCCAAAATATCTGCCGTAGGACCCAAACGCTGTCTCTAGAACCCAAACGTCTGTTCTAGAGCCTAAACCTCATCTATAGAACCCTAAACATTTTCTGTAGAACCTAAAAATATGTCCTATAACCCTAAACATCTGCTGGAGAACAAAACATCTATTCTAGATCCAAAATCTCATCTGTGGACCTTTAAATATCATATGTAGAACCCAAACATCTGCAGTAGAACCCAAACATCTGCAGTAGAACCCCGTATGGGTGTCCCGTTGCCATCATCAGGGCCTGTGCTCCTTCAGGTTCTCAGGGCTCCTCAGGTTCCAGTCCCCTCCACGGTTCAGCTGATGATCAGACCCTCAGGTTCTCAGAACGTCTTCCAGCTCTGTGCTGAGCTCAGACCACCTCCACCTGGTTATCGGCCCCGCCTCCGAGCGTGGGGTGTCCCCGTGTCCTCACCTCCTGCCGTCAGACCTCCTCGGTGGAGGAGGAACTCCTGCAGCTGGATTTGGCTGCATATGCTGCTCTGGATTACACTGATCCAACTTAATGCTCCTGCAATCATTCAGAACTGCCGAGGATAGAGCCGCGGACGCCCCCGGCGCCATCTGCCACCGCGGCCGGGATTAACTTCGAGGAAAACGCCACACAGAGACCCCCGTCCCGCTGTGTGCAGGACGCCACCGCAACAGGAACTCTAGAAAGGATATGTCCTGAGCCGTCAAACAGTTACGTTTGTGAAGTTTGACCCGTTTGGGCTTCCGTACAGATGCTTACATATGATCACAAACTTCTGAAGTTTTCTGTTTCGATCGTTTCCTCTGAAGATCTGGATGCAGAGGTAAACACCAACACAGTGTTCGGTCCGGTTCATAGCCCCGCCCACTGCAGGTCGCAGGTGCATTATGGGAGTTTGTGGTCATAGAGACGGATGGAGGACTTGATCTGGAACCGGTCCAGCAGAGACGGACGATGACCTTAAAAACATCCTCCACACCTGGACACTTCCTGTTTGATCTGCTCCTGACCAATCACATCCCAGAACCAGCAGCGAATGACGGGGATTGGTTTGAATGTCTGCTCTGAAGGTTGTCGTACCGGTCACCTGTCGATCTGCTTCTCAGATGATTATGGGATGGTTCCTGTCAAAGAGAAACAAACTTCTGGACGTTTGTGTTCATCAGGAGTTTGATTGTCTGAACTCCAGCTTCAACCAACAGACTTGCAGATGAACTCTGGTGTGGTTCAGTCCAGTCAGAACCCTGATGACCAGTTAGCCAATAGGCTCGAAGCCCCGCCTCCTCGTGAGAACTGAAAAATGTAGAGAGAGAGAAACGAGAAAAGAAAATCTGAGAATACGGAGCAGTGGGTGTTTGGTTCGGTTTCAGGTCGACGTGTCGGCGTGCTTCTCTCTCTCTTCATCAAAGTTTATGCCGATACGGTCCGATTCTTTTCCCCAAACACTAAAGTCGAGATATTTCTCATTCATAAAGATTGTAGAGCTGTAAATCATCATGCGTGGACAGAGAGATGTCTTCAGGTCTCAGCAGCAGCTTCTGATTGGACGAGTTTTGTTTGCATCTTTATTACTAAATACATTATTTTTGTCTTGAATGATTTTATACATCATGTTCATATCTGTGGTTTTCTGTCAGTACTGCCATTCTTCCATCAGTGTTTGATCTCATATCTCTTACATATCTCAGTTTTAAGTTTTTCTAATTCAAGTTTTGAATTTGCTGCTTTTTTCTCAAAATTTTCTTCAAGTTTATAAATGTTTACTTTAGAGTTTCTCATCTTGTTTTGCTTCAGGAGTCGCCACAGCCAATCAGATTCTTCCATCTGTCTTCTGCATCCTCTAACAGCAGCCGCCTTCATCACTGCATCCATGAACCTCCCCTCTGGTCTTCCTCTAGACCGGGGGGGTCAAACTCAACCACACAAGGGGCCAAGGTCCAAAACACACCTGAGGTTGCGGGATGACCAGGAGAAAGGAACATGATTCCAGAATAAATCAAACCTTAAAGAACTTTAAATATTTTACTCTCCATAAAAATATGTTTGGTCAAAATTATACAAGTTAGAAATGAGGACAAGATAACATCGAATAAAATCATAAAGTGGTCTGGAGGGCCGGATCCGGCCCCCGGGCCTGGACTTTAACAAGTGTAGACTCAGCTTGTGGAGGTCTTCCTGTTCAGGTTTAGTGAGCAGATCCGTCCGCACACAGACATGCTGACTCCTTCTTTCTCCTCCCTGCAGGAGCCAGCACCTCCTGTCCACGCCTCCTCCAGGAAGTCCCTCCTCCAGGAAGCCGCTGCTGCACCTCCAGATCTGGAATCTGGTGTGATGTGGGAAGTCTGTGCCTTCAACCAAAGTTCCCGCTGGAGCGTCCCGTTCCCCGGTTGGGGTGGAGCAGCAGCAGCTGGAGGCCAGGAGAGATGTTCTCCAGATGGTGTCGGGACGGGCTGCAGTGCAATACGAGTCCAGACGCGTGTCACGCTGTCATGCGGACCAACTCGCTTTATTTTTGTATCGCTGTTTTCCTGATTTCTATTTTTCTAAACGACTGAAACGGAGAAAAAAACAGGAGGTCATCCGCCGGATGGACGGTTTCCTCAGACCCGACCCGTTCCGTCCTGTGCCGACCAGCGCCAAAGCCATATCTGAACCAACCCTGTGCCACGTGACTGAAACGCCCCCCGGAGGGAGGCGTTCGGGTCCCCCGGACGCCGCGGCCTCGTCGTGTCTCCCCACCTTAGTGTTGCTCTAAATATTTTTTTACTTCCTCCAACATATCAGATCTGCTCAGGAGGTGGGGGGGGGGGAGGGGAGGGGGGGGTCTTTTTATCCATAAAAGTTTAAAAACAGATTTTGGGAGAAACTGTATTTTCAATCATTTCAGAATATTTGTGACGTGATTTTTAGAGAAAAGTGAAAAAATTAGGTTTATTTGTGTGTCCGACCAAAAAAAAGAAAATGAAATTTACTCAGGAAATGACCTTTGACCCAAACCCGTTTGAATTTCGAGTCCCAACGCCGTCAGCAGAAACCCCGGAACTTTGGAGCGTCCAGAACCGGAGCAGAGGTGTTTTTGTTGTATCGAAGCTTTTATTATTGCAATGTTTGACTTACAGATCAAAGAACGAGTGGCCCCGCCCCCTTCTCCAACCTGGAACCGCCATGAATCCACGTGATGGTCCAGCTCAAACGTTCTAACATCCCTCTAGAACGATCACAGCTCAGGTCCGGGCCGAGGAGGTCATCAGAACCGAGCCCGCAGACTCCATGTCCCATGATGCATTGTGTTTCAGAAAATGTTTTCTAAAAGTTTCCAACAAAAGAAAAATATGCAAAAGTCCGTCAGTGGAAACAGGACAAGCCTCAGGTTTAGTCACCAGAACCAACTCTAGCTGTGATCCAAACCCACCTGAGCCAAACCCGATCTCAGGCTGACGGAGCCGATCCAGAGTCCAAACCCAACCAGAACAGAACAAGCTCACTGAAGAACCCAACGGAGTTTCCATGACGACGGCCTGGAGAGTTTGATTTGTTCCAGAACTTCCATCCGAGCTGCTGCTCTTCTCCGTCCTCCACATCTGAGTTCAGGAGAGCAAAGGCTGCTGGGAAAAAACACAAACTCTGGATTGTCCTGAAGAAACTAAAGGTGTGAGAGCGTTCCCTCATGACCGTGTGACGGAGACGTTCTTTGGTTTGTGTGACGTTAATGTTTGTCAGAGCTGAATCCTTCACCTGGGACAGAAATATGCCCCCACCCTACAAACCACAGGGAGGGGCAAATACTACCGATCAGGAAGTAAAAAATCGGAACAAAAAGAAATTGTGGAGCGATTGAACAAAGATATCGTGGAACCGTTGACCATAAAAGTTTAAGAGTTTGAGGTAGTCTGAAGGTCGTTCTGATCAATTCAGTCTGAAGGTTTCTAGATTCAAGTCAGTCTGAAGTTCTGAATCAATCAGTCTGAAGGTTCATTGATCAATTCAGTCAGTCTGAATTCCAATCAATCAGTCTGAAAGTTCTTGATCAATCAGTCTGAAGGTTCCAGAAGGTTCTAGATCAATCAGTCTGAAGGTTCTAGATCAATCAGTCTTGAATTCTGATCAATCAGTCTGAAAATTCCAGATCAATCAGTCTAAATGTTCCAGAAGGTTCTAGATCAATCAGTCTGAAAGTTCTTGATCAATCAGTCTGAAAGTTCTAAATCAATCAGTCTAAAGGTTCCAGAAGGTTCTAGATCAATCAGTCTGAAGGTTCTTGATCAATCAGTCTGAAGGTTCTAGATCAATCAGTCTGAAGGTTCTAGATCCATCAGTCTGAAGGTTCTAGATCAATCAGTCTGAAGGTTACTGATGGTTCCTATTAAATCAGTCTGAAAGTTCTTGATCTATCAGTCTAAAGGTCCCTGGAGGTTCTTGATCAGTCTGAAAGTTCTTGATCAATCAGCCTGAAGGTTCTCGATCAATAAGTTTGAAGGTTCTAGATCAATCAGTCTGAAGGTTCTAGATCAATCAGTCTGAAGGTTCTTGATCAATCAGTCTAACGGTTCTAGAACAATCGGTCTGAAGGTTCTAGATCAATCAGTCTAAATGTTCCAGAAGGTTCTAGATCAATCAGTCTGAAGGTTCTAGATCAAGCAGTCTGAAAGTTCTTGATCAATCAGTCTGAAGGTTCTTGATCTATCAGTCTAAAACTTTCTAAAGGTTCTCGATCAATCAGTCTAAAGGTCCCTGGAGGTTCTTGATCAGTTTGAACGTTTTAGAACGTTCCTGATGAATTAGTCTGAAAGTTCCTGAAGGTTCTTGATCAATCAGTCTGAGGTTCATGTCTTTTTCCAGATTTTATCTTGATGTTTCTTCTGGTTTCCCGCCTTCTCTTCCTCCTGAACTCCTTCATGCTTCACTGAAGGTTTGGTTCCGTAGAGCTTCTCAGGGAACCAGCGTTCTGTCCTGTAGCCTGCTGAAGGATCGGTTGACACAGACATAGAATCCTCCAGAATCTGCAGACCTGGACCTTCAGGACCATAAAGATCCTAACGATGCACAAACTTCCTCAGGGTTCTTCTTTGATCTTTGGATCCAGCAGAAACGCTCAAACCTGATCAGAACTTCTGACATGAGCACCTGCACATCGCTGAAGGTCCTGGTCCGGGTTCTGGTATTGAGTCTTGACGGAACAGCAGAGGATGTCTTCAGGAAGTTCTGCTGTGACTGGAGATCTCATGAGGTTCCTCCCTAGGAGAACTGAGTCCGACTGGACCTCCTGTTGGTTCCTTTGGACTCTTTTCTTCTGGTGTTTCGTTGACTCTTCCTGATGTTGAAGAGTCTGTGCAGCTGTGGGCGGAGTCTCCATCCTCCACTGACGGCGTTCCCCGACTGAAGCAGCCAAACCTCTGAGAGAAGCTGAACTTGTGGTTGAAGTGGTGCCGTGGTTCTGTTCTGTCTCCTCCTGTTCATCTCTGACCGGTTCTGTTTGTTCAAATGTTGGTTTATGCAGAAGACCAGAAATAAACGGAGAAAACCCACCGGCGTGCTGCTGCGGTTCTTCACACGTCAGGGTCGGGAGGTTGCTGGAGCCTATCCCAGCTGGTGAAGGCGGGGACCGGTCGGGGGTCCGTCTCAGGGCCTCACGGTCACACTGAAGGAACGGTTTGGGTTTCTGGACTGGAGTTCTCCAGCAGGGATTCGAACCACAAACCTCTCTCTGTGAGGCTAGAGTGCTAACCACTACACCTCCATGCACGCCGAGCATGCTTGAGGAACATTTCCCTGTTCTGCCAGCAGGCGGTGCTGTTGTCTAATGTCTCTCACAGAGAGCGGGAAGCGCGTCTGTCCAGGATGAACAGAACATGAACAGAAAGTCAGTGTTTAGGCTCCGCCTACTGCAGGTGGGGACAAATAGATCCGTCACTAATCTAAATACTAATTTGAATAATCCTGTAATATTTGAGTTTAATTATAAATTTCAGCAGATATTATCCTCACAGCTTCTATTTCGGTTGATGTTTTTTTCATCTATTTTAGATGAGATCAGCACAAAAACTGATAGAAATTCACATTTTCCACGTCTCATTCCTTCAGCAGAGACTCGGCGCTCCGACACAGGAATGTTTTAGTTCAGTGAAAATGTTCAGAGCAGATATGGAGCCACGGAGCTTCAGCTTTCAAAATAAGAGTAAAACAATAGTTCATCTCTCAGAGAACAAATTAGAAAACTTTACATGGAAATATTCAGGTTCATCTTTTTAGCATCAGTTTCAATACTTTTGATCATTTTTCACCTTCATTTTCCTGCAGATCCGACACGGTTCTGATCAGAACCAAAGAGGAGTGATGTCAGAACCTCGGCTGATAGAACAGCAGCTCACTGACCGCAGGAGAAAACATCACAACAGGAAGAAGTTTGACTTTAATCTCAGACACGCTGGAATCGTCTGACTTCTGTTCTGTTTACAAGAACGGACATGTAGGAAAAGATCTGCAGCTCCACGGCTAATGCTAATGCTAACATTAGCATTAATGCTAACATTAGCATTAGCGCAGATTAAAAGAATAAAATCATAATAACCTTCACAACTAAACCACCAACATTCAGTGAAGTTCTCCTAACCTTTGTATAACTTTAACCGGGTTGTCAGATTAAAATAATCCCCGACTGGTTTAATATCATCCAGAGGGATCTGATGAATCAGCTGATCTGACTGCAGACAGGATTACTGATATTTTTACTCTGATTTCTGAATCAGGAGGAAACCAACACAACCGGGTCGAACATTTAGACGATGAATATTGAGATCATTTCTGTTACAGTTGATTAATTTACCTTTAATTATTCATGAAAAATGTTTCAACTCATCAACCGGATCGACTGTACGCAAGCGGCGATGTGTGACGTCACGAGAACGCGGTCGGCGCCAGCTGGTCCACAACAAACGACCTGACGACATCAAACCCATCAATCAGTTTCTATCATTACAGGAACTATCAGTAATAATTCACAGTTTGCCCTCAAACGCCAGTTGGATTTTCAAAATAAAATGATGATGAGTTTGTGGTTTAAAAGTTAAAGCATAAAAAGTATCTTTAAAAACAGAAACATTTGTCATAAATAAAAAAAACAGTTTCCTTTGAATCGGGACTGGATCCATCGGAGGAACAGATGACTGTATAGAGGTCCTGGAAGCAGACGTTTGGACGTGTTGGAGGAACAGAGAGGATGATGGGAGACGGAGTCTGAAGGAGACGCGTGGTCCTCCAAACCCAACCAGAAATGCCTTTAGGAAAAGACTTCAAACATGTATCTTCATGTGAATGTTCTGCACCTCAGCTGGATCTGAAGGTTCTGCTCAGCTGGATCTAAAGGTTCTGCTCAGCTGGATCTGAAGGTTCTGTTCAGCTGGATCTAAAGGTTCTGCTCAGTTGGGTCTAAAGGTTCTGTTCAGCTGGATCTGAAGGTTCTGCTCAGTTGGATCTAAATGTTCTGTTCAGCTGGATCTAAAGGTTCTGCTCAGCTGGATCTGAAGGTTCTGTTCAGCTGGATCTGAAGGTTCTGCTTAGCTGGATCTGAAGGTTCTGCTTAGCTGGATCTGAAGGTTCTGCTCGTTCAGGACGTCCATGCTTGAGTTTCTTATACATTTTAGTCTAAATTTTAAACTATTTTTGCGTTTTTTTTATCTCTTTTTTCTATTTTTGGACAAATTTGCTGCTACGCTACTATGTTAGCAACAGGCTAGCTTTTTCTCTTTGCTAATTGAGCATCCACTGAGGCTTTCTGGGCTAGTTTGGAGTGAAGCTAATGTGTTAGCAACATGTTAGCATTTTGGGGCGATGAGGTCATTTTGGTTCAAAGGTCAGGGTTTCTGCTCAATGTTTTAGTTAACATCACCTCAGACAGCAGCTCATACATCCTTTCAAAATAAAATACATCCTGAATCCAATATTGATGGAATCATGAACAGCTGATCAGAACTCGGATGAACTTTGACGTCATCTAACAGGAGGAGGAGCAGAGAGGAGGATGGTGGAGAAGGAGGAGCAGAGAGGAGGATGGAGGAGGAGGAGGAGGAGCAGAGGGTGCAGCCGTGGCGCCCCCTACAGGAAGCGTCGCAGATTCAACATTCTGGAGGAAAAAGTTCAGATTTATGGTTCGAACCAGAAACTCCGATGAATTCATTCAAACTTCAGATTTGATTTAGTTTGATTTCAATGAATCTGAAGCAGAGGATGACGATGATGATGATGATGATGATGATGATGATGAGGAGGAGGAGGAGGAGGAGGAGGAGGAGGACCTCCGTGCAGCCTCCGGAGCGCAGGGCGGGGCCACGCGGCAGCAGCAGCTTCATCTCGCGCGCGCGCACACACACGCCCGCTCGTCAGGCCGCAGCATGGACCCCGCAGCCCGTCCGCTCCCACAGCGGTTCCGGTTCGGGTGACGAGGAGGAGGAAGAGGAGGATGAAGACGGCGCGCGCTTAGGAAGCGAGCACGCGCCGCGGAGCCTCGCGCTCCGATTGTTCGGACGCAGCAGACCGAGACAGCAGGCCGCGTGTACCCGGACCGAGCCGAGCCGAACCGGATCCAGCATGCCGCCCGCCCCGCTGCTCGTGCACGCGCTGCTGCTCTGCTTCAGCCAGGTAAGGCGCGTGCGTGTGTGCACGGCGGCGGCGCGCGGGGCTTTGTTCGTCCGAACCCGCGCGGGTGTGGGTTCGGCGTATCAAAGGGGGTGCCGTGATTGGCTGGGGGGTGCGCGCGCGGCCGTCCGTGCCATGGCGGCTCGAGCCTCATTGTTCTGCGGAAAGTGGGTCAGTCGGCTGCGGCGTCACGCGCACGCGCTCCCAACATCAGTTACCTTTGCTTAACCTGCGCGCGCACGTGCGCGTGCCGGCGCGGTGAATGTTGTGGTTCTGCGGACAGACGTCGTGGGTTCGAACCCCGGGGTCTGAGCGGAGCTGGAGGATGCTGCTTCCGGTTCTGATGTGGTCCAGAGCGGACCGGGTTCGGTTCGGCGGAGCTGGGTTTAGACTGCGAATGAAAGCAATTCATAAACTGGACCTGACGAGGTTCTGGTTCTGGTCTTCTGGACTTTGTCTGGGTGTGAGCAGAAGCAGGGAGGCTGTGTGGTTCTGATGCGGTCCGGATGGAGCAGCAGAACATCCTGGATGAGTCCAGAACTGAGAGGAGTTCTGACTGGTTGGTCCAAACATCTTCATGGTCTGGATCTTCTGGGAAAAAACAAATCTTTATGACGATGATGAAGATGATGATGGTGATGAAGATGAGCAGAGGAGTCCTGCTGATTGAAGGACAACCGCTGCTTTAATGGGGGGGGGGGGTCTCCCTTCCTGCTGCTTAATGAGCATCAGCAAAGGACCCCCCCCCCACCCCCTTATTAATTCTTTAAGGGGGGGTGTTGTCACATTCGATGTTCATAAACATTATTGGGGGGGGTTGGGGGGGTTACATTTAAAATGGATTTGGTCATTTGTTCCTCACAGTTTTGTTTTCTCTTCTGATGGATAGCCCCGCCCATCTCACCTGAGTGGCTGAGTGATGATGTCACTTCCTGCAGACATTAACATGTTAAAGGCTCTACCGTGACAATCGTGTCTGCAGCAGCCCCTCCCATACCCACGAAAACGAGCGGTTGGAAACGTGCTGATGGATAACAACAGCTCCCTCCAGGAAGTCTGGACTGCAAGCTCCGCCCCCAGACCAGCAGAACACTCATTTCCTCAGAAGCTTCAGATCCAGTTTAACCCTTTATCTTCAGTCTCTCTTCAAACGGGGGTTTGGTGCTTCAGACGGCGCTCCGTTAAGACCCACCCCCCCCGTGTTTACTCTGTGAACCAGTGTAGCGCTGGCCACGCCCACTTAAAGCAGATAGGTGTGTGCATCCGTGTTTGGAGAAGTTTGGATTATTTTCATGGGAGAAACACAGACTCCAGGATTACGTAATGGAGTGGTCAGCAGCAGCGGTAGGCGGAGCTTCAGAATCCAGCCGTTAATATCACTGAAGGTAATATGATCATACAGTCATGGTAGGGCCCTTTAAATCGGTCATGTGACCACATGCAGTCACGCCTGATCCTGCTGACCCCACACCATCATACTCCCACCACCACAGGCACGGCGGCTCGTCTGATCGGCTCCAGACTTCTTCTGCCTCCATGCTGGGTTTGGAGGTCCAGAGCTCGTTCTGATCCGGACCGGCAGAACCGGGTCTGCTTGGTTCTGTGGTTCCATGTGTTTCCCGTCATCCTCATAGCTCCGCCTCCTCCTGATCCTGGACTCTGGACCGGTTCTGTCTGGAGGGAGTCCAGGTCTGAGCGGAGCTTCAGGCTCAGACTGCAGGTTTGCAGCTGCCTGAAGGCCACGCCCCCTGACCCCAGCCCCCACCGCCCCCCTGTCACCGTTCACACACTCGCTTCTTTCAGAACGCTGGGGGGGGGGGATCCTCATGACATCACACAAATGGAACCATCAGCTTTTCCTTCGGTCCATGATCCTTCCACCTCCGTGCTTCACTGATCCAGAGCTGTTTATTTCAGATGTGACCTTTGACCTCAGACGCAGTTCTGCTTTGTTTTGGTTTTTTCTTCTTCTTCAGTCAGCAGTGAGATCAGGGGGCGGAGCTTCCCGACGCTCAGCTGGTCCCGAGCGGGGGCGAGGTGGGTGGAGGGCGGACGCGCCTCCCGCCCTGAACGGGGCTCCTTTCAGGCCGGTTGCCATGGCGACAGCAGAGCAGCACGAGCTGAATGAACTTTTCTTTCTGTTTTCTCACCCGGCGGGGGGGGGGTGAACTGTCCCCAACCTCTGACACCCCCCCCCCCACACACACACTCACACACACACACACACACCCCCCAGCCACAGACGCTTTAAAGATTTAAGGCGGTATGGAGAAATAAAGCCGAACCAAACCAGACTGTTATTATAAATCCAGCAGCTTCATTATCTGCTGTGGAACGCAGGAGGCTCCTCTGCGCTTCAGCCGGAGAACTTCCACCTGAGAAGATGTCTCAGTGATCCTGCATGTGGAGGAGAAGCCACAGTTTGGTCATAAAGAGCAGATCTTCTTCAGCTTCCTCACTGGAAGACGTTCTGTTGTGTTTAGCTTTCACCCATGCTAGTTAGCCATGCTAGTTAGCCATGCTAGTTAGCCATGCTAGTTAGCCATGCTAGCTAGCTGCTTGAAGTCACGTGACCCAGACGGATGTTGTGAACAGAATCCGGAAGTCTTTCAAAATAAAATTTCCTTCGGGATCAAAAAATCAACTAAATGGAAATAACTGAAGTTATGGCATCGGCCCGGTACCGAGTGACCGGCGCCGGTCCGCTTTAGACTGGAAGGATTGGGACAGGAGACGTCGTTCTGGTTGGTGTCTGAAGCAGGAGCTCCGTGTTCAGGTGTGTCGCCGTACACCTGCAGAGCTCACCGAGGTTCTGAGCCAAACCCGGAGAGGAGGTCCGGTTTCTCCTCTGCTCTGTTTTCAGCGGATTCTGTTGACAGATTGAGTTTAGAAACGTTCCCAGCAGGAAGGAAAAGTGGAACGATCCGGATTTAAAAAGTGGAAGAAGCTTTTTTCCTTTACAGAAGCAGAAGTTGGTTTCAAAAATAGATCGGTGGTTTGATGAAGACTCTGATCCGGTTTCTTCTGGAAAGTTCCCGCCTTCATCAGACCCTCAAAGGCCTGGGGGGGGGGTGGTCTGTGACGCCATGGTTCTGTGGTTTCCATGGTAACGGCGTGGAAAACCTCGGCGATGGCCCAACGGGATCGCTCTTAAAATCAGACCTGAACTTTGATTTACTGAATCTGCATTTTTCTCTGTTGCCGTGGTAACCAGCCATGTCTGGATGAGAAGCTGCTGCCGCGCAGGTCGCAGCGCCATGGCAACCAAGCGGCTCTTTTGCTGTTTCTTGTTGATTGTTTTCAGTCTTCGTCACTCCACCCTCTTTCCGTTACCATGGAAACCTAAAGGTAGATGCGTTGTTCTGGAGAGATGTGGTCACATGACGTCCCACCCTTAGCTTCAGATCTCAAGCGTCTTTTTTTGATGATGGCCGTCTGTATGACGTTTGACGTGCTGTAGAACACGGCCACCAGAGCCGCCGTCACGCCGACGCGTTAGCGTAGCTCCTGACCGCTCACGCTGTCGTTTTCTACGTTCTTTGATCCTTTCATTATAATTATGAGAAAATCAAAAACCCTTTGTCGTTTCAAAGACGTGTTTTCTGCTCAGGAGCTCTTCAGAAATACATCCTGGGTTGTGGGCGGGGCTGTTGGCGCACCGTTTCCACGGTGACCGTCCGGTCCTCATTCTTCCTTCAGAGCCTGACGGCGTTCCGGGTGTCCGTGAGCGACGACGGTCTGATCGCGGCGGCTCTGGAGCCGTCGGACCTGCGGGACAACGTGACGGCGTACGCGGCGCAGGTCTCCGGAGAACCTCGGCTGGTCCTGGTTCCGTTCCTCGACACCAAGGAGGCTCTGCTGTTCAACGCCTCCTTCCACGGCCTCTGCTACACCGTGGGCCTGCTGCTCAAACTGGGTCAGAACTGGTCCCGACCCGTGAAGAGCGTTCCCGTTCTCACCAGTAAGACGCTCCCGGGCACTCGGGGCTTTTATTTTGAAAGCACTTCCTTTGTGTAACGTCCTGCATGACGCTCTGTCCCCCCAGAGCCCCTGCCTGTGCGCGGCGCTCACATCTCCGACTATAAGGAGGCTCCGGAGACCGGCGTGGTGTTCGACATCGACCCCCCCTCCAGGACCGTCTTCAGCCGGGTCAACATCAGCTACACGGAGGGGCAGGAGCGCCGCAGCATGCTCTACAAGGGTGAGGGGGGCGCCGTCGGGTTCACACTGGACCAGCAGGGAGGGGCTTCCTCTTCTCCTACAGGTCTTGGTGTGAAATGTGGAACGTGTGGATCTGCTCCAGAGTTTTTCTTTCACAGCTCGATTCCGATAAAGATTTGAATCTCAGCCGGATACAAACCGGAACGGCATCCACGCTCACCACCAAATCCGAGTCCCTGATTGGTCCTTTAACAAATCTCTAACATGTTTACATACCAGCTCAGTGGCCCTGTGGTAGAGTGTCCGTCCTGAGACTGGAGGGATGGGCCCGGTTCCTCCCTGCTTCACCCTCAGTATTGAAGGGTTGGATGGGGCTCTCCACTCCCCCAGGGGCGGGGTCTGCAGCTCCCCACTCCCCCAGGGGCGGGGTCTGCAGCTCCCCACTCCCCCAGGGGCGGGGTCTGCAGCTCTCCACTCCCCCCAAGGGCGGGTCTGCAGCTCTCCACTCCCCCAGGGGCGGGGTCTGCAGCTCTCCACTCCCCCAGAGGCGGGGTCTGCAGCTCTCCACTCCCCCAGAGGCGGGGTCTGCAGCTCTCCACACCCCCAGGGGCGGGGTCTGCAGCTCTCCACTCCCCCAGGGGCGGGGTCTGCAGCTCCTCACTCCCCCAGGGCGGGGTCTGCAGCTCTCCACACCCCCAGGGGCGGGGTCTACAGCTCTCCACTCCCCCAGGGGCGGGGTCTGCAGCTCCTCACTCCCCCAGGGGCGGGGTCTGCAGCTCTCCACTCCCGCAGGGGCGGGGTCTGCAGCTCTCCACTCCCCCAGGGGCGGGGTCTGCAGCTCTCCACTCCCCCAGGGGCGGGGTCTGCAGCTCCCCACTCCCCCAGGGGCGGGGTCAAATGCTCTCCACTCCCCCAGGGGCGGGGTCTGCAGCTCCTCACTCCCGCAGGGGCGGGGTCTGCAGCTCTCCACTCCCCCAGGGGCGGGGTCTGCAGCTCCCCACTCCCCCAGGGGCGGGGTCTGCAGCTCCCCACTCCCCCAGGGGCGGGGTCAAATGCTCATTTGATCTGCGCTTCAGAGACGCCGTTTGCTCCGATGAGGAGCCAGGAACCAAGCTGTTTGAGATCCAAGTCTGCTTCAAACAGAACCAGAACCAGAACTGGACTTCTGTTTTAGAACTGGGATCCAAACATGTTCGGAGCAGTTCAGGTGTTCATGGTTTCCGTGGGCCTCCATCTCCTCACATCCACTGTTGCTGTCGGACTCAGGAGAACCCGTTCTCCTCGGTTCTGGAGGTTCTGGAGGCCGTCTTCCTCCTCGCCTCAGGATGCGTCGATGTTCTGTGTTCTGGTCTCAGAACGTTGGGGATTCTGGGAAACCGCCGAGCAGATGGATTAACCGGAGCTGTGACGCGCGGGGCCCGTGGCGCTCGGCGGGCGTGTTGCCATGGTAATCTGGTTTTAATTAGCTCAGATGGAGAGGTTCATCAAAGCGCTGAAGCGCCGCTCTGCCCCAGACGGAGCTGGCGGGGAAACGGCGTCCAAGTCTCTGTCACACGTCCGGCATTTTGTTAGACCTGAAATCTGTGGTGGAGGTTCGATGCCAACGGTCGTTGTGGTTCTGTTAGCGCGACGCTAACGGAGTAAACCACCGTTTGAGATCCAAACTGTACATCCACGATCCGAGACGGAACCAGGAGAACCGCATATAAATACAGGGAAAAGCTGAAGTCAGACGCTGAAGGATGCTAAGAACTTATAATGCTTTTTATTGAATCTGCAAAATTTACCAAAAGAGTTTCTGAAGATCTGATAGAGCACTGAAGCTTCTGAAAAGATTGTAGGAAGTTTGCTTAAAAATCTTACAGAAACATGTAGCATGTAGCATGTTGCTTAAATATGAGATGGATTAGCTCAAAACACCTTAATAGAGGCCAAATTAGCCTAAACGGCTAGCGCATTGCTAAAATACTAGCTCAACTCCAAAATAGCCTGAAAATCCTCAATAAAAGTTGTCAAAAACGTTAGCATGTTGCTAAAAGAATAGCTAAACTCCAAAGTAATTTAACAACCATAACAGATTACAAATTAGCCAAAAACGTTAGCATGTAGCTCCACACATGATAGAAGTCACATGACCAGGTTTGGTCAAATGACTGTTTCTGTTCTCAAATATTGGAGCTAAATTTAAGCTAACATCGCGGGTCGAGGGTTGAGAGCGTTCCTGCATCACAGGTGTTCTCAGGTGTTCTCAGGTGTTCTCAGGTGTTCTCAGGTGTTCTCAGGTGTTCTCAGGTGTTCTCAGGTGTTCTCGGGTGTTCTCGGGTGTTCTCAGGCGTTCTCGGGTGTTCTCAGGTGTTCTCGGGCGTTCTCGGGCGTTCTCGGGCGTTCTCGGGCGTTCTCGGGCGTTCTCGGGCGTTCTCGGGCGTTCTCGGGCGTTCTCGGGCGTTCTCGGGCGTTCTCGGGCGTTCTCAGATGTTCTCAGGTGTTCTCAGGTGTTCTCAGTCGTTCTGAAGAGTCCCCAAGAGGGCGGAGCCTGCAGAGTCTCTGACCTTCCAAGTTCATCATCAATGCATGAGCTGCTGAGCGAAGCTGTGACCTTCTGTGACCTTCTGTGACCTTCTGTGACCTTCTGCCTGAACGTCTCTGCAAGCGAAACCTCAGCTGAGGAAAAACTGAACAAGAAAATGACAGAAATGTTAAACTTCAGGAATATGGACTGTTTCTTCTCTCATAAAACCTTCATCTCTTCTTCTTCTTACTTAAATATTCATATTTTCATTCTTTCAACATTAAATGAACTTCATGACCAGCTGGTGACGTCTCTCATTGGGCTTTTATTTTGTAGATTTCTACCGGGGGAAGACGGTCTTCAAGCACTGGTTACCGGGAGTTTGTTACCGGAACATCACCTTCCAGCTGATCTCCGAGGCCACGGTCAACCAGACGGCGCTGGTGACCCACAGTGACGTCACGCACACGCCGCTGCAGCACCGCACAGGTGAGCCGCGGTTGTCATGGCGACAGAGCGACGCCTCCCCGCCCTGGAGGTGGCATGGGGGAGGAGCCTCTTCAGGTGCAGCTCCTCAGCCCCTCCCCTTTGTCTCCCCCGCAGTGCCGTACCCCCCCCTCAACGTCTCTCATAAGA
Source organism: Oryzias javanicus (assembly GCA_003999625.1). NCBI lineage: Eukaryota > Metazoa > Chordata > Actinopteri > Beloniformes > Adrianichthyidae > Oryzias > Oryzias javanicus. Next base: position 18,019,530 of record CM012459.1, read on the forward strand.
TCCTCCACCTGAGCCAGAGGCGAGTCCTGGAGGGGGCGCCGCGGTCGTCCCGTCAGACGCGGGACGTCCCCCTGATGGAGGAGGAGGAGGAGCCGACGCCGCCGTACGAGGAGAACCCTGCCGGGGAGGGGGCCACGGCGACCCCGCTCGCCTTCAACGCCACCGAGGCCTCGCTGGGAGACGGGCCGGTGAACGCCAGCCAGGCGGAGGAGGCGGAGCCTCAGAGCACCTGGCTGAACCAGACGGAGCCCCCCCACGCGGAGGAGGACGAGGAGTTCGTCAACGCCGTGGTGCCGGACTACGAGGACTCCAACGAGCCGGGCTCGGGCATGGCGGTCCCCGCCGAGCCCGCCGTCCTGCTCACCCGGCCCCCCCCCATCCTGCTGGAGCTGCGCTGGCTGCCCCCCCGACCCCCCACCAGCTACAACGGCTTCTCGGTCTACGTCTACAGAGACGGTGAGAGGTCGGCGTCACCGGAGACGATGTTAGGAGAGGGGCGTGTCCCCGCAGGTGCAGGACGGAAGCAGGTGTGACCAGAGGAAGGGTGGAGAAGACGTTAGTGAGAGCATCTTAGAGACAGGGGGCGGAGCTACAGACTACAGAGGGGAGGATGATGAGGTTGTTTTAGATCAGGATTGGATCCTTCAGAGGATCAGGATTTGATCCTTCAGAGGATCAGGATCGGATCCTTCAGAGGATCAGGATTTGATCCTTTAGAGGATCAGGACCGGATCATTCAGAGGATCAGGACCGGATCCATCAGAGGATCAGGATCGGATCCTTCAGAGGATCAGGATTTGATCCTTCAGAGGATCAGGACCGGATCCATCAGAGGATCAGGATCGGATCCTTCAGAGGATCAGGATCGGATCCTTCAGAGGATCAGGATTTGATCCTTTAGAGGATCAGGATTTGATCCTTTAGAGGATCAGGTTTTGATCCTTTAGAGGATCAGGACCGGATCCTTCAGAGGATCAGGATTTGATCCTTTAGAGGATCAGGACCGGATCCATCAGAGGATCAGGACCGGATCCATCAGAAGATCAGGATTTGATCCTTCAGAGGATCAGGACCGGATCCTTCAGAGGATCAGGATTTGATCCTTCAGAGGATCAGGACCGGATCCATCAGAGGATCAGGACCGGATCCTTCAGAGGATCAGGACCGGATCCTTCAGAGGATCAGGACCGGATCCTTCAGAGGATCAGGATTTGATCCTTCAGAGGATCAGGATTTGATCCTTCAGAGGATCAGGATTTGATCCATCAGAGGATCAGGATTTGATTCCTCAGAGGATCAGGATTTGATCCTTCAGAGGATCAGGATTTGATCCTTCAGAGGATCAGGATTTGATCCATCAGAGGATCAGGATTTGATTCCTCAGAGGATCAGGACGCCCCCTAAAGGCAGAGAAGAAAGGATTGAAGATGTTTCTGTTCTTTAGGAAACTCCACAGAAACGGCGATGGTGGATGAGAACACTCACGAGTTCTTCACCGAACTATCTGAACCGGGAACGTACCGGGCTCGGGTCAGCACGCTGAGCTCGTCCGGAGACTGTGAGGCCCGGGAGAGCGGCGCTGACGCTGGCGTTACCTTCTACCTGAGTGAGTCTCGGTTCAGATTAAAATAATCCTGAACCGTCGATACTGCAGGTTCACCCAAATTCTCTGTTCTGATTGGTTCTCTCGTCCAGGTCCGGACGGCGAGCTGCTGGAGGAGCTGCGCGAGCGTCCCCGGGGCGTCAGCGTGCGGCTGCTGGACTCCAGCACGGCCGCCGTGTCGTGGGCGGCGTCCTCGGAGCGGCACAACGGCAGCCTGGTGTCGGTGGTGTCCACCACGTGCCTGAAGCCCAGCCTGAGCCAGAGGATGGAGAACACGTACTGCAGCGAGGTGGCTCCGCCCACTCCGTGTGTCCGTGCGTCTCCGTTTCCTCCTGGAGCTCACGGCGTTCTCTGCTTCCCGCAGGAGAACTCCACCAGTGACGTCATCAGCAGCCTGACGCCGGGCGCGCAGTACCGCGTGGTGGTGTTCCACACCAACGGGCCGCTGATCAGCCCGCCGTCCGAGCCCGTCATCATCGACATCGGTGAGTGTGGGCGGGATCTGAGGCCGGGCGGCGGGATGCCTTCTGACCCTCTGGCTCGCCGTGCAGAGCCCACCGGCGTGCGCGAGCTGGCCGTGTACCCGCTGAGCCCCACGGCGGTCATCCTGAGCTGGCAGCGGCCGTACCACGTGGCGTTCCGGAAGTACGTGCTGCAGACCTTCTTCTTCAACCCCGTCACGCTGGCCTCCGAGTGGACCACCTACTACGAGATCGCCGCCACCGCCTCCGTCATCGCCTCCGTGGTAACAAGGCCGCCGTGCCGCTCGGCGCCGTGACGCCGCCGCTCGCCGTCTCACCGCTCTGTCTCCCGCAGAGAGTCACCGACCTCCTGCCCGCCTGGTACTACAACTTCCGCGTTTCCATGGTGACGTGGGGGGAGCCGCCGCTCAGCTGCTGCGACAGCTCCACCGTCAGCTTCGTCACAGGTGAGGGTGGGCGGGGCTCTGCGGCCGGCGCCGCCGGGACGTACCTGCGCTCTCTAACATACGCCCCCCCCCGCAGCGCCCGAGGCCCCTCACATCTCCGCGGTGGATTACGCTCACGGCGTCCTGTCCGTCCGCTGGACGTACGGCGAGCTCTTCATCGACCTGTCCCACTCCAGGATGCTGCACTGGCAGGTGGTGGCGGTGGGGAGGAGGGGGCCCGAGAGGAGCTACTCTGTGGATGTGAGTCCGCCGGGGGTCGGTCGTCACGGCGACAGGATGATGTGTCACTATGGCGTCTGTGTTCTCAGTAGAGATCAAAGTTCTGTTGGGTTCTGAGGCGGGTCCAGATGAAACCTGATCTGCTGTTCACCTGCAGGTCCGGACCGTCTCAACGTGAAAATCTGAGGAACATGAAAGATGAAATGAATCTCAGAGTTTTGAAAGTCGTTTCTGGAGGAAGCTCCTCCCACTTTTGACCAGGCAGAGAGAAATGAGGTTTGAGTTTCCTGGATCCGGTCCTCACGGTTCTGCTGGTCCGAGGACTGAACGAGGTTCTGCTGCAGGGCTAACGGGCTCTGGCAGTGCATTCTGGGATCTGATACCGACTCATGAGCTCTTTGGGTCTGATGATGCGCTTGGTTGCTATAGCAACAGCTATGAAAATAAACAGCTCGTTTCAAAACACTTCCTAAGAGCTGTCAGGTGATTTTTGGCTCCGCCCTTCATGTAATGTCACCTTGACAGCAGGTGTACCGTCTCGTCATGTAGGGCTGGGCAATAAAACAAAAACAATAGTTAACCAGATAGAACTTTTTCTCAATAGGAACTGAGTCTATCGCGATAGACTTTTATTTTGAAAGGTCCAAAAAACCCTTCCTAGTTAAAGTTAAAGAGTTAGTCACATGATGAGTAAATGTTTGCAACTAGTTACTTCATTTCAGCAGCAACAGACAAATGAATAAATGCAAAGCATTGATGCTAACATGCTAATGCTAACATGCTAATGCTAACCAGCTGCTCCAAGCGTCACACAGACTGGTTTAACGTCAGGTCTTAAGACACAGCAGATACAAATGTTTGTTTTCTGAACAGAATAGAATCCACTGTCCTTCAGCGTCGGTAGCATTACAGGCCGCTGTGCTGCAGAAGTACGCCCCACCTGCCAGAATGTGTATCCCCGCTCTAAACCGTCGTTGATTTATTCAGATGAAGGTGAATGATCCCGACACTTTCAGCTTTTATTTTAGTTTTTTAAACCACATATTCTATGTAAAATGAAAGGGGCTTTTTTGTTTTTAGGCTATTTTGGCATTTAGCTAATATTTTAGCATTATGCTAGCTGTTTTGGCTTTTGGCTCTGTTAAGCTTTTTTAGTTTTTTATGGCTATTCTGTAGTTTAGCTAACATCTCAGCTACGTGCTAATTATTTTAGCTTATTTTAAGCTTCTTTCAGTATTTTTGGCTATTTTGTAGGTTAGCTAACGTCTTAGCTACACGCTAATTATTTTCGCTAATGATGCCTTTTAAAGCTAATATTTTAGCTAAATTTTAGCTGTTTTGACTAATTTGTTTTGGTTTATTTTTGTTTTTTTGGCTATTTTGGCATTTAGCTAATATTTTAGCATTATGCTAGCTGTTTTGGCTAATTTAAGCTTTTTTAGTTTTTTATGGCTATTCTGTAGTTTAGCTAACATCTCAGCTACGTGCTAATTATTTTAGCTGATTTAAATGTTTTTCAGTAATTTTGGCTGTTTTGTAGGTTAGCTAACGTCTTAGCTACACGCTAATTATTTCAGCTAATGATGCCTTTTTAATGCCTTTTAAAGCTAATATTTTAGCTACATTTTAGCTGTTTTGACTAATTTGTTTTGGGTTTTTTTTTTTTGTTTTTTTGTCTATTTTGGCATTTAGCTAATATTTTAGCATTATGCTAGCTGTTTTGGCTAATCTAAGCTTTTTTAGTTTTTTATGGCTATTCTGTAGTTTAGCTAACATCTCAGCTACGTGCTAATTATTTTAGCTGATTTAAATGTTTTTCAGTATTTTTGGCTATTTTGTAGGTTAGCTAACGTCTTAGTTACACGCTAATTATTTCAGCTAATGATGCCTTTTTAATTCCTTTTAAAGCTAATATTTTAGCTACATTTTAGCTGTTTTGACTAATTTGTTTTGGTTTCTTTTTTTTGTTTTTTTTTGTCTATTTTGGCATTTCATTAATATTTTAGCATCATGCTAGCTGTTTTGGCTAATTTAAGCCTTTTTAGTTTTTTATGGCTATTCTGTAGTTTAGCTAACATCTCAGCTACGTGCTAATTATTTTAGCTGATTTAAATGTTTTTCAGTATGTTTGGCTATTTTGTAGGTTAGCTAACGTCTTAGCTGCACGCTAATTATTTCAGCTAATGATGCCTTTTTAATGCCTTTTAAAGCTAATATTTTAGCAAAATTTTAGCTGTTTTGACTAATTTGTTTTGGGGTTTTTTTTTGTTTTTTTTTGTCTATTTTGGCATTTAGCTAATATTTTAGCATTATGCTAGCTGTTTTGGCTAATTTAAGCTTTTTTAGTTTTTATGGCTATTTTGTAGGTTAGCTAACGTCTTAGCTACACGCTAATTATTTTTGCTAATGATGCCTTTTTAATGCCTTTTAAAGCTAATATTTTAGCTAAATTTTAGCTGTTTTGACTAATTTGTTTTGGGTTTTTTTTTGTTTTTTGGCTATTTTGGCATTTAGCTAATATTTTAGCATTATGCTAGCTGTTTTGGCTAATTTAAGCTTTTTTAGTTTTTATGGCTGTTTTGTAGGTTAGCTAACGTCTTAGCTACACGCTAATTATTTTTGCTAATGATGCCTTTTTAATGCCTTTTAAAGCTAATATTTTAGCTAAATTTTAGCTGTTTTGACTAATTTGTTTTGGTTTCTTTTTGTTGTTGTTTTTTTTAAGCTATTTCGGCATTTAGCTAATATTTTATCTGGATATCAGCTTTCGTGTTTTTGATGACAGCGTTCACACTAGCATCATCTCAGGTTATGCTACATATCAGGTTTTTTAGTTTTTGTCATAAAATCGTCTTTAATTTTCTTTGATCTTTTGTATTTCTTACAGAAACAATCATTAGAATCAAGTTTTTCCTCGCCGTCTCGTGCACACTGCATGTTCGTGTTGATGCGTTCCAGCGCTCCGATCAGCTGACACGGCGCCGTTTTTGTCTCACTTCCTGTCAGGTGACCCGCGGCGTGATGCGGGCCAGCCTCCCCCTCCCCCCAGGAGACATCTACAACCTGACGGTGACGGCGTGCACGGAGCGCAGCAGGAACACGTCCACGCCCAACATCATCAAGCTGGGTGAGGCACGCGCACGTGCACGCCGGGAGCTCCTCCCACCGTCACGTCGCTCGTCAGTTTGAGATTATTTCCTATATTTGTGATTTCCGTGTTGAGCTTTTATCAGATCCACCCGTCCACTGTGTCATGAAGGTGTGGGGCGTGGTCACCGGGAGGGCGTGGTCTTCCGGGATGCTGCTCTGGGCTCGTTTGCTCGTGTCTGCAGCTCCTTCTGACCTGCAGAACGTTTAGAAACCAAAAGCGAGCAGCAGATTCGAACTTCCTCTTCAGGGGGGAGGGGGGGGGGGGGGCTGCAGCGCCGGCGCTCGGCGCCGTTCGCTTCTTCCTCCGTCTCCGACTGACTGTCGGCGCGTGGCTGCCGTCTCCCCGCAGAGCCGGCCCCCCAGGTCCCTGTACGCCGTCAACGCCACCCACTCTTCTGCGACGCTGCTGTGGAGCGAGGAGGGCGTGGTCGACTACTACCAGGTGCTCTGCAGACCGCGCGCAGCCAGCAAGGAGCTGAAGGTACGGCGCACCGGCGGGGGGGCGGGGTCCTAGTTCACCGTTAACCCCCCTCTGTGCCCCCCAGGCTCAGGAGCCCCTCACCTCCACCTCCCACGTGCTGACGGTGTCGGGGCTGGCGCCGTCCTCCACCTACAACTGCAGCGTGACCAGCTTCAGCTACAGCACGCCCAGCCGGCCCGCGCACGTCACCGTCACCACCGCCGGTGAGCGCCCGCCTTTACTCTGAAAGGTGGCAGCAGGAAGTGATAGTGAGCGCTTCTGTGTGCGTCCGCAGACAAAGAGATGAACCCCAGCGTGGCGGCCATCTCGGCGCTGGCCGTCCTGAGCGTGCTGCTCGTCAGCCTGCTGCTCCTCTTCCTGCTGGTTCTGCGCAAGAAGCACCTGCAGATGAGCAGGTGAGCGTCTGCATAGCCGCCTGCACGCCACCACTGTTCTTTTATACTTTAAATCCTTTCTCCCACTTGTAAACCGTAGAGTTTTGACATCTCTGAGCAGCAGGATTTGTCCTTAAAGGCTTCCGTACTTGTTAGAGGCTGAATCAGCATGAATGTGTTTCTGCTCAACCATCAGAACTGTAAGTGAAGAAAGTCTGGGCTCGTTTTGTCAGATTCCGTTTTTTAAATAAAGTTTTTTGTTCTCTTCGACCCCCTGAAGCTCCGGTTTGCCGCTGACATCTGTTGGGGCGGCGCCCTCGCACTCTTCCTCGCGTTCTTCCTCTTTCTCGTCACAAGCGGTCAGAAAAAGTGCTGACCTCAGCGCTTCTGTGTTTGTGTTTCAGAGACTGCGGCGCCGAGACCTTCGTCAACTTTCCCTCCTTTGAGAGAGAAGGGAAGCTCCCCTACAACTGGTACGCAGCCCCGCCCTTATGGTTGTTGTTGTTGGTCAGGAACGGCGTCCGGGAGGGGGCGCTCCGCAGGTTAGAGGAGGGCGGCCCGCGGCGGCGCTCGTCTTCATCTCCTGCTTCCAGGGTGATTAATATAACGGCTGAAAGACGGTCAGCCAAGGCAGAACCAGCCCCGCCCGCTGGGGGCGGGGCGCGCTCCTGGGAGGGGGCGTGGCTGTAGCTGCAGCCAGCCGTCATGACTGACCCAGACGAAGAAGGATCAGTGAGGTCGGGGGTCACGACCCCCACGAAGGCGACTCGGCGCAGATGCAGACCTGCAGAGCCGGCCGGTTCTGACCGGTTCTGACCGGTCCAACCCTGCTGTAGATGTTCGATTGACTCGACAGGAATCGGTTCAACATGCACAGCTTGTCCGTTCAGCAACAGTTAAAATGAAAACATCATAAAGGGGGGCTGTCCTGACGCCACGGCGCCCCCTTCTGGTGAAGGTTCTGCAGCAGGTTTTAGGGGCGTGGCTTCATGTCCAGCTGGTCACGGCTGTGACAGGGTGGGGGGGTGATGCATTCAGGTCCTGCTGGGAGACCTCAGTGATGTCGCAGACCCCGGTGGGGGGGCTTTGGGGGACAAAGCGGCCTTTGGCTGCAGACAGACTCCTGTTGTCTGCCGGCGGCGGCGGCGGCGGCGCCTCTCTCCGTGCATTAACGCTGTGGTCCTCTGTACTAATGTGGCCCCGCCCCCTGCTGTCTGTTCTCTGCTCTTATTTGTGCTCTGTGTTTATTTGACCCTTTCAGGCGAAGAAGCCTCTTTGCCTTCCTTACCCTCCTGCCATCCTGCCTTTGGACTGACTATCTTTTGGCTTTTTATATTAATCCGTGGTAAGTAACCGCCCGCTGCACCGTGGGGGCATGAGGAGGCAAACGGCTGCTTATGGCTCCACCTGCATGTTGGTCAGGGGAGGGGCCAACAGCCCCCCCCCCAATGCAGAGCTAACAGATGAGTTTGGTGTCAGTCTGAAAAACCCGATCGTTCCCCTTGGGGTTCCTCAAGGCTCCATTCTGGGCCCCCGTGTTCTGGTAGATGCTGCTGCTGCGGCCTTCCAACAAGCTCCCTCCTGATTGGTCAGAGTGGTTGCCATAGAAACCATGACTTAGACTGATCTGGACCACTCACTGATGACGTCTGGCTCCAACATGGCGGTGTCGCAGTCCTCCACTCCAGTTCTTATGTACAGTGTCTGGCGTCCCTCAGGGCTCTGGTCCAGGACTTCAGGCAGAGAAGCTCAGACGAACACCAGACTGGTCTCTAGCTTGTGATCGGCAGAGCTGTGTCAGGAGGCGGAGCTTCTGTACGATGTTTTCCTGCGTTTGTCTGCATGCTAGCACCCCACCCCCACCCCACCCCCACCCCCGGCATGTGGTAGTCAAAGCTCTCCAGAGTAAAAACACAGAAATGCTGCTGCCTCTCAGGTTCATCTTCATTCTTCTGGACGTTTGTGGCTCCAAACATGGAGACGATTTTCTCGGACTCTGTCCAGGACAGTATAATCATAAATCTGATTCAAGAACAGTTTTATCCGTTTGAAACCAAAAACCTTTTTGAGCTGCAGACCTCCAAGGATTCATGAAGACGATCCCGTCAGCCGTCTCAGTTGTTGTTTCTGCTGTCAGATTTCTGATTCAACCTTCAGGTAAAGGTGTGCAGCAGAGGCCCCTCCCACTCTACTCTCCTCTTTTAGATCAGTTTATTTCAATAGAAAAATAACATTTTTATGTAAGGGTTTTATTGCATTTTAATGCTTTACAAAATCCCATTTCAAGAGGCTTGAACCTTGAATTTAGGAGTTCAGACAGCAGGGGGCGCCTCTGCTGCACAGAAGCTGTAATTATGAGAGCAATGAAGAAGAAGACGCAGAAATCCTCATGTCTGTTTGTACTTTATAGGAGCAAAACTGCTTTGAAAAAACGCAAGCTAACCAGGTAACATCAACCGGGGGGTTGGATGTCTGATGTTGGATGTCAGATGTTGGATGTCAGATGTCGGATGTCAGATGTCGGATGTTGAATGTCAGATGTCGGATGTTGGATGTTGAATGTTGAATGTCGGATGTTGGATGTGAATGTCGGATGTTGAATGTGAATGTCGGATGTTGGATGTGAATGTCGGATGTTGGATGTGAATGTCAGATGTCGGATGTTGGATGTTGAATGTTGGATGTGAATGTCGGATGTTGGATGTGAATGTCGGATGTTGGATGTTGAATGTTGGATGTCAGATGTTGGATGTGAATGTCGGATGTTGGATGTGAATGTCGGATGTTGGATGTTGAATGTTGGATGTCAGATGTTGGATGTGAATGTCGGATGTTGGATGTGAATGTCGGATGTTGGATGTCAGATGTCGATGTTGGATGTGAATGTCGGATGTTGGATGTCGGATGTCAGATGTTGGATGTGAATGTCGGATGTTGGATGTGAATGTCAGATGTCGGATGTCAGATGTTGGATGTGAATGTCAGATGTCAGATGTTGGATGTCAGATGTTGGATGTGAATGTCAGATGTCGGATGTTGGATGTTGAATGTTGGATGTCGGATGTTGACCGTCCTGACGGTCTCGTCTGTCTTCTGCTTGCAGCCCCGTTCAGCTGGACGACTTTGAGGCGTACTTCAAAGACATGGGCAAAGACTCCGCCTACAAGTTCTCGCTGCAGTTTGAGGTAAGACATGTTTGGATCTCGGCTGTGATTGGACTGTTCCTCTGATGCTCCTCCCACAAAGATCCCTGTTTCCCTGAGATTTCCTAGAGACTTGAATCAACCTGTCAGTTCTTTTTTTTTACGCTGAATTGATGATGACATCACCGATGGTCATGATGACATCACCGATGGTCATGTGGTTTGATCTGACTCTGTCAGACGCTCTGTCACTGAACCGATCTCCCAGTTTGGTTCAGATCAGAAGAACCAGATGTTTCTCTGGGAGGCGATGCTGAGTCAGCACCTTCTCGTGTGGTTGTCCGCAGGAGCTGAAGAGCGTGGGTCTGGACCTGAGCCACGACGCCGCAGACCTGCCGGTGAACAGGCCGAAGAACCGATACACCAACATCCTGCCCTGTGAGTTCTGCCCCGCAGCCGCAGCGTCCGTGTCTTCAGGAATCTGATCAGCTGTTTTTTCAGATGACTTCAGCCGGGTGAAGCTGGTCTCCATGCACAACGATGAAGGAGCAGACTACATCAACGCCAACTACATCCCTGTGAGTACCTGCAGGCTCCGCCCCTCACCGAAACGGGGCGTTCCGGCTCATGATGGGGCAGGTTTGAGGCCTGCTGGCTCCTCAGTGACGCCGTCTGTTCTTCAGGGATACAAACACTCCAAAGAGTACATCGCCACGCAGGGCCCGCTGCCCGAGACCCGGAACGACTTCTGGAGGATGGTCCTGCAGCAGAAGGCGCCCATCGTGGTCATGCTGACGCAGTGTAACGAGCGGCGGCGGGTGAGAGGAGGACATGTTTGTCACTTCAGCAGAGGAGGCTCCGCCCCCTGGTGGCTGTTCATGTTACTGCACTAGAGGAGGCTCCGCCCCCTGGTGGTTGCTAACGTTACTGAACTAGAGGAGGCTCCGCCCCCCTGGTGGTTGCTAACGTTACTGCACTAGAGGAGGTCCCGCCCCCTGGTGGTTGCTAACGTTACTGCGCTAGAGGAGGTCCCGCCCCCTGGTGGTTGCTAACATTACTGCGCGAGAGGAGGCTCCGCCCCCTGGTGGTTGCTATTCCCGCCCCCGTGGTTGCTAACGTTTACCACTGGCTAGAGAGGTCCCGCCCCCCTGGTGGTTTGCTAACATTACTGCACTAGGAGGACGGTCCCGCCCCCTGGTGGTTGCTAAACTTTACTGCCACTAGAGAGGACGTCACCGCCCCCTGGTGTTTGCTAACGTTACTGCACTAGAGGAGGCTCCCCCCCTGGTTGCTAACGTTACTGCTTAGGAATCCCGCCCCCGTTACTGCGGGCTGGTGGTTGCTAACGGCGCAGAGGTCCCCCCCTGTTGGTTGCTAACTTTAACACTCACTAGAGCAGGTCCCGCCCCCTGGTGGTTGCTACCGTTACTGCACTAGAGGAGGCTCCCCCTGGTGTTGCTTAACGTTACTCGCAATAGATAGGAGTCCCGCCCCCTGGTGGTTCTACATTACTGCCGCTAGAGGAGCTCCGCCCCCTGGTGGTTGCTAACGTTACTGCGCTAGATGAGGTCCCGCCCCCTGGTGGTTGCTAACATTACTGCGCTAGAGGAGGCTCCGCCCCCTGGTGGTTGCTAACGTTACTGCGCTAGAGGAGGTCCCGCCCCCTGGTGGTTGCTACCGTTACTGCACTAGACGAGGCCCCGCCCCCCTGGTGCTAGTTGCCAACGTGTTTCTGCGCTAGAGGAGGCTCCGCCCCCTGGTGGTTGCTAACGTTACTGCACTAGAGGAGGCTCCGCCCCCTGGTGGTTTAACGCTCTGCTTCCTTGCAGGTGAAGTGCGATCACTACTGGCCGTTCACGGACGAGCCGGTGATGTACGGCGAGATCGGCGTGGAGATGCTGTCCCAGAGCGAGTCCCAGGAGTGGATCACCCGCAAATTCAGGCTGGAATACGTGAGTTCTGACCTGCATTCCGGCGCTGATGCTCAACATTGCCTCCAGCTTTAACTGCCCCCCTCCCCCGCAGGCGGACGAGACGCAGGACGTCCTGCATCTGAACTACACCTCGTGGCCGGATCACGGCGTTCCCACCGTCAACGCCATCGAGAGCATCCTGCAGTTTGTGCACATTGTCCGGCAGCAGGCCAACCGGACCAAAGACCCCATCATCGTCCACTGCAGGTCAGAGACCCTCCCGCCGCCGCCACGAGTCAGGACTAAACGCCCGAATAATCATCTGCTTTTAACTGGGCCTTTATTTTGTTAAAATGATTTTATTCTGGAAGGATCAAAGTCATTATTTGATCTTTATAGTAAAAACCAAAGAGACTAAAATATTTCATGTTCATGAAATGAGAAAAACAGACGCCGTTCGACCAGAACCTTTACCAGAACCGGGCCGTTTGTGTTTCAGCGCCGGGGTGGGCCGCACCGGGACCTTCATCGCTCTGGACCGCCTCATGCAGCACATGCGGGAGCACGAGTTCGTGGACATCCTGGGGATGGTGTCAGAGATGAGGTCCCACCGGCTGTCCATGGTCCAGACTGAGGTCAGAGGTTCAAACCCCACAAACCGCTGCGCCACAGCCACACGTCTTATCCGTGCGTCCTCACCGGCGCTGTGTTGTGTTCAGGAGCAGTACGTCTTCATCCACCAGTGCGTCCTGCTCATGTGGCAGAAGAAGAAGCAGCAGTCCATCACCTCCGACGTCATCTACGAGAACGCCAGCAAGACATAGCGCGGCGGCGGGAGATGTGAGTTGCCGCCGGCCGCCGCCGCCGCCATCGTGCACAGCATCGTTAACGTTTGGGAACTTTTCTATTCTAGTCGATTCTGAAGGAGAAAGAGCTCAATGAGAATCGACTAGAATGATCGTGGAAAACAAAGGGTTATGGACTACACTACCCAGAATGCCTAGAGGGGCCGAGAAGCAATGATTTGTCACAGTAGCTGATGGGAAGTTTTTCTTCATGTCTCCTTTTGTTTGCACACGACACAACAGGAAAAAAACTTCATTGACAGTAACACTCTCGTCGTTTCCATGGCAACCACTCTCACCAATCAGGAGTGGGCTTGTTGGAAGGCCACGCCCCTATTAAATCTCTTAAATCACCCTGTTGTCTAAGTGGAGGCCCGGGGGCCGGCTCCGGCCCTCCAGATCCTTTTGTTTTATTGTTATCTTCTAACTTCTATCATTTTTAAAAATCATATTCTTATGGAGAGTAAAATATTGAAAGTTATTTCAGGATTTAATTGATTTATTCTGGACTAATATTCCTGCCTTTTTATTGTTCAGAATTGTGTTAATAAAGTTTTTAAATGTAGTTTTAGAGAGTTGAATGAATGTTATCTTATTGGACCCACAGCCCCCCCCCTCTGCGACACTCCTGCTTTAAATGTTGGACGTGGGGGCCAGCAGGCTCCGCCTAATTTTAACGCAGCATCTGATTGGTCAATTTATAGCTTGATAAAAATCTAAAGAAAATGGTTATCAAGAAGATGTTAAAGAATCAGACGGTGATTCTGCCCAGTAGAATAACTGATAACAGCTGTTTTCTATTGACGTCTGCTACTTCCTGTTTGGAACACCAGGGGGCGGAGTTTTATTGTTGGTACACATAAAACACTAAATAATCCTCACTTTTTCCCTCCACTAGTCTTCTGACTACATTACCCATAATGCTCCATCAATCCCTCTCAAACATCAGCTGATTGGTGCGAGTGGTTTCCATAGAAACGCTGACTCTTGCTGTCTGGCAGGTTGTGGACACCTCTGAGCTTCAGGCATCCATCCCGTGCAGAAGAGCCTCCTCGCCGTCAGCATCCACCTGTGAGACATCCACCGTCCAGACGTCCACGTCAAGCGGCGTAAAGGCCGGAGGCGGAGCCTTCACCCACCGCCCCACACGCCCCCCGAATAGGACCATCCACGTCTGCACGACTCCCACCCTCCTTCGGGAAGGGGCGGAGTCATCAGGACGGACTCAGCTGGACTCATGCTCACTCTCAGGACTCACCCTCACTGAACAGCCTTCATGGCGCCACCTGCTGGGCTGGAGCTGCCGGGTCTGAGGATGCAGAACCACAAGTCTGAACCAGATCTGCATCCAGCCTTCAGACCTGCTGGAGGATCCACGGGAGGTTCTGGTTCTGGCGGGAAACTCAGTACAGGAAGTGAATGTCTCCTAACCAGAGGAAGAGAACCCAACACCTCCTGCTGCCATCAGTCCTCATGTGATGTGTTCAGGACCACATCAGAGGATCAGCGACTGGAATGTGGACCAAGGTTCTGAACTGCTGGTCCCAGAGGTCCCTGCCAGTCTGGGAGGTCCCTGCCAGTCTGGGAGGTCCCTGCCGGTTTGGGAGGTCCCTGCCAGTCTGGGGGTCCCTGCCGGTTTGGGGGTCCTTGCCGGTCTGGGAGGTCCCTGCCAGTCTGGGGGGTCCCTGCCGGTCTGGGGGGTCCCTGCCGGTCTGGGGGGGTCCCTGCCGGTCTGGGAGGTCCCTGCCGGTCTAGAAGCCCAACAAACATCACGCCACCCACTGGTTGGGGGTGGGGTTTCAGCTCCACAGAGAACTCTCTCAAAAACCTCCCCCTCCCCCCTGTAAGATCAGGTCTGCTTGCCAACATCAGTACCGGACCGAGCCGTCCTACGGGCCCAGAAAACCCAACATCTCCACGATCCGTCCTGACCATCAGTGACCTTAACAGTTTAGGTTTGCTTAAGTGAATGCTCCAAACGGACTCATGCTAATGCTAGCGCAGGCGACACTGGAAGATGTTCTCTCAGTTCAACGTTCCTCGGGAAAAAACCTGTAACGTTACTTTTATTTTGAAAAACCCAATCCTGACAGAGACATTCATCAGTATTGAGGTCAGACTGGAATGGAATTGGTTGTGTGAAGCTAACGGTCGGCTAACGGTTAGCAGTCGGGAGGCAACAGCAGCGAAACATCTCAACCAATCGACCTCCTTCTCCTCACTGGATTCTCCCACACGGACATTCTCTGGTTTTCCAGAGGCAGTAAAAGTTCTATCGTGTTTTACTGCGTTCTGGTGGAGAACTACAGACTCGACAGCATCGTAAACATCAGGAGAACCTTCCACAGTCTTTCATTTCTCTGGTAGCATTCTGCAGGTTTGGAGGAAATGTTTCCTCACTGACGAGGACTCACGGTGACGCCCAAACGGCCTCTGGCCCCTCCCCTCAAACAGCCTCTGGCTCCTCCCATCACAGAACGATAAGCCTCGAGTCTGATATGAATCATGTAGTTGAATCAGCTGAAGACGTCAGTTGGGCTCCCTCTGGTGGAGGATGGAGGAAGTGCAGTTTCCTTTGCTTCTAAGAAGCAAAGCTTTTATTTTGGAGGCGTGTTCAGCCTCTGACATCTACACGCCTCCTTCAGCTGCAGCTTGTTTTGGCGCCACCGTTTGTCGTTGTGGTCAGACTTGGGTTCTCCTGCAGGTCGTTGGTCCGGTCCGGCTCTCCGATCAAATGTACATAGGACTTCTCTGCTTCAGACTGTAAATGTGACTCGGGAGCGCCGCCGATGCCGGCCGGCTCCCCGCCACGAAGTCACGTCGATGTTGGTTCTCGTTGTCATTGGTGCCATTCTCGTGCGTTGTGTCACTCGGTTAGCGGTGCGGTCTCCGGACCGCCCGGCTCACTCCGTTTTATCGTGTGTGTTGAACAAATAAAGCGTTGCAGCTGAACTCTGATGTGAATCTCAGACTCCACAGCAGCAGCTCAGCGGCGGCGGCGACGGCGTGCGGAAGCGGAAAGCCACACCTGAACACCCAGCAGCACAGAGGTACGATGGTATGGGGTTGTTCTGCAGACAGAAGGGGCGGGGCTTGGTCACCAGGTAAACAAGCTGCATGTTTGGGGGGAGGAGGTTCTGCCGGTCCTGGTAGAAGAACTTTGTTCTGCCGGTCGGTTCTACTGGACCGTTCTACTTGGATCCGGTTTCTCCTGCATTGAAAAGTTCTGGACATTTTTTGGGTCGCCACTGTTCCGTCCATGTTTGGGTTACGGCACAAACATCTGACCAGAACCGGGCCTGGATACTGAGCTGCAGAGAACAGGACACCAGGACGGGTCTTTGCAAAACCTTTATTGCAGATGGACGTATGTACATGGAGAAGGCACATGGATCTACCGGGACGGTTCTGGTTCTAGCTGCGGTTCTGCTCTCGGAGCTACAAGCACTCTGTAAACTAACAGACGATCAAGCATGAAAGGAGTCGCTACAATCAACGCGTCGGACAGGAACCGGGTCACGTTCAGGTCCAAAACCGTTGCAGGTCTGCTGGGTTCTGTTTGTTCTGATCCAGACAGCGGTCTGTCGGCGCCCCGACAGGAAGGCGCTGAGAGAACCGCTGGGTTTCACTGGACGTGTTCAGAACTGTATCGGACTCTTGGTTCTGATCCAATGTTTGCTTCAGAAAGTTTCTGTTTTTCAGAACTTTCAGTGGTTCTGTTTTCTTCTCAGAACCTCATGTCTGCTGATCTCTCCTTCAGCACAAATGCGGTTCTTCTGGATTTTCTGAACCAGGACCCAGACCCGGATGGCAGAACTTTTCCTGGACACCAGCTCACCGAGTCAGCTCCACCTTCAGGTTCTGGAGCAGCAGAACCTGTGGTTTGGACTTCAATGATTAACTCCCACCATCAGTGGATCAGAACCGTCTGAGTCCAACAGAACCAGCTCAGGATCCTCCATCCTGCCGGAGAGGGCGGAGCCTCTTTTAGCCCACAGAACTCAGTAAACCCGCTTGGTTCAGTGAATAGAACCTGAGGAGATCCTGGTTCTGAACGGATCCTATCTCAGGAGGTTGTGCTTTAGTTATCTGTCAGAACAGAATGAGGTTCTATCATCCTGAACAGAACCTTCTGATGTCTGGTTCTGCTCCGAGTACATCGACGGTTCTGTAAAGTTCTGATGGGTTCCTACAGCAGCAGGTCCGTTTGCTCCGGTTCTTTTCTACAATCACATCGGGTGAATGTTCCTGAGGAACTGAATTACTCTGGAGGATCAAACCCCCGCCGGGGTCAGAGGTCAGAAGAAGAAAAACTCATCATGACATTAATACTGCCGGGCTTTGGGGGTTCTCTGCAGAACCTCCAGAACCTCTGGAGGTTAGAAGAGGGTTTCCTTCAGGTGCAGAGGTCAGCGTGTTGCTATGGTGACGAGCTGAGGAGCTCCTGCCGGCGCCGCATGATCTCCACGAACTCGGCTCGGTCGGCCGCGGCCTGAGGATGCAGAGCGTGAGATGATGTGAGGGGGCGGAGCCTGATGGAGCTCAGTGGGCGCTGCTTTCGTCAAAAGACTCCACCCCCGAGTCGCAGGTGCTGGCTGCCAGTTTCTCCTGCCGCCTCCTCATGATCTCCTGCAGCTCAGAGCCTGAACTCTCCTGGAGGCGCAGAGCAAACAGAGGAGGAGGTTAGGAGGAGCAGAGGAGCTGCTCTGGTCGGAGGAGGAGACTCGCAGGAGCGACCCTGCAGGTGGGCGTGGCCTCGCTACAGGCTAGCCTTCAGCGCGGTTAGCTAACGTTTAAAGCTGATAAACTAGGATGCTGAACGGGGGCGGAGCTCCACTGTTAGTGCTAATGCTAACACACATGCTAATGCTAACACCGTAGGAAGGTCCAAACGGTGCTGGTCCCACCTCCTGTTCGTGGGCGGAGCCTCAACTTTTATTTTGGTGGTCATGGTTCCTGAGAGTCTCCTCTAGACCAGCAGATCAAGCTGCTCATGCAGCTCAGCATGAAGACCAGAAGATCTCAGGAGACAATCTTCTGAGTCGGCATCTCGCAGCAGCAGCAACTCAGCCAGGGGCCCCCGCCGACCTCAGCCAGGGACCCCGCCGACCTCAGCCAGGGGCCCCGCCAGTCTTAGCCAGGGACCCCGCCGACCTCAGCCAGGGGCCCCGCCAGCCTCAGCCAGGGGCCCCGCCAGCCTCAGCCAGGGACCCCGCCGACCTCAGCCAGGGGCCCCCACCAGCCTTAGCCAGGGGCCCCCGCCAGCCTCAGCCAGGGACCCCGCCGACCTCAGCCAGGGGCCCCGCCAGCCTCAGCCAGGGGCCCCCGCCAGCCTTAGCCAGGGGCCCCCGCCGCGCCCAGGAAGTCCTCAGCGATGGCCGCTGAGAGCAGGAACAAGCATGGAAACATCTACAGCTGGAGTCAGGAGGCATGCTGGGAAACCAGAGGACTTCCTTCTCCTGGTTGCACAGACCTCTGAGGTTCTGTTTAGTCCTCAGACTCCCTCAGATCTGGCTTCAGCTGAGCGGGTCGACCCGGTTCTGATGATGGTTGATCCAGATGTTTTTCCAGTTGGTCTGAGACGTTCAGCGGTTCAAACCATGATGCCTCCACCCCCGTGCTTCACAGTGGGTGTGGTCTTCTTCCTCCAATCACAGCGTTTCATTCGAGATTCATCTGATCACATCACCTTCTCCCAATCCTCCTGTGGATCCCGATGGATCCTGGAGATCTGTGAGGATCAGAGTTCTGGTCTGTGGATGAATCTTTATTTTCGGCTCCGTTACACAAATAAATGATTTCAAATTCAGCTGAAGTTCTGATGAACATCACAGACCAAACTGTTGAAGATCAACCTGCAGAATCTGGATCTGATCAAAACGGATCCACTCTAAACTGAAGCCAGAAACCAGGTTCTGATCCAAACCCAGAAGAAGTTCTGAATAGAAGAGGAACCTCAGGAAATGTGACGTTTGGAGGAATCCGTGCAACCAGCTGCAGGTGGGGCGGTTCTGACCCGATCCTCAGAGTTCAGGTGACGCCAACAGACCGTCATACTCACCAGACAGTACAGAGTACAGTAAAAGTACTCGAGTATCACCGTCAGGACTGCTACAATCTACAGGAGCGTTCTTCAGGCCAGAGAACGTCTACATCCTGGTCTCTATGGGGGAGGGGAGGGGGGTCACTTATGGGGCGGGGCTTACTGCACAGCCACAGCAGCAGGACCAGCTGGAGATACCTTCATCTGCTTCTACACTAGAACCAGCGCAGCTTCCTTCTGCGGGCCAGAACCGACGCCGGACTCTTTAGAACTGCAGAACCGTCTGAACACAGAAGTCCCCAAACAGAATCCGTTTAGGATTCTGGTTCTGGTGAGTCTAGCATGAAACCGGTTTATGGGTCAAACTTCTTCTGGAGGAGGGGACTCCGGTCCAGAACCTGACGTTTGTGGATCAGAGGATTCCCAGAATACAAGCGGGACGTAAAGCCGAGCTCCTGGATCCTAAAACTGGGTCAGAACTTTAGCTTTGACCGAGACGTTTGGTTCCTAAATGAACCAAACAGAACGTGAAGGTTGGATCAGAACCGGTTTGATACAAAGACCGCCTCATCCAGAACCTCCACGTCTTTGTCTCCAACCGGGTCTGACGCTGAGATGAGGTGACCTGGAGGTCAGCGGGGTTCAAACCTTCACCACTTAACAAGCTCCGCCTTCACGGTCAGAAGGTCAGGCAGAGGTCAGTCTGTCGCCGTGAGGGGGAACCACTAGAGTCCGGCCAGCAGGAGGAAGCGCGGGGCGTCCGTATGAGACACGGTACCTGAACGAGTGCGGTTACAGTCAGAAGATCAAAGGAGGGTCAGAAGAAGACCTGCAGGTGGGAACAGAACCACACACCAGACCGTGGCAGAGCTGGGGGACAGAGAGCCTTGAAATACATGGAGAGCAGCCCCCCCACCTGAACCAGGACACCCCACCCCCCACCACCCCACCTGAACCGACTAGGCTCTCTTATTCCCTCTAGAACAGTGGTCCTCAACCACTGGGTACCCGGTACCGGTCCGTGGACTCCTTGCCACCGGGCCGCGGGAGAATTTTTTTTTTTGAGACGGAAATATTTCATTTTGAAAATCGAGCAGATTCTCTCGATTAGCTTTAGGCGTGAAACACGTTTACAAACGGATCAGATAAGTGAGACAGAACAGACACCAGAACCGGTGGTTCTACACACCGAGCTGGTCTGCAGAGAGATGAGACTTCATGGAGGAATCTCATCTGAACGGTCAGAGAAACCAGCTGATCCATCCAGATGCATGGAGCTGCAAAGTCTGGAGATTTTTACATCATTGACTTATGTGTTACATTTTGTTCCTCTTTATTTTATCTCTATTCATGAGATGATTTCATCACCCCCACCCCGGACCACTGCTGTAGAGGACAAACGAGGATCTTTAGAGTAGAACCAGAACTCCGTCTTCATCTGGTCCTCAGCTGGACCTCAGATCTTCTCTGAAACGATCTGAAGTCCAGCTGCTGCGACCCGACCTCCAACATCACGTCTCACCTTTAAAACCGGATGGACTTTGGTTCCGAGTAACTTTGTCTCACAGAAACTTTTCCTGCTTTTTGAATGTTTTTAGAGTTTTGGATCCATCAGTCATGTGACCTCTGCCCCGCCCACGGTGACACTCACCTCCAGCGCCGCCTTCTGCACGGTGACCTGGCTGAAGACCCGGGCGCCGTCGTCAGGACAAACTGTCTTCAGCTCCTCCTTGTTGAGGGAGAACAGTTGGGCGCCAGTCAGCACGCCGAGGCTGCTGATGGTCCTGCACAGAGAACACTGTCAGGAGAACCCGGAGTGTCCGGGAGAAACCAGGAGAACCCGGAGTGTCTGGGGGAAACCCGGAGAACCCGGAGTGTCCGGGAGAAACCAGGAGAACCCGGAGTGTCTGAGGGAGACCAGGAGAACCCGGAGTGTCAGGGAGAAACCAGGAGAACCCGGAGTGTCAGGGAGAAACCAGGAGAACCCGGAGTGTCTGAGGGAGACCAGGAGAACCCGGAGTGTCAGGGAGAAACCAGGAGAACCCGGAGTGTCTGAGGGAGACCAGGAGAACCCGGAGTGTCAGGGAGAAACCAGGAGAACCCGGAGTGTCTGAGGGAGACCAGGAGAACCCGGAGTGTCAGGGAGAAACCAGGAGAACCCGGAGTGTCTGAGGGAGACCAGGAGAACCCGGAGTGTCTGAGGGAAACCAGGAGAACCCGGAGTGTCAGGGAGAAACCAGGAGAACCCGGAGTGTCAGGGAGAAACCAGGAGAACCCGGAGTGTCTGAGGGAGACCAGGAGAACCCGGAGTGTCTGAGGGAAACCAGGAGAACCCGGAGTGTCCTGGAGAAACCCGGAGAACCCGGAGTGTCTGAGGGAAACCAGGAGAACCCGGAGTGTCTGAGGGAAACCCGGAGAACCCGGAGTGTCTGAGGGAAACCAGGAGAACCCGGAGTGTCTGAGGGAAACCCGGAGAACCCGAAGTGTCTGAGGGAGACCAGGAGAACCCGGAGTGTCTGAGGGAAACCAGGAGAACCCGGAGTGTCCTGGAGAAACCAGGAGAACCCGGAGTGTCTGAGGGAAACCAGGAGAACCCGGAGTGTCTGAGGGAAACCAGGAGAACCCAGAGTGTCTGAGGGAAACCAGGAGAACCCGGAGAACCCGGAGTGTCCTGGAGAAACCAGGAGAACCCGGAGTGTCTGAGGGAAACCAGGAGAACCCAGAGAACCCGGAGTGTCAGGGAGAAACCAGGAGAACCCGGAGTGTCTGAGGGAAACCAGGAGAACCCGGAGTGTCCTGGAGAAACCCGGAGAACCCGGAGTGTCTGAGAGAAACCCGGAGAACCCGGAGTGTCTGAGAGAAACCCGGAGAACCCGGAGTGTCCGGGAGAAACCAGGAGAACCCGAAGTGTCCTGGAGAAACCCGGAGAACCCGGAGTGTCCGGGAGAAACCAGGAGAACCCAGAGTGTCCTGGAGAAACCCGGAGAACCCGGAATGTCTGTGGGAAACCCGGAGGTCCTGCAGGCACTTTTCTCCACTCACACTGGGCTGAAGCCTTTGGCCTCCAGCCAGGCTCGGACTTCATCTGGAGACGAGTCGTAGGTGATGCTGAAGCCCGGCAGGCTGCTGCTGCGAGACGGCGCCGCAAACTTCTTCTGGGTGCTGCGACCCAGAGTCAACCTGTGCACCAGCTCGTCCTGCACCTCCTCCATGTTGGATTTCCTCCCTGGAAGAGACGAGGAGCATTGTCTGTCTCCAAAACCCCAGAGCACGTCTAGATATATGAACAGTAGAAGTTTAATCCGTTCAGCTCCTGAACCGACTTTTGCATGGTTGCTGGAGCCTATCCCAGCTAATGCCAGCCACACAGGAACCAGGGTGACACGTCCTGAAATCCCAGCTGGGATCTGAACCAGGACCCCCCTTGACAGGTGAGAGTGCTGACCACTCCACCACAGAGCTCCTAAAGTGTTCAACTGCATTCAGACTCACGGCCGGCGGGTTTCTGCTCGCTCTGCTCCCTCATGGCGGCGGCGGCGCCCGCCTCGCTGGAGGCGCTGCTGTTGTGGCGGCTGTGGGTGTTGAGCGGCGGCCTGGCGGGCTCGCTGGCCGGAGGGGGCAGGGGGGGCGTTGGGATCCCGGCGGGGGGCGGCGGCGTGGGCACCGGGGGCACGGGGGTTGGTGCTGCTTTGGTGGGGAGGGGGTCCGTCCTGGTGGTCTGTTTCTGCAACACAGAGGTTTCCATGACAACGGTCATGACTGCGACCTTTGACCTCTCAGGACTTTCTCTGCGAGTCTCATTCCATAAAAGTTTTTAAGGAGGCAGAGCCTGCAGGGAGGGGGTGTGGCTACGCTTTTGACTCCGCCTCCTGAAATCTCCTGCAGGATTATTAAACATTTGGATTAAGGTGGTAAAGTGCAGTGAAGTGGGCGGGGCATCTTGGATGGTGGTTAGTCAGAGAATTTTCTATTGTTGAGTTTGTGGATAAAAGAATCTCTTTCTCTGTTGAAGTAAGAGGTTTCCATGGTGACAGCCTGAGGGGCGGAGTCAACTTTGATGTGAGCTTTTCTACAAACATGTGGAACCAAACAAAGTATTTTTAAAAAGTAGAATTAGCTAAATGAAGACTTCTATGAACTAGCCAATCAAAAGAAGGCAGGTCTTATGGGGCGGGGCTTATGGGGTGGAGTCAGACAAAAGTTTTTACCTCGTTTAACTCTCCCAGTAACTGCTGCTGACGTGAGATGAATGAAAAACATGACGGTGAAGAAAAGCAGAAAATGATGCGTTGGTTCACTGCAAACTAACCAATGACACCGGCGGGACGCTCTACCACAGCAGCTGCTCTACTAGCAAGCAATGAACAGCCAGCCACACCTTCCCGCCAGCAGGGGGGGCCGCCGAGCAGAGAAACGTGAAGGCGTCCCTCTGCTGCCCCCTGCAGGCGCTCAGGTGGAACACAGCACACACTGCAGGACAGAAGCCCCCCCAGCACCCCTATTTACCCCCCCAGATACCCTATCTGCCCCCGCCTACCTTAAACAGCTCAAACTCCTTCTTTGGCATCATGAGCTTCAGGTCAGAGAAATGAGAGCAGCGCAGGTGAGATGATGGAGGGAGGAGGGGAGAGGGCGGGGTTAGACGCCCCTACCTGGATGGTGTGGCTGTAGATGGGCTCTCCTCGGCTGTCCACCGCTCTGGTCACCTCCAGGATGTTGTTTGGCACGTAGCCGGCGGCTCCGAAGCCGTTCCGAACCTTCCACCACTGCTTCCTGTCGTCCAGAACCTGACAGACAACGCTCAGGGAATAACCGGTGGATTGTTTCTCCTCCAGTCAGACATCAGCTGGGACATCAACGGGTCGGTTCTGGTGGAACCAGCTGCAGAGTTTACCTCCAGGATCTCGTCTTTCAGAACCGTCAGCTCCGTGTTGTTTCTGGCCACAAAGTCGTATTTGGATTTGGCAAAAAGTTTGGGAGGAACTTTGTTGTCCGAGTCGAAACTGAAAGAGAGTCAGAGGAGAATCAGGAGGAGCCGGACGGCGGGACACTGACGCAGACGGGTCAAACTGGACTCGCGGGACACAGTCTCGGCCTGGAGAAAGGAGCGGCGCGACGTGACACGCCGGAGCGTCACATGCCGGCGCGGCGTGACACGCCCAGACAAACCAAAGATCAGAAGAGTTAAATCTCGTCATCAGTTGATACTTTTCAGCAGTTTGGTCTGAACATGAAAGAATTCAAATCTGTTGTTTGAGTCTGAAACGCCGTTTCCTGTTTCGAACCGTCTGAAGGATTTTCTGCTGAAAGGTACCACCCGATGACCCCGCCCCGCCCCGCGCCGCGTCGCGCCGGGATCCGTTCTCCAGGCCGTCATGCGACCCGGCAGTTACCGGTCCACACGGCTAACAGCGTGTTGGAAGGCGGCCAGGGCCGCGCCCTGATCCAGGATCTGCAGGCGTTTGTAGGAGGAGCCGGAGAGGGCGTACCCGTCGGCCGGAGGGAACGTCTGCAGCGCCGCCTGCGACACACGGGAACGTCACGTGACACCGCGCACGCCGGCGGAGAAGATGGAGGAAACCCGCGGGTTCCAACGCACCTGAGCGTCTTCACGTCTGTGGACGTCCGCCGCCACGATGCTCTCCGCCAGCGGGGTCAGATCCGGCTCCCGACTCACCGACACCAACGGCAGCGCGGGAGGCACCCAGCCGTCACGGAAACGCAGCTCACAGGCGGGAAAGAACTGATCCTTCGGCCACTCCAGCCTGGATGCACGGATAGAACAGAGAGAAAACACGGATAAAACAAGGATAGAAAACACGGATAAAACACGGATAGAACAGAGAGAAAACACGGATAAAACACGGAGAGAAAACACGGATAAAACACGGATAGAACATAGAGAAAACACGGATAAAACACGGATAGAACAGAGAGAAAACATGGATAAAACACGGATAGAACATAGAGAAAACACGGATAAAACACGGATAGAACATAGAGAAAACACGGATAAAACACGGATAGAACATAGAGAAAACACGGATAGAACACGGATAGAACAGAGAGAAAACACGGATAGAACAGAGAGAAAACATGGATAAAACACGGATAGAACATAGAGAAAACACGGGTAAAACACAGATAGAACATAGAGAAAACACGGATAAAACACGGATAGAACATAGAGAAAACACGGACAGAACATAGAGAAAACACGGATAAAACATGGATAGAACATAGAGAAAACACGGATTGAACACGGATAGAACAGAGAGAAAACACGGATAAAACACGGATAGAACAGAGAGAAAACACGGATAAAACACGAATAGAACAGAGAGAAAACACGGATAAAACACGGATAGAACATAGAGAAAACACGGATAAAACACGGATAGAACATAGAGAAAACATGGAAAGAAAGCACGGAGAGAACACGGTGAGAACACGGAGAGAAAACACGGAGAAGAACCCGTTACCATGGTAACCCCACCGGATCAGAACCTTTTCCTGACCTGCTCTTGGTCCATCCGTCTCCCAGAGTCACCCACAGGTGGCGCTCCTCCGGCGTTCCCGAGGCGTGGAGGAAGTCGATGGCGTCTCTGCTGAGCAGCGGAACCACCACGCTCCGGGCCAGATCCACTCCTCCAGAGGCCTGGATCACCTGAGGGGGAGGAGCCTCTTCATCACGCTCTCACCGACCTCCACCTGCAGGACGCGGCCACTCACCATTCTGAGCGGAGAGAACAGGAAGTGGACCAGATCCACGGCGCTGGGGTTCTGGATTTGGTCCTTCAGCTTCCCCTGCAGGTCAGAGAACAGCAGAAGGTTCTGAAAGATCCGCCGGACCGAACCAGAACCGCGTGAGGAGCGCTGCCGGTACCAGCTGGTTGAAGGCGTGCTTGAACTTCTGCAGACAGTCGATGAACTCCCCCTCATCCGGAGTCTTGGAGCGCAGCGTCAGGACGCCCTCTGGTGGACAGAGAAGGAACCGTGATCACAGAAGCTCCGCCCCTTCAGAGGAGGAGGCGGTTCTGCTCCTCTCTAGAACCTCTCTAGAAGTCTTTTTAATAATAAACTCTTATTTTGAAAGAGCTTCAGGCTGCCTCTCTTCCTGCTTGGGGGCGGGTCCACCCGGGTTTATGACAGAATTTGACAGGAATTCTTCCATTGTTCTGATTGGCCGATTGTCAGAAGCGGTTCTTCTGGGGCTCCGGTTTGGACCCGGCAGAACCCGGATCTCGGGTTTGGTTCAGGGTCATCACGGTTCCTGTGAGGGTCCAGAGGTTCGGCTCTGAGTGCCCTCACCTCCCGGACCTTTCTTCTTTCCCTTCTTGGCCTTCTTCCTCTTGGAGAGCTCGCTCGCCGCCTCCGCCGCCTTCTGGAGTTTGGTGACGAAGAACTCCACGTCGTCCAGGATGTGGTTCAGGATTTGCTGTGGAACAACAGAAGCTCAGGTTCTGATCCGCTGGACCAGAGCCGGGTCCAGCGGGACCAGCAGACTCACCACTTCGCGGTCGACGCGCAGCGCCGACACGTCCGGCGCCGAGCCGTCCGGCAGCAGCTGCAGCCATTCATCTGAACGCCACGGAGACAAGCGTCACGGTTCTGCCGAGGTTCTGTTCAGTCTTCAGAACCACAGAGAACCCAGCAGTGACATCACTCACAGTCCGGCTGCTCGTTGGTCCACGCCGACCACGCCGGCGCCCGCCCCTTCAGGTCCAGCTGATCGGACGGCACCGGCGGTTCTGGAGCGGGCGCGGCCGGGGGGGGCGGGATCTGACCGTCGCTCTTCAGGATCATCCTGCAGACAGGATCGGCCAATCAGCTGCCGGCGCCGATCCGCCCGCAGCCGTCTGAGGGCGGCGCTCACCTCAGAGCTTCAGGACGCTTCTTCACTTTGCCTCCTCTGGCGTCCGTCACGGCGCTCTCGATGTCGGCGTGGATCAGGTTGGCCTGTTAGAACCGCAAGTCAGGGAGAGGCCCGACAGTCCAGAACCAGCGGGTTCTGGATCTGTGGAGCTCCAGATGTTCTGCTTTGGTTCTGGAGGCCCAGCGGATCTTCTCTACCTTGATGTCGTCACACTGGAAGAGGTGCAGGTCCGGTTTGTTCTGACCCGACTCCTTACACACCAGAGCCAGGATGGAGTCGTAGCTGCAGGAGTTCATCACCGCTTGGCAGTGCTGGATGGAGCCGATCGGGAAGTTCTCCAGCTCGTTCTGAAAACCAGGGAACCGGGTCAGGACGGACCGGAACCAGCAAACACCTGCAGAACTTCTGCTGGGAATGTTTGGACCCAAGAAACAAAAGTTCTGTGTGAAGCTGTTCGGAACAACCGGGCTTCAGACGTCATTCGGACCCGCTCAGAACCGGGAGGGGTTCAGTAACGGGTCTTCCTGCTGCCTGAAAACAGGTTTTCTGCAGGCGTCGTCATGGAAACGAGTCCAGGTTGGCGTGCTGTGGCGCCCTCTGGTGGCTGCAGCTGGAATCCAGGAATTCTCTAGAATCTCTGAAACTTCCTCCAGGAACACCAGAACTGGATCAGAGATGACCTCAGTTCTGGTCTGTAGCGCCCCCTGTGGTTTACAGACCTGGAGGGGCTGAACGCCGTCATGAGACAGGAGCATTTCCTTCAGACTACCAAAATAAAAGTATTCACCGTTTATCTACAACTGATGGAGAGGGGGTGCTTTTATTTTGAAATCAGAGCTTTTAATACCGAGGGGGGGTTTTTATTGGCATCCGGGTGGACCTGTGGGGCAGCGGATGACCTGATGTGTGTTCAGGAGGGCGTGGGAACTCCGGGAATCGAACCGACACCCTGCTTTATGTATGTCTGCATGTAAAGAGCAGACGCTGCACAACTGGTTCAGGCCCGTTTGGCTCATGAACACTTTTACAGAGGAGGTGGGCGTGGTCAGAACAGTGGGACGCCTGCAGGGGGCAGAGCAGGGGGGAAAACCAGCTGGCCACGCCCCTTTTCAGCTGTGTTCTGCCTGGAAATGGAGTCGTGATGTGAACACGAGCGGATGGAGTGGGAGGAGCACACCGATGACGCTAGCTCCGCCCACATCTATGATGCTCCTTAAACAGGAGGTTCCATGAAAGAAACGACATCACTGCTTTAGACGGGATCACACATGGCTCCGCCCACCTGCCAATCCGAGCTGCTGCTCTGGTGGTGATTGGAGGAACTGCAGGTTTGATTCTTCCTCAAACATTTGTTTTTATAAACTCTGGGAGGTCAAAGGTCACGCCTCCCCTCACCTGGGTCTCCAGGTCCATCAGGCTGACCGCCCGCTCCTCCACCTGCAGCAGCACCTCCTGGGTCCACACCTTCCCTTTGGCGTCCAGCAGCCGCAGCCGCCGGACGCCGTCGTCCACCGACATCATCCCGTCCTTCCGGTCCAGAACGAAGGTCATCAGGTGCTGGACGGGACCAGAACCGGGGTTAGAGTGGCCGCAGCGGGAGGTTCTGCCGCGGAGCGGCTCGGGACTTACCTCCACCTGGTACTGAGACGTGTCCGTCAGGCTGTTGATGCTGGTTCTGGTGTAGCGCTTTCTGGGTTCTGGTGAGGAAGCAGAGCGGTAAACCACAGAACCGGCTCCCTTCAGGCGCTGCAGGAGAACTGAACCTCATCTCTGTTATCAGCAGGATCAAAAGCTGCTGCGGATAACGGACCAGAACCGAGCCAACATGCAGAGCAAGAGAAAACTGACAGATTCAGTTCTGGTCTGTCAACGTTAACGTTTAAATAAAGTTTACCGTTAAAACGGTAAAAAACTATCGTAAATAGAGTTAAAGAAAAACACATCACACACGTGCACACACACGTGCACACACACGTGCACACACACGCGCACACACACACCCCCACACACGTGCACACACACACGTGCACACACACGTGCACGTTGCTCCTACTTTGACTCTTCTTTTTGGACGACGAGCGCAGGAAGTACATTTCTTCTGGTCCTGCAGAACCACAGCAGACGTCACAGTTCTGACCCGCCTTCACAGACGGGCCGGATCAGGACTACAGGGGTGACCCTCTGCAGGTCCACCAGCAAGGATTGAACCGTAGCTATCTCAGAACCAGGACCGGGACCCGGTCCAACAGCAGCAGACTCACCGTACGGAACTTTGGCACCGGGCTTGGCTTTGCTCCTGCGGGCGTCAGGAGGCGGGGCTTCATGGCCGCTGAAAAACAAACAGATCGGCTGAGTCCGTGTCGGACCTCTGCCCGCTCAGAACCGCTGAGGTTCTGTGACCCACAGAACCCTCTGAAGAGCAGCAGAGATCAGAATCGTGGGGTGTTCTCGGGTCAGTTCTGGGAGGTTCGGTCCGGTTTGGACGTTTGGTTAAAAGCAGAAAGTCCAACATTAAAAAACACAAAATGACAGCAAAGGATGGGGGGAGGGGGGGTACACAGAACGGTTCTGGTTCTGGTTCTGTTGACGAACCAAAGTAGCAACTGGACTCACTTGATGAGTGCGCTGGAGGAGGAGAATCCCCCGGGGGGCGGAGCTTCATATCCGTTCATCCTGCAGGACCGGCGATCCGCTGCAGAGACAAGTAGCAGAAGTAATCTGATTACTGTGGAGTCAGCTGATCTGCGAGGAGAACATCACCGACAGGAAACAGCAGAACGAGCATGGAGGCGGCAGTGTCATGATGTTCTGCTTCAGTCTGAAGCAGCTCATGAGGCTTCACTGCTGAATGGAATTGTGGGTAAAATCTGAGCTCTTCAACATGTGAACCAGCAGGGAGATCCAGAGGATCCAGAAGATCCAGATGATCTAAGATCCAGATGATCCAGGCTCTGTCATGAGCTTCTTGTTCCATTAAACTGAACACAAAAGACAGTTTGGGGGAGCGAGGGGGGGGGTGATTACTTTTCCCAGGACTCCGTTTCATCCCCCCTCCCTGATGAACTCTGTTTCCACGGAAACCAGAGAGACAGAAGCTGCTGGGAGAGAGAGAGACGCCTGCAAGACCAGGAGCAGGGAGAAGAGAGCCAGAGTCAGACACAAACACACGCTGAAGAGTATCAGGGGTCAAAGGTCACGGAGTCGAAGACCATCTGTGTTATAAAACGTGATGTCACCATCTCTCCGCCCCCCGTGATGATGTCATCACTGCTGCATAGCCAGAGCTGATCCCAGCTGCCAATCATTACCTAGAAGTTCTTCCAGCTCAGACTTTAGTTGTTTGTTTGATTCAAGCCGGATTCCTGAGGTCACATGATCACATGATCACATGATCACGTGGTCACATGGTGGGGGGGGGGATTACTGTGTTTGTGTGGGGAGTGTAAATCTGCTCCTCAATCCTCTTTACTTTCCTCTGACAGACTCTCATTCTCTTCTGTTCTGACGGGCTTTACCTGCAGAAGAATCCTGGGTTCTGGTTCTGAGACCAGAACCAGCCCACACCATCACTTCTCCCCCACCGTGCAGAACCTTCTGGAGCCCATCTTTCTAACTCAACACCGAATGTTCCTTCCTGTGAGGTCCAACTGGACCTTCACAGAGAAGGTTCTGATCCGGTCTGGGTTTTCTAAAGAACCTCAGCTTTCAGGCTGTGGAACACAAATATCGGATCATTTCATCCAGAACTTTCTGGAGGCTCATGAGGGAGGAGCTTCAGGACTTTGACCCTCTCATGAGGTCCAGTGAGTCATGCATCCGGATTCTCCGGATCGGAAGAGAAACTTCCTGAATGATTGACAGGAGGCCGGTTCCGGCGCCGCCGTCCTCAGCTCAAAGTCTCAGAAGACCTTTGGACTTCCGACCTGCTGAGGTGGCGCCCAACGCAGCGCTGTCCCGCCGACCGCGGGTCAACCACGGGTCAACCACGGGCCCGTGTGCTCAGCTGTGATTGGACAACAACGCAGGGGATGTGTGACATCACAAACCCAGATCAGACCAACTCCCATCATCCCCTCGGCTTCATGCAGCTTCTCAGAAACACTGACTCCACCCACAAGAATTATAACTATTAACCTTCGACTGTATAAAGAGAACTGGACTTAGAGCCCCACCCTGGCATTCTAAACAGAATGTGGCTCCATAGACAAACTGATATGAGTCATTCTATTGGACAGTATAAACATTCTGGATCTGTTAACATGTTTCTGACTTTTTTCTGCTTTCAAGTTATAAACGGACCAATCAGATGCCTCATTAAAAGTGGGCGGAGCCTGCTGGCCCCACCGTGAAAGTTTGACAGATTCTCTCAAGCTGCTTTCAGTGAAGGGGTGTGGCCTTGGAACAACCTGATTGGTGGGAGTAGTTGCCATAGAAACGATGACTGAGACAACTTAGACCAATCACTGCCGTCTGGCTCCAACATGGCGGCCTCCGCATCACCAGAAACAACAAATGAATCGACTTTGTTTTAATGGAAGTAAAACGTTTTCTATGGATGACATCACACTCGCTCGGTCCAGTTCTCTAAATACAGTCAATACAACAAAGACACGATGATCCAACAGTTAACCACAAATGTTTCTGGTTTCCACCTAAACACCGTTTGGATCTGCATCCACAGACATCAGAGAGACGGTTCTGACAGCTCCAGGGCAAAGGTCCAAACGGGACACATGTCCAGAACCGGTCCTCCGAACGCCTCGTGGTTCAACCCAACTCGAGGAGAAGAAAAAGACCGGAGAAAAGTAGACGGTTCCACCCAGAAGAACCAGAACCAAGACTTCAAACAAACAGGAAGAAACAGGAACCTGAGGACGGAACCGGACCGGACCGGACCGGACGGTTTTTGATTCCTAATAATGAAAACATGATGAAGTCCCTCAGAAAAACAAACTTTAAATAATAGGAGAGAGTCCGGTAGACGCATGAAGCCGAGCCGAGTTCTGCAGAACAGAGGAGGTTCTGTTCAGGACGAACCTTTGAAACCAAAACCGACGACACCAGAGGAGCGGAAGAATGAGCGGCAGAGCAGAACTTCCAGGAACTGGGAATGAGGGACGGAGGATCCAACAGAACATCAGTCTGGCTCTGATCCAGAAGGTTCTGTTGGACCGTCGGGTTCCTGGACAGTGTTTACGGCGCCGGAACGTCTCGTGTTTGGCGGACAGACGGAGCGCTGGGATCGCCTTTCACCCTCAGCGTGCACGTGTGTGTGCACGTGACCTTTTGTCCTCTGGTTTGCCGCCTGCTTATCTCGGTTAGATATTAAACTGCAGCTCCAGCGCGTAAACGGCTGGGTCGCCGTGGAAACGCTGCCGCTCTCACAACACGGCGTCGCCGCGGCGACCGGCTGTCAGCGCTCTGCCCTCCTCATCCTCACGGCCTTCATCTGGGATTTAATCCCAGCCTTTCCTTTACTGAACTTCATGCTGGGAATAATCCCGGATTAAAGACCCGATCCCCGGCGCCGGTTCTGGAAGGAAGGTTCTGGGCGGACGGGCCGGGTCACAGCCGTATTGATCGGCAGGATCGATCAGCTGTCCTGTGACTGCAGCATCGGGAACACGCCGCTCCTCTGACCTACATTCAGAGAACCAGTCCACGCCGGACCCCAGAGACCAGAACCGGGCCGGGACCGCCACGGGGTCACAGTGACTTTGAGAAATGGGACAGAGAGAGCTCAGGAAGACCCGACAGAACCAGAACTGAGACGTGAAGAGTTCTGCTGGAGGTCCATCAACGATCTGAACGCTTTGACCTTCCTGTGGAAAGATTTTTCCCACAATGCCGCTCTGCATCCGGGCCGCGCGTGTTCTGCTGCTGACCCGGTTTCCCGCCGCTCACCTGCAGCTTTTAGGACGACCCCCCCACCCCCGCCCCCACGGAGGAGGCTAAAAATAATCCACAATAATCCTGGAAGTGCTGAAGCTTCAGTCCTGAGAAGAGGCTCAGGGGGAGGAGGAAACGGGCCGCACGGAACCAAGCACAACCGGCAGAACCAAACAGAACATCAGGGTTACCACACAAGTTCTGGAGGAAAACGCCATTCAGGTCCAAAATTCTCCACCTTTACACGCATTTATGCAACTCAGCAGAACTCAGCAGAACTCAACAGAACTCAACAGAACTCAACAGAACTCAGCAGAACTCAGCAGAACTCAGCAGAACTCTGTTCTCTGCCGGGTTAAAAACCCCACGGAACCGCTGAAGGTCCAGTTTGGATCCTCAGACTGCAGTCGGCTCAGAACAGAAACTTCTGACCAACTCGGCGACCCAAACCCAGAAACATACTTCAGCTGCTGAGGAGCAACCTGGACTTTGGTTTGGATCAGAACCGCCCTGATGACACATCGACCCGAGCCCGGCTGTGGATCAACATCCCCACGTCTCCGTTTCTATTCTGCCTCCTTTGGAAACCGACCAGTGGATCTCTGACCCAAAAGGTTCTGAAGAAGAGTTTAGATCCTTCTACGTCTGGAGAAACTTTTTCCATTCGAATAGAATCTGGAACGTTTTCATCTTTCTGTTCCTCAGAGCCGGAGGTTCTGGTCCAGTTCAGGTTCTGCCCTGAAAGAACGCCAATGGATCCAGAACAAAGCTGTCTGTTAGCTCCGCCCTCTGACACGCCCACACGCCGCAGTGACATTAGTGTCCTTGAAGAGAGACGCTCCGCTCACCTGTCCGGCGTCCACAGGTGAGGCGACCGTCGCTCGGCAGGAAGCAGCGGGTCAGTGAGGTCCGAGGCGCCGGCGCCGCGTCACCGGGAGCTTAAGCCTCTGACCGGCGCTGGGGGAGGGGCTTAATGTTGAGAAAGTATCTGAGCCCACAGGTGACAGATGGTGGAGCGGCCGGCACGCCGACGGCTCCAGGATTGATCTGAGCTCCTGATCCGCTCAGGAGATCCGAGAAGAACCAGAACCGGGTTTCATTCTAGAGATCATTTAGATGCTCTGTTTGACTGCCTCCTTCACAATAAAAGACCTTCATAAATACTGAAGTCTCTCTTTCAGAATAAAAGTCTTTCATTAACTGAGGTTTCTCCTTCAGAATAAAAGTCTTTCATTAACTGAGGTTTCTCCTTCACAATACAAGACCTTCATAAATGCTGAAGTTTCTCTTTCAGAATAAAAGCCTTTCATGAACTGAAGTTTCTCCTTCAGAATAAAAGTCTTTCATAAACTTAAGTTTCTCCTTCACAATAAAAGACCTTCATAAATGCTGATGTCTCTCCTTCAGAATAAAAGTCTTTCATAAACACTGAAGTTTCCCCTTCAGAATAAAAGACATAACTCCTCCCCTCTCTGATGACAGGAAGTTCTCCTGGACGTCCAGAACTGCACAGCGGTTCTGTTTACACTCGTGTCTCACGACAAACAATATGACCACCATGAGGCTCCGCCCACCTCTTTCTTAGAAGAAGCCCCGCCCTCTTCCTCCTCTGAGACCTGCCCTGTTTTTCCTCCTCTCTCTTTTCCTCACATTCCACTGAACTCCGACCTTCAGATTTAATCATCATCATCAAACCTTCCTCGCCGTGACATCACGCCTGCGATCAACCAATAAGCATCACAGATGCAGATCAATCGATGAATCGGCTTGTTTCTTTTCCTCTCAGTCCAGGTCCGACCTAATCCCAGACCAGAAGGACTCGGGTCCTTCAGGAGAACGAGGGAGTCAGCAGGACCGTCCGGCGCCACCGGAGGCGCCGCAGAGTCCGTGTCACACGTTTTCAGCCTGAGGGGTCAAAAGGTCAGCCTGCAACCTGACCCCTCCTTCACTCCAGTTTCACTCCAGCAGATCAAAGCGACACCTGACAGGTACGGTTACACAACCCGTCACCGCGGTAACCACACACACACACACAATAGGCTCCACGGGGACACCTGGTGAACAAGAACTGGGTGGAGAACCGACACCTCCAGAGTTTAAGAAAAACCTCTTTGACCCGGAGCGGCAGAAACTCTGAAGACGAACGTGTGACAAGAACAGGAGAGAGGTTCACAGCTACACACACGGACACAACAACACAAACACAACAACACAAACACACACCTGTGGTTACACAACAAACGGCCTCAAAGGTCCAGAACGTTCCGCTTCAGCAGATTCCACAAATCTGAGGAAACCGTTCAGCAGAACGGTCACAACCGGGTCACTCCACCAACGAGTCACACGACTGTCGAGTCACACCACCGTCAAGTCACGCCACCTTCGAGTCACGCCACCATCCAGTCACACGACCGTCGAGTCACGCCACCGTCGAGTCACACGACCGTCGATTCACGCCACCGTCGAGTCACACGACTGTCGAGTCACGCCACCGTCGAGTCACACGACTGTCGAGTCATGCCACCGTCGAGTCATGCCACCGTCGAGTCACGCCACTGTCGAGTCACGCCACTCGGTTCGAGGTCACGCCACGCGGTCACAGTCACGCCACCGTCAAGTCACACGACTCGTTGATTCACACGCCACCGTCGAGTCACACGACTGTCGTCGATTCACGCCACCCGTGTCGAGTCACACAAAAAAAAAAAAAA
This sequence comes from Oryzias javanicus, assembly GCA_003999625.1. NCBI lineage: Eukaryota > Metazoa > Chordata > Actinopteri > Beloniformes > Adrianichthyidae > Oryzias > Oryzias javanicus. The sequence continues at coordinate 18,054,705 of CM012459.1, forward strand.
AAACTCGAGTCACGACTGGTCGAGTCATGCCACCTAGTGTGCGAGGTCCACGCCACCTGTCGAGTCACGCCACCGTCGAGTCACGCGACCGTCGAGTCACGCCACCGTCGAGTCACGCCACCGTCGAGTCACGCCACCGTCGAGTCACACGACTGTCGAGTCATGCCACCGTCGAGTCACGCCACCGTCGAGTCACGCCACCCTGTCGAGTCACGCCACCGTCGAGTCACCCGACCGTAGAGTCACGCCACCGTCGAGTCACGCCACCGTCGAGTCACGCCACCGTCGAGTGTCACACGACCGTCGAGTCACGCCACCGTCGAGTCACGCGCCACCGTCGAGTCACGCCACCGTCGAGTCACCTGACCGTAGAGTCACGCCACCGTCGAGTCACGCCACCGTCGAGTCACGCCACCGTCGAGTCACACGACCGTCGAGTCACGCCACCGTCGGGTCACATGACCACATCTGCGTGATTTCTCCAGCCAAAACCCAGATGCAGTTCTGACAACATAAACCAGTCTCCACTAAACCAACAAAAGGCGGGTCAGGACCGGGTCAGAACACAGATGAAGGTGGGTTCTGTTTTAACCTGTGTTAAAACAGTCAGGGAGGAGCTGGAAGAAGAATCAAGCAGAACACGACCAATCAGAACCGTGATGCGTGAAGGTGGCGGTCTGACGGCTGGGTCTGCTTTGGTTCTGGTTCTGTGTAGTGTGACCTCCGTTCTCCTTCAGAACTTCTTCATATTATTCTTCCAGCCGCTCACTTCAGTTCACCTGGACAGGTGTCAGTAATGTGGGCGTGGCCTACAGCAAAACTGGCCCAAAGAAACCCAAGAAGAGACGGAACCAGAACTGTCTGGAGCGTTCTGCGATGAAAGACAGTGAAGGATGTTCCGGATAATCCTCTGATCTGATCCGATCCTCCTCCGGATTTACTCAGGATCTGCTGAGTCGTGGTTCTGAAGCTTCTGCAGCAAAAGTTCTGCTTCTGACGGACCGTTGGTGAAAGTTCTGTGGTTCTGAGGAACCGCATTCAGACCAGAACCCGGATCTGCAGCAGAACCGGGTCACCCTCTAAAAACCTGTGAGCCTGGTTCTAAAGGGGCGTGGCTTCAGGTCACCTCAACCACAACAAGGTTCCCCAACCTGGCGCGCACACATCACGCACGCGCTTGAGTAAATACCACCTGAATTTTTTTAACTTTAATGATTTGATGAAAGTTGTTGGACTCGGGCACGCGCGCACCTGCGGCTCGTTGAGCTCACCGGTTCCGGTCCGGTCGTTCCCGCAGGCGGATCCGGACTCGTGACGGAGTCGGACCGTGTCCGCTGACAGGTGTTAAGTTACCTTCAGGCTGGGGGTCACCCGGTTCTGCCGCGGTCACGCGCTCATGCTCCGGTTCCGAACCGGTCCCGGTTCTCCGTCAGCGGCTCCTCTCTGCGCCGAGAGTCCGACGAACGCAGCTGCTGTCCGGCTGCAGCATCCAGCGGCGCCGCGCGGGTCTGAGCTCCGCGGTGGGGCGCGCGCGCGATCCCTGCGCGAGGACTGACAGGCGCGGGGCCACGCCCACTCAGCCCTTCAAAGTAAAGGTCCGTCTGCTTTTAGCAGATTTAAAAGACTTCAGTGGTCTGAATAAACGGCGGAAAAAGTACAAAATCAAATCATTTCTGAGACACTTTATAGAAGAAATAATTAATCAGTAAAATGAACAAATGAATCTTTGAGAGGCAGATGTTTATTTAGAGTTATGTAACTCGAATCCAGGATCTCTGGGGATGAAAATAGAGATAAAATGTTGCTAGAAAACGTTTGACTAGATCAGAACTCTGCAACCTTCAAGGCTCACAGATCCATTCAGGGGATTTCTCTCCAACCAAAACCGGAACCACAAAGTCTTCAGTCGCCTTTTAGAAAAATAAGATTCAGATTTATATTGATGAAACAGTTCAATCAAATATTGGGATTTAGTTTGGAATAACATAAAGATGATCAAAAGAGCTTTTTAAATAGTTTCTAACTTTAGACAGAGCAGGACTTCCTTTCAAAATAAAAGACGTCCTGCAGCATGGGATCATGTGGATGCAGTAAGTGCAGTAGAAGTGTAAAGAACTGTCTGAATGTTTCTGGAGCATTTCAGCCACTAATTCATCAATATAACCAACAGAAACTACATCAGAGTGAATGAAGTGACCACGACCATATATGAGGAACACTTTCATCCTTCAGTTGGATCAGAGAACATCGGAGTCATAATTCAGTGACTAGAACTTAACGTGTCTTTAATTCTGGTTCCTGAGAATCAATAGATTTTCTGTGATGAATTCAGTCCAAATGTGTCAGAATGACGATGAAGTGTTGATGAATCATTCTGTCCTGAAGGAGTTTATTAACTTTAGGTGCTTTTTTATTTGACTAATTATTTACTTTTTCCTTTGCAGTTATTTTTTCAAAACACATTTTATGTTAACCAAAGATCCATGAGAATCTGGAGCTGCAGGTTTTAGACAAATGCATTCATAGAATTCTTATATTCTGCTTAAGTTGAAAACTAAAGCCTTTAAATGAAGTCATGAATGTGAATCTGTGGTTCTAATGTGAATAGATTCATGCAGGTGGATTCTATTTAAGTAGAAGATAAAAGAATCAGCAGCTGGACTCGGTTCTGTCAGAATCGTCTCGGAGCTGCTCAGACAGTCCAAACAGTCAAATCACAAGTTCAGGTCTCAACAAGTCAACAGTCGGATTTCACCGTTTTGACCTCGAGACACCAGAACCTTCACAGGTGAGACAATACCTTCAGTCAAAATGATCTAACCTTCTCCTGTCAGTCAGCGCGCAGGGAAACATGTTGACACCAACCCCCTCTGCTGGTCAGAAGCAGCGCTGCAGCCTGAAGGGAGGAAGATGAAGGACTGTTCTGTTCCTGAGGGATGAAGAGGAAGCTCAGAGCTGGACAGACTTTATTCTCCACTCTGAAATGGTCCAATCAGAACCCGGTTCACTGGTTCTGATCAGAAAACTGAACGCAGCTTTCTGTCTGTGTCCGGATTCAATCGGTGTTTGGATCTGCAGCGCCGCCGCTGGCTGCGGCTGGAAACGCATCCATCAGAACTGGACAGAAGACCCGGACCGGAGAGGAAGACTTTATTGGACTCATCAGAACCATCACATCATCAGAACACGGATCACTCAGCAGATCAAACAGAACCTCAAACCCGGGTCAGCCACACCTTGAATTCAACATTTTGCTACATCCTCCCACCACCGACCCGGTTCTGGATCCCAACCGGTCCCTCCAGAACCGACCCGGGGCCGGACACCTGCTTCCAGATCCATGTCCAGACAGAGAACTCTGATTCAGGGCTTGATGATGGACCAGAACCAGCGTGGAGTCTAGACTGTCTGATCCACAAGAGACAACTGGACCCAACTGGGCCCGGAACCAGAAACAGCAGTAGAACCTGAGCAGAGGTAAATCTGAAGACAAACTTCACATTTTCAGTTTGGACCTTGGCGGGCCCAGCAAACTCCTGGTGGAGCGTCCCGTCCAGAACAGAACCAGGTTCTGAGGTTTGGGTCCATCACAGGTCTCTTTGTTGGGTCGGCGACCCGCTCAGTCAAACTGGACAGTTTCCCGCCGCTCTGAGGCGGGGGGGTGCGGTTTTCCTGCCCCCTCTGGCGGCGCGGCGCCCCCTCTGGCGGCGCGGCGCCCCCTCAGGACACCTGGATGACCTCCATGCTGCCGGAGAACCCCGAGCCCCTCCTGGCGGCGCCGCCTTCCTCCTGGGCCGGCCCGCCGCCGTCTCCGAGTTCCATCTGGCAGCTGCGGCGCTTCAGCTGCTTCTCGAAGCTGCTCTCTTCGTGCCAGCTCCGCCGCGAGGCGCCGCGGTCGGCCACGCGCTGCCGACCGCGGCGCCGCACGGCCTCCAGGCCGGGCCCGCAGCCGTACGCCGCCAGGCCGCCGCCGCCGAGGACGGACGACGGGGAGTAGAAGTGCGGCGACTCCGACAGGAACCAGCCTGCGGCGAGCGAGGACGTGGAGACGGCGACGGGCCCCAGCAGGATGTCGGAGTGCCAGCCCTTCAGGGCGGCGCCGGAGTGCGACCGCGCCGCGTGCTGGTGGCCGCAGGACACGCCCCACAGGAAGCTGGCGCCGCTGTCCTCCACGCTGCCGCTGCGCTGCAGCTGGCGTGGGCAGGGGGGGCGGCCGGGGGAGGTTTGCTGAAGCTGGAGGACGGGGCCGCTCGCTCCACGCCGCCCGCCGCCTCCTTGTCTGGACTCTGCTCCGGCGTGGACTGCTCCGACACCTCCTCCACCGGGGAGAACTGGCAGAGCTTCCCGCTCGACTCCTTGAAAGGAGGCGCTTTGTAGAAGTCCTCGGTGGGGCCCGGCGCGGCAGGGGCGGAGCCTGAGTGCTCGCCGTACGACCTGATGTCCAGAGAGAAGGAGCGCTTCAGCCGAGCGTTGTCCCCGTCCAGCTGCAGCCCCCCCACAGCCTCAACCAGATCCAAGGGGGCGTCGCCCAGAACGCAGGGCTCCGCCTCCAGCGGGAAGGGACCCTCGGGGCGCTCCAGCTGGGCCGGGGGCTCTACCTCCCTCAGATGAGCTGGCGTCCCGTCAGCAGGCGTGGAGGGTGGGAGGGGCTTCAGTCTGCTGTCAGAACCGGCAGGAACTTTGATGTTCTTCTCAAAGTCCAGCAGCTGACCCAAGAAGTTGAAGTTCGGGGAGATGGTCGGCCGCTTGTCCTTCACGAACCTGATGGACGGGACAGCTGGGTCAGATGGGCCGCCACGACCACGGCACAGAACCACAGAACCACGGGTCAGAACCAAAGCTCAGAATACCGCCTCGGCTTCTCACCTGTACGCCTCGTCCAGGGACATGTCCATCCTCTTCATGATGTAGGCGATGGCGATGGTGGCGGAGCGGGAGATTCCTGCCAGGCAGTGGACCAGAACCCGGGAGTTGGAGGCTTTGGCCTTCTCTGAAACACATCAGAGGGGGCGTGGCCTAAGGGCTCTCACCACAAACCGGAAAGAGAAGGGCGGACGCTCACCGATGAACTCCACGGAGCGGTCCAGCCACGGCAGGATCTTCTCGCAGAAGGAGTCGTTGATGGGAACGCGCAGGAAGTGGGATTCTGGGATGAAGTCCGGCTTGGGACAGGTGTTGCTAGCGTTCAGAACGAAGGCGATGGCGTTCTCCTGCATCAGATCCTGCAGAGCCACACGGTCACAATCGGTTAGCCGACTGAGCCCGCGCCGCCAGTGGGAGGGGCTAACGGGCTCACCATGTTGAGGACGTCCCTCTGGCAGCCCAGGTACAGGTGAGGGAGGATGCGGGTGGGGCCGGAGCTGCTGATGGGGAGGCAGGGCTGGGAGACGCAGGAGGGCACCAGCGCAGACCTCCCCTCACACAGGCCGGGGAACAGGTGAGAGAAGGTGGAGAACCCCCCTGAGGACACACGGCGCCGTGAGTCTAGATCCTCACTGCACAGGACAGGAACAACCGAACGACTCCTGACATCGCATTGAGGCGGGAACCGAATGAAAGATCAAAACACGGCGAACGCTTCTACTCCACAAACCATCATGTCAGCTGTCTTCTCCTTCTGACATCATCAACTCATACAGCAATGCTGCCCTCTAGAGCCAGTGCTCCCCAGCACATCTGACCATCTATCACGGTACACTGGTGTACCGTGATAGATGGTCAGACACTGGTGTACCGTTATAGATGGGTCTGACCATCTATCACGGTACAATGGTGTACCGTGATAGATGGGTCTGATCATCTATCACGGTACACTGGTGTACTGTGATAGATGGTCAGACATCCCGCAGCAAATCTGACCATTTATCACGGTACAGTTTAAAAACGTCGTTTTAGAGAGTTGCATAAATGTGAATCTCCTCCATGCTGCGTCTGCAGTTCTTCAGGCCGTCATAATTCTGTGACCTCCATCAGATCTTAGATTTTATTCTATAATCCTGGATTCTAAAATGTCCATGTCTGTCTGAGAAAAGAGAATCGTGGGTTTCGTCTTCACAAGAACCTCCCCCAAAAGCCGAGAGAATAGAAGTTTCACTTCCTGTTCCTCCAGCTGATCATTTTATTTATCAAATTGTGTCCAGAATCCTCTGTTTTTATTTTTATTCAAGTCACATGTCAGATCAAAACCATTTGCTCAGAGATCATAAACCTGCTGAGCCGTGCGCAGAGCCGTGTGCTGAGCGCGCGCGCATGTGTGCGCAGACCTCGTTCCCGTTTGCACACGTCCGAGCAGATCAAGTGTAACGACATCAACACAAAACTTAAAAAATGAGTGACTGAAAAGAACAGAAATCTGATTTTGTTGTTCTTAATGATAAAAAGACAGAATGTAGAATCAGTTGTTGGTTTTTTGCATAAGTTTATAGTTATTGATCAGTCAAAACAACCAGAAGAATGATTGATGTTCTAGATTCATTTTCTCTGAGAAGAGATTGTTCAGATCTGGTTGAACGTAGATTTCTGGAAAAACTCTGTTGTTTGTTTAGACAAACGTTTACTGTTAGTTTACAAACTGACCCCGCCCCCATCAGAGAAGAACACTGTTATGTGTATGGGGTAAGACAACTGTCAAAAAGAAACGTGTTCAGAAATAATAGTTTGTATTCATAAATACAAAGTTGTGCAAACATTTATATTTTGTGTACAACTTTAAAGACAAAATCTGAATACAACATTTAGTTTTACATTTAACATGTCTCTTTAGAATATGACTTTCTCCTGTTAAGAAACTCAAAAATGCGTCACGGGGTCACAGGCTTATCTATCGAGTGCTGAAACATCGATGTCATTGCATCCAGCTCTGTCCAAAATCCTCAATGGTCACATTTCCAGTGATTGACAGGAAAGAGCAGAGTGGGGCGGGGCTTACCTGACAGCAGGTGCACCGATGTGAAGCTCCTCTCCAGTTTGAGCAGCAGAACACTGAGGAAACAGTCGGACCCGAGAGCGGCCGGGTCAGACGAGCTCTGATCGTAGACCACCACCTCCTGGAGCTCCTGCAGGTCCAGCTGGTGGACGAGGACACAACTCAGGGTCTGACAGGAGAGTCCTCCTCATCACCTCCTCCTCCTCACCTTCTCCTCCTCATCACCTCATCCTCCTCCTCCTCACCTCCTCCTCCTCACCTTCTCCTCCTCATCACCTCATCCTCCTCCTCATCACCTCCTCATCACCTCCTCATCACCTCCTCCTCCTCATCATCACTTCCTCCTCATCACCTCCTCTTCCTCATCACCTACTCCTCAACTCCTCCCCCTTCTCCTCCTCACCTCCTCCTCCTCATCACCTCCTCCTCACCTCCTCCTCCTCATCACCTCCTCATCACCTCCTCCTCCTCATCACCTCCTCATCACTTCCTCATCACCACCTCCTCCTCACCTCCTCATCACCTCCTCCTCATCATCACCTCCTTATCACCTCCTCCTCCTCCTCACCTCCTCATCACCTCCTCACCTCCTCCTCCTCCTCCTCATCACCTTCTCATCACTTCCTCCTACTCCTCATCACCTCCTCCTCCTCCTCACCTCCTCATCACCTCCTCCTCATCATCACCTCCTCCTCCTCACCTCCTCATCACCTCCTCACCTCCTCCTCATCACCTCCTCCTCCTCCTCCTCATCACCTCCTCCTCCTCATCACCTCCTCATCACCTCCTCATCACCTCCTCCTCCTCCTCCTCACCTCCCCCCCTCCTCCTCCTACCTCCTTCTTGGCCGAGTGCTGCAGCAGCTCGGTGATCTGGACCTTGTCCTGCTGCAGCCTCCTCTTCATCAGCTTGGAGCAGTTCACGTTGACGGCGTCCAGGATGTGCGCGGCGTTGAAGTCCACGAAGGGCCGGCTGTCGATCAGAACCACCCGGTCCGGACCCCCCTCCAGCAGCGCCACCAGCGCCTCGGGCCCGATGGGCCGCGGGAGCCCGCGGCCGGGACGCTCCGACATGTCCGACGGACGGTCCTGCTCCCTCCCCCGCCGCCGTCAGCCGGTGAACAGCGCCATGGTGACGGCACGCGATGATGTCATGGAGACGAAGGGGACCGCGTCAGCGAGGGGGGGGTCGGGCCCTCCTCAGCAGGGGGAGAGGAGAGGCGGAGTCTCGCTGATGACATCATGTTGCAGCGCCATGTCTGATGAAGGGCTGGGGGGGGGAGATCACACTCAGCATCGACTCAGAGCACTGACTGTAGAGATTACTGGACAGATAGACTCCGCCCCCTGTGTTCCAAACAGGAAGTGAATGATCAAACATTCTTATTCAAGTTATGAACGGACCAATCAGAAGCCTCAGTACAAGCATGTGGTCTCCATCAGAGTCACTCCTGATTGGTGACTGCAGTTGCCGTAGAAACTCATCTGGCTCCAACATGGCGGCGCCCACGATACAGAAAAATGAAACTCCCGCTGGCGTCCTGCAGTAATGACCTACGAGGTGGGGGCGGAGCCTCTGAACGCCCGGATGGATTTGTCTTCATGGTTTCACACATTTCACAGCCAACAGGCTCCGCCCCCGTCAGCTGTTGCAGCCAATCAGAGGAGTTGAACCCCACTGTGGTTAGGTGAGGCTCCGCCCCGAACGGTCCGGTGGGTCCGGTTCTGCTGACAGACTGGAACCCAAACCCAAGTGACGGTTCTGGACGGAGTCCAGTCTGTCAGACCCAGACCTGCTGACCTCACACAGGTATTTCTGGCCCCGCCCACAATGATGCGTGTCAGTCACTGAACTTAGTGGAACAAGAACCCAAATCCCAGGAATGATCCGATTCTGGAGATCCGAGTCAGAACCTGATCTGAAATAAACGGTTCTGTCGGATCGGATCTGCTTCTGAAACAGGAACCAACAGAACCAACGAAAGGTTCTGACACACTTCATCTCACTGAAAAACCCAGAACCGGTTCTGATCCGGCAGCTTCAGCGGGGAACAGGTTCAGGGTTCTGGGATCAGTCTGGGGTTCTGGTTCTGATCCTTCAAATGGATCTCCAACAGGAGGTTCTGTAGAACCAGAACCTCCAGGACTCATCTGGAAACCCGTGACTGGACCGCCCAGTTCGGTTCTGCGGGTCAGAACCTCCTCCTCTGACATGTTGATGTCTTAGTCACTTCCTGTTTCAGTCTCATAAACGGTTTCATTTCCGGTTCGATCTCCGTTAATTCTCGATATTAAAAGTGAAAATGACAAACATGAATCCGCGCGCGCGCCGAGCGCGTGCGCAAACCTCCGCGTCCTGCTGAATCCGGGCGACATGTTCGGGGGGGGGGGGGGTGTCTCTGACTCTCGGTCGGTGTTTTGTCGGGACAGACCCGCGCGCTCCGGTCTGCTGCTCGGTTTGGCCGCGCGGGGGTGGGGGGGGGGGCTCTAACTTTAGGCCCGTTAACGGAACTCCGGCGGTCGCTGAACTCACCGTCAGAAAGTGTCCGCCCGGCCCGGTCCGGCCCGGTTCGGTCCGGACGGTCACGGCTGCCTCTGCCGCGCGGGCCTGTCGGGGGTCCCGGCGCGTGAGGCGGCGGCGACGGAGGCGCGAGGACGACGCGGAGAGACTCGGAGGGAGCCGAGGTCCTCCGCTGCCATAAGAGATGAGGTCACCGCGGTAAAACGAGCCCATGGCGTCATCGGAGCGCCGCGCGGGTGACCTCAGCGCGCTCTTAAAGGCGCAGGCGCAGTGCGCGCGAGGGTTCGGAGTATGGATCAGAACCGGCGGGAGCTGGACGAGAACCTGGAGACCATTCAGAGGGTTAAACGACATTTATTTCAGACGGTGAAGAAGAATCTTCTGTCTGTACATCATATGGATGTAACTGAGTTAAACATGTAAACAAACAAACAGAACGAGCTCTCAGTTTATAATCATACATGTTTACATGTTTGGTTTTGTGTTTGTACATATTTATCAATAATCATATTTCTGTATTTAAACTCCTTCATGTTTGGAGTTCAAACATTTTCTGGTTTTGTTCCACATATTGAAACACAAACCGTTTGTTCTTTCATGCTTTATGAATCTTAATGAGTTTTCTCCTTAAGTTTGTATTTTTCTTCCTTTTTAATTAATAATCTTTGGATGTTGGTTGTAATAAATTGTTTTCTGCCTTAAATATGATTTGAGTTGTTCAATACTCTAATAGATCCTAACGTTTGAGTCATTTTGTTTGTTTGTTTGTTTGTTTGTTTGTTTGTTTGTTTGTTTGTTTGTTTGTTTGTTTGCTCCAGGTGAATGATGTGTATTGCTCTCTTCTGTAGAGTTAAAACTCAATGTAACATATTGTCTTATAGTTATTTCTCCAAACCTTCACAGTCAGAAAAACATGGTCAGACCAGTGAACTGTATAACATGTGGAGAGGCTTGTGGTCACATCCAGTTCTTTCCAGGTCAGTTTTTCATCTATTATAACCTCAAGACATTTATGTGCATGTTAATGTTTGTTTTTTTACCATTATAATTACTAAATAACATTATTTTTGTTTGACTTAAATGAAAGTTTATTTTCATCAAACCACATCTTCAGTTTTTCATCTTCATCTTTACAACTTCTATGATCAAATCATCTCCATCACCAAAAACATTTGTGTCATCAGCAAATAAAACTAATTCTAATATTCTAGAAACCTTAAATAAATCATTGATATACATGATAACTGATGTTGGTCCTAAAACCGACCCCTGAGGGATACCACAAACAATGTCCAAACATTGGGAACAAACACCTCCAACCTTCACAAACTGTTTCCTGTTGCTTTTAATCCAGTCTAACACGATCCCTCTGATGCCACATCCTTCCAATTTATTTATTAATATGCAGGGATTCATTTTATCAAAAGCTTCTTTTAGATCAATAAATATTCCAATTACATGTTTTTTGTTCAAGTATGTTACAATTATTTTGGTCCTTGTTACTTCCTCTTAGAATAGTATTAAATGTGCCCCATGTTTTTTTAACATTACTTTTATTTTTCTCTGAAAGTTCTCCATAACATTCCTTCATGTTCTCATGATCTGCATTCATTTATTTTTGTATTTTTTATATTTAATTTCTGCCTCTATCTCATGAGTCGTTTTTATAAACATTATTCTTTACATGCATTTTTCAATCCTTTTTAATCTCTGGACAATGAAAATAATTCATATTTTGTTTCATTTTTTTAACTGGACAATGTTTATCAGACAACAAGTCCTCATCAGCAGTTGGTTTTTGAGAAATGATCCCAGTAGATCAGGAGAAAGGTTTCATTCTGGAGCAATTAGCACGCATGGATACCCCCCCCCCAATGAGAGACATCAAAGCGGGCGCGGGAGGGAGGGAGGGGCAGCTCCTCTGCTTCTTTCCTGCCCCTCTCTGTGCCCCCTCCCCTCACTGGTCAGGTTCTGGGGGGGGGTGCAGGGGGGTGGGAGCATCATGATGCGTCTGCAGAACACAACACTTCACTTTCACAGGTTCATATCCTTTTTTCCCTGCTTTAAAGAACACTAGAGGCCCGGTTCTGGACTGGTTCTGGACCGGTCCAAAGGGCAGCAGAACTCTTTGAGACCTGATGATGTCATCTGTGACGATTTTGGTTTTTGGAAGCTGAGAAACAAAAGGAATTTGACCAAAACTGAAACTAAAACAGAACATTTGAGAATGAACCTTGGTGAGTTCTAAAGAGGAGGTCCAACAGAACCGCCTCTCCATGAGAGCAAACAGAACTTAGAGACGTCAGGATCTGGTTCCTGTGGATCAATAGAATCACTCTGGATCCAATCCTTCACGTTCAGATGAAGAGAAATCAACTGAGAGATGTTGGTTTGATTCAACGCTTACTGAAATGTTTTCATCAGAACCGGTTCTGGACCTCCATGTTTGTTCAGACTCACACAGACCAGTCTGACGGCATTCTCCTGCCTGAGGATCACGTCAGATCATGTGACCATGAAGCCTGAGCAACCATCAACAAGAGGTTAAACTCCAGCAGTTCAGCAGGAAGGATCAAATCTTCACTTGAGATCTCTGCAGGTCAAAGGTCAGCTCCGGAAACGGATCTGATCAACGTGTGGACGGATCAATCATCAGGATTCTTCTAGAAGATGAATCCTGTGAGGCTGGAGGAGGGGCTTAGAGGGGCGTCCCTCGTGATGTCTGGGGGTGGAGGACTGTCTTTTCATCATCGGGTGGCGTTCCCCAGGGCTCTGGGTTGGGCTCTCAGCAGATCCTCAGAGGGAACAGCCAAAACCCAGAATGCCTTTGATGTACAGATGATGGAGGCACCTGAATCCAGATAATGAGGTGTCGAGTTTCAGTGAGCAAACGACTGAAGAGACTGAACGAAAGTGAAACATCTCTGAACCAGAAAGAATGAAATGCAGATGAAAACCATCTGTTATACACTCATTGACTGTTATGTTTACTAGAAATCGCATCAATAAATCAATCAAAAAATTTCATAAATACACTCAACAATTTTTAAAACCCTGAATTAGGAATTTTTGGGAGAAAATAACTGAACTTTCTTAAATTCTGTAGAAAAAATACGAAAAATAAAAGTTTTTATGAGTTAATAAGGACTATTATTTATTTTTAAAGTTTTTTCTGCTCTGAATCTGAACGGAGAACCCGGTGAGCTGAGCTGCAGAACCACTTCCGGCCGCGCGGTGGCAGCACATCACGGTTCAGCTTTTAGAGAAGAAGAAGAAGAAGAAGAAGAAGACGCCTCATGTAAACACAAGCAACTCATCGGTTCCAGGTTGTTTACAGGGTGGTTCGGTTCTGGACGGGTTTCGGGCTCGGTTTCTGATCGTCTTCTGCTTCGTATTTCCGGGTTTTACCGCCGAGCGGAGCTAACCGGAAGCTAGCCGACGGCGCGCGCGCGACATGGACGAGAACAAGGTGAGGAGCTAACGGCGGCTAACCAGCCGACTAGTTAGCATCTAAGTGACCGTTCATGAGCGCTAACCCGGTTAGTTAGTTTGGTTTTAGTCTGCTGATGCTTTGATGGAGATCGTTTGTGGTTTAGATCATCGCTCCGGAAGCGGCTAACGAAAGCTAATGCTAGCGTGACGTCAGTCGGCTCCCTTTGATATTTAGCTTCGTTTAAAAGAAAAAAAAAAAATTCTTTCTGTCTGAAATATAGTCTGAATTCTTGTTCTGGTGTGTTTGATGGCCAGAACCGAGCACAAGTTCATGGATGGACCCTGGTTTCCCATCATCCTTCATGCTAAGGTTTGGTGACGTCACGTGTGTCTGTGTTTCTGCTCTTCTCAGATGGTTGCTGGTAAAGTGAAGAAGCCGGGAAAACGCGGCCGCAAACCCGCCAAGATCGACCTGAAGGCCAAGCTGGAGCGGAGCCGGCAGAGCGCCCGGGAGTGCCGGGCCCGGAAGAAGCTGCGGTACCAGTACCTGGAGGAGCTGGTGTCCAGCAAGGAGAGGGCCATCTGCGCGCTGCGGGAGGAGCTGGAGATGGTGAGGTCACGGCGGCGGTCTGAGCGTGCTCAGCGAGGCGGCGGCGCTCACGGCTCCTCCTCCTGTCTTCTCTCCGCAGTACAAGCAGTGGTGCTCGGCGATGGATCAGGGGAAGATCCCGTCGGAGATCAAAGCTCTGCTGACCGCTGACGAGCAGAAGACGCCTGGAGGCGGAGCCACCAAGACCTCCAAGAACAGCAAAACCAACGGCATCAGCAACGGCTCCAGTTAGAGCGCCGCCGCCGCCGCCGCTCCGCCCCACATCCTCTCCACTCTGCAGCGCCTCCTCCTCCCTCCTCCTGCTGCAGAGAGAAGACCTGAACCGCGATGACCCGCCCGACCCGTTTGCTGGGCAGGTTCTGGCCGGGTCATTGGGTGGAACGTCCTGTCAGGTCACATGACCTCGTCTCTTGGACTGCGGCTCACTTCCTGTGAGCGTCTGCGTGGTCCGTGAGGACACGGGTCAGAACCCTGACCCGCAGCAGAGGTCCAGGTGTCGCAGCTTCTGCTGAGCCTGAAGGTTCTCGGCAGACGAACATCCACAGAGCTTAGAACATCACAGTAAAGCATACGTCATGGGAGAACTTCAGCTTTAATATCTTTAGGGTTAGTGAACATTTTAGATTCTTATCCTCATTTAAGAATTCTTCAATAAATAAATGACTTTGTTTAGCATGAATTTGATGAGTTCATCTGTTTTTTATTTCTTTTTTTTTAAGATTAAGTGATTCTTCTTTTCAGTTCTTCAGACGTCACATGTTCAGTTCCTTTTCTTAACTACTCTGATACTCTGGTATGCTAGCTAGCTTGACTGAACTGTTATTGTTAGCCTCCTGTTTGAACTGCTGTGTTTTCCAGCTAACATTTGATGATCTGTTCATGACATGCAGACTTTTACTGGAGTGTTTATGTGGAATTAGGGCTGCCACGATTAGTCGACTAATCGATGACTAATTTAATAGTCGATTTGGTCGTTACTTTATAATATATGGAGTTAGAGTGTCGTAAAGTTGAAAGTTATAATAAAAATATGCTAGCTTTTTAGACCATTTTGGCATTTATCAAGGTTTGTTTAAGCTATTTTGGAGATTAGCTAATATTTCAGCTACAAGCTAGCTATTCTGGTTAATTTAGGCTTTTTTTAAAGTTTTTCAAGATAACTTGTTGTTTAAGCTACATGCTAGCTATTTTGGAAAATTTAGGATTTTTTTCAGTTTTTTAAGGATATTTTGGAGTTAAGTTAACATGTCAGCTACATAGCAGTTTTGGCTAGCTGAGGCTTTTACTTATTTTTTAGGCTAATTTGGAATTTAGCTAATATTTCAGCTACAACCTAGCTATTCTGGTTAATTTGGGCTTTTTTCAGTTTTTTAGGCTAACTTGGTATTCAGCTATTATTTCAGCTAGATGTTAGCGGTTTTGACTAACTTAAGCTTTTTGAAAAAAAAAAGTTCTTTAGGGTCTTTTGGAGATTAGCTAATATTTAAGCTACATGCTAGCTATTTTGGAAAATTTAGGATTTTTTTTTCCAGTTTTTAATTAAGTTCATAGGTCAGCTACATGCTAGCAGTTTTGGCTAGCTGAGGCTTTTAAATTATTTTTTAGGCTAATTTGGAGTTTAGCTATTATTTCAGCTAGATGCTAGCTGTTTTGGCTACTTTAGCTTTTTAAAAAAAATTTTTTTAGGGTGTTTTGGAATTTAGCTAATATTTAAGCTACATGCTAGCTATTTTGGAAAATTTAGGATTTTTTTCAGTTTTTTAAGGATATTTTGGAGTTAAGTTAACATGTCATCTACATACTAGCAGTTTTGTCCAGCTGAGGCTATCAGTTATTTTTTAGGCTAATTTGGCATTTAGCTAATATTTTAGTGGCTATCAGCTTTAGTGCTTTTAGCTATCAATTTCAGCATCTTCGCTGTCGTCACTCGCTTCAGCTTCAAAATTCAGCTTACAGCATTCACACAAGCATTTTCGCAGATAATGCTTGTGTGAATATATTTAGTTTTTAGTTTGTTTAAAGCTAATAATGATTAAGATGTGTGTTTTACATCCTGTTTGTGCATGACCCGATTAGTCGACTAATCGGAAAAAATAATCGGTGATTAGTCGACTATTAAAATAATCGTTTGTGGCAGCCCTATGTGGAATAACAAGCTTGAACATGATTGGTCATAATAAGAATTCATTAAATATCTGATCCTGATCGGGGGATAAAGTCTGATGTTGATCGAGTCATCAATCACGTGATCGGATCAATAGTGATCGACTAAACGCTTTCATTTTAGACGCACATCCGTCTGTACTAACGTACCGTTCTAGAATGACATCATGAAATGGGCGGCACCCACAAGGAGTGAAAGGCGGAGCCTCAGAGATCGAGTCCTTTTACTTCCAGATAGAAAGAATGTTCACACAAATTGCTAATATTTCATAAATAATGAGT
This sequence comes from Oryzias javanicus, assembly GCA_003999625.1. Lineage (NCBI taxonomy): Eukaryota > Metazoa > Chordata > Actinopteri > Beloniformes > Adrianichthyidae > Oryzias > Oryzias javanicus. The sequence continues at coordinate 18,070,637 of CM012459.1, forward strand.
CCTTCAGTGTTCCAAAGGTCATATATGATGGACACGGATGATGAGAGCAGGATTCAACCTTCTTCACTTTCTTCTCTCCTCTGAGCTTCAGCTGCTGATCAGAAGGATTCGGCCTCAGGAGAGTTCAGCGTTACCATGACGACTGACCACATCCAGCCACTAGAGGGCAGCAGCTTCTCTGATGACTGGCTCTTTCCCTTCACCTCCTCCTCCTCCATCCAAACTGACACATTATTCCAGAGCAGAAGAACAAACGCTGCTTTCTTCAGGAAATCACTGTTTTTCAGCTTCTGTAGACCTGACAGTAACTAAATACATTTACTCAGTTACACAGACGTTCTGTCTGCAGCAGCACGCTCACAATCTGATGCTTGAAGCTGTTAGACGTCACATCTACTCTAGGTTCAGACAAAGTTTGGAAGCAAACAGGTGGACTTCACCTTTTTGACCAAAATATGGGAATTTACGTTTCAATATTTGGAAATAACAATAAACAAATAAGTTTAAACTGTTATTCTGCACTTCAATGGTCTATTTTTTACTAAAGTAATTCATCAAAGACTACTTTTACTTGTACTTGAGTAATCTAACTGAGAGGTACTTTTCCTCAGGAATCGTTTGCAGATCTCATACTCTGAAACTCTTTACACTGTAAATGGTTTAATTCTCCTGCAAACAAGGTTAACATGCTAATATGCTAATGTAGCTAACATGACTCATACTGTGTTTTCTTATTTTTTACGTGTTACTAACAGGGTTGGGAGTTAGCGTTGTCACGTTAACACATTTTTTTGTGTTGGTTGGACTTACAGGTATTATAAATACGCTAGCAGCTAACGTGGCTAACGTAGTATTTTTGGACCGAATATTTTTACATGTTACTAACAAGATTAGGAGTTGGCGTCGTCACTGTAAGGTTTGTTTTTATGTGCTGCTTAGAGTTAGAGGTGTTATAAGTATGCTAGCAGCTAACATGGCTAACATGTAGCATTTTTACGTGTCCCTAAAAGGATTGGGAGTTAGTGTAGTCCTCGTAGAGTTTGTTTCAGCGGCATCCATCTGTTTGTGTACAAGTACATTAGGAGTCGCAGGTATCGTGAATACGCTAAAGCAGCTAATGTGGCTAACGTGTAGCGGGTTAAAAAACAGTTGTAGAGTTTGTGTGATACAGTTCCTAAAGTCTGACAGAGGGTCTTCTCTGACTCATCCGGTGCGCCTTTCAGTGCAGAAAATAAAGCAACAACTTTTTTAGCTAGCTGAGCGCAGAAGCATCAAACCACATGACTCAGTGATGGGTAAGCCTTTACTAGCATTAGCTGCTACTACAAACACCACATTAGCAAAATAGATGCGATTACAACAGTTCACTGATAGTTGGCTACAGACGTCAGCTGGCTAACAATTCAACGTTATCAAAACACGAACTTCCATCGCAACACGACACCGAGCAAAGGTTCTGGTCCGACTGTGCTGTAGAAAAACGATGGCTGCCGGGAGGATTCGTTAGGTCAAAAAAAGCCCTTCTTGCTTTCCGAGATGCTCTGCGGACCGTGGGGCGGAGCTTAGCCCCTGGTTAGCTCACCTGCCATCGCTGGTTCAGTTCAGGCCGGTCCGCTCACACAAAGGTGTTTGGGGGGTTGCTGTTGGTCGGCCAAGCCACCTTCTTCTCTTTGGCCTCCCTGCCGAAGGCGTCGTACGCGGCCTCCTTGGCGGCCGGCTTGGCCTGCACCGGGACGTCCACCACGCCCACGTAGTTCTTCTTGGCTACGCGGGAGCTGGCAGTGATGGTGTAGGCGTTACTGCGGTAACACTTCATGGACGACATGCAGAAGGTCTCGCGCATGCCGCGCCTGAAGTTGGCGTTGTAGACCGAGTACAGGGTGGGTTTGGAGGCCGTGGAGCTGAAGCAGATCCAGGCGACGGCAGTGAAGAACAGCAGTCCCTGTCGGCTGGCGCCTCCGGACTCCCGCGGGTGCCACAACTGAGCCACGTAAAAGGGCATCCAGGTGAGGAAAAAGACGGAATTGAGCATCAGGAACATCTTGATGGTCTTGACTTTAGTCCGTGGAACAATGTTCATTGTGCGGCGCACCGTGTGGCCGTCGCTGATCCTCCAGATGTACCGCACTACCCGCTGGTAGAAGGACACGATCAACGCCGCCGGGACCAGGAAGCCTACCAGGAGGTGGACTGCAGCGTAGGCTATACTGTCCCAACTGTCTGAGAGGAAAAAGTCACAATGGCTGTCAATCGACGAAGATCCGTAGAAGAAGAGGCACGGCGACACGAAGGCGGCGTCAAACAGCCACGACGCCAGGATCATCTTCTTGGCCTTCTCCCGGGACACTTTGAAGCTGAGGGGATAGACGATGGTGTAGAAACGGTCCACGGAGATGGACAGCAAGACGTACACCTGGACACCCGGGCACAGGTGCTGCATGTAGCGCACTAGCTTGCAGGCAGCGGCGCTCAGGGGCCACCGACCTGACGCCACCTGGAGGAGCACGAAGGGAGCGCAGCCGAGGCTCATCAGCAGGTCCGCGCAGGCCATGGACACCACGAAATAGTTGGTGGTGGACTGGGTCCTTCGGCTGCGGTGAATGACCAGGCAGACCAGCGCGTTCCCCAGAATGGAGACCAGCCAGAGAACCCCGAAGACCAGGCCCAGAGCGGCCACCTCCCCCGACGTCAGTTCATAGGAGGCGGAGGAGGCGTTGGGCCGGCTGGAGGAGGCGCCCTCGAGGCTGCAGGGCGTGGATGTCGGGAAGGTTGCCAGGACCGTGGAGTTCTCTCTCTTGGAAAAGTTAAAGGACATCTGATACATGAACGCCGGCGCGTAGAGGGAGGGGTTGACACCAAACCTGTCTGCTGACGGATCCAGCACCATGGTCACGCCGCGGTGGGGGCGGGACGCTGTGAAGACACGGACACGGTCATCAATGGTACCACCCATGGAGACGTAAAACAAGACAACAGAAAGTTCTAAAGGTTCTACTGGACTGTGAAGCTGGTCTGGGGGTGGGGGTGGGGTGGTGGTGGGGGGGGGTCTTAGTCACCATGGGTCATGAGGTCGGCCAGATTTTAGAATCAGATGTTTTGGTAACAACCGCTCCTGGTTCGACGGATTCTTCAGACGTTCTGACCGACCTGCCGGTAGAACCGGGTCTCTAAGTCACTGCTGGCCTGGTTAAGTGCTGGTTTGGTTAGTAAAGTCAAAGCTACTAGTTGTCTAGCTGTCTAGTTACACTTGAGTAAGTCATCAGATTTGTATTATTTGGTTAGTTTAGTAACTGAACGGTCTCTACTTTGGACTCTGAGGGGTCATGGGGGTCTGCAGCCCGAGGAGGAGGAGCCTCCTGGGAGGAGGAGGAGCCTCCTGAACCTCCCGGCCGCGCAGCTGCTGCTCCTGATTTCATTAGCGTGTCGCTGGGACCGGTTCTGCCGTCTGCGGGACCCGGATGTCCTCTGAGGATCTTCATCAAGAAGGAGCAGCGTCCCGGGAGGGACGGCTCTGCTGACTGAGCTGGAGTTGGATCCTAGCAACCCCCCAGAGGAGCTCAGACCCCCCAGAGGAGCTCAGACCCCCCAGAGGAGCTCAGACCCCCCAGGAATCCAACCGCGGACTTCCTGTTCCAGCAGGAGAACCGGTCTATACACAACAGAACCAATCAGTGGTCAAACCTGCCTGATCAGGCCCCGCCCACAAGCTCTTCACATTTCTACTGAACCTTGGTGTTTTGATTCCTGCAAGTTACTGGAGTAACTAGAGTAATAGTTGCAGTAGTTACTATTGTAACAGTAACTACATTTAACATGAAAATGTCAGGAGTTACTATTGTAACTAAAACAGTGTAACTACTGTGTTACTAAGGAACTTCAGGTGTTACTAATGTAAATATGACAGTAACTGTTGTTACTGTAATAGCTTAAGACCCGACTGATGTAACTACAGCAGCACATATAGTTACTAGAGTACCTTTAGACGTTACAGTGTTACAGTTGTATTTATGAAAGTAACTGTTGTTAAAATAGTAGCTTCAGATGTTAATATATAATTACTTTAGTAACGGTAGTTACTATAGTAACTTCATTTGTTACTTACATAACGACAGCAGTAACTATGGTTACTAAAGTAACTTGAGACGTTACTATAGTAACTTCAGCTGTAACTAATCAGAACTTCAGGGGTTAATCTCAGAAGACTTCTCCTCATCTTAGGGAGCTTCACAAACTTGAATCAAGCTGAACAGAACCTGCAGGTTGAATGGGTCAGAGGTTCTTCAGGATCCAGTGCGTTTGTGGTTCTGGACTCAGATTCTGGTTCTAAACAAAATACATTTCTAAAATTTCGCTCAATTGGGTTTTGAAAACTCTAAACTTGGTCGGAACCGAATGTTCGGTCCGTCACCTTCATCTGGACCAGATCAGATTAGGAGGAGGATGCTGATGATGAAGGCCTTCCTCCTGACATCTTTAGCAGGAGAAGCTGCTCACCGAAAAACCCCGCTCAGTCCGCGCCGAACCGAACCGAACCATCGGTTCTACAGAGAAGGCGGATTCTTACAGGTTCGGCATCGCTGGAGCTCCTCTTCTTCATCCCGCGCTGCTGCGTCTTCATCACTCGGCGCGTAAACAACCCGTGGCGCAGCATCACGAAGGCGGCCCGAACCACACGACCGTTTCTGGACCGAACCGAGCCGCAGAGCGAAGCTACCCGACCCGGCACGAGGGCGGCCGTCGGCGGCGGGGGCAGACGCGCTTCGTCCCGGGTTGGCTCCCAGACATGATGGAGGCAGCTGGAGGATGAAGATGCAGCCGAGGAAGAGGAGGAGCAGCAGGGGCGGAGCCGGAGCGCGCGGGGCCCGGGGCTGTGAGGAGGCGAGGGGGAGCTTCTGACGTCATCCACAGGTGAAGCCAGAAGAACTGGACCTCCAGACAACCAGCAGAGGAGCTGGAGCCGCGAACGTCAGAGGAATTCACGTGGTTGTTGATCACATTGATTACGTCATATCCGGTAAGGTTTGTGGGCGGAGACATCTTTGATTTTAACTCACCTGTTGAATTCCACCTGGATGTTGAGGGTTGATTCGTTTGTCCAAACAGACTCAAACATCTTTGTTGAAGGGAGCTCAGGTGTTTCCGGTCACGTGACGGCCGCTCGAGCTTCAGGTCTTCAGGTGTCATGAGCGTCAAACTGGAGCGGATCAAATCGAACCGCGGCTTCTTATTGGTGATCAGAGACTCGATCACAGATGATAAAAATCATTTGTGTCTTAAGATGGTTTCCGAAAGGGATTCTGGGATATGCTGAATCAGAGAAGGTTTTACTCATGATTGGATTGAAGAAGTCATGTGATCATGTTCTGATTTTGGAACATTCTGGATTCGCTGGGATAACTGCCTCTGACGTCACAGCCTTTCATCTGTCTTCATTGGACACTGAAACATGGATTTACGCTTTTATTTAGTGATGTCATCAGGCAGTTAGAAGTTTCCATGATCAACACGTCCATCCTGAGTTCTGAATAAACGGGTCAAACAGAACCCAGCAGATTCTAACGGAGAAGATCCAGAATAATGAACCAGAATCCTCCAGAAAATGAACCATCCTTTGTCATCAGGTTGACTGGTGAGACATCGTCGACCTGTTCTCCACATCAAATGTTATCATGAATGACTCACTGAGAAGCAGAAGAAGAGACGGCACAGATGTTCCTCCTGATGTTCAGAGGTTTTTCTGACCTTCTCTGTGGACGTTCAGGTTATCTCCATTATACCACGTTCATGGCTCATGTTTCGGGTTTGCTGTAGATAGGAGGACCTGGTCATTAAAGCTTATAGATGCTTCTTCTCTTCATGTTTGACTCGATCCAGAATGAATCCATGGAATAACATTGTCCACTCTGTTATTGTCCTATTCCAAGAAAATGAATCCTGTATTTTTATAGGTCGATCATTTTTGGTTGAAGTGTTGACCACGAGTATTTACTGGTGGATTTGATCCAGATGTTTACTCTAATCCCATCACTATCTAAATACTTCTGTCATCATCTCGAGTGGAGAAAGAGGATGAAAGTTTATCCATAATGGAATAAAAATGTATTCATCATGTCTGAAATGTTCCGTGACAGAGTGACATTCATAAAAGAGCGTCTCTGACATGAAGTTCAGAGGAAACTCAGGTTTTTGGCGGGAAATTTGGGACTCTGAAGGCTCCTGACGGTGAGATCTGACTCTTTCACTGATTTGAAACAGACACGCCCCCTTCTGCAGTGATTGGCCCTGTGCTGGCTGCTCTGCTGTCGCGGCGTGTTGCCATGACGACCGCTGCACGAGGGCATCTGGTTGCTATGGGAAACCAGCGAAGAGAGGAACGAAGAGACTCGGCTTCGAGTCCTGCAGGTCCCTCCTCTGACGAGCACGTGACCACGAAGCAGCGGCGAATGTCAGAAGGTACGGAGTCCCGTCACAGACAAAAGGCTCGCCGCTTCGCTTTAGACACGGACGACGCCAGCTCCACACCTGCCTGAGGTGACGTCCCACCTGTTTGGGTTGTCACGTCTGATCTGCTCTAAATAAAAAGAAACTAAACCCTCAGGTACGTAACTCCAGTAGCTTCAGCCTGCAGGTGATTGTCAGATCAGTGACCACCACCTGATGTCCTGCTGGGAGGGCGGAGCCAACAGAGGAGGAGGAGGAGCTGGACTGGCAGATTACTAAATCAATTAGCTAAACTCCAAAATAGCCTAAAGATCTTAGTGAGCTAACAGAAGGTAAAACTTTAAAACTAACTTTTTAACATAATTCTGAATAATAAAAAGAATAAATCAACTTCTACAACTTTCAATAATGTTTTGTCTAAATGATACAAGTTAGATATAGGAACAAGATAACATTCAAATCAAAGGATCTGGAGGGCCGGATCCGGCCCCCGGGCCTCATAGGACACAGCATGTTCATCTGTGAGAAGGAAAGACTGAACGCGTCTGCTTTTACGGACTGTTTTATTTACAGGCTGATCGGAGGTTCCAAACGCTGACCTCTGATTGGCTGACAAACTGAGAATCACAAACCCACAACCATCACGTCTGACGGGATTTGAACCATCAACCTGGTAGAAGCAGCAGAGAGACGAAACCAGAAAACTCCCAGCATGCTTTTCTACAAGAGCTGCTTCTGTTTTATTTACATTTCATGAACTTGGAGTCGTTCCCGTTTTCCGGAGCAGGAACGTTCCCACACGATCCGGTTCCTCTCCACTCTCTGTGAAAGACTTTAAATAAAGTTTTAAAAGGAAATCTAAAACGTGTCTGCACAGGATGGTTGGTGGCGAGCGCCACCGACGCCGCCGCAGCAGAGTCCCGTCAGGGTGGGCGGCGCCTCCGGAGCGGCACGGCTCCGCCCACCGCTCCTCTGGCCCGTCCCGGGAGCTCCTTCAGCCCCGCAGGCCTCCGTCCAGCGTCAGAGTCCCGAACCTGCAGGAGAAGTTCCACACAGGCTCACGCGTGGTGCGTTCACTGACAGCGGGACATTTCAGCGTCGACGCGAGCAGAAGGCTGACCTCTCCAGGAAGTGGTTGTTCTCTGCCAGCTCCTTGACCACGCCCTCCATCTCCTCCTTCAGCTTCTTCATCCTGAACAACAACACGGAGTCAGAGGAAGAGCAGGAGGAGGAGGAGGAGGAGGAGGAGGAGAAGGAAGAGGAGGAGGAGGAGGAGCAGGTGGAGGAAGAGGAGGAGCAGGAGGAGGAGGAGGAGGAGGAAGAGATGGAGGAGGAAGAGGAGGAGGAGGAGGAGAAGGAAGAGGAGGAGGAGCAGGTGGAGGAAGAGGAGGAGCAGGAGGAGGAGGAGGAGGAGGAAGAGATGGAGGAAGAAGAGGAGCAGGAGGAGGAGGAGCAGGAGGAGGAGATGGAGGAGAGCAGAGGAGGAGAAGGAGGAGGAGGAGGAGGAGCAGGAGGAGGAGGAGCAGGAGGAGGAAGAGGAGGAGGAAGAGGAGGAGCAGGAGGAAGAGGAGCAGGAGGAGGAAGAGGAGCAGGAGGAGGAGGAGGAGCAGGATGAGGAGGAGGAGGAGAAGAGGAGAAGGAGGAGGAAGAGGAGGAGAAGGAGGAGGAAGAGGAGGAGGAGGAGAAGGAGGAGGAGGAAGAGGAGAAGGAAGAGGAGGAGGAGCAGGTGGAGGAAGAGGAAGAGATGGAGGAGGAAGAGGAGGAGGAGGAAGAGATGGAGGAGGAAGAGGAGCAGGAGGAGGAGATGGAGGAGGAAGAGGAGGAGCAGGAGGAGGAGCAGGAGGAAGAGATGAAGGAGGAAGAGGAGGAGGAGCAGGTGGAGGAAGAGGAAGAGGAGGAGGAGGAGGAAGAGCAGGAGGAGGAGAAGGAGGAGGAAGAGGAGGAGGAGGAGGAGCAGGAGGAGGAGGAAGGAGGAGGAGGAGGAGGAGCAGGAGGAAGAGGAGCAGGAGGAGGAGGAGCAGGGATGGAGGAGGAGGAGGAGGAAGAGGAGCAGGAGGAAGAGATGGAGGAGCAGGAAGAGGAGGAGAAGCAGGAGAAAGAGATGGAGGAGGATTAGGAGGAGGAGCAGGAGAAGGAGGAGGAGCAGGAGAAAGAGGAGCATTAGGAGGAGCATTAGGAGGAGCATTAGGAGGAGGAGCAGGAGGAGCATGAGGAGGAGCAGGAGGAGTTCACTCACCCCAGAGTCATCTCCACCAGCGTGTTCTGGCTCAGGTACGCCTGAGGTTTCATCCCGCTGGACACCAGAGGCAGAACTTTCTGGGGGAGGAGCTCCTGCAGCTGCAACACAAACGGCCCGCATCACGGACCGCCCCCGCCGTGCTTCAGCTCAGAGGCGGTTCGTCATTTCAATGCTTTAGTTCAGAATCGGGTCAGGACTCGGTCCGGTCGCAGCAGGGCGTGAGCCTTCTCTGGTGAACTTTGACCTCCAGCGGCCCTTCAGAACCAAGAGGTTCTGCTTCAGGACCGGTTCTGGGCTTACCTTGATGTTCCTCTCCATCAGCATGGTCACCTCCTTCTGGACGCTGATCAGCTGACCGGACAGGCCGAGCAGCTGCTTCCTCACCTGGTGGATCTTCCTGCACACAGACGGTCCAGGTCAGTCACCAGCTGCTCAAGCCGGCGGCCAATCACAGCGGAGGGGCCGTACCTCATCCACTCCTCGCTCTTGGAGATGAAGAGGCGGTACTTCATGGCGCACTCCTCGGTGAACAGAGAGCGGGCTTTGCTGGCGTGGAGGACCAGCTTCTGCCTGCAGCACAGAGTCAGACTGAGCGCGCTCGGTGGCGGGCGACGCCAGCAAAGGGGGAGGAGCTACTCACTTGTCAAACTTGTGGATCTGCTCCTCGTTGTACGGCAGACCTGCAGACAGCAAAGAGCGTGAGCTCCTGAAGCTCCTGGAGCTCCTGAAGCTCCTGCAGCTCCTGAAGCTCCTGCAGCTCCTGGAGCTCCTGAAGCTCCTGGAGCTCCTGAAGCTCCTGCAGCTCCTGAAGCTCCTGAAGCTCCTGGAGCTGCTGAAGCTCCTGCAGCTCCTGGAGCTCCTGAAGCTCCTGCAGCTGCTGAAGCTCCTGCAGCTCCTGCAGCTGCTGAAGCTCCTGAAGCTCCTGCAGCTCCTGAAGCTCCTGAAGCTCCTGCAGCTCCTGAAGCTCCTGCAGCTCCTGCAGCTCCTGAAGCTCCTGCAGCTCCTGAAGCTCCTGAAGCTCCTGAAGCTCCTGAAGCTCCTGAAGCTCCTGCAGCTCCTGAAGCTCCTGAAGCTCCTGGAGCTCCTGAAGTTCCTGCAGCTCCTGCAGCTCCTGAAGTTCCTGAAACAGATCAGCTGGACTCACGGCGCTCCGCCTTGTCCTTCTTGAACTGCTGGTAGATGGCGGTGATGGAGTCCAGGAGAACCTTGATCTTCTCCACGCTGCAGACAGAACATGGTCACACACGTGCTAACGCTAATGCACGCTCAGCGCCGCGGCCTTACTTCCTGTCCTCGGGGTGCGTCCCCACTTGCTGCGTCCAGCCGTCGTTCAGCAGACCTCCGGGCAGGAACTTGTTCTTCACGTCCTGCATGTTCCGCTCCAGCGGCTCCAGAGAGCCGGAGATCTGCAGACACGCTCTGACCTCAGACCTGCCGCTCGCCGACAGGCTCCGCCCACATCGCTGCACCACTTATCCAAACCTCCTTTTACTTATTATCACTGAGGACGCCCCTTCAGTGGAGCGGTGACCCGACCAATCACAGCGAGCTGAGCGAGGTTCCAGCCATCAACACAAATACAGATCGTTCTGTTCATTAATGTTTACAGGTACAGACAGGTAAGAACACCTGTCATCAGCTGGAACCATGACCACCTTAAACAGTCCACCTTAACTACTTCACCTCAAACACTTCATCTATTATCTACATCAGAAGCACCTGTTTGAGGTGGTCACCTGCATGAAGACACCTGTCTACCTGCATAAAGACGCCTGTCTAACTGCATGAAGACACCTGTCTAACTGCATAAAGACACCTGTCTAACTGCATAAAGACACCTGTCTAACTGCATAAAGACATCTGTCTAACTGCATAAAGACACCTGTCTAACTGCACTAAAACACCTGTCTAACTGCACTAAAACACCTGTCTAACTGCACTAAAACACCTGTCTAACTGCACTAAAACACCTGTCTAACTGCACTAAAAACACCTGTGTAACTGCATGAAGACACCTGTCTAACTGCATAAAAACACCTGTGTAACTGCATGAAGACACCTGTCTAACTGCATAAAAACACCTGTGTAACTGCATGAAGACACCTGTCTGACTGCATGAAGACACCTGTCTAACTGCATGAAGACGCCTGTCTAACTGCATGAAGACACCTGTCTAACTGCATGAAGACACCTGTCTAACTGCATAAAGACACCTGTCTAACTGCATGAAGACACCTGTCTAACTGCATAAAGACACCTGTCTGACTGCATAAAGACACCTGTCTAACTGCATGAAGACACCTGTCTCACTGCATGAAGACACCTGTCTCACTGCATAAAGACACCTGTCTGACTGCATAAAGACACCTGTCTAACTGCATAAAGACACCTGTCTAACTGCACTAAAACACCTGTCTAACTGCACTAAAACACCTGTCTAACTGCACAAAGACACCTGTCTAACTGCATGAAGACACCTGTCTAACTGCACAAAGACACCTGTCTAACTGCACAAAGACACCTGTCTAACTGCACTAAAAACACCTGTGTAACTGCATGAAGACACCTGTCTAACTGCATAAAAACACCTGTGTAACTGCATGAAGACACCTGTCTAACTGCATAAAAACACCTGTGTAACTGCATGAAGACACCTGTCTGACTGCATGAAGACACCTGTCTAACTGCATGAAGACGCCTGTCTAACTGCATGAAGACACCTGTCTAACTGCATGAAGACACCTGTCTAACTGCATAAAGACACCTGTCTAACTGCATGAAGACACCTGTCTAACTGCATAAAGACACCTGTCTAACTGCATAAAGACACCTGTCTAACTGCATGAAGACACCTGTCTCACTGCATGAAGACACCTGTCTCACTGCATAAAGACACCTGTCTGACTGCATAAAGACACCTGTCTAACTGCATAAAGACACCTGTCTAACTGCACTAAAACACCTGTCTAACTGCACTAAAACACCTGTCTAACTGCACAAAGACACCTGTCTAACTGCATGAAGACACCTGTCTAACTGCACAAAGACACCTGTCTAACTGCACAAAGACACCTGTCTAACTGCACGAAGACACCTGTCTAACTGCATAAAGACACCTGTCTAACTGCATGAAGACACCTGTCTAACTGCATGAAGACACCTGTCTAACAGCATAAAGACACCTGTCTAACTGCACAAAGACACCTGTCTAACTGCATAAAGACGCCTGTCTAACTGCATGAAGACACCTGTCTAACTGCATAAAGACACCTGTCTAACTGCATAAAGACACCTGTCTAACTGCATAAAGACATCTGTCTAACTGCATAAAGACACCTGTCTAACTGCACTAAAACACCTGTCTAACTGCACTAAAACACCTGTCTAACTGCACTAAAACACCTGTCTAACTGCACTAAAACACCTGTCTAACTGCACTAAAAACACCTGTGTAACTGCATGAAGACACCTGTCTAACTGCATAAAAACACCTGTGTAACTGCATGAAGACACCTGTCTAACTGCATAAAAACACCTGTGTAACTGCATGAAGACACCTGTCTGACTGCATGAAGACACCTGTCTAACTAACTGCATGAAGACGCCTGTCTAACTGCATGAAGACACCTGTTAACTGCATGAAGACACCTGTCTAACTGCATAAAGACACCTGTTAACTGCATGAAGACACCTGTCTAACTGCATAAACACCTGTCTAACTGCATAAAGACACCTGTCTAACTGCATGAAGACACCTGTCTCACTGCATGAAGACACCTGTCTCACTGCATAAAGACACCTGTCTGACTGCATAAAGACACCTGTCTAACTGCATAAAGACACCTCTAACTGCATGAAGACACCTGTCTAACTGCACAAAGACACCTGTCTAACTGCACAAAGACACACTGTTCAACTGCACGAAGGACAAACCTGTCTAACTGCATAAAGACACCTGTCTAACTGCATGAAGACACCTGTCTAAACTGCATGAAGACACCTGTCTAACAGCATAAAGACACCTGTCTAACTGCACAAAGACACCTGTCTGACTGCATAAAGACACCTGTCTGACTGCATGAAGACACCTGTCTAACTGCATAAAGACACCTGTCTGACTGCACAAAGATACCTGTCTAACTGCACAAAGACACCTGTCTAACTGCATGAAGACACCTGTCTAACTGCATGAAGACACCTGTCTAACTGCATGAAGACACCTGTGTAACTGCATAAAGACGCCTGTCTAACTGCATGAAGACGCCTGTCTAACTGCATGAAGACACCTGTCTGACTGCATGAAGACACCTGTCTAACTGCATGAATACACCTGTCTAACTGCATGAAGACACCTGTCTAACTGCATAAAGACACCTGTCTAACTGCATGAAGACACCTGTCTAACTGCATGAATACACCTGTCTAACTGCATAAAGACACCTGTCTAACTGCATAAAGACACCTGTCTAACTGCATGAAGACACTTGTGTAACTGCATAAAGACACCTGTCTAACTGCATGAAGACGCCTGTCTAACTGCATGAAGACACCTGTCTGACTGCATGAAGACACCTGTCTAACTGCATGAATACACCTTGTCTAACTGCATGAAGACACCTGTCTAACTGCATAAAGACACCTGTCTAACTGCATGAAGACACCTGTCTAACTGCATGAATACACCTGTCTAACTGCATAAAGACACCTGTCTAACTGCATAAAGACACCTGTCTAACTGCATGAAGACACTTGTGTAACTGCATAAAGACACCTGTCTAACTGCATAAAGACACCTGTCTAACTGCATAAAGACACCTGTCTAACTGCACTAAAACACCTGTCTAACTGCATAAAGACACCTGTCTAACTGCACTAAAAACACCTGTGTAACTGCATGAAGACACCTGTCTAACTGCATGAAGACACCTGTGTAACTGCATGAAGACACCTGTCTAACTGCATAAAAACACCTGTGTAACTGCATAAAGACACCTGTCTAACTGCATAAAGACACCTGTCTAACTGCATAAAGACACCTGTCTAACTGCACTAAAACACCTGTCTAACTGCATAAAGACACCTGTCTAACTGCACTAAAACACCTGTCTAACTGCACTAAAAACACCTGTGTAACTGCATGAAGACACCTGTCTAACTGCATAAAAACACCTGTGTAACTGCATGAAGACACCTGTCTGACTGCATAAAGACACCTGTCTGACTGCATAAAGACACCTGTCTGACTGCATAAAGACACCTGTTTAACTGCATAAAGACACCTGTCTAACTGCATAAGATCAAGAGGACTCCAGGATTTCCTGATTCTTCCTCTTTCTCCGTATTTAAATGAACACTGTTGAGCTTCTGGTTGGAGATTCAATGTAATGTCACCTGCAGCCTGTCAGCCAATCAGAGCGTCCTGTATGAGGAGGGCGGGAACACTCACCCTGAGCACCTTCTTGTGCATGTCCGACACCTCGTCGTACTCTGACGACAGCATGCTGGCCTGCATCAGCACCTCAAACCTGCAGCACACACCTGGTTAGCTGGTTATGGACGGATGGCGACCGACCTGCAGGAGGGGGCGGAGTCTCACAGCTGCTCGCTCTTCTCCAGCATCTGTGAGCAGCAGCTGCACAGGTAGAAAACCTCGGCCTTCTTGTGCAGGATCTCGCTGTAGTCCTCCTTCATCAGCTCTCTGAGCAAAGACAGGAAACCGTCAGGAAGAGCAGAACCTTCAGAACCAGACCAAACGTAAACAGAGCTGGGAATCCCAGCCGGCCCAGAGTATAGTCATTATGTTGGAGCTGGTTCTGGTCTCTGACTCACATCAGACCTCGGACTCCTTTCCGCACCAGTTCCTGGTAAACCAGCAGAGACTCCGAGGTTTTCCACAGATGTCCGACGTCGCCAGCAAAAGTCTGCAGAACCAAGAGTCACATGATGCAGCCTGAAACCGGACCGGACCGGACCGGGCCGGAGCGGACCGGAGCATACCTTGGCGTAGCTGGCGTCCAGGTCCAAGTCGTAGCGAGGCTGGACTTTGGGAGGACTGGCTGTGGAGTCAGAAGCAGACCGTCAGTCCCGTCCTGGACCTGGACCCGCCCCGCTGACCCGTCTGGACTTACGGTCTTCAAAGATGAGTCCCACGGTGGCCACGGACTCGCGACTGACCAGCATGATGGGGTTGTCTCGGGACGTCCGGGGGAAGCTCTTGGCCTGCCGGTTGGGGTCCAGGAGGAGGCGGCGACCCTCGTACAGCAGCTCCTGGTTGTGCAGAGGGATGCTGGTCCTGCGGCACAGCAGCTCCTGGAACAGCGCCGCCCTGTGGACGAACGGGGAACGGCGGCGGTCAGGGGCGGCCGCTGCGGGAGCATTTTGAGCGGAGGCGGGGCTCCTCACGTGTTGTACTCGTGGATGTAGATGTGGTGCAGGGTGGCCTGCTGCAGGCTGAACACGTAGACCACGGTTCGGTGCAGGATGTCGTTGGTCTCTGCGAAGAACTGGTCGAAGCCCCAACACTTCTCCTGATCCGCCTCCAGGATGTTGGCGAGGACCGGGGTCAGGAGGCTCTGAAGACCTCTGGAGGGGCAAATACAGATTATGAAGACCTTCATGGGTCTGTAGAGTTCTATCAGGTCTACTCCAGGATCAAGCATGAGATGACACAACAGTAATTACAGACACGTTAAAGTCACTGAGCAAAACCTAGAAGATGTTCATGTTCAGCTGTTTGTGTTGACATGCACTTTTTGACATTTTTGTGGACATGTTCGTGTTGACCTGCTATCATTGACATGTTCACGTTTACATGCTATCATTGACATGTTTGTGTTGACATGCTATCATTGACATGTTTGTGATTACATGCTATCATTGAGATGTTTGTGATGACATACTATCATTGACATGTTTGTGATTACATGCTATCATTGAGATGTTTGTGTTGACATACTATCATTGAGATGTTTGTGTTGACATGCTATCATTGACATGTTTGTGTTGACATGCTATCATTGAGATGTTTGTGATGACATGCTATCAATGACATGTTTGTGTTGACATGCTAGAATCGACATGTTTGTGTTGACACGCTAGCATCGACATGTTTGTGATGACATGCTATCATTGACATGTTTGTGTTGACATGCTAGAATCGACATGTTCGCGTTTACATGCTAACGTCAACATGTTCACATTTACTTGCTAGCTTTGACCTGCTAATGTCGACATGTTTGTGTTGACATGCTAGAATCGACATGTTCACGTTTACATGCTATCATTGACATGTTTGTGATGACATGCTATCATTGACATGTTTGTGTTGACATGCTATCATTGACATGTTTGTGTTGACATGCTAGAATCGACATGTTCATGTTTACATGCTATCATTGACATGTTCACGTTGACACGCTAGCATCGACATGTTCGTGATGACATGCTAGCATCGACATGTTCGTGATGACATGCTAGCATTGACATGTTCGTGATGACATGCTAGCATCGAGATGTTCGTGATGACACGCTAGCATCGACATGTTCACGTTGACACGCCATCATTGACATGTTCGTATTGACATGCCATCATCGACATGTTTGTGATGACACGCCATCATTGACATGTTCGTGTTGACATGCTATCATTGACATGTTTGCGTTGACATGCTAGCATCGACATGTTCGTGATGACATGCTATCATTGACATGTTTGCGTTGACATGCTAGCATCGACATGTTCGTGATGACACGCTAGCATCGACATGTTCACGTTGACACGCCATCATTGACATGTTCGTGTTGACATGCCATCATCGACATGTTTGTGATGACACGCCATCATTGACATGTTCGTGTTGACATGCTATCATTGACATGTTTGCGTTGACATGCTAGCATCGACATGTTCGTGATGACATGCTATCATTGACATGTTCGTGATGACACGCTATCATCGACATGTTCGTGATGACATGCCAACATTGACACGCGTGACTCACTTGGAAAGGCTGCAGGACACGGGCATCTCCGTGCTCCACTCGATCTTGCCGTTCTCACACTTCTGATGACCAGAGATGGTCCCTGACGGTTTCTCCGTGATGATCTTGTACCTGCGACAGAAACCAGAGTGAGGCGAGACCAAGTGAAGCGCTGACCGGCGCCCCGCCCCCTCTTACATCACTTCCTTGTTCCGGCGCGGCCCCTCGAACGGCCTGAAGGGGAGGCTGCCGGTGGCGGCGTGGTAGAAGGTGACGCCGATGCTCCACAGGTCCACCGTGGCGCCGTACTTCTTCTGGTGGTCCTTCCTCAGCACTGCGCGCTCGTACATGTCCGGGTGCTGCAACCGCACCGGGAGCAGTTAAAGGAGGGCGCCGGCCACAGCTCACCTGTGCAGGCGCGTCCCTCACCAGGTACTCCTCTGTGCCGTACAGAGACACGAACTGCTCGTCGTCCTCCAGCTCCCGGGCCGCTCCGAAGTCTGTCAGCTTGTAGACGGAACAGCCGTCCTCCCCGATGACGCGCATGATGTTCCCCGGTTTGATGTCGCGGTGAACAATGCCGTACTCTCTCAGGTGGTTCATACCTGCCACTGGGGAGGGGAGGGGCCACGCTGCGTCAGCGCTCAGATACCTTTCATCAGAAGGAGCAGGGCGGCGTTCCCTCACCCACGTCGTGGAGGACGATGAGGAACTCGTCCTCCGGGAGCCCGTAGGCGTTGGATGGCTCCTCCAGAACCGTGTAGAGACTCCCGCAGGGACAGTACTCCATCACCAGAACCTTATGGCGGGTGTTGGACTGAGGGGGAGGGAGGGGGCGGAGTCAGCACATCAGAATAAACCTGGACACTGAGGCGGAGGTGCTGGAGGAAACCCGGACCTCCTCAGAACTCTATTGAACCTCATGAACCGGAACCAGGGCTGCTCCTCATCCTAACCAGAACCAGTAGAACCAAGCTGGTTTCTGAGGTTCTGTACACACCGTTTTTGGTGACGTGCAGCACCTGACAGACTGAACTCTGGGTAAAGCGTCTCTCAGGTGCTGGTCTCACCGTTCGGCTGCAGAGCCCCCCCCACAGACAGCTGCAGGTTCTGGGCGTCCAGAACCGGGCCCTGGCGAGCCTCTGACACCCACCTCCTCCTCCACGGCGAACAGCTTGACGATGTTCTTGTGGTTGAGCTTCTTCAGGACCTCGAACTCCCTCATCTGGACGTCCAGCGGCCGCAGGAAGCTCAGGTTGTTGAAGACCTTGACGGCGTACAGGTCTCCGGTTTTCTGCAGGAACCAGCTCCAATCAGCATCCAGCCCTGCGTCAGGCCCCGCCCCCTCGGCTCCTACCTTGTGCCTCCCCCTGTAGACGTTGGCCGTGGCGCCCTGACCCAGCAGGTCAGAGATCAGCCACAGGTAGTTGGTGGTGCTCTGCATCCTGATTGGTGACGTCAGAGTCGGCAGCCGCTCTTCAACGCAGAGGCCCCGCCCAGTTCACTTCCTGGACACAAACAAAACACGATCAACACGATGACGATTGTTTGTTTTTCTGAGTCGCTGCGCAGTGACGTCACGATGGGGAATCCCCGCCGAGGCCTGAACTTCAGACGGGTTCCGCGCACGCGCAGCCACGCTGCCGCGGCAGGTGTCCGGTATCGGTTCGGTCCACTGTGACTCGACCCGGGGAGCTACGGCCTGAACCGGGACAGGCCTGTCAGAACCGGTTCGGTGCAAAACTCGGGTTCGGCTGTCACTCACAGGCCTGAAATCTCGCGACGCCACGGGTCGGAACCGAAACTCGACGCTGAAAGCGTCGCCGTCCGGACGAACGAACCCAAACGGGGTTCCGTCCGGGAGAACACCGAACCGAACAGACACGAAGGCGGTTCCGAGAAACAAACTACATTTTGATGGTTTGTTTGTTTCCTCACCGTTTTTTCTCCCGACGCTCGAGCTCCCTTCTTCCGGTCTGCTGGTCATGTGACCCGGAGGACGAATCACTGCGGGCGCGAACATGGGGGCGTGGCTAAACCGCTGGTTGTCCGTCATAAAGGGGCGTTTGAGGAGAATATCATGTTTTAAAGGTTTAATTTAAACTTTAAGTATCGATTAGTTTCTGGTTTATTGAAATCTGTATTTTTGCTTCAACAGATTTATTTAAAAAAGCAACAAAACGCGGGAAACAGCTGAGATATGAGCAGGTTCTGCTTTATTCTGGTTTTCCCGCCAGCAGTCTTTGTTTATAACTAAACGTCAGCACGTTTTTGTAGATTTGTACAGTTTTGTTTGAAAATGAGGAAATGAAAAGTGAAGTTTGATGGTTTCTGTTTATGATCAGGTTTTCTTTGAGCTTTTATCTCATGAAGATGTTCTTAAACGTCACATGGAATTCAATCAAATCCAACTTTCCTGTTGAGTGGATCTCTGGATGTTATCAGTCCTGCTGGTTCTGGTTCCTCTGACTCACAGGAACAAAAAACATCCGTAAAAACTGGACTTTCTCCCATCAGGAGCTTCAGACTGTCAAAGTAAACCAGCAGACCCCGCCCCCTTCAGACACGCCCCAGCATGTCCGCATGGCCCCGCCCTCCACCCTCCAGCAGCATCAAGGACCACACAGGCACTCGGGACGAGTTCAATTTATATTCAACAAAAGCAGAAAATAAACCAACATTTGACGGGTTACAAGAGCTTATGGGAGCAGCTGGCGGGCTGCACGGGTCCACGTGGAGATCAGGTCAGCGGGAATGAAGCGTCCACAAACGTCCGGGGGAAGCGGTCCGGGTCTCCTCCCACCGCGGGGGACAAAGTGCTTTTCACCAGAAACATTCCTCACTTCCTGTCAGCTTCTATTCACTTCCTGTACCGGGCGGCCTGACGGCGCCTCCCGCAGGCCCGAAAGGAGTCTGCATGTAAGCAGTACCAAATTTCTCAGTGTGAGCGAGTGGATCAGAACCAGAACCTCTGCAGAAACGTTTCCTTTTTAAGCAGAAGAAACCTCAGAATGGGAGGAGTCTTCTGGACTGATTTGAGGGAGGAGCTCTACAGCGTCCTGTAAAGTGCAGTAATGAGAGCTTCTGAAGCCCCGCCCACCAGGGGTCTGCAGCCAGACCTGCCTGATGCTGGGGGGGGGGGCGTTTGTGACGGCGCCGCGCTCGGATCCACAGAATCTCTCGAGTCCGTTCTGATTGGTTAACTCGGAGGCTCCAGGTCGCACGTCAGGATTCTGGTCGTTTTCCAGAGCGGCTCGTTCTGTACGTTACGCGAGTCATGTCATAATGAAAGCGCCGCACCGGAAACGTTCCACGCTCGGCGACAGAAGCGTCGCTGCAGGAGTTTGACGATGACCTTCTCATGCAAACTTTGGCTTCTTCTAACGTGGAACTAAAGGAAAAACGAGGAACAAACGTATTATTGAGGAACATCGGATTGTCTGGCGTCATGCTGGTGTTTAACTGAAGGAGCGTTGCAGCTGAGAGACTGGCGCAAGCCCCGCCCACACCGCCTCAGAGTCACGCCCACGTGGCCTGAGACCCATACATGTGGCATGTAAGCCACACCCACAGGGGTATTAGCCCCACCCACTCAGCTTAAAGCCACACCTACGTGGCTACAGACCACGCCCCCACAGCCTATGAGCCCCGCCCACCCAGCGAGTTTTTGGCACGCGTGACTCGACACGGAGACAGAAAACCTGGATATGTTCAAGTGTAGTGGGATTGTCGCGTCTGGTTGAGTAGAAAAATAGAGGCGGTATAAAAGTCGGAATGAGGAAACACGCTTTTTACACGCATCTTCTAAGTAGCTTATAAATACGTTTATCTACACGCTCTGCGGTACAAAAATACTATCGCTGGGCACCGAGCTCGTCCCCGACGTGGAAACCCAAAGCTGTTCAGGCACGAGGAGCCCGGCGGCGGCGCCGCGGTCACACGACCGCCAGACTGGCGAGCGGCGGCGGGCTGGGGGGGCGTGGTTCCATCTCGGCTCCTCGCCGTCCCACGGAGGAACGCGGGAGGACGTCCTGCCGGGTCTGAACGCGGCTGTCCGCTCCGGTTGTCGTGGTAACCGAGGAGCGGCAGTGGGTGTGGCCTGTTTCCGTCCGGCTCCTGGTTTAAGGCATCTTCTATTTGTGGTGATTTTAATAAAAGCTTTTCTTAGAAAATGTACAAATTCTTATACAAAGCTCCATGGCGTCTCAGTAAACTGTATAGAAAATATATAAATATGCTTTCTCTGGTCAATGTACAAAGGCTCCGCCCCTTTCTCCCTTTCCCTTTTTGGGGCCGGCGCTCCGACCGCCGTCCCGCTCTGACCTCATATGCACAATTGCTATTTACATGGAGGGGGCGGAGTCGTGCGGAGCGGCTCACGAGGAGTCCGTGCAGGGAGAGGGCGGCGGCGGGTACAGGTGGTGCGAGTAGCTGCGCTCGGTGTAAGGCGACGGCGGGCAGCTCTCGCAGTTCTCCTCCGCCGACAGGTACTGGCTGCGGGGCGTCGGCGGCGGCGGGAAAGGCTCCGAGTCGTAGTTGAGGTCGCTGGCGTAGCCCTTCGCGGCGCCGCTGGACTTGAGCGGCGCCCGGCGGCCCGGCGTGTAGTCGCTGTCGCAGACGTCCGTACTGCAGGGGGTGGTGGGCGGGGCAAAGTGGCGGTAGGTGTACGGCCGGTAACTGGGAGAGAGAGAGAGAGACGGGTCAGAACAAAAACCACTACAACTGAACAGAACCCAGAGGACGGGATGAACCCAAACCGACCAGAACCACAACAGAAACCGGTTCAAACTGGATCAAAGAAGTTTAACCTGAGAAACCAGAAACATTCAGCAGCAGAGAGGGGTCCATCAGAACCAAAATGAGTCCAACAGAACCAATATACATCCAACAGGACTAATGCGGGCTCAACAGAACTAAAGTGAGCCCAACAGAACCAACATGGGTCCAACAGAACCAAAATGGGTCCAACAGGACTAATGCGGGCTCAACAGAACTAAAGTGGGCCCAACAGAACCAACATGGGTCCAACAGAACCAAAATGGGTCCAACAGAACCAAAATGGGTCCAACAGGACTAATGCGGGCTCAACAGAACTAAAGTGGGCCCAACAGAACAAAATGGGTCCAACAGAACCAAAATGGGTCCAACAGAACCAAAATGGGTCCAACAGGACTAATGCGGCCTCAACAGGACTAAAGTGAGCCCAACAGAACCAACATGGGTCCAACAGAACCAACATGGGTCCATCAGAACCAATACAAGTCCAACAGGACTAATGCGGGCTCAACAGAACTAAAGTGAGCCAAACAGAACCAAAATGGGTCCAACAGAACCAAAATGGGTCCAACAGGACTAATGCGGCCTCAACAGAACTAAAGTGAGCCCAACAGAACCAACATGGGTCCAACAGAACCAAAATGGGTCCATCAGAACCAATATAAGTCCAACAGGACTAATGCGGGCTCAACAGAACTAAAGTGGGCCCAACAGAACAAAATGGGTCCAACAGAAGCGATGCGGGCCCAACAGAACTAAAATGGGTCCATCAGAACCAATATAAGTCCAACAGGATTAATGCGGGCTCAACAGAACTAAAGTGAGCCCAACAGAACCAACATGGGTCCAACAGAACCAACGCGGGCCTAACAAATACAAAACTTTAAAGACAAACTGGCTCCAAACTGCAAATGTGAAGTTCTGCTGGACCCGGATGGCAGGCACTGATGTTCTGGCGGGTCAGGCGGCAGCGTGTGCGGCGAGCCGGGCTCGCCGTGGAGTCCAGTCCTGACGTTTCCCGTCCACACAGACAGAACACTCATCAGCTGGAAGCTGCTTACAGAAACTTGTTTTTATTCTCACTGCAATCGCTTCGGATCAGAACCAGCAGAAGAACTAAATATTTGTTCTAGAGTAAGACGGCCTCAACAAGCCCCAGTGGTTCTGGAGGTTCTGCAGGAGACGGACCTGTAGGACCGGTGCGTGGACGGGCTGTTGGAGGAGTATCCGAACTCCAGCGTGTACTGGGACCGGACCGTGGCGGGGGAGGGGGGCGGGTTCAGGATCTGGAAGACAGACAGCAGCTGATGAGGGCGCCCGTGACGCGGCGGCGGTGGCGGCGTGTGGGCCGGGCCTCACCGGAGGGAAGTAGGTGCCCTTGGTGCTGGACGAGCTGCTGGACGAGGCTCCGGTGACGTGGGCCCGGTCGTACGGCGGCCCGCTGCTCCCGCCCATGATGCTCAGGGAATCGATCACAGACTTCCCTCTGGACATACCTGCGGACGGGGGAGAGGGTGTCAGGAGGAAGTGGCGCCCGGACACAGAGCGTCTGGGGCTCGGCGCTCACCGGGCAGCGAGCTGGACAGCGAGCTGGGATGAGGAACGTATCCCAGCGGCATCGACGACGGCCCGTGGACCACGAAGTCGTTGGTGGTGACCGTCTCGCCGTCGTCCTTCATCTGAGGACACAAGACGCGCTGGCACACAAAATAGATGGCGCCCACCACAAACAAGGCCATGACCACGCCCACAATGGAGTTGATGGTGTTGTTAGGTGGAGGCGGCGGCTCCTCCGTCGGGTCTGAAAAAAGAAAAACACAGAAAACGTTCAAGAGTCAGAAGCTGGAAAAACAAAACACTTTGAAAACGTTTAGAATAGCCCCGTAAGCTAAGTTAGCTTGTAGCCCGCTGTTAGCATGCAGCTTCTGTTAGCTGGGAGTCCCCATTAGCATTCAGCCCCCGTTAGCATTTTGCTCCTGTTAGCATTTAGCTCCTGTTAGCATTTATCCCTGTTAGCATGCAGCCCCTGGTAGCATTTAGCTCCTGTTAGCTTA
This sequence comes from Oryzias javanicus, assembly GCA_003999625.1. NCBI lineage: Eukaryota > Metazoa > Chordata > Actinopteri > Beloniformes > Adrianichthyidae > Oryzias > Oryzias javanicus. The sequence continues at coordinate 18,094,126 of CM012459.1, forward strand.
CCGTCCCGATTAGCATTTAGCACTTGTAGCTTGTAACCCTCTGTTAGCATTTAGCTCCTGTTAGCTTGCAACCCTCTGTTAGCATTTAGCTCCTGTTAGCATTTAGCCCCGTTAGCATGCAGCCCCTGGTAGCATTTAGCTCCTGTTAGCTTGCCGTCCTGATAAGCATTTAGCACTTGTAGCTTGTAACCCTCTGTTAGCATTTAGCTCCTGTTAGCTTGCCGTCCCGATTAGCATTTAGCACTTATAGCTTGTAACCCCCTGTTAGCATTTAGCTCCTGTTAGCTTGTAACCCTCTGTTAGCATTTAGCTCCTGTTAGCATTTAGCCCCGTTAGCATGCAGCCCCTGGTAGCATTTAGCTCCTGTTAGCTTGCCGTCCCCATAAGCATTTAGCACTTGTAGCTTGTAACCCTCTGTTAGCATTTAGCTCCTGTTAGCTTGCGATCCCGATTAGCATTTAGCACTTATAGCTTGTAACCCTCTGTTAGCATTTAGCTCCTGTTAGCTTGCCGTCCCGATTAGAATTTAGCACTTGTAGCTTGTAACCCTCTGTTAGCATTTAGCTCCTATTAGCTTGTAACCCTCTGTTAGCATTTAGCCCCATTAGCATGCAGCCCCTGGTAGCATTTAGCTCCTGTTAGTATTTAGCCCTGTTAGCATGCAGCCCCTGGTAGCATTTAGCTCCTGTTAGCTTGCCGTCCCGATTAGCATTTAGCACTTATAGCTTGTAACCCTATGTTAGCATTTAGCTCCTGTTAGCTGGTAACCCTCTGTTAGCATTTAGCTCCTGTTAGCATTTAGCTCCTGTTAGCTTGCCTTCCCGATTAGCATTTAGCACTTGTAGCTTGTAACCCTCTGTTAGCATTTAGCTCCTGTTAGCTGGTAACCCTCTGTTAGCATTTAGCTCCTGTTAGCATTTAGCTCCAGTTAGCTTGTAACCCTCTGTTAGCATTTAGCTCCTGTTAGCATGCAGCCCCTGTTAGCGTGTGCTTCATTTCCTGAACATGTGGACCTCCTTCCTTTACAGTAATGAGGTTCATTCTTTCCTCGGTTCTGATCCGGATCCGAGTACTTCTGAGTGACTGCGTCATTTTAAAGAGTGACTGCAGATGTTTCAAAGGTTTTCAACCTTATATATTTTTCAGTTTTTCAAAATAAATCATATAAAGCACATATTATGTCCCCCCCCGTCTTTCTACCAGCATCCTCCGCTCTGACATTCACAGCGGGGCGGAGCCTGAGAGGCCGTTTCCACGGAGACTCACAGCAGCCGATCTCGTCGGAGTTGTCGCTGCAGTCCATGTTGTGGTCGCACTTCTTGTGCTTGCCGATGCACTGACCGTTGGAGCAGGAGAACTGGTCGGCGGGACAGCGGGGCGGGACTGTGGGGGCGAGCATCAGAACATGAGGGACTCTGCGGGAGCAGGAGAGGAGCAGCCTGCCGGCGCCGCCGCTCACCGTCGCACTTGTTCTCGTCGGAGCGGTCCTGGCAGTTGACCTCGCCGTTGCAGCGCAGGCTCAGGTCGACGCACTGGCGGCTGTCGCACTGGAACTCGTCGTCGGAGCAGACCGGACAGTCCTCCTCGTCGCTGCTGTCGTCGCACTCCGAGTAGCCGTCGCAGCGCCACGTCTGCGGGATGCAGTCCACCTCGCCGGACGTGCAGGCGAACTGGTCCGGCGCGCAGGTGGGCGGCTCTGGGGACGACAGAGGGCGATTGGGGCGGGGCCTCGCAGCCCGTCCCGCGGGGCGGGGCGCCGCTTACCTCCGCAGGAGAGCTCGTCCTGCAGCAGCACCAGGTGGACGGGGCAGGAGCAGCGCGTGGTGCCGTCGCCCTTCACGATGCAGATGTGCGAGCAGCCGCCGTTGTCCCACGTGCACGGGTGTTTGCCTGCGGAGCCACACCCAGTTCAGGACGGCGTTTTCGGAGCGACGCTGCGGCGGCGGGGCCACTCACCGTAGTCCCGCATGTCCAGCTCGTGCACGGCGTGGATGTCGCTCAGGTAGGACACGCGCGCCTGCACCTTGGTGCGGCCGTCCCGCGTGGTCTTGTCGATGCGCTCGATCATCTGCTGCTGCTTGTCGATCCAGTACAGGTGGTCTCCGAACACGGTGAGGCCGACTGGCTGCAGGATGTTGGAGTCTGCGATCATGATCCGATTGGCTCCTGGGGGATTCACCAAAATAAAAGCACCGGGGAAGGAAAAACTTCAGGAACCGAGGCAACAAAACGGAAGGAGGCGGGGGAGGAGGAGGAGGAGGAACAGCGATGCACAGAATTATACAGACGGACTGAAAGTTCTTCAGTGACTGGACCCAACAGAACCGAACATCCCCGGTCAGACGCTCTCCCCGCGGCACGCACATTCTAAAAGTAATCAGTTTCCCCCGTCTGTTTATCTCTGCAGCGTAAACTGTCAACAGTTTAAATAAAGTTTTAGAAAAATCATGGAAAAAAACACAGAGGAAACGAAGCAAACCAGACGGTTCTGATGAAAGGAGACGCAGATCCTGAGGAAGAGGAGAGCGAGGAGGAACACTGTGGGAGCAGGATGGAGGTGGCAGGAGCAGGAAGGAGGTGGAAGGAGGTGGAAGGAGGAGGAAGGATAAGGAAGGAGTGGAGGGAGGTGAAAAGGAGCAGGAAGGAGGTGGAAGGAGGAGGAAGGATAAGGAAGGAGTGGAGGGAGGTGAAAAGGAGCAGGAAGGAGGTGGAAAGAGCAGGAAGGAGGTGGGAGAAGCAGAAAGGAGGTGGCAGGAGCAGGAAGGAGGTGAAAGGAGGAGGAAAGATGGGGAAGGAGGTGAAAAGAGCAGGAAGGAGGTGGCAGGAGGAGGAAGGAGGTGGGAGGAGCAGAATGGAGGTGGCAGGAGCAGGAAGGAGGTGGGAGGAGGTGGGAGGAGCAGAAAGGAGGTGGGAGGAGGAGGAAGGAGGTGGGAGGAGCAGGAAGGAGGTGGAAGGATGGGGAAGGAGGTGGAAAGAGCAGGAAGGAGCAGGAAGGAGGTGGGAGGAGGTGGGAGGAGCAGGAAGGAGGTGGGAGGAGCAGAAAGGAGGTGGGAGGAGCAGAAAGGAGGTGGCAGGAGCAGGAAGGAGGTGGGAGGAGGAGGAAGGAGGTGGCAGGAGCAGAAAGGAGCAGGAAGGATAAGGAAGGAGTGGAGGGAGGTGAAAAGGAGCAGGAAGGAGGTGGAAAGAGCAGGAAGGAGGTGGGAGGAGCAGAAAGGAGGTGGCAGGAGCAGGAAGGAGGTGGCAAGAGCTCAAAGGAGCAGGAAGGAGTGAAGGGAGGTGAAAAGGAGCAGAAAGGATGGGGAAGGATCAGGAAGGTGGAAAGTGGAGGGGGTAGAAGGAGGACGAAGGATGGGAAGGAGGTGGGAGGGGAAGGAAGGAGGTGGGAGGAGCAGGAAGGAGGGGAGAGGAGAAGGGAGGAGTGGTGAGGAGGCATGGAGGAGCAGAAGGAGTGCAGAAGGAAGGAGGTGAAAAGGAGCAGGAAGGAGGTGGGAGGAGGTGGATCCAGCACCCGTGCCCGTTTCTCTTCACCAGAACTTTCCTCTGAAGGTCATTTCAATCATGACTCCTCTGGTCCGTGCGCTCAGCAGAACCCGCTGCTGCAGACCGGTGGAACCAGAACCAGAACTGGACTCACCGGAGAGGTCGCTGCTCTCGATGCGCCGCAGGTCCGAGTCGACCCAGAACAGCTTTCCCGCCTCGTTGTCGATGGCCAGCGCCACAGGCTTCCCCAGCCCGCGGAAGAACAGAACCTCGCGCTCGGTACCGTCCAGCGCCGCCCGCTCAATCTTGGGGGAGCGCTCCTGCAGGTTGGTGAAGTACATGTACCTGCGGGGGAGACGGGTCCAAACAGTCAGAACCGAGCTGAGAGGGGAGTTCTGGAGGTCCAGTGGAAAAGTGACCGACCCCCTCTCCGGGTTGACCACGATGGCCCGCGGCCGGTCCTGCTCGCCGCTCAGGACCACGCCCACCCGGCTGCCGTCCATGCGCGTCACGTTGATGACGTTGGTGGCCTCGTTGGTCCAGTAGATGAAGCGGCTGTAGATGTCGATGCTCAGGTCGTACAGCTGCAGAACCTGACCCGGCCCGATCAGGGAGCTGGACACCACCGTCGTGCACTGAAACGGCAGACAGGTCAGGGTCACGCGGGTCAGAACCAGAACCTCCTCCATCCGGCGGAACCATGGAGAGTTCTGCTCCAGAAAACTGCGTGATCTACAAACTGTTTTGAACAGAACCAAGCCCAGTTCTGTCCGGCTGACCCCCGTTAGAGGAGCTGGGTTCTGCCAGGTCCAGTTTCTGATCTTTAACCAGAACTGGAGTTTGCAGGTGGAGAGGCTCCGCCCACAAGATGGAGGACTACAGACGAGCGTTTGGGATCTGCCGGACCGACCACCGGTTCTGGTTCTGATCGGCGTACCTGGTTGCCGTTCTCCTGCGCGCGGCGGATGAGGTTCTGCTTGGAGTCGATCCAGTACAGGTGCTTGTGGAGCGGGTCGTAGTCGATGGCGCGGACGCTCTTCAGGTTGTGGATGGGCAGGATGATGTCCGGACTCTGCTGCTCGTCGATCACCATCCGGTTGATGGCCGACTTCTGGCTGAACAGCAGGAAGGAGGTGGGGGCTGGGGGGACAGGAGCGCCGTTAGCACGCGCCTCCGGACCGGCGCCGGAACCCCGGACCCGGGAGCTCACCGCTGCAGGTCTTGTTGTCCTCGTTGAGCGAGAAGTGGGCGGGGCACCCGCAGACGAAGCTGCCGACCGGCACGGCGAGGCACAGGTGCGAGCAGTGGCCGTTGGTGGCGGCGCAGGCGTTCCAGCCGCCCTGCCGGGACGAGTGGAACACCAGGATGTCCATGACGTAGTCCAGGTGGCCCTGGATCAGGGTGCGGTTCTGCCCGCTGGTCTTGTTGGCCCGCTCGATGCTGCGCTGGCTCCAGTCCGTCCAGTAGATGTAGTCCTGGTACTGGGTCAGCCCGAACGGGTGCGGGAGGTCGTCGGCGATCACCTCCCGGTCCAGACCTGCAGACAGCGGGACCAAACCGAGCTCAGAACCGAGCCAGAAATGATTCTGAAGGAGGTCCGGACCAGTGGATTTAACACTCCCGGTCCTGACTAGAACTGGTCCAAGTCCACTTCAAATTTGGCTCAAACATGTAAGGAAGAACTTGCAGAATTTGCCGGGTCAACACCAGAGTACGGTCTGGTCCGACTCCACCGTGTGACCCGGTTCTGCAGCAGTTCTAGCAGAGGAGGCGGGTTACCCAGCATGTTGGAGGACTCGATGAGCGTGGTGTCCAGGTCGGTCCAGTACAGCCGCCGCTCGGCGTAGTCGATGGTCAGCCCGTTGGCCCGGCCCACGTTTCCCACCAGAGTCATGCGACCGGTTCCGTCCATGGCAGCTCTGTCGATCTTTGGCTTCCCGCCCCATTCGGTCCAGTACATGTACCTGCAGAGAGCCGGGTCAGAACGGAACCTGCGGAACCACCGACCCGACGGCGACGTCCGCAGCTCTCACCCCTCGGCCGGATCCAGAGCCAGGGCCCGCGGGCTGTCCAGGTCCTTCCAGACCAGAACCTGCCGGTGCTGCCCGTCCAGTTTGGCCACCTCGATGCGGTTGGTACCGGTGTCGGCCCAGTAGAGGTTCTTCCCGAGCCAGTCCACCGCCATGCCTTCCGGGTAGTCCAGCCCGAACTCCACCACGTGCTCCAGAGCGCTGCCGTTCATGAAGGCCCGGCTGATGGTCTGCGGAACCGCACGGCCGGGTCAGAGCGGGTCAGAACCGGTCTCCCCGCCGGCCCGCCCGGACACCCACCTTCAGCGTGATGTCGGTCCAGTAGATGCGGTTGTCGGTGACGTCGAAGTCGAGCGCGGAGGCCTCCTTGACGCCGGTGAGCGGGATGGCCACGTTGTTGTTGTTGGTCTCCAGCGAGATGCGGCGGATGTCGGTGTGGCGGGAGAACAGCAGGAAGGCCTCGGGCACGATGCAGGTGCGCATGTCTGCGATCAGCTCCAGCCCGATGGGGCAGCCGCACTGCACGCCGCCCGGCTTGTGCAGGCACAGGTGGCTGCAGCCGCCGTTGCCGTCGGCGCACGGGTTCCAGCCTGCGGCGTGACAAACACGGAGCGTCAAACCGGTCCCGGAGGGGCCGGGGCGGGGCGGCCCGCGGGGGGCGGCGACTCACCGAAGGCCCGGTGCACGAAGGTGGCCTTCAGGCCCATGAGGTCGGGCAGCTGGTCGATGATGACCTCGCGCTCGGCGCCGCCTTTGTGCACGCGCTCGATGCTGCGGCGCTGCCAGTCCGTCCAGTAGATGTGCTCGCCCAGCAGCGTGAAGCCGAAGATGTGAGGGAGCTTGTTCTCCACCAGAACCCGCCGGCCCGTCCCGTTCATGTTCATCACCTGCACAGACGTGACCCAGGTTCTGGTCTCTTCCTTTCAGGATCAAAGTCATGTTTGTTTTTCAACAGAAGCGGACCGGACCCGGAGGTCCCCATCAGAACCGGCCGGCCTCAAAAGGGACAGACGGCTGCTCAGTTCAATGGTTACTGCTCCCCTGGATCAGAACCTGGACCCACTTGATCCAGGGAGTCTGGACCGGGTCAGCGCCTGGAGCTTCTCTGTATTATCTATACATGCACCCCTGAGGTGGATGGAGGGCCCAATCCCAATTCTTCCCTTCCCCTTTCATCCCTCCAATCAGAGAGTTTCATGTTTCAGTTGGTTTGATCACTGCTCTGCTAGCGTTAGGGCGGAGCTACAAAACAACAGCAGTTTAATACCTTGACGTGTGCGGTTCCGAGCGCACACGCGTGAAGATAAATCTCTTACCATGACCATGGGGGACTCGGGACCGCTGCGTTTGGAGAATGAAATCTAAAAAGTAATGATTCAACTGCAACCTCAAGTTAAGGGGGAGGAGTTGGGGCGGGGCCAAACTGAGCCGTTTTAAACGTACAAGGATGGTGGGAGGGGTTGAGTCACCACTGCTTCTCATGAAGATAATCAATGACAGACAGAGCTGGTATTGATGATCCCTCTGTTCAATAGAGCGCACACGTTTGTTTATAAAGACGTTCATAATCTTCATATGAATCTGATCCAGATCACAGAAGAACGAGATCGTTCATGTCATACGTGGATTCTCTAAAGGTAAAAGTTCTGCTTCTCCTCAGGGTTGTTCAGTTTGGCCACTAGGTGGCGATCGTACTGCAGCATTACGTCTTATTACAGAAGAAGTAGAAGAACCATGTTCTCAGTTTAAAATGTTCTTTTAGTCAGAAATGCAGTTAGCTGGAGCGCCGAGCGTTAGCATTAGCCGTTCTATGGGAAATCCCATTATATGTTAGCATCAAGCTAGGTTTTAGGTCTATGAGTTAAATCGATCTCTATGGATCAATTATTGATCTGTTGAGATTAAATTGGTTTCAGATGGATTTAATCAGCCCTAAGAGACGGGCCGCTTCTAACCAGTTTAACCTTTGACCCCACAGAGAACAGCTGCTCCACTCAGGACGTTTGAATCCTCGCTCTGCTGAGGAGAGTCCTCACTACGATCCTAAAACTGCGGCGCTCTGCTGGGGGGGTCCGCGTGACCCGGGTCTGTAATCACCTGAACACGTCAGGAATGAAAACACCTGCATTCCTGATGGTATCGGACGCTGTGGTGGAGCGTCAGGCCGGAGCGCTGCAGAAAAATGTCAGGAATCTGCAGCGGGAACCGGCCGTCCTCCGTCCACGCCGCGTGGAGCGTGGCCATTGGCTGCTGGCGGGACGGCCCAGTGTGGCCCCCACCCTCAAAGGCCTGACAGGAAGACGCGGGATAAATATAAGCCGGCGGGAGCGTCAGCCCTCGCCGTTTGAGACCCGACCGCAGCGCAGCTTTCTGCTCCAAACACGGCCCGCCGCAGCTGGAGCGCACGCCGCAATCGGAACCAGATGTGGACCTTCACCACAAGAACTGGGCCACTGAGGAACGGAGGGGGGAGGGGCCAGAGAAGAAGCCCTGCAGGCCCCAGGGAGACGCAGAGCGGGGGAACCAGGAGGAGACCCGGTCCACTTCCAGACAGAACCCTCAGAGAACAAACGGATCTGAGAACGATGAGCTCACAGACGGACCGGATCAAACGGATCGGAGACCGTTCCAAAAACGGTCTAACAGTCATCCTCAGAACCTTCTTGAGCAAGGATCCGATCAGCAGCAGACCAGAACCACCAGAACCCGTCTGCTCTTCCTGTCCCACCTCGGGGGCGGGGCCAGCCACCCTCCCCGCCGAGCGGACTCACCTCGATCTTGTCCGTCTTGGCGTCCCCCCAGTAGATCTTGCGTTCGTCGTAGTCGAGGGCGAGCCCGTTGGGCCAGCCCAGGGAGGTATTCACCATCACCACCCGCTCCATCCCGTCCAGGTCGGCCCGCTCGATCTTCGGAACCTCGCCCCAGTCGGTCCAGTACATGTATCTGAGACAGAACCGAGATCAGATCAGAACCGATCCCATTCTCATCCCCGATCCCATCTCGGACTCACCCCGCCACGGGGTCCAGGACGATGGCTCTGGGCTCGTCCAGGTCCTCAGAGATCAGGATCTTCCTCATGGTGCCGTTGAGGCGCGTCACCTCGATGCGGTCGGTGCCGGTGTCGGTCCAGTACAGGTTCCGGGCGATCCAGTCCACCGCGATGCCGTCGGGGTGGCTCACCTGGGACGTGATGATGAACTGGGCGTCGCCGCCGTCCAGCCGCGAGCGGCGGATCGCCTTCACGTCGTCGTCCGTCCAGTACAGGTACCCCTCCACCGGGTCGTAGTCGATGGCGATGGCGTGACGGATGTCCTCCACCTGCAGCACCACGTCCGTAAAGTCCGGCGTGTCCAGAGAGATCTGCCGCAGGTCGGTCCTCCGAGCCAGCAGCAGCATCTGGGTCGCACCTGATGGGGGGAGGGGCAAGAGGAGGTGATCGTACGTCTGATCAGAACCCAGCAGAACACCTGAACCCCAGCAGTGAACGAGGTCATGGAGTGTGGTGGGGGGGCAGGTGATCCCGCCCCCCTCTGGGGGTTACCACGGTGACTCCCTCTTCGTCTGAACCCCCCTCACCGTCTCTGCAGGTCCTGCCGTCCTCCAGCAGCTGCACGCCGGTGGGACAGGCGCACCGGAAGAAGGGGCTGGACGGCGCCAGCAGGCACAGGTGGGAGCATCCGCCGTTGTTCAGGGAGCAGGGGGTGTTGACCGCTGCAGACACAGGACCGCCGAGTCGTTACAAACCTTCATCCTCGGGACATTTCACGGTTTAAGTTAGTGGAATTTCTCCATAAAATCATCAACCAACATTTCCTCATGATTTACATAATTGTGATTTAATGTATGAATTTCAACGCAGCTGTTGAAGTATCCATCTATCCTGTGCTGCATTCAGGGACCAGCTTTCATTCTCTGGAGCTGGAATCAGAGAAAGTTCTCTGTTGTTGAGGAAAACATGGATTCACGTGATGACAGCCACATGTATGACTGTTGAAACGGTTCCAACAGTCATACGGGAATCAGGGAGATCTGGAGATCATCTGGAGAGGATCTGGAGATCATCTAGAGAAGATCTGGAGATCATCTAGAGAAGATCTGGAGATCATCTAGAGAGGATCTGGAGATCATCTAGAGAGGATCTGGAGATCATCTAGAGAGGATCTGGAGATCATCTGAAGATCATCTGGAGATCATCTAGAGAGGATCTGGAGATCATCTAGAGAGGATCTGGAGATCATCTAGAGAACATCTGGAGATCATCTGGAGAATATCTGGAGAGGATCTGGAGAAGATCTGGAGATCATCTAGAGAGGATCTGGAGATCATCTGGAGATCATCTGGAGAGGATCTGGAGATCATCCAGAGAGGATCTGGAGATCATCTAGAGAGGATCTGGAGAGGATCTAGAGAGGATGTGGAGATCATCTGGAGATCATCTGAAGAGGATCTGGAGATCATCCGGAGATGATCTGGAGATGATCTGGAGATCATCTGGAGATGATCTGGAGATCATCTGGAGAGGATCTAGAGATCATCTGGAGAGGATCTAGAGAGGATCTGGAGATCATCTGGAGATCATCTGAAGAGGATCTGGAGATCATCCGGAGATGATCTGGAGATCATCCGGAGATGATCTGGAGATCATCCGGAGATGATCTGGAGATCATCCGGAGAGGTTCTGGAGATCATCTGGAGATCATCTGGAGAAGATCTGGAGAGGACCTAGAGAGGATCTGGAGATCATCTGGAGATCATCTAGGGATGGTCTAGAGCAGAGGTGTCAATATCCAGTCCTCGAGGGCCGGTGTCCTACATGTTTTCTAACTACCCTTTCTATGGAAGCTCTTCATTGGCTAAACACACCTGATCCAGGTAACCAGCAACAGATCAGGCGGGATTTCTTAAAAAGCAGCAGGAGGCCGGCCCTCGAGGACAGGAGTTTGACACCCCTGGTCTAAAGAGTATATCCTGGTCACATGATGTCTGTGTTCCAGGTGTTGGTTCCAGAGCTGTCGTCCTGACTGGACGGGCTCCGGATCCAGAATGGATCAGATAACAGAACAGTAAAGAAGAAGCCCCAGGAGGTGGGCGGAGCCACTCACAGACGGGCTGTCTCCGGGGGCTGAACACGTGGATGTCCATGGGGGAGAAGATGTTGGCGTGAACGGTGCGCTGGCCCCTCCCCGTCTCCTTGGTGCAGGAGTGGATGGAGTGGGTGTTCCAGTCGGTCCAGAAGAGCGTGGACTCGAACAGCGTGAGGGCGAAGGGGTGAGGGAGCTCGTCTTCAACCACCACCTCCCTGTGAAGAACAACATGGCACCGGGTCAAACAAACCCCGGCCCGAAAGAGCGGGGGGGTCAGACCGAGGCAGAACCTGTGGGACCCGTCCAGGTCGGAGCGGTGGATGAAGCTGAACTTGGCGTCGGCCCAGTAGAGCTTCTGCTGGCTGTAGTCCAGGGTCAGCCCGTTGGGCCAGTAGATCTCCGTATGGATGATCATGGAGCGGTTGGTGCCGTCCATCCCGGCCCGCTCGATCTTCGGGACCTCCCCCCAGTCCGTCCAGTACATGAACCTGGGGAACCAGGACAGTATTATGGGATGTAAAATGAGGGGGGCACCGGATCAGCAGCCAGAGTTCACGTGTGGACCACGAGAATGGATGTTCAGAAAGAAGCCTCAAAGTTCTGCTGTGAGGGTTCTTGAATCCATGTTTGGAACTGGAGCCGTTTTACTGATCCAAACAAGAATTTCTGTGATCCGGTGAACCCTTAAACAGAACCAACAGAACCCGTCCAGTCTCAGTCACAACACATTCTAGACTCAAACGGATGAAAAATGGACCTTCTGGACCAGAACCAAGATGACACCAATGAAACCTGATGGTGATCCCACCCACCCGTCCACCATCCATCCACCATCCATCCATCCTCCATCATCCATCCATCCTCCATCCATCCATCCATCATCATCCATCATCCATCCATCCATCCATCATCCATCCATCAATCCAACTATTGGACTTATTTCATATTCATGAACAGATTGATGTTTGTTTGGTACAAACTCTGATGTAAACACAGAGTTCTCCTCTCTAATGTGTGGTTATGATCTATAAATAACCTGATAGATCAAGTTCAGATGATGATAAGTGTCCTCTCTGCACACTTGACAAACTTTCCTCTCATTTACACTCAGACTCTGGTAGAAGACTGTCCCGATGACAGAAACGCTGCAGTGAAACATCTCCAACAGACGTCTTCATCATTCCAGCTGAAGACCTCCAGCTCTTCTCACTCAACCCGGAACATCCTCCATGAAAGGGGAGGAGCCTGAGGCGTGCCGGCTGTTTCCAGCAGAATCCAGTCATTATTCTGGTCTGCAGATACAAGCATGAAGGTCTGGACGCCTGCTGTTTGCTGAAGTGAGTCAGAACCGGAACCGGTCCCTGGCAGAGTCAGACCATCACCACGCTGGACCCGGTCCAGGCGCGCAAAGGGTGTGGGGGGGGCAGAACAAAGCAGCTTTGTGTTTGCTTCCCAACCCAGTAATCAGCTCGGCTGAGCCGGGTCCAGATCTGCGTTCCTGAGTGGATTTAAGGCGGACTGAGGACATCCTAACCCGGCCGAGCGGGTTTCAGGTGTCAGACGAGTGTCACCTTCACACGGCGCCGTTACTTGCAGACATCACCTGAAGATCAGCTGAGCGGCGTGATGGAGGCTCCGCTCTCCTTCAGGCTCCGCCCAGAGAGGAGCACAACTAAATGTAGAGAATTTAAACCCAGAACTTCCACAGAACGTTTGGACGGAGCAGACACGGCTGCCTGGTACCGGTCCGTTTGACCCTTTACTACTGAAGGATTTTGTTGATCTGTCGGATCATTTTAGGACATCTTCTGCGTGGTGGCTCCGTGTTTTGGTTGTTCGTACTGAGGATCTGGAAAGCTTTGGTTTGATCTGGAGAGGTTCAGGTTCATTTCTCAGAGGAACGTCCTGGTTGATCTTCTGAGTTCCTTAAGAAGGATTGAAGCTTGTAAAATATCAGAAACCGTCTGCAGTAACATGTCCAACCTTAAACATAAGAATATATACAGAGGATTTTTGTCCTGCTGAGTTCAGGATCATCAGGAGCTTCAAACTCCAACAATCTTTGTTTCTGCGTCTTCACAAAGCAGGTGAGTTTAAAGCTCCTGTTTAAGTTCAAGAAAAGGAGCTTCAGGTAAAGCAGAACACCTGCAGAACACTCGTTAGCTTACCGCTAACGGCCACCTTTAGTTTTATTGCTAACAATCGCAGAACAATCACTTCTTTTTTTTTTTTTTTAAATAAAGTTTTTTGGAGTTCAAACCTCTGCGTTTTAGAAACACAATCGTCTGCTGAGTCATAATTAGGAAAAAAGCAGAATAAAAGTTAAGAATGATTCTCCTGGTTCCACCTGAAGTCTCCTCCAGTGATCCGTCTCTCTGCTCTTCATCTATTGATACCGGATTCACATATGTACAGAAATACATAGATATAGCATCACATAAGATGAATTCAGATCCATGTGGATCACAAACTGATCTGCAGGATTCATGGACGTGTTCAGTGTGATGTCAGACGGACTCTGCTGGATGGAACCGGATCGAGAGCATCCAGCCTGACCGGGCCCTCAGAACCCTCAGAACCGCCGTGTTAGCTAAATGTTTTCTGTCCAGCCCCGCATCCTGGACCCGGTCGGTGTAATGAAGCTGAGTGCATGCGAGCGCTCAGAACCACAAGATCCACTTCAGTCATATTTGAGCCAAAAGTTCTTCTCTAGTGACAAATACTCGTCAGATTTAATACCAGAAAGTAACCAAGCTGCAGGATGCATCAAAGGGTTAATAAATGATGACGCTAGTCGACTATTAATGTCTGCGGCCTCCCGGATCAGAACCAGAGGAGCCGCAGGACAAAGCAGAGCTTCCTCCCGGATCAGAACCAGTTTCAAGCTCACACTCAGAGGAGCCCGTCGGACCGCTGACACCTGGACGTGGAGCTCAGGTCTCTCCTCAGATACAAGGATGATGGGAGGTCCGACTCCAAACACCTCACCTCCTCAGACTGAGACCCGCCTCCCCCAGTGCATGGTGGGAAACGTTTGGGTCAAAAGCGGCAGACGGCCCGTCAGAACCAGGCCGGGGCGGGACTCACCCTCGCTCCGGATCCAGGGCTATGGCTCTGGGCTGGTCCAGCTCCTGCCAGAACAGAACCTTCCTCAGAGACCCGTCCAGCTCCGCCACCTCAATCCGATTGGTTTCCGAGTCTGTCCAGTAAAGTTTGCTCCCCAGCCAATCACAGGCCAGGCCGTCCGGCGAGGCCAGGCCCTGCACCACCGTCTGGACCGGGCCGGCGCCGGACTGGTTGAAGAACGTGCGTTTGATGGCCTCCTCGCTCACGTCGCTCCAGTAGATGAGGCCCTCGGCGTAGACGTAATCCACGGCGGCGGCGTCCTCCAGCCCCCCCACCACCACCGAGTCGTTGGCCTTCTCGTGGGCGGCGTCCACCAGGCGGAGGTCCCGCCGGTTGGCATACAGGAGCAGCGGCTCGCCTGCAACTACAGACGGGACAAACGTTCAGAACCGGCGGGCAGAACCAGCGGACAGAACCGGCAGACAGAACCAGTGGACAGAACCGGCGGGCAGAACTGCACCAAGACAGACACATGAGACCAGGAAGGCTGGGGGGGGGACACTGGGCCCCTGGTACAGCCAAACATGGAGACATGTTACCACGGTAACGCATGAATATTGTCGATAGGATTATAAATATAGTAAATTGTAGTGAAATATGATCAAAATATGACCCGGGAACATGTATTTTTTTCTCTGGAATGCAGATTGATGTTGGATTTTAAGTTTACGACCTAAAACAAAGCTGAAAGAACCGCAGTAGTCACCGGAAGTAAGCACGTCTTCGTGACGGTACAACTTCCGGTTTTCAAAGTAAAACTACGAGAGTTTTTTTCCGTTCAGAAGCCGAGACTGAAGTTCTGTTCAGTGACAGAACTTTAGAAAAAATGAATTAGCTTCACCACCGGAGCTTTAGCTCCAGTGTTTACGTTCTTCTGGTTCTGGTAACTCTTCAACTGTTGACGTAATTAACGAAACTCCATCTTATTCTGAAGAACCGCAGCCTCGCGCTGCTGACAGGCGGACGTAAACAACGAGAATGAAGACTTTACATACGTGTTCTCCACCAACATGTGATGCTTAGAACATAAAACATTCAAGAACTTTGAGCTTAGAAAACTGTGGAAAAAGTTTAGCTGTTAAATGATCCAAAACAGCTGATTTTTATTATCCTTTTATGTTGAATTTAACCAGAAGGTTGAAAGTTGAAATGACTGAATGTTTGTGTTCTAAAGAAATGTTGGGGATTCTATACAAATAATTTAAATTCTCCTCCATCTAGTAAATACACACATAGCAATAAACATAGTATTACAAAGTAAGAATCGGTTCGATTCATGAACAGTATCGGATCGGGACCAGAATCCATGAGAACTGGGAACAGAAGCCCGACCTGGACACGGTCAAGATTCAGAACCGGATCAGATCTGAGTGCTGATCCGGGACAAAGCTGTGATCCTCCGGCCGGTACCGTCAGAACCTCCGTGGTTCCGCTGACGGACATCACGGTTGTTTTGCGGGTCTATCACGCAGGTGTGACCGCAGCACAACCCCGCTGCGTCCACACGTGAAAAGTAGTCCCTGCTAGCTAACCTGCGGCTCCGTAGCCTTGTTGTGCTAACGGCGGTCGGTCGTCACGATACTCGATCGAACCGGGAAAAGGCGACGCCGCCGCGAGAGCCCGCGGTCCCGGCGGGTGGCGGCGGCCCCCGCGCGGCCTCCCGGGTTCCGTCCGCGGACTCCGGCGGTTCCGCGGCTCCTCCGCGCGACACCGACGGGCAGCTAGCGGGAAGCTAGCGCTAGCTCAGCGGCCGAGCTGTGGGAAAGCGCTCGCGCTGCACGAGAGCTCCTCCGCCCGCTCAAAGCGCTCGTTCTTCGGGGGGAAGGGCGGCGGGGGTCCGGGAGAACCGAACTCACCTCGTACGACGAAAGAAAAACTCAACAACAAGAAGCTCCGCAGCGCGACTCCCATGGTTCCGCCGTGCTTCGGCCCCGCCGCGTCTCCTCAGCGCTCGGTTCCCATGTCCGCGGCCGCTCCGGGAGCTGAACGGGGGGAAGGCGGTTCTCCCGGCGGGTTGTGGTCGTGCGGCGGCAGCGAAGAGGCTCACGGCGCGTCCGCGTCCATCCCGGCTGCTGCTGCTGCGTCTGCTCCGCTCGGCTCCTTCACATTGTCCTGCAGGAGCTCCGCCGTCTCCTTCCGCCGCGAGGAAGCTGCTCCCTGCGCCTGCCCTCCTCCCCCTCCCTCCTCGGCTCTCTATTGTTGTTCGCGCTCCCCGCGCATGCTCGCGCGCGCGCCCGCACCCGCGACGACCACAAACCAGCGGGGAGGAAGCCCGCAAACGGGGGAGCGTGCGGGGATCCCCCGCAGCGGAACTACTTTCCCCCCCGTGGAGTTTGTTTACTCCACCTGTAAACTGTTACCTGTACCAGGTGAGTTTGGATCTAGTCTTTACCTGATTTTCTGACTGTGAACTTCTGCAAACGTTTGAACGTTGAAGTGTTGTGCGCGTGCGCGTGTCCCCTGCAGACTCTGGGCTCGTGCGTGTGGCTTCTGTTCAGCAGCTTTTCACCTTCATCATCATCCTCCTCCTCCTCTGAGGCCTTCAGAAGTTCCAGCTGATCCAGAACTTCTTACTAACCAGGAGGCGTTACGGTGGTGTAGTGGTCAGCACTCTGTCCAGAAGGTCCCGGTCCAAATCCTGGCATGTTCTCCTCCCACAGAAACAGGATTCGTGGCGTGACTGACGGCACGCTCGTGTTTCTGGACCCCACCTTCACCTGTCAGGAGCTGGGGGGGGGGGCTCCCGTGACCCCGCGACCCCTAACAGGAAGGAGGGGGGTTCAGACGGTGGACGGGGGGAACCGCTCAAAAGCTGACATCTTTTTTAATCCTCACAACAACACACCGAGCCTCCAAACGTATGCAAACGCTTTACTTCACAAAACAATATCAAAAGCCATCCGAGTAATCAGAGTACAGCCGAGTGAGAACCGCTGCCGCCCCCTGCTGGAGGCCTGCAGGAGTCGTGAAAGCGGATCAGGAGTCCGTCCATGCAGGAGCTTCAGCTCCTCTTCCTGAGTTTCAGATCACAGTATTGCTGCAGCTTCTTCTTCTTCAGGACCCCCCACCCCCCACAGGTTCTCCTGGTCTCAGTGATGAAGTCAAAGGAGGTGTGGTTCACAGAGGAGCACTGACCTCCTTCAGTTAGACCTGTCTGTGAACTCCTCCTCCTCCTCCTCCTCCTCCTCAGTCCTCCATGGAGGAGCTTCATCAAACCCTTTAAAAGCACAAACGAGTCTTTAAGAAAACCTCAAAAGTTTGAAAATAGTTAAGTTATTTTGTTTAAAAACATCAAAGTTTTGTCTTTTAGTGAGAAAGTTTTATAAACTTGAATAAAAAGTGAAACATGCTCTGTCGTGACCGCCATGTGAAGAGGCAGCGTCCGGCGCCTCCTCTCCTCAGCGGCGTCCGGACCGTCCCGCCACAGCTGCTCCTCAAATGTCCCTCACATTCAATCGGAATTTGAGGAAAATCTGATGTTTCAAGTCCATCTTCACCTACAAAAGCTGATGTGTTCTGCAGATCGATCATGACAGCTATGTAGAACATTTTCAGCAAAAATAGATTTTATGTTATTAAGAAGGAAATTTAATAAAGTTTCACTGCTCAGTCAGTAGTTAAGGTCAAAACTGCTATGGAAACAAAAAATCTGGTTTGAAAAATGAATCAGCAGTTATTGAAACTGTGATTCATGTTTTTGAATCCCAGAATCTGAAAGAGGATTGGGAGATCAGTCTGGATCACGAGGAGCTCTGCAGGAGTAAAGACCAAACGTCCTGAATCTAGAGAGCAGTGGACATCACCGGTGACCACAGAGGGGAGCTGTGGACGCCGGGAGTCACGGCGTCACCGTGGGGAGTCACGGCGTCACCGTGTGGAGTCACGGCGTCACTGTGAGGAGTCACTGCGTCCCCGTGGGGAGTCATGGCGTCATTGGAGGAGTCACGGCGTCACCGTGAGGAGTCACGGCGTCACCATGGGGAGTCACGGCGTCACCGTGAGGAGTCACTGCATCACCGTGAGGAGTCACTGCGTCCCCGTGGGGAGTCATGGCGTCATTGGAGGAGTCACGGCGTCATTGGAGGAGTCACGGCGTCACCGTGAGGAGTCACGGCGTCACTGTGGGGAGTCACGGCGTCACTGTGAGGAGTCACTGCGTCCCCGTGGGGAGTCATGGCGTCATTGGAGGAGTCACGGCGTCATTGGAGGAGTCACTGTGAGGAGTCACGGCGTCATTGGAGGAGTCACTGTGAGGAGTCACGGCGTCATTGGAGGAGTCACTGTGAGGAGTCATGGCGTCATTGGAAGAGTCACGGAGTCACTGTGGGGAGTCACGGCGTCATTGGAGGAGTCACTGTGAGGAGTCACGACGTCATTGGAGGAGTCACTATGAGGAGTCACTATGAGGAGTCACGGCGTCATTGGAGGAGTCACGGCGTCATTGGAGGAGTCACTATGAGGAGTCACGGCGTCATTGGAGGAGTCACTGTGAGGAGTCACGGCGTCATTGGAGGAGTCACTGTGAGGAGTCACGACGTCATTGGAGGAGTCACTATGAGGAGTCACTATGAGGAGTCACGGCGTCACTGTGAGGAGTCACGGCGTCACTGTGGGGAGTCACGGCGTCACTGTGAGGAGTCACTGCGTCCCCGTGGGGAGTCATGGCGTCATTGGAGGAGTCACGGCGTCATTGGAGGAGTCACTGTGAGGAGTCACGGCGTCATTGGAGGAGTCACTGTGAGGAGTCATGGCGTCATTGGAAGAGTCACGGAGTCACTGTGGGGAGTCACGGCGTCATTGGAGGAGTCACTGTGAGGAGTCACGGCGTCATTGGAGGAGTCACTGTGAGGAGTCACGGCGTCATTGGAGGAGTCACTGTGAGGAGTCACGGCGTCACTGTGAGGAGTCACGCCCTCATTGGAGGAGTCACGGCGTCATTGGAGGAGTCACTGTGAGGAGTCACGGCGTCATTGGAGGAGTCACTGTGAGGAGTCACGCCGTCATTGGAGGAGTCACGGCGTCACCGTGAGGAGTCACAGCGTCACCGTGGGGAGTCACGGCGTCATTGGAGGAGTCACTGCGTCACCGTGAGGAGTCACGGCGTCACCGTGAGGAGTCACGGCGTCATTGGAGGAGTCACGGCGTCACTGGAGGAGTCACTGTGAGGAGTCACTGTGAGGAATCACGGCGTCATTGGAGGAGTCACTGTGAGGAGTCACGCCGTCATTGGAGGAGTCACGGCGTCACCGTGGGAAGTCACGGCGTCATTGGAGGAGTCACTGCGTCACCGTGAGGAGTCACGGCGTCACCGTGAGGAGTCACGGCGTCATTGGAGGAGTCACTG
Organism: Oryzias javanicus; assembly: GCA_003999625.1. Classification (NCBI taxonomy): domain Eukaryota; kingdom Metazoa; phylum Chordata; class Actinopteri; order Beloniformes; family Adrianichthyidae; genus Oryzias; species Oryzias javanicus. The sequence goes on from CM012459.1 coordinate 18,113,190, forward strand.
TGAGGAGTCACGGCGTCACTGTGGGGAGTCATGGCGTCACTGTGAGGAGTCACGGCGTCATTGGAGGAGTCACAGCGTCACCGTGGGGAGTCACGGCGTCATTGGAGGAGTCACGGCGTCACCGTGAGGAGTCACGGCGTCACCGTGAGGAGTCACTGCGTCACCGTGAGGAGTCACTGCGTCACTGTGAGGAGTCACGGCGTCACCGTGAGGAGTCACGGCGTCACCGTGGGGAGTCACGGCGTCACCGTGGGGAGTCACGGCGTCATTGGAGGAGTCACAGCGTCACCGTGAGGAGTCACGGCGTCACCGTGAGGAGTCACGGCGTCACCGTGAGGAGTCACTGCGTCACCGTGAGGAGTCACGGCGTCACCGTGAGGAGTCACGGCGTCACCGAGGGGAGTCACGGCGTCACCGTGAGGAGTCACGGCGTCACCGTGAGGAGTCACGGCGTCACCGAGGGGAGTCACGGCGTCACCGTGAGGACTCACAGCGTCACCGAGGGGAGTCACGGCGTCACCGTGGGGAGTCACGGCGTCATTGGAGGAGTCACAGCTTCACCATCACAGATGCTTAAGATCAGAGACAAACCTTAATTTTAAAGTGAGCATGCTTTATAGCTGCCAGCAGCAGCTCAGTGTTTAAGTGAACCCCTATAAGTAAATCTCATTAGATGAACACTGGTGAAGAACTGCAGCAGTCGTAGGTCAAGATGGACAACATGACTCAGCAGGTCAGAGTGGTTCTGTATTTGAACTTCCTGTTCTAATGCGTGAGTCTAAAGTGAGAAGAGGCTCCGCCCACCATCCTAACTGTTGCGGCAAACAGAGCAGGAAATGACATCACACCAGGCTCCGATGGACTGCAGAGGGATTCTGGAACAAAAAGGTTCAAGCGCGCTTGGAAAAGTGGGCGGAGCCTAATCAGGCCAGTGGAACCAATCAATCTCCAATCAGAGGAGATCTGAGAGCAAAGGGAGGAGTCTGGTCCAATCCCAGGACCCCGTCAGACCTCGTAGTGCAGGTCGTTCAGCTCCAGTCTCGTGTAATGTCGTCTGTCGAAAGACTCCATCGCCTTACGACCTCCGACCGCCAGAGCGAGCGTGAGCACTGCGAGCGCCAGAACCATGAACGCCACCATGCCACTCTTCAGTGCCCCGTGCGCCACCGCCGTTTTCCCATGGGCGGGGCCAGAGTTCTGGAGGATGTGGTTAAGTTGTACGGCCTCTTTTGGAACAATGACGAGCCCCTCTGCGGGCGTCGGCCTGGTGGTTGTTGACTCCATGGTGCTGACTGTGGTAGTGGGTGTAGGGGTGGTGGTTGTTGTGGGAGGAGCATTGGTGGTTGGAGCTGCAGTAGTTGTAGCTGCAGCTGTTGGAGCTACAGTGGTTGTAGCTGCAGCTGTTGTAGCTGTAGCGGTTGTAGCTGCAGCTGCTGTAGCTACAGTGGTTGTAGTTCCAGCTTGAAGCCTTAGGGGGTCAGTAGTTCTTTGAGGCCCCGGCTCCCTAACATCGGTCCAAACAGGAAGTGATGTGGTGAAGCTCAGCGGTGGCTGGGTGGAGATACCGTGAGACTTTGCTTTCTTGGTGCTCTTGTTTTGCTTTCTGCTGGTTTTGTTTGGTCGTTTGGAGGTGAGGGTGGGAGCCGGAGACGCTGCCGTGCTGGTGGTTTTTCTGGTTGCCGCGGGCGGCGCGGTTCCTGCGGGCGGCGCGGTGATGACGGGCGGAGGCGCGGCGGTGGTGACCGGGGCCTGTGTGGCGGCAGTTGGTGTCACAGTTGTGGTTGGACGAAGCGCTGTGGTCAGAAGGAACGTGTCGGTCGTCGTGGTCGTCATGGTAACTGGTCTCAGAGTTGGAGGGTGAATTAAACCTGCAGGACGACACGATGAGTGAAACTTTAACTTCCTGTTCAGATTCAGTTAATGTTGAGACACAGGTGATAAATGCTTTAGCTGGGGTTCAGTTCACAACATATAAATGTTGAATCTGTTCCAATCACTTCCAAAAACGTCTCAAACTAAACATGAAGCTCTGAAAGAGCAGCAGCTGCGTTCACGCTGGCCTCAGAGTCTGCAGCTGCAGCTGCGTTCACACTGGCCTCAGAGTCAACGCAGCTGCAGCTGCAGCCGCAGTCGCAGTCAAGGGAAAGTTGATGTAGGCGCGTAGAAGATTCTGTGGGATTCGGCGGGATTCTGTGTCCCAAACTCTTAAAATATGAGCATTTCTCTCTGACATTGTTCACAAATCGGTCCAAACGTGTGAACACACTGATCCATCCACCTCACAGGTGTGCCACATTAAGATGCTGATCTGACATCATGATTAGTGCACAGGTGTGCCTTAGTTTTCAAGGACCCACATTTGTTCTTGAACACGCATCACATGGCTGGGCTTCCTCTGCCACGGGACGGGTCATATGTGCATCATAGCTAGAACCTTTCTTGCTAGCCAGGTTACGGATGACCCGCGCCGCGCTCAGGCCACACTCTGGACGACCCCTCTGGATCCACGGGACCGTGGATTCTAGCGTTTTCTGTTTTGGCCCAGAAAACGTTCAGTGGATCTTCAGAACCAGCGTAGAAAACTGAAGCCGAGTCTGGACCTGTAGAACTGACACCAGCCTGGTGGAGGAGGACCCTCCCACAGGCCGCTCTGATAGGTCAGAGGTTTTGATGTCGTGGGTCGAGGAGGCGTGGCCTCAGAGGAGGACCCTCCCACAGCCCGCTCTGATAGGTCAGAGGTTTTGATGTTGAGGAGGCGTGGCCTCAGAGGAGGACGCTCTCACCTTTGTAGATGTTGTAGGTGTTGACGCCGTCCGGGGCCTTCATGAGAGGACAGTCCTGCTCGCCGTCGCAGTGGAACAGGAAGCAGTTCTCCTCGCCGCCGGGTCTCTTCCCGTTGAAGAGCACCATGTTGCAGCGCGCGCCTGCGGGGACACAAAGCTTGAAGCTGCCGGTGGCGTGGAAGCAGCGGCCCCTTCCACATGCGGGACGCGGGAGGAGCTCCATCTGCCGGCGCGGTTCTGGAGGGGGGCTCACCTGGACGGACCTCCTCTGAGCAGCAGGCCAGCACGCAATCCCTCTCCGAGTGCACCAGCCGGGCGTCCATCGCCGCCGCCGTCCGGTTCAGCGCCGGCTGCAGGGTCACCGTGGCGCCCCGGTGCTGCCTGGAGAAACACGTCTCTGACTCCAGAGCTGAAGCAGGAAGTGATGTCATCGTCATGAGGACAGCGCAGACCAGCCGATGGAGCGCTGGAGCGGGGAGGGGGCCCATGGCTGCGGAACCGGGCGAGGGGGGCGGTGCTGCAGGAGAAAGACTGAGTGAGACTTCACAGCAGAACTCCGCCCACACTGCAGACACAGACTCCGCCCACATCAGGACCCGGCTCCTCAGGCTTGATGGACTTTTTTTGGGGGGACGTCCCAGATCTGTCTCAAAAGAAGAGAAACGCAGCAGACAGCTAAAAACAGAAGCAGCTCCCAAAGGAGGCGCAGAGCCATTTATAGAACTCCTCAAGGAGAAAAGGGAGCTGGAGGAGGAGAAGCTGGAGGAGGAAAAGCTGGAGGAGGAGAAGCTGGAGGAGGAAAAGCTGGAGGAGGAGAAGCTGGAGGAGGAAAAGCTGGAGGAGGAGAAGATGGAGGAAGAGAAGCTACTGGAGGAGAAGCTGCTGGAGGAGGAGAAGCTAGCTGCGAGGAAGAAGAAGAGAATACAGGAGAAGGAGAGATGTAGGAGAAGCGATAGTGAGAGGAAATGTAGGAGGAGAAGCTGGAGGAGGAGAAGCTGGAGGAGGAAAATCTACTGGAGGAGGAGAAGCTGCTCCCTCAGAACCTGATTATTGCGACCCGAACAGATCAACTCCAGAACCCATCTGATGGTTCTGATGGTTCTACACCCCCTAAAGTCTGTGTTTTTGGTTCGGGTCTGAAGGTTCTGGGTCATGTCAGATCCAGGACCGACCAGAACCACTATGTAAAAACAGACTCGTGTGGATCCAGGAGAATGCAGGACAGAACCGTCTCGTCCAGAACTTTGGGTTTTCTGCATGGAGATGCATTTGGACCACAGGAACCAGAACCAGGGTCCTACAGGACCTCCTGGTCTGGAGGAGAGCAGAACTATCTGGGTCAGGTTTGGATCAGAGGGGGGTGGGGTGGGGGGTGTCATTCTTTGATAGGGTGACCCCCCACACCACCTCCCCCCAGCTTTATCCCGCATTCCCTAAACACCCGTTTCGGACCCGGTTCTGATCGTTGAAACCCAGTCCTGACTTCATCTGCAGAGGAACATATGTGTGGTCCGCAGAACCTCCCGAACCGAGCCAAACCCGTTCTGACTCAGAACATGTGTGTGGTGGCTCTCCTCATACCGTAAGGAGGTCCAGAATTGGGCCGGGAGTTCTGGGCCTGCAGAAGTTCTGCAGGAATGGACCGAGGTTCGGAAGCACCGATACTGGGATGAGACGACCGGTTACCTGAAGATGCGATCCGGTTCTGATGCCTCAACCAGGACACAATCCCGTCCTCCCCGGCGGAACCTGCACGTTCGGTTCGGTGCGGCTCGGTTTAGTTCGGAGCTCCCATCCTCCGCTGCGATTTTCCCTCAACAGGTTCGGTTCCTGAAAAGATGCTCACTCGGAGGACATGTTCGACACGAACCCGTCCGGACCGAACAGTCGAGATGCGTCCGGGTCGGAACCCGCGGCCCGTCCAGCTGCAGCAGTTCTACGGAATCCCGCTGCCGCAGAATCCGCCGCCGCTCCCCGCGTGACCCATTTTCGTCTTTGTCCTCTGAGGGGGGGCGGGGGGAGGGACGAGCGTGCCCGAGGAGAAGCGTGCGCGCGCGCGAGCGCGCGCCGCCTCCACCTTTATATAAGCGGCTTCTGGAGCCGAATAACGCACGCGCTCATCAATTATCATAGATAAGACGTTGGTAGAGGCAGTACGGAAGCCTCACTGACCCACACAGAACCAAACGCGATTTCAGAGAAAACATTTATGGAGAAGAAAGAGTTGAAACGTTCTGGGGTTTATGGACCTCGCTGAGCCGGTCCAACAGAACCAGAACCGGCCAAAGAAACACCGAAATGAAACAAATGCTTTGGAGAAAACCGCTGAGATCAGAACCACCTCAGCTCCGTCTGATGAACAGAATACGGATCAGGTTCTGTCAGAACTTCAGATCTCCATCCAAACGTCGCCATGGAAACCAGATGTGTCCCACAGAAGTTCTGGTGTTCAGACAGAAGAAACCCAACATCTGAGGAGTCATCAGAACACATTTAATGTTCAGACGGAAGAAAATGACCAGAACCCGGCTCAGAACAGCAGACGGAACCGCCTCTGCTGTCAAAGGTTTTATTTATTAACACAATTTTCAAACAAACACATGAATCCAAGTCCTTAAATCCTTGTCCAGAACCGGGCTCTGCAGCAGAACCTGAAGCAAAGAGTTTTTTTTGGCACACACAGGCTTCCGTACTCCTCAGGCGGGAACTTCCTGTCCGGCGTCCACCATCTCCACATCTCCTTGGGGTCCAGACCTGCTCCTCCTCTTCTTCAGACCCGCGGAGGAGGAGGAGGAGGAGGCGTCCTGCTTCCTGTGAGGAGCTGCTGCTGCCTCCACTGTGGAGGAGAGGAGGAGATCAGCATCAGCACACCTGCCTGACAGGTGTTCTTTAGCCCCGCCCACACTGAAGGACCACCCCTACCCACTAATTCTTCCTTTGTAAGCTTTACGTGTATTATATTCCTAATCTATCATGCCCCCCCCCCCCCCGCCCCTCCTAATAAGGTGGGATTGTGCTCCGCCCCCTCACAGGTAGGCTCCTCCCCTCCTCACCGTCCATGGCGGCCTTCTCCTCGTGCACGTGCTGCAGCTGCTTCAGCAGCTTCCTCCTCTTCTTCCCGGACAGGGTGATGTTGGACCTGGCGCTGGACCTGCGGGGGGGAGGAGCGGAGATGAGCTCAGGCGGGGCAGTGGGCGGAGCTGCGGGCGGAGCTCGGACCTTCTCTTCTTCAGGTGGTGCACCGTGATGAGCCCCCGGTCCACCACGGCCCCCACCACGCGGTGCTTCCGCCTCCTCTCGCGGCTCTGGACCCTCCGCCGCTTGAAGAGCTTCTTCCCGAGCTCCTGCAGGAGAAGCAGCGGCTCAGAGCTCAGTCTGACCCCCCAGCTCCGCTCCGTGAGGAGCTCCGAGCCGCACAGCGGTCCCTGAACGCCTCACGGGCTTCACCGCACCAAATGTCGTAAACAACCCGGGAAAAAGTCGCGCTCTCTCACCGTCTTCGGTCTGTTTATCTTCCCTCCTGGGGGAGACATGGTCAGAGCCCCCTCACGTGCTGCTGCTCCGTCTTCTTCTGCGTGTCTCTGCACAGTCAGGCGCCCCGCAGCCGCGCGGTCTGCGCTCAGAGCTCTGAGCCTGCGAGCAGCGCCGAGAGACGAGAACCAGTCTCGGACCTATCCGGCGAGCGACGCAAGAAACTGAGCATGACGAGACCGTCCGGACCTGTGACTCACTGACATCTGGCGGAGACGGCAGGAACTGCAGCTTCCTCCAGATTTGACTTTATTTTTCTTTATCCCGCGTGAGCCCGAATAAAAACCAGAGAGAACCGTTCCCTCTGCGAACAGCTGATCAGAACCAGAACCCGCCTAAAGGAGGTCCTCTGTGGTGCAGGAGGACGAAGCGGAGCAGAGACGCCAGAGCGCTGCAGGAGGACGTCACCTTTAACCTCTTCAGTGCAACGCTCAGAAACAAGTGTGAGGAGGAGCTGTCAGAGGAGGAGGAGCAGGAGATCAGGGAGCAGGAGGAGATCACAGAACAGGAGGAGATCACGGAGCAGGAGGAGATCACGGAGCAGGAGGAGATCACAGAGCAGGAGGAGATCACAGAGCAGGAGGAGCTCTCGGAGCAGGAGATCTCGCTCAGAAACACAGACTTCATCCAGACATGAACACATCTTCACTCCATCCAGGTTTGACATATTTCTGTATTTAAAGTGCCATATAGTACAAAAATATAGAAGGTCAGCAGCTCCTCCGGACATTTACAGAATAAATACACAATTTAGACCAATAAATTACTGCAGAACTACCGGCGTTACACAGAAAGCTCCAGCGCGGCGTCCAGCCGTTCTGCAAGACAGGTGAGAAAGACGGGTGAGAACAACAAGACAGGTGAGAACGACAAGACAGGTGAGAACGGTAAGACAGGTGAGAACGACAAGACAGGTGAGAAAGACAGGTGAGAACGACAAGACAGGTGAGAAAGACAGGTGAGAACGACAAGACAGGTGAGAACGACAAGACAGGTGAGAACGGTAAGACAGGTGAGAACGACAAGACAGGTGAGAAAGACAGGTGAGAAAGACAAGACAGGTGAGAAAGACAGGTGAGAACGGTAAGACAGGTGAGAACGGTAAGACAGGTGAGAACGGTAAGACAGGTGAGAACAGTAAGACAGGTGAGAAAGACGGGTGAGAACGGTAAGACAGGTGAGAACAGTAAGACAGGTGAGAAAGACAGGTGAGAACGGAACAATCAAACAGGAACTCAGAGTTTTGGGTTTCTAAACTGCTGAAAAGAGTTGATTCAATCAACTCTAAGTTGTTGGAACCTGAGCGCCGCGACCATAAAAAAAACTCTAATCAATGGAAACCGGCTCCAGACCGGGTCATGTTCACAGGCTCAGTTGCCATGGTGATTGATTCTGAGTTCAGGTTTGGTTTCTTCCAATCTCACAGGTTTAAGTTATCTCTCTTTCTGAAACCAAAAACTCAGAGTTTTACTGAATTTGGAGTTCAGGAACTCAGAGTTCCAACAAAACCTGCTGCTTGAAACCTCTTGTTTGATTGTTTCTGTTTTATTGTTTCTGTTTCCTGTTTGATTGCTTCTGTTTCCTGTTTGATTGTCTCTGTTTCCTGTTTGATTGCTTCTGTTTCCTGTTTTATTGCCTCTGTTTCCTGTTTGATTGCCTCTGTTTCCTGTTTGATTGCTGCTGTTTCCTGTTTGATTGCTGCTGTTTCCTGTTTGATTGCTTCTGTTTCCTGTTTGATTGTTTCTGTTTCCTGTTTGATTGTTTCTGTTTCCTGTTTGATTTTTTTCTGTGTTTTGATTGCTTCTGTTTCCTGTTTGATTGTTTCTGTTTCCTGTTTGATTGCTGCTGTTTCCTGTTTGATTGTTTCTGTTTCCTGTTTGATTGCTGCTGTTTCCTGTTTTATTGCCTCTGTTTCCTGTTTGATTGCTGCTGTTTCCTGTTTGATTGCTGCTGTTTCCTGTTTGATTGTTTCTGTTTCCTGTTTTATTGCCTCTGTTTCCTGTTTTATTGCCTCTGTTTCCTGTTTGATTGCTGCTGTTTCCTGTTTGATTGCTGCTGTTTCCTGTTTGATTGCTTCTGTTTCCTGTTTGATTGTTTCTGTTTCCTGTTTGATTGTTTCTGTTTCCTGTTTGATTAATTCTGTTTCCTGTTTGATTGTTTCTGTTTCCTGTTTGATTTTTTTCTGTGTTTTGATTGCTTCTGTTTCCTGTTTGATTGTTTCTGTTTCCTGTTTGATTGCTGCTGTTTCCTGTTTGATTGTTTCTGTTTCCTGTTTGATTGCTGCTGTTTCCTGTTTGCAGACTCACCTGTGTCAGAGACTGACAGGGTTTCAGAGCAGCGCCCTCTGCAGTCCGAGCAGAGACCTCCTCTTCAGGTGGAGGCCACTCCCACCTCCCTCTTCCCCCTTCCAGCCTAGCGAGCGCGCCCTCCTCTTCCTCTTCTCCCCCTCCCTCCTCCGCCCGGACCTCCCTTTCTTCTTCTTCTTCCCGGGAACCTTCATCGCTCCGTCCTTGTAGGTCTGGGACTTGTTGGTCTCCTGCGGGAGGTTGGTTCCCTCCTCCTCCAGCTGGAAGCTGATGGGGAGGTTCTTGGCTCCTCCTCCGACGGGGCTTTTGTCGAGGAGGGTGCTGTCAGTGGTGCTTGGGCTGACGCCGAGGCCCGCCCCGGGCAGCCCGGCGCCAACGTCCGGCGCCGTTCGGACCGGCAGGTCCCGGATCTCAGCCGTGTGGACCACGTCCAGCAGCTCCTGCAGCCACAGGCGGCGCCGGAAGTCCTGCAGTGTCCGGCTTTTGTCGTGCATGAGCTGAGTGTGTGTCACGGAGCGCCTCCTGCAGGAGCAACACAGAGGGAGGAGTCAAAGACGTTCACGGATCCTTCAGTCACTCAAGGAGGTCACAGCTGGGTGAACTTCTGAGTCACGAAGAAGCTCTTTCATGATGGGGAAGGTCCAGAGATGACTCCGCCTCTTCCTCTTGAGGCTCCGCCTCTCAGGAGACTAGGGGTGTGGAACACCTCAGTGATGCTGAAGAACTCTGACTGGGAGATGGACTCAGCCAAATGGGCTTTTCCCGCCCTTTTCCCACCATTCAGAAGGTGCTCCAGGTTCTAAGTAGAAACTTCAGCAGCAGAACCGAGACAGAACTGGACCGGTCCATTTCCTCCACAGGAACGACCTGAGTCCACCTCTGAGTCTGTCTTCTAAAACCTCCGGAGGGTCAGTGAACGCAGCACAAAGACTCTGATGTCACTGACCGGAAGGTTCTAGCAGAACCCGATCAGAACCTCTGATGGGAGCAGAGCCAACAGTGAAGCTGTCAGAACCAGAACCCGAACAGAACCTCTGATAGGAGCAGAGCCGACAGTGAAGCTGTCAGAACCAGAACCCGATCAGAACCTCTGATGGGAGCAGAGCCGACAGTGAAGCTGTCAGAACCAGAACCCGGTCAGAACCTCTGATGGGAGCAGAGCCGACAGTGAAGCTGTCAGAACCACAACCCGATCAGAACCTCTGATGGGAGCAGAGCCGACAGTGAAGCTGTCAGAACCACAACCCGATCAGAACCTCTGATGGGAGCAGAGCCGACAGTGAAGCTGTCAGAACCAGAACCCGATCAGAACCTCTGATGGGAGCAGAGTCAACAGTGAAGCTGTCAGAACCAGAACCCGATCAGAACCTCTGATGGGAGCAGAGCCGACAGGGAAGCTGTCAGAACCAGAACCCCATCAGAACCTCTGATGGGAGCAGAGCCGACAGTGAAGCTGTCAGAACCAGAACCCGAACAGAACCTCTGATGGGAGCAGAGCCGACAGTGAAGCTGTCAGAACCAGAACCCCATCAGAACCTCTGATGGGAGAAGAGCCGACAGTGAAGCTGTCAGAACCAGAACCCCATCAGAACCTCTGATGGGAGCAGAGCCGACAGTGAAGCTGTCAGAACCAGAACCCGATCAGAACCTCTGATGGGAGCAGAGCCGACAGTGAAGCTGTCAGAACCAGAACCCGAACAGAACCTCTGATGGGAGCAGAGCCGACAGTGAAGCTGTCAGAACCAGAACCCGAACAGAACCTCTGATGGGAGCAGAGCCGACAGTGAAGCTGTCAGAACCAGAACCCGAACAGAACCTCTGATGGGAGCAGAGCCGACAGTGAAGCTGTCAGAACCAGAACCCGATCAGAACCTCTGATGGATGAAGAGCCGACAGTGAAGCTGTCAGAACCAGAACCCGATCAGAACCTCTGATGGGAGCAGAGCCGACAGTGAAGCTGTCAGAACCAGAACCCGAACAGAACCTCTGATGGGAGCAGAGCCGACAGTGAAGCTGTCAGAACCAGAACCCGAACAGAACCTCTGATGGGAGCAGAGCCGACAGTGAAGCTGTCAGAACCAGAACCCGATCAGAACCTCTGATGGATGAAGAGCCGACAGTGAAGCTGTCAGAACCAGAACCCGATCAGAACCTCTGATGGGAGCAGAGCCGACAGTGAAGCTGTCAGAACCAGAACCCGAACAGAACCTCTGATGGGAGCAGAGCCGACAGTGAAGCTGTCAGAACCAGAACCCGAACAGAACCTCTGATGGGAGCAGAGCCGACAGTGAAGTTGTTCTCCATGCAGCCACACGAGGGCGCCACCTGCACAGAAGATCAGAGCTGCATGCTCCGCCCAGACCACAGACCACACCCCCACAGATGAAGATCAGACTAAACTCTGAAAGTGCTGAGTAACCGGGGAAGGGGGGGTTCACTTTAAACCCCTCCACCAAAGACAAACACAGAGAGCAGAGACTTCTCCGAGCTCTCAGAACTGTTCTGGTTCTGATAAGATGGACCCACATGTTGCACTTCACACAGAGGGAGGGGGGCAGCTGCCGTTGGAGAGGGGTGAGAGGTCATAGGACAGGGGGTCTCGTGTCTCTGCCTCTTCTCTGGTTGGGGTGGGGGTGGGTTGGGGGTCAGACTCACGTTCTGCCGCTTACGGCGTCCACGGGCCGTCCGTCATGAGGAACCGGGGAACAGAGCAGGAACACCGCCAGGCAGCAGCGCTGCAGCCCCCGTCGGGAAAAGAACATGGTCCTGAAACGAGAGAGAGAGAGTCTGAGCGACCGGAGAACGGGAGGAGAAACGGAGCGACCGGAGGAGAACCTGAGGAGAACCGGAGCGACCGGAAGAGAACCTGAGGAGAACGGGAGGAGAACCGGAGGAGAGCGGGAGGAGAACGGGAAGAGAACGGGAGGAGAGCGGGAGGAGAACCGGAGGAGAACCGGAGGAGAACGGGAGGAGAGCGGGAGGAGAACCGGAGGAGAACCGGAGGAGAGCGGGAGGAGAACGGGAAGAGAACGGGAGGAGAGCGGGAGGAGAACGGGAAGAGAACGGGAGGAGAACGGGAGGAGAACCGGAGGAGAGCGGGAGGAGAACGGGAAGAGAACCGGAGGAGAGCGGGAGGAGAACCGGAGGAGAACCGGAGGAGAACCGGAGGAGAACGGGAGGAGAGCGGGAGGAGAGCGGGAGGAGAGCGGGAGGAGAACGGGAGGAGAACGGGAGGAGAACCGGAGGAGAACCGGAGGAGAACGGGAGGAGAACGGGAAGAGAACCGGAGCGACCGGAGGAGAACCGGGGGAGAACTGGAGCGAAGAGAGGAGAACGGGAGGAGAACGGGAGGAGAACCGGAGGAGAGCGGGAGGAGAACGGGAGGAGAACGGGAAGAGAACCGGAGGAGAACCGGAGGGGAACCGGAGGAGAACGGGAGGAGAACCGGAGGAGAACGGGAAGAGAACCGGAGCGACCGGAGGAGAACGGGAAGAGAACCGGAGCGACGGGAGGAGAACGGGAGGAGAACCGGAGGAGAACCGGAGCGACCGGAGGAGAACCGGAGGAGAACCAGAGCGACCGGAGGAGAACCGGAGCGAAGAGAGGAGAACCGGAGGAGAACGGGAAGAGAACCGGAGCGACGGGAGGAGAACCGGAGGAGAACGGGAGGAGAACCGGAGCGACCAGAGGAGAACCAGAGGAGAACTGGAGGAGAACCGGAGGAGAACCGGAGCGAAGAGAGGAGAACGGGAGGAGAACGGGAGGAGAATGGGAGGGAAGAGAGAAGAACCGGAGGAGAACCGGAGGAGAACCGGAACGACCGGAGGAAACCCGGAGCGAAGAGAGGAGAACCGGAGGGAAGAGAGGAGAACCGGAGCGACCGGAGGAGAACCAGAGGGACCAGAGGGGAACCGGAGGAGAACGGGAGGAGAACCGGAGGAGAACGGGAGGAGAACCGGAATGACCGGAGGAGAACTGGAACAACCGGAGAAGAATCAGAGTGAAGACAGGAGAACCGGCGCGACCGGAGGAGAACCGGAGGAGAACCAGTGGGAAGAGAGGAGAACCGGAACGAAGAGAGGAGAACCGGAGCGCTCCTGCAGAACTTTGGGCTTGCTGGTTTTCCAGCAGTTGTCTGTTCTGATGAAGTCTCCTCCTCTTTGGTTCTCCTCCTCTCCTCCTCTTCATCCTGAGGACGTTTCTGTCAGCTCCGCTCCTCCTCTGCTCTCCTGATGTCTGGTGGAGTGGGAGTGGCTTTTCCGTGGGTCACCACTGGATTATACCGGGTCGGTGTTGACCTGGAGAGTCCGCTGGAGCTCCGCCTCCTGGTCAGGGATGAGGCTCGTCATGTGAGAACGTCCAGATGCTCAACCTCAGAACACGACTGACAGAATCCTTCAGTGCAGAGAGTCTGGTTCTGCTCAGAGTCTGGTTCTGCTCAGAGAGTCTGGTTCTGCTCAGAGTCTGGTTCTGCTCTGAGTCTGGTTCTGCTCAGAGAGTCTGGTTCTGAAGAATCTTTAAAGAACCAATGAAGAAATCATAGACATATATGTAACAGACCTGCATCTGTCAGGAAAGAGTTTCAGATTTCTAGAAGCTGAATTCTTTCCAATTCTTCGGCTGTTTGTGATTCTTCTGAAGAGATTTTAGGATCCAGAAGAACGGAGGAGTTCCGGGTTCTGGTGTCAGGTGAAGTTCTTCCTCTCTGGACCAGAACCTGCAGAGCATCAGAGCTGCGTGTGTTTCTTTGTATTAACTAACAGTTCTGACCCGAGCGCTCCTCCTCCTCCTCCTCCTCCTCCTCCTCCTCCTCCCCCAGCAGCTGCTACCTTCCCGCTCCACACGCAGATCTGATTTGTGGAATCTGATCCCGTTCAGCTCCTGGTGACTCAGCAGGAAATCTCTGGATCAAACGTCTCCAGTCGGAGCCTGAGACCACCAACGCTCCGCCGACCCGCTCCCCGTGCGGCGCTGGTTCTGCCCCGACGGCAGGAAATGAAATGAAGCTCTCTTTGCTTTTCATTAACTCATCATTCTGCTCCTCATCTTTTTATTACAGCTTCGGTCCAAACGGGACGGAACCGCCTCAGAACTCCTGTTTGTTCTGCTGCTCCGTGAGGCCCTTCACCTCCTCCTGACAGGACAGACACGTGCACACACACGTGCACACGCCCCGGTTCCACGGCAGCAGCAGGTCCAGTTAGACCGGGAGCCGAGTCGGTTCCATGATGACAAACCGTCACAGGAACATCTCCAGAACAGCTGGTTCTGACAGATGGAGAGTCCAGAACCCGGAGCGTCCAGAACAGCTGGTTCTGTCAGACGGAGAGTCCAGAACCCGGAGCATCCAGAACAGCAGGTTCTACCCTGAAGATGAAGGATGCATGCGTCTCCATCAGAAATGTTTGCATCATTCGTGCATTCTGAACCCCCCCCCCCTCCCGTCCCGTTTCGGTTCCAGTCAGCCCCAGAACTCCAGAGGTTCTGATTTGACCCGTCTCCTGCACCGTACTCCAGGTGAGTGCTCCTGAGACGCCTCAACAGAGTCACAGGAAAGGTTTCTTTAGGCCCCGCCCACTCCACAGAGACCCCACAGACCTAGCTGGAAAGAACCTTTGACTGTATATGAAAACTGGACTGGTGCTCCAAACAGGAAGTACCTGCTGGCTCCAAGAGGCTAAAACAAACAGCTGTTCTGGTCATTCTGGATCAGAACAATCCCTCTGGATCTGATACTTCTTTAAAATCTTTGTAAGTTCAGGTTGTAAACTGACCAATCAGCTGCTTTCAGTAAAGGGGCGTGGCTTCCAACAAGCTCCCTCCTGATTGGTGACAGTAGTAGCCATCACTGTCGTCTGGCTCCAACATGGCCACGCCCAAAACTCAGAAAAATGGAGACCGAATCGGCTTCATTTGGCTCAGAGAAGGAGGTGCTTTCTTTGGTGGGGGGGGGGACTCTGTCCGGTTCTGTTATACAGATAATGGAAAGAACAGAACCTCAGCACGACCCGGTCCGGTTTCACAAGAAGCTTTTGGATGAAACTGCAGAGTGAAGTGGATCAGCTGCTCCTCAGGAGGCGCTGTTGTCAGAGACCAGGAACAGCAGGGAGCATCTCCTCTCTGCTCCTCCTTTACCCAGCATGCATTTCTGTTTGATTCTCCTCCAAACACACGGAGCTTACAGCACCTCCTCTCTCTGGTTCACCTCCTCTCTGGTTCACCTCCTCTCTGGTTCTCCTCCTCTCTGGTCCTCCTCTCTGGTTCTCCTCCTCTCTGGTTCACCTCCTCTCTGGTTCTCCTCTCTCTGGTTCACCTCCTCTCTGGTCCTCCTCTCTGGTTCTCCTCCTCTCTGGTTCTCCTCCTCTCTGGTTCTCCTCCTCTCTGGTTCTCCTCTCTGGTTCTCCTCTTTGGTTCACCTCCTCTCTGGTTCACCTCCTCTCTGGTTCTCCTCTCTGGTTCTCCTCCTCTCTGGTCCTCCTCTCTGGTTCACCTCCTCTCTGGTTCTCCTCTCTTTTGGTTCACCTCCTCTCTGGTTCTCCTCCTCTCTGGTTCTCCTCCTCTCTGGTTCTCCTCTCTCTGGTTCTCCTCCTCTCTGGTTCTCCTCCTCTCTGGTTCTCCTCTCTGGTTCTCCTCCTCTCTGGTTCACCTCCTCTCTGGTTCCCCTCTCTGGTTCTCCTCCTCTCTGGTTCTCCTCCTCTCTGGTTCACCTCCTCTCTGGTTCACCTCCTCTCTGGTTCCCCTCTCTGGTTCTCCTCCTCTCTGGTCCTCCTCTCTGGTTCACCTCCTCTCTGGTTCTCCTCTCTTTGGTTCACCTCCTCTCTGGTTCTCCTCCTCTCTGGTTCTCCTCTCTCTGGTTCTCCTCCTCTCTGGTTCTCCTCCTCTCTGGTTCTCCTCTCTGGTTCTCCTCCTCTCTGGTTCACCTCCTCTCTGGTTCACCTCCTCTCTGGTTCCCCTCTCTGGTTCTCCTCCTCTCTGGTTCACCTCCTCTCTGGTTCACCTCCTCTCTGGTTCTCCTCCTCTCTGGTTCTCCTCCTCTCTGGTTCTCCTCCTCTCTGGTTCTCCTCTCTGGTTCTCCTCCTCTCTGGTTCTCCTCTCTGGTTCTCTTCCTCTCTGTTTCTCCTCCTCTCTGGTTCTCCTCTCTCTGGTTCACCTCCTCTCTGGTTCTCCTCTCTTGTTCTCCTCCTCTCTGGTTCTCCTCTCTTTGGTTCACCTCCTCTCTGGTTCTCCTCTCTCTGGTTCTCCTCCTCTCTGGTTCACCTCCTCTCTGGTTCTCTTCTCTGATTCTCCTCCTCTCTGGTTCTCCTCTCTGGTTCTCTTCCTCTCTGGTTCTCTTCCTCTCTGTTTCTCCTCCTCTCTGGTTCACCTCCTCTCTGTTTCTCCTCTCTCTGGTTCTCCTCTCTTGTTCTCCTCCTCTCTGGTTCTCCTCTCTTTGGTTCACCTCCTCTCTGGTTCTCCTCCTCTCTGGTTCTCCTCCTCTCTGGTTCACCTCCTCTCTGGTTCTCTTCTCTGATTCTCCTCCTCTCTGGTTCTCCTCTCTGGTTCTCTTCCTCTCTGGTTCTCTTCCTCTCTGTTTCTCCTCCTCTCTGGTTCACCTCCTCTCTGTTTCTCCTCTCTCTGGTTCTCCTCTCTTGTTCTCCTCCTCTCTGGTTCTCCTCTCTTTGGTTCACCTCCTCTCTGGTTCTCCTCCTCTCTGGTTCTCCTCCTCTCTGTTTTGTCCTCCTCTCTGGTTCTCCTCTCTCTGGTTCACCTCCTCTCTGTTTATCCTCTCTCTGGTTCTCCTCTCTCTGGTTCTCCTCCTCTCTGGTTCTCCTCTCTCTGGTTCTCCTCTCTCTGGTTCACCTCCTCTCTGTTTCTCCTCTCTCTGGTTCTCCTCTCTTGTTCTCCTCCTCTCTGGTTCTCCTCTCTCTGGTTCTCCTCCTCTCTGGTTCTCCGCTCTGGTTCTCCTCCTCTCTGGTTCTCCTCTCTGGTTCTCCTCCTCTCTGTTTCTCCTCTCTGGTTCTCCTCTCTGGTTCTCCTCCTCTGTGGTTCTCCTCTCTTTGGTTCTCCTCCTCTCTAGTTCTCCTCCTCTCTGGTTCTCCTCTCTCTGGTTCTCCTCTCTCTGGTTCTCCTCCTCTCTGGTTCTCCTCTGTGGTTCTCCTCCTCTCTGTGGTTCTCCTCTCTCTGGTTCTGCTCCTCTCTGGTTCACCTCCTCTCTGGTTCTCCTCCTCTCTGGTTCTCCTCTCTCTGGTTCTCCTCTCTCTGGTTCTCCTCCTCTCTGGTTCTCCTCTGTGGTTCTCCTCCTCTCTGTGGTTCTCCTCTCTCTGGTTCTGCTCCTCTCTGGTTCACCTCCTCTCTGGTTCTCCTCCTCTCTGGTTCTCCTCCTCTGTGGTTCTCCTCTCTCTGGTTCTTCTCCTCTCTGGTTCTCCTCCTCTCTGGTTCTCCTCTCTGGTTCTTCTCCTCTGTGGTTCTCCTCCTCTGTGGTTCTCCTCCTCTCTGGTTCTCCTCTGTGGTTCTCCTCCTCTCTGGTTCTTCTCTCTGGTTCTCCTCCTCTGTGGTTCTCCTCCGCTCTGGTTCTCCTCCTCTCTGGTTCTCCTCCTCTGTGGTTCTCCTCCTCTCTGGTTCTCCTCCTCTCTGGTTCTCCTCTTTTCCCGTTTTACTGTCTGGTTTCCAGGTCCTCACAACAGCACATAAACAGACCCGTCTGGTTCTGATGATCCGTTTCCTCTCATGTTCGGATCACTGAGATTCTGTAGAACTTGAGGGAGAAGAAGCTTCAGCTCAGAGGTTCTATTCTACCCTAGAGAGCAGCTTCCATGTGCAACCACCTTAAATATTTCCACCTTAAATATGTTGAAAACCGTTCTGCTTTGGAAGATGAATTCCGGATAAATCCGGATAAAGTTGATTCTCTGCAGGATCAGAACCTTCACCGGATCAAGAACCCAGAAGAGAAGAAGAATTGAAGCTCTGATTCCTCTGACATCATCATGGTGACGATGTCCATCCAAAGACGCAGTGAGCTTAAAGCTCTGGATCCTGGATCCCAGCAGGGATCTACCGGATCTACTGGATCTACCGGATCTTCAGGACATGAAGAACATCTCAAAGATTACCTCTGCTGGTTCTGGAAAACGTTCCTGTCAGGCTCAGAACCACAAACAAACAGGTTCTCCTAGAACTTCTCTGGAGCTGCCCAAAGTCGGACCAGCAGAACCAGAGGTCCAAACTCAGAGCAGCTTCAGAACTTCTCAGAACCATTCAGGTCCTCAGTTTGTATCAAACACACACACACACACACACACACGCACTCACTTGAGTCTGCGCCTCCTTCTTTCTCCTGGTGGGAGGTGGTCCTGTGTTGCTCCTTGGAGGAGCCCGTCTGCGTCTGCTCGGGCTCGGGGGGGACGGCCTTATAAAGGCGGAGAGCCCCTCCCCCTGACATCACCCCCCCTCGCAGACGCAGTGTATATGGATGGATTTACTCACTCTCTGCCCCCACACCCTCAGGGAGGGAGGGGCCTGGACCGGCTCTGCAGCGTGTGCGGGTCAGAACTTTTTGACAGATCCAGGTGGTTCCAGCAAACCCCCCACCCCCACCTCCACCCCCACTCCCCCCCGGTGAGCGTGACCTTTGATGGAAGCAGACGTGTGTGTGTGTGTGTTTGACAGCGTTTCACAGGGGGCGGAGCCAGCAGGAAAACTCTTTCTAAAACATGTTTAGCAGAGTCCTGCTGTGGTGGAGTGGGCAGCGTCATACTGGAGAAGCTGCACAGATCTACAGCAGGAGAAGGTTCTCCTCCTGATAGAGGAGCTGTCAGGAGATCTGTGGTTCTCCTCGCTTCTGGTTCTCCTTGTTCTCTGGTTCTCCTCATTCCCTGGTTCTCCCCGCTCCTGGTTCTCCTCGTTCCGTGGTTCTCCTCGCTCCTGGTTCTCCTCATTCTGTGGTTCTCTTTGTTCCGTGGTTCTCCTCATTCCGTGGTTCTCCTCGTTCTGTGGTTTTCCTCGTTCTGTGGTTCTCCTCGCTTCTGGTTCTCCTCGTTCCGTGGTCGTCCTTGTTCCCTGGTTCTCCTCATTCCCTGGTTCTCCCCGCTCCTGGTTCTCCTCGTTCCGTGGTTCTCCTCGCTCCTGGTTCTCCTCATTCTTTGGTTCTCTTTGTTCCGTGGTTCTCCTCATTCCGTGGTCCTCCTCGCTCCTGGTTCTCCTCATTCCGTGGTTCTCCTCGCTCCTGGTTCTCCTCGTTCCGTGGTTCTCCTCGCTCCTGGTTCTCCTCATTCCGTGGTTCTCCTCGCTCCTGGTTCTCCTCGTTCCGTGGTTCTCCTCGCTCCTGGTTCTCCTCATTCCGTTGTTCTCCTCGCTCCTGGTTCTCCTCGTTCCGTGGTTCTCCTCGCTTCTGGTTCTCCTCGCTCCATGGTTCTCCTCGTGCCCTGGTTCTCCTCATTCCGTGGTTCTCCTCGTTCCATGGTTCTCCTCGTGCCCTGGTTCTCCTCATTCCGTGGTTCTCCTCGCTCCTGGTTCTCCTCGCTCCTGGTTCTCCTCATTCTGTGGTTCTCTTTGTTCCGTGGTTCTCCTCATTCCGTTGTTCTCCTCGCTCCTGGTTCTCCTCGTTCCGTGGTTGTCCTCGCTCCTGGTTCTCCTCGTTCCGTGGTTCTCCTCGCTCCTGGTTCTCCTCATTCCGTTGTTCTCCTCGTGCCCTGGTTCTCCTCATTCCGTGGTTCTCCTCGCTCCTGGTTCTCCTCATTCTTTGGTTCTCTTTGTTCCGTGGTTCTCCTCATTCCGTTGTTCTCCTCGCTCCTGGTTCTCCTCGTTCCATGGTTCTCCTCGCTCCTGGTTCTCCTCATTCTGTGGTTCTCTTTGTTCCGTGGTTCTCCTCATTCCGTTGTTTCTTTTTGTTCCATGGTTCTCCTTGCTCCTGGTTCTCCTGGCTCCTGGTTCTCCTCGCTCCTGGTTCTCCTGGCTCCTGGTTCTCCTGGCTCCTGGTTCTCCTCGCTCCTGGTTCTCCTCTCTCCTGGTTCTCCTCTCTCCTGGTTCTCCTCTCTCCTGGTTCTCCTTGTTCCGTGGTTCTCCTCGTTCCTGGTTCTCCTGGCTCCTGGTTCTCCTCTCTCCTGGTTCTCCTCGCTCCGTGGTTCTCCTCGCTCCTGGTTCTCCTCTCTCCTGGTTCTCCTCATTCCATGGTTCTCCTCTCTCCTGGTTCTCCTCGCTCCTGGTTCTCCTCGTTTCGTGGTTCTCTTCGTTCCCTGGTTCTCCTCTCTCCTGGTTCTCCTCTCTCCTGGTTCTCCTGGCTCCTGGTTCTCCTCTCTCCTGGTTCTCCTGGCTCCTGGTTCTCCTCTCTCCTGGTTCTCCTCTCTCCTGGTTCTCCTGGCTCCTGGTTCTCCTCTCTCCTGGTTCTCCTCTCTCCTGGTTCTCCTCTCTCCTGGTTCTCCTCTCTCCTGGTTCTCCTCTCTCCTGGTTCTCCTGGCTCCTCTGACATGTGGAGCTCATTAGGAAGAACATTAAATGCAGTATCTCACGCTCAAAGACACAAACTCCTGGAGGAGTCCAGATGTTTGTCATTTTCTCCACTGAAACAGGAGACCCCCCCCCAGCGTTAGTGTTCAGCACTGGGGGGTTGGGGGGTCGAACAGCAGACTAACAGAGAGGAGCAGGACTCTGACTTTAGCTTTTATTCTGTTATAAATTCAAAAACTTTATTGAAACCAGCAAAGAAGACAAAAGAATTGGAACCAAATTTAGGGGGTGGGGGTGGGGTGGGGTGGGGGGGTGAAAGTATAAATGTAAGGAAAGTTAATATTTGATTTAACTACTGAACAAAGTTAGCGTTTTAATTTCTGTTGTATCCATGACTGTATAAGACAACAGGACCGAGTCAAGTCACCCATAGAAAATGGTTGAATCAAGTCTCTTCAGTCTCTATGTTGGAGTCTGAGCAGGTCAGTGAGCTGTGATTGGTCCGAGTCCATGTTTCTGTGGTAAACACTCACCAATCAGGAGGCAGAAGCTGTTTACCTGTTGTTGTCTGGCAGCTCCGTGCTAACGTAGATGACCGGCGACTATTGATGACATCACAGAGAGGAGGAGCTCAGATCCAAACTCGTCAGAGTGGATGTGATCCGAGGACACTCCTCCGGTTCTCGACTGACAGACGGTTCGAATCCTGAAGGTTTCCTTCACAGAAGCTGCAGAGCATCAGTGCAGGCGTCTGAAGACGGGGTCAGAGGTTAAAAGGGGGAGGAGCCAACGATCTGAGGATCAACCTCAAACACTGACATGACGGATGGATGGATGATGGATGGATGGATGATGGATGGATGATGGATGGATGATGGATGGATGGATGGATGATGATGGATGATGAATGGATGGATGGATGATGGATGGATGGATGATGGATTAATGATGATGGATGGATGATGTATGATGGATGGATGGATGGATGGATGGATGGATGGATGATGGATGGATGGATGGATGGATGATGATGAATGGATGATGGATGGATGATGGATGATGGATGGATGGATGGATGATGGATGATGGATGATGGATGGATGATGGATGCTGATGGATGGATGGATGGATGGATGCTGATGGATGGATGGATGGATGGATGATGGATGGAAGGATGGATGGATGGATGGATGGATGGATGATGGATGGATGGATGGATGGATGCTGAGGCCGTTCTGGCGTCCAGCTCCACTCATCATGTTTCCTTCCTGGAATGATCTCTGGATCATGAAGCTCTGATCTGAGTTGATCAGACAGAAAACGATAAATGAAGTTTTCTTCTTCTTTGTTTTTCTAACTTCTCTGCTTGAACATAGAAGGTTTTGAACTGCGGCGGCGGTCCTCTGCCCCCACCGTTCAGCTGACTCATGGTAAAGAGGCGGGGCTGTGAGGATGTGATGACGTGTGCTCTGATTGGCTGTGCGGCTCTCTTTGGTCTTTGTGTGTGAACGTTCCTGCAGTTCCTCAGCGCTGATGCATCTGCTGACATCTGCAGACGGGGGGGGGGTTAAAGAGGGAGGCCCTTTATACACTGAACCCCCTGAGGAACGTCACACGTTGTTAGCCCCGCCCACAAGACGAAGACAAACAGAAACAAGAAATCCAAACACCCCAGCAGACGGAAGAGGAAAAATGTGTAGAAAATAAAAGCCTGGATGAAAGGATGAAGAAGAGAAATGTGTAGAAAATAAAAGCCTGGATGAAAGGATGAAGAAGAGAAATGTGTAGAAAATAAAAGCCTGGATGAAAGGATGAAGAAGAGAAATCGACTCTAAAAATGAAGAAAAGTGACAAAAGTTTAGAGAAAGAATAGAAATCTGAAAGAGAGAAATGCATTTAGACCAAAGGAAAAAGGATCGTTCTACAGTCAATTCATATTGTGGTGGTTCTGTCAAAAACAAACGAGGAAAACTCAGTGTAAACACCCCCACCCCCCACCCCCACCACCACCACCACATCTGACTCTCATTCAGGTTTGGCTCAGAAACTCGACGGAGTCTGACGCCTCCCAAAGGCCTTCAGCACAGAAAGACTGCAGCCTTCCTTCCATGTGCCCCCCCATGGTGTGGGGGAGCATCTGGACCCCCCAGGCATCAGATGCAGGAGGGGTTGCTGGGAAAGAATTCAGCCTCTCTGGAGATGAGAGTGTTGACAGGCAGAGCAGAGAAGGACGAAAAGGTCTGTCCCCGTCTGACCCCCCCATCTGATGGGGGGGGGGGGGGTGTCGCTCTTCAGGATCTCCAGATCTGCTCTCCTGGACCACATGAGACCAGAACATGTAAACAATCAGCCGCAGTGTCCTGGACCGTCCTGACAAACATCACTGTATCGTCTGCATATAGGTTCACATCAAAGACTTTAAGCCCCTCCCACCAGAAAGGCTGTTGGTCTTCTCTGCTTAGAAGATGAATTCAAATGCCTCCCCACCCCGCCCCCCACCCGTCCTCTACCTGTCAGGTTACCTGCTGGTTCACCTGCCTGTGAAGGTGTTCTTCTGTGGATCTCTGCTGGCCTCAGCAGTTGACCCCAAAAACTCTGGATTCATTTAGGAGGAACGTCAGGCTGGAGGTGAGGTTACAGAGAACACCTGGAGCCCTCAGGTGACCTCAGGGCGTCCTGTTATTCAGGTGAATCAGGTGGAATTCCTCAGATTAGGAGAACGATCTGACCGGAGAACGACCTGCAGCTCCGTGGTCACCAGGGTGAAACGTTTGGTTCTGCTCTGAGTGAGCTGCAGATAACGGCGGCGGCGGCGGCATTCAGCCGTCACACTCTGGACAAAGGAGGCCGGCCTTATCAGCAGTGGCTCCGAGCTCCGCCTCTGTTTACCTGATACTGAGGGACGTGTGGTTGAGGTTTGGACGGAGCGAGGAGGGGAAACGCCGGAGCCACAGTTCATTCCTCCACACCTGTAGGGGGCGGAGCCACCTTTACCTAACCAATCAGAACTGTCAAGCATTTCTCCAGATTCAGAGCAGAAATGAGGAAGAAGCTCCACCCCCAACACAGAAATATTTTCTCCTGATGCTCCTGCAAAAAATAGATTAATCTTTAAAAAGGGGAGGGGCCACTCATGGAGCTGTCAATCAAACCCTCAAAATAAAGTTTCTCCATGAACTGATCATAATTAGTCTTTTATTTTGGTAGAAGTCTGAAGCCGGAGGAGAACTCCTTCATCTGTCATGGGGGGTCTGCTCAGCTGATGATGGAGGGGGACCCCCTTGCCATGGGGTCAGAAACACCCTCAGATCCTGAACCCAGATTGGAGAACGGGATTCTGAAGGTTCTGGTTCTGCACCGCGGACCCACCGGGCCTCCCCAGGAGAGAACCAGCATCTCCTTCCAGCTGCATCGTGTTCTGAAGGACGTCTGAGTCAGAGAACTCCTCTGCAGAGATCCGATCTGGTTCTGGTTCTGGTTCTGGCAGCCCGGTGGTGACTCATGCTGCTGTTGTGGGCGCCGCCGTCGCCTCTCTGGGCGTGTTTGCGGCTCTCAGGAAACCAGCCAGGCGCAGTCATTTACAGAACTGTGTAAAACACTAAATGAGCTCTGCTCTAACAGACCGCCGTGCGCCGCCGCCGCCACCACCGCCACCGCCGCCGCCACCGGCTACCAGGAGGAAGAGGAGGGAGAGGAGGAAGGGTGTTAAACTCTCCATTTCAGCATTTACCCAATAAAAGTCTGTCAGCAGACGGAGGAGGATGAAGATCAGCGGGGGGGCGGGGACTCACACCGACCATGATGAGGGTTTGAACCCGGTTCTGGTTCCTGCAGGAACATCAGACACGTCTGTTTGTAGACACGCCCCCATGAACACCTGGAGTTCTTTTATTCAAACTGTTGTGAATCAGGAGCCAAAACATCGTCTGAAGAAGAAGAAGAAGAAATGCTGGGGAGCCTCTCAGCAATGGGAAGTGGGGGCGGGGTTGCTCTAAGCTCAATCGCACAGGGGGCCAAAATCCAAAACACACCTGAGGTCACGGGCCGAACAGGAGGAACATTTATGGACCGCTCTGAAACCGTGACGTTTTAACCTCATTCTGAACCAGAGACGGAGCTTTAACCGCCGTAAAGCTGAAGATGATGATGATGATGATGATGATGATGATGATGATGATGATGATGATGATGCTGAGGCTGAGATCCCTGAAGATGAGAGATCAAACATCTGCTCAATTCCAATCTGGCCCAAAAAAAACAAACAAAAAAAAAAAACTTCATGTAGTCAAAACAGCAGAAATATGAGCTCACCTCCAGAGAGCTAGCAGCATGCTAACTCTACGCTCAGGTGAGCTTCAGAGGATCTTCTGCTGCTCTGCAGGAACTATGTCACAGAAGACTTTTAGATTCTGGCCACAAACAGCAGAATCATCAGGAACAAGTTTTGGTTCAATATTTACAGAAAAATCTGAAGATTTGCTTCTGTTTTCCAGATGAAATCATCTTTCCTGCCACAGATCTACAGGAGACCTCCAGTACTTCCATCTTCAGTCCATGTCAGGAAACAGGAAGCTACAACTGCTGGGAAATGAAGGAGTTTGAAAATAAAAGCACTTCCATGATTCAGAACCGTTTTCCTGCAGTCTCTGAATCAGAACAAATCAGGACTTCTGCAGTCCAGACCGGAGCAGATCCATGGAGGATCAACCGGTACCAGGAAGATAGGACGGGTCCAGGACGGGTCCAGGATGGGTCCAGGACGGATCCAGGACGGGTGCAGGACGGGTCCAGGACGGGTCCAGGACGGGTCCAGCTCTGGTTCCAGCCCAGGTTCCAGACCGGGTTCCAGACCGGGTTCCAGACCGGGTTCCAGACCGGGTTCCAGACCGGGGTCCAGCTCTGGTTCCAGACCAGGTTCCAGACCGGGGTCCAGCTCTGGTTCCAGCCCGGGTTCCAGACCGGGTTCCAGCTCTGGTTCCAGACCGGGTTCCAGACCGGGGTCCAGCTCTGGTTCCAGACCGGGTTCCAGACCGGGTTCCAGCTCTGGTTCCAGACCGGGTTCCAGACCGGGTTCCAGACCGGGTTCCAGACCGGGTTCCAGACCGGGGTCCAGCTCTGGTTCCAGCCCGGGTTCCAGACCGGGTTCCAGACCGGGTTCCAGCTCTGGTTCCAGCTCTGGTTCCAGACCGGGTTCCAGACCGGGTTCCAGACCGGGGTCCAGCTCTGGTTCCAGCCAGGGTTCCAGACCGGGTTCCAGACCGGGTTCCAGACCGGGGTCCAGCCCGGGTTTCAGACCGGGTTCCAGACCGGGTTCCAGCTCGGGGTCCAGCTCTGGTTCCAGCCCGGGTTCCAGCCCGGGTTCCAGACCGGGTTCCAGACCGGGTTCCAGCCCGGGGTCCAGCTCTGGTTCCAGCCCAGGTTCCAGACCGGGGTCCAGCTCTGGTTCCAACTCTGGTTCAAGCCCGGGTTCCAGACCGGGTTCCAGACCGGGTTCCAGACCGAGGTCCAGCTAAGGTTCCAGACCGGGGTCCAGCTCTGGTTCCAGCTCTGGTTCCAGACCGGGTTCCAGACCGGGGTCCAGCTCTGGTACCAGCCCGGGTTCCAGACCGGGTTCCAGACCGGGTTCCAGCTCTGGTTCCAGCCCGGGTTCCAGACCGGGTTCCAGCCCGGGTTCCAGACCGGGTTCCAGACCGGGTTCCAGACCGGGGTCCAGCTCTGGTTCCAGCCCGGGTTCCAGACCGGGTTCCAGACCGGGTTCCAGCCCGGGATCCAGCTCTGGTTCCAGCCCGGGTTCCAGACCGGGTTCCAGACCGGGTTCCAGCTCTGGTTCCAGCCCGGGGTCCAGCTCTGATTCCAGCCCGGGTTCCAGACCGGGTTCCAGCTCTGGTTCCAACTCTGGTTCAAGCCCGGGTTCCAGACCGGGTTCCAGACCGGGTTCCAGCTCTGGTTCCAGCTCTGGTTCCAGCCCGGGTTCCAGACCGGGTTCCAGACCGGGGTCCAGCTCTGTTTCCAGCTCTGGTTCCAGCCCGGGTTCCAGACCGGGGTCCAGCTCTGGTTCCAGCCCGGGTTCCAGACCGGGTTCCAGACCGGGTTCCAGCCCGGGTTCCAGACCGGGGTCCAGCTCTGGTTCCAACTCTGGTTCAAGCCCGGGTTCCAGACCGGGTTCCAGCCCGGGTTCCAGCCCGGGTTCCAGACCGGGTTCCAGACCGGGTTCCAGCTCTGGTTCCAGCTCTGGTTCCAGCCCGGGTTCCAGACCGGGGTCCAGCTCTGGTTCCAGCCCGGGTTCCAGCCCGGGTTCCAGACCGGGTTCCAGACCGGGTTCCAGACCGGGGTCCAGCTCTGGTTCCAGCCCGGGTTCCAGACCGGGTTCCAGACCAGGTTCCAGCCCGGGTTCCAGACCGGGGTCCAGCTCTGGTTCCAGCCCGGGTTCCAGCCCGGGTTCCAGACCGGGTTCCAGCCCGGGTTCCAGACCGGGGTCCAGCTCTGGTTCCAACTCTGGTTCAAGCCCGGGTTCCAGACCGGGTTTCAGCCCGGGTTCCAGCCCGGGTTCCAGACCGGGTTCCAGACCGGGTTCCAGCTCTGGTTCCAGCTCTGGTTCCAGCCCGGGTTCCAGACCGGGGTCCAGCTCTGGTTCCAGCCCGGGTTCCAGACCGGGTTCCAGACCGGGTTCCAGCCCGGGTTCCAGACCGGGGTCCAGCTCTGGTTCCAGCCCGGGTTCCATCCCGGGTTCCAGACCGGGTTCCAGACCGGGTTCCAGACCGGGTTCCAGACGGGGTCCAGCTCTGGTTCCAGCCCGGGTTCCAGACCGGGTTCCAGACCAGGTTCCAGACCGAGTTCCAGACCGGGGTCCAGCTCTGGTTCCAGCCCGGGTTCCAGACCGGGGTCCAGTTCCGGACCCAGACTCTGTTAACCCCTTAAGCCAGCTGTACGACACACCTGAAAGGTTCTACCTAAAATCCTTTATCGACCCATTCTGCAGGTTCTGGACCGCTCAGACTGGGCCGGTCTTACAGACTCTGGCCGCTCGCTGCCGCCCCCTGCGCCGCAGGAGCTGGGGGGTTTGGACCCGGAGCGGGTCGGTCAGCGCGGCAGCAGGCCTGCGGTCACGTCAGAACCCGAGCCGCTCTGAGGAGAACCGCGCTCATAAAGGCAGAGGGCTGGTGTGAGGAGGCGGGACGCCGTCTGAGAGGCCACGGGCTGAACGCACGCCGTCTGAGAGGCCACGGGGTGAACGCACGCCGTCTGAGAGGCCACGGGGTGAACGCACGCCGTCTGAGAGGCCACGGGGCGAACGCACGCCGTCTGAGAGGCCACGGGGTGAACGCACGCCGTCTGAGAGGCCACGGGGTGAACGCACGCCGTCTGTGTGCAGAACACAAATGTTGATGTTGAGTTTTAGACTTTGTGTGTTTCTGGTTCTTCTCCTGATCTTCTGTCTGCTGGTTTCTGTCCTTGAAGTTCAGATTTCTGATTTTTCTCTAGAAGTTTGTAGAGTTGTGGTTTGTTTGGACGGTTATGGCTCTTTTTGTGTTGTTGTTGTGTTGTGTTCTTTTGTTGTGTTGTTTTTTTGTTGTGTTCCATCGTTGTGTTGTGTTCTTTTGTTGTGTTGTTGTGTCATGACAGCTCAGACGAGGCGTCCTCCACACGGTCCTAAAGTCCTCCACATGCAGTGAGTGGTGCTGTGGCTCCGCCCCCTCGGCCCTCTCTGGAATGTAAACCGTCTGATCCGGACTTTCCAGAGGAGTTGGACCACACGACTGGTGGAGGTGTTGTGGGTTCTTGGCGCTCACACACGGAGCCTCTCAGGTGTGACCGCCGCAGGTCGTTCTCTTGAGGCCGCGGTGGGCGGGGCCACGTTTTCATTTTCCAGAGGTCAGGCGTCGTGCTGAGCGTGTTGACGTTCCGTGCTGGAACATCAGAGGATCTGCAGCGGAGGGAAAAAGTGACCAGGAGAACTACATGGCCCTGGAGGGCGGGGCTTACGGAGCTCTGCTGCTCTGATTGGTTACTGGATGAAGAGATGATGGAGAGGATCCCCATTAATTAGAGGGGGGTCTGCAGGTCAGAACATCAGGATTTTGTTGGGGTTCTGGAGCAGAACAGAACCGGCCCGACCCGCTCTGACCTTTGTGACCTCTGACCCCCCCAGATGCTGCTCTGACACGTCTGGACCGGGTCCGATTACACGTCAACTTGAAGGATGACGTCATCGCCGCGCTCGCCAAGCAGCTCGGCCACCCCGGCGGCCGCCTCCCCTCCCCCGATCACACTACTCCCATTCATCAGCAGCAATTACTGCCCCCCCCCTCCTCATGTGTTCACTAATTTGTCTGCACTTCTGTGCGGTTTTGTTCCGACGGTGTGAGGTCACGGCCCGCCCCACCGCGACCACGGGGCCGACCGCCGTTTACTCAGGAGGAGGAGTCAGCTGACCGGAGAGCAGCAGCTACGGGAGAGCGGACGGCGGGGGAGAGCGGACGCCGGGGGAGAGCGGACGCCGGGCGAGAGCGGACGCCTCGAGAGCGGACGCCGGGGGAGAGCGGACGCCTCGAGAGCGGACGATGATTTGATGATTTGTTGAAATCCAGAAAACGGATCAAAAGTTTGAATCTGTTTCTTTCCACTTGTGGTCATTAATGTGTTAGAAGCTGTTCTGACTTTTCTGGATCAGAACCCACAAGAACCCGAACAAGTTCTGAAGATCTGAAGCGAGACCTTCTCAGTGTGAGGCGAGAGTGCTAACCGCTACACCATCATACACACAAATCAGAGATCTGACAGAGAACAGAACGTCAGTCTGTTGAAGTGTTGGGATGAGAACAGAATCAGAACCAGAACCATTACTGACAGATCAGCTTTGATGTGACGGTGGTGAAGGTCAATCCTATCTGATCAGATAGAATCCTGGATCAAACCAGAACCAGGAACCAGCTGAGAGATGTGACCTGTGTTTCTGACAGATGAGGTTCTTCTGTTCTGCAGTGATGATCGTGAAGCAGGTGAGACGTCCAGACAGGAAGGAAGGAAGGAAGGACGGAGGATTTCAAAGTAAGAGCCTCAGTCAGTAAAGTCACGCTTTTATTTGAGAGGAGCAGTGATGACCTTGAACGACCTCAGAGGAAGCAACATCAGGACCCTGAAAGACGGACCTCATCCAGACACCCCCCCCCCCCCCCCCCGACCTAGATAAGACTGCAATAAACCGTAAAAAGTAACTTCATTAAACTGTAAATGTGTGAAGATGGGGGGGGGGTCCAGACCACCTCCCCTTTAAACCCAAAGTGTGAGTTAATGAAACCACAACTGAAACACAACAACACAACAAACAAACAAAACAAAGAGAGAAACGAAGATCCAGAAACATCTGAGGAGAATCTGTTCAATCTGTCTGTCTGTCTGTCTGTCTGTCTGTCTGTCTGTCTGTCTGTCTGTCTGTCTGTCTGTCTGGTTTGTTCGTCTGAAGTGGTCGTCCTGACGGCGGCGGCCTCCATCTTTGCAGAAACGTCGTAAAGTTTTAAACGAGTTGAAGAAAAGACGGAAATGAGAAAACTGTGATGAGAGAGAAATGTTAGAGGTTCACTGTGAAACTGCAGCTGCTGGGAGGGAGAGGAGCAGTGAGGAGCAGTGAGGAGTGAGGAGCAGTGAAGAGCAGTGAGGAGCAGTGAGGAGCAGTGAGGAGCAGTGAGGAGCGAGGAGCAGTGTGGAGGCGTGAGGAGCAGTGAGGAGTGATGAGGAGTAGCTCCAGACGTTCTGGGACTTGATGGAGTACAGGGGGAGCAGTTTGTCAGGACATTTCCTCAGTGGAGGTGCTGACCTCCTGCAGGTCTGGAGATCAGGCTTCAGGAGGTGTTGGTGGAATTTAATTTAATTTTATTTCTACATCCTAAAATCACAAAGAGAATTTTCCCTCATTGAGCTTCATGCAGGTAATTCTACAGATGCAGAAAATATTCATGAAACATGAAAGAATATCTAAAGACTAAACAGACTAAATAATCTGGTTATCTGCTCTTAGATCCTCCCTCTCTGGAAGGAAAAACTCTTAAAAAGAAGAAACCTACATGAGGGAGAGATCCTATCCCAGGACGGACAGGAGATACCAGAACTGGTGAAGAAGAATGAGCTTCTACAATAGAGTTCATTCAGATAGAGCTGAGGGACGAGTGGAGATGAAGTCCTCAGTCAGTCCACGACCAGGAGCAGGAGCGTGGGAGATCCACCTGGATCTGAAATCAGAGGGGAGAGAGAGAAGAACAACATGTGAATGGAACTGCACCAACAAAAACATGGAGAACTACATCTAATAAACATCTGGACTTTTACAGATTCTAGGAACTACAAGCAGTCCTGCATTTAGTGAACCAAGTGTTCTGATTGGTTGATCTTTAATATAGGATTCAGTGCCTTCTAGGTTAACAGGAGGATTTAGAACTTGATCCTGGATTCAACTGGGATCCAGTGGAGTGAAGCTAACACAGGAGTGATGTGTTCTCTTCTGCTAGTTCCTGCTAACAATCTGGCTGCTGCATTCTGAACAAGATGAAAACTTTTTAAAGAACTTTTAGAGCAGGATGTTAGTAAAGAGTTACAGTAATCCAGTCTAGACGTAACAAATGCATGGATGAGTTTTTCAGCATCACTTTTAGATATTTAATGGATAAATACAGCTGCGTATCATCTGCATAACAGTGGAAATTAATGCTATGTTTCCTAATTATGTTTCCTAAGGGCAGCATATAAAGAACGAACAGGATGGGCCCAAGAACTGAGCCCTGAGGAACTCCGTAGCTAACTCGAGTACAGTGAGAAGACTGTCCATTTACATTAACGAACTGGTATCTATCAGATCAATAGGATTCAATCAGACTGAGTCCACAGTGGTTCTGCTGTCCGGTTCTGTTTATGGAGTCTTGGGTCTTCATGCTGCGTTCAGGTGCTCCTCATCTTCATATTATCCTCAGTGTGAGGTTCATCAGATTGAGAAAGGAGGAGGAGGAGGAGGAGGAGGAGGAAAAGGAGGAGGAGGAGGAGGAGGAGGAGGAGGAGGAAGAGGAGGAGGAGGAGGAGGAAGAGGAGGAGGAGGAGGAGGAGGAGGAGGAAGAGGAGGAGGAAGAGGAGGAGGAGGAGGCCTCCTTCAGCGTACCTGTTCACAGGTAAACTGAGGTCAAAACTCTGACAGAAACATTCAGATTCCCGGGAGTTTGTCCCAGAATCCGAGCGGCTGATCCGTTTTCCATCCTGATCCCGGTGTTTAATCATTCAGGAGCTAATCTCTGCGCCGCCGCTTTTCCACGCCGGCGTGCCAGAGCCTGTCCGGCAGATCCAGCCGTGTCCCTGCAGGCTGCTGCAGATGGGAATCTCAGCCTCAGTATTGATTACAGATTCCATCTGTTGTGCGTTTCCCGCTCCTCTATTGTGAATCGCTGCCTTTGTTGTGTTCTTTTCCATGAGTGCAGCGGCGGCGGCGGCATTCCAGCTGCGAGTGTTTCTGCAGGCCGCCGCCTGTTTGTGCTTTTCTCATCACTGCTAGACGGCGGTCTGCAGACGCCCTGCAGGAGGAGGAACACTGTGGAGCAGCAGCTCTGCAGGAGGAGGAACACTGAGGAGCAGCGGCTCTGCAGGAGGAGGAACACTGAGGAGCAGCGGCTCTGCAGGAGGAGGAACACTGAGGAGCAGCGGCTCTGCAGGAAGCATCAATCTGATCTGATCGGATCTGATCTGATCTGACAGATTGATGAGATCACTCAGACCTTAACTTCAGTCATAGATCCGTGTCTACCTGCATGTTT
The DNA here is from genome assembly GCA_003999625.1 of Oryzias javanicus. Taxonomy (NCBI): domain Eukaryota; kingdom Metazoa; phylum Chordata; class Actinopteri; order Beloniformes; family Adrianichthyidae; genus Oryzias; species Oryzias javanicus. Next base: position 18,145,023 of record CM012459.1, read on the forward strand.
TTTAGCTGACGTGAGCGGAGTTCCTCAGGGATCCGACCTGGATCCCCAAATGTTTCCTCTGACCCGTCTCTGACCCGTCTCTGACTCGTCTCTGACTCGTCTCAGACCTGTCTCTGACCCGTCTCAGACCTGTCTCTGACCCGTCTCTGACTTGTCTCTGACTTGTCTCTGACTCGTCTCAGACCTGTCTCTGACCCGTCTCTGACTTGTCTCTGACTCGTCTCTGACCCGTCTCTGACTCGTCTCTGACCCGTCTCATACTCGTCTCTGACCCGTCTCATACTCGTCTCAGACCCGTCTCTGACTCGTCTCAGACCCGTCTCTGACTCGTCTCTGACCCGTCTCTGACTCGTCTCTGACTCGTCTCAGACCCGTGTCTGACCCGTCTCAGACCCGTCTCAGACCCGTCTCAGACCCGTCTCAGACCCGTCTCTGACCCGTGTCTGACCCGTCTCTGACCCGTCTCTGACCCGTCTCTGACTCGTCTCTGACCTGTCTCAGACCCGTCTCTGACCCGTCTCTGACTCGTCTCTGACTCGTCTCTGACCCGTCTCTGACTCGTCTCTGACCTGTCTTTGACTCGTCTCTGACTCGTCTCTGACCTGTCTCTGACCCGTCTCTGACTCGTCTCTGACCCGTCTCTGACCCGTCTCAGACCCGTCTCAGACCCGTCTCTGACCCGTCTTTGACTCGTCTCAGACCCGTCTCTGACCCGTCTTTGACTCGTCTCTGACTCGTCTCTGACTTGTCTCTGACTCGTCTCTGACCCGTCTCTGACCCGTCTCTGACTCGTCTCTGACTCGTCTCTGACTCGTCTCTGACTCGTCTCTGACTTGTCTCTGACTCGTCTCTGACTCGTCTCAGACCTGTCTCTGACTCGTCTCAGACCTGTCTCTGACTTGTCTCTGACTCGTCTCTGACCCGTCTCTGACCCGTCTCTGACTCGTCTCTGACCCGTCTCATACTCGTCTCTGACCCGTCTCTGACCCGTCTCTGACTCGTCTCTGACCCGTCTCATACTCGTCTCAGACCCGTCTCTGACCCGTCTCTGACTCGTCTCTGACCCGTCTCTGACTCGTCTCTGACTTGTCTCTGACTCGTCTCTGACTCGTCTCAGACCTGTCTCTGACTCGTCTCAGACCTGTCTCTGACTTGTCTCTGACTCGTCTCTGACCCGTCTCTGACCCGTCTCAGACCCGTCTCTGACCCGTCTCTGACTCGTCTCTGACCCGTCTCTGACCCGTCTCAGACCCGTCTCTGACCCGTCTCTGACTCGTCTCAGACCCGTCTCTGACTCGTCTCTGACTCGTCTCTGACTCGTCTCTGACTCGTCTCTGACTTGTCTCTGACCCGTCTCTAACTCGTCTCTGACCCGTCTCTGACTCGTCTCAGACCCATGTCTGACTCGTCTCTGACTCGTCTCTGACCCGTCTCTGACCTCGTGTTCTGAATGAATCTACTTCCACTCGGAACGTTCAAATGTTCTGAGGTGTAAATGGAACGACTTTTCTCATTTGCCCCGCCCACTAGATGGAGATGGTCACTTCCTGGAAAGAACCCGGCGTCCAGTCATCTCAAGACATCTGGTAATGATGTCATCACCTGCACTGCTCACTGCTGCCCCAGCGGCGAGGCGGACGTCCCAGCAGAGGTCGAGCGGTCGCTCTAGAACAGAGGTTTCGGCAGTGGAAAGGCCACGCCCCCTAACAGATTTTTCAAAACGATGACCGATCTGATCGCAGAGTGGAACGCTCAGAACTCCGTTCATGTTTGTTATGAAGTTCTTTGACGGACGCCTCGTGGTTACCCGGTAAACTGAGCTGGAAACGGCGCCGCCTGCTGGTCACGCAGAGATGGACATAAACGTTCCATCCCAGATCTGGGTTCATGAAAACTTCTGACTGAAACCTGATCCGGGTCGGGGGTGGAGCTCCTCTCTGAGCGCTGTTTATCTGCTGCTGTGGCCTGGAACGTGTCGCTCGCTCGCTCGCTCTGCGGTTCCCCCGACCACATGCCAGCCCCTCCCTGCTCCCACGGCCGGGGGCGGTCTGGCTGTCAGATGACGGTCCCGGGGTGAGGCTGGGGGTTTTTGGCTGCTGTCATCACGACTGCTGCCGTTCAGGCGGGGGGTTCTGTGCAGACACCAAACCCTAATAGCATGGGGGGGGGGGGGGGGGTCATTCCTGTGCAGCTTTGGTGGCTCCTGTAAAAGTTCGGCTCGGTCCAAACGCTGCCGTTCCTCCCTCAGCAGACGGGCTAAAAATAACCCAGTTGTTTTATAAGCGTGTGGCTTTTAATGGCAGCGTGTAAAAATGTGTTTCGTGTTAACAGCTTTGCTGCACACGTCTGCCCGCCTCAGAACAAATTGAGATGGCAAACGCCCGTTTGATGGGCAGCCACTGACGGCAGCGCCGGCGCCCACAGACCCCCCCCCCCCCTCACAGCCCCCCCACACGGATGCATCAGGGCTCCATCGGGCCATTGGGGGGGGGGGGTTCCATGTGACCTTTACCGCCCTCTCTGTCGTCACCCCCCCCCTGAAGAAGACCAAAGTCCTGAAATGATGACAGAACATTTCATCAATGAACCCGATCAGGATTCTATTTATAGATCTGTCTGTGTTACTTTATTTTCTCATGTTTGACATTTTCTGATATTTGGGGATTTTTCTCAAGTTTTTTTTATCATTTTTCTTACATTTTCTTTACTCAATCTCTTCATTTTTGTAACTTTTCTCAAAAGTTTGAACTTTTCTTTTGTCCCTTTTCTCATGTTTCTTCTCTTTTACTCTGTTTTGGTTCTGAGAAGTGTTCATAGTTCTGATGGAAGCACCAACATGACTCTGGTGGGGTCATGGACCCCCCCGCCCACAGCTGTTGGGCTCGTGGAGGAGGCGCAGGAACGGCGCCCGCCGCTCTGTTTGGGTTGTGGCCTGTGCAGTTCAGAGCGTGGGTTATTCTGGGAGCGGGTCGCGGGCCCGTCTTGGAGGTTCCTGCAGCGTGGGTCGTCTCTGCAGCGGTGATGCAACCAGAAGGCCGGCTCCGTGACGCACTTCACTGGGAAACCCCTTCCTGATTCCCAACGCTCCGGGCCGGACCGCTGCCAGCAGCCTGTGGTCCGGAGAGCGCGGTCAGATCCGGCACCGCAGGTCTGACAGCAGCTCCGAGCCGCGGTCTGGTGACGCCGCGAGGAACGAGAACGACGCAGAAACAAACGGAGGAAAGGAAAACAGAGAGTCTATTTTCATCCAGAGACGGATAAAAACAGAACGTGGACCCGGATCTGATGACGCAGCCACGCACGACACACCTGGACAGGTGAGTCCATCAGAGGAACGTCTACCTGACTCCCTCCTGATACACCTGTCCTGACGGTCCACTCCGCTCATCCATCAAGCCTTCAGTCTAAACCGTGAAGCTGAAGCCCCGCCTCCTTTTGTTTCTGTTTTTACAACATTCTCATCTCTCTCACGACTTTCTAAGCTTTTAGGATTCTTTAACTCGTCGTTTTTTGACCTGCTGGCTGTTCAGATAATCCAGAGTCTGCAACCCTCGGAACCGGACCCAAACTGGTCCTCGGGACGCATCAGTTCCGGGACCCTAACCCAGTACCGGTACCCTAACCAGTTCGGGCCAGGTTGGGGTTGGGATGAGAGTGTTAGCTTTTAAATTTCTGGATGTTTATCTTTATGTTCCAGAAGTTCTGCCGGTCCTCCTCCGCCCCGTTCTCCTCCTGGACCGTACGGTGTGGTGGACTGGTCTCCGGGCTGGACTGGGCTAAAAGACCGTTTAATCCACATTTATTTACTGTATAGAAAACCCTGATCAACATTCCTTATTTTTTTGAACTTGTCCCGTTCAACAGCTGATCAGAGCCTCTTGGACAGATTTTAATGTCCCAACAGGAGTTTATTGAGTATAAACTCCTGTTGTATTTCATGCTAGAGTTTATTCATGTTGGTTATGTCCCCCCCCCCCCCCCCCCCAACCCCCAACCCCCAACCCCCAACCCCAGAAGAACAACCCGCCACCACCCGGCCCACCAAGCATCCTCCTGCCCCGCGCCAGGTACGAGCCAGGGCCCCCCAAGGGAGACCCACTCCAGACAACCACCCGCCTCCAGGGGGTGATCAGGGCAGGGGCCACCAACCCTCACCCAAGAGAGGGACACCCAAGAGAAATGGAGGTCCCAGAGGAGTGATGTAATCAAGGCCCGACCAGGAACACCCACAGTTGGAGTTCCTGGAGAGGCCCAGTTCTCGAGAGCAAGGACTGGAACCCGAACCACAGAGACCTGGACACCCCCTGGCTCTGATGTGATTTGATCCCCTGCTCTAGATCTTAAATCTCGGGGATCCCACTCCCAGTGTGGAGAGGAGGCCGCTGGGCCCAGGACACTGGCACCCAAGAGACAAGACCACCAGGCCGAGGGTCCCCGCCCCCCCACCGGGGATGGGGTAGGGGACAGAAGGTGGAAGGTCCCACCTTCCTTGTGTGATGCATGCGTGTTTGTTTGTTAGAGTGTATATTTTGAGGTGTTAGAGGTGTGTGTACTAAAGGGTGCAGTTAAAATTGGTGAGTAGAGCCTTGACAGGACATCTGATCACTCACAGTGATGCCCCGTCACCCTCTCACCAACCGCCCTACATGTCTATGGTGCGGTTAAAACTGGCGGGGAGGGCGCTGAGAGGACATCTACTGCAGTAGTAGTAAACCCCACGCCCCCCACCTCTAAAGGGAGGGAGGAGCCAAGAAGGAGCCCCGCCCCCAAGCACCTCTCCAGTGGATGCACTTGTCAGGCACGAACGGGACCGAGGCGGCTGGACCAGCTGTGGCCCCGTATCTAACGGGACCCCTGCTCCCCACGGAAAGCCCCCCCATCAGACAGCAGTTTGTTAAACAAAATGTTAATTTTTACTGTGTCTACCTTGCCAGTGAGTGACAGGGGCCGGTCGATCGTCCTGAATGCTTTTTAGCATGGGGTGTAATTTAACTGCACCAGTTCTTGCAGTTTTGGGGTGAAATGAACGCCCAGATATTTGATATTTCCTGATTTGACCGGTATGGAGAGTGTTTGCTTAGAGTTACTGTTTAGTGATAATAAAACGGATTTATTCCAATCAATCGAGTATTCTGAGATGGAAGAGAATTCATTAATGATCGTTAACGTGATTTATGTCAAAAAAGTGATATGTCATCTGCATAGAGACGGATCTAATGGTTGTCATGTTTTGTTTTAATGTTCTCATTCTGTCTTATTGCTGCAGCCAGAGGCTGAATATCAATATTTCAGTCCAGCAGAGGAATCACTTTTTTAACATGAAATCGATGCCCCCCTCCCCCCCATCTGTCTGTTTCCTTCTGTGTAGTCATGGAAACCGTGTGGGCGTGGCCGTCTGAGCGCTCTTTGATCTGACCTGAAATCTTCAAACACACTTATGGGCTCAGACGTTAGAAACTGGGGGGTGGAGCCATCACGGGGGGGTCTCTAACCGCTCGGTAATTGCTGTTGTGCTGCCGCTCAGCAGTGAAAGCAGACTCACCTGAGCAGGTGAGCGGCACACGTGGGATTACCGAGTCCTTTGATGTCCTCTGTGCTGACGGCCCCCCCTTTTGTTCAGCTGATGACATAATGACACCCCGCCCCCCCATCCCGAGCCGCCGGCATGTTTATGATAGTTAAGACAATTACAGCAGACAGAACGGCTGATTGTCCCACTAAACGGGGGGCGGGGCTTAAGCATCATTGTTGTGAAACTTTGTGAGGGTCGAGTTTGAGCGTCTGGATCTCTGCAGGATCGTCTGTTGCTATCTTAACGGTTATTACAGAAACACCTTACTGTCATCCAGCCAAGCTCCGCCCACTCAGCTGCTGGAATCATGGTAGAGTCGACCAATAACCTCCGAGATCCACGGCTGGAACCAGAACAAGGTTCTGAAGGATCCTGGTTCAGACACCAGGTCTTTGAAGAAGCCTCAGGTTCTGGATTTCTGGAATCTAGTCCATCCTCATGTTGATGAAGTGGATCCTGTCTGGTGCAGGTCAGAGGTCACATGACTGACAGTGGCTAGGAAGCCCCCCCACCCCCCCTTTTTTTCTGGGTCCTGGTCTGGTCAGCAGAAGAAAGTTGGAGTAGAGACCGGAGGAAAGAGATGAGAAGAACCTCAGAATAATCAGAGCTGAAGATGATTGTTTTCTGTTGGGCTGGTTCTATATATAGAAATAAATCTAGTAGATAACCAGTCTGAGGGAAGACTCATGTGAGCTGATTCCATTATTGAGACTCAGAACACAGAAATGAACTTCATTCCACAGAGATGGTTCTGAACAGAAGACCGACTCAGCGGTTCTGATGACCCAAACCAGGCCGAAGCTTTGAGTCTCTCTGCTTCTGCAGGCGGTTCTGGTGTCTCAGCTGGACCTCAGTGACGTCAGCCCCCCAATGTAGGGTCTCCCAGAACCCATGAGGGTCCGATACCCTCTCCACATCCTCTCCAGACTGTTCCTTACGGTCGATGAACGGGGTCACCGGGTCAAATGGTAGGATTTGAACCAAATCCCCACCCCCACCCCCGCCCCCACCCGCACCGGTCAAACAGAACCTGAAAATATCTGAACCAAAACATGAAAAGAAGCACAGAGAAACTTCAAGAAACCCTGAGAACCAGACGCTGACAGACAGCTGTGGATGACTGAACTGACAGGGTCACAGGACCAAATCTTCACAGTACCCCTCCCCAAAAGGCCACATCCCAGATGTCCAAAGACCTGAGAAGAGAGACCTGGCGAGGGATCAGGTGTCATAATCTCTACGTACTTTATGTGTTCCCAGAATGCATCAGAGTTCTTTATAAATAAAGGTTTATTGAATAAACGACTTGATTCAAAAACCTTTGGACTTGACCGTGGTCCTTCAGAAGACGTGTCACTTCCTGTCAGGAGAACTTCGCCATGGAAACGTGAAGTTAAGCCGATCATCAAACCGTGTTCGTCTATCAAGGCTGGAGAGAGAGGGGGGGGGGGGGGGGGGTCATGTTGGGTCACAGCAGATTCAGGTGCTGGTGGGTGGGGGTGGGGGGTCCAGCCTGCAGCGTTCTTGACCTTACATTGAGGCTCCGCCCACGCCGGGTCTGGACTTTGACTTGCAGATTTACAGCCGCGGGTCTTTGTTTGGACTCACACTTCCTGATGTGTCTTTTCCAAATAAATGGACTCTGGAAAGCGGCTCGGGACACCCGCAGCAACCGGAAAATTCCTGCGAGTGGGAGCCGGTTTGGTGGCGTGTTTATCGTTTTGGAGCAGATGTGGACGGAGATGGGAATACCGCTCAGTGGAGGATATTTATGAGGGAAATCCACACGCTCTGAAAGGTGAAAGTTTTCAAGCAGCCAAAGTCATGAAAGCAGATCCGCTCCGAGTTCTGGAACCAACGGAACCGAACGGATTTACGGCCGGGCCGGAGCAAAGAGCTGACGGTGGAGGTGGGGGACGCCGCCTCACGCTCTGCAGCTGACTTCATCAAAGTCCTGAGAATCTCCTGAGAAGAGAAACAAAGCGCCGCAGCTGCTGCTTTGAAGTCCGGCCTCGCCGCCGCCGCTGTTTGTCTTCTCGCCGCGTGAACCTCCACTCGCTCTTCATCTGTAATTCCTACAACAACACGCTCCGCAGAAGCAACAAACCCCGGCGTTCGTGTCGCTCGGCGCTGCCAAGCACCACAGGTCCACCTCTGCGGTGGAAGGTCGGGACGGAGGCTCTGGCCCTTGATGCTCCAGAACCGAATGTTTTCCTTCTGGGCGTTCACCCCGAGATCTGGGATGAAAGAGGGGGCCGGCGGGTCGGCAGGGAGTCAGCAGATCCGATAGGATCAGAGGGGAGCTGTGCCGTCATCTCAGGTTCTGAGCAGCTGGGAGCGAAGCTGCAGACCGGTCCAGAACTGACCCGGTCCAGAACTGACCCGATGCTGCAGACCGGTCCAGAACTGACCTGATCTGTAGAACGGTCCAGAACTGACCCAATGCTGCAGACCGGTCCAGAACTGACCCGATCTGTAGAACGGTCCAGAACTGACCCGATGCTGCAGACGGGTCCAGAACTGACCTGATCTGTAGAACGGTCCAGAACTGACCCAATGATGCAGACCGGTCCAGAACTGACCCGATCTGTAGAACGGTCCAGAACTGACCCGATGCTGCAGACCGGTCCAGAACTGACCCGGTGCTGCAGACCGGTCCAGAACTGACCCGGTCCAGAACTGACCCGATACTGCAGACGGGTCCAGAACTGACCTGATCTGTAGAACGGTCCAGAACTGACCCAATGCTGCAGACCGGTCCAGAACTGACCCGATCTGTAGAACGGTTCAGAACTGACCCGATGCTGCAGACCAATCCAGAGCTGACCCGATCTGTAGAACGGTCCAGAATTGACCCAATCTGCAGACCGGTCCAAAACTGACCCGGTGCTGCAGACTGGTCCAGAGCTGACCCGGTCCAGAACTGACCCGATGCTGCAGACCGTTCCAGAACTGACCCGATAGTGGAGACAGGTCCAGAACTGACCCGATGCTGCAGACCGGTCCAGAGCTGACCCGGTCCAGAACTGACCCGATGCTGCAGACCGGTCCAGAACTGACCCGATCTGCAGACCGGTCCAGAACTGACCCGGTCCAGAACTGACCCGGTGCTGCAGACCGGTCCAGAACTAACCCGATGCTGCAGACCGGTCCAGAGCTGACCCGATCTGTAGAACGGTCCAGAACTGACCCGATCTGCAGACCGGTCCAGAACTGACCCGGTGCTGCAGACCGGTCCAGAACTAACCCGATGCTGCAGACCGGTCCAGAGCTGACCCGATCTGTAGAACGGTCCAGAACTGGCCCGATAGTGGAGAACGGTTCAGAACTGACCCGATACTGCAGAACGGTCCAGAACTGACCCGATCTGTAGAACGGTCCAGAACTGACCCGATACTGTAGACCCGATGCTGCAGACCCGATGCTGCAGACCGGTTCCGGACAGACCCAAATACTGCAGAGCAGGTTAGCGGTCTCGTGTTCACCGCGTTGATACTGAGGTTCTCTTTGGGAGGATCCAGATGGATCAGGAATGAATCCGTCAGAGGATCAGAAACAGGAGGAGACGATTGGACGAGGAGAGAGGAGGAACAGGGTCTAGAAGACGGTTGAAGGAGGACATGAGGGAGGAGCCTGCAGAGAAGGTCAGATGGAGAAACTCGATCCATGTTTGGAGTCTGGCTGAAGATCATGAAGACCAGGAAAACGTCAGGAGGAACGCGTGAAGGTTAAAGATGAAGATAAGCATGTCCTGCAGGAGGAGGAGGCGGAGTCTAGTGCTGGCCCCGCCCTCTACAACCAGCTGCTGCACATGTGGAAGCTTTCATTGTGTTAAGTGGAAAAGCATGAGCGCGTCTTCTTCAGCGTCAGGACCATCAGTCATCCGTTTGGAGGCTTCAGTTTCTTCAGAGGAATGGAAACTTCTCCCTCCGGTTCCAGGAGCTGCTCTCAAACAAGGCCGAGCCTTTGTCTGGGTCCGGACGGGCTTGTGATGTCTGCCGGCTCTGATGTGGTCTTTGCTTATGTTTCCACCACATGTGTCCCAGAAGAAGAGCTGCAGCTAAAAATACCTGCTGCTCTATTTTTGACAGCAGGACGGAACATCCCACCTGTGTGGGACGGCGCATCTGGACGGTTCTGCGTCCGTCTCTGGTTCTGGTGCGGTTCAGAACAACCTGGTTCTGGTGGTTTGGAGGCCGGCTCAGTTCTGTCTTTTTATTTCTGCTTAAACGGGTTTGTTGTCAGAAAATGATCACTCGTGGAGTACAGCGCCCTCTGGTGGAACGGATGAGTGATGTGACTGGGAGCCCGGCCAATCAAAGCTCTCCTTCTGACACGACTGCACTCTTCACTCCAGGTGCTTTGTTTCCTAACCTTCTGTGTTCCCTCAGAACCGTTTCCGGGAGACCGACTGCTAACCATCAGTAGACCTTTCATGGAACCGGGGCAGCAGATACTGATGTTCTGTTGGGTCAGAGGGTCACCAGGAAGAAGAAGGATCGAGAGGAGAGATCCGTGGAGATCCACCAGAACCAGGAGCCAGACCAGGTAAACCAAAAGACTCTGAGATCTGCTGCTGATCCTCTGTTTCAGTCTGACCTCAATGCAAAGATGTGCTCAGGCAGGAAATGACCTCACCAATACACGTTTCAAAATAAAATACCTGAAGAAGAAAAAGTACTTTCTGAAATCGAGTCACTCTTGAATTCATACGACTCGTATCGGAGTCATGTGACGGAAGTCATCCAGGTCAGAGAGCACCGAGGTCTGAGCTGAAGCTCAGGAGGGGGTGGAGCCCACCTGGACCAGAACCGGACTTCAGCATCAAAGTGAATCCCAGAATCCCAGCAGAACCTGTTGCATGTTTCTGCTCCAGTCTTCTCCGGAATCTTCTCTGGAATCCGTGACTCGGAGGTGACTAGAGTCTGACTCTCCTGTGGACCACACACACTCCGGAGGACAGGAATGTCGGAATATCTGGGGGGGGGGGGGGGGGGGGGGGGGGGGGTGACAAACCGACTCTTTAGCTTTCCTTATGATTGATCCTCAGAACCTGTGTCTGACCTCTGACCTCATCATGATGTTCTTCATCAGAACCGGGTCTGTTTACAGAACCGGGCCTGTTTACAGACAGTCTCTGCTCAGCTGAGGTCAAACCGCCGCGTCGAGACGACAGTTTACCGAAGAAGGAAAACGAGTGAAGGAGAAGGCAGCTTCAAGTAAAGCAAAGGAGCTGCAGCTCCCTCTGGTGTTCATCAGAGGAATTACACATCAGAACCAGAACACGAACAGAACTCCAGCAGACACTCTGAAACTCACAGAGAAGAATTGGAGACGTTCCACCTGAACCAGACTCCTCCCCCTCTGCACCTCCACCTGCAGACGTGAGCTCTGTGGAAAAAGGCGGTAAAATGCTTGGGGGGGGGGGGGTGTTATTCATAATGGCTGCAGTGATTCAGAGCTAAATTTAGCTCAGGAAGTCTGGGCGGGGCTTGTATTCTCACCAGAGGTATTATTGAGGCGGTGATGTCAGCGTCCCGCCGCCAAACTGGAATGAGAGAACAGTGAATACATTGATACCAGCGGCCTCACAGAACCAGAACCGAGCCGCAGCATCCTCCAGGTCCACACCGGAGAGCTGTGATGAGGGGGAGGAGAAAACTTTATCGACAGGAGCAGATGAACGAGGAAAAAACACAGAGGAAGAACCGTGTGTAAGCTCTTCAGAGGATCAGATGATCCAACTGGACTTTTTGATCATTGATAAATGTTTAAATAAAGTTTTTACAAATGCAAAACTCTCAGTCACTCCTGAAGACCGGGTCACATCCAGAACCTGGACCAGACGGTGCAGAGATCTGCTCTCAGAACATTAACAGTGAAATAACCCCAAAGGTTTTGACTACAGAACCAGCTCAGTGTTCCTGTGGTGGAGTGTCCGCCCTAAAATAGAAAGGTTGTGAGTTCAAATCCAGACCAAAGACTTCAAAACTGAGACCCAGATCATCCCTGCTTGATATTAGCATTAAAGCAGGAATATCAAAGTCAATCACACCAAATCTAAAACTCACCTCAGATCCAACAGGATAAACATTTACTGAACACTTTAAAAACGTAACTTTTTAACACAATTATGAACTAGATACACAGCATTAGCTGCAATAATGCTAGTGTGAATGATGTAAGCTGAATTTGGATGATGAAAAAGCTAATAGCTAAAAACACTAAAGCTAATGGCTAAAAATGCCAAAGCTAACGGCTAAAAACGCTGAAGCTAATAGCTAAAACCCTGAAGTTAATAGCTAAAAACACTGAAGCTAATAGCTAAAAACGCCAAAACTTATAGCTAAAAACACTGAAGCTAATAGCTAAAAACGCTGAAATTAATAGCTAAAAACGCCAAAGCTAATAGCTAAAAACACCAAAGCTAATAGCTAAAAACACCGAAGTTAATAGCTAAAAACGCCTAAGCAAATAGCTAAAAACGCTAAAGCTTATAGCTAAAAACCCTGAAGCTAATAGCTAAAAATCCTGAAGTTAATAGCTAAAAACCCTGAAGCTAATAGCTAAAACGCCAAAGCTAATAGCTAAAAACACTGATGCTAATAGCTAAAAACACTGAAGCTAATAACTAAAAACGTAGAAGCTAATAGCGAAAAACCCTGAAGCTAATAGCTAAAAATCCTGAAGTTAATATCGAAAAACCCTGAAGCTAATAGCTAAAAACGCCAATGCTAATAGCTAAAAACACTGATGCTAATAGCTAAAAACACTGAAGCTAATAGCGAAAAACCCTGAAGCTAATAGCTAAAAATCCTGAAGTTAATAGCGAAAAATCCTGAAGCTAATAGCTAAAAACGCCAATGCCAATAGCTAAAAACACTGAAGCTAATAACTATAAACGCTGAAGCGAATAACTAAAAACGCAGAAGCTAATAGCTAGAAACACTGAAGCTAATGGCTAAAAACGCCAAAAGAAAAAGCTAAAAACACTGAAGCTTATAGCTAAAAACCCTGAAGCTAATAGCTAAAAACGCCAAAACTTATAGCTAAAAACACTGAAGCTAATAGCTAAAAACGCTGAAATTAATAGCTAAAAACGCCAAAGCTAACAGCTAAAAACACCAAAGCTAATAGCTAAAAACACCGAAGTTAATAGCTAAAAACGCCTAAGCAAATAGCTAAAAACGCTAAAGCTTATAGCTAAAAACCCTGAAGCTAATAGCTAAAAATCCTGAAGTTAATAGCTAAAAACCCTGAAGCTAATAGCTAAAAACGCCAAAGCTAATAGCTAAAAACACTGATGCTAATAGCTAAAAACACTGAAGCTAATAACTAAAAACGTAGAAGCTAATAGCGAAAAACCCTGAAGCTAATAGCTAAAAATCCTGAAGTTAATAGCGAAAAACCCTGAAGCTAATAGCTAAAAACGCCAATGCTAATAGCTAAAAACACTGATGCTAATAGCTAAAAACCCTGAAGCTAATAGCTAAAAATCCTGAAGTTAATAGCGAAAAATCCTGAAGCTAATAGCTAAAAACGCCAAAAGAAAAAGCTAAAAACACTGAAGCTTATAGCTAAAAACCCTGAAGCTAATAGCTAAAAATCCTGAAGTTAATAGCTAAAAACCCTGAAGCTAATAGCTAAAAACGCCAATGCTAATAGCTAAAAACACTGATGCTAATAGCTAAAAACACTGAAGCTAATAGCGAAAAACCCTGAAGCTAATAGCTAAAAATCCTGAAGTTAATAGCGAAAAACCCTGAAGCTAATAGCTAAAAACGCCAATGCTAATAGCTAAAAACACTGAAGCTAATAGCTAAAAACACTGAAGCGAATAACTAAAAACGCAGAAGCTAATAGCTAGAAACACTGAAGCTAATGGCTAAAAACGCCAAAAGAAAAAGTTAAAAACACTGAAGCTTATAGCTAAAAACCCTGAAGCTAATAGCTAAAAATCCTGAAGTTAATAGCTAAAAACCCTGAAGCTAATAGCTAAAAACGCCAAAGCTAATAGCTAAAAACACTGAAGCTAATAACTAAAAACGTAGAAGCTAATAGCGAAAAACGCCAAAAAAATAGCTAAAAACTCTGAAGGTTTGATTTGATTTTCTTCATTTGCACATACATAAAATGCAAAACAACTGAAATACATCCATGCAGGAGAGAGTGAGAAGATGTACACAGGTCTCATACCCCCCACCCACCCCAGCAAGAAAACACAATCATGCAACAGAAATGCGTAAATAGTAAAAATGTTACATTTGACCTCATTCACACTTTTTGAAACAGTTTATAAAAGTAAGCTCAATTTTCCTAGTTTAATTGTAAAATGTCTGTAACAAAGAAAAAGATTTAAGAGAACAGTTGTGATTATTCTAAAGTATTCTGGTTGATGGTCGTTCCACAAAAAGGAAGATAGAAATCATCACAGCGTCTGGTTGGATAAACATGAACATCAGAAGAAACTTAAACATGAAGACACAGACACAATATGTATTAATAAAGAGGTCCAAAAACAGATCCTTGTGGAACTCCACAAACTGACTCACCTCTATTTGACCTTTGATTTTTAATGATCAAAGGTCCAACTCATGATTACATGAGATCCTCTTTCTGTTTGGAGGTGAACTCGTTTTCAAGCACCGTAGAAAACAAGAGCAGATCAGGATTCAGTCGATGATTCTGAAATTTTATCAGCTTCGGTTCTTTTAGGTCTGCAACCGTTTAAGTCAGTGGCTGAATTATTGAAGAAGCTGCTCATGTGGTCATGACCTTCATCATCATCTGCATCACCTCATCCTGTGCTGCTGGATCAAAATGACTTCAACTGGTTTGATTTAGACTCTGGGTTGGTGACATTGTTCTTGCTGCTGGTGGATGAAGCACCAACATCTGGAGAACATTTGTTAAAGCCATTAGCAATATCAAAAGGGTCGTTATGTCTTTGCTCCATCAGAAAAATTAGGTGGTAAAGGCCTGGAAACCTTCTGTTGTGTAGTACCTCACTCATGGTATTCTTCATGTTTTTCCAGTCATTCTGAGTAATACTTCTGATTCTTGTACATTTAAATGATGTGGGACTTATAAAAACTTTATATTTAAATTCTTTTTTGTGATAGAAGACTTTCTATTGCAGGTATAAACCAAGGCTTCTCACATGTGTCCCTTTTTTCTTTGCATATAAGAGAAACATTGATTAAACAAAACATGAAGAATGTTCATGAACGATTGATAGTCTTCTCAGCATCTTCATGCTTGTACTCTTCATCCCAAAACGTTTTGACCAATGATGTTCTGAGAAGCTCTTATTTTTTAAAACAAATTGCGACACATCGAGTGAAACTAAAGTCGTAGAAGAACTCGTTATCCTTGTTGGCTCATCAATGAGAGGAAGAAATGATTTTGTTTAAACAATATTACACTGTAGAGCTGACTTCATCATTTAGAATGTTGATATTGAAATCAATAAAACTGCAGGTTTGATGTTCAGCACTAAAAACAGAACATTACTATCTAATGATGAGAACTGATGCAATAACCAATCACATTTTTGGTAAGCTTTGTATATAATTTTAGGTGAAATCTTTTTACTCTTGTTGATTGATTTTTAAAATATATTAAAGGCTACAGCATTGTAATATGAACATGTAGCATCTGTCATCTTGTTTAGACCGTTTTCTTCTGGATCAATGAAATCAATCAATGATTTGTCCATTTTGTCTGTAACAGGACTTGAATCCACATCATTTACAGTCAGACCTGGTCAAACTGACATGAAATCAAACTGACATGAAATCAAACTGGCATCAAGCTGTGGTCAGATCGTGGAAGGACAACAAAGAGTTGGTCATGCTAAACAGCTAAACAGCTTCTTCTCTCGGTTTGAGTCTACAGCACAACTCCCAGCCACATCACCTAATATCCCTGCTCAAGCCACAACAACCTCCTGCACCCCTCCCCTCACTCTTCAGGTTGCTGAAGTAAGACGGGTTCTCCAAACTGTTAACCCCAGGAAGGCCACAGGCCCAGATGGAGTTCCGGGAAAAGTCCTCAAGGCTTGTGCTGAGCAGCTAGCACAGGTCTTCACCGACATCTTCAACCACTCTCTGCAACAGGCCTACATCCCAGCCTGCAATAAATCTGCCACCATCATCCCGATCCCCAAAAAAACAACCTCAATGACTTTCGCCCCATTGCACTCACCCCAATCATCACCAAGTGCTTTGAGAAACTGGTTCAAAAACATATCAAAGCCTGCCTCTCCCCTTCCCTGGATCCCCACCTGTTTGCCTACCGCTCCAACAGATCCACTGAAGATGCGGTAGCCATCACCCTCCACTCAGCTCTGACCCACTTGGAGAAACAGGGGAGCTACGTCAGGATGCTATTTGTCGACTACAGCTCCGCCTTCAACACAATAATACCGGACATCCTAATCCCCAAGTTAACCAACCTGGGGCTCCCACCACCCACCTGCTCATGGATCAAGGACTTCCTAGTGAACAGACCCCAGCAGGTGAAACTGGGTCAACACCTCTCGTCAGTCAGAACACTCAGCATCAGCTCCCCCCAGGGCTGTGTGCTGAGCCCACTCCTGTACTCACTCTACACATCTGACTGCAGTCCCAGCCACCCCGAGAACCTCATTATCAAGTTCGTGGACGACACAACTGTGGTGGGACTGATAACCGGAGACAACGAGACGGCCTACATGGAAGAAGTCCGGAAACTCGGAGAGTGGAGTGCTTCAAACAACCTGGCACTGAACGCCTCCAAAACAAAAGAAATCATTCTGGACTTCCGCCGTAATAGAGGCACCCACACACCGCTGGAGTTAAACGGCGAACAGGTGGAGCAGGTGGAGTCATTTAAATTCCTCGGTGTCCACATCTCTGCAGATCTCTCCTGGAAAGCCAACACCCACGCCCTAGTCAAAAAGGCCCAGCAGCGGCTGCACTTCCTGAGGGTGCTCAGGAAGCAGCGACTCCACCAAAAGCTGCTTTCTACCGCTCCACCATAGAGAGCCTGCTGACTTACGCCATGTCAGTCTGGCACTCTAGCTGCGTGGTGGCCGACAGGAAGAGGCTGCAGAAAGTGACAAACGCAGCCCAAAAAATCATCGGCTGCCCTCTGCCACAATGGCTTCCATCTTACACCTCCCGCTGCCTCAACAGAGCCAGAAACATTGTTAAGGACAAAACCCACCCTGGTCACCACCTCTTCAAACTGCCGCTCTGGCAGAGCGGTACAGGGCCATACCAGCCAGAACAAACAGACTAAGGGACAGCTTTTTTCCAAAAGCCGTTACTGCACTAAATGTAAATAATAAGCAATAAACCCCGAATACCTGCACATCAATATGCAACTGTTGCACATCCGTTCTGTCTCCCGTACTTTACTTCTGATGCTCAGCTTGTTTGCACATACCTGTTTTTATTTGCACATATCTGTATAGTTAGGTGTCCTCCTTCTATTTATTTTGTATTTTATTACTCTTTCCTGTTTGTGTTTTGTATTTTTTTGTCCACAACGGTGTGAGCTGTACCTAAATTTCATTGTGGCATCCACAATGACAATAAAGGCATTCATTCATTCATTCATTCATTCATTCATGCAGTCGTTCCATTTTCCCGCTCTTCTCAATTGTGGAAGAAGTTCTTTCAACTTTCTCAGAGAAATCCTTGTTGATGAAGATGCTTGATCCTTAGAAAAACTTTACTCTCTTCAGTATTTCTTGTTTGTCCTTGAATGAGGGATACAAGGCCGGTGATGCGGCGGTGAGGCGGCGGTGAAACCACCAGCATGAGGCGTGTTCACGAAACATGTAAATCCGGTGAATCTTGTCTTTCACAGCTCGATTCCCATAAAGAAAGACTTCATGTCATTTTTCATTTCTCCTTCAGGATCCATTTCAAAGATTGAAGGACAGTAACAGAGAGTGACCCGATCACTGCCTGATCCAAGGTTCTGATTGGTTAAAACTGAACCTGCTCTAAACTGACAGGTGTGAATGCTGAAACCTTCCAGCATCGATCATGACGTCAACACGTCTCTGTTCTTCTTCATCTGATCCACAGAGTCTGAGCCGGACCCCTCCAGAACCTTCTGGTCCCGACCCGGTCAGCTGAACAAACGGCCGATCGGCTCACAAAGGGCCCGGTTCTTCTGACGTTCTCTGAGGTCAGACCTGGCGTGCCACGCCCACATCTCCTCAGCTGTGTTGGCTCCCCCGTGACCTTTGACCTTCTGGATCTGTTTTTATTTCAGTCTCCGTTTTTCTGGATTTCTTTTCTTTCTTTGTCTAAATTTCAGAACGTGACGCCATCAGAATCAGAACCGAGGTCCAAAGCAGTTCCTTACCTTCTTCATCCTGCTGGAGGCCACCAGGTGAAGTCCAGAACCCAGACCCACATGGTCCAGAGGATCAGATTCAGCCCCCCCCCCAGCGTCTGACTCAGTCACTTCCTGTCTGTCCTCCTGAAGGTCAGTTCCAGCTTCACACTGTGTCCATCACAGCTGCTCCACCAGAACCTTTCTGCTCAGAGGGGGTTGCACCAGAACTCCTCAGTGTGCATCCGGAGGCCTCAGAACCAACCTCATCAGCAGTCCCATACCATGACACCACCACCGCCAGGACGCAGAGCAGGTTGGATCTGTGGAATCGGCTCGGTTCTGAGGAAACACAACAGACAGACTGAGGATGGACCCGTCAGGACCCGTCCAATCAGAAGCCAGCGGCTCATCAGACAGTCGTGACCGTCCTCCTGCTGGCTCACTAACGAGCGCTGACCTTAACGAGCTTAACGAGAACAGACAGACTGGAGACGGGAGTCTGACGGGAGGATCAGAACCTGAACTTAACGGACAGACGGGGGGGGGGGGGGGGTTGACCACAGTTTGACAGCATGTATGGGGGGGGGGGGGGGGGGGGGGGGGGGGTGACTGAGCTGCAGCCTGATGAATATTCTCTGGAACTGATGGTCCAACAGAGGACACATGGATCCTGATGTGGTTCTCTGAGACGACGTGATCTTCATCCTGGTGGACTTGATGAAGATCCGGCCGAGGATCCTCTGGACCTTCAGAACTCCGAGTCTGCAGACAGATGAAGACCAGAACTCTGGATTTACTGAAACAGCTTTTGTTAGGACGGTATCCCATCATGCACCTGCACCTGCACCAGAACCTCCAGTTCTGCCTGAAGGCCGGGTCCGGGTCCGATCAGAACCGAGCCGGCGGCCGCTGATCACTGTGACCCACTTCATCAGAACCGGGCCGTCCATCACACCTCCTAACTCCTCTGCAGGTGAACTGTGACCCCTGCGAGCATTGTTTGACCTTCCACGCCGTTCATCAAACCCTCGGCGCCATCGGCTTGTCCAATCGAGCTGCTGCGTGGTTAGTCGATTATAATCAATACAAATATCAGGCTCCTCCTACTCGTGGGATAGAGAAAGGCGTACCTCAGGGCTCAGTACGAGGTCCCATCCTCTTCTCTATCATTATGCTGACGACACTGGCATCTTCTGCTGAAGCTTTTCATGTTTTACATTCTGCTCGTAACCTGGTTCAGTCAAAGAACAAAGATGCTCTGCTGGTTTGAAATGTGCATCAGACCGGGGGGCGGGGCATCAGAGCAGAAGGTTATGAAACAGTGACGAGCGCCTCCTGTCATCTCTATTTATGGACCAGAACATCTTATCTGAAATCTGCACGTAGCTGTCTGCCAGCAGGACCAATCAGCAGACAGGAAGTCCCCCCCCCCCCGGCTGCAGACGCTCTTTCAGCCACGTCCACGCCGCTCTCACTTCCTGTCACGAGGAGCAGCTGATTGAAGACATTTATGACCTCCCCCCCACTGCTGGCCTAAATGAGAGGCGGTTCCAGAACCGATTCCATCAGAGGATCGTTCTGTCTGCAGATCAGGAGAGGTTGCTGGAGCCTATCCCAGCTACAGGAGGGTTCTCCTGTCCATCACAGGGACACTGTCGACAGAACCCCCGTGAAGACACACAAACTGAACCCGAACCCTCTGTCTGTGTGCAGAGTGCTGACCGCTACTCCACCGGCACGGTGGGCGGGTCAGAGGTCGGCTGCAGTTGTTTCATGATGTTACTACCCTCTGTTATCACCTTCTTTCTCTCAGTAAACGCTTTCACCGTCTGCGCAGTTGGTCTGTGAGGATCAAGTGGTTATGCTGCGCCTGCGCAGTCTCCAGCAGATGAAGCTCCAGCTTCATCAGACCCTCATCCTCCTCGGAGCAGATCTGGTCCTCCTCCTGGCGCCTCCTCTGGGTGTGGAGGCTCGGCGCTGACAGCTCCTCTTCCTTGTTTTGACTGTGAGGAGACGTTTGGACTCCGTGACCTGATCACTGCAGACAGTCTGGCTGCTGCGCAGGAGCGCCACGCCGCAGCGGGAGCGCCACGCCGCAGCGGGAGCGCCACGCCGCAGCGGGAGCGCCACACTTGGATGCTCCTAGATTATTTGTGATCCACTTGGGTTTTTTCTGGATCAGTATAGATCATACATGATCCACCTGGATCATTCTGTGTTCTCTTGAATTTTTTATGTTCTGCTTGGATCCACTTGTATTCTCCTGGATTCTTGTGATCCGTTTGTATTCTTGTGATCCGGTTGTGTTCTTGTGATCCACTGGTATTCTCCTGGATTCTTGTGATCCACTTGTATTCTTCTGGATTCTTGTGATCCACTTGTATTCTCCTGGATTCTTGTGATCCACTTGTATTCTCCTGGATTCTTGTGATCCACTTGTGTTCTCCTGGATTCTTGTGATCCACTTGTTTTCTTGTGATCCACTGGTATTCTCCTGGATTCTTGTGATCCACTTGTATTCTCCTGGATTCTTGTGATCCGTTTGTATTCTTGTGATCCGGTTGTGTTCTCCTGGATTTTTGTGATCCACTTGTATTCTTGTGATCCGTTTGTATTCTTGTGATCCACTGGTATTCTCCTGGATTCTTGTGATCCACTTGTATTCTTGTGATCCACTTATGTTCTCCTGGATTCTTGTGATCCACTTGTATTCTTGTGATCCACTTATGTTCTCCTGGATTCTTGTGATCCACTTGTATTCTTGTGATCCACTTATGTTCTCCTGGATTCTTGTGATCCACTTGTATTCTTGTGATCCACTTGTATTCTCCTGGATTCTTGTGATCCACTTGTTTTCTTGTGATCCACTGGTATTCTCCTGGATTCTTGTGATCCACTTGTATTCTCCTGGATCTCCCTCAGAGCTTCATGAACTCCATCAAGCTTCTAAGAGTTTGATTCAGATGAAGAAAGTTTCAGGTTTAGGTTTGATCAGATTTTGAAAATTTATTATTTTTGGTCAAAATTTAAATAACTTCCTTTAAAGTTATTGTAAATAACAAAGTGTCAATAAAGTTTTATCTAATTTTCTAATCAATTTCCGTTTTTGTGAAGGAATTTGTTGTTTTCCAGGAGAAAAACCGTCTGGTTCCAGCTCTCAGAACCAGAACTTTTATCTCTGACCCCCCCCAGAGGATAAATGTCCTCTGTGTGCGACGCCGCGGCCTCGGCGCCGCTGACAGTCCGTCTCATCAGAACCCGATCTGTCCCTGACCCGGTTCCTGTCAGAGGGAAAGCCTGGGTGGTCCAGCAGCGCCCCCCAGTGGACCGATGGTCTCATGAGCATCAGGACAGAGCTCCGACCGCTCTGGACCTGCTGACACCGTCACCAGAACCTGCTGACACCGTCACCAGAACCTGCTGACACGGTCACCAGAACCTGCTGACACGGTCACCAGAACCTGCTGACACGGTCACCAGAACCTGCTGACACCGTCGGCACAGTAAAAGTATATTGAGAAGTTTGTACCCATGCAGTAAGAACCTCCCGGGTCAACATGTTCTCTGCATGTTTGAGGAGCACAGAGGAACTTCATGGAAAAACCTGGAGCCGGAAGAGACCGTCAAGGAAGGGGCGGGGCAGAAAAGAATCCAGGTGTAACCCCCCCCCCCCCCCCCCCCCCCGACGTGTTACCTTTCTGAGGATGGATCATCGTATCGGGTTTTGGTTCCTATTGGATACCAACAGACTTGGACAGACTGGTTGACCTTTAACCCCCCAGAACATGAACTGTTCCCCGGACCCGGCCCGGCCTGCAGGTCCAACCGGATCCAGTTCTGGGCTTCTGCTCTGTGCGGATGAAAAGCCTGACACCAGGTTCTGATCCGAGATTCCAGGGCTCAGAACCGGTGCTGCAGTTAGAAAATCCTCTCCAAACAAACCCCATCAAACCCAGTCGAGCTCAGACCACCAGAACCCGTTTGTGTGGACTTTTTGGTTCTGTCTCCAACGTTTGGTACCAACAGCATCAAGAACTTCAGAACTGTCCTGCTGCAATCTCCAGGTTCTGATGATCCATAAGGATGTTCCTGATGACATCATCAGATCCACAGACCCGTTGTGTGGACGGACTGTACCATCTCATCTCAGCGAGACCCGTTTGGGTCGGTTCTGGCTGACACCCCCCCCACAGGGAGACCCGTTTGGGTCGGTTCTGGCTGAGACCCGTTTGGGTTGGTTCTGGCTGAGACCCATTTGGGTCGGTTCCGGCTGACAACCCCCCACCCCCCCCCCCCCACACACACACAGTGAGACCCGTTTGGGCCGGTTCTGGGTCAGTGAGGCTCACAGACGTGTGTGGTCAGAACTTCTTTATTTCCCGCTCCGGTTCTAGAAGAAGGTGTTGGGCCTCTTGGTGGTGAAGCGCGGCTTGTGCTGGCGGCGCAGGACCCGGTGCGGCAGCGGGAACTTGATCTTGGAGTCCTGCGGGGAAACGGGTCACGGGTCAGACAACAGAACCAGCGCCGAGCTCGCTTGTGGCCAGCTTCAGAACCGCCGGGCGTCAGGATGGACGCCTGAACCCGGAAGAGGAGTCTGGCGTTTCTGTGGCGGGTGTTAATCCGGAGCGGCCGGCGGCGAGGCCGTCCGGAGAGAGACCCGCCCCCGGCGGCGCCAGTACTCACGTGGAACTGCTTGATGGCGGGTCGGCGGCACTTGTTAGCGGCGATCACCTGCACCTTCATGATCTGGATGGCGTGGGCTCGGGCGCGGTGGCGAGCTCCCATGTCTCGATCTGAAAGGCAGAGGGGCGGAGTCAAACGTCCAATCACAGCAGGCTTTGGTGCTTCATCAGAACACGCCCCCTTACATGATGGAGGCGCGGCTTAGTGACAGCAAAGTTTCTCTGAAGCTCAGCAGCTTCTTGAGAGAGTAACACGCTAATGCTATGCTAACAGACACGTTAGCGTTGGGGGCGGAGTCACCTGGACCCCAGAAGACAGGTGAAGCTCTAGTGTCAGTTTCTCTCTCAGAGTTCTGGTACGGTTCTGCCTCTGATCGACTGTTCATGTCATGTAAACCAGTTCAGTGGCCCTGTGGAAGAGTGTCTGCCCTGAGACCTGAAGGTTGTGAGTTCGAATCCAAGCTGAGTCAGATCAAATTGTTGATTGGTTTAATTTCTTAAGTGGATGTAAACTAACTGGCTGTGATCAAACTAAAACATGATTTATCTTCCTTACAAACATCTTCCACTCATTGTGAGTTATTTAACTATTATTTCAGGATCCTGACATGAGGAACCCAGAGATTCTCAGCACGAGAACATAATCGGTTCTCCTGCATATTTACTTCAAAATAAAATATAATATAAAAATAAAAAATGACATGAAACGTGAAACTTTTAAGGCTCAGATCTCATGTTTAAGGAATTATTTTCAAAGTCATGAGTTTGAATCTTTTCAAATGTTTCTATTTCCTACTTCTGTCTGAATTTACAATTCCAACAACAAAATCTCCCAGAAGTCTTTGCAAAAAACTAGCGTGCGTCAATGCTCACTGCATTAGTAAATATAGACCACAATGCATTGCGGTTGAATCCTTTTTGGGTTTCAATGTCTTAACAAATCCTCCACATCGTCCTCCTCATGAAAAGACGCCGTAAAATGTTGGAATTGATTCCAATATCTCACTTTGTGAATTCTGGGATGTCATATCTGGAGTTTAGAGAGACGAGAGGGGAGCGGTGAGGGGGGCGTCTGAAGATCAGGGCGCTAGATTCTAGTGGTTCTGGAGAAAGAAACCAAAGCTGATGAGATCCTGAGGACCGTCTGAGTTTAACGTCCTGCTGGAAGATCTCTGGGTTCTGACGGGCCCCGGAGAACCAGAACCTGTTTGAGGGGGCGGGGTCACTCACAGCACTGGGTGACGGCTCCAGACGTGGTCAGGTCTCGGTACTCTCTGTACATGTTGTGAGTGCCGCTGCGAGAGTCGTAGCGCAGCCAGATCCCGAAGTTCTTCACCTTCAGCGGCGACTTCTCGTGCACCTGTGGGGGAGGGAGGCACAGACATACGTTATCGTGACAGGCCGAGGAGCAACAGGAGAACCGGCGACCGCAGCTCCTCAGGACCACACCCACCAGGCCGCAGTAGACGATCTCCCCGGACGCCTTCTTCATCTTCCTCAGCTGGGACACGAAGTACCAGAAGCGGGACTTGGCCACCACGTGGTTGGGGGCGAAGATCCTCATGCGGTACAGAGGGGGGGTGGGGTTCTTGGTGGAGGGCAGCAGCCGCCCAATGACTTTATACTCCCGAAGCTGCAGGTAGATCGGCAGGTGAGTGGGGGTCGGGGGGGGCGGCATGAGGGGGGGTGTAGGTCCCTGAATTCACTTTCAAAGGCCCGGCAGCTCAGAGAAAGGCGACAGAGACCGTTCCTGTCGGCACCCAGGACAGGGCGGCCCCACGGGCAGAGGCCGCCTTTGGGTTAGGGTGCACAGCATCACTGCAGGGGGCCGCGCGGCCTCTGACGTTACCATGACAACAAGCAGCAACACATAGGTTCACCTGCAGGCGAGTTCTGCTCTGAATTCAACAGTTATGTCTCTAATGCTACAAAACGAGCATCAAACATCGCAGAGGAACGCGTTCATGTGGCTCGTGCGTGGAGCTCGGGTCCTAATCCGGGATTATTTTAAACATTATCATCTTTTTATCATGATTTCATTCTGAGCCCACATTTAAACTCTTATTTTGAAAGTTTCGGACATTTAGCGTCAAGCCCCGGATGTAACAAAAGTTCTAACAGGGTCCCAGACTGAGGTTCGGGAAAACTGCAACTGGTTCCGACCCAACAAACTGATGGACTTCTATATAAACGCTCCTACAACAAAAACCCGTCTGAAGCGGGCTCGGGTCCGGACCTGAACCGGACCGACAGCCGCTCCGCTCCGGCGGGACTCCCGTCCACATGGAGCCGCGCCGCCATGTTGTGGAGCCACGAGCGACCGGACGAAAAACATCAAAACTCTCGGTTAATCTGAACGTTAGCGCCCGGTAACCACTCGAACCAACATAGTAAAACTTCCCGCGGTGGTAGCAGCCCCGCGCGGCCCACAACTCGCGGCTAAAAACGTAAATCCAGCCTTCACTTACGGTTCCTGACGCCTTCATGGTGTCGCGCTGACGGCGGCGGAGAAAGAGAAGGCAGCGGAGCGGCGACTGCGCATGTCAGCAACTTCTTCTTCTTTGTGTTTGAGGATGATGACACTGCGCTGCAGCGCCACTATCAGGCCACACCCGGAAACACTTAATAAAATAAAATAAAATAAAATAAAATAAAATAAAATAAAATAAAATAAAATAAAATAAAATAAATAAAATAAATAAAATAAAATAAAATAAAATATAATATAATATAATATAATATAATATAATATAATATAATATAATATAATATAATATAATATAATATAATATAATAAAATAAACTTGGAACATATTTGAAAAATACAGAGAATGTAGTGATTCAACGAAGCATTCTGTGTAACTTTGGTCTTATTCTTTTCATTTTGTGTTTTCTTCTGTTCATTTCTATCAAACTGTGCATTGATTGTTCATTTAAGAGTGTTTCTTTGTTGGTTAGGCTTCTTTCTTCAAACTACAACTCAGACTAACTTGTACTTGTCCACAAAACAATGTCATTTCTTGCTGCTTTCATCCATTTCAGTTTTCTTAACACATTTCCTAAATTCCTAAATGTATCCGTGAACTTTCCAAGTGGTTTGGTACTAGGAACACGATTACTTAGATCTTGTTGATCTGAACTGATCAGATCGAGCCGTGTCTGTAGCAGGATTTCAGTGTGGGAGACGTCATATAAACAATCACGTTTACAGTATAATTGATGAAAATACTATGAAATACTCGCATAACTTTCTTGGAACAATAAATACATTGAAGAGGCTCAGGTGAAAATGGTCACACACATACCCAGCATAGACCCACACAAAGCTTCTCTTGATTCAGATCTTCATCCAGAAAAGTCTCACCTACTCCACTACCGTCTCCTGGAGGGGAACAAACACGTCAGAGAAGGATGATGATGGAATACTCCCACATCATTCTCCCGTTTCAATCCCAGCTGAGGAGTTTCTTCCTGTTTGGAGGTGGAGAGTGGATGAACGTTAGATGTTGAAGTTGATGAGTGGAGGTCAATGCTTTCTGAGGGCCAAGACTGTTCAGGTGAGAATGAACCTGCTTTTGATCCACAGGTAAAGTGGGAGGGACCTGAGCGTCTGCAGGTGATCCACAGAGCTGACTGAAGAGTAAGTGGATGAGAATGAACCTAAGTAACAGGGACGGATCCATGATCCAGGAGCAATGTTTACGTTTAATCCCTCTGTTTTTTATGTTTTGCCTTCATGCTGCTTTTGTTCATATGTATATTTTATATTTCTATATTTTATCACTATTATTGTTACTTGTTAGGTTTAAGCTCTAACATTTGTAAAGAAAAACAACCTGCACAGAAAGAGACACAGAGAATTGATTAAAGTTTAAAACTTGCAAGGAGAGTGGGCCAAAAGCCTGTTCAGTCACAATCTTTCAACCAACTCTGACCAGGCTTTTTCTCTCCGTGCATTTTATTGAGTCAGACACGCCCCTAGTTACAGGTTGGTCTCAGTTGCTAAGGGGAAGGGAAGCAAAAGAACGTCAGCTGAGACCGGTCCAAATCTGTTTCTTATACAAGGTCAAAAACAACATTTAAAGTTTGTGTGTGCATGTTTTGACTAGGTGATCATCGTCAGGCCTTGTAACTTCTACTGGCTCCTGCTAATCTCTGGCTCAGCCGCTGCATCTTCCTTATCAGCAGCGCAGGGTTGTCCACTTCCAGCTTAGATCAAGACATTTCAGCACACAATAAAGAGAACTAAAACGCATCTAATAAGAGGTAAAGGAAATAAGTAAGAATAGGATAACATATATTTACGACCCCAACATTACTTTGCACCAAGTGAGTAGCGCTCAAATTTCGTTGTACAATGTACAAGGAGAATAAAGGCTATTCTATTCTATTCTATTCTATTCTATTCTATTCTATTCTATTCTATTCTATTCTATTCTATTCTATTCTATTCTATGATGGCTGTCGCTACCCGATCCCCTTTACCTAACCACGCCCTAATCGCGCGCATGTATATTACGTCACTTCCTCTTTGCCGCCAACATTTGCGACGGTTGAGAGTTTTGGATCGGACTTGCGACAGCTGGATTTGATTTCCGATAGTTGGGTGATCAGGTTTTTTTTTTTTTTTTAATAAACTTTATTAGCACAAACTTATGATACATACATGAACAAAAGGAAAAAAAATTAAAAAAAAAAGGAACAAGGGGGGCCAATAAAAAAGAGCATTAAAAGGCAAAAGAGAAAACAGACAGGATTAGTGTTCATAGCAAGCTGAATAAATCACAAAATTAAACATAAAGTAGGACCTGATGGTTTACCAATTATCTAGAGCATATTTTTCAAATAACATACAGGATCTATTAGCTTTTAAATTTCCAGAGTTTTTAATAGAGTCATTATATATTTTAACCTCAGTAATGAAAACAGGTAAAGAGGGTTTAGCAGATGTATATTTACATTTATGAATATGAAATTTAGCTAAGAGAAAAATCAAATTAAGTATATAGGTTTTATCATCTTCCCGGTATTCAAAAAATCCAAAAAATATGTGTTTAAGACAAAAAGAAACATCAGGAAAAAAGTGTTTTTCAACCAAATGAAGAATGCCGGTCCAAAAGGCAGAAGTGTGAGAACAAGTCCAAAATAAATGTGTGATGGTTTCATCATAGTTGTTACAGAAAGAACAGCTGGTGTTGATATCCTTTTGAAATCTTTGGGAAATGAAAATTTTAACGGGGTAGTATTTATAGATTAGCCTGAAAGAAATTTCTCTGATTTTATTGGTTAATAAATATCTATAGGGCAACATCCAAATTTTTCCCCACAGTAAATTATTGATAATCCCATTCCAATAGGAGATGATGTGTGAGGAAGTGACAGTCATTTGCTGGAAAAGCCCTCGAATGGATTTATTACGTGACTGGCGAGCGGAGAAACAGATTTTACCAACATAGGATGTAGTGGGGTCCATGAGAGTTAATGAAGCATCAGAGGAAGAGGGTCCAGAAAGCAGAGATTTTAAACCGAGAGGAATTGCATTAATAAGAATGAGGAACTCTTTAAGTGAAACAGGTACATGAAGAGTTTCTATAAATTCAGGATAGGTATAAAATTGTCCATTGGGTTTGATTAACTGATTAACGAGATTAATGTTATTATCAAACCAATTTTCAAAAAATAAACTTTTTTTCTTGTGTGTGATGTACCTGTTGTTCCAAATATAACAAGTATGAGGTGAGAAGTTGTGCTTGTAAATGAGGGACCAGGCAAGTAACATCTGTCTATGAAAGTTGGAGAGCTTTATAGGGATTTTGAAGATGTCATAATTACAGACCAGAAGAAATTTTAGATTGCCTAATCTGGAAAATATAAAGGAGGGGATTATATTCCATATAGAATACGGATTGGATAAAAAATGTCTCAACCAGTTTATCTTAAACGTATTATTTTGAGTTGAAAAGTCAATAAAATTTAATCCTCCTCGTTCAACTGAATTGATCAAAACAGATTTTTTTAATATAATGAACTTTATTTTTCCAGACAAAGTCCAGCAGCATCCTATCTTTCTTTTTCAAAGTAACGTTATCCACATGCAGAGACTGAGCAGCGTAGGAGACCCTGGACAGAGCTTCTGCTTTGTAAAGAAGGATTCTGCCTTTCAGTGATAAATCTCTCTGAAGCCATAAATTTAACCGTTTCTGTGTTTTTGCTGTAATGGAGGAAAAATTTGTAGAGCATCTAATTTTGGAGTCTTTAGTTATAACAATACCGAGATAAGTGACTTGATTCTTAACTTGAATGTTACAAATGGAAACAGCGGCAGAATCTTTGATGGACATCAATTCACATTTGTTTATGTTAAGATGAAGGCCAGAAGCTTTAGAGAAAGAGCTAATTAGATTTAAGGCAACAGAGACCTGAGAAGCATCTTTCAAAAACAGGGTGGTATCATCAGCCAATTGACTTATAATGATCTGTTTTCCTGCAACAGAGATTCCCTTTAGCGGGCTCTGTGAAATATGAGCGGCAAGAAACTGAACTACTATTAAAAACAGATATGGGGATATTGGACATCCCTGTCTGATGCCACGAGATAGCAGAAATCTTTGTGAGGTTCCAAGTTTAAGTTTTATAGAGCTGCTATTGTTATTGTACAGAGTTTTTTATGGTATTACAAAAGTTTGAACCAAAGCCACATTTATCCAGAACTTTGTAAATGAATTGGTGTTCCACAGAGTCAAAGGCTTTTTTAAAATCGAGAAATAAGATAAAACTGTCTGTCTCTATGAGGTCACTGTAGTCTAGGAGGTCCAGAACCAATCTAATATTGTTAACAATATGTCTATTTTTCATAAAGCCAGATTGTGTTTCGTCAATAATTGAAGGTAAAATGTCTTTTATTCTGTTGGCAAAAAGCAGAGCTAGAACTTTATAATCGTTCTTTAAAAGTGTTATGGGACGCCAATTATCAAGTGAGAGCAAATCTTTTTTAGGTTTTGGGATTAGAGAAATAAGGCCTTGAGTCATCGAAGCGGGAAGTGAGTTGTTCTTGATGCTTTCCTGAAATACTGCTGTTAAAAAAGGAGATATTTGTTCTGAGAATCTTTTAAAGAATTCTGCAGTGAGTCCATCGTTTCCTGGAGATTTGTTATTCTTTAACTGAGAAATAGTTTGAGAAACTTCTTCAGCAGTGATGGGAGCTTCACATAAATTTCTGTCATCATTGCTTAAAGTCTTTGGGTGATAAATGGAATCTAAGAAAGAGGAAGCAGAATCATCACAGTAGCTTGTTTTGTAAATATTTTCATAAAATCTTGAGCAATATTCAGAAATCTGTTGAGGGTCATCTATTATATCATTTGCAATTTTTAATTGTTCAATTTGAGTTTTGGAACGAATCTTCTCTAAATTAAAAAAGTATGACGAATTTTGTTCTCCTTCCTCTATCCATTTACTACGAGATCTTATAAATGCACCCTGAGCCTTTGATTTGTAGATATCATCTAATTTATCTTGAAGTCTTTGATATTCACGTTTCTCAGAGTCGGACAGAACTGCATTTTGTGATAAGGAAGAAAGCCTGAAGAGAGTGTCTTTCTCTTCTGCTCTTTTATTTTTTGCCAGGTTGCTACCAAATTGCCTAAAATATTTACTCATTTCATATTTACATAATTCCCAATTAGAACTAAATTTATTTTCACTTTTTGCTTTAATCCAAAATTTTTTAATTATGTTAGGAATAAATGAGTTTATCTCTTTAAAATTTAGAAGAGAGTTATTAAGTTTCCATATTACAGCTTTTTTAATCAAATAGGAGGAGAGTGTGATAGAAATACTAATAGCCTTATGATCAGTCAAGGGACAAATAACTACATTTGTAGAAATATTCTTGTTAATTAAACATTTAGAAATCAGCCAATAATCAATCCTAGATCTCCTAGAACAGTCTTTGTTTGCCCATGTATAAAGACAAGAATCAGGGTTTTGTTTCCTCCAAATATCAACAAGATCAAATTTGTCCATTAGAGCTTTCAATCGAGGGTTAAGAGCTGCCGAGTTTTGAGGTGGCCATCTATCTATTTTATTATTTATTGCTATATTAAAATCCCCTCCTAAAATAAATGCAGATGTAGGATATTTTTTAAGCCAATGTGACATTTTTGATTCTAATGATTCAAGAAAGGTTGTGGATTCGTTAGAAGCATTGTATCCATATATATTAACAAGAATTAAAGTGGTCTGATTAACCGTTATAACAAGTAAACAATAATGACCTAAAGGATCAGAATCAGAACTTAAAACATTCCCTTCAAACCTGTTTTTAAGGATACCGACACCAGCTGAGCGATCAGATCCATGAGCAAACCACACATCATTTCCCCATTGGGATTTCCAAAAACTAACATCATTTTTAAGAGAATGACATTCCTGTAAGAAAGCAAAATCAGTTTTGTGCTCTTTTGAAAACAAAAATAAAGCTTTTCTCTTCACAATATTTCTAAGGCCCCGAACATTAACTGAGAACAAAGATAAAGCCATAAAGAACTAGAACAATAAGAAAAAAAGAGAAAAGAAAGTTTTGCCCAAAATAGACAAAACCTCCCACCCTAGACTTGCTTAAATAAAAAATAGCATTACAGCTCTGCTGACAATTTTGTCAAAAAGGAGAAAAAAAAAAGGTGCTGAAGAACAATTAAATGTTTTTTTTTTTTTTTTTTTTCAGTTTTGTTTTTCTTGTCAATAATTGTTATTCACTCTTGTTGGATTTCTTAACTTTTTTTTTTTTTTTTTTGTCTATCAATAAAGTCCACAAGCAGCAAACAAAAGTATATTTGGTCCTCAAACCAGTACTTACAATGCCTCATGCTCACATATCATGAGCAGAGATTCGTCTCCCGTCAATAACGGCAGATACTCCTCTGAAGCCCGCTCTCTTCCCGTCCTTCCTCGCTTTCTCCACCAGAGGCCACAGCTTGTTTCTCGCCTCCTTCACGCTCTGCGTCAAATCCTCCAGGATCCGGATTTTCTTCTGCTTTAGGACGGTGGATGTTCGGGCATCCTTCCAAATCCTGTCCCGGTGTGACCGGGAGATGAACTGGACGATGATGCGGCGTGAAGATCTCTCCTTATCCGACCGCGGACCCAGCCTATGAGCGACGTCCACAGCCGCGGGAAGCTTGTCCGCGATGTCCGGGGAGACTTCCCTGAAGAGGTCCACGATCAGCTGCTTCACGTTCTCACCGGCGCGCTCCTCCAGTCCAGCCACTCGGAGATTCCATCTTCTCTTGTAAGCATCCATTTCCTCCACTTTCTCACGGAGAACAGCGTTTTCTTTCTCCAAAGCAACAACTTTGGTTTCAATCACGTCCACTCTTTCCATCACACCATTGAGATGTTTCGCCAGACTGTCCATGGTTTCAACAAAACTTTTCATCGAGCTGCTATTCTCCTGAACAGCCGACTCCACGTGCACCAACCTGGCGAGAGTTTCCTCCTGCATTTTTTCAATACGCAGCATCAGCGCCATCATGGCCGGCGGAGCCTCGGGAGTTTTCACACTCTGTTTAGCCTTTTTAGTCGGGCGGTTGTCAGGAGTTTCGGGCAGAGGAGTGAGGATGGGTTCACTTTCGGTCAGGGCTGGTTCCAAGGATCTTCTGGCATAGGAATGCATCACATCGGTGATATTTTCGCCGTCTGACATTTTTTTTTTTTTTTTTTGCGCGACTGGTCGAAGATCAAGAGTGAACAACACGAAAAAAAAAAAAAAAAAAAACTTTTTATTCTAAGTTTTCCCAAAAATAAAGCAAAACGCCTTTTAAGATATTTTTAAGTACTTCAGTCAACCTTTATCATCATAAAAGCAGTTGGTCAGCGGAGCTCTGATATGCGCGTGCTACACCGACGCCATCTTGGTCGCCTCCCTCCCCGCTAGCTGAGTGGTAAAGCTAGTAGCAGTTGAGCACCACTAGCTGAGTAGCAAAGCTAGTAGCGGCTGAGCACCGCTAGCTGAGTAGCAAAGCTAGTAGCGGCTGAGCACCGCTAGCTGAGTAGCAAAGCTAGTAGCGGCTGAGCACCGCTAGCTGAGTAGCAAAGCTAGTAGCGGCTTAGCACCGCTAGCTGAGTGGCAAAGCTAGTAGCGGCTGAGCACCGCTAGCTGAGTGGCAAAGCTAGTAGCAGTTGAGCACCGCTAGCTGAGTAGCAAAGCTAGTAGCGGCTGAGCACCGCTAGCTGAGTGGCAAAGCTAGTAGCGGCTGAGCACCGCTAGCTGAGTAGCAAAGCTTGTAGCGGCTGAGCACCGCTAGCTGAGTGGCAAAGCTAGTAGCAGTTGAGCACCGCTAGCTGAGTAGCAAAGCTAGTAGAGGCTGAGCACCGCTGGATGAGTGGTGAAGGTAGTGGCACCTCTAAACACAAAACAAATAAATAATGTTCGTTTAGATGAGTTTTATCTTTTAAAAATGTTTATCTAAAACCTTTTGACTTAAGTTGGTTCTAAGATGCCTGCAATGTAAAGATAAAACATAGATTTTTTTGCTGCTGCAGATCCTTCTGGCCGGGATGCAGATCCAAGCCCAAACCCTGCTGATCCCAGACGAGGAGCTGGCCTCCATGAGGAGGGTTGAGCAGCTGGAGGTCATCTGTGAGGACATCCTGCCCAAGAAGCTGTCCGACATCCGGCGCCTGATTGATGATCTGGCTCGGCGGCGGCGGTGGCGGCAGCGTCTGAGCTGGCCGGACTTTGAGAAAACGCTGCTGACTTTGGTTTACGTTTCTCAAACTGTGGCAAAAACCAGCGCCCGGCTGCAGAAGGAGGTGTGGGCAGACGCTCTGATGAAGCTATTTGGAGCCATTCGGAGAGACCTCCAACCTGTTGAGCAGAAGGTTGATCCTGTTCACGATGGTCACTGATGAGTTCCAACTCCCATAGTTTGGTTTCCTCATGCTAACTGAGCGTACAGGATCAGTCAAGCTAGCTATAATGGGATTCTATGACATTTTCAAGCATTTTAAATCATTTTTAGTTTCTGGCAGATTTGTTTCTCTCTATAAGTGAAAATTCTGTATATTTAGATTCATTCTATAAAAATATATTATTAAAATAGTTTATATTAAACCTATTTAAAGAGCAAATTACCACAAATCAGAGAATTACACTTTGTAAAGTCTAGGAAAATAAATCTTTTTTTAATCAAACGTCAGATTTTTTTTTTTGTATTTCATATTTTGATATGGAATGGGCAAAAAAATGAAGGAAATTGTACATCACCAACAATAATTAAATACATGTATAACAGAAGTGGGTCTGGAGTACATGAATTAGCTTATAATACCCAGTGACTGGTGAGAGTAGGAAAAATAATGATTAAAAAAAAGACTTTTCTTAGCGATAAATGTCTGCTTAATACTATATATTATAATAAAATTAATATACAACGTGTATTATATTTTATAACAGTTATCACAACTGATTTGAGAAACAATAAATTAGATAAAAGAATAAAAATACAAGTAATATGAAATAAAATCTTCTTTTATTGACCAATTTGTTCCAAATTCTGTCAATTTTTTTAATTGCTTTTGTTCTTAATTAATAAGGCAGTTTTCCACCCTGAAGATTAAGACAACTCAAAAAAAAAAAACAAAAAAAATCATCATTCTGTCCTGCATCTTTGTGGCAGCTTGTTGCAGAGTTCACCTGCAGACCTGTTTCTCTGATGCCTTCAGATTCCCTCAAACAAAATATCAAATTGCAGAATGTTTTCTATGAAATGACTCATTTTAATAATGAATAACAACTAACTTCCACCAACAGGATATTTATCTTAGCTTGCTGTGGGAAAAACACATTTCTTTCAACAGTTTTACATTGAATTTAAATTGAAGAGAGTAAAACCTGCCAAGAAATCATTAAAAGATTTCTCAAAAACTGAAGCAAACAAACATTTATTCATGCAACATATATAAATGTGGCAGTTTCCTTGCTTTATTAGTCATTTTGCATTAAACACGTTTTTCTAAATTCTCCCCACAAAGCTGAATGTATGCATCATACGTTAGCTGGCCTTAATGTTGACGTACTTAATAGACCTAAAGCAGACTGAGCCTTAATGCAGAAACCTTCTCAGGGTTAAAGAATGTACGTAAAGAGAATAAAACTTGATTTAGGTGTTTTAGGTGTCATAAAAGCTCCTACAGCATTGTGCTTAACAGCATCACCATGTGGATCTGAGCTGAAATACAAGCTTTATTTTAACATTTTTATCTAAAAAAAAATCTTATTTTCTGCTATTTATTTCTTCTTTCTTCTTCAAAAATGTAATTTTAATTTTAATCCAAGTTTAAATACATGGACCAATTTTAATAAAAATATTTAATTTTAATTTTTAGCTTTTTTTTGTATTCTGCAGAGCCCCTAAAGGGACATTGAAGCTTGAGGAAAAATTAAGTAAAAAAAAAAAATTCTAGGTGCTAGAAAAAAAATTGAATTAAATTTGTAGAAAAAAAAATTATGTACTTCCCTTTTTAAAAATGTGTTAACCTGAATGTCTCTTCAGAGGCTCTATAGTATTCTCTTACGAATTAATACTTTTCAAAAAAAGAAAATGTGAACATTTATTTAGATTTCGCCACTGGATGGCAGCATTTTCAATCTAATTGCTCTGATTTAGTCAGTGCAGATTGAGCGGCTCATCTGGCAAATCCTCAGAAATGAAAGTTTCTTCATCATCCTAAATGTTTTTCCTGCAAACATCAGAGGTATTGTGGACATCTAATGTATTTACTTTCTTCGTAGACTGCTAATATTTGAACTGGCTTCACTACAAAAGTGGAGAAATGATCTGTCAAAAAACTGTTTTTCTAGGTTGCTTTCTGCAGAAAAAAACAAAAAATCTTCTTTTTATGAAGCAGAATCTTTCAAAAAATGATGGTGGAACATAGTACCTCCCTGATTTAAAACTGTGGTTTTATAAGCAAACATTTTTAACAATGCTATAAACCCCAGGAGGGTATGAAGCTCATGCGTGGTCGTCCAGATGTACGGCTGTGATTTATGAGCTGCAGCTCAGCTCAGGGTGAGGTCATCCACATCTGTCCGTCAGCCGCCTGCTCTATCTGCACACATATGGATCCTCCAGCACGCTTCTGCAAACAGGTATGCCTGCAGACTCGCTGGAGGACGAATGCATCCCCAAATTCCAGCAATCAAAAGGTATTTTTTCTCAAAAACAGTGAGAAAAGCAAAACGTTACCTCCCAAATGATAGTTTTCTTATGCAAATCTAGTTCTCATAACTGTTGTTTTTTGGCTTTCCCACCAAGACATTATTTTTGATAAGCAAACGAGGGGGGGAACGCACTCCCACAGTCTTTATCCACCGCTGTTGTGAAGAGGCGCCGGATCCACATGGGAGATGCGGTATGCTGGGTTTCAACACGGCTCCCGGCTCTGTAATCGGATTTCACATGGAGAAGCAGCTACAGGTGGAGCGTCTCAAAGGGAAGCAGCAGATGGCACGCAAAACGCAGACTGATAGCACGCCGCTGTGCCGTGTGGGTGATGGGAGCGGCGGTTTGGAGGCCGCCACTTGTTTCCCGTCATTGAAGCCAGACTCTGCTTTTGAGGCACCATTGATGTCTGAAGATCCAAAGTGATGCGAGAGAAGAAGTTCTTGTCTCACACTGTTTTTTTTCCGTATTTTGCAACTAAAAACAACAGAAAATGTAGATTCCAAGTTAAAATTGTGGAGATTTCTGATTTAGTTTTGCAGGTTCTTGCAAAGAATGTGGTTATGACTCCTAAAATAAATGAATCAAATGAACCTATAACTTTGAAAATTAATTTCCAAATGAAATAAATTGATGACCAATTTTTAAAAAGTATCATTTGGATTGTGGTGACTATAATGTAAAAGAGCATCACAGTCCAATGTGTGGAAGACATGACCAAACAGTGTTCTAATGTTCCATTTGTATTATTTTGATGTGGTAAAACAACAGCCGACTGAACTTTATGAAACTAAATGTGAATGGATTTGACATTTAGTTTTGTTAGTTTGTTTGCTTTTACACATATTTAATTTACTTGCAAGAAAATACAAGGAATCTGGAAAACTTTACTGTTGTATTTATTTCTGAGTCACACTGGTTGAACTTTTGGCTAATTCAGAATGAACCAAAATCCACTTTAAATTGTATTGTCAACCACAAACTAGAAAAGTTGCATAACCTGCGATATTGCTAGTGTGAACGCTTTTGCTTAAAAATTGTTAAATTTGCTAAAATACTGGGAATTTTATTAAAAAAATATGAAAGAGTGCTGAAGTCGACTTAAATTTCAGAAAAAATAGTTGAAAATGAAATCCTTAATATGTGCCAATTTTGCAAAAATATTTAGTGTGTTCCTTGAATATGACCTAAACTCTAAATTAGCCCAATATACTATACTAGATGCCAAATTAGCCTAAAAGCTTGTTGCTTAAATACTTGCTAAACTCCAAAAATTGCTTAAAATTCCTCGGTAAACGAAATTAGTCAAAGCCTTTAGCTAAAATAGAAGCTAAACTCTAAATTAGCCTATAAAAACCCAGTAGATAACAAATTAGCCAAAAACGTTAGCATGTTGCTAAAATAGTTAGCTAATCTCTAAATTAGCCTTAAAAAAATACCCCAGTAGATAATAAATTACCCAAAAATTTTAGCATATTGCTAAAATATTAGCTAAACTTTTTTTTTTTTTTTAATTACTTTGTCCTTAGTTCACCCTGAAGCCTTTTGCTTCCCATTTTGGTTATTTATGTCTTATAAATAAATACATTTGTTACAGTTTTTTTTTGCGTGTTTTTTTTATACATTTTTCTTAGTTTACTTTTACGTTATACCCCAGATCCCCTAGATACCATAATGGGGTGTAACACACAGCTTGCAGCATTAGTCAGTAAAGAGCTGGTACTCTCATCCCACTGATGACTAGAGAATGGTGTAAGGACCGTACATCATAAGTGTGTGTGGCTGAAGTTACTCACATAAATACTTTACAATACTCTCACCACACACAAACGACAATGGTACGTTCCATTTTCATTACACCCCTTACCTTACCACTCACAGGTGACCAGCCCAGTTTGCAGTTCCGGGCCCTTAATGTGACGGGGTCAACTGTCTGACGTTAGCCAGAACATTTCCAGCTTCCGTCTTCCTGCCACAGCTGTTCCTGCTCTGTTGTGGCTGCATTCGGAACTGCATTTGTCATCCCCATGTGCTGGGTTTTAAACCTTAACCTTCTCTTCAGTCCTCTTTTCTTATTTTTTTGTCTCTTTAAAGCTTATGATTTTTCATGATGGCGACCTACTTGAGCAACAAGGATTGTTTGATGTTGTTTTTTTTCCTTATTTGTGTTACTAATAAATTTTTTTTCTTATTCTATCTACCTCTAAACTTTAAATGGCTTCACAGAGAATCAGAAAACATTTCCAAGTGGTAAAAAAAACAATTAAATGAGCTAAAGCGTCAAATTTTTATTTATATTCAAAACGTTTCCAGTTGCTCCAAACAGGGAGTTTGTGCTGACCAAGCGTATTTTCTACAACACAAACAAGCTACATTTATTTCATCTGCTCTTAATTCACAACAATTTGAATCAAGAAATGCTCAGAAATGCAATTTTAAGCTTAATCTTCATTTAATGTGTTCTCCGTTTTTTAAAAAAAAGGCCAAAAGAGCATATTTAAAACACCCAAAACACGTGTTTTGTCGGAGTGGGTCTTTAAAAGCAGAGAAGTTGAAGAAGAAAATGGTTGAATATCAGTGGAAAACGAATCAAACTTTGAAGATTATCACCTAAATTAATCCAACACTGTTTGTAAACAAAATAGGGGAAAAAAAAAGCAAAAAGATTAATTATAAATTCAACTTTTAATGAATATCTTTCAATGAATCAAGTCAGGAAAAGATCTGATTGTGGTTTTCTGTGAAACTCACCAAAGAAGAACCAGGAAAGTCTTTCAACAAACTGATCAAATGTCATGCTTTGTGGTTTTACACAGCTGCTGAAAGGCAAAGAGCCAAAATTCCTCCCATAATCCACTGCAAAACAGCACCTGGAACTGGAAGCTCTTGTGGGACTAGGATAGATCCAGGTGGGACTCCGTGGACTGATTTATTTACACCTGACATGAAAAGCAAAAAAAAAGAAAGATACATTAAAAATAAAATGTCTTTAAAAGATAATTTCATCTCTTAAACATTTTATACAAAAAATCATAAAAACAGAAAACTTAAAAACACTCTTTATCTCAGAGAGAAATAACCAACAGAAGCTGCAGAAATCCTGTGGAAGCAGCTTCTCAATGGATAATTACATTTTGTTCACAGGCTTTACAGCATTAGAGTATTAATAGAAGCTGCGGCACATCCACAGGAAGAGGAAACACAGCGATAGAAGACTTTAATGAGCAGTGGTGTGTGAGTCATGTTTATGCAGCAATAGATCTGAATGGATCCTGTGGAGGTCCAACCCTCCGTCTAAATCTGATGAAGCAGCTGAGGAGTCAAAGCAGGAGGAAATTTAAGAGGAATTTTTGAGAGAATCGATTCCATGTTTTATATTTCTGTGTTTTTTAAGGGAATGATTGATGAAGACTAAAATTTCTGTCTCCTGTTGACCTAAAAGTAGCGAAAAATGTCAAAGTTAAGTGGAAATTGTGTCTCAAATTCCATTTACTATGATGATTATTGATTTGAAATTAAAAAGAAAAGCAAGATGAAACAAATTTAGGCAAAATCACTTTTTAAAATTTAAAAATTAAACACATCAGCACAAATATTTGTTAGTTAGATAACTTATTTGTATTAAGCACATAATGGAAAAATTGTTAGACGCTGAGCTGTATAGCTAATTTACAGTTAAAAATTAAAAAAATTGATTTTTATTTCCTATTTTGATTATCGAAGAGGCAAAAAATTCACATTTTTGTCGTTGTTACAGGTGTTTTAGTAATAGAAGAAAGCGGATTCTTAAATTCAGCAATGGAACAAAAATGGCTTGTCCACTCAGCTGGCTGAGGCTCAACTACTACTAGCTTAGCCGCTCAGCTGGCTGTGCTAGGCTACTACTAGCTTCTCCACTCAGCTAGCAGTACTCAACTACTACTAGCTTAGCCGGTCAGCTAGCTGTCTACTACTAGCTTAGCCGCTCAGCTAGCTGTCTACTACTAGCTTATCCGCTCAGCTAGCTGTCTACTACTAGCTTATCCGCTCAGCTAGCTGTGCTCAGCTACTACTAACTTATCCACTCAGCTAGCTGTGCTCAACTACTACCAGCTTAGCCGCTCAGCTAGCTGTCTACTACTAGCTTTGTCACTCAGCTAGCTGTGCTCAACTACTACTACCTTATCAACTCAGCTAGCTGTGCTCAGCTACTACTAACTTATCAACTCAGCTAGCTGTACTCAGCTACTAGCTTTGCCACTCAGCTAACTGTGCTCAGCTGCTAGCTTAGCCGCTCAGCTGGCTGTGCTAGGCTACTACTAGCTTCTCCACTCAGCTAG
This sequence comes from Oryzias javanicus, assembly GCA_003999625.1. NCBI lineage: Eukaryota > Metazoa > Chordata > Actinopteri > Beloniformes > Adrianichthyidae > Oryzias > Oryzias javanicus. The sequence continues at coordinate 18,185,158 of CM012459.1, forward strand.
CAGTACTCAGCTACTACTAGTTTCGCCGGTCAGCTAGCTGTCTACTACTAGCTTAGCCGCTCAGGTAGCTGTGCTCAACTACTACTAGCTTATCCACTGAGCTGGCTTTGCTCAGCTACTACTAGCTTAGCCGCTCAGCTAGCTGTCTACTACTAGCTTTCCGCTCAGCTAGCTGTGCTCAGTCACTATCTTCCCCACTCAACCGCTAATCTTTGCAGCTCAGCTAGTAGTACTCAGCTACTACTAGATTCCAGCTAGTGCTCTTTAACCACTTGCTTTGCCACTCAGCTAGTGGCTTTTTACTATAAATTATTTCTCATCTGTTGACTACTATGAAAAAAAATGCTGCAGGCACATGTCAAACACACCAAAAACAGGCTTTACACTGGAGTTTGTTGTTGTTTTTCACCTGTTCATCAGCTGCTTCAGTAAAAAGAACCTCAAAATGTTCAGTATGTTTCACAAGAGACCTTTTTCATTCTGTGCTTGGTGTCAAACAGCCTGTAAAGAAGTGTCGGGGGGCCCCTGGGAGCCATAACCACTGCTTCACACTTTGCTTACACTCCTCCCTGATTTGTATATTCTCAGTCGACACGTCGGAGGTCTGAAGAGCTCGCTCTGGCTAACGTCTCTGTCCTCACTCTGACCTTGGTGAGGTCGAGGAGGTGACCTTGCTTCTACTGTGAACATAATCTGACATTTTATAGAGGAAGGATTTACCAAAAAAATATTTCAGACATCAGATTGTAGACAAAAAGTGACATTTTTCTCACTAAAAATTCACATTTCTTAACCTCCAACTTGTTCCGGACCACAGTTGGTGGGCAGGTGGGCTCTTTTCTTGCAGAAAACAAAAGTATGATTGACGTCTCAGGAATGTGCTGCTCGTGGGCATTGCAGGGAAACTGCAGAGAGTTGCATTCCTCTGCTGTCATTTGTCGTCTGTCTTTGTAATCAGTCCAGACAACTTAACCCAGGAAATCCCTGTCTGGGTGCATCGCATACGCGGATTCTCGCTCTCCCACCGAACGTTTCCACCAATATTTTGCATGTAATGAAATACAAAGAAAAGACTGACTGGTTCGGTTTGCCGGCAGAGTTGTTTGCATGCGGTTAGTGCTGGACGTTCTCTGGAGGATTGTCATTTTTGGGCATGAAATCGGTAATAAGATTCACTGTGGAGTTTCAGGAGGGAATTTTCTTAATGTGCTTTACAAACAATAATAAAAGGTAAAGAATGAATCAAGCATTAAACAAATGCTACAAATTTATTTTGCAAAAAAATCAGAAATCTGAATGCTTTGATGAAATATATATTTTTCTTAAAAAGTTTAAATCAGTTTTATTTGCAGTTGGATTAATTCATGAAAAGCTGGAAACTGAAGTTTTCCATTGATGACCACTGATAGAACAGGAACAGTGACTATTGTAAAGGCCCGGTCCCACAAGATTTGGCCGTATCATGGGTAAAACATTTGGAAAATCTGCCACATGCGCTTAGACGCGCTATCTTTATGCATGTTTGTGGAATAGCAGTGATACAGACGCTGGAGTCCATTCCACTGCCACTCCACTGCCAGAGGACAGCTAAGTCACGTGTAAGTGCGTCATCCCACGCTCAGCTGCTTAACAGACGCCGTCATCAGTGATACAAACGCAGACCTGTAGGGGAAACGGCGTGCTGCAACCATGCACGAATGCGGAATATTACCATCCCAGTACGTGTGCCGGCGGTCACTCCACGGCCCATCTCACACTGAAACTGCTGCTCCACGGCCATTGCACGGCTGTACCACTGGTACCACATACGCAGTCACCCGCGGTCTAAATTTTTATGCAGTTAAAAAATTCTTTCCACGTGTAACGGCGGCCAAATTTTGTACTGCGTGTATTCGCATCTATTCCGCCGCCACATCTCAGCCCTTGCACTGCCAGTTCACTGCTGACAGCATCTGTACCACGGGGATGAAATTTTGTCTGTGCTCCAGCAGTGATATGGCAGTGAAAGCCAGTGGGACCGAGCCTTATGGAGCTAAAGCCAAGTTTTGATATTTTTTTTCTTTTTTTTTTTTTTTTTTGATGAGCAAAGCATAGTGTTACTCTGAAAAGCTCACAGCGAAGTGGAAATTTTTACGCTTTTTTTTACTTAAATAAATAAATACCCACTCCAAAAAAATTGTGTCAATTTTCTGATGACATAAAGAAAATTAAGCCAAAAAATTATACATTTCTGAATTCAAATTCTTGCGAAAAAGGAAATACAGGCCCCAAGCTTTTAGCGACAGGGAGAGGAGTTAGGGGGGCGGAGTTGCCCAGCGCAAACAGCCCCGCCCACAACTCATAGGTTGACCCCTATGAGCACCCCCCCCCCCCCATTTTTTTTTTGTTTGTTTTTTTTTGCTCCTTGTCCTACCCGGAAGTAAGACACCTCAATATCTGAGGCTCCACCTTTCACTCTTTGTGTGTGAGAGTGTCTGCCTCGGCAGTGTCTGTGTTTCACTCACAAAACAAACAACGTCTGAACTTTTGCAAAGATGGATGTGTCCGTTGTGGACATAAAACATAAGCTTTTGCATATCACCGCTAGCTCCGTGGAGAAAGTGTGTGTTAGCCTGGGGGCCGTTGCTATAGCTCAGACTCGAACTGTAAGGGTCTGGTTCTCACTTTGTGATGTCACAATGAATTTCTTTTTTTTATGGATTGGGAGGGGCTGGTGCTCAGAGAGCAGGTTTTTAGGGAAATCCTCAGAGATGCATGAATGGATCGATGTGGGCTTGTTTTTATGATAAATTAACATAATAAACTTAAAAGCTCAAAAAAGTTGATTTTGCAAGACATAGACCCTTTAAAGTAATTGTTAAAAATACTGTTCATTTAGGGTTTTTTACTGCATTAAAGTGAAACTGTGAGAAGAAACCATTTTACCTTTTTACGTTGTAAATTATCTTCTAGTAATAAAATCTTTCTTTAGATTTTTCAATCTAATTTTAAAGAACGTGTTTGTTCTTAGATTCTCTGAGGTCTTTTTATATAAGAAAAGGAGCAAGAAATGTACATTTGATTTCACTGTACAATACACAAGAAATGAAAAATAAACATTAAACCACAAACAACTAACAAGTAAGTTAGATTTTATTCAACCAGGTAATGCTCCCATTTTGACATATGATTAAAAATCTGAGTGAAAAACGGATAAAATCAAACGATTTTAGTCTGATTCTCTGTGCATTCAAAATGATCCAAAACCATCTTGAATATCATGTTATTTTTGACACCATTGGACTAAACTTTGATGGATGACTTTACATCACAGATTTTTTTGACACTTGGTGGAGGTCAGCGTCTCTTCTGCAGCATTCCTTAAACCGCAGCAGCCATCCTGGAACGGAGCTGCTGTCTTGGCTTCAGTCAGAGGGTACGTTTGAGCCGGGACACCTTCATTTTCTCCTAATTATGTTTGTGGGTTACAGTGGAGGCAAAAGAATGAGGAAAATTAAAACCTTTACAGAAACAAATCCAGTTTTCTTTCAGGAAATAGCACAAAAAATGTGTTTTTTTTTAGTGCAAAAACTGTATTTTTTATAAAAAATACAAGTAAAGTTGATGTGCCTGCAGTTTTTTTTTTTACATTTCACAAATAGAGAAGTTTTATCTTCACCTTAAAACCTCAGAGGATCTTTAACTGCTTTCCTTTTCATCGCCCCACTTACTCCAAACGTCAACACGAGGAAAAATGACTCATCCGATCTGGGATTTTACGACCTGGGACGCCCGTGCACGAGCAGATGGATGTCCAACTCAATTTGGTCCTGAGACAAAGATGCCCCCCCCCCACGCAGCATGCCCCTCCCCTTTGGGTCCACAGGTTAATGCTGACTTAATCAATCAGAGCCTCGAATGAAATTACTGGAGGAGTCCCCGAGCTTTCACCCACCCAATTAGGACGATTCATCCCCTCAGGGTGGAGACGGTCCCCCGCCACCCGCAGGGTCAAACTAATTAAACATTTCAGCTTTTCACGACCCCCCCAAACATATATACACCACCACCCCCCGCTTCATTTTCTTAAAGCTCGGGGAGCTCCTTGATGGTTTTTGGAGGAATCGTTCTTTCATTTTTCGGTGTGTGCCGGGCTTTAGGTATCGAATCCTCAGAAGTAATCACGGAAATAAGGAGTGACGGGCCAGGAGGGGAGGGTGTTAGCATCCGTCCAGCTTTCCCTTGCACCAAAAATGTTCATCTTAATTTTAATTTGAAAATACTGTCTCATTAGAAAGATAATTTTGAAGTGAAAAGGATAAAAACTGTCATAAAAATTAAGTTTAGATTCACTTAACTTTTGCAAAAATATCACTTTTTTGCAATGAAATGTCCTCTTTTTCATAGATAAATCTAAAAAAACTGCCGATTTCTAATTCTAGCTGACGTTGGATGTGGTTTTAATTAAAGGAAGTGCTCATTTAAATAGAACTGCCTCCTGTTCGGATTAATTAACCTGTCTGAGCTTTCATCAGTTTAGACGACTGAAATGCAGGAAAACATAAATAACCTGCTTAATAAGAGAGGCTGAGCGCCACATGTGGATTTAATTTGATGCTAAATAATCTTTACTAATTGAAAAAGAAAAGAAAGTTAAAATATGTGAGTGAACTGTTTGGATTTTCTGAGATTCCTGCAGGATTTTTACACAGAGACATACCAGAATGACGAGCACACGAGGCCTGGGCGGTGTTTAGCTGCATATCAGAGGAAGATGTCGTCCAGAGTTCCTGTCTGTCTGTTTTTGTATTTACAGGGATGGACAGAAGGATCATTCTGCATCAAATTTCTGTCCAGTGCACTCAAAAAAGTCCAGTTTAGCATTGGTGGCGATGATATTCTAAGTAGCGGCCAAAATTGATATTTGGTGCACATAAACGAGCAATTTTTGCCCATAAAATACTCATTTGTGGCCACAAAAAATTCTAGATTAGAGCCTTAAAATTATAATGTATGCCCAAAATGCAATTTTATTTGAACCAAAAGTTATTTTGTGAACACAAAGTGCTATTAAAATGCTACATTGGAGCCCAAATATATATCAATAACCCAAAATGCTAATTTATGTGAACCAAATCTTGTTTGGGGCCACAAAATGCTAATAAAATTCTAGATTATAGCCAGAAAATACTCATTTAACTTCATAAAATAATCATTTGTGCCCCAAAATTATCATAAAATTCTTGATTAGGGCCATGAAATAAGAACAAAAAAAGGCTAATTTATGTGAACATAATCTTATTTTATCAAAACAAAACTCTAGTGTTGCTCCAAAACGATTAAATGTAATATTAGGGTCATGAAATAGAAATATGTGAACAAAAAAGCTAATCTATGCACAACAAATATTATTTGTCCTCATAAAATGCTAATAAAATGCCACACTAGGGCCATGAAATACTATGTGTGTAATTCATATCCACAAAATATTCATTTGTGCTCACAAAATACTCATTCATGCCCCAAAATGCTAACAAAATGCTAGATTAGGGCCATTTATACTAATTTGTGGCCAAAAAATATATATATATATATTTTTTTTATTAAATATTAATTTGTACCCACAAAGTAATAACTGTTGCCCACAAAATGCTAATAAAATGCTAGATTAGGGCCATTAATACTAATTTGTGGCCAAATAAATGCTATTTTATTTTGACCAAATATTAATTTTTGCCCATAAAATATTATTTGGTGCCAACAAAATGCTAATAAAATGTTATATTATGCCACAAAATATAAATATGTGGCCAAAAATGCTAATTTTATGTGCAACAAATACTAATTTGTGCCCACAAAATGCCACATTGGGGCCAACGTGTGGCCAAAAATGTTAATTTATGGACTCAAAATTTTAATTTGTGCTCACAAAATGCTATCAAATCCTAGATTGTGGCCATAAAAAACTAATTTGTGGCCAAAAATGCTAATATATGTGCACAAATATAAATTTTTGTCCACAAAATGCTAATAAAATGCTAGCTTGGGACAATAAAATACACATTTGTGGCCACAAGTGATCAATTTGAGGGTAGAATTTATTTTATTTTTTAATGTCATGTCCAGGGCTGCATATATAAGTAACTATGTGTGGAGTTTCAACTTTATCAATATTTTTGAAACAAACAGGTCAGAAGTTTAACATGGTTTTGAACCTTCAACACTGAGAAGTAAATCTGCTGCTCCTTTTAATGCTCAGTTATTTTCCCACCTCTGAAACATTTTTTTTTCTCGTCCTCAACATGATGCTCTGCTGCATCTCCTGGAACGTGGAAAAGATGAGGCTATTTATATCTGTGCTTTCTGCAGGACCGGTTTTAACAATGAAACTCACAGATTTTCAAATTAACTCGTATCCTTAACGTTCTAGGAAATAAATAAAAAATGTAAATCAATCACGTTATCGTCAACACCGTCTCCCCATTTGGACCAGGATTGACGTCTGGTCATCGCCGGGCCCCCGCCCCACGTCTGCGCTGCTACTGTTCGATTTCTAACAAAAAAATTTAATTTTCTCAATAAAATGTGGCGTGTAAAAATGCTACCGGCAGAATTTGCGAAAAAAAAATCATAGTCTTGTACCGATGTTCATATCTCCACCGTTCGCATGCTGTTTTCCTTAAAATATTCCAGATTATTCATCCTAAATTTGAGCTGGACGGTTTTCTAGAAACGCTTGTTTTAACCCGATATAACAATTTCTATCATATTCGATCCACGTATCTCTCATTTCATTAGCATGATCCAAACTTTTCTTAGAAATCCATTCTATATAATTTGGTCAATTTTCTTTTCTGCCCTGTAGTTTATCATCCGTCCACTAGAGGGAGTAGAGAAGCTTTTCCTGCTCTCTTCAAAATGGCTGCCTCCATTAAAACTTTTGGCGGGAAAAATTTAGCTAATTTTCGAATGTGTTTAACCACTACTAACTACTTCTTCATTTGAAACAATTCAAATTTGTTGATATTTACTTGTTAATAAAACAGTTAAACAATATAAAAATGTGTACATCAAACTTCAGGTAAATAAGGTGTGGTTTTTTTTTATATAGTTTTGGAATTTAAGCTAACAGTGCTGTGTGCAAAAACCTGACAAATCACCCAATGTATCATAATTGATTCATCTATGTCTCATTTGAAAAGAAAATATTAATATTTTTGTGGATTTCATCAAAAGGTTTAACGTTATTCTGTTTATATCATCATATTTATTTATTTTTAGGGTGTTTTAATTCTATGACCTGTCTCAGTTGTGTGTAATTTTTCCCACTTGACCAGGACTCCCTTGAAAAACAGATCAATGGATCTCAATGGGATTTTTTCCCATTTACTTAAAAAAAATTGAATTTTTGGTTAATTCTTTGGGGTTGTGGGCTTTACAGGATTAAAAAAAAACGTCTCCAAACGTATATTTTTTCCATTTTTCTTTCAAGCATTGAAACTATTCCCATATTTTTACTATTTTTATATTAACTTGGAAGCATCTTTAAATTATTAAGTTTCTCTCTGTGGGTCAAAATGAACAGAAGTCGACTCTACAGGGTTTGAGAAGCAGTTTCAAGAGTGAAGACGAGTAAAGGAGAAAAAAATGCTGCGTTTGAAAGTTCATTTTAATCTGTTGAGTGGGTTCTTCTCTGACAGCACAATGGATGATCTTTTAATAGATTTAAGTAGCTAAAAGCACCGACACACTAAAGGTCAAGAATACCACATCGGACATTTTGCACCCTTTAAAATCTTATGGGAAACGTATCAAAATACTTTTTTTTTTCTCAGAGCGAGCGCACTTAAACCAGGAGAAGACAGCAAATAAAATAAGTTTATTATATTGCAATTTACCCTCAAGAGTTGGGTTTCAGCACTTTCAGCTAATGCACTGTGAGTAGGTTTTCTATGCAGGCCGTCTGCTGCCAGAGCATCAACTACCATCGCTGTCAATGAAAGCTAATTGAACTTTAGTATTTCCATGACTGAATTGCCTCAGACATTGATTTACTTTGAGATCTTGCAAGCTTGGAGAATGACCCCTGACCCCAGGAAGCATATAAAACAGCAGGAAGTTTACACACGCCCCCCAATTTGTAAGGGGTGGATGACAGAAGGGCGGTATATCTGCTGGGCTGCTGTCACACAGCCACTCTAATCTGAGAAATGACTCTTTGTTTCCCAGAACGGCTGATTGAACGTGAAGTACAAACTCTTCAGGCTGAGAAAGTCATGAAAATTAGTATTTTTGTTTGTATAGTTTTAGAATTTAAAAACCACAAATTGATTTAAAGTATTTTGTGACCACAAATCAGTATTTTCCCCTCAATATATTTATTGGCAAAAACTTTTGTATTTTGTTTGTATGATCAAAGTATTTTGTAGCCACTTATTAGTTTTTTGTTCACATGATTAAAATCTTTTATCACTATTTCCTTTGGGTAATATGAGTAATATGTAGCCACAAACTGTATTTTTTCAAAAGAATTAAGTATTTCGGCCATAAACTAGTATTTATTCACATAATTAAAGAATTTCACGTCAACGAATTAGTATTTTGTTCATATGATTTTCTGCACTGTTTCATGGCAAATATTTGCCACAAAACGATGCATTTTGTCCAAATAATTCAGGTATTTCATGGCCACATATGTGTGTCACATTAACACAATTTAAGTATTTTTAGGGCCACAAATTATTTTATTTATTTTTGCACTATTAAATGATTTAGTGGCCACAAATTAGTTTTTTGTTCAAACAGTTTAAGTCTTTCGCCAGAAATTAGTATTAGGAATATATTTTGACCACAAGTTAGTATTTTGTTCACACAGTTTGGCCGAATACGAATTCTTCCCTTACCCCTCTAATTGTAGGGGTATTTGTAGGGGTAGGGATGTCCAAATTTTTTTTTTTTTAATGCATAGGGACCTTTGACTGTATATCCCTTCGTCATAAGGGTGATCTGGATTGTGACGTGCCGCGGAGGAGAAACATCAGTTCTTACTTTTTGTTCTAGTACGACTATTTAAAGTTATAAAACCGACGTTGTTTGTATTTTCCGAGTGCTAGCAGCTACATGCTAACATAGCTGAGCGGAGAATAACTATGACGTCATCGAGGGGTGGTGTCCAAATTTGAAGACACTATTTTTCCAAAACTTTCCGCTTGACGGGCTAAATGTAAAGGTAGGAGGAACATGTGGGGGTCGGTGAGGAATTCGGATTTGGCTTTTGAATATTTTATGTAAAATTAGTAGTTTGTTTATACAATTTGATTATTTAGTGGCTCTGAATTAGAATTTTGTTCATATAATTAGAATATTTTTTAGTCACGAAATAGGATTTTGTTCATACAATTTGAAAAATTTTATAACCACAGATTAGTATTTTGTTCGTACAGTTTGTGGATTTTGTGGCAAAGAATTAACATTTTGTTTGTGCAATTTGAATAATTTATAGTCATGAATTAACATTTTGTTATATGAAAAGAATATTTTATAGTAAAAAATTAGCATTTTGTTTGTACAATTTGAAGACTTTTTGGCGACGGATTAAGATTTTGTTTGCGCAATTTGAATATTTTATGGCCAAAAATTAACCTTTTTTTTCACAAAAATGTAATATTTTATAACCACAAAGTAGCATTTTGTTAATACAATTTTAATACTTTATTTCCCAGAATTAGCATTTTCTTCATATAATTAGAACATTTTATAGTCATAAATTAGCATTTTATTCATACGATTAAAATGCTTTATTGTCACAAATTAACTTTTTTTTGTACAATTTAAATATTTTATAGCCACGAATTTACTTTATGTTTGTACAATTTGAACATTTTAGTCAAAAATTAGTATTTTGTTCACACAATTGAATATTTTTTACCCATGAATTAGCATTTTCTTAATATAATTTAAATATTTTGCTGCCATGAATTAGCATTGTTGTTGTATGTTTTGTAATACTTTACCATTTTTTGTTAAAGAATTCCTGTTTTGGTCACACAACTTGTACTTGTACTTTTTTTGTACCGCGTCGTCAGATGGGCTCCGTAAATTGTTCTTGTTTTGTTTATTTGTTCTTTTATGAACAGTCCCAGAAGACAATAACATTATCAAAACAACATATATGCACAACTAGAGATTTCAATAGAGAAAAATATGTTTTTGTATTTATTTATGCTTTATGATTATGATATTTATGAGCTGTCATACATGACTGTCATATGAAAATAAAATCAAATGTAATTATTTGTGTTTTTTGGACTTACAGTTTCACGTGTTTTGACGACATGTTGATATTAATTTGTCATTTTAATGATTTTTTTCCACAAACAAGGATTACAAATCCTGACATTATGACGAAGAAGCAAAAAGAAAAACATTTTAGAACTTTTTTTGAGTTTGGAATGTCACGCTTTATGATTGGATGGCTGGGATTGCAGTTCTGTAATGAAGTCTCTGTTGAGTCAAAGTTGCCCCACATGGAAACTCCCATCATGCACCTAGGTCAGATGCCAGGGTCGAGTAAGGGATACGACTTGACCTTTTGGCCTTTCGTGAAATTCAGCCATTCGTCACGCGTTGCTGGATCAGGGGCTCCGGCTCCCGCCACATCTGTTCATCATGCAGGTAAAGCGTCCTCCGACCGCAGCTTCGACCAACCTGCTGAAGGGTAGAATCCACAGCAGAGAAACCGCTGGGCTCTCACGCTAACGAGTGTTTCAACCAAACTTAAAGCAAAAAGGGGCTCACCTTTGAACTTCCATCTTGATAAGATGCCACGGGTCTAAAATGCAGCTTTTTTTGATTCCAGCCGTCTTCACACTTCAAACATCGCCCAGTCTGATGCAAAATGTCTCGTTTAGCTGTCTGCTGATGTTTGAAATGATTGTGAAAAGGCGCCTTAAAGAGAACTTTAGCTGTTTACATAGGCTAAGATAGATGAATCCGGCTCCGTTGGTCTGTGTACATGTTACTTTTTGAATGACTCGCTTTAAGCGCGGCGTACTATACACTCTCCCAGATCTACGCCTGAAACTGAAAACATATGCCAGGTCCTTACACCCAGACAAGTGAGCAACGTTTTTGTATACTTAAGGCTTTATTTACGTTTTCAGTTCAACACTGCTTTTGATTTGACAGTGTTTCGTAGGGTTGTCTCTGTTATAGAAGAGGACGTTTACTTTTCTACCACTTCACATGCTGCTGCTTTACTCTGACGATTCCCATACGTTCCGGCGTGTTTAGGAAAAATTATATTTGTTTAAGCTTGTTTTGATTTGAATTGGTTTTAATATTTGTTTTTTTTAATTAAAATTATGAAAAATACAATCTTGATTGTTCTGAAACTTCCCCTCTTGCAAAATAAAGACTTTTATTAGCATTAGCATTAGCCACTTTTATTCAAATTTTGTAGCAGTCTAAAAAGTTTGCAGAGATTATTGAAATGATTCAAAGTTGGATTTCACACTTAAATGCTGTGAGAATTTTTTGATTCATCTTTTATTTCTGAAGAAACGTTGAGGGGAGTTTGAAAAACTGGGATGTGCAAGAAAAATGCTAAAAAAGGAAAATGATTCCATACATCAAATCATTATATGACCTTTACTGATCAGAGCCCAGCCAGCAACACCAAATGGTTTAGAAGGGGGCCGAAAACGTCGACCCCAAGTGGATTTGTACACAATTTGCGTGGTGGCCCCACCTGTGTTAGCCCGCATTGGCTTAAGAGGACACTCAGTGGCTAGGCACGCTACACTAGCTAGCCACCTTGTGGTCAGTGTCGCTTGTTTGCTTGCTTCAATGAAGCTCGCTAGCTCAATACAGTGGACCTCGCTAACTTGCAACAGAGGAGCTAGCTAGCTCGCTACAGCAAAGCTCACTAGATTGTTACAAATGAGTGTGCTAGCATGCTACAGCTGAGCTCGCTAGCTCGATACAACAGAGATCGCTAGCTCACTACAGAAGAGCTAGCTATCTCGCTACAGTGAAGCTTGTTGGTTCACTACAGAGGAGCTTGCTAGCTTGCTACAGCAAAGCTCGCTAGCTTGTTACAGCGGAGCTCACTAGCTCGATATATCAGAGTTCGCTACAGCGGGGCTCGCTAGCATGATAGCATGCTGCGCTGTCCACCAGCAGCTAGCTAGCGTACAAGGTTTCGATGCATCGATGCTCACTAAACTAGCGAATATAGACCACAATGCATTGCGGTCAAACATTTGTTGCCCAAGTACTGTGTTTAAATGTCATTTTTGTCATCTGAACACAAAATAGATTCAGTGAATTTCTCGTATTGATGGGATTTTAACTTTGTGAAATCAGTGACATTATATTGGTCATTTAAAAAAATAAAAGAAAAGTAGTGAGCATGGTGTCCGAATTTCTTTTAAAAATCAGGGCACTTTATAGTTTTATAGTAGTTTGGGATTAGGGTGAGAATTTGGACATAGCCAATGAGTTACATACAGACTAGAGTTGCTATGCTAGCTTGTTGCGCACGCATAGTTGGACGCCATATTGGATATGTCGAAATGCCTGTTTACTGTTGTGCTATTATTCAGAACCTCCAGAGTTTTGGGATGTTGTGATCACAAATATTAACTCAAACTCAAGCAGACCTCACAATTTGTTGCTTACCATGCAACTTTACATATTCATTGCAATTTTACTGACCAATTTACCGAGATAACAGTCGTGGGCAACAATAGCTTCGCTGCCGGTTCTCTTCTGACTCCTTCCTGGCAGCCGTGCTCTTTACTATGAACTCTCTTTAGTCTTCTTTTTCATCAAGATGCGCTTGAACGATCAGGACATACGTGACTTTGCACTATTTCCACGTTTTCTGTTAGGACCACCAATCTTTTCTGCTTTATGGAGGATGACCATAGTATTTGTATGTTTGTTCCATTTTGGCAGTCTTGCTGTGTCACAGATTGTTTTTAAGTGTGATTTTGTCTGCTTGCTTTTTTGTTTCGTTTTTTTCAACAGGGCACTCTGTTCTGTGACTTGATTGGCTGGAGACCTTGTCAGTCAATCAAAATGGTGTGTCCCCTGTAATAATACATTGGATTAGTCTACGCGTTTCCTGATGCTTAAAGTGCTTATATTATGTATCCATTATCGATTGTAATTACAAAAGTGGAGGAGTTTATTCATGAAAACTCATTTTCTTGATTGTCTATGAATATTAACAACTTTAGATACAATTTGCAGATGCTTTATTGGCCAAATTTGCCAAACAGTTAGCGGCTACAATTAAAAAAAACTCACATTTATCATATTTATCTCGTTATTTAAAATTTTGCCTAAAAACTATTTTCACTCAGGCTCTTTTTTAAACTTCCTGAAGATCAAACAATCAAATCTCCCCTAAAACTTCAGGGATTAATCAAATTATTTCAGTCTGTTTTGCAAAAATACCAGTTTCCCACTCCATATTGTTGAGATTTTCTCAAATGTCACATTTTCCAACGTCATTTTCTGCCTCTGCAGTCGCTCCAGGTTAACTGTTGGAAGAATCCCCATCGACAGCAGAAAATCAGCTACTTTTCTGTTTCACGACTCGGTCAGGAGGTCAGTCTGGCGTGGACGGGAGGTCAGTGATAAACCGCTGACCCGTGACTGTTAACGAGGGCTCAATCGGACAATCACGACTGCTCACCATCGAAATCCTTTTAAAGGCAGGAACACCCACAAAATATACATTAGCATCATTGAACTCGGTAGGAAATATCGAGTGACCCTGTTGCTCCGGGGGAAGAGAAATCTCGTCTCTGCTTGATTGAAATTCCTGCAGAGATCCAAAGAAGCTTCAGTGCTGATTTTCAGTCGCGTTCCAATTGCAGGAAAAAGACAAATGATAACACGATCTGCGCTCCCCTGAAGCCGACTTTTCTCTGAGTCCGTCCTGAGCCAGACCGCCTTAAATCATGCAGATTACGATAAAAGGTTCAGGGGTGGAATGTGATCGTTGGAACATGAGATTTTCTCCACACGACATGTTCTATCTCGTCACCATCAGCGACTGAGAGTGTTTACCGCTATGAGTAATTACCACTGATACTATCAAAGTCTGCAGTTGCTGTGAAAATCCACCCAAAGGCTCATCGCAGGGTTTAGGCAGAGGTTACACTAACAAGCTAACTTTGTATGTTTTTGCACAGACTTCAACCTGAAATTGTGCTAAAAAGAAAAGAAAATAAAATAAAACACTGAAGATGAAATTTCTGATCATAAACGTAGTGGAAAGGAGAATAAAAAAGATCCAAGAAGAGTGATTAATGCAGTAGAAACAATATAAACATGTGTAGTAGCTGAGGATGATGGGAAGAAATCATTCTTCTTCTCTTGGCTGCTACTTTTAAGGGCCTCCACAGGAAATAATGCACTTGTGGTTGCACTATTTTTTGTATCGTTTCATTTCTATGTCAGAGTGGGACCTCTGTGTTTTTTTGTGGATCTCTGTGTCTTTCTGTGCTGATTGTTTACAGGTGTGCCCGCTGATTGGAGCAGAGCTGGTATTAAATCTCCATGTTGACCTTCAATTCTTGAGAAGGGAACTGGTTGCAGTTTAGCTCCGTCAACTGTGGTTGGGTGTTTTAAAAGTGAAACTGAACAGTCATTTTCACTGTTTTTTTTTTTTCTCCTGTTTAAATCAAATCAACTTTATTTGATAGCACTTTTTAAAAAAAAGATAATTTTCAATCAAAGAGCTTTACATAAAAAATAATAAAATGTTAAAAACAAAAGGACAATGCCCTCAACCCCCACCCCTCCACACACTCGCACAAACACACATCAACATATTGCCACACCATGATGTTAAAAACAATAAAAATTACTAAAAAGCTGGAAAATGGAAATCTAGAAATCTGGTTTTGTACTGCAGTGAGGTAATAATATTTTAGGGACCTTTAGCCCCCAATCAAGTTTACAGAGAACGCCAATACAGGACCCCCCAGATCCTAAGAACCAGACCCGGGAGATCCCACTGTGGCGACCCAGTTTAATGAGAAAGGACAATCAGTGATGTGGAGGATCCCTCAGAGGAAAACACTAGTTAAAAATGTAAAATGAGTAAAATAGATTTAAAAAAAAGAATAAAAATAGATATAAATATCAGGTGAAAAAGAGAATATATATATATATATATATAGACATAATTCAGTAAAAATAAATAAATATTAAGTAAAAAGAGAGGATAAAACAAAATATCAGATAACTTTCAAAAAGAAAAATATGGTCCAGTTTCTTTCTGACCAAACTCTAGTGAGAGCCGCCATTTATAAAAATACAGTGTATTTATGTTTTTTGTAGTCACTCATTCTTAAAATTAAGCTTTTAAACATATATTTTTAATTGATTTATATATGGTATGTTTGTGTTATATTTTTGACAGCAGTATATACATGAAATTTTCAAGTCAAGTCATGAATTGGGTTCTTTTTTCCCCAATGTCAAACAATCTACTTCAATAATTCCCAGAATTTCTCTTATTTTTTCTTGTTCCGCACTTAAATTTGATTAAGAACACAACTGTTCCTGTTTTTATTGTCGTACACCAGAGACGTTATGGAAGTACCTGTCCCGATGTGGGATTAACCAGCTGTTCAACAGCGTTTCCTCGTGTGTGGAACGCAACCGAAGGAGTCTGGCTCCAAGCGTAATCAACGGAGACGTCTTCCTCTCTGTTAAACATGACATCATGTTTGCATAATGGATTCTGTCTGCAGCAGCTGCTGCACACAGATGAGTGTTTGAGTCAACTTACAGTATAAATCTACTTTTAATTGAGTGCGCGGCGTAGTATCGGCGCATCTCTCTCTAGACGCGCTTGAGAAATGGAAGCATCCTTCAAAGTGGCAGGCGGCGATTGATTTCTGTGTTGCGGGCGGGACGGGAGGCTGGGGGAGCTCATTGTTAATCCCGCTCGCTACAATTTGTGTTGTGCGCTTATCTCTGTAATTAAACCTTCCCGTCCTCTCGGCTGCTTTTCAAAATTGGATTCCGCTTGAACTGCTAGCGGTGGACGCCCCGATATTGGAGGCAAACGCTAATGGTTTTCCAGTTTTCCAGCGACTCCCTCATTCCAGGGAGTCTTTCCAGGACTCTCCTCCCAGCAGCTGCGGCCCGCCGGAGTCCAACTGCTCGTTCCAAACTTTCAATCCCCTCGGTTGTTTTTCCTTCGCGTCGGTGCCTGAAGACATCCGCCTCACACAGACGGAGGATAAAATATCAAAATATCTCCTGTTTTCCGTCTCTGCGCTCCGCTTTAGATCTCCGACAGGAAAGAAACCTCATTTCCCAGGTGTGTCCCCTCAAATAAAACTACAGAAATGTTGCGTCGAACCTCTGGGACTCTTGTGTTTCAAACTCAACAACTCATGGTTTTCATGTAAACCTCATTGTTGCAAAAGTAAGTTCTCAAATAAAATTACATTCCAACTTTCTAGTTCACTTTGTAAATCCACCAAAAACTACATTTCCCAGAGCCCCGCCCCTTCACATTTGGTATCAATAGTTGTGTTTGAGTTGACTTGCATCGTCGGCGAGACTAAGCTGCTGCAGGAGGGGGCGGAGATGAAGGTGAACTCCGAGAACAAGGATTTGGGGGTTGTCCTTAACCTTCGACTGAAAGTTAATCAGCCACTCCTCCTAGTATGATCTGTGCTGTTATGTCTTTTAAATTATTTTTTAACATATTTTAGAGTGAAAAAGTTTAAAAAATATAGCTGCGGGATTCATTGCATGAGCACTGTCCCAAATAAATAAATTAAAGTTAAGTTTTAGAGGCAAACATAACAATTATGACCACAGATTATTTAAATCTTGTTTATTTTTTTCCATCAGTGATTCACTACCTTCCAGAAGGAGTTAAAACTATAGAGTTCCTTCATTTAACGCCAGTTATTTCACGTCGAACTACAAGAACTGTGTGGACACAGTTTCCCACAATGCATTGTTTTGTAGTCATCAAGGCGGCTTGCAGCTAGCGTAGTACCTATTTTCTGGCTGCGCTGGCTTAGGAAGGCGCCTTGAACCCGCCCCTTTCTTGCAATAGGCGTGTTTGAGATTATGCAGGCGGACGACGGAGTTTAGTTTCTAAGACTCTGCTTAGACGCGCTAATGCAAACAGCAAAAAACAAAAGATCATCCTTACCACATAAGTCTACTTTAAGATGGCTTGGGGGATTAACAAAGCTGCCACTGGTCAAACAGGTAAAATCCCAACAGTTCAATCTAGGTGTCTGCACGAGGTACTGAGATGTACCCCAAACTAAGTACTGGGACAGCCTGAAGGTTCAAACAAGTGTGAGGCGCGGAGAAAATACACCCCAAACAAGTACAGACACTAGTCCCTTATGCACAGGACCTATCCCAGACGAGGGTGGGTAACATATCCTGGACGAGGGGACCAACAGATCAGACCAAGAGATCCCGGACGAGCCCCCATGTTATGTCCCTTGGGGGTAAACCTGGCTCAGGTCTAGGGGGAAACAAAAACATTTACGAAAATTGCACACCAAAAATAAAAAGGAACACAATTTATTAAAATAACGAAACCCTGAATTTAGAACAAAATATAATTAGTGTTCTGGTTATAAAAGATAAACCAAAAAGGAGTCGGAACCTCAGCCGAACATAAAATACGTCAGGGAGACTGCTGACCCAATGTTGACCCAAGGTAGCTCAATTAAACTACTTAGAAAAAAAACAAATTGAACAAAGCCCGCAGAACAGAACTACCAAGGTCCAAACTAACAAAACAAAACCCAGCAACCTAAAACTACTGAGGACAAAAAAAGGGTAAAAGAGACCAAAACCAAACCAGCACCTCACAGCCTAAGTAGACAGCAGGTGGCAATCAAAAGACATTGGCCACACCTGCCAGGTGAGTCAAAGGACTGGATAGAAAGAAGGCCAGGCACCTGTAACACCTGCAAATCAAACATGGTGTGAAGATGAAACGATGTTACAAACCACACAAGAGAGTTGTGTCATTAGAAAGAGACCTTTTCCCACAGAGCTTCTATGCCATCTTGGTGGCAGGCTTTGTTGTCTGATTGGATAACTGGTGAAAAATGGAACACCATTGTGTAGCCCACATGAAACTTGCGGAGCTTTGAGCGCAGACCATCGATGAGAAACGGTTGTTTAGCTCTGATGCTGGTAAATCTCAGTGTGAAGAAGGACCTTACATCAAAGCAGGAGAGTAATGGAGGATATCTGGTGCGCTTCCGCTACTAACCAGAATCCTTTTTTTTTGTTATTATTTCCATTTTTGGAAAAACCAAAAAATATCTTCAATTTCTTTTTCTTTGTTTTCCCTTTAGGGGCTCCATACGTTCAGGAGTAATACATTACATTTTCTTATTTCTGTAACAGAAAAATATGTGAAGCATTACTCAACCGTTGACACTGTGCTGCTCATTCTTGTTGCTCAACTTCTTGGCTCCAGACGAATTTAGATCCTTCTGATGCTAGCCAATAGTTTTGTTTTGATAAATAACATACTGTAATCCTTCTCTTAACTGTGAATTGTATTCACACTGAACATCCACGGATGCACGTCTTCCTCTTTTTCTATTGTGAGCTAGCTTAGTACACAATAGAAATAAGCTAGTACTGCTAGCATGCCTACAATTGGAAGAGCCTGAATCTCAAAGAGGTGCAAATCTCACAATTTGGGCTCAAAACAGAAACATTTTCGTTCATTGCTACCTTACTTAAAATGACATATGGATTTCCATCATGTGAGGAGAGCAAATCCAAGTCCCTAATTAGTCAAAGTTTAACCTGGTTTAGCTGGTAACTAGCATTCAACGTCCATGCGTTTTGTTTATTGAACCCAAAAACTGTTGTAGAAACTTGAACAGGTGTGTGATGATGCAAATTTTGAACGCAAAATTCCTTACATAAACTTTTCATTACAAATGGCTGCTTGAATATTCACTGGTGAATGGTGGGAATGTACTTAATACAGCTATTTGTTTGGTTTGGTTGAAAAAAATATACTTATGGACAAATGACAAAAATACTTCATGATAAGTAAAAGTTTTTTGTGTTTTTTTTTCATGTTTTCTTTTTGCCTTTTCATTTAATTTCTGTGTCTGATGTTCTTCCCAAATGCAGCACAGACGTGATGAGAAAACAATAAAACACAACTGACATTGTTTACACGTTTCCACAAGAATATATGCAGCTTTTTTTGAAAAACTTCATTCATGAACACTGAGATGTATATTTTCTTAAATTTTGGGATGGTCAGGAAAAACAGGAACTTTTTATTTGCTTCTTTTCAGAATTAAATAACAGCTGAAGTGACAGAACTCCTCTATTTGTTTGGAACTAATGAGGTTAACATCTTGGCTAAATAAAAATAAATCGCTGAACCCGGAGTTTACAAAAAACATGGCTGACAATTGCTGGAGTTTAGGATTGTCGGTGAAATGTAAAATGAAGAGGTCAGACTATGACCTCTTAAAGTGGATTCTCACTTAACGCGATTTACGCAACAAATTCTTCATCACACGATTAATTCACTTCTTGCTACCTGTTCCTGAGCCGCCGCGGCCACATGTGGGAGGAGCTACAGGCTTATAATTTTTGGATGATGCTATAAGGAATGGTGTCTGTGGATATCTCAGTTGAAATTTATGCAAGACACAAATTTTGTTGAGAAATCAAGTTTATTTACAGGGGGGCTGTGTCTGTATGACAGCCGCTTCCGCTGTGTTTCTGTGTCTCTGTGGCTGAGCTTGAAGGCTCACTGTCTAGTATTAACCCGACAGGGAAAAAAATGAAAGTGTTTTTAATATCTGGATGAGACCCGAGCCGGCAGCCTCCGCACCCCGCAGTGGCTCTCTGTCTGCTGGCTTATCGAACGAGTGAGCTCCGCCCCCGGAGCAAAATCTGGTGATCTGTCCAGAGTGTATCGCCCCCTAGTAGCCGGATGAGCTCTGCAAACCGGGTAAATGGAAGAGATGGAAGTTTAGGACAAAAAAGACCGCTTTGGATTAATATTCTACCCGCTGATCGAGTCACTGAAAATGTCCCGTGTTCAAAGCTGAGTTCCTGATTGGCTGATATGATGCGGCGACCTGTCAAACTTTTCAGATATTTAAATTTTGGCTACGAAGAATCGGGCGCTCAAATCTAGCTGCTGCCAGGCCTTCGTGCTGCGCCTGTCACTCAAATTACACCGCGGGACTTGAGATCCCCTCACGTCGCCTCTATTCCATTGACTTAAGTTTGAAACTGACCACGAGAATTGCTATGGGGTCAAATCAGGATCAGCTTAAAGTGAACGAAAAAAACAGATGGAATACTTGAAAAAAAGATATTGTAACTGAAAAAAAATAAAACATTAAAAAAAAATGAACATTTGAAATAAAAAACTGAACATTTAAAAAAGATTTTGAAAAAACTGAAAATTTGAAAGAAAAATTGAAAACTTGAAAGAAAATATATATATATATATATATATATCTACGAATCTTCACTTTCAGCACTTTTAGCCATCTGTTTTCAGTTTCAATTCTGATTTTCGAGTTTTCACTGCCGAGCTGAGCCAAATTTTACACGGGGGCCGGGCTTTTATCCCATTGGCTACCGGGACGAGACTGGAGTCCAGTGACAGAGCTCATGGTGACATCATTTCCGTTCCTTTTCGCGTCAGTTTTGGCGCCGTCTTTGAGTTCCCCCTCCTCTGATGTGGCAACCCAGTCTCAGTGAAATGCGTATCTATTCCACGGCTTTGCACCCTCGGAATACCGTGCATAGTAAACGCCAAACACGGTTTTTGCGTGCATATGATACGCAGTTGCAGCCCATTCAAAACAACAGGAGCGGCTTTTAGGTTTCGTTTTGATCACGTGGTCGGATGTTCATGTTCATGTTCATTTTTTTTTTCAGTTACAATATCTTTTTTTCAAGTATTCCATCTGTTTTTTTCGTTCACTTTAAGCTGATCCTGATTTGACCCCATAAATTGCGTTCAGTGTGAACACACCTTTACAGGCAGTCTTTTCAAAATATCTAAAACCACATTTGTTCATTAAATATCCACTAGGGGGCTTATTGCAAAAACACTTAGATTAGTTACAAATCCTTTTTATTTTTAGTATGATTTTTGACAGTAATTATAACCATACTATTGTCAAACTTTTATTAATGTTTTCAAAATGTATATTTTGTTAGGTTTGTGAACAAGCACCATCTTGTGCTCTACAGCTAATTGGGATGTTGATGAAATATGTCCAAAATGGGAGAAAAATACCAAAAACGGCTTTTAATCGGCTCATCACTAACCATCTTGTACAGATAACTGCCATCTAGGGGCCATTCAGTGAACAACACCCTGGTTCAAACTTCAAACTAATGAGTTGCATACTTGTTTATTTTACTGCACCATGAAGATAAAATAAAGAACAAAATGTAGAATGAGGCTTTTTCATTGGTACAACTTTTCTGAACTTTAAAGCCTGCAGGATCCACGTGGTTTTGGGTTCATTCACTTTCTCAGGACGAGCAAATCGGCTGTTATTCAACCATGGATCATGGAATCAGACTTGGTGGAGATTTATCTTCTTTCAGCAACTTTACACGCAGCTGCAAACCTTTTCAGATCCAGCAGGATGAATTTGATGGAAGAAGCAAACAGAGCCACATCATCTGCAAAGAGTGAAGTTGTAATCCAGCTTGGATAATCGGATCTAAGACTCCGTTGATCGATTTTTAGGGACAGAATCTGAGAAAAAGCAGAGCCCAAAGAGCCCCCAGGAGTCACTCTGACGTTTTCTGGCAGCATGAACGGAGTTAACTTGATAAATTCTTTGTTTTGTGTGCGCTACGTAAACCCGCTCCATACGATATGGAGCTCAAGTTACTGTGTTTGTGCATTCTCCTGAGGAGTGAGCACAGCTAAACTTTATCCTGATTATTTCCATTGAAAGACGGACAAAAGTTGAGCCAAAGTTTTATATGATTTGATCAAATTTCCTCTCATTTAAAACATGGCTGGGCGACATTTTTCCATTAAATAACTTAAGTTTCGAGTCCTTGGAATGAACTTCCTGATTGTTTCCTTTCTTCACCTCTGTTGTCCCCCGTTTACCACATACCCCACGTTTCATGTGCAAAGTGAGATCATGCCGGTGCCCCTCTGTCATGGAAAGAAACAAACTCCAGGCCGCCTCCACTTTCTTCTGCGCTTTAACCGATGACTCCAGGACGGAGGGATTTTTTTTAAATCTGCTCTGACACCGAGCGTGACTTCAGCGGGATTCTTCTTGTTTTTTCTGGGTGGCAGAAAGCTCACAGTTCATTGAGCGAGCTGCTGGGCGTCTCTCTCTGTTTAGCATTTATCAGATTTGCCTTTTTTTGGTGCCTGACAGCTAATTAGTGATCGCATTTTTCACAGCTCTGCCTTTTGGTTTTCGCTCTCTTTCACGGCCGTGTCATCCGTGGTTCGCCACAGCGGTGCAGATGGAGTAAACTCAAAGCAGCTGCTTTAGTCTATATAAACAGTGCTTTTTTATACCTGCAAATAAAAGGACTTACAGTTTTTAGACATTTTGGCTCCTTAATACCAGTTTGTCCTGTAGCACATGTATAAAATCAATCAGTTCTGAGATTTTCCTCTAACTTCTCCTAAACCAGGCACAGAAACAAAAGGACAACTTCAAATCTAAAGAAATATTTTAAAAAAAATAACATTTTTGAGATATTACTCCCAAGAAATGCTCTACGTAATAATCTTCACTCATTTGTACAACTGTATTTTGAGGTAATGACAAACTAACTTATTGCGGATTTGAATTCTACAAGCAAATTTGATGATTTCATGACATAACGATTAATTTAAAGACAACGAATGCTCATTTAAAAGTAGTGCAAAAAATATTTTTTTAGCAAGTTTACAAATACTTTTAAAGTTTTTAACCCGTCAACTACCCAAAAAAAGATGCTGCTTATTCCCCCTAAATGGAAAGTTTAACAAAAAAAAAAAAATTGAAGTCAAATTTATTTACTTATTTATTGTTTTCTGGTTACTATTTGGTGCACGCCAGTTACTAACCAGGAAAAAGAAAAAAAAAATATATATATATTTATAGACTTCAATATTTAGGAAAAAAAAGGTTTTTTTTTACTTAACTTATCAGTTGGAGCTTTTTCTTAGCTTATAAACAAACATAACAAACATTGAGTCCTTGCAGGAAAATGTATTTATATCCAACACATCATTCATAACTTCAATCAAAATATATTTAGGTTCTTAAATACTTTTGGACAAATCACACTGGAGACAAAGGACAGAACAATTTATTGGGGGCTCGTCCGGGATCTCTGATCACTAGGACAAATGGAACAGAGAAAAAAAAATCACAAATGTAAAAATGTTTTTTGCTTTTCTTTCAAGTTACATTTTTAGGGTAAACAAACTCAAACAGAAAGTTCTGCAATTGAGGAGACATAGCAGGTCTCCAGGACCGCGTTCTTGCTTCTTTTCCAACATATCCTGGTCCAGAATGTTCCAATTGGCTGGACACACCTGAACCAATAATAGGGGTTGGATATCTGCAAATCATGCAGACACTTCAGAGTTGCTCATCCCTGAGATGTCGGCTGGTAGGATTCCATTGATCAAACAGTTGTTCAATGGGGAATAGATATGTGAAATATAGACCAGATTATGTGAGGTAACACCCGCTAACCTCTGTGTGTGTGTAGATGGGGGAGAAGGCGACCAAAAAACTCAATTGAAATTAAGTCTCTTTAAGAAAAAGTTTGATTAAACTCATACAGATTACTCTGGTCTCCATCATGACAGATGATGTCCTGTAAATGCCTTATATGGTCACTTAATTTTTTTTTTTTAAAACTAAGTCTTGAGTGGTCTCTGCCCCAGCTCCTTCCTCCAACATAATTTATAGTTTTACTTTTTCAGTGGATTGAAGCCCCCTAACTGGTTTCAACTGGTCTGGGGCTCCATGTGGGTTAATGTAAAAATACCTTCATCAATGTGTTAATAACAAAATATAAGAGTAACTTAGTAAAAAATAAAAAGCCATCATGTAACATAGCATAAAAGTATTAAAAAGAACTTCATTTAGTATAAGAAACCCTTAAACTATCATATTCATGCAGTAAATCTGAATGTTCTCTGAGGTGCAAACTCTTCAATTTCCGAAGAAAACATCATCTCCACGTGTGTTCTTTGGAGGGTGTTAGCGTCCCGCCGCTTCATGAGTCTCAGTTTTTGTTCAAACTGTCATTGATATCACAGCTTTTTATTTAAAATAAAACAACATGTTTTTAGAAAAGCACATTTCAACCCTGAATGTAAGTGTAAGCAGTGCTAAGGCAGATTTTATTAAAAAAGAAGAATTTACAATTATCATGCTAACACCATTAGCTTAGCCATTTTAAGCTAAGCCGTGAGTGTCTTTAATGCTATTAACTCAAGAAAATGCATCTTTGCGAGTGGCTACTTCTAATGAAAAGTCTAAAAACTGGCATAAATTCATGTTTTTGCTTCCGCATTCAAAACACTTGCATTCACATGTAGTTTCTTCGACCACTTTTTAGGCTTTCTATGAACAAAAGGTGCCAGCGTTGAACGTGCTTTGAAAGTTTAACCAGGTTGAACTTCTTCCAATCAGGGAAGTGGATTTGGTAGGGATGTCCCGACCTTTTGAAAATGGATCGTGGAGGAGGAATGGATAATTGTGGTTTGTTCCCGGCTGGAATTCCATGACACCAAGTTTTTCACATATCAGAATAGAGCTGTGAAAGAAAAAGCCTGGAGCAGGATTAAGACCAGGGTGTCTGTAACCTGCAGCTCCAGAGCCACATTTGGCTCTTTTATCTCTCCATAGTGGCTCTCTGGTGGAAGAAAAATAAAATAATAGTAAATTTCAAAAAAATTGGAGAGTAGCTATTATTTTAGAAACATACTAACGTTTTTGGCTAATGTGTTACCTACTGGAGTTTTTTAGGCTAATTTAGAATTTTAGCTTCTATTTTAGCAACATGCTAACGTTTTTGGCTAAGTTTTCTGAGAAGTTTTATGCCAATTTAGAGTTTAGCTAATATTTCAGTAAATGCTAATGTTTTCAGCTAATTTGTTATCTACTGAAATTTGTTGGATAATTTAGAATTTAGCTTCTATTTTAGCAACATACTAACGTTTTTGGCTAATGTGTTACCTACTGGAGTTTTTAGGCTAATTTAGAATTTTAGCTTCTATTTTAGCAACATGCTAACGTTTTTGGCTAAGTTTTCTGAGAAGTTTTATGCTAATTTAGAGTTTAGCTAATATTTCAGTAAATGCTAATGTTTTCAGCTAATTTGTTATCTACTGAAATCTGTTGGATAATTTAGAATTTAGCTTCTATTTTAGCAACATGCTAACGTTTTTGGATGTTGGTTTTCTGAGGAATTTTAGGCTATTTTGGAGTTCAGCTAGTAATTTAGCAACAAGCTAGCTTTTTTGGCAGATTTGGCCTCTAATTATTTTTTTATGCTAATTTGGAGTTTAGCCAATGTTTTAGCAATATGCTAACATTTTTAGCTAATTTGTTATCTACTGGGGGTTTTAGGCTAATTTGGAGTTTAGCTTTCATTTTAGCAACATTCTAAAATATTTGGCTGATTTAATTTACAAAGAAATATTATGCTAATTTGAAATTCAGCTAGTAATTAAGCAACAAGCTAGCTTTTTTGCTACTAAAGTTAAAAGCGTAAAAAAATACCAGTTTGAGAGATTCTAGTTTCTTTTTATATATTTTTTTTGCTTTTGTTCGTGCCAAAAATAGACATTATTCACATTTATTTAAAAAAACAAGAACAAAAAGAAGGTTATAAATGCAAATCCAACTTTCTTAAAGGCTAATGTTAGTTGATGCGGCTCCTTCTAGGTTTGGATCAGTAGAAAACGAGCCCAAATGACTCTTTGACTCTTAAAGGTTGCCGACCTCTGATTTAAAGGAAGAACAAGAAGCCCCTCCCAGCTTTTCTAGTGTGAACAAAGGTTTCAAATGCATCTTAAAAGTTGTAAAATAGAACTAAAACTAATTTTTTTTTAAATAAATTCAGCTAAAGAGAGGTTTCCATTCACATTAAACCACTAAACATATCCTGTTGAGCCTTAAGGAGGACCGGAATTGATCGAGTTTCCTGCTGGTTTTGCAGCTGCGAAGAATAAAATCTGTTAAAATTTAGCAAAAACATCTGATTTCACAGCAGTGGTGTGTATTAGTCTTGCGTGCATGGCTCCGCCTCCCTGATGCATGCATGTAGAACGGCGGGCATCGCAGGAGACTTCCCCTGACCCGCGCTCGCCACGCTTCGGTGTGACAAATGAGGTGCAGGTTGCCGGTGCAAAGCTGCAATTGAGCAGGAACAGCTTTTTCTGCACCTGTGAGACGAAGGATGAGGGACCAACAAATCTGGAAGTCTTCTACGGTCTCTTAAAAAACAAAGCTGCGTGTAATCCTCCACGTCAGGCCCTGCACTCTCATTGAGGTAATTTAATGCAGAGGTTCCTTTTAAACGTTTTTTTGATCTTTTTGTCCTCTTTTAAGGAGGTAATTGAGTGTTCATGGACCGCTGACGAACCTTTTAGGAGGTCATTATTCCCTCCTTCCCTAGTTCTTGTTTAGATTTTTTCTATTAAAAGCGGTTTTCTCTTCTCATGGTCAACGAAAAAAAAAACGTTCCTCCTGATTTTGTGCTGAAGCAGCAACACATGCATTCATGGCGGCGCAGGTTTGGCTCGGTTCTGTTAGCCAGCAAAGCATTACAGCTCCCAGTGCTGAGCAAGCTTCCCTCCATGAGCTCATTCCACGCGTTTATGAATTCCCTTCAGTTTTCCTAAACAGCTGAATGGGATCTTTCCCTTTAAACCCAAATGAAACCAAATGTTGACCGCAGAAACTAGAGAACATGTTTTTATTTATACGTATCTGTCCTGATCTTAAAGTGTCTGTTTTTTTTCATTCAGAGGAAGGATGTATTAAATGGAGGAATGTTCTATTGGGGCAAAAAGTAGTGACTTCCGAGTTGAAGCAACAGCAAAATCCAAACCACCAACTTGGACAGTTTTTTTTTTGTATATTTTATCAATTTTTTGGAATTGTACCTTAAAATATTTATTAAAGGTTTATTTTAAACATAAAATCCCTGCAACTTTATTTAAACTTTGTGGTTGAAGCAGATTAAATAATATGCTTTAAAATTATTTTCAGATTTTAAATGCTAAATAAAAAAGCTTCACTTCGGGAACAACATCAGCTGCAAAACTGCAACTACAGACTTTTACTTTTCCGTTTCTGTGTAATAAGAAATTTATGTTTAAAATTATATTTTCTAAACATAAAGGTTTGTGTGTGATTTCATATTGTGATTAATCACAGATAATAAGTTATTGGTGTAACTAAAAGGAAAAAAAATTAATTCCAATCTATCGCAATCGATTTTTTTCCAGCAATAATTGAAAGAAAGTTTCTAAATGTTAAGATTTTATACTTTGACCTTTATCTTTTTTTTTTTTTTTTTTTTTAAAAAGGATAATCAGGAGAAAATTGAGATTTTTAATGATTTATTCCATTAATTACAAGAAATTTTCAGCAATAAAAGCAAAGGAAAAAGACAAAAAAAAAAAAAAAATCCAGAGATGTACAGATTCTAACTTAAGATACTAATTCATAAATTGCTTTTAAAAATTAATGGAAAATCTCCTTGACATTAAAATTGCTTCTATTTATAAATATATGTATTTGTTTCTACATACACAACACAAAAAGTTTTATTAATTGCTTGAAAATGAGTGGTTTGTTACTTGATACTCACGGAAAATCACAAAAAGTTATTTTTAGAGTTTCTTATGTGTGAGAAACAAAAATATGTGTTAGTTGAAAGTACCAAAAAACATTTTTAAAAAAATTATTTTACAAATAAAATGTAATATTTGGTGCATTTATAGGAATTTAGAGCACGATCTGTAGTTCATGAGTCCATGTAACATTTTTTAAATGATCTGATTGTTTGGACTCATTTATGTTTATTTTTAGCTTTTTTTTGTACACACTGACGAGGCAACAGCTGCGCAATTGTGTCGGGTTATTTAATAATATGTTTGCCGTAATAATTAATCAAATTAGCTTACAGACGATATAAATGATAGAGGAAAAATGCCACATAGATAGACACTTTTCTATCTGAGGTTTGGGGCGTTGTCACGACAACACGTCGCTGAGCCTCGACTGCAGGAGCAAAGAAAAACCATATAAATGCAAAATAGGTTTAAAAAGCATCAGTTCAGAGACAAAGTTCACCTTTTAGCGCTTGTTTTTGTCCAGAAGATGACGAAAAACTTTGTTTTAAAGCAGCCTGCGCAATGATATAGAACATTTTTATGATTTATTTATTTTATTTTAGGTCTGCAGATTCATTTCTAATGTTTGTATGTCTACATTTAATACTGTTATTCTACTGTTTATGTGTTTTGTACACACTATTTACACTTCAGGTTTAACACTTTATAAATGTTAAATTTTCAGACAATAAAAAAGGGAGAGAAACATTTTCTCTCTAGCCTATGGAATTTACTTAGTCAAATATTGTGATTAATCGTGATTAATCGCACCATAAAAGTGTGATTAATCTGATATATTGTTTTTATTTATTGACAACACTAATTAAAAATAAATGTTTTAAATGTAGTTTCGTGTGTGATTTCATTTTGTGATTGTGAAGTGGTCAGCAGATACTTTAACTTTAAAAAGTTCGCGATTAATCGCGATTAATTTTTTTCTAATTTGCGATTAATTGGTAAAAAAAACATATTATTGGTTCCTGGCCCCTAATTTAAAGTTTTAACACTCAAAAGAATGCAATTTTTATATTTTTCTGCAGTGAAACTTAACTTTTAGCCTCATTCTAGGGTTGAAAATGGTTTAATTTGAACGTATTTATTAGCTTTTCTGAACTGAAAGTGGTAGGGATTGCTGTTGAGACCCTTTCTTGTGGATAAATCTTAATTCAATTCAAAGCCTGAAGCCCAGATGGAGTATTTTTAGAGCGGCCATTCGATCGGCCGCAGATTAAAAGCAGCAGAAGTGATGAATGCGTCTGACCTTTCCGCCGTCACCCCTCTCCCTGCGTGAGGCAGGAGTCCTCTCTGATGCTTGGAGCTGTTAAAGTGATCTGTTTGCTGTCTAGTTAACAGAGGGAGGGAGGACGACGGTGGGGAGGAGGAGAAATGGAAGAAGGTGGAGGGGGCTCGGTGGAGAGAGAGAGAGAGAGAGTGTAACAGGACACCAGCCGTTCTCCTCCCTCTTTCCTCTCCTCTCTCCTCTGCTCCGTCTCAGTCCCGCCTGTGAGCACCTCCATGGAATAGCTGCATTTTTCTCTGCCGAGGCTGCAGGAGACCCCCGGGAGGGGGGGACAAGTTTGGCGGATCTGTCTCCTTCAAGTTGGATCATCTCAGGAGGAAGCTCCTGGAAAGGTGAGTGCTGCCGTGACCTCCTCTCTGAGGGCGCCGGCGGCGTCCTGATGCACACATCCGTCTGCGGGGCGAGCGCTAACAGGTGCAAAGCCCCCCCACCCCTCACAAATTTAAGCAAATCAGACCAGCAAAAGCTGGGAGAGATCACAAACTTTTAGAAGTTGACGTGAGAAGATTCCTGAAACGGAGCTCCTGACTTACAGGGTGGGGTAAGAACACACGCCGTCCCACCTCAGACACTTGTTTACTGGTTTCAGTCAGATCCTCAACCCAACACTGAAGACGGAAACGGGATTTCCTCAAACTGCAAGAGTTTGTTTTCACTTTGGGCAGAACCTCCTAGATGGAAAAATCCTTGTGTCCCATCATCGTCATCATCATCATCTCTGGAAACAAGACTCAGCTCTGACCTCCGTTATGGAACAACGTTTAATTGCTGCTGCGGAGAATCCTGCCAGACTGCAGGAGCCCAGGAATTTCTGGGCCAACGTGCCCGGCAGAGTTAATTGGAGAATTTATTATTTCTGTTCGTGCACCTCAAAGCCCCTCGTAAGCAGACGGAGCGAGAGCGGTGGGGTTAGCGCATCCATTTTTATTGGGGATGAAGTGTCCAAACCTCACGGGACGCTCTTCTGTCGATGGGTTTTGCAGATTTGAGGCCGGATCTGCTCCCCTCGGAGACCCTCCGAGGGGAGCAGGGAGGCAAAGGTGGATACGAGTTCAAGAGGTCACTTTGGAGACTTTTGAGTCAGAATCAAGCTTTTTTTTAAAAAAAGACAGGGAGGATGTTTGTGTCTGTGCGCAGATGATGCAGCTGCAGCGTCTGCGCATGCCCTGTGCAGCTCTCCTGGCCCAGCGAACAACGGCATGCAAGTTTGAACCGAAAACTGAAAATTTCATTGCGTTCTCTGCGACCATCAATATTTCATTGCACATCAATAAGCAATAAGATTTGTCTTTTTTGCATGACGTCGTCTGCGGCGGTTTTCTGCATAACAGGTGGCGCTCTGAGAGCTTGAGACAAGTCCGCCCCCCCCCACCAAGCAGGACGGTACCTGTAGGAATCAATAATTCAGCGGCTCTTGTTCTGTTATTGGAAGACAACGCGCGGCGGCTAAGAGGGAGGGACGAGGCTTCTATGAGAGATCTTCCATCCATATTTAAATAAGAGGGATGTTTCACAGCAGGGGTCTGCATGGGGCGGGCAGCATCACAATGGACCGTGTTTGTGGATCAAACAGGAGCCCACCTGTATCTTCTTAATAGTGCCCTCAATAATCCTTGATTTTCATGATACTCGTACATAAGTACAGGAAGTACTATCATAGACCGTCAAAGAGCGAGATATAACCCATAGAAAATGTCTTAAAAATGGTTTGAGTCAATGTTTCTATGGCAACCACTATCATCCAATCAGGAGTGAGGTTCTTGTAAGGCCACACCCTAAAAGTGGGCTACACAAAGGTTGTGTCCGAATTCCCAATAACCCCTAACTACTAAAAAACTCTCTGGTGCGCTGGAATTTAAAGGTCATTCGGACCCGATGACATCATCGAATAAATACGAACATTTCACAACGTTTATTTATGACTCCACTGTGTTCTGATGGTAAAAATGTGGATGGTTATTCAAAAATTACATTTAAACAGGTTTTAATGTTCGAAATTGTTCAACCACAATGCATTGTGGTCTGTATTCATTAATCTAGTGAGCAATCTAGGTTTTCGCAAAGACTTCTGGGAAATTTAAAGTGCATTTTGGATTTAGTTGGCGAAGGCACTATTCGGACACAACCAAAATCTACCGACTTTTGAACTGAGAGGGACCTGGTCGCAGGCAAGATGGCACCCAAACACAACATTAATCTCATCCTTATAACCGGAAGCGGAAATATCGCAAGTTTAGCCGGAGGCTGAATTTGCGTATCTGTACTAGAGGATTCGTAACCGTAACCCGGTTCTGGTGTTTTTCTATCGGAAGAGCGGGAACTTCCTTCAAACTTTGGCTCTGGCGCCATCTTGGGGCCATGTTGTCGTCTGCAGACAGGTTCCTCTTGGTTGGACCACAGACTTTCCTTGAGGCATTTTGGAATTTTTATAACTTGTACAATTGACAAAAATATCATAATAAAAATTAGGATTAGCAGAATAAGAACGGTTATTCTGAGAAATAAAATGTTTATTTCTCTACAGAAGTCTATGGGATATTGGGATCTTGTTTCCTGTTTAGAACATGACATGACGTTCAGTGCAGATGTCCCTACCTCTCTGTTGCATGAGTGAAGACCACTGAGCTTGTAAGAAACAATCAAACATGTGGCAGGAAGTGTTTGATGCGTCCTGTTGGCTTCCGGGTTCATGTTTTTAACTTTTTCATTTTGGCACCGTATTAATAGTTGGTACAACATCGATACTGAAGGATGTAATCACTTTTCGCATATTTTCATTAAGATTCTGATAGTTTTTTTTAACTAAACTGATGTAAAAATTCCTTTCTAAATTTGAATCTTTTCAGAATAAAAGTCTCCACGTTATGTTTTCACCTGTTATTGCACCTGAGGGTGAAACAGGGGGTCAATCACTTAAGTTTGTTTCTTCCCACTCCAGTTCAAGCAATCAATCAAACTCTATTTGACAATCATCATAATTAATGGATCCAATGTGTCGTTTACTTGAAGTTTAAATGGGGCAGGTTATGATTAAGAGAAATTATAATGTCAAAAGGTGTAGCACCATTTACCATTATTTATTGTCAAACAAATGTATAAATTGTGTGAAACTTTTCTTTTCTTTTTCTTTTTTTATTGCTGAAATAAAATCAAATTACTTTTGTTTCTATATGCTGACAGATTTAGAAATCTTCCTGGTTTCAGATGTTTCCCAGATTCTATTCAAATGAAGTCAGAGCTTTTCATTTTTAGAGATATCCTTTCCAATATCTATATTTGAAATGACTGCTAAACATCACTCTATGCAGGTTTTTCTAATTATGTTTTACCATTTTTAACAGATGTGTTCTTTATCTCTATTTTTCTTTCATATTTATATATTTATTACTTTTCAGTCCAGTATGTATTAGACAAAGATAAGCAGAGAAAATAAACTTTTTCTGGTAATTAAAAAAAAAAAGATTATTCTGGATTTCATGAACATAACTCTGTCTAAGTAGTAATAATGACTGTGGAGCCGGTCCAGAACCTTGGCGGTACCCAATCAAACCCAGCAGTGCCTCCACTTCCTCAGAAAGACACAACGTAGAGGAGAAGTTGCCATAGAAGCATCCTATTGTCATGACTCACGGCGTGGAAGGCAGGGAGTTCGGCTGCAGATGAGAACAAATGTTTTCCAGAGGATAACGGGTCGTTCTCCGCCTCGCCTGCAGGACACCTCCTTAGTACATGAATGAACAGGGCGTCCTACTAATCTCCGCTTTTAGAGCTGTCACACATGGGATACACAAGATACAAGAAAGTAAACAATTCAAAATGATCCGTAAATTGTCCCTATATGTGCAAAAACTACTGTTTCCATTATCTCTTCTGCACCAATGGAAATATTTACTCATCTTGAACGTGTCTTTGTCTTATAGGCTTATATTAGTCTTTCATGAGGGCTTGTCTGGTAGGGTTTCCTATGGTTTCAAGACTAAGCCTTCCCTATGGAAAACCTAAACTAAAGGTCTGATATGTCCCACAGAAGATTGGGTTTTGCAGGCCAGCCCCTCATGACTGGACCATTCCTGTTGTCCCTCCACCCTCTAGAATCACTACAAAAAGCTGGTGCTGTGTGACGCTGGCATGTGGCCCAATTCGTGAAAATGGACTCAAGCCATTAAGTCATGGACTGAAAGACTCCAAACGTTTGTAGTGATCTGAGCAGTTCTTTTACACCCAGTTTGGGCTTTGAAACCCAACTCTTCCAGAGAAGTTGGATTCCTCTCCACTTTAGTGTCGGGTAACTCTAGAGCAGGGCTGTCCAAAACTAGGCCTTGAGGGCCGGCGTCCTACCTGTTTTCAAATCAACCTGCCATCGAAGCTCCTTATTGGCTAAGCACACCTGATCCAGGTAATCAGCCAGGGTTTCTGGAAAACCAGCAGAAGGCTGGCCCTTGAGGCCTGGATTTGGACATCTCTGCAAGAGTATAGGTGAGAAGCTGGAGAGGATTTGCTTGTGGCCCCCTGGCTCAGTCGTCACATGTTGTGGTCATTGACTGTATGAGAACTGGACTGGCTGACCCTTGCATTCCAGACAGGAAGTTCCTCCTGACTCCAAGAAGCCAAAATACCAAAGACTCGCACAGAGAAATAAACAGCTATGATCAGTTATAGATTGTATATTTCACAACATTTTTCATGTAGTGCAAGTTCTTCAAGTTATAAACTGGCCAATCAGATGCCTCAATAAAGTGGGTGGAGCCTGCTGGCCCCTACATCAAACCAACTAAACGTTTGACAGATTTAAGTGGTAGGGGTGTGGACTTCCAACAAGCTCTCTCCTGATTGGAGAGACTGGTTTCCATTGAAATGTTGACTCAGATCGACCAAACCATTTACTGCAATCTGGTTCTGAAATAGCAGCGTCCATATTGTGAACGAAAGGCGACTAAACTGACTACATTGATTAGATTTAAAAATAAAATAATTTCTAAAATATTAACCGTAAAATGTTTTTCCGCTTTTGCTAGCTGAGTAAGTTAGCATGCTGCCTTTGGTAAGCTAACTTTAGTAACTGGTAAAACTGCAGAGAAAATGAAAATTTACCACAAAGTTAAGATACTATTGATCAACTTTTAATGTTTTTTAACCAAAACAAACTACTGTTGAACTTTAAAATAAGAATAGAACAAGCTAGAATCTGTTCCTTGCTAAGCTAGCTTTAGCATTCAGGACAGAAGGACATGTGCTGCAAAGACAGCTTATTTATCACAATCAGACTAAATAGAAATGTCATCACTGAATTCTTTTATTTTCTCCGACAGCACTGACCGACTGGGGTACCTGTGTGGGGCAGTTATGGGCAGACCAGAGGGGTTAGCCAGGCCACCTCTGGTGTCAGCCATGGCACTTTGCCTCCTGGCTGTGCTGCTGCTGCTGTGCTGCAGCGTCTCCAGCCTCCCTCCACCTCTGCCAAGAGTCTTCCTCTCCTTTGAAGGTAAGAAAAAGAAAAGCGCTCATAAATCAACGGCCCCACGACTCGTGTTTTCGCTCGCAAAGTCCGCTGCTGCCACGACTAAAGCAAACGATAAATCCCAGCCCCGAGGGGATATTGTAATAGACGGCGCATTTGCGAGCAATCTCCTTTCAGTCAAAGCGATATTCTGAATAATTTCCTCTTGTCCGAGCTTCTACTTCTAGGAGATCCTTCTCCATCTTTTGGTCCTGCTGAGTGTCGGCCAAAAGTCAGGCCTCCGCGGGAGGTGGCACTGCCTGTCAGAAAACCCTCAATCTGTTCCTTGTTAAAGTTTAATTACAAAAAGCTCTGCACAGCTCCAGGCCAGTGGGCACTGCGGTTTCCTCTCCTTTTGAGTCTCCTGACGAGATAGTTTCAGCCTTTTTGGACAGAATTTTGGCAAGTTGTCGTTCATGGAGCTTGTGAAGGAGCTGCTCAGGTTGTCAGTTTCAGTAAAACAACTTTTTTTGCAGAGCATGAAATTTGACTTTTTTTATCCTTTTCTCTCCTGAGATTCTGCAGCTTTTGTGTGACTTAAAAGATGATTTCTGAAAGCAATCCTGTCGTATTCTAGGATCTCAAACAGTTCGCAAAGGATTGTAGAAAAAGTGACTTTTTTTCCCTTTCTTAGTAAATCTTAACAACAGATGTAGACAGACTCTTAAGGACAAAGGTGGAGGTTCATTTCTTACGCAAACAGTGAAAACTCTCGCCAAGAGAAGAAACGGAGCTCGTCAAAGGGGTGAAGGAAGCCTCGTGAAACGTGACTGTAAGAGGGGCGGACCGAAGGTGCAGGTGGTTTGGCCCCAAAACTTGTTGAGTTTTGTGGACTGACGCCAACGAATCCAAGAAAATAAACCTGCGCCGTAGATCACAGGAGACTCGAGCGCTCTTGTGTCGAAGCTGAAACCCAAGCCGGGGGTGAGGCAGGTTCACGGGACTCCCGTCGTAAGCCCCGTCGTCCTGCGGAGAAGCCTCCGACATTCCTCTCCCTTCCCCGCGATCCTGCCGTGAAAGCGGCCAAACCACAATTAAAACTGCATAGTAAACAGTGTGAAATGCAGCTAACCTAAATAATAAACTCTCAAGTGGTGCTTTTCTCGTTGGATAATAAACTCGAGCTTTTTCTATTTAGGGGAATCGTGCGATAAAAGATAATTACCCCCCCCTTTCCAGTTGCTTTAAACGTCTCTCCAGCATTCCTGCTGACCTGGTTTGCGGTCGTTTGTGTTTTTACTGATGCTCGAACGCTGCAATTTCACAAAGAAACAAATGCTTTCAAATATCAAAAAAAGCTTATTTTAAAACTTTTCTTGGAAGTTTAAAGACATTTTTTAAGTCGACTTTCCCACACTGTGTTTTTTAAAATTGCTTTGTTGTGTTTATACTGCTTTAATCCAACTTTAGAGACGCTGATTACCCCATTATAATTCAATTCTTTACACGATGACTGGAGTCTGACAAACAGTTGAGGTTTTAGACCAGAAGCTATCAGCGGATAATTTATGACCGGTGGTCACCAACATGTAAACTGTGGAGTAATTTAACTCTTTATTAATACTAATCCTAGACACAAATATTTATGTAGAGAAAAAAAAATCACATTTCTCTCTTTCCTGGTTGACAAAAATGGATTTATTTATTGTAGATCCCTGAACGGGTCAGTAATCGGATATTGTTACAGTACAGATCGTAAGTGCATACAGTAGTTTAGGGACCAGACATAATATAAATTACTTTGAATTATTGCTGGGGAGTAAGCAAATCTTTTATTTTCCCTAAAAAGAATTGACCGTCCATTGCATTGATCATTTAAAAAAACATATTTTGTATTTCTATCTGAGCAGGTGAATCTGATGTTAAATTGAAGATGGAAAAATGTAGAATTTCAAACGTGTCCTTCTTAAAAAATTTCCAAATAATTAAAAAATATAGACATTTTTTCTAAAAATAAACATTTTTTGGTGTTTTTAACATGTTCTGGTGGCATTTCTTTATGATAGAGGACATTTATTAAAATAATTAAGCTTAAAATTGCCTTTATGAGTATTTTTTTAGAATTTAAAATAAAAATTTTTCTAAAAGAGTTTTTTTGTTACATAGAAAATATGCTAGGTGGGCCACAAGATCCCATCACAGAACAGGCAGACAACTGGTTCCCACTGTAACATGTTTATTAACACAGCTAAAAGTCCACAAATCTAATGGAAGCATCAGAGATTAACCATAGTGGTCAAGGTCCAGGTAAGGGTCAGGGCAGGCGGCAATCAAGTAGAATCAAAGATGAAGCGGGATCAGGTAAACAGGAGATCAGGTCAGGATGAAATGCTCGGTGTGCATGTTGAGTGGAACAAACAATACTTCGCACTGAGTGTCTGAGCAGTGCACAAGTGTCCTGTGGCTGAATGACTGATGAGGGTCAGGTATGGAGACATCCAAATCCTGTGTGCTGGGGTTGATGGGAGATTGAGTGCAGTCAGTACTCAGGGGACGGCTCCCGCTGATAACCACGTTCTGTATTGTAGAGGAATGGATCCACGTACGTCTGTTTTTCTTGTCCAAGCTGGAAATCTTCAATAATGATCACCATTTTTGTTGCGTCAGTAATATTAAGTTGAGGGCTGTAAGCTCGTGGGAGAGAATGTAAACAGATGGATGATGGGAAGTAGTGGCAGGGTCCAGAATGCGACTTTAAGTAGGAAGATGTCACTAAAATCTTTAATTTTGATACAAGAGTCTCACAAATGTGAAATTGTGGCTCTCTGGGCTCCAATAGTTAGTTAGACTTGTATTAAAAATTTGATTTGAATATTGCACAGATTTCTGGGAAAACATGAGCTGGGGTTCACAAACTTCTGGTAAATTTGTGAAAAAGTAAATTTTTCTGTTCTTGTTATTCATAAAAACTATTTTTACACCCTTGCTACAGAGATGTGAATAATTTTGTTGATTAATACCAAATTTCAGCAAAAGTTTCAGTTTATGACTCAAGCAGACAAGAAATGTTTTAAGAAAGTGTTTAAATGAGGAATAGTTTTCTAAGGTTGGACAAAAATGTTCTTTAATTTATAGAGAGACAAGTCTTTAAAACTCATACAAAAATGTATCAGTAAAAATGGAAATAAACTAAAACAAATGAAGCTGTTTTGACACAAATTCTACTTGTTCTTTGATTATCAAAGAAGTAAAACTTTAACTGTTGGTAGTTTGTTTCTGTCTACTACGGTAAAAGTCACTCAAACTGCTGGTTGGTTAATGAAAACACTTTTTAGAAAGCAGTCGATGTAAAAAAAAAAAAAAAAAAAAAGCCAGAATTTGTCTCCTGGGCTGATAAATGCTGAAGTGTTCAGTTCCGGATCATTAAACCTCATCAACAGTCTCACCCTCCTCTGGCAAGCCTCCACTTTCAATCCAAATTAAACTTATAAATATATACAGTTGGGATGTCGCGACATGACGGATGTTGGAGCGTGAATGGACCCGCGGAGGGCTTTTGTGGGGTTTGTGTGGATTTTGCGCTCTGGGCCTGTCGGAGAGATTGATTGAAAAGGATTTCTGCTCCTTCCCTTCAGCACCAGGAGAGGTGGAAATCAGGAACCGGACGTCAAAGACACCCCTTCCCTTTCATGACTCATTGCTACTGCTAATCATCCCCTGTAATTTACCACGGAGCGACGCTTCATTCATTCAGACTTGAGGGGATGTTTATGCGGGAGTGGGTTTTTTTGGCACGATTGGGTTTGAGTGGTTAAAAGTTTTTTATGAATGTTAGTAAACGACATGTTTTTTTTCCTCCGCATGAGGTCCATAAATCGCTTGGCTTTATTTTTTCATCCAGATTGAACTTGGAGAAAATGTCTTGGTTACTGTCACGGTTGGTAAAAAGAAAGGAGACAAATCCGATTTTGGCACTCACCAAGTATTTATTCAGTATAGAGAATAATAAACAACCCAAAATAGTAGTGAGCACTAATGCTGGATTTACACCAAATGGGTTTTGTGCTGCAAGGGCATTGAGTTTTGATGTTAAGTCAGTATAGACGTAACACAGCAACCAATCAAGGACTTCAATTTGGGCATGTGACGTTTTTAGTAATCCGTCAAAAGGTAGGAAAAATAATCCAAAATGGCTGCTCGATAGGAGTTTTTTCTTTTTGTCCAGAACTTCCATTCATTTTCTTAACCTACTGGGGTTTCGGGGTTGCCAGAGATCGTCCCAGTTACTGTTTTCGAAGCCAGGATGCAACCTGGACAGGTTGCTAGTCACAGAACCCATAGAGCTAGAGCTAACGTGCCCGCTACGCTAGGTAGCCATCCGGTGTACAGTACAGCGAACCCCGGCTAAGGCGATTGGCTGCCTGGCAGATGGACAGTTGTCAAGGGTGCCGCCATAACAAGGACTAATCCCTCGAGGTCCATGGACTTATGATGTTTTTCTTATTTTCATCGGGACAATAGTAAAAAGAGGTCCATTGTAGAGAGAAGCAGACTTATTTTAAAGGTAGGAAGTGCAGATTGTCTTGCTGTTCCTTTGAGGCTCCTATAGCCACCTCTAGAGACGTCTTAAAAATGGGAAATACCATTGTCGTGCATGTAGGAAAGTATATCGTGAAGTATTTGTACGGACTGTGAGAGTATGGTCGTACAGTGCCCTAATGTCACACTCTTTTTTATGTATTGCATCTGCATGTGATGCAACACTGCCCATAGGACACCTGGAGGAAGTCCTCACAAACTACCATCTGTATGATTTCCTAAATGCTAACAGTCAAGGAGTGCACACTTATCACGTTGTATACTCCTTGCGCAGTGCCCTGGGTTTAAAGGTTTATTCCTTACGACTTGGTTCTGTCCGACCTACTTCATCATTACTTGGCCTTAATTAAGTTATAGAAGTGCTATAGGAATAAATATCTTGGGGTCTTGTTCTCAAGTGAGGGAAGATCAGGGCGAGAGATTGACAGGCGGATTGGAGCGGCGTCTGCCGATATGCAGTCACTGTACTGGTTGTTGAGGTGAAGAGAGAGCTGAACAAGAAAGCAAAGCTTTCAATTTGCAGGTCTCTCTTAGTTCTAATACTCACCTGTGATCATGAGCTCTGGGTCATGACCAAAAGAACGAGATCCCAACTACAAGCGGCTGAAATGAGTTTCCTCCGGAGGGTGACTGAGTACTCCCTGCCTCCTGGACGCCTCCTTGGAAAAATGTTCCAGGCATGTCCTACTGGACGGAGGCCTTGGGATAGATCGAGGACACGCTGGAGAGACTACGTCTCTCGGCTGGCCTGGGATCGCCTTTGGGTCCTTCCAGAGGAGCTGGAGGAAGTGACCGGGGACACGGAAATCTGGGCATCTTTGCTTAGACTGCTGCCCTCGTGACCCGGTCCCGTATACATGACCTGTCACTTGCAGTGTGGCCGTCGAAGGAAATGTGAACATTTTCACTCTACGGGTTTGCTGAGCGGTCTACGACCTTGAAATTTCGTTTGGGCCACTTGGGTTCCCGTACAGGTTTGTCCAGTTTCCACCTGCGGAAAGGATCCGTCTCTCGATTTTCAGTTAGCTTATATCGTCTCCGCTCCGTCCTCCCTCCCCCTGGCTCCCAGAGGAGTGGTTTGTTCGTCCATCTCTGTGTTGAATAGTTCGTAACCCGCATGTTTCGAGTCATATAAGCTAAATTAAACGTCTGTGCTATCTGCTGTGCTAACGTGAAACCCATAAAACTATTTTTAATGCACATTTTCTGTTTGCGTTAATGTTTTCTTCTTGCATTACACATTTGTGATTTTCTCCACTTTCTTTTAAACTTTTACACAGACTTTTAAGTACCACAGAAATAAAAAAAAGTTACAAATGTCTTCTAGTTTTAAAGGCTTCTTTTATTTAATATCACAACCTTGCTAGTTGACATCACATCTTGATTCTCCAGGAGTGGAGGCTCCACCTGGATGTGCTTTTCCTTCTCCGTCTTTGCTTGTAAAATCCTCTCCTGGAAGCCTCGCCTCGCGGTGACAGAAGAGCCTCCCTGACAGTAAAATCCCGGAGATTTACTGTCAGCCGGAGGGGCGCGGAGCCAGAGGCTCCTGATGCGTGCAGGTGAGAGGTCAACCCTTCAACTGTCGGTGGCGTGTAAAAGGAAAGCCAGGTGCTAATTGGGGCTCTTGAAAACGAGCCGTTTGTCAGCTTGAGTTTCAAATCTTCCCGGGAATATTAACCATCGCCTTAGCATGTCAGCCACGCAGTGAAGCCTGCAGCCGGTGCCGGATTACATCACCGTGCACGCACAGATGACCGAGGAGGGGAAATACAGCCCCGTCTCGTGTGTCCTATTTGGATTTGGCGCCTGATCTCGGAAACTCGGACGGCACAAGCAAAGCGTCTCGACACGACATTGGAGGATGTCTAATTGGCAGCAGATGAAAAGTGGAAAAATTAATGGCATTCGGGAGATTAAAAAAATCTTTCCTTGTGTGAGCCAACACTGGCTCCTGTCCACCAGTAGTAGCTGCGGTGCATTAATGCGCGCTGTTTGCAGTTTAAGTGCTGGGAGCAGCTTCTCCGGGAATGTCGAAAATGTCGGTTGGACAGACAATCGGACGACTCTGTCAACCAAAACCGCTTTGGGTGGTCGTCTTCTTCCTTTAGATTGGCACCTTAACTGCCTACTGCTGTTTGCACTTCTGAAGTCCCATCATTGCTGCTTTAATGTCTTTCTGTGGTCGCATAGCTGTCCGATCCTGAGAACTCCAGGACTCTCGGTGTCTCTCAGAGGAAAGACAGAGTTTTGAGCTGTAAGACTTTGAAATATTAAGTTGTAAGCAGGGGGATTGGGGGAATTTTCCTCCAAATGCCCCTAATTACCACAGAGCAAGTTCTCCTTCAGAAAAATGGGGAAATAATTATCCAGGAGCTAATTGAGCCACCATCTCGTGTTAAAGTGTTTTTATTACCGAACTTAATGAAGGCACTCTGGATTATAAAGTCAAAGTTTGGTCTATTTTTAAACTTGTGTCATAAATAATGTTCACCTAACTATAAGATAGGCAAAGTTGCTTACATAACCGGCTCCGTCGACTCACGTTCAAGCGCCAACTGTCAATGGAAAGTCCATACAAATGCACGTAAAGCGAAATTTTGGGCTTCCACCTTCAGAGCACTCATGGTCGCGGGCTCTACGTACAAATTTGCTGATTGCATGCTGAAAGTTCCATTGGTTGAACATTTTCACATTGAATCGCAGCAACGCGGTACTGGGACCAATCAGGGATTTATTGTGACATGTGGGTAATGAATGAATAAATACAGTTTGGGCCAGGCCGGATTATTATGACACCAAGACAGACATTTATATGAATAGAGCTGTGAGAATTAAAAGTCTGGAACAAGATTTGCAGGATTTGCACCACTTTGACACATAAATGGCGAATGAGAGCTAGTAAACAGAAAAAACAAAATAAGAAGAACCCATCTCCCTGCCATTACCTGCTTGTCAGGCACTAGTCTGTTGTGAACACCACCGGCTCATGAAACGGTGTGCTGTTCGCTCTTGAATGCGCTCCCAGTGTAAATGCAGCATCAGAGATAAATTTGTACATCAGACGGATTTTACATTAACTCTAAAAATTGTTACCAAAACGCCACATGTTAGCAACATTAGATGCATTAGCCACATTAGCCTTGTTTGCAACAGTAAGAGAATGTGAGAGTACACGAACAGCCAAACTTGATAGTAACACAAAAAAACTGACAGATACCGCTAAATCAAACATCACTGTGACTACGCTAGCACCCAAACTTGATAGTAACACAATAAAAGTAAACGTAGTCCAAAAGCATGAAGCATTAGCCACTTAAGTGTGTTTACAATAACACTTAACCTTGTTTGCAGCAGAATTAATCTATAGGCGTTCACGATTACAAGGCGCATTGTGGGGTTTTTTCACCCAAGCAAATTTGTTGCATTTTCGGAGTCTCATGGGTCTCTGGGTAAAGTCTCACATGTCTCAGGAATGGGTGGACCAAAGACTATTTCTCCAGTATAATTATTTATATTTTTAGGAATTTTTTCCTCTCAAATTCCTACTTTTTCCGTCATTTTCAAGCATGTTCTTAGGATCTCTCGATGCTTTTTTTTCCCCACTTTGTTGCATTAAGCACAGTTTGAAAAATAAGAAAACTTCTCTAATTTATCATTTGATGTCATATCTCGATCTATTTTTTATGAGAAAAACTTTTTATTGGGTATTTTATATCAGGTAAAAATTACCCGTCTGCGTTCAAACTCTGATATTCAAGTGTTTTTTTTAATCACTCCAGACATTCAGTTAGTTTGATAAAAGTTCCTTCATCTGCAAAGATAAAGTCTCTGTTTTCACAAAAGAACCAAAAATCATCCTGGACAGCCCCCTCTCCTTCACTTCTCACGTCAACATCATCACCCGGACTGTCTACATCCACCTCCAGAACATCTCCGCCCCTCCCTCAGCCCTGATTCCACTGCCCTATTGGTCCACACTTCTTGCCTGAGTTATTGTAACTCATGCAACGCTTGCATCATCCTTCCATGGGTTCACCCACAAAATCCTCCTTCTGTCCAACAAGCCTCGCCCCCTCATATCTCTTAAATCTCCTTCAAATCGCCACTCAGGTCCTCCTCCTCCCATCAACTTGTAATACCTTCTGCTCACCTTGTCACCATATTTATTCAGTCGCTCCGCCCACAACTGGAACTACCACCCCCCCCCCCCCACCCCCGACCTCCAGGATATGGACTCACTTCCTCTAGACCAGGGGTCGGCAACCTTTAACAGTAAAAGAGCCATTCATAACCTTCTTTTTTTTTTTTTTTTTTTTTTTAATAAATATGGATAATGTCTATTTTTGGTATAAACAAAAGCAAAAAATATATATAAAAAGAAACTAATATCTCAGAAAAAGGGATCTTTTTTACATTTTTAACTTTAGTAACAAAAAAGCTAGCTTGTTGCTTAATTACTAGCTGAACTTCAAATGAGCATAACATTTCTCTGTAAAGTAAATCAGCCAAAAATGTTAGCATGTTGCTGAAATAAAAAGCTAAACAAAATTAGCCTAAAACCCCCAGTAGATAACAAATTAGCTAAAAATGTTAGCAAATTGCTAAAATATTAGCTAAACTCCAAATTAGCGTAAAAAACTAATTAGAGGCCAAATTCGCCAAAAAAGCTAGCTTGTTGCTAAATTACTAGCTGAACTCCAAAATAGCCTAAAATACATCAGTAAACTAACTTAGTCAAAAGCGTTAGCATGTTGCTAATATTGAAGCTAAATTCTAAATTATCCCGACAAATTAGCTGAATACATCAGCATTTTACAAAATATTAGCTAAACTCCAAAATAGCATAAAATTCTTCAGTAAACTAAATTAGTCAAAAACGTTAGCATGTTGCTAAAATAGAAGCTAAAACTCTAAATTAGCCTAGAAATCCAGTAGATAACAAATTAGCCAAAAACATTAGCATGTTGCTAAAATAATAGCTAATCTCCATTTTTTTTTTTTAATTATTATTTTATTTTTCTTTAGCCAGAGAGCCACCATGGAGAGATAAAAGAGCCACAAGTGGCTCTGGAGCCGCAGGTTGCAGACCCCTGTTCTAGAACCTTCCTCTTCCTGATCTCAATACACTTTTAATTATAACGCCCTGTTTGGAATTATATTTATTATTATATGCTGATTTTACCAGGTGAAAAGCGAACAGATCAATCTTAAAATAAAAATTTGCTGTATGTTGCTCAAAGTTTTAATTTTATAGTAAATATTAACAGAAAGTTTGTGAGACGTTTTGACAAAAAGGAATTTCATTTTGAAGATAAAAACAGTGAAACTAGAAGGAAATATGTCGCTACTTTTAGCCATCCATCACCAAATCTTGAATTAT
Source organism: Oryzias javanicus (assembly GCA_003999625.1). Taxonomy (NCBI): domain Eukaryota; kingdom Metazoa; phylum Chordata; class Actinopteri; order Beloniformes; family Adrianichthyidae; genus Oryzias; species Oryzias javanicus. Next base: position 18,229,775 of record CM012459.1, read on the forward strand.
AGATTCTAAAGTCGCCGTTTCGGGCATTTGGCAGCGAAGCTCCAGCATCCCACATGTTTTCCAGACACTATGAATCTCCTTTTTGCTTCCTTTCCTCATTGCGGTATGACAACAATCCTCCCACTGTTCCGACATTCCAAGCCAGAACCATGGCAGCGTTGTTTACTGCAAGAGCCATCGCCATAAAACTGGGTTATTTGATTATGCAAGCATTTTTTGGGGGGGCCAGCTTTGTCAGAAGAGATTGGAACCTCGAGAAAGAGCCACAATTGTGGCGGCTTGCATTTCCTTCTGTGCTTGTACTGCATAATCAGAGAAGAAAAAACAGATGTGGGCTCATCTGGGTCTTGATTGGTGCCATTATAAACATTAGCGCACACTGACAAGTCTCTTCCTGATACCCACGGTTTGTGGGTTCCTGGTCTGTTTCACCGCAGTCCCAACACATAGACGTGTTTTTGTTACCTTTCTGGGTTTCTTGTGCTTTACAGAATAATAAAGCACCAACGTATAAACCTCATGGGGTTCACACTGCACTAGCAAGGAGGGGCTACTTCTACTTCAATTAGAAGAGGCTTGGTGTAAAATGTCAAAGTGATGCAAATCTCATAAATCTCGCTCCAGGTTTTTTTCTTTTTCTATTTCGATATTCTAAAAGACTTCCATCCTGACAAAAAAATTGCAATTAGAATTTTCTCCTCGTGATCAATTTTCAAACACTTTGCACTTCTGTGAATGAAAAGGGGTCACCATCCATACTATATTTTGGGCCTCTTAACCCTCACCATGCCTCCAAAGGCTACCATCTCAACAGAGGAGTATGTCACCATGCCACAGGTGCGTGAATTGCTAGAACAGCAAAAAGATTTTTATAAAACTCTACTTGAGCAGCAAGAAAGGAGTTTCAAAACATGTCTTCAGGTTTTTGTGGATTCCTCAAATAAAAGAATTGATGATATGGCAAGACAAATGTATGACTTCAAACAAAGTCTGGAAATGACTCAAAAGGAGTTTGACGACCACAAAATATCATCCTCTGCTTTGTCAAAGAGCTTCAAGGAAAGCAGATCAGATTTGGACAAAGTCTGTAAAAATGTACTTGCATTCTCGGACAAGACGGAACATTTGGAGGGTCAATCAAGACGCAACAATATTGTTATAGAGGGCATCAAGGAGTCAGGAAAAGAAAATGTGACTGATTGTGAAGAGAAAGTAAGAAAAATGTTCATGGAGAAACTCCAACTGGATCATCTCAAAATTGAACTGGACTGGGTGCATCGAGCTGGAAGGCCTTTGTCTGGGGACTCAGGAAGACCTCGCCCGGTTGTGGTGAGATTTCTGAGGCTGAAGGATAAAATGGCAGTGCTGGACCGGGCCAAGAGGCTGAAAGGCTCAGGGATCTTCATTAATGAAGATTTTCCTGTTGCTGTCCGGCAGAAAAGAAAAGAACTTCTCCCAGCCATGAAAGCAGCCCGGGAAAGAGGTGATGTGGCTTATTTAAAGTATGATAAGCTTATTGTTCATCCTTCTCGCAACTTACCTTCACAAGCTAAACCTAATGCTTGATGTTGAATGTAACTGGTCCATTAATTAGAGAGCAGTGTTTTGCATTGTTCTCTTTGAAGATTTTTTTTTTCCTTTTTATTTATGACTGATATCCCAGTATTTGTTGAAAGTCATTTTGACTGTGCTGATTCCTATAACAATGAAATTGACCCTGATGTACACTTTTTTTCAACTCATAATACAGCTGATATTTGTGATTGTTATACAGTTAAAAGGTTTAACGAGATTTTTTCAAATGTTACACCTAATTTATTTTCAACATTTCATTTGAATATCCGGAGTTTATCTAAACATTATGATGAATTTATGCATTTTCTTAATTCTTTACATCATTCTTTCTCTGTTATTGCCTTATCTGAAACATGGCTTACTGAAGATACATGTGATTACTTTAAGATGACAAATTACCAAGCATGCCATTCTGTCAGAATGAATAGATCAGGAGGTGGTGTTGCTTTGTTTATTCAAAACAATTATGAATTTAAACTGAGGAATGATTTAAAGCTCCTTAATGATGGAGAAATAGAATCACTGTTTGTGGAGCTTTACGGTGGTGAAGCAAAAAATATTATTGTTGGAGTCATATATCGTCCCCCAGATTTTTCAATTATAGACTTTAATGAAAGTTTAAGCAAAACTTTTGATTCTGTAAATTCAGAAAATAAGATTTGTTACATTTTGGGAGATTTTAATATAAATATTCTAAAAAATAAAACACATACATGTACCAATGAATTTTTAAATATTATCTATTCAAGTTATTTTCTCCCTTTAATTACTAAACCAACAAGGGTGAATGGCATCTCTTCAACCTTGATAGATAATATATTGACAAATAATTTAAGTATTGAAAATAAATCGGGAATTATTTATTCAGACTTGTCAGATCACTTTCCTATATTTCACTTTTGCACGTTGAGAGCAAATAAAGTTAATTATAAGAAAACTACAGAAATAAGGAGGAATATGAGTAAACACAATATGGAAAAATTTAAATGTAAAATAAGTGAATCTTCTTGGGATAAGGTGTTTCTGGAGTCAGATGCAAATGTTGCTTATAATTATTTGAGGAATGTAATTTAAATGCATTTTAATGACTGTTTTCCAGCTATAATTATTGGAGTAAAACAAAGAAAACAACCAAACAATCCCTGGTATACATCTGATCTGTTGAAAATGTTAAGAAAGAAAAATAAATTATATAAAAAGTATGTGCTTAGTCCAACCCCTCTTAGTTTTCATTTATATAAAAAATACAGAAACCACTATGTACATGCTTTAAGGTCTGCTAAGAAGAAATATTATTCTGATAAAATAAACACCACCTCTAATAATGTTAAAGGTACTTGGAAAGTTATCAATCAAATATTACAGAGGGATGTTAAATCCTCTAAACCTGGCATACCTTCAGTTTTTTTTAATGGTTCAAATAAATATGAAAGCTCTGAGGAAATAGCTCATCAATTTAATACTTTTTTTGTCAATTCTGGATTGGAATTGGTAAAAAAAATTACAATTACTCACAATGATCCATTAGAATACATTCAACCCTTTTATCCTCAAATGCTTCTTTTCAGCCACCAGACATAGAAGAAATAAGTGAAATAATGATGATTTAAAACTATCCACAGCTGGTCATGATGGCATTTCAGTGTTCCTTGTAAAACAAATTAAACATTCTATTCTAAAACCATTAACCTACATTGTTTCACTATCATTGGCCACAGGTATTGTACCAGATGATCTGAAAGTAGCTAAGGTTATTCCTTTGTTTAAAGCAGACGATAAAGCTTGTTTCAATAATTACAGGCCTATATCCATTTTGCCTTGTTTCTCAAAGTTTTCGAAAAAGTTGTTTACAAAAGATTATTTTTTCACATAAATAATAATTCAATTCTTTATAAACACCAGTATGGTTTCCGTAAACATCACAGTACATACATGGCTTTAATTCATTTATTAGATAGTGTTACATCAGCTTTAGACAAAAATAGTTTATTTGTAGTATTTTTCTCGACCTATCAAAAGCATTTGACACAGTCGATCATACAATTCTTCTTTAAATTACATAAATATGGTTTTCAACATAATGTTCTCAAATGGTTACGGAATTATATTTGTAATAGATCTCAGTTTGTCTGTATTAATGGATGCATTTCTGACAGAGTCAATATACAGTGTGGGGTCCCTCAGGGGTCTGTCTTAGGTCCATTATTATTTTTATTATATATCAATGATTTATGTTTTGTTTCTAAGGATCTTACTCCAATAATGTTTGCTGATGATACTACTTTATTGCTCTGTCATTCTGATTTTAATGTTTTAATAGACCAAGTCAATGAAGGATTATCATCTTATGACAAATGGTTTAGGACAAACAAATTATCTATAAATATAAAAAAAACAAATTATATGATCTTCTGTGGTAAAAAGACATGTCCATCTAATTATAAAATAAAAATTGATACTACTGAAATTGCGCATGTTTCATCTACAAAATTTCTGGGTGTCATTGTTGATGAAAGTTTAAACTGGAAGGTATATGTTGACTGGGTGACCAGAAAAATTAACAAATCTCTTGGAATTATTCGCAAAGTCAGCACATTTTTGAATTCACAATCAATACTTACATTATATTATAGTTTAATTTATCCATATCTGTCATATTGTAATATTGTGTGGGCTAGCACATATCCTTCAACCTTGACTACAATATTGAATGTGCAAAAACGCTTTGTGCGTATTGCAACTCATTCTAAAATGTCAACCCCTTCTGCCCACTTATTCCTCAAACTTAATATTCTTAACATTTATCAAATTAACATCTACCAAATATGCATTTTTATATACAGGATTATGTTTAATAGAGTCAAAATCCCAGAGCATTTTACCTTCTACTTTAAAGCTAATGCAGAACTTCATCACTATGACACTCGTCAGCGCAGTCATTTCCATATTCCAAAATGTGTCACATCTAGAGGTCAGTTTTGTCTACGATTTAGAGGCTGTAAATTGTGGAGTCAGTTTTCACACCTTGCAAACAAAGAAATATCAGAATTATTATTTAAAAATAGATTAAAAAATTATCTGATGCTTCACTGAATTTAATTTTTATTTTATTATTATTATTTTTATTTTTATTTTTTTTTCTCTTTGTTCGTTCTGTTTTAATGTATTATTGTTGATATGTTTCTAATGTGATTGTATGCACAGCTATTGTTGGAACTGATTATTGTTTTGTTGGGTGGAGGCTTTCATACAAACCCTTTGGGGTTTTTTTGCCTCTTCCTGCACTTATTCTACTTGAAAAAGTTTCTTTGAGTCACATACAAATGTTGTATATGTGCAAACAACAAATAAATAAATAAAAAAAATAAATATATTATAACTAAATCCAATTTCCAGATTGATCAAAGGTCGACCGGATTTAACTGGATTCAACGGCCAGGCTTTTAGAGCCCAAAAACTCGAAGAAACGTAGTTAGCTATGCTTAAATCCAAGAGTTTTGAACCTGGAAGCTCCAAAAGCTTGACATACGTGTCAGGCTTCCATGTTCAAAACTCTTTAAAGTGAGTTGCAAAGGGCAGTGTAAATGTAGCTTTCCCAAAAAGTTACTTTAAAATCTGAACAAGCCTAAGCATTCAACATGCTAATGCAGGATTTAGCTAACTCTGAGACACATTTCTTAATCTAAATCAAGGGTAGGCAAACTTCCGCCTGGGGCCCATATCCGGCCTGTTAATCTATTTAATTTGAATGAAGTTGATTATTACTTGATATTTTTTGAATTTTTTTTCTCAATGAGAATGTTTAGATTATTGTTGATGATTAATATAAATGATTTGTCTATGGATGTTTTTGATATTCTATTACATCAACAATATTAATGATCTTTTATAACCTGAAACTATATTGATATTTGATTTTGAGTCCTGAACCGGATATTGATAATTCATGTAGAGAAAATGGTACGGTCAAGCCGGGGTGGGATTATATAAGTTCGCTTCCTTCCACTCCTTTTCAAGTGATCTAAGTGTGATTCATTATGTGATGATATTTCATGTATTATAACCTGATTGCTTGAAATAAACCATTTCGTTCATTCATTCATTCATTCAATTTAGCCTGCAAATCTCGAACAAATGATTTTGATTACCCTTATCAATGTTTTATTTTCCTTGTAGTTCAGGTGTCTCCCCACAGAGGGCGCTCTACAAATAAATTAATCTTTGTTTAGGCTCAGGACGTTATTTTACATTCATGTAGTGTTTGAAGATTTTTTGTGTTTCCAATATTCATGTGTGATTTCCAAATGAGACGGTCCTTTTTTCAATAATTCCAAAACCACATGAATGCAACATTTCCCTGAGTTTGAGTTCTTCCTTCAGAGATGTCAACCTTTTGGTGACCAAAATGAGAACAAAAATCACACTTTTGAAATAAAAACTCCCAAATGTTTTGTTTTAAAGTCATTTTGAATCAAGATGAAGCCGTATTTTCCTTCAGATTCCGGGTTATTTCTTTATTTTATGAGGTGAATTGCCAAAAGACTCCACGAATCTGCTCCTGTTGGAGAAAATTTAAAACCCTTTGTGGCCCCCCGAGTAAGAATGTTTGCCCATACTTGACCTAAATGGTAAAAATCTGTTTGTACTGACACAAAGATTTAAAAATATTACATAAAATAAAGAAAATCTTTTTTTTTCTTTTACATGAAAAATATCAAAATTAAATCCTAGAAAATAATACAACAGAAAAGATAGGAACGATGGCTAATTGGATCATTTCATCTGAAAGTAATTTTGACATGAAGTGATATCAAAACCAAAAAACGTTATTAGTAGACGCATTTGAAAAAACACAAAAATCAAACATCATCCAATCATAACTCATCACATATGTGCACAAAATGTTATAAAAACTCTTGAAATGTAAAAAAAAAAAAAAAAATTACACTGTTTTTAATAAATCCTAATCATCAAAAACCCAAATGTCATTCAAAAACGTTACTTTGATTAACAGCAGATAATTCATCACCATCAAAGGAGACGTCGGCGTAGGATTATGGAGCAGCAAGCTAAGTGGGAGCGGCTACAAATTAAGAGATTTTTGGGAAATGGTGGTTTTACAGAGGAGCTGTGGATCCAACAATTCTGCATGACAGGTTCAACTATTGATGTGCTGTGTGACGCTGTGGGATCTCTTGGGGGGCTAAACGTGGGATCCGGTTGTTCGTCATGTGACTCGTTTAGTATGAAAAAGTATTTCCAGCTTTGCGAAATATGTCAGTGTCAATATGCTTTAAAAACCACCTTTTTTGAAAATGCGTTATTTATTTATTTATATTTTGAAAATTGTAAAAAAAAAAAACTATTTGGGCGAATTTATTATCGCAAATCCAATTTGTGCAATTTGTTAGTCAATGGAAATGCAGCTGGTGTCGACTTTTCATGGTTTGTTATTGTGTTTCCTTTTTTATTTAACATAGTTTTTTCATAATCTTGTTTTGATTTCCTAAATATATAATACTAATGTTATTTTTTTATCATTTGTTTAGTTTTTTTTGTTATGACAGAGTATTAGGGCCACTTTATAAAGACAATTGTATTTTTAAAATTACGACTTTAAATCTCCTACATTTACAAAAAAAAAGTTGTAACTGCTAAATTACGAGAATAAAGTTGTGTATTTATGACTTTAAAAGTCATAGGCTAAATTTAGGAATTTAATCTCATAAATTTATGAGCTTCAAAGTTGTAACTTTACAAGAAAAAAAGTTGTTAATCTACGAGATTTAAAGTCCTAAATTTATGTGATTAAAAGTTGTACATTTACAAGATTAAAAGTCATAAATTTACAAGAATAAAAGTCGTAACTTTACAAGAAAAAAAATGTTAATCTACGAGATTTAAAGTCGTATGTTTATGACTTCAAAAGTCATAGGCTAAATTCATGACTTTGACTCTCGTAAAGTTACGAGCTTCAAAGTCGTAACTTTACAAGAAAAAACTTGTTAATATTTGAGATTTATAGTTGTAAATTTACGAAATTAAAAGCCGTAAATAAACTAGATTAAAGTTCGTACATTTACATGATTAAAAGTCGTAAATTTACAAGATTTAAAGTCGTAACTTTACAAGAAAAAAACTTGTTAATCTACGAGATTAAAAGTCGTAAATTTACAAGATTAAAAGTTGTAAATTAATGAGATTAAAAGTTGTAATTTGAAGAGAAAAAAACTAATAATATTACTTTTTTTTTGTGGCCCTAATACTCCGACGTATTTTTGATCTTTAACATGTTTTTTCTTTAAGTGATTTGTAGGTTTCATTTGACATTCAGAGCCACCGTAACTAAGGGGTTGAGAGACATTCAAAGACCTTCCAAAGATCAGACCAATACTGTGTATTATGCAAGAGTAGAAAAAAAATCCAAAACACCATACTATAATAAAATCCAATTTACTAAAAAAATGACTCCATGTGGTGCTTTAAAGTTTGATCAAAGGACTCTGACAGCACGATCCTCAGAAAGGAACGAACACATGGTTCAGAGGTTCATGAATACACTTCTGTGCGTGCTCCTGTTTTTCAGAGGCCCATATTTTAAAACCTAATGGGTTCCTCCTTTTGCAGATGCCTGACTGACAATCTGACAGCTCGCCTGCACAGCCAGCTTATTTGAAAAAAGTAAAGAACCATCTGTGCCAGAAGTTCATCCTCAGAACTTTGCTTGCACGAGACACGAGTCGGGCGCCATCTGGATACGCAAAAGTTCCATTTAATCAACAAACGTATCCATCTGGATCCCTGTCAAGATTTACTGCTTAATCCTATTAATCTCTGTTTTTTGAAAGCGAAAATTCAAGATTAAGCCCAGCAGAAGATGATTAAACACTTTTAAATGAAGCAAAGTGTTTGTGGCAGCTGCCTTTTTTAATTTATAAATTTCAGAAAGTAATAGACGGACATTCATCCATTTATGAGTTTATTAAAAGGTGGAAAGATATTAAAAGTCTGGCACGATCGAAAATCCTCCAGTGAAGTAAAGATCTTCTTAATTATTTTTTTTATCAGTGTAGTTCTGCTCGCTAATAGGCAATGGGCTCTGAAATAACTAAGTTGTTGTCTTTTTCTAACTTTCTTTAACTTTGTTGTTGTTGATCCTTTATTTATACAGGTAGGTCGATTGAGAACAATTTCTCATTATTCTTATTATTTTATGTTAATCAGATCAAATTAACTTTTAAAGAAACTTAAGGGAACCTTTAGCTGTTTCTGGCAATTTGACATTTTCAACCTAAATTCCACAAATGTGTATTCATGTCCCATAAGAGTCCTGGAGTGCAAGGGCCAAATTATTATTTTTAAAATTCGCCTCTGCCACACACTCAAAAAACCACCAAAATTTGCACACACCTGTTATTATGGGTCAAAGTGAATGTCCCCGCCCCCAAAAGTGATGACATCACAGCTACAGCAGCCGTCAAAAACATAAACAAGGAGAAAATCTCTTGTCGGCCTCCGAGGAAATGGTTAATAACCAAGTAATGAAACCAATTTATTATTATTCATAGGATCAATTTGTGGCAAAGTGTGGGAATTGGCAATTTTCAAGTTTTTGCACAACATGGGAAAAGGAAAATTGGCAAAAATTTAGCTTTTAGGCAGGGGTGGGCAAACTACGGCCCGGGGGCCACATGCGGCCCCCTAAACTACTTAATCTGGCCCTCCAAATTAAAATACATTGAATCAAAAATCCTAATTATTGTTTTATTTTCATTGTATTTCTGGTTTCTTCTCATGAATGGTGTTGTTTCTCTGGCGTTCGGATGTGTTTTTTTATGAGTCAGAAGGTGATTTTTCGGACTTCTTTGAGTTCGCATTTTCCTCTGAAGAACATCAACCCATTGGATCACCAAAAAAGAACAAAAATCAAAATTTAGAAATTAAAATTCCCAAATTTTCTGTTTTTAAATGAATATATGTGAATTTGAATCCAAATTAAAGCATGTTTTTCTCTAAATTCCATATTATCTTTTTAGTTTGAGGTTCATTACCAAATCACTCTTTCCATCTGCTTCTTGTCCGGCCCTTGTGCCAAATTTTAGAACCCTTTCTGGCCCACAAATTCAATAAGTTTGTCCACCCCTGCTTTTATGGCTACAATGGCAACTGAAGTTATGGTAACCTTTGACCTCAGAATGAGGCCACCATCTTGATTATTTTTTTAAAAGATCACCTTTAGTATCTGCTACAAATTTAAACTCCCTGTAGGGATTTCAATCTAGTGCCTCCTAACATCATCCACTTGGGAAAAGATTTTGGTTTTAAATCTTTTAGATTCTTAACGGCTTTAGCGTGGCGAGTTCGCTAATGTGGCGTTTCTTTTTTTTTTCTGCAAATTTTTCACCAGCAAATCGTGAGAATGTAATTCAGGAATCCTTCGTTTTCGCTGAATGAAATTATATAACTTACAATATGAACATATTAGAAATGTGGGTGTGGTTGGCAAAAACCTGCGTTGCTATGGAAATCAAAAAATTTACTTTAGCCGATTCTTTTAAAAATAGCATTAACCTGTTCGTCACCCCCAGGCGACAAAAAAATAAAATTGTTGTTATGGAGATTAAACCAACAGAAAGCCACAATTTTGAAAAAAAAGGTTTTTTTTTAATGAATTTTCCATACAGCTTTGACCAGGATGGTAGAGGGGGAGGGGTGGCAGCACTCAGTCAGTGGGGGAAGGTCGGGGGAGGTACCTGCGGGCTATAAAATGTTGTTCTTTAATTCTTCTGATAATAAATGCTATTTTAAATATATGTTTTACATTAAATCCAGGTTAGATTCTGCTTCCTCCCCCAGAGTAGCTCGTCCGGCGGTGAAAACTATCGCTGTTTAATATTGAATGACCTCTGTGGTCTCTTTTGCTCAACAAAAAAGAAATTTTCTTTCTTCCGTCAGGTCACTTCACATCAAAGAAACAGACTCTTGAGGCTCCTCTCGCCTCTTTCTTACTAATTCCAGTGTCCATTGAATCCAAGTGAAGGGGGCACCGAGGTTCAAAGGCAGGGCACAGGAGACTGCTGGGATCTCCACGGGGACGCGCGAGGGCCACCTGCCCACATCCATTATAGAAAGCCCTCCAGATGTCCGGTCCTTAGCCTCTCTTGTCTACTTGAAGCATCATCGCACAATCATGAGAAGAACCTCCCCTAAAAAGTCAAAACAGCACATTTTTCCTATTTATTGTCCAACATGTCTTGGAGATGGAATTCAACCTCTGCACCTAAAAATACCACAACACAATGATGCTCAAGTGATCTCAGCAGCGAGGAACGCACATTAACACCACTAACTACCTACACATTTTAGATTTTTTTTAGTCTATAGATGAAAAACATGCCTTTTTTTGGTTCTGATATGACAGCAGACGTCACGGTTTGGCGTTTTGCTTCCAGCTGACATGAGCTGGGTTTGGCTTCGGCGTGTGGACAGATTAGCATCCTTCTTCTTGGGTTTATGAGTTGGCTCAGACGCTGTAAACATTTGGTCTCACGGCGCGCGCTAAACGGCCGACAAAAGACAGACCCCCGCGCTCTGCTGTTAGCTAGCAGGTGCACCATCTGGTTCCTCAAAGTTGGTGTTTGCTGGAGATCCGATGTTGTTGCATCGCTGAGAAGATACTGGATCCGGTGGAATGTGGACTCCAAGGGGGTTTCGGTTCGTGTCTCGCTGAATGCGGTGGAACTGTGGGACGCCAGCTCAGCACCGGGCTGAGCCGGGCCTCCGCCCTCGCAAAAACAATTCAGAGTTCAGCTGAATATCAGGGAGATATTTCCTTCCACCACTCCCTTTGGAGAGATTTGTTCTTCTGCTTTTGGAAAACTTCATTTTGCAGAATCAATTACAGTTTTGTCCACTTTGAAAAATGATATTAAACAACATTTCAAAGCTGATCTAGAAGAAAATTTTCATTTTTTTAAAGAACATTTTCTAGTTTTGAACTTGCAAAAAACAAACATTAGTCCTTTATTTTAATAAATTAATAGATAATGAAAAAAATTGAGATTATCAGTCAAATTTGAGAAAACCTTTTGAATCACGAAAACTTTTAATAGTATAAAAAAGTACATTCATGTGAGTGTGGTACTTCTTCACAAATTCAAGTGACCACACACCTATAAAGAAATATAAAATCAACAACAAAATACATGAAAAAAAATCATAATGATCAAAACTGACAGTGAATTAGATTAAAATATTCATTTTAAGTCATAATGTAAATTAAAAAATACAAAAGAAGTATTTATATGGCTTTGAAACGTTTTACAAGTTAAGAAAGAAACAAAAAACAGAATTAAAAAATCCAAAAGAATCAAAACTGAAATTGAATAAGGAGATGAGATGATACATTAATCATTTTAACTGATAAAATGCTAAAACAAATTTGATTAAAAGAATTCATGCAGTTTTGGTACTTGTTAGTTACACCACATCTATAACCAACAAATGGCCAAAGAAAGTCCTCAAAGAATCAGAAGGGAAAGTATAATGGAAACTGGATACAAAAAAAAAAAAATTAAAGGTTTTTGTGATTTAAGATGAAAGGAGGGTAAAAAATAGAAAAAAATAAACAAGTGTATTTCTTGGTAGTAAAAAAAAATCTTTATTAAATAAAACAATGAAAAAACATAATATTGCTATTTACACTATCATAATGCACCTTTTTTAATGCTTTTATTTTGAAGGATTTTTGTAGTCTCTTAATGCATTACGTGTTGTCTTGTCTTTATACTTTTTGCTTCATTATTTTTCCTTTTTTTAATCATGTTTACGTTTTACTTTAATTATTTTTAAGCTATTGAAATCATAAAAACAATCACTTCCTGGTTTTGGTGATAAATGCTATAACATTTTGTTAACTATGTTAATAAATGGAGCAATTCATAGATGAAAGATACAAATATTTTATTAATCATTTTTAGTTTCTACTCTATTTTTTATTTTGTTATGTTTTCATTCTTTACCTCCTCTGCTGTTCTGGTTGTGGGGGGTGCTTTTATTGTTCTTTCTCAGGAATTTTTTATGGAATGTTTGATCAAATCCAATTACATTTTATTGTATTTAACAAGTCATTTTTCTATGTTCCCCCAGTTTTATTTTATATATTGAAATCTTTGGCACCAAACTCACAACTTTTGATTAAAGAGGGAAAAATGCCCCCCAAGGTGAAGCTGTAATGTTTGACTGTAAAGATCTAATATCCCCCCTCTGAGCGTCTCCGTGTGAAACAGCTGTTAATTCTGTTTCACATTGTTAAAACAAAGAATAAATAATTAATTTTATAGGGATTAGAAATGAACTTGGTCTCATTTTTCATTTTATTACTAAAAACTTTTTATTTTGAGTTTTTCCTTCCCCCCCTTCACACTGTATGTCAATAATTCACACAATACCATTTAATTTTGGACTCTGCTTAGCTGAACATTACCTTAAAAACGTTTTTTTAAATTCAGGCATGAAGGTTAACTTGTTGGGCACAGAATGAACAAAATTCTGACATTCACGGAGTTCCTCAGGGCCAAAAAAAAAATCCAGTTTCCACCGAGATGTGGAGCTTAAACCTCGGCGTGAGGAGTCGTGGGAACCCCCCGCCTGACTGAAGTGCTTACCTTGTCTTGATTCAGTCGACCACTCCACACTAAAGCAGCAGCTGAAGATGAGAGCGAGGGGGGGGGGCGGCAGAGCCACTTCTCTCCGCCACTAAAGGCTTCAAAAGCTAAAAGAAAAACGCCACTCAGTCATCCAAACGTGACTTTGGTCCAAGGAGCTGCAGCAAAGTGCAGCTACCTGTTTGTTGATCAGGAGACGGGACACAAAGACAGCTCTCCATTCAGAGAGGGGGGGCACATGAACACCCCCACATAGCCTCAACTTGTGATAAATATGCATGAACTCTAACAGAGACGGCTTCTGACAGAAATGGCAAAAAAATATCTGTTTGGCAGTCCTCCCTCTGTCTTTATTTGGGAACTGGACTGTCGTTCGGGACAGGAAGTACCCACTAGTACCAAGAAGCCAAAATTCCATAGACTTCTATCGAGAAACAGACAGTCGTCATATTTGTCAGGATAACCATTTTTGATTTGATAAGTTTGTGTGACATTTTTCTGAAGAGTCCTAAAATTTAGAGTTTAATTTTCTTTATGATATATTTAGAGCCAACTAAAGACCCAATCCAGTCAAAATGGTCTTTTTGGCTGTCCCAATCATCCCTTAATCACTACATAGACTACAGTAGTGCTGTCCGAATCTAAAATTGAAAAATTGAGTCCCCTACAAACTTCCAAGAAGACTCATCGATGCTCACAACATTAGCAAATATGGACCACAATGTATTGTGGTCAAGCAATTTTTGTGAAAAAAAACATGTTTAAATGTAACTTTAAATTAAACACACCTAAATTTTTATCATGAGAACACATAGAGTCACAAAATCGATGAAACGTGAAATCGAATCGTGAAATTGAATCGTGAAATCGAATCGTCAAATCGATGATGTCATGTTTAGAAAAATGAAAGTAAAGTAGTGAGCATGGTGTCTGAATTATTTTAGAAGTCCAGGACACTAAGTCCCACGCTGGATAGTTTTTCAGTTGATGGGGATTAGGGTGGGAAGTCAGACATTTGTTTCTTTCACATTTTCTCATAACATTTTCTCATCGTAAAGGATCTGTGTAACAGAATTAAAACTGCGGTTCTGAGTATTTCTTAATTCAAAGCATGTTGGATCCGAAAACCGGATGCTTGAAAAGTCTCGGACCATTGACACACCTACTAAAATGGGCGAGACGGGACAAGCGTTCAACACCTGTGCTGTAGAGAATTATGATTCTGGCTCAAAACTGCACGACTGGATTGATCCAATAATGCGCGTCATTATTTTTGTGCCACTAATGTTAGCTTGAGGGAGGTTATCAGCTCGCGCATGAACAGAGCTTTAAGCGATGGGGGGGGGGGGGGGGGGGCACAACATTCCCGCCCACAACCCAGAATTGTATTTCCAATGAGCTGCTGCTACTGTGGATGAAATATGTCTTAAAAAAGACCAAGAATTTCTTGGAGTTTAGCTAACATTTTGGTTGCATGCTAGCTAATTTGGCTTTTTAAAGATTTTAGGCTATTTTGAACTTTAGCTAATATTTCAGCTGCATGCCAGCTATTTTGGCTAATTTTGGCTTTTTCTTTTTTTTTGTTTTTTGGACTATTTTGGAGTTTAGCTAATATTTCAGCTGCATGATAGCTAATTTGGCTCATTTTGTTTTTTTTTCAGTTTTTAGGCTAGGGTAATTTGGAGTTCAGCTATTATTTCAGATGCACGCTAGCTAATTTGGCTAATTTAGAGGGTTTTTTTTAAGTTTTTAGGCTTTGTTGAACTTTAGCTAATATTTTAGCTGCATCCTAGCTAATTTGGCTAATTTAGGCTTTTTGTTTTTTTAGGCTATTTCGGAGTTTAGCTAATATTTCAGCTGCATGGTAGCTGTTTTGGCTAACATATGATTTTTCAGTTTTTTTAGGCTAATTTGGCATTTAACTAATATTTTAGCTGGCTATCAGCTTCAGTGTTTTTAGCTATCAATTTCAGCCTCTTCAGCCATCAGCACTAGCATCTTCAGCTGCCAAATTCAGCTCACACCTTCACACTAGCATTATCACATGTAATGCTATACATCTCATTTTTAGTTAGTTTAAAGCTAATGATGGTTAAGATGTGTGCTTTACATTTAGTTTATGCATGACCTGATTAGTCGACAAATCTGAATAAATAATTGGCGATAAGTCAGCTATTAAATAATCGTTTGTGGCAGCACTAGCTGGAAGCCAGCAGGAGAGTGTAAACAGAAGGATGATGGGAAGTGGGGGCGGGCTTACTCCACATCAACAGTCCCACCCACAACTCAAAAGTGAATTTCGAATGAGAAGCAGAAACTATGACCTAGAAAATGACACATTTTGGCTTAAAATGGCATGATCATCATTAAAAGAGCACTTGGAACGCTTTGAAAATAGATCAAAGAAAGATTGGAGTGGGATTTTAAGACTCATGTCAGGAAAAGTTTCTGTTTTGGACATTTCAGAATTTGCTGTGAATTTTCTGGAAGACAAAACTAAAGACATCTTCAGGTAATCCTGAATGATCTTCAGGTGTCCTTTTGTCACCTGCTTTGTGAAATTGTAGAAACTTTTTTGACACATTCCTTTATTTTTCTCTGTGTGAGAGAGTCTCACAGGTTCTGTTTGTATTTTTCTCCAAAGTTCAACGTGAACTTTTCACCTTTTAAATTAAATCAAGCGGTATCTTCTAACCAAATATTCGAGGGAAGATAAAAGGCTTTTAATTTCCCTGCAACACTTGAACTGGACTAAAGCCTGCAGACTCCAGGGACGGCGGTGTTGACTCTCACCACAAGAACCTCCGGGATCCTCGAATTCTCGCCTCCCTTTCTGGCTGCTTCCCTGTTGAATCGGCTTTGCGTCTGTTTGCTCTCAGCCTCTGGCTAATCTACAAACTCCATCTCTTAGTCTAGAAATGGCCATAAGTGGTCATGACTACAGCCCAGAGAATCCTCGGAGGTGGACAGGAGAGATTGCAGCTCAGATTTGACTGAAGACGATGAGTTTGTCTTGTTAGCGAGCTTTCAGTCCGATTATTGCAGATAAATGATGTGCAAATCCGTGTCAACAGATCTTGATGATGGCGGCCGAAACTTCAAATCCTCAAAGTTTTTCATTTCAGAGCTTTAGATTTGAGCTGCCATTAAAGTAAAAAAAGGATTAAAATGAATGAAAAACCAGATTGTAAATCTGAAAACGGTTTTAAACTCCAAAGTAAACATTGCAAACATGAAAGATTTTCAATTCAGTTTGAATATAGAATTTTTGTTTAGCCTAACTGGATGTGGGGGTGGGGCTTTGTGCCCATTGGCTACTGGGACTTTGATTGACATAGGTGACAAATACATTTATGATGTCATTATTACTCTAAAACAGCATCTCTCTTCTATATCATGGAAAACATGGATGATGTTGTGCGAGCAGCTTGGGTTCATATGTTTCGGAGAGGTGCCGGTGTTGTGCCAAGGTACGCTCCCCCTGCCAGAATGTGTTTCCCTGGTCTCAGGCATCATTGATTTGCATAAATAAACCTTGGTCGCAACACTTATATTTTGTCCCACAAAGTGGGGAAAGAAGGTGGATGATCATGATCCACTTTAGTCTGGGGCTTTTGGGAGTTTATTGTCATATTTGCATTTTTTTTTCCAGATGTTTTATGTAAATCAACAACAAATTGGAAAGTGACTTTGTTATGGAAGCATGTAACAACGGACAATTAATAAATAGTTGTTGTTTCTTCTGCAGATTATTGGGGGGCTCAGATTCTGGCTAATCCATCAGTCTTGTTTCATGTAGAATATGTGTGTGTGTGGTGTGTGGTGTGTGTGTGTGTGGTGTGTGGTGTGTGGGGGGGGGGGGGTTCAAATATGTCAATAAACTCACAAAAGCCCCAAAATAAAGTATGTCATAATCATATTCCTTATTTTTGGGACAAAACAAATCAACGATGCCTCGACCAGGGAAACACATTCTGGTAGGGGGAACGTTCCGTGGCACAACACCGCCAAACACGTCACTGTGTCTGGGTTCACCAGATTATTCAGGGACACCATTTACCATTTTTACCATTTGCTACCGCAGCTGCACCTGGATGAGAGCCGTTTTAAACGTTACTTCGGCCTATTTGTGGCCCAACTTTATCATAAACCCGATGAGGGGAGAATAAAAATAAATCTGGAGGATCTTTTTATTGTTTTCTCGATGAAAATAAGGAAAACATTAATAAGCGATCGGCAGAGCTAGCGAGCTCGCTATGCTATCCGCTAGCCAGCGGAATGAGCTCAATCGCTGCGGCTCCATGGGCTCTGTGACAGGTTGGTGATCTGTCTTAGGGACAGCAGCCCTCCAGCCCCGGCGAGTTAAGAGAATGCATGGAAGTTCAGGACAAAAACCCTCGCGTCGAGCGGCCATCTTGGATTTGGTTTCTACCCACTGATTGAGTCTCTGAAAACGTCACATGTCCAAAGCTGAGTACCTAATTGGTCCATTCAGCACATTTGATTTTGATTTGATTCGATTCGATTCGATTCGATTCGATTCGGATTCGATTTGGATTCAATTCGATTTGGATTCGATTCGATTTGCATTCGATTCGATTCGATTTTGATTTGCATACATAAAAAATACAAGCAAAACAATTTTTTGGGAAAAATCATGTGGGCTTATTCAAGATGGTAACACACATCTGTCAAAAAAATAAAATAAAAGACATTAAGTAAACATAGGGAACTAAATTGTAAAATCTAATGCAGAAAACCAAATAACTCTGACAACCATTCCAAATCCAATTGATTTTATGAAGATTAAGTTAGCAAATATTTATTGTTACTATTTTCTTTGCTTAAAAAAATTAAATTCCATTTTTATACCTTGAGATCAAAATCATTTTTAGGTTATTTTTATTGAGAACTTATATGTAAAATAAATGTTTTATATTTGAAGTCTTGATGCGCTGCGTCTGAGCACAAATCCTCGTGCAAGACTTTACTCCTGTACATGGACTTCACAGTGAAACTCGACGCCGTCAATCACGTCCGGTCTGAATCTAGCTTAATTCTCTTGTAATTCTCTTAATTCACCTGATCTGTACTTGTGCACAAAACTTTGCGACAGTTAAGCAGTTTGAATCAGATTAGCTGGCTGTAGCGTTTCCCAATACTTTTGCCTCCTTTACAACTTTCCGAGACATTTACACAATAGAAAGCAAATTTAAGTTCTCAGAGAAGCAGGGAACAGTACGAATGTGAAAATCAATACAAATACAGTCCCAGAGGTATGTGTATGAATTGTTTATGAATCTCAAAATTTGTCTTGGTAGCCAATGAGCTCAAAGCCCCACCCCTAAAAAAACGTAAACTCAGAAAAACTAAAATTCTTAATCAAAATGCATACTTTTGAGTCTAAAAGTTTTCTTAAATTTCTATTCTCAATCTAATTTTTCATTTACTTTGACCCCATACAAGTGGGTCAAAAGCCTTTTTCTAACGTCTTTGTTTGTTCCCTCTCAGAGCTGCGGGCCTCTCAGGCCTTTGAACACTACCGAATATCCGACAAGCCCATGGACTACAGGATCCTGCACATGGACGAGGACCAGGACAGGATGTACGTGGGCTGCAAGGACCACGTCCTCTCCATGGACATCAATAACATCACACATGGCACGCTGAAGGTCAGCAGATGGTTCTGGTTAGGGTCTCCTTTTTCTGATCAAACCGTCAACCTGCAGACTCTTTAGCTTTTTGATTCATAATATGCAGCATTTAGTCTGATTCAAAAAGCTCTCTACTAATTCTGAATGCAGAGGGGGGTGTTTCTCCATTTCAATGACAGGCTTAAAAGGGTACAAACAGATGGGAAAGCATTCAGCCGTTTCCCCCCCAGAGAGCTCCGCTGCAGCTATTTATTTCCCCGTAAACGGCATAATATATTCACAGACCTTTAAAGTGCCCCGCCAGGTTTGAAAACACGTTCTGCTCCCCATAAGTGAGCTGTTTTAGTTCCTTTTTCCCCCCAATTGTTGTTATGCAAACGAGCCCATTTTTCACGTTGTGTTCTTCTACCACCAGGTGTTCTGGCCGGCGTCTGCCAGCAAAATAGAAGAGTGTCAAATGGCGGGAAAAGACCCAACAGTAAGTACAATATTATCATTTTTTTTTTAAAATAAAATGCAGCATTAGAGCAAATATTTTAGGTCAAAATCATCAAATATTACTAATAATTAGGGGTGTAGGGAAAAATCGATTCTGCAATATATCGCGATATGTTTTGTGTGACGATGTTGATTTAAAATGCTTATTTTAAATATTTAATTATTATTATTAAGCTAGCTTGTGTTTAAAGTTTAGTTACAGTTTTTGTTGATATAAGAAATGTATTTAGTGTTTACTTGGAATCGGACTGAACACAAACACTAACTGTATCAGTATACAGTTGCAGTGTAACATAATGTAGTGATCATCAATGAATTTTACTATTTTATCACAACGAAAGATGTAATAAAATTCAGGTAGAGTAATACTCTTAAAAAATTGTTCTGGTACAGTCTAGGGATATATATCGCGATAAGTATCGTAATGTGAGACGTGTCGGGATATGTATCGTATCGCCGGGCTCTGGCCAATATTTCCCTTCAGAGGTTCCTCCACTATTCATCCAATTGTTTAAACTTAACAAAATAAAAGCTTTTTTTTGTCATTTATGGACATTTTTCTTTTATCGTCAACTTATTTAAATAAAGTTTTTCCACCGTCCTTCATAAATTGTATGTATTTGGACAGGAACATCTTATTTTGAAAAAAAATATGTTCGTTCTTTCTATATTACTAATTGATTCTATGCAGATCAAAATGACTTAAATGTAATAATAGCTGGGGGGTTCTGCACCAAAAATGACATCAAAATCAAATAAATGCTAAATAATGAGGTTTTAATTTAAAATCATATTTCTTTTTAGGTTGTTTCACTTAAAATCCTTCAATTCTGTGAAATATTGTCGCACATCTTCTTCCAATTTAGCCACATTTTCTTGACAAAACAAATCAAATTTACCCATACCAGCTATTTTTTTGGTTGTTTCGACTGTTTTTGAGACAAAGACTTTAAAAGTTGACTGGATTGAGTGAAAACTTTGGTGAAGAAGAAAAAAAAAAAAAAGTTCAGTCCACTGTTACAATTCCCAGAGTCACAGCTGGATGGGTCATAAGTCAAAGAAAGCAGAACCCGAACATGACAGCCAGAGGAAGCTATCGAGTGTCTGCCACCAGATTCTGGAGGACGCAGGCGGTGGAAAAATCCTCAAGTGACTCCAAAAAGACCGGTTCTGCCTGCAGGAACTGAGGTTTCAGTTTCCACGATAAAGAAATCTCAACGTTTTGACTCAGACATGCTCAAAAACGTGTATATAAGCCACCGGAGCATCGCTTCCACGTCGCTGTGGTTTGAATCGTGTGCATTTTGAATTGATGTTATGATTATTAAATGTTTTATTAATATATGCTTAAATAAATAAACAAAATAGGTTTGGACAGCTGCATGATCTAAATCCCATAGAAATAAAAAGAAATTAGGTAAAATTAGCAAACAAATGGAAGAATTTTTGAAAATTGAAAGTTTTTTTCCTCAAAAAATGAGTTGTGGCCCATCAGGAGGTAAGTCAGAAGAATATTTTTTTTTATTTCTTGTATATCTATTAAAAATATCACAACTTAACATCAATTCTTTGCTGTTAAGAGGAAAAATTTAAGAAAAAATGTAAATAAAAACAAGCTATTTACAACGCTTTTAAATGGTGTCGCCATTAGGTAAAAAAATTAAAAGAAAAAAGAAGAAATTTGATGAGAATAAAATTTGTAAATGATAAGGAAAAAAGACATAATTTGATCAGAATAAAGTTATAAAATTATGAGGAAAAAGATTAAACTGATCAAAATAAAGTCGTAAACTTATGAGGAAAAATGCATATTTTGATGAGAATAAAGTCGTAAAAAACAATTTTACTGGAATTCAGTCATGCACTTGTGAAAAAAAGATGTACAATTCTGAGAAAAGTTTTAAGAATAAAATAATGAATTAAATAACGAATTTGTAATTTGTTCTTTTAAGTCATAATTGTACTAGAGAAAAGTGTTTTTTTTCTAAGTATTTGTTTTTATGCCTTTAACTTGTGAAGCATCTTGTGAGTTTTGTCTGTGATATAAATAAAACTTACTGACTCATTTACCTATTTACTTTTAAAACAAAAAAAGATCAAGCATTTATCGGTGGACATCAAACCGCTCAAACATCTCCTGAATCTGCTTTACTTTTTTTGTATATCTACTTCATTTTTCTAACAAAAATTCCAATTTTATTTTCAAAAAATGCCTTTGAAATTTTATTTTGACTCTTTTTCACATAATTTTACAACTTTTTTCTTATTTATGTAATTTTATGGTGGGGCTAACGCTTTATGGTAGCCATCCAAACTGTACAAACAGAAAGAAAGTCTCAAATTAACTTTAAAAGCCCAAAAAAATAAAATTGTTCTTGGGTTCTCAAGGGTTCACTCTGAGCTTCACTTGTTGGATCCTACAAGCTCTAATGAAGACAAACGACAAAATTGTATTTGCATTTTTTTTACTTAATCCACGTCTCCAGATACTTCTTGTTCTTGTAGTGAGAAAAAATAAGCAAGAAGGTTAAAAGAAGAAGCTTAAAGCAGATGTCAGTAATTTGCAATGTACCACATAATCCAGGAGGATTCAACATCAAATACTATTTTTTTTTTAAATAATTAAAAATAAACTCAGGCATAAAGAGGTTGAAGGCCCGATCCTCCTCCTGAAGCATCTTCCACCTCTGCTGCATGCCTTCCACCTCTCCATCCTCTGACTCACGCAGAGGCGAAGTATCCAGGCTTTACTTCCAGAAATAGAGAAGCTGCTTCCAGTAAACGGAGCGACTGCCGCCGCCGCCGCTGCAGCTCTGAGTAATCCTGCGCCTGCTGCAGACACACTTCCTCAAATATTTGGGCTGCTGTGGGGCCTCTCCTACCTATCATCCTCCACGCTGAGGAGCCAACTTTCTCAGCTGTTGTTATTTAAGCCTTCACTTTTTTATTTTTCTCTGATGGAATCTCTGATGGAATCTTACCAGAAGGGGGCGCTAGTGTAAAAAAATGCAGTGCAGTGAGGCTGCTTGAATCTCAGAGAAACAAAAAAAGGGATTTTTTTGTGGAGATTTGTGATGCTCTGACATGAGGAGGGAGGCATCAAAAAGGGAGCGGCGATGAAATTAAAGGAGCAGAGATGAGATAAAGGTTTGATTGCAGAGATGAGGCGGCTGACCGCTCTCCTCCTGACCCGTCACTTTTCATCGTGGGATTCCTCAAGGTTACATCAATGTCATGAGATTTGGACTATGTTGCATTTTCTCCCTACTCCCTAACTGTTAAAAATACGTAAAAATTCACTGAAATTGCCCAAACGCAATGCATTGTGGTCTATAATTGCAAATCTGTAGAGAATGGATGCACAATGTTTTTTTGCAGAGACTTCTGGGAAATTTCTGGAGTTTGGAAATCGCTCTACAAAATTGCAAACACACAATTATAGTCAACTATGTAGTGAGTTGTGAACCACAACCGTGGTGGTGACAAACAAAATCAAATCAAACTTTATTTATAAATAATTTTTAGTACAAACGCAATATAAAAGTGCTTTACATGATAAAATTATTTTTATAACATAATATGCCTCCCTGACCCCCACAGACACAATATAAATAGCATAAAATGATTCATAACAAAAAAGGAATAAAATACGTCAAAATATAAAAAGATTCATAAATAAATGAAACTTAATAGATGGATATAAATCACTAAAGATGCATAAATAATAACTAAAAAAATATGAATATGTAAAATTCAAATATATTGTTAAATTTCCCCTAAAAAAAGGTTAAAAAGGCTCATACCAGTGACTATATATAACAACTGGACTGAGTGACTCCTCCCCTTTGTGTTTCAAACAGGAAGTCAAAATGTCCCATTCTTGCTTTGCTACAGTTTTTAACATCTTCATGTTTTATTTTTGTATTATATATTTTCTTAATTGCTGGTTTTTCAAGTTACAAATTGACCAATCAGATGCCTCAATTAAAGCATGTCAATCAAATGTTTGAAATATTCGATTGACAGATACTCCTGCTAGGGGTGTGGACTACCAACAAGCTCACTCCTGATTGGTGGGAGTGGTTGTCATGGAAATGTCGACTCGGACTAATCGCTGCTTACTGGCATCGTCTGGATCCAACATGGCGGCATCCGTAACGCAAAAAAAGTGGCGACTGCGTTGACTTAATTTAGTTGGAACGGGTGATGTCACACTAACTTGGTGACCAATACCATAAAAAAATATTTATAAAAAACTATTTTGAATTGAAGTTATGAGTTTTTATTTTTGTTTTTTTATCGATGATATTTCCCCAAAGTTGCCAGAATCCACCTGACATTCCTCCCTTTGTGTTTCCAGCACGGCTGTGGGAACTTCATCCGAGTGGTGCAGCCGTACAACAGAACCCACATGTACATGTGCGGCAGCGGCGCCTACAGCCCCGTCTGCGTGTACATCAACCGCGGTCGCAGACCAGAGGTGGGTGGCTTCGCCGTGATGGATTCACCTTGTTAGAGCTGCAGCTTCACCGAAGAGATAAATCATTTGTGTCTTCAATTTGAACGTCTCTGCCGTCTCCACTGCAGTAAGGCAGCTCTGTTAAGAGGCCAGGAAATGACACATCATTACTTACATGAAACATGAAGTAAGCACTTCCTGTCTGGGTGGTTAAATTAATACCGTAGGGGTTTGGAGAACAAAAACAAATGCAGTTTTGAAGCGGTTTGACACCACAATCATGAGCATCACTGTAGTTCTTTAGATAAATTGGAAAATATAGCTAAGCTAATACCACCTTTAACATGGTTTTAGTCTGCTTGAAAGTGAATCTTGGTGCGGTTTAGTCCTGATCATCAAACCAAAAAGAGGGAGTAAGTCACAATGACAAATGTATTTCATTTCCTGCAGAAAAGAGTTCATAAATTGAGTAAAAATTTATTGTGCTTTTACTCTTATCAGCAGCGCAAAAAAAGGCATGGTGTTTCCAGGAGGATGGTCACTCTCAAAAGTGCAGTGTGAAAGCTAGCCAAACTAATTACAACATTTTTTTATGCATCTATTTCCCAAATAAACCGAGTCCGTCAGAGTCTGCAGTCATTAACATGGGAATGCATGCAAACTCTAGTGAGACAATAGTGTTGGTCTACTTGCAAGTGAATCTTGGTGCGATTCGGCAACAGTTTGAATTCTGACATACTGTCTAAAAGGAGAGGTAAATCACAAAAAACAAAGATGTTTTAAAAAGAAAATTTCTTGTCTTTTTTTTTAACTTTTTGTCATCAGCGTAAAATTGCCTCCACAAGAGTACGCGTTGGAATTACATGTTGTTTCCAAGTGGGTGGTTACCCTCAAAAGTGCAGTGTGAAAGCTAGAAAAACCAATTTTGTTGTAAAACATATTTTTTATGCATTTCCTTCTCAATTAAACCAGGTCTGTCTGTCAAAATCTACATCCATCGAGGTTGGTTTACTCGCAAGTGAATGTTTGTGCAGTAAAAGTTGGAATGATGACAAACCATTAACAGTGGAAGTAAATGACAAAAGCTTTTTGGTTTTAAGAAGAAAATTGTATTAATCACGTCAAAAGTTCCTGTTGAGTTGAGGGCAACAGTCATAGTTTTCTTTTTTTTTTTTCTCCTGTCCTTTTTTACTTCCTGTCATCAGCACAATACCGCCTCCTTAAGCCCATGTGCTGTAACTGCATGATGATTCCAGAAGGATTCTCACTCTCAAAAGCGCAGTGTGAAAGCCAACCAAACTAATTTGGTTGTAAAGAAATCTTTTTGTCCATTTTCCTCCCAAAATAAACCGTTAGTTTGTCAGAATTAGGAGACCTTTGTGTTTAAATTTGGCCTGTTGGATCCGGTTGGTGAAAAACCACAGAAAAAAAACACATATTTGTGGATTCCACATGAATGATCTCCCTGTAGCTGTGGCTACGTGCTCCTTTAGTCAGTTCTATTTATTTATTGTTTTTTTTTTTTATTGGTTTATATATGTTTGGTTTAAATTTAGCAAACTAAAATGTAAACTTATTTCATTGTAACTTAATTTGATTTGAAAATCTGCATTTTTTTAGTTACGGTAATGCCCCTTTTTTTGTTTCTCCATCGCTGATACTATAAGAAAATTCTGTTCTAGAAAACTGCAATTTCATGTTACATTACATTGATAATTCTACTTCCGTTTGCAAAATGTAAGTGTTGTGTCAGATGCTGAAGTTTCTGATTTGGAGTTTGCATTTTACAAAATGCCTTTGGATTTTAAACTCAGGTAAGTGATGCTGTTTTTAAAAATGAATCAGTCCCCCTACAGGTGGAGATTGGTATTGCAGTTTATCATGATTAAAACACAGTTTTTAATGGTTTGTTACAGTTATGGGTTATGATTGGCACAAGTAGCAGCAATTTTACAGGTAAATCGTTCTTCTTTTTGTCTCTAATTTACTTTTTAAATATTTTTCTCTTCAATTATTCACATTTAATTCTCCAAATACCAGGAAGTTGTCTCTTATTTAAAAAAAAACAGCAAATTCAGGTTTGTACCTGAACTGGACAGTTTCAAACCTCAGTTTGACATGTATTTTTGGGTCTTCTCTGCACCAATCAAACATTTCCTGACCTTTAAACACTGGAAATGAAGCTGTAGATGAGATAACCATGGCCTTCCAAATTGCTATAATCACAATACGGCTCGTATTGAATATCCTGCAGGATGTTAAGTGTCACCATATGGGTTTCAAAGCATGTAACTTGAGAGGAGCCAAGTGTCAAGGAAGGCGCTTTGATTAGGATAAGAGTGAGAAAATGAAGGTCTCCTGTCAAGGACTGTATAAGAAGAAGAAATCTTAATGATTGAAGAATCTTCATCCGCAGAAAGCTGCCAAACACTCCTCGCCGCAGAAAAGCAGGCGCTGTCCTCGTTGCAGAGCTTTTTATCATTCGGGGTTTTTGTTTGAAAGGCAGGCGGCTCTGTTTGCAGCTTTAAACATGTCACTGGAGATCTGTGAAGTGTAAAAAGATGTTGTTCTGGAGAGGAGACAGCCACCTCATAGAGAATCTGTGCTTTTACTGAATGATATGGATTTGTTTTTATATATTTTTACATTTAGTCCCAGTAAATCAACAATAAAGTCACTAGATCACTTCCTCTGAGCTCCACACTGGAGCTGAAGAAAAGTAGATCCGTCCCCAGCTTTGCCACATGGAGGGGTTGAAACTTGGCAGCTCCTCCACCTGAAACGGACAGATGGTGCATCTATGGAACACATCAGCAGAGAAATTCCTCTTCCTCCAGACTGGAATGTTTCATTAAGAGCCCATATGGTCCGTAGAGGCTCCGCTGCCTCGCTGCGTCCAAAAGGAAAACAGGCTAGCTCTCCATTCAGTCAGTTTTAATGTGCTGCATTTCACTAAATGGATCTATTTTTTTTCTTTTTCCTTTTCTCTGTGACAGGAACAAGTGTTCTTCATTGACTCCCGGAGTGAATCGGGAAAAGGGAGATGTTCCTTCAATCCTCAAGTGAATACAGTCTCTGTCATGATCAGTAGGTCCCTTCGTCTGTCTCCATGGCTCATGTCTACTCCTTTTTTTTGTGAATCAACTATATCTTGATTTCAAATCTGATGGTAATCTCATGTGTTTTTAGTTTCGTTTTTCATTTAACTCAACTTTTATTGGTAGAAATCCAAGAAAAAGTTCAACTTCTGTTTGGCTGTCCTTTGACCATTTATAAGTGGATGATCAAAAGTTCTATAATTTCTAAGACATAAACATTGCCAACAGAGTGCTGCTGAAAACATTTCTTAAGGTGGTGGCATGTTTCCATGTTTTTAAAGACCATCCCTTTAACTACAGAACTCTCTCAGGTGACACGAAATAACGTTCTCTCCACCACCAATTTCCTGCATGTCATCTGTTCCCACATCGTGGAAAACATGGATGATGTTGAGCGAGTAGCTTGGGTTTAGATGTTTTAGAGAGCTCTAAAGAGACACCGGCAAGCATTTCACCATGTCTGGGTTCACCAGATCATTTAAAGTCTCTCCCGGTTAGGTATACTTCACTCCTGCAGCCGTAGCTGTGCCTGGATGGCGGCCATTTTAAACGTTGTTTCCGTTTTTACGTGGCCCAGTTTGAAGATTTTCTGTCCTGCATTAACCCATGAGGGGAAATGATAAAACTGGAGGGTTTTTTTTTTTATCATTGTCTCAATGAAAATAATAAAATAAACATAAACCTTTAGAGTTGGAGCAATTGCGTCCGCTACAACAGGCCCTGCGGAGCCTGCTAGCTCGCTGTGTTCACTAGATAGCATGGGCTCTGCAAAGGGCTGGCGACCTGACCTAGAGAGCAAATTGGCTAAAAAAGGTTAGCCTATTGCTAAAATAGAAGTTAAACTCTAAATTAGCCTATATAAACTTCAGCAGATAACAAATTGGCGTATAAAAACCTCAGTACATTACAAATTTGCTAAAAAAGAAATTTGCCAAAAACCTCTGTAGATGCCATATTAGAAAAAAAACCTGGCACATTACTTAAATATTAGCTAAACTCTATTACAGCCTAAAAATACTCAGTTCATGTTAGCCCATTGCTAAAATAAAAGCTAAACTCTAAATTAGCTCATAAATTACATTACAAATTTGCCAAAAACATGAGCATTTTGCAACATTTTTAGCTAAACTCCAAATTAAAATAAAAAACCTGAGTAGATGCCAAATTAGCCAAAACAGCTAGCCCATTAAATACTAGCTAAACTCCAAAATAGCCATAAAATCCTCAGAAAACTTAGTCTAAAACGTTAGCATTTTGCTAAAATAGAAGCTAAACCCTAAATTAGCCTAAAAAAACTTCAGCAGATAACAAATTAGCCGAAAATGTTAGCCTGTTGCCAAAATAGAAGCTAAACTTGAAATTAACCTATAAAAATCTCAGTACATATTTGCCAAAAACGTCCAGGGTATATCCCGCATTCTCCCAACAGGAACCAACACAGTCTTCAGCAACCCCGCAGCCCCAACGGATTAAGAAAGTAGATGGAAGTTCAGAATCTCCAATTGAGCAGCCATATTGGATTTTTTTTTTCAACACGCTGATCAAGTCACTGAACATATCCCGTGCCCAAAGCTGATTTAGCTGTGTCTGCCACCAAAATTATTTTGCAAGGCTTCAGATCACATCTGTACATTGACTTAACATTGAAACTGCTGTACAAATCACAGACGAATCTGTTGGTTTTTGGTGAAATGTAGCTCCTTCTCTGCACATAAAAATTCAGTGGTTTACATTACTTGCATTAACACTTCACTGCAGTAAAGTGTTGCATATCGATGTAAAGCTGCTTTTCTTCCCATTAATTCACTGGTTTAAACCAATTGCGTAAAAGCTGCATTTATCAACTTTCAGGATTAATTGAAGTTACATTAATTGCATAAAATGTTCAAGAGTTACAATAATTCAAAAAGGCTAAATCTTCAGTGTTTAAGGTTGATATTGAATTTGAAGTTTTCAAACATTTTTAATTTCATTCAGGGATTCTTTCCTCACTGATTCAAGGATTTTAGGCTTATTTTTAAAGTTTTGTCCTTTTTAAAATGACCCAAAAATTCAATACTCTCCAGTGACCATTTTTATTTTTAATATATGTTATTTTCTGAATATGTTTTGTTCATCATATTACAGAAATAAAATGTATTATAAGTTACTTCAATGAGTGTCACATTCAGACGATTTGAGCTAATTTTACAGCGTTTTAGAAAAGTCGTCTCCTGTGAAAAGACAAATATATATCTATATTTTTTTGTTTGCACGCTGTAAACACAGGAGCCGGTGTCTCATTCAGGCCAAACCTCTGATCCCTGCTCAGATGACGGGAGTTGGGTTGCCCCCCGACACCCGAGCATCGCCGCGTCAGCAGCAGCTCGTCAGGGGAAGAGCGAGGGCTCTGCCAAAACCAGAGGAGATCGAGTTCTGCCAGAGTGGTGATGCAGCACTCTGAGTCTCTGAGGACGCTCCTCAGAGACTAGGGACTCAATTAAAACTTTGTTTCTGCTCTTCGTCCATTTGATTCGACCCCTGTGTGACTGTCTGAGACCTGTCAACACTCAGGCTTTGTGGGAATACAGGACTATACAACTACGACAACACACAGCCGCGAGCGAATAGATGATGAACTGATAGCGTACAGGAGATGACATGAGGCCCCCATTAGATGAAAGACCATTTCAACTAGAAAAGTTACATTACCTGCGATAATGCTCGTGTGAATACTTTCTGCTGGAAATAGTTGTTGAAGACGGTGAAGCTTTTTGCTAAAAATTGTGATGTAATTTACTTTAATTGCTGAAGGGATTTGCTGAAAATGCAAAAGCGATTTAGCTATAAAATGTTAAATTTACTAAAAGATTTAAAAATTCATTAAAGAACTATGAAGAGCTCCGAAGTTGACCTAAATTTCTGAAAAATGTGGACTAAAATTGCTCAAAAATCACTAATACATGCCAATTTTGCAAAAATATTAAGTGCGTTGCTTAAATATGTGCTAAACTCAAAATTAGCCCATTAAAACCTTAGTAAATGCCAAACACTAGCATAACTCCAAAAAACTAAATTAGTCAGTAGCCTAACGTTAGCCTGTTGCTAAAATAGAAGCTAACTTCTAAATTAGTCTATAAAAGCAACAGTAGATAGCAAATTAGCCAAAAACGCTGGCCTATTGCTAATTTAAAAGCTTAACTCTAAATTAGCCTATAGCCTCAGTAAATAATTTTTCCCAAAAAAAATATTATTTTGCTAAAATATTAGCTAAACTCCAAATTAACATAAAAAACCTCAGTAGATGCCAAATTAGCCAAAACAGCTAGCATATTAAATACTAGCTAAACTCCAAAATTGCCTTAAAATCCTCAGTAAACTAAACTAGTCTAAAACGTTAGCATGTTGCTAAAATGGAAGCGAAACTCTAAATTAGCGTATAAAAAACTCTAAAATATCAGCATTTTGCTAAAATAGAAGATAAACTCTAAATTAGCCTAGTAAAACTTCAGCAGATAACAAATTAGGCGAAAATGTTAGCCTGTTGCTAAAATAGAAGCTAAACTCGACATTAGTCTATAAAAATCTCAGTACATAACAAATTAGCTAAAGACGTTAGAATTTTGCTACAATAGAAGCTAAACTCTAAATTAGCCTAGTAAAACTTCAGCAGATAACAAATTAGGCGAAATGTTAGCCTGTTGCTGAAGTAGAATCTAAACTTGAAATTAGCCTATAGCAATCTCAGTACATAACAAATTTGCCAAAAAACGTTAGCATTTTAGTAAAATGTTAGCTAAACTCCAAATTAGCATAAAAACCCCAGTAGATGCCAAATTAGTCCCCAAAAAAAGCTAGCACATTACTAGCTAAACTTCAAAAGAGCCTCGGTAAACTAAATTAGCCAAAAATGTTAGCATGTTGCAAAAATATTTGGTAAACTTCCAATTTTTTAAGATAACTCTAAAAGATGCTAAAAGATGAAAACAGCCCATGAATATTTTTTAAAGGCTTGTTGCTGATCTACTTCAAATTTTGAAATTTGAAGATCTTCTCATTAATTTCCTATAAGGCACATTTTGCTCAATAATAAGTTTATTAATACCAAAAACACTAGCAGTGATGTCATGAACACACTGAACGTTTTGATACCAAGTTTGATGAAATTGCTGAAAATATGTGCGGAAAAACGTACGTGAGTGAATGCTTACTAAGCATTCTCACAATTAAATCTGATGTGACATGGTTAGTATTTAGGATGACAACTTGTCAAACCGAGTTGTTTGTGTGCACACAGACCAGGAGCTCTTCTCAGGCATGTACATCGACTTCATGGGGACAGATGCTGCCATCTTCAGGAGCTTGACTAAGAGGAACCCGGTGCGGACGGATCAGCACAACTCCAAGTGGCTCAGTGGTGAGAACCTTTCACCGTACTAGCAAACCTGGCGAATGAACCCAAATGAAGCCTCTTTCCTCTGCTTTTCGTCAGAGCCTTTTTTCATCGATGCCCATCTGATTCCGGACGGAACAGACCCGAATGACTCAAAGCTCTACTTCTTCTTCCGGGAAAGGCTGACGGACAACAGCGGGAACACTAAATATATCCACACCATGGTTGCTAGAGTGTGTCCGGTAGGTGCCCCTTCACTTTAGCTCGACTGATCGATCCTCCAACGTGTTCCCTATCAAGTTGCTATGCATGGCTTATGTCTGCAGAACGACATCGGAGGACAGCGCAGCCTCGTGAACAAGTGGACCACCTTCCTCAAAGCCAGGATGGTGTGTTCCGTGTTGGAGGAGGACGGCACAGAGACCCACTTTGATGAACTCGGTGTGTCACTGTTTTTGTCGTGTGAGATGTTTAAGGAAAATTTGAGCAAGCACTTTTCTCCATAAACATTCCTATATTTTTTCTGGATTAAGATTTAAGCCTTTTGGTGACTTTAAGTTCATTTCTGACCACATTAGTCCAGCATTTATCCATCTATTGATTCAACAGGCTCCATCTATCATTAGAGACGTGTAATAAGTTATGCACACATGGCTTTTTGGCAGTCCGCGCCAGCAAGAAGAAGAAGTGGGAAATCTGTTGCAGATTTTTACGAGAAAAGGCACTTGCAATTATCCGTGTGCGTTTCCCCCCTCACAGAAAGTGTGTTTTTGCTGGAAACGGAGCAACCCAAGGGCCTGTTGGTGTTCGGAGTCTTCACGTCTACAAGGTAAGACGGATGCAGCCGACCGCGTCATTCCTCGCAGAAGTAGACGCATCCGCGAACATGGAGACATCACATGTCGTGTCGGACAACAGCTGGGATGAGCAATTATACATCCTCCCGGTTGCTTTTACCATATGGCTTCCATTTTGATGTTCTTTCCTTTTGGAGGGCCTGTTGTCCGCGGTGATGGTGTGACAGGAAATCTGTTGCTGGATGTCTTCCAGAACCGCGGTACGAGTGTTGAGGTTTAAGTGTTCCCAGCGGTATTCTTCGGCGCAAGGATCATTTTAACGTGACACTTTTATGTATGGGCAAATTCCAATCCCTTTTGTGCTCTAAAACCAACTGTCATGTTAATCATTTTTTTAGATATATATGTGTGTGTGTGTATGCATTTATATTCACTATAACAATGTGAATAGATTTAACATGAGAATATTTAAAGGCTGTATCACAATTTGGGCATTGTTCACACATGTAATTTCGATCTTTCGTGATACATGTTTGGTATACTAAAGTGTTACTTTACGTGATTGTGTTATACTCAATTATTACATAAGCCTTATCCAACTGTGCATGATTTTTGGGAGATTTATGGATTCCACGAGATAGAAAATCCGGGACCACAGTTCAAAAAGGGGTAGCTGAGTCCAATCAGTCAGTTTGAGGAGCCCGTCAAAGAGATAAAATACCCAGGAAGTTTGTAAGACTTAAACACCAGCCTCTACAAAATGTAATATAGAAATACTCAACAATAAAATAATATTGTTGAGTAAATGCCAAACACTAGCTTAACTCCAAAATACCCTAAAATTTATTAGAAAACTAAATTAGTCAATAACGTTAGCCTGTTGCTAAAATAGAAGCTAAACTCTAAATTAGCCTATAGCCTCAGTAAATAACGAATTTTCCCAAAAAATATTATTTTGCTAAAATATTAGCTAAACTCCAAATTAACATAAAAAACCTCAGTAGATGCCAAATTAGCCAAACCAGCTAGCACAATACTCGCTAATCTCCAAAATAGCCTTAAAATCCTCAGTAAACTAAACTAGTCTAAAACGTTAGCATGTTGCTAAAATAGAAGCTAAACTCTAAATTAGCCTGTAAAACTTCAGCAGATAACAAATTAGCTAAAATATTTGCCTGTTGCTAAAATAGAGGCTAAACTCAAAATTGGTCTATAAAAACTCAGTACATAACAAATTTGCCAAAAACGTTAGCACGTTGCTAAAATAGCAGACAAACTCTAAAATAAAAGCTAACTTCTAAATTAGTCTATAAAAGCATCAGTAGATAGCAAATTAGCCAAAAACGCAGGCCTATTGCTAATATAGATTAGCCTATAGCCTCAGTAAATAATTTTTCCCAAAAAAAATATATTATTTTGCTAAAATATTAGCTAAACTCCAAAATAACATAAAAAACCTCAGTAGATGCCAATTTAGCCAAAACAGCTAGCATATTAAATACTAGCTAAACTCCAAAATTGCCTTAAAATCCTCAGTAAACTAAACTAGTCTAAAACGTTAGCATGTTGCTAAAATGGAAGCTAAACTCTAAATTAGCGTATAAAAATCTCAGTACATAACAAATTTGCTAAAATAAATTTTGCTAAAATAGCAAACAAACTCTAAATTAGCCTAGTAAAACTTCAGCAGATAACAAGGCGAAAATGTTAGCCTGTTGCTAAAATAGAAGTTAAACTCGAAATTAGTCTATAAAAATCTCAGTACATAACAAATTAGCTAAAAACGTTAGAATGTTGCTACAATAGAAGCTAAACTCTAATTTAGCCTAGTAAAACTTCAGCAGATAACAAATTAGGCGAAATGTTAGCCTGTTGCTGAAGTAGAAGCTAAACTTGTTGAGTATAGAAATACTCAACAATAAAATAATAAATAAATACGTTAAATTAAAAGAATGGCTCTGGGGACGGCGACAGAGGGGTGGATCACAACCACAGACGTTCCAACGTTTCTTTAAAAATGTAGAATAATTTGTTCAGTTTTGTTTGGTTGAGCAGAAGAGCCGAGGATTCGTTCCCAAAAAACTTTGCCAAAGCTTTTTTCTTCCAAACTCGAACGGCTTTCTCTGTTGTTTTCAGCTTCCAGAGTTACCATAAACTGCTTTCCAAATTTGCTAAAGGAAATAAAGAAACAGAAAGATTGCTGAGCACATAAATAATTTTTCCATTTCATTGGTTTTTATGATAAATTTAGTCAATAAAATGTCGTTTTCAGGTCAATTTATAAGAATTCCAAAAAAATTTTTAAGGAAACTATTTTTTTTTTCAATTCTGCCTTAACATTATAATTCAAAACTGTTCATTTTTTACATTGTTAGTTAAAGACAAGAGCATTCAACAAACCTTACATGTGATTTAAATCTCTGCTTGCATGGGTTCACAAACACACAGAAAATCTTTGGTTTGTGTGTCCAGATTTAGAGTGTCTCCAAACAAAACAGGGAGGTTCTTTTGGTCTCTGAGCTTGATAAAGCAGCTTCCATCTCTGCACACACCGCATTACTTCCTCTCCCAACAAAGATCCTTTTATGTGCTAAGCAGCGCCGTTTAAACAGTCAGAGCAAAACCACATCACAAACCAGGGAGGGAAAAGGTGAGCGGCTCTCACTGGCGCGTGACAGCATCTCCTCCCAGACTCCAGAACTCCATCTTAAGAAAACGACCGCCGCATGTCACGGAGACGTTTCGCTCACCGCCTGCCTCTTCTTTCCTCAGCTCTGTTTTTAAAGGCTCGGCGGTGTGCGTCTACAACATGGCCGACATCCTCACTGTCTTTAACGGACCCTTCGCTCACAGAGAGGGGCCGAATTTTCAGTGGGTGGCATTCCAGGGCCGGATCCCCTACCCAAGGCCTGGAACTGTGAGTCCATTTTAGGGCTTTGGTTACTTAGAGATGTGGGAAAATTTGAATATTATGACTCACTATGATCGGCTTCTGCAGGGGCAAAATTGATTATTCAAGACATTATTGATTAACTTTATAATAACTAAATAAAGTGATTTATGAGACCCATTAGGTGAATTAGTGAAAGTCTTTGGTTGTAGAAGTGCCATTGTCAACTCAGGAAAATTATGGACAAATGTAAAATGTATATATACTGCTCACAAAAATTAAAGGAACACTTTTTTTATTGGGCCTGGCATGAATTGAATTAAACCTGTCTGATTATTTTCTTGTTGGTTAATCAGCTGAGGGCCTCGTTGATCAATTTCAGCTGTGTTGGTGTTCATGAATTAACAACAGGTGCACTTCAGTGG
Source organism: Oryzias javanicus (assembly GCA_003999625.1). Classification (NCBI taxonomy): domain Eukaryota; kingdom Metazoa; phylum Chordata; class Actinopteri; order Beloniformes; family Adrianichthyidae; genus Oryzias; species Oryzias javanicus. Next base: position 18,265,209 of record CM012459.1, read on the forward strand.
CAACAATTAGAAAACCCTCAAAACAGGACTGGTCTTACATGTGGAGGTCATTTCAAGTTTCTCCCTCTTGATCTTTTTTGGCTGGTTTTGTCTTGTGTAATTCTCTCTACTGGCAGTATGAGGAGATTCCTTAACCCTACAGAAGTTGCACAGGTTGTCCAACTTCTCCAGGATGTCACATCCACACGTGCTGCAGCAAGAAGGTTTAATGTGTCTCCCAGCACAATCTCCAGAACATGGAGGAGATTTCAGGAGACTGCTGGTTATTCTGGGAGAGCTGGACAGGGCCGTAGAAGGTCCTCAACCCCTCAGCAGGACCCATACCTGCTCCTTTGTGCAAGGAGGAACAGGCTGAGCACTGCTCGTGCCCTACAGAATGACCTCCAGAGGGCCACTGGTGTGAATACCCAAACAATCATGAACAGACTTCATGAAGGTGGTCTGAGGGCCCCACGTCCTGTAGTGGGCCCTGTGCTCACTGCCCAGCACCGTGGAGCTCCACTGGCATTTGCTCAAGAACACCAGAATTGGCAAGTCCGTCACTGGCGCCCTGTACTTTTCACAGACGAGAGCAGGTTCACTCTGAGCACCTGTGATAGACGTGAAAGAGTCTGGAGAAGACCAGGAGAACGTTCTGCTGCCTGCAACGTGGTTCAACATGACAGGTTTGGTGGTGGGTCAGTGATGGTCTGGGGAGGCAAATCCATGGAGGGACACACAGATCTCTACTGCCTAGGAAATGGTGCTCTGACTGCCATAAGGTATCCAGATGAAATCCTTCAACCCATTGTCAGACCCTACACTGGTGCAGTAGGTCCTGGTTTCCTCTAATGCACCACAATGCCCGGCTTCACGTGGCAAGAGTCTGCAGGCAGTACCTGGAGGATGAAGGAATTGAAACAATTGAATGACCTTCACCATCCCCTGACTTAAACCCAACAGAACATCTCTGGGACATCATGTCTCGGTCCAGTAGATTGTACAACACCTCAGAGATGTCCTCTCACAGATCTGGGAGGAAATTCCATAAGACACCATTCGTCGTCTCATTAGGAGCATGCCGCGACGGTTGTCAAGCATGCATACAAGCTCGTGGGGGGCACACAAGATATTGAAAATGTAGAAATGAAGTTTTGGAGAAAATGGACTAGCCTGCCACATCTTCATTTCACTCTGATTTGATGGTGTCTACACAATTGAGCCTCTGTAGACTGAAAACTTTTATTTCCATTAAAAGACTTGGCATTCTTTTGTTCCTAAGACACTGCCCTGTCGTTATTTGTATAGATATCCAACTTCATATTGAGATCTGATGGATCTAATGTGTTTCTCTAAAGTGCTTCTTTAATTTTTGTGAGCAGTATATATATATATATATATATGCACAGATTGTTTTCAACCTTTTTTGTCTTTCATCTTTGAGATATCATAAAATTGAAGCTGTTACTGTAATTCCCGTATTTTAACCTAATTCCTGACGGCAGACTCTGTGTTTCTTCAGTGTCCCGGTGGAGCTTTCACTCCTGACTTACACACAACAAAGGAGTTCCCAGACGACGTGGTGAACTTTGTCCGCAACCACCCGGTCATGTTCAACCCCATCTACCCGGTGGGGAGGAGGCCTCTGGTGGTTCGCACCAACACTGGCTACAGATACACCTCTGTGGCCGTGGACCAGGTCCTGGCTGCTGACGGCAGCTACCAAGTACTCTTCCTGGGGACAGGTACACAGTCATACTACTACTTTATTAATAAAACCAGAATGTAGACATGTTTTATGGGAAATTTCACAATAAAAGGTCATGTTGAGCTCTTGGAAATGTTTAGATATAAGCAGAACTATAGTTTACAATTTTTTTGATAAGAGACTAAAGACCCAATATGTGGTGAAAACATTAACTGAGCTTTAAACGTATCCAAAGTATTTCAAAGAACTTTATGTTGCTTTAGTAGAAATAATGTGATTTTAAATATCAATTTGCATGATTTATGAGGAGAATTTGATGACAAAAGTACAATAAATATCAAATATAAGTTAATGATTGGGCACAGATGTTGCGATGAAGCAGGTTGCAGAACACCTGATTCGGTTCTTTTTTAATCCGACTTTCCGCTGATGTCAGTAAATGATTTTTGGACTCCAATTGATGTAAGTGGTTATCTGATAAACAGATAATAAACACGAAGAGCAGGCGGGTCAGGCTGAACGTGAACAATGGAAATGTCTCAGGGAGATAGGAGAGGGGACTTTGGGCTTTTAAATTGCTGAATAAGACAAGAGAGCTTAATGTAATTTAAAGACAAACTAAAAATAATTAAATGTGGATTTTAAAAAGTTCCTCTGATTCATTTTAATAATGACCAGTTTTACCTCAAAATTCGCCACAAAGCAAACAGGGAGGTTTAAATTGAAGAAACAAGAATCGGTTCTTCTTCCCGACTGATGCTTTTAACAGAGTTTCATGTATTTCTGAGCACAAAAAAAAAAAAAAATGTCTGCTTTTCCTGCCTAAACATATCCATGTGTGCACATTAGTATTCTGCAAACTGCTCAGGGACTCTGTGCAGTCTCTGCTTGTGTTTACCGAACAGCCTTCTCCAGTCTGGTCCTTCTGCCGGAATTCTTGAGGAGCGGCCAGCGCCGGATCATCAGATCTGCTCCAAGAAGGGGCGGGGGGGGGTTTTAGCTTTTATCAAACACTTTGCAGGAGCTGTTATTAGCTCTTATTTTGATAGTGCCTCTCTCGTCGTACCTGTCCTCCCTGATGGGAACTTAAGTTGTCTCCGCGATAGTAGCTGTGGACAACCAAATTTATGAGCTTGGACAAAAGAAAAACAGACCTTAGACAAAGTGATCTGTTTTTTTTCACTGCCTGATGATTGTAGAGCATACATGTGTGGTTTCAACTCACAACCTCTCTTTCTGCACCCAGACAAAGGTACAGTTCAGAAGGTGATCGCACTGCCGAGCAATCACTCCCTGCATGAAGATCTGATCCTGGAAGAGCTGGAAGTGTTTAAGGTGCGCTGGCCTTGTACTTACCTTTTGTTTTATTATTCCTATCTGGCTTGGCTGCGGCACAAAAGCGGACAGATAAATGCTGGGTGGCGCTCGTGACGTTGATGGGAAACACGCTAGTGTTGAGGAAAAGTCTCGCCCCGAGTGAGCCTCCACACGTGTGTGAGATCAGGAAAAATAGGGATGGAAAACGCAGATGCTTTGATCTGCAGCTGCAGCTGTCCTTCAGGCTGACAGAAAACCTCCCAGAAAAGGTTCCTTTACGTCACTGATGCCCCACGAAGGGCCTTAACGGGGTAGTAAAAGGCTGATAAGTCTCTAGTGGAGGGAAAGACTCACCTGTAACAGTACAAGAAATGTACAATTAAATCTTTTTTTTTTTTAAATCCATCTAAAAATTATGATTTTTTTGTTTTGTTTTCAACACATACCCTATTATTTTTTATTTGATTTTTGTTTTTATTTATTTCCATTATTCTAATATCATTGTTCAAATTCTGTTATATATTTTGTGCTGCAACTTTTAAGGAGTTAAAGTTGACTTGAATTAAGAATAAACAGATTAATGAAAGATTTCAATTTAAAAATCCTCTTTGATGCATTCAAGATCAAAGATTTCAACATACATTTGATCTAAATTGGCTTAAGTAAAGTTATAAACTATCAAAATTTTACTTTTACCCGTTTTTGGATAGTTTTTATAGCTAATAACAGTTTATCATCAGCATAAAAAGAAATGTTTACACGCAAATTTATAACAAAACTTTTTGAAGGCAAACATATATACTGTATGCTGAAATGCATGGGGCTGAGCCCAGAGCCCTGTGGTACACCATAAATAATTGTGGTATATGAGTCTTTATTTACAAAAAAAAAAAAAAATAATAATAATAATGAAAATACGTCGCAAAATTAATCCAAATAATAATTTTTTTCTATTTAGATTATTATTTATTAGCATTATTATTAGCATACTTTAATTGCTATTAGATTCCTGCTATAGTTTTATAGTTTCTGTTTTCCATGTCTTGTTTTTAAAATTTTATTGTTAAAATAATGAGCACTATTTATCTTTTTTATTCCAGAACCAAGCTCCTGTTACAAACCTACGGATATCCTCCAAAAAAGTAAGTGTGTTTAATGCCCCCTCCTGTGTATTTAGTGATATTGACCCATTTTAATGAGGAAGCTGTTGCCGTGCAGTGTCAATAAGCCGCCCCGGCGCTGAGGAAACAATAATAATAATAAACCATAATTGTTTCTGCTCTCCGCCTCATTTTCCTGCCAGACTTATTAAGACAAACAAAAGCGGCTGACATTTGAACTGTTTGCTTTGCAGCACCAGCTGTACGTCAGCTCAGAGTTCGGGGTCTCCCAGGTCTCCCTGCACCGTTGCCATGCCTACGGCTCGGCGTGCGCCGACTGCTGCCTCGCCAGAGACCCCTACTGTGCCTGGGACGGCCTGAGCTGCTCCCACTTCTATCCCACTGGGAAAAGGTCCGGTGATGCAGTCCAATCTTTGTGTGTTTATGGATGTTTCACGTGAAAAAAGTTCTCATGTGAAGAAAAATTGAATTTTGGTTGAATATTGGAGCTCAGTCTCGGTCCAGCTGGGATTTTTTTGTCTCCTATTGTTCAAACAAATCCAAAATAGAGAGTAAGAGCCTCTAAACTAATTCCTCTGGGCCTCCTGACAGCTGAGTCAGACTCGGGTCAGGTTTGGTTCTGGAACCAAGACAGGCTTCTTTTTTTTTTTTTTTCTCTGCCTGAAATGTGTCATCTGTTTACATGCTCTCTCCCTCAAGCTGTCAAGCATGAGTATGCTCCAGTGAGTGGAAAAGCATCACAGTGTTGCTCTGGCTGCTACTTTTACCATCACTGTGATTTTACTTCATAAATTCCCACTTTCGACTCGCATTTTTACTCCCTTTTTTTTTTGCAGGAGAAGCAGGCGACAGGATATCATGCACGGGAATCCTCTCACTCAGTGTAGGGGATTCAATTTAAAAGGTATTCAGTCATTTTCTTCATTTTATCATTTATCTGCAACTATTATATGTGGGCGATCCTCGGAAATCAGGTTTAACTCAAAGATTGTTATATTAAATGGACAAAAAATCTGTCGATTTCTACATAACACAAACATATTTGAAAAATTATTTTAAAAATGTCTTGGTTTGTTGAGGCATTTTTTCATTAAATACTTTTACTTTCCTCTAAATTAAAATAATATGAGAAAAATGCAAGAATTATTCATAAAATGGCTCCATTTCATTACCAGTTTTGTCTGGTTCAATTCCCCCTCCGGCGGCCAATTTTAACGATAATGGTTCAGTCCAACTTATTTTTCTGCTCACACTACAAAGAGATTTAACTCTTTAACACCAGAGATGTCACCAGTAACTCTTTATGTGATCAACATGAATTCTGACACGGAGAAAAGCAGCTTTTTATTTCGGTTTTGCACTAAAATGAATGAATAGATTTATTAATCCCGAAGGAAATTTAAAAACGGCCAGCTGTTTATAATCGCCAAATAGACATAAAAACAAACACTTAAGATCTATCAGTTAAAAAGTAAAATATTAATTTAAATATAATAAATCAATCAAATATTCATACTCGGAGAATATTACAGTAACAACCATAAAAACGTTCAAAATTTGAAATTGACTAAAATCCTTCTTTTGTTGTTCAGTCAGGGAGTTGTATTGTCTTATTGCACGAGGGACGAATGACCTGCTCAGATGCACGTTTAGAGTTTCCTGGAGAGTAAGCTCAAGTAACCAAATAACCAAAAAAAAGTCAAATGAACCTACGTGGATGCTAGATCCCACACTATAGCCTAATAGATCCCGGACGAGCCCCCAATTTATCTTATGCCCCTTTTTGCGTCTAGGTAGATCTAGAGGGGCATAAAATAAAATTATAATTTAAATTAATAACAAAATCTGCAAAAGATTTTCTCCATATAAAGAAAAAAAACACATTAATTTACGAGAAAATGACACATAGAGAAAACAACAGTAGCTTAAAGGTGAAGCCAATAGCCTTCAGGTCAAAATAACAAACAAAACTCCAACCTATCTAAAAATAAACAAAGTAAATACAGTCTCAGCCGTCACAACGCAATTTTAAAAAGTCCTTTCAGAGAAAAGTAGCTTTGCACTGATATAAAACACTTTATGTTAACAAAAACTTTGCGATATACTATTCCATGTCAGAATTTGTTAGAATTATGTCAATTGCACAAACAGCCAAGAAATAATGGTAGTTCTGAGAGTGTTTGTTATGTATTGTCGCCTCAGGTTTTAAAGAGTTAATCCCGGTTGATAAAGACAGACTCCACACATCCTGAGAACCACATTGTTCCAGCGTTTATCCTCATCCCAGACTCCAGAAGCTGCACAAACTCCTCAAATATAAATATGTTTAATAAACGCAGGAAATGTGATCCTTTTTCGTTGAAGTCAGTAAAGTGAAGTGAAGCCGCCATATGGCTGCTGCAGCTAATGAGGCCTAACCCCGTCATCCATCCAGCTAAATGAATAAAAATGATGGGGTCTGTGGGTCTTTCTTTCACGGTGACCCCCCGAGACGTCTGTCAGCGAGGTGACTCCCGCCCATCGCGTGTCTGTGCTCCAGCCTACAGGAACGCGGCGGAGATGATGCAGTACGGCGTGAAAAACAACACCACCTTCTTGGAGTGTCAGCCCAAGTCTCCGCAGGCGTCCATTCGCTGGCTCATCCAGAGAGACAACGACAGAAGGAAGGAGGTCAGTCCGACTCCGAGGAGGTCAAAAGTCTGTTATCTGCGTTTTTACGACCGGCTAATGTACAAGGACGGCGAGGAAATCTCCCGAGAGGCAGATCCGGTGTTTGCTACAAAATGAGCTCATGCATGTTTTGAATATTTGGACAGATTTTTGGCAGAGGAGCTTCATTAGACGCTCTGACACAAATCAAACATGATACGGGCCCAGGCTAATGACTGGACTCTCAGTGGGTGTGACATTGTTTAAATATCTGGCAGAGTATAAGTCATGAGATGCCTTTAGAGACTGTAAAATTAAATCACGCTTGAAACGACTTCGTCTAGCTCATTTTGGTTTATTGATTCAGTTCTCAATTTACAAAACAAAATTTGTCATTTTTTGGAGCATTTTTGTCATAAAAAGTTATCATTTTGATCCGAAGCATTCGTCTAGGATCAAATTTGATTTCACTTTTATTAACAGAATTTATTTTAGAAATGTTTTTCCCAGTTTAGAGTCTCTAAAGGAACACAAGTGCAGCAAGAAGGTAAAACGCCTCAAACAACTGAGAAAATACAGATGATTTATGGAGTACTCTGGGATGTATTAACCTTTGCTTATGCTGCAAAACAACCACACAGAGCAGAAAGTGCAGAGTCGGCTTTATGTTGTTTGCAACCCTTTCCTTCTATGATTAAAAACAAACAAAGTCTTTTGTAGTGTAGATTTTTGTAAGAATTAGCACAATGTTAGCTTTCACACTGCACTGTTTGGTCCAAACCTCCTATAGTTTGGAGTGGAGGGTTTGAAAACCTGAAGAAATATTTAGTACAATTAATCCTCTTGGTTCTCCATTTCAAACTCTATGGTTGTAATTTACAGATATTTCTCTGTACTATAAAGATCTAGTAAACAGAACAGGTCTGATGCTGCTGTTGTGTTACACTCAGTAGCTGCGTGTACATGTGTTAATCGGATCAGAATCAGATTCAAACTGAACTTTTTACACAAAAGTGTCGAACATGAACAGAGTATGGAAGGATCATTTCAATGTTATGTTTGTTTATTAGTATTCAACCCTTTCTGTTAGTAGTAGTTTGATCTAAGGGGCCTTTAAATACCTTAAATTCATTGTGTTGAAAAAAAATCGGAAAAAATAAAAAATTCTACTTCCAAAGTGTGAATCGAATCAAATCGTAGCTTGACTGAATCGAACAGTCACTAAAAAAATTCTTCTTTGTTATTTTGTTTATTTATTTGTTTATTATGACTCGATCCAATCAAACATCGTATGTAAACGTTTGTTATAATCAGATAAAGTTTTCCCTGAACACAATTCTGTTCTAGTCTGTTTTAAAGACATTTTTCACATGTAACCGCGGCTAATCGGGCCAATCAATGAGTTTGATCAGATCAGACTATTTGAATGTGTTTACATGAAGCATTTTTATTCAGATCAATCTTTTAATCCGATTACTTGTGTCCATGTAAGCGCAGCTATTGACTGTATATTAGAACTGGAGTGAGTGGCTCCTCCTTTCACTCAGTCATTCTATTGATGGGAATAACTATTCTTGGAGTTATTTATCTAGCTGTTTTTTTTAAAACATGATCTTATTATAATTTTTACTGTGGTTTAAGTTATTTGTTTTAAACAGATGCCTCAATAAAAGGATATTGCAAGTTTTGAGTGGTAGGGGTGTGGATATTCAGCAATCTTTTTTTTTTTTTTTTTCTCTTTAATAAAGTGCATTGATGGAGTGGTTGCCATAGAAACAAAGACCAACTGCCATCCCACCCAGTCCAGTTCTTATTTACTGTCAATGTACAGCTAAATTACTTAATTATTTTTTTTTTCATTAGTGACAAACTTTTACTGCCGCTCGATACCTGGAAAACAATCAGACGAAAACAAACACTTGCAGCAGAGTCGAAGATAACATTTAATATTAAGGCGTGATTAGATTACAGCGGCGGTTCACTGAGCTGTCTGTCTGTCTGTCTGTCTGTCTGTCTGTCTGCTCAACGGTTGCTCAGACCAGACACCAGAGCTGCCAAATCCTGCTCACCCCTCTTCCTGTTTTTGCTTCTGATTACCTGGACAGCTCAGAAAACACAGCTCCAATTCAACAAACATTATTTTCAAAGCGTTTCCAGTGAACTTTTAATTATGAAGATCCAGATTTTTTAGGACAATTGTTTTTCTAGCGCTAACAACATCGACTTTTGCATTAATTACGAAAAAAAACTGTATTTTATGTGATAACGACATCTGTTACGTTATCTCGCGATAACAACATTCACCTCACGAAAACAAGTGTTTTCCTAACTGTAACAACATCTACTAGTTTGTTATGATGAGAAAACAAGCATGACATCCCATCATCCCGTTCTTACGTCTGTAACCCCCATGCTAACGTTAGCGGTACAAAGAAAAAGGGCGAGAGATAATGGAACGATCCAGGAAAACGAAGACGTGCATGGATCTATTTGTCTTCAGGTGGATCCATCGGTATCGGAGCTTGTAGTATTTATATAATGAAGAGTTTTTTAAATAAAACTGATGATTCACAATGATTTGAATAAACAAGTTTAAATTCTTTTATACAAATACTTGGATAAAAGAAGTTCTTCTTCTTCTTCTTGTTAAAAAACACAATTTTTTTACTGCTATAGAATGCAAAATTAAACTGAAAATCCATGAGACTACAGAAGCTGAACAAGCTATTTTCCAGTAAAATTATGAATGTTTGAGAATCAGACAGTTTGGCATCACTGACAGTCTTTCAGTCTGTATGGAACGATGAGGAATTAAACAGCACTAGAGACCTGAACTCGTGCTTGTTTCCCTTCCAGGTGAAGCTGAGCGATCGCGTTTTCTCCACCGAGCACGGCCTGCTCATCCGCTCCGCCCAGCCGTCCGACCAGGGCCTCTACTACTGCCTGACCACCGAGAACGGCTTCAAGCGCACCGTGGCTAAAATCCGCCTGCGCGTGCTGAGCGACGCGGTGGTGAGCGCGCTGACGGACAAGCGGCAGTCGCCTTGGGGCTGGGCCGGCTCGGTGCACCCGAAGGCCCTGCTGGCGGCCTTCAGTCCGGCGGAGACTCTGGCCGTGCAGCAGTACTGCAAAGAGAGGAAGGAGCTCCAGAGCCTGCAGAAGAAGCAGCAGCAGGCTGCGCAGCCACCCGGACCCCTCAGGGGGGATTTGGCCAAACTTAAGCCTTTGTTGGACCGAAGAAAGAGCCGAAATAGACGCAACCATCTCCCAGAAGTTTGAGAGCTGCCGAGACGGAGACTTTTGTAACATAGAAGCAGTTCTTTGTTTTTGCATGAGGTTCTGTGACAATGTTTCACTTATAAACCAGGAGCCGATGATGTGCTGACGTCAGAACAACACAAGCAGGAGCGGAAATGAGAAACTCCGTGGATCAGCTGATGATTGACTTCCAGAGGATGGGATTTGTTTGTTTGTTTGTTTAAAAGAAGGAGCGTTGTTTACAGTCATGATTACAAAGGGACGTAGAGAAGATGTGACGGTGGAGCTCTGTAGGATGCAAGTCAGTCAAATTGAAAGTGTAAAAAGTTGAGGCCAAAGGATATTATTTTTTTCTGCATTCAAACAAGATGTATGGCAGCCCAGAGGGGACAAATTACGCTAAAATTCATTGAGAGAAAATTGGATTTTAACAAAAAAATTCATTTTAAATCAATTTCTGCAGACTCTAAAGTGAAGTGTTTTTGTTTCCTTCTTTATATTTTACCATATTAAATTGAATGCTTTGAATTACAAAAAGTTTGTTTTTTCATTTGATTTGAGATTTTCCTGACAAGTTTCTTCCTAACCCTTAAATATAATCCCCAAAAACCCTCCAAAATAATCCAGATTCTGTAAATTTCCGATCACCTTTTGATCAATTTAAAAGTGTTGTCAGGGTTTTTTCCTTTTGTTTATTCCATTTTTTAGCCAAAATCTGTCATAATTTGATATATTTATGACAGATTAAGACATCATTTCTGCAGAGCAGCACTGTTGAGCAACCCCACCCCCCTTTCCTCTCTCCCTGTGGCTGAGAACGCTTTGTTTTAGCTCTCCAGCTAGCTTACAGACCTTCAAACCCCCAACTTAAGCTTTATTTTTTTATTTTTTGTGTCCTCCATCATCAGATAAACAACACAAGAACACGTTCCAAACACCAAGAACTCAATTTGGTTGAAAAACGAGCTGCTTTGGCATCAAAATATTGAATTTTTTGCCAAAAAGTACCACTGAAAACTATAAAATTGAACCAATATGGGAATTAAATAAATTGTGTTTGACAGACAGACATCATGTTATGTAAGCTGCTTTTGCAACTAAACTACGGAAAAATATTTTTAAATAAATTAAATCTATAGATGTAATTTGATGAATATAATAAACGACAGAGTCTTGATGATAAATGCTGATTTTTTTTTCTGCTATTTTTTTTTGGCCCCTCTGGTTTGCCATACATCTCAGCAGAAGCTTGAGTTCAGCAGGAGTGGCTGCAGACTCGCTGATCTTTGTCCTGTTATGAGGAGATCCCTGACTTTGCTCAGCCTGCATGTTTCACCAGCACTGAAGCATGTTACCGTTAATGTAAAGAAGTGTTAAAGCTTACCCATAATGCATTTCAAAACCCTGGAATCATCAGTGTGGACTTTTGACTACAAAAACTGACAACAGCACACATTTCTAGGCGGATTTAAGCTACAATCTTTATTAACTCTTCAGTAGTGATTATCTGTGAATTAGACACGTTCAAATATGTGAATAGATGTTTTTTTTATGCTTAGATCATGTAGATAGAAGTCTTTGCTTGTGTACAGTTTTTTTTTGTTTCAGTCTTTTTAAATTAACTTTGATCAAACAAAAATGTTTCAATGTATAAAAAAAATAAAGCACCAAATGGCTTCGACCGTATCTGCAACTTGCAGAGATAAAAGCTTTTATTTTGAAAACCATCTGCCTTTCCTCATAGCGATTCAAATGTGCCATGAAACATGCATTTGTATTTATTATTAGCCTGAATAAATCTGTTCAGATGCATTTCTCATGAAGAACGTGGATTATTTTTGATCAATACAGCTTTCATTTGTTTTGTTGTGAGTTGATGAATCATGTTTTTAATGTAAAAGAAGCTTTTATTTTGAAATTACGCTGCTAATTATTTAATATGCAAAATTTAGGCTACAAAGTGATGTTTTACAGTTAGGTAAAAGTCATTTCTCTGCTATGCTTTGGCGCTGGCTGTGATGCCCCTCCCATTAACAAAACCTACCAAAATGTCATTACACATTATGGATGAGCTATTCAAAGATTTGTCAGAATTGCACATTAATAGTATTATTATTATTTTCAGGGCTGTACTAAATCTTAAATTTGGATATATAAATCTAAAATATTAAATTTGCCAATAATCAGGATGTAAAATTAGGATTCAGAATCTGCTGGAATTACGTTGATCGCTTTAATGGTTGAAAAGTTATGGTGTGTTAAAGATTTTGTGCTTAGGCGTCACCGACGACGCCTTAGATGTTAAAGGGTTAAACAAAAGAAAAAAATCAAGTAAATTCTAAAAAGAACTGTTATTTTTTAAGTATAATTTGAGATATCATTCATAAATCAATTAATTTAATGTATAATTTTCTAAATTGTGCTTTATAAACATATAAATTTAAGCATCTATTATCAATCAAATCAAATATCTTTTTTATAATAATTTGTCATAAAAAATGGTTACTAATAACACATGACAATTAGTTGGGTCTGGTGGCCATTTTTTTTTCTGGAAAAAGTTAGGAATACTAGACCTTTTAGTCATAAAAAAAAATCACAGCATGAATTACCAAATATCACTATGTGGATGTGGAATACAAAACAAAAGAAGAAAAACGATTTAAGTTAACTTAAGTTCAATTCCACATTGTACCTTATTTAAATATATATATCAAACCAAGCTGAAATTTTTATATATATATATATTATTCAAAATAATAAAATTAGATTATATGTAAGGATTAAGAAATAAGCCTCTTTATTTTGAAAATCCCATAAAAGATGCTTCCCTTTTTCTTATTGAGGAAGATTAAAACATTATATTCTTGTTATAGCTACGAATTGTCCAATAAAACTGTATATTTTTTTAACTACTAGCTACAACAAATTATTGTAATATTTTTTCAATTAATTTTAGGCAGATGATAAAATAATATCAGTTTCTACATAAGCAAATGCTAAAAGAACATATTTCTGAATTTACAGGCAAAAATGTTTATTTAAAATTAATCAATTTGATGGAATTAAATCATTTTTGCAAGAACCTCTAAGAAAATTCATTTATTTTACAAATAATTTATTTCTGTCTTGTTGTTTTTCCCAATTATATTCCAATTCTGAGGATCGGTTTATTCTAAATATAGGTAACAATGTTAAGGAGTTCCACTAGAAGTTACACAGTTCCCACCCCATACCATCATACCGCCTCCACCAATGGATGTGAGTTTTTATTCAGTTGTGACTCAACAAAGCAGACTTATTGGACCTTAACGGACAAATAATGTAAAATTTAAAGGTGAAATTTAAATGATCATGTTGAAGAATAGTTAAAACTGATGGAAAAAAACTGAAGATGACCCCCGAAAGTGTCGACCCAGCTTAAAGCCCCCTTTTTCTCTCAAATATTTTCCCTAAAATCACCCGTATGAGAATCATAAATCCAAATATTTCTCTTCGGTCGATTGGAAATGTCTTTTTCCCATTCAAACCAAGTAATTCGCTGTGACGCTTTAAACTGAATCAATCCATTGACTCACCTTTTCCTTTTATTAACTCTGAATAAAGTCACTCAGCAAAAGATATGAGTTCATATTACAGTATCTGCAGTTCAAAGGAAATCTGGCAAAAAAAAGTGAGCTGTACAAAAATCACAGTATGCCCCCCCCCCAAAACCCCTTTTTTTAAACCTAAAAACAAGGCATCATAAATAATGATGAAGTCCAAAAACAAACAGTGCAGGTCCATATTAAGACGGCTGATAGCAGCTTGAGTGCACTGTGCCTTTGCACACGGCGGGGAAACTCCACGCCGCCGTCACACAGTCTTGCCCCGGTTGTGGCTCCTCCTCGCGAAGAAGTAGAAGATGAGACAGAGGACGAAGATGCCGGCGCCGGCTCCCAGCATGACCTTCTGTATGATGTCCAACATGTCGATCCGGCCAAAAAGTTCCTTCTTAAACATATCTGCGGTCTCGTCGTCTAAAGTTGCCGTCTGGAGGAGGAAAAAGAAGAAAAAAGTTCTAGATTTATGTCTTAAAAGTTATTATTTTTCTTTACTTTTTGTTTTTTTGTTTTTACCTCATTCATCCAAACGAGCGGAAGTATGCTGTAGTCTGAGATATTTTCAAAGAGTCTGTAAAACAAAGAAGTTAATTATTACAAGCTTATAAAATATTCTTTTAACCCTAAATAAAATCATAGTTGATGTGATCATCCTTAAAAACCCATTCTATATAACTTGGTCTCCCCTGTAGTTCATCATCATTCCACTAGGGGCAGTAGAACGGCTTTTCCTGCTCATTTTAAAATGGCTGCCTCCGTGAAATCACAAAAACACTTTTGGTGGGAAAGGTTTTTGATCATTTTCAAAATGTTATTGTGAGAATAGCTTATCTATTGTTAATTATTTTTAAAAAGGAATATTTGTTGCATTAAAAAAATAAGAAATGTGTTGACAGTTAATTATTTTTAACACAATTAAACCACATTAAAAAATTGAGACTGTTGGTAAATAGGTGTCTTTTGTCCACTCATGTCAATATTTTATATCTTAAACAAATATTTTTGAGAGCAAAAAAACGTAACAAATCATTATAATAATTATAATATATTGTAAAAATGATTTTTTGGTCATTTTTAATGTAGTTGGATTAACAGGATAATAAGACTTTAATTTTTGGAACTTGAACTAGCTTTAGTTGTGAGTTGCTTTCTTTGAGCATTTTTTTTTACAAATTTACAATTGGGTCTAATTTATATTTGAGTAGTTTTTCGTGACGTTGTTTGATAACCATCCTTTTAATGGAACCCCAGCTTTTTTTCTAACTTTTTCATTGTGTCACACAATAATTGTTCAATGAACTTGAAATTGCCAAAAAAAATATTGTGAATTTTGCTTTTTTTTGCTGCAAAAACCCTAAAAATTTACAGTTTTTTTGCTTTAAGAAAAGATCAAAGGCAGATCTAAAGACATAACAGAAAAAATCTAGATAAAAGCAAAGACAAAATCAAAAGTATGTGAAAATATGTAATGACTCTTTATGTTTGATTTAAACCAAAAATGTCAAAGCTACAAACTTTTGTATCCATTATGTTAATTTTTAAAGGATTTTTTTTATTTTATTGTTAACCGGTAATATAATTAGCAAAGGGGCCGGAGAGTGGCTAAAAAGAACATTATTTTATCATATTTTTCCTGCTCCATCATTCTTAAAAGTTTAGTTTTTTTTATCAAACATTACCGGTATTCACTTAAATTGTTTTAGTAAACTTATGCTGTTTTCCAATAATTTTTACTTTATGATGTGCTCATCTAAAATGTGTCAGTCTGACATATTTTTCTTTTTAAGGTATGACACCAAAACAAATTTGAGATATATATTTTATAAAATATATGAAAAATAACGCATTAATAAAAATAGAAAAATAAAGAGATACATTTATATGTTTTTCTTCATAAAAAATATTTTTTATTTCTTAGTTTCTCAGCTGTCCTCCTTTGTCAGAGTATTAATCAAGCTTCTAATTTCATTTACAAAATTTCACATACAGTTTTGCAAAACGTTTCTATCATTTTAAGATTTTAGCATTTTAAAGCTCACTTTGATCATTTTCGATCGATAATAAAATTGTTCCCAGTAGATAAAAAGAAAAAGAAGATTCCGTAAAGCTTATAAAGAGTGGCTAGTTTAATACAAATTTGTCTCTGAATTGTAGGGGGAACTGCTGGGTGAAGCAACTCCGCCCCCGTTCCCCTCCCTGTTGCTGATAGCTCAGCTCAAGGGAGCTTGTGGTTTTTTAGGTCACAAATACAAACATTTTTAGCCCATTTATTTTCCTCTGCTCCTGATTCACAACATTTTGAATTCATAAAAACTCAGAAAAGCAATTTTGAGTTTAATTTGCTTTTATAAATGTCCTCCATCATCTGAAAAATGCAACAAGGACGTGTTAAATCATGATCTTCGTCTTCATTTTGAATTTTCTTATCAAATAATTTTAACAAATATGGAGCTGGGGTTTGAGAATATTCTTTAACGGTTTAAAACAGAACTACCAGGATTTAAAACTTTTTAATGAGCTTAAATGAATTTTAATGTATTTTAGTATTACTTAAGTTTCATCTGCTAATCTATCATATATTATACAACATCTTTTTTAAAGATGACCTCCTTTTTAAGGGCTAAATATACATTTATATAAGGAGTTTTTACTTACGTGACGACGTCTGATGGTCCGTACATCATATTCACTTGAATTCTTTTGGCAAAGTTTAGCGTGAACCCGGTGATCTGGTGGGAATCAGGACAAAGTTTTTGGTCAAGTTTGGCAGTCGTTTGTCTCCGTAACTAGAATAACCCGTCCTACATACTGGCTCAACATCCAGGAAGGTTTTGTGGTTTTCCGGATGCGGGTTGAGGCCTACCACGCTCTCCCTCAGCGCGGCACTGCCGTGAAGGAAGTGGGGCAGGGAGATGTAGATGGGCGCACCTATTTCCAAAAAAGCACAGGAGGAGTTCAGCTGCAGGATCAAAGCCAGCTCTATCGCAACACAAAGATAAATCGAAGTGACCTTGCTGACAGGTGCTGAGCTCCAGAACTCCAGCCAAAGTGCAGTTTTTTGTGGTCTGCATGTTTTTGCAGAAGCATCTGTTGTCTGGGTTGTCCACGGGGGAGGCCAGTGTGGACGGGAGGAGGGAGTAGCGGTACACATCTATCCCTTTCAGGTCCAGCGTCTGCTCATAGCTGGCTGAGACGGACCTGAAGGCGAAAACGGGACGCGTTCCTTCAGATTAAACTACCCTGCAGATCTAATCTTCATCAGTTATGCTGTGCAGCTTAATCAACGTGAGTCTGTTATGCAATTTTTGACCTCTAGCAGTTTAAAAAAAAAGAACAAAGGTCATGTTTTGTGCAAGAAGAGAAAGAAATCACCTGCAAATGTCTGAAGAGAAGAAATAGAGCGGCTTCTCCTTGTCCAGAAAGGGAGAGAAGGACGAAGCATCTGATGGAGAAAAGCAGTGAGATTCCTGCAGGTGAAGCTTCTGCAACGTGAGGGTGGAGCAAACACACAAAACAAACATACCTGTCCCGTTGATCATGTCACAATAAGAGTCATTCCAAAAGCCCAGGTTGCTGCAGCACAAAGAACATTTCTGACCACAGATTTTATCTAGAACATTTAACTCTGGAGAAGCCATGGGGTCAAAAAAGCACACGTTTTTTTGTTTTATGTGTGTATATTTATTTTAATTTTATTTTAGGTTAACTTTTTTCTATTTCATTATAATTATTATTTTCCCTTTTCATGTTGTGTTTTATCTCAAATTTTTGGTCTCAGCTTTTTTTTAATTTAATTCCCATTTTTTCCCTTTTTTTAAGTGTTTCATTTTATTTTTAATTTTAAATTCTTTTGCCATTTAATTTTTTTCTCAATTTTTTTTACTTTATTGTTACTTATTTTTTCAATTTTATATAAATATATATGTTTTTATCTTTCTTGTCACTGTTTTTGGCACTTCTTTCTGGTTTTTTATTTTTATTTTTGGCTTATGTCTTATTTTGGCTGCTGTTGTTTTAATTCAATTTCTTTTATTTTTGGTATTTTTATTTTTTTATCTCTGTTTTGTAATCCTGTTTTAACATTTGTCTATTTTTATATTTGTAAATGCATTTTTCCCAGCTGTCTTTTTTTATTCTATTGTTACATTTTTATTATTGGGTGTTTATTTATTTATTTTTACTCTGTTTTAACTTTTTAAAACACTTTTTTTTAATGTATTTTCTTTTTTGCTACCATTTTTGTTCTTTTTGTTTTTTCTTTCATTTTCTTTCGCTCATTTATTTATTTTTACATATTCTTAAGTTTTTTTAACTTTTTTTTTCTATTGTTTTTATTTTTGGACACTTTTTTGCCACTCATTACAATTTTTTTTTTCTCATTTTTTGTCATTTTAATTATCTATTTATGTTGGCCACATTTTTTTTTCTTGCATTGGTAATTTTTGCATATATTTTTTTTTATTTTGCCTTTTTTATTTCATTTGTTTATATCACTTATCTTTTTTTGTGGTTTTATTGTTATTTATTTGTATTTTTTTTTATGCTTTTCCTTTCTCCCGTCCAAAAAACAAACAGGAAAATTGCTACATTAATTTTAAAGTTAAAAGAAATGTTTTCTTGGGTTCTCCAGGGTCAAATTTTAAAACAAAATGGAACAACAAGGAGATAAAAAATATTTTTGAGCCAACCTGCTTCCCCTCCACATGTCAATCTTTGACACTTTGTTGATGTCATCCTTCCCGGTGAATACGTTGTAGTAACCATCGTAAGTGCCATTGTACTGAAAGAGAAACAAGATCTGTAACTACTTGAAGACACTTTTAAATGGATCATTTTCTCTCTGTTGCCCTCGTGTGACGTTTACATACAGGTGAGAAAAGACCCATCTGCATCCCGAACAGCAGCGGGTCTTTGTAGCCCCACAGCAGTTCACGAACTGTCCGCCTTTGAAACAAGGAGGATTTGCCCAGAGAGGTCAGTAGCTCCAGCACACTGTGAGGAAGAAGTGTATAAGCTCCCTGAAAAAAGAGAAAAAAGGAGATCCGTATGAAAAATGTTCCATTTTATTTCAAGATCACAAATTTACTAGAAAAACCGAATTTTTTTCTTATTACTTTACAAAAAAAATCTGTGTTTTTTAAGACTTATCTGTTTTTTAAATAAGACTTTTGAGTCTTAAATATCAAATTCTTCTCAGTTTTTGAGATCCAACACTTGAACAGTAAAGCATTTTTCCATCAATAGATGAGTTTTCTGTTCTTGTCTGAAAGTGTTTAAAGAAAAACAGTTTGGTCTTTGGAGATCTGCTTTTCCACTGGTGTAAAGGCATATAAACTTGTAGAAAAACAACAAAAAGCTTCTTGTCAAGAGGGTTGAAGTCAGTCCACAAATAGGCCAAAGATCAGCAGGGAGAATTCGACTGTCAGCTTGATTTACAGCTTCAAGGTAACGTCAGTCTTTTCAAACACACTCTAGTTTCAGTTCGGCCACACAAAGCAATAATACACAAACGTAGTTTTAAGGCTTAAACTTAACTTTAAAGAATAATGTCTTGGAGAAACGGACGTAAGATTATTCTTTTATGTTTTACAGATATAACTTTAAATATATTAAGTTCCATTCAAGTTAAACTCCTATCTTTTTGTTGTCACACTTTTAAAAGGATTTACAATTCTGAAATGTAAAGAAAAATATATGTTAAATCGAGATGAGATATTGTGTACTGTATTTTTCTTTGCATCTTTTACAAAATTAGATTAGTGGATTATAAGGGAATTGTTTTCCTTTCAAAATGTATATATTATAAGGCCTAAAGACATATTTGTCAAGAAAAAATTGTTTTATAATAAGAGATTATAGAATCAAACTTTCATTTAATAGTTGCAGAAGTATCTTATCATTTTTAAAACTTTTTTTAATGTTTTCATTTTGACCGAGTGAGATCCCTCCAGTTTCTTTATTGCTTCTACACTCAAAAAGTCTGTTTCTGTAACAGCAGGAAGTTATCAGAAAAAAGTAAAAATGTGTTTATTTTTAGCATGCTTTGTGTTTAACAGCTTTGAACTGCAGCTACACTAGAAAAAATCCATCACACAACATTTCATTTTTCCAGGATCAAAATATTTAGTGTGCATGGTTGTAAATGCTAAAGCTAGTCAGTAGTACAAGCATGCTAACGCTTTAGCATGTTTGTTGCTACCTGATTCATACCGGCAGCCCGATCCGTACCACACAAGTGTGAAAAGCATCCACTTCCACTCAAAGCATTTTACAGTATTTACCGGTTAGAATATTTCTTGAACTACTTTTAAAAATTTTTTACAACAATGGAAACATTTAGTTTAATAACAACAATTTACAATTATACAGTGTTTCATTTAGGTGCCATTCTTCTGCCGATGTTATTCAGGGCGAGGAAAGCACAAAGTGGCATCAACATGGAGTTAAATGGGTCAGGCAGTCACCGGAATTAATCTAATTCAAATTGCATGACTCTTGAAATGTTAGCGAGGTAAGATTAGAACATGAAGGTTAGCGATTGACTTTCCGGTACAGATCAATTAGCAAAAGAATGCTAAAGCTAGCTGATAGTTTGGTGTTTAGGGAGAATGTTAAAGCTAACTGGTTATTTAGTGAGCATGCCAAAGCTAGCTAGAAGTTTAGAAAGCATGCAAAATTGTTAGCATGTTTGTTGCTACCTGATCCGTCCTAAGTGCCTGATTCATATCTTGCATGAGCAAAATACGTGGATTCCTGCTCCATTTTAATGTATTTACCGGGTACAGTTAGTGTCAAAGCATGCTAAAGCTAGCAGGTAGTTTAGTGTTTTGGGAATATGATAAAGCTAGCAAGTAGTTTAATGAGCATGATAAAGTAAGTAAGTATGCCGTAGATAGCAGTTAGCATGCTAAAACTGTAAAATAATATCTATATATGAGGCTTTTTTTTTTTAAGTTTTTCAAGCTTTGGCCTAGTTTTTTTTTTTAAAGCTAAACAAGGGTGCTAATAAATCATACTCCATCACCAGAATGTTCTAGATTTTTTCACTTTCTTTTTCACACTTTTATCACTCAGTATCATTTTCAGGCATTAAAAATAACTATATTTATAGAAATATTGACTTCTTTAAGTTCTTTGTCTAAACTTTATTTAAACACCACCTTCAAACACAGGAGGAAACTGCTCCAGTGTGAGCTAGGAAGCATTGAGACTTGCAAGCTAATAATTACCAGCCTTATCTGAGTGAAGACAGATATTAGCCTGCCAAAGCTGCTTTTGTTGGACAGAAATGTGCCGCCCTACGAAGGAGCAATAAGGAATATTCCGCCAACAATATTACTCATCGGAACTGTTTGGTATTCAGGAAGAGAGAGAAAACACGTCATTTAATTCTATTTTTGACTGTTTTTTAACCTGAAGGGTTGAACTTAGAGAAAAAATGATTCCAACTTTAAGAAGTTTCCTCATTTCTGTACTCAAATTAGATAAGTTAAAGGGATAATGCAAGAAAAAGCCAAACTTGGTTTGGAACTTACAGCCACTCCAAGGTTGAGACATGAGATGATGTCTTCCTCTGGTCCTACAGACATGGACGGCTCAAAGATGGCAGCTTGAGGCAGCAGGAACGAGGCAGTGTCATTGAGGAAGAAAGTGATATTCTCCTTGGCAAGAAATCTCGTCCTGAAAATCAGAATTACTCAGTCACCGTACCATACGAAGGTCCTTTAGTGTTGACGAAGAGGAGCTGGCTTACAAATACGTGTAGGGTCCTTTTTCCACCAACACTGGTTTTCCGCCCTGCTCCACTTCTTTTGGGTTCTGCACGTCAAAGAACCAGAACTGCCGGTACACTTTTGCTCCCGTAGCCACCCAGTTGTCATAAGCTATGGTTCCGGGCTCGATGACAGCTTCCTAAAACCCCACAGACACAGACAATCTATTTTTAACATGCCTCCAGACTGCCTCCAGGCCAGCATCTCTCCTGACACTTCAAAAAGAAGTGACTGTTCTGCCTTTAACATGAAAGAAAGACTAAAAATAACTGATGATTGATGAATCAAGGGAAGGCGACCTTGGCTCTGAATGCTGCCCGAACCGTGCGTCACATTTCCCCGGATTCACCTTGATCCCAGTCTGTCACTCTCTGCGCTCGAGCCCCCCTACCTTCTTCACCGTCTCCTCAATGATCATGTCCCCCACCGGGATGAGGATGCCTCCCAGGATGGTTACCAGAGCGCCGAACACGGCTCCGGCTATCAGCCCGCACCTTCTGTTGCAGCATCCCATGGCGTGGTTGGTGTGCGCGTTTCCCCTCCTTCCACCCGTGCGAGCGAGCCTGCCTGCCTGCCTGCCTCTCCTTCTGCTTCTTCTATGTGCTGCTTGTTTGCGTCCCAGCTGCAGAGTCAGGCTGTACCATCGGAGGGGCTGACAGAGCTGCTGAGGCCGGAGGAAGGTGCGCACGCCTCCCGTAGCGGCCCAGGAACACCTTTTTAATAAAGTGAGGTTACATAATGGCACGGCAGGTTTAAGGTTCAGGTGGGAGGCGTCACCTTGGACAGGTGATAACAGCTGCTGGAGCTGCGGAAAAGGGGGTCACTGCATTTTTATCTGGTCATCTTTAAGTGATATTTAAGAAATCTTTCTACCAAAGGGGTTTGAATCATTAAATATGTTCTTAATAAAGTCTTTACAAAAGACAACATTATTTCACCAAGTTGCAAAACCTTATTTGTAATCTTGATTATGCTTTTATGAGTGGCTTTAAACTGTGTTGTTCCTTGTCCCTGAAAGTTGTTTATCTGTTATGGGGATTATTTTGGTGATAAAAGATCACACGTGGATTATTTAAAGCTCGATGCTGCAGATGCATGTCCTTGTAGATCTCATGAGATCCCTCCTCGGTGCCAAAAGCGTCCTGAACGAAGTAAAAAATTAGCAGAAGTTGTGCTAGTTTGCTGATTTTGTTAAACACAAAACAAATAAATAAAGGCGTGTTCATTAAATCTCCGATCATTGAAGATTTAAAATGAAAAATTGCTCAAATGTTTTTTATCGTTTGAATGGTTTATATCCATAAATAAACTAAAAGATTATATATATTTTAATTGATTTAAAAATGCATGAAAATATAAATTAAACCTGAGAACTTTACTCATGCAGTTTAGTGGGCGGAGCTACAACTTTTGGAAACAGGTTATTTTATGAAAAAACTATTGATGGACTTTTTTAACCTATCTTTTAGCTATTTCTGATTATAAACGAAGAAAATGAAGCTCAAAATTGCTTTTTTGAGTATTTCTTTTGTTAAATAATCTATACCATGCAAAATCAACTTTTTGAGCTTGAAAGTATCCAAATGACAAAAAAAACATTTTGATCTGTTCACATATTTCTGAGTATTCCTCTAAAACCTGAGCACGAACCCAGCCCACGAAAACAAACTCGTTCTGATAAACTGATGTCACAAAGTGAGAACAGCCCCTTTCAGGAAGTCTGTGCTGCCAGGACCGCCCCAGGCTAACACAAACACCAAATTTCTCTGCTCAGCTAGCTATCATCATCCGCTAGCTTCGCCAGTCTGCTAGCGGTAATCAGCCCCTCGCTTCCCAACTCAGCTAGCAGTAATCAGCTTCTAGCTTCTCCACGTATCTAGTGGTAATTAGCTACTAGCTTCTCTGCTCAGCTAGTGGTAATCAGTTGCTATCTTAACTACTTAGCTAGTGGTAATTAGCTGCTAGTTTTGCCGCCCAGCTAGCGGTAATTAGCTGCGAGCTTCTCCACTCAGCTAGCGGTAATCAGCAGCTAAATTGCCGCTAAGCTAGCGGTAATCAGTTGCTAGCGTAACTACTCAGCTAGCGGTAATCAGCTGCTAGTTTCTCCGCTCAGCTAGCAGTAATTAGCTGCTAGCTTCTCCGCTCAGCTAGTGGTAATCAGTTGCTATCTTAACTACCCAGCTAGCGGTAATCAGCTGCTAGTTTCGCCGCACTGCTAGCAGTAATCAGCTGCTAGCTTCTCCGCTCAGCTAGAAGTAATCAGCTGCTAGCTTCTCCACTTATCTAGTGGTAATTAGCTGCTAGCTTCTCCGCTCAGCTAGTGGTAATCAGTTGCTATCTTAACTACTTAGCTAGCGGTAATCAGCTGCCAGTTTCGCCCCACAGCTAGCAGTAATTAGCTGCTAGCTTTTCCACTCACCTAGTGATAATCAGCAGCTAAATTGCCGCTAAGCTAGCGGTAATCAGTTGCTAGCATAACTACTCAGCTAGCGGTAATCAGCTGTTGCTTCTCCGCTCAGCTATCTTAGCCACCAGCCGTGGCTAACACTACAATCAATGTAGCGATAGCTAGGGCTACTACAGGATAATACACTGTATGTACGTCCATCTTTGCAAAGGTTTGGATGTTATTTGTCTCCGTGGGAAAAATGCAGACACAATACCGAGGCCGGCTCTAGGATGACATCATTAAATGGGCGGCACCCACAAACAGCAAAAGGTGGAGCCTTAGAGACTGAGGCGTCTTACTTCCAGGCAGGAAAAAAACTTAAGAATATAACTTATACTCCATAAATAATGCGTTCATTAGCGTGGCAAATGTAATATATGATCATAGACATGGATATAGTTCACTCTGAAAGACTCTGTAATGCAGAAAATCAGCTTTTTCATTTTTGCTTAAAACGACAATGATTTGATAAAACGGTGAAAGATAAGGTTATTAAAAATAATTAATGATGATAATAATTCACATTTTTTGTTTGAATTAATAAAGTTTAAAACATTTTGAATATTTGTAACATAATTTTGTATTTTGGACTAATTATCCTGGCACTCTGTCTTTGTTTGACTTTATAAATTACCGGTAAGGTAAAAATTGATTGTTTAAGAGGTCAAGTGTAGTTTTTTGTTTTATCTTTTTTGTCTGATTTATTTAGCTAAATGCTTTTTAAATCGTAGATTAAATTAGATTAGATTAGATTAGATTAGATTAGATTAGATTAGATTAGATTAGATTAGATTAGATTAGATTAGATTAGATTAGATTAGATTGAATTACAGATCGGCTCATATCCAATTAGTATAGATTTGATTAGATTGACTTGATCAGGGAAAATTGTAAAATGACTCTGATCTACTCTTTATAAATCACTTGCTTATTATGGCTAAATTTCACATCCACAAATGTAAATTCTTTAGACAAAAACCATGTTTCTTTTTTTTCTTTTCTGAGTTCAACATGGACATTACCAGTATCCATAGTTCTTAGAAGAAAAAGTAATCAGAATTGTGTTTGTATGTGAAATATTTAATATTTTGTGATAAAGATACCTGCAATTGTTCCTTTATTGCATAACTGAAAATGAATCCTGCTAAAAATTGTGAAAAAAAAGGTTTGTTAATGGTTTAAGTTTAAACTTTAAAACTGTTGTAGAATGGGATATTTAGGATGTTTATCTTGTCTGTTTTGTATTTCATTGATGTTGTTTTTTTTTTCTTGTATCAGAGAATCATACAGTTACATAAATCTGTTGTTATTTTACTTTAATCACCCTCTGTGGGGCCAATTTATCTCTGCAGAACAGAAGTTTAGTATGTTGTTAAAGTAAAACCTTCTTTATGAAGCAGTCAATAAGGAAAATATGTTTGTTGGAGAAAATATGTTGTAGTAAAATCAATTTATTTGGGGAAAAAAACTATAATAAATCCAACCAAAGATGGTCTTTTAGGTACTGACTTTTTTGTTGCTTTCATACCCTCTTTTATTAAATCCAAGTAAAACATAAATATATATAAACCAAGTATTGGAAGATATGACTCTGTAGAAGCTGTTTTTTCGACAAAGTTTTAAGTATTTCTTCAGATTTTTGTCTCAACTTGCTGATCTGATTTTTTGTGAAGTTACACACTGCTGCCGCTAGAGGGCAGCACCATCATCCTTCAAGAACCTTGTCATGCTTCCTCAGCCTCCACGTGTCTGTATTTAAACGATGATAAATCAGCAGGGAAAAAAATAAATTCAACAAACGTGTGCAAACTTCTAAATACTGTAATTCTCTATAAAAGCTCCACGTTTTTTCTGTTTTCTTCTAAATTATACATATTCTGGTCGCAATTTGACACTGAACCCTGCATTTAATTTAATTAATTTTGCTTAAAATTTCTTATTATATCATCTCTGATAAACTAAAAATGGTGTCTTCACTCTGTGAGTTTGACATTAGCCTTTTTGGCTCAGGGGATGTTTCCTTTTAATGCAAACCTGAATAACAAAAGCTCTGTTCCAGCACAACATTAAAATGAAAAGGTCAACATGTCATATTCACATGCAGTCCCCACAGGGCCCACTTCTGAAACGAAAAAGGTGCAGAGAAGCAAATCGTGTTCACATCACCAGGATTTGGGTGGAAAATGTCCAGATTGAGGCAAAGGACGAGATTATCAACTCCTGACTCAGTCTTCAAGTTAAATTATTTAAACCCCAAACAATGGATGTGTACACCTGGTTGAGTGGAGGATCAGGTGTTGTTCCCATAGCAGCAGTGGAACGCAAACATTTAATTGGAAAATAATTCCTGCATTATTTTGGTCATTAAATAATTAATTGTTGTTGAAAGTTGATCTTTTTATGTGATTTAAAAAGAAAAACAGTGAAAACTAATTAAAAGGTGTTAAAAGTTGTGGTTAATTTTGTGGTCATCCAAAATGTACTTCCGGATTAGCCTTATTTTTCAAGTTAAGAGTCAAAGTAATCTTTACTTTTTTTATAAAGCTGCTTATATTATTTAAAAAAATGTTAAAAATTACTCTCAGATTTTTTTAAAAAGATTTTTTATTTAAAAATAATGTTTTTAACGATTAATGACTTTAAAGCACAGTTATTACCTTACGTTATTTTATGCTGTATAGCTTTATTTAAAACACTCAAATTAGTTGTATCATTTTTCTTAAGCTAATAACTCAATTTTAAAACAAAAAAGAAACGAATAATAATGATATTGGTAATTTTAAAAAATAAAAGTTGAGAACGCGTTTGAATACCTTTATTATGAAGGAGAGAAGCGGAAGTGCTTGTGCGCAGCCGCGGTACAGCCTCAGCGGTTCATACAGTACAGCCAGTCGCCGCCGCAACGGATGGACGCCAACGGGTGGGACAGACATTACCGAGGAATTATTTAGTTCCCGAGCTCTTTTGGTCTCGAATTGTGGACGGAATTGGAGTCAGGCCCCCTTTTTCCGAGCGGACTAACCCAGCGTTGGAGTTTTTTTTTTTTTTTTTTTTTTTTTGGTTTTGCTTTTTCTTCAGACCAAACCGCTTCCCCTTTTTTTTTCTCTCTCCCCTCCGCGGCAGCCCGTTTGAAAAAGGGCGTGTATGTTCGGGGCGGCTTTTGACCAATTTACGTGGTAATTTATGGTGTTTTAGGTCGACACCAGTGTAATTTTGTTTTTGACACAGTCTGGGTCTGAGGGACGCCGTCGAGGATGGGGTGCACGTTAAGTACCGAGGATAAGGCGGCGGTGGAGCGCAGCAAAATGATCGACAGGAATCTGCGGGACGACGGGGAGAAGGCGGCCAGGGAGGTCAAGCTGCTGCTGCTCGGTAAGACGGACGGCTATCCCACCAACTTCCCCCAAAATAGTTCCAAAAGTGTTCGGACCTGTTGTTAAAACCCGCTTTCGAGTTGGTTTCCGTTATATTTTCTTTTTAGGAGCTAGCTTAAATGTCACTGGAGAAGTTTCCGTTTTTGCTAGCTTCAGTGAAATTCCCCCCAAAGCTTCTGCAAAACGCCCTTCAATTTTCTTTCTATTTCAGTAAATTTTGTTCCAAATTCTTCGGTTTGCTGTCCTCCTCCTTATTGCTGTTTATTCCAGACATTTATATTGAGCAAACCCCTTTAACAAAGCCATTTCCTCTCATTTACAGAGTGTGAAAATGGACCCATGGCTCATTAGGGACTCAGGCCTAACTCCTAGTGACAGAAAACCAATCTCCAAGCATCCTCATTTACCCCAATTCCTCACGTTTTTTGGGCTTTAAACTCCCTAAACTATCCATATTTGCTCACTCAACCTTATGTTTGTTGGCTTTACATGTCAAAATCTAGTAGAAAATGATCCCTTAAACGCGTCCAGGAAGTGTTCTGAAGCCACTGGAACGTTTAAAGCAGATGATCATTGTTTGACATAAGCAACTCAGCTGTCAGATCACACGCTGATGTTAGAGATAGCTGCCTCATGACCCCTTTCATTACTCTCAGCAGTTGCCAATTTTGACTGGCCTTTGTGTATTCAGGTGGTTTCCAAACCCCATGGTTTTTAGTCTCGCTCCAGAAACCGGCAACAACGGTTATTTTTGTGTCCTGATGTTCCAAATCTGACCTAATGGGACTTGTATGGTGGCCTGTTGGGGCCCAAACATGTCATAAAAATAGAGGCGTGTTGTTTGTTTTCTTTATGTGTTATGAAAAGCAGATTTAAAGACTTATGCCACTTGTCAAAGTCAAGGCCCAGGGGCCAGATCCGGCCCTCCAGATCATTTTATTTCATTGTTAATAACGGTCTGATGTCATCTTGCGCTAATGTTTAACTCGTACAATTTTGACAAAATATATTATTATGGAAAGTAAAACATTGAAAGTTATTTTAGGTTTAAGTTGATTTATTCAAGATTAATATTGCTTCCTTTTTGTTGTTCATAATTATTTTAAAAAGTTTTTAAACTTTTATGAATGTTAATTCTGCTAGCATTTTGGACTATTTTGGCATTGACTTATATTTTTTGGGGCTAATTTGGAGTTTAGCTGAAATTTCGGTTGCATGCTAGCCGTTTTGGCTAATTTATGCTGTTTTAAAAAGTTTTTTAGGCTATTTTGAAGTTAGGCTAATATTTACACGCTAGTTGTTTTGGCTAATTTATGCTTTTTTTAAAAAGATTCTTAGGCAATTTTGTGTAGCTACTAGCTGTTTTGGCTAACCTAAGTATATTTTTTTGTTTGTTTTTAGGCTAATTTGGCATTTAGCTAATATTTTTAGCTGGCTATAAACTTCAGTATTTTCAGCTAACAATTTCAGCATCTTCAGCAGCCAAATTCAGCTTACAGCATTCACACTCGCATTATCGTAGAAAATGCTATATATCTAGTCCATATGTTAAAGTTAAGGTTTTAAAGCATGTAGTTTTCAAGTGTTCAATAAATGTTTATGCTGTTCAGAGGTGTGTTTTGGATTTTGGCCCCTTGTGCGATTGAGTTTGACACCCCTGACATATTCCAATGAAAATTGTGTTTTTTGTGGGTTTTTTCTCATGATGATGAACGTGAAGAAAATTAAGATTAAAATAGCATTTTTTATTATTTCTTTATTTAAACTTTGGTGATTCAGGAGCAGACGACAAAGAAATGCTGTTTTAAAATGCTTGAGGTCCATTCTGATGCTTCTTCTTGTAGACAAGTTGATCCATGTACATCTATGTTCTCTTCGTCTGAGCTAAAATCTGGCTTAAAACTGTATACCTCCAATATTGGTTGCCATTTTTGTTGCACCGCTAATGCTAGGTTTGGGTTATAAGGGGCCGTAAGCTAACAGGAGAGTATAAACAAAGGGATGATGGGAAATCAAGGTTGCACCAAAGGCCCACAAATCAGAGGCTCTGCAGAAACTATGTCCTAGAAACAACACTTTGATTTTGTCTTAAAACAGCATGTTCATAATTAAAACCCACTGGAAACACTTTTACAATAGATCTGAAGATGACTGGTGTGGGACTTTAAAGTTATTTATTGGTTTTTACAGTTCAAGTAATGGAGAAAGTCACGAGAAATTAAAGAAATGTGTGTTTTTATGGGTCATTTATTTGCTGTAGAAATACTTTTGTGCTGAATCAAACTGCATAAGAACCTTTATTAATGGAGTCATGTTTGTAAGTGACATGCATGTGAGATGAGCAGGATAACTAACAACAGGATATCTTCTAGTGGTGGCCCATTGTTTATCAACTATAAATGCTAGTCTTTAAGAGATGTTGTGACAAACAGACGGCAATTTTAGAGGCAAGCATATACAGTACTGCACTATAATGTACATTATCCAGTCTAGTGTCACATGTGAATTTGGAGCTTATTGCATTTCCTTCATTCTGCAAAGGACTTGTGGGGCTGGTGAACACTTTTGTCCCAAATTGGGACTGGTAGCATTGTTGGCATTCTGTAGACGTCTACCGTCCTTTTATCATGCTTACACTGCTTTCAAAATACTCTACTGTCGTGTGGATCATTTTATTAAACCCTGAAATGAACCTTGTTTACCCATCATCATCACATCGGCGAGGTGAATTATAGCTGGTCTTTTTGTCTGAATAGTTTTTTTGAATAAAACATTGCGGCTAATATTGGAAGATATGTGGTTAGGAGGAAATAGCTGGATGCTAGTTGCTTTTATTGCTGTCAGTTTGTGTTTTAAGGTTCTGGTGCTGGTATGTCGTCTGTATGTTTGTGTTGGTTAACCTGACAGTGCATCTTAGGTAGTTGGTAAAGATGGGAAATAAATCAACTTTATGGACTGATTCAAATTTATTTGCTTATGGTGCTGATAAAAAGGAAACATCGATGCTACAAAGACACCGATTTTATATTATTTTTATTTTTTAAATATGTTCCAACAATGTTCAGTCACCACATTAAATCTGCAGGAATTAATATATTTTTAATAAGAGTTTAT
This sequence comes from Oryzias javanicus, assembly GCA_003999625.1. Lineage (NCBI taxonomy): Eukaryota > Metazoa > Chordata > Actinopteri > Beloniformes > Adrianichthyidae > Oryzias > Oryzias javanicus. Next base: position 18,295,552 of record CM012459.1, read on the forward strand.
CTACTATTTTTTTTTATTTATTTTTGTTTTGTTGAGAAATCCCAAGTTTGACTTCCAGGAGACGCTCAGCTTTAGCTTCAGACCACACAGACTCATTATTGTCATATTTGGATGGGTTTTTCCATCATCAGATTGGTCTCATTGTATCTGTTTGGCCTGTTTATATGACTGATCGGACCAGTGAGGATGTTTTCTTTTGTTTTATACTTGCAGCTTTCCAGAATCGAGGGAACAGGCTAGAGCTAAAAGCCACTTTTGTCAGAAGCAAGCTAGCCGTCGCTATCATGGCAATCGTGTTTCTAATACAATAACATTAATTACATGTTTTTCAATGTGAATTAAACAGGATAAAAATGATTCATTTTTTAATTTAGATTGATCATTTATATTATTTTATCTCTGAATTTTTGGTTTGTCACTTCAAATGATCAAATAAAGGTCAGTTTTTCTGTCAAACTAAAAACACAGAAGTGAATATTTTTACTCTTCAATTGGTTGATGGTCCACAATGACCATCTGTAGTGGTGACATAACATGAACCATTCTTTAAAGAAATTGATGTAAGACATTAGCGGGGCTTTAGAGACAAGTCTGCATGTTTGCAAACTCACTGATTTGCTTCCATTCATTGGTTGGAGTCATAGTTTATTTTGATTCCAGTCCAGCTGTTGTTATGTAGATTTCTCAACAAAAACAAAAAGTCAGCAGTTGGAAGAAAAAAGCTTTTACTTTGATTTTTTAATCTTTTTGTTTCTTTTCTGTAGCTTTTCTGATTGTTAAATCTGTGTTTTTGATATGAAAATTATAAAATGATGATCCTGGTTTATTAATTTTAGCATGTTAAAGGAGAATTAAAGGCATTTATGGTGAAACCAGGTGAACCTGCACCAGAAATGTGCAAATCTCATCCAATCACAGAGCTTTCACTGTACATTAGTACCAGGGATACCAAACCCTCATGCACCAGACGTTCTTTAGAACGTGAAACATGCAATGAAAGTGTCTTCCAATAAATAGTTAGAATAAATATTCTACTATTTGTTTCAGCTGACGGAGGGATTGAAGCCTACTCTAAAGCCTCGTTTCCACTGAGCGGCCCGGTACGTTCAGGTCCAGACTAGAATAGTCCAGGTAATTCAGGCGGGCTAACCAGTCCGTTCCATTTTTCTATGGACCTTCAACCAACAGGAGCCCAAAAATAGTACAGTTTGTAATGGAAACACTGAAAATACTGAACTGGGCCGCTGTGCTGTACCCCTCAGTTGAAACGAGGCTTGAATTCTATAAACAAAGATTCCTCACTCTGTAGTCAGATTGTAAAAATTGTATGAGGGGACTTTTTCTTTTTTTTTGTTTAAATGGGTGTAGCCCCTATGGTTCTGTTTGTTTCCCACAATGCAGTTGTTCTCGCTAGTGTGCCCAACCCCTACAGACTGTTCCTAGTTTTTGGCATCTGTACTTTTTTGCCTTATTATGTTTATTTGTTATAGCTGGGTGGTTCCATGAACTCCTCTGTGCTCTCTCCCATTGTTTATATCCTTCATTCACCACCCCAAACATCCCAGTCATAGAGACAGAAACAAGACAGAGGAGGAGGAAGTTAGGATGATTCCAGGTCATTGACTGTATAATCACTGGACAGTGCAACCCTTCCCCATTGTGTTCCAAACAGGAAGTACCTGCGGGCTCCAAGAAGCCAAAATCCCATTGACTTCTCAGTCACTCTATTTGCCAGAATTACCCTTCTTAGTCTTTTCTTTCTTGTTAATCCCTAATTGTTTTCCATGATATTTTTTCTTTATCTGAAGTTATTCAAGATATAAACATATCAATCAGATGCTTCCGTAAAAGCACATTCAATGTTTGATTGACAGCTTCTCCCCTTGTCAGTGGAAGGGGTGTAGACTTCGAAGAGGTTCACTTATCAATGGTGACTGTGACTCAGACAGACCAAAGTGTGGAAAATCTTTCACAAATTTGGCCTTATTTCGTGAGAGACAGAGGTAAAGTATGCTCTATGGGTGACGTCACTCTCTGCTTTGTCCAGTGATGATAATACATGTATATGTTCCATGTGAAACACAATGTCAGTTGGTTGTCTGAGTCTACATACAGCGAATACTCCAGCTTTGCCGCAGCCGTACACACTGAATATTGTTGTCAGGGTGAGCGTCTTGATCAAGGACGCGCTGACTGTTTTGTCTCTAAGCACTGACCTATCGTCTGAACACGGTGCCACCACCGCCCATTCATCTCCTGTTTTTATTAGGCCCATATAACATCTGTGACTCGGGTCATGCGTTCACCGTCTTTGAAAGGTTTCTAGTTCCATCAACAGGCCAAACTTTCCCAGTGAAGATGAAGATAATGTGTACCTCAAAAGTCAAGTGTGTTTTTTTTTTTTCTTTCTCCAGGTGGCAGCTTCATTTTAGCCATTTACTTGTAGATGTGTCCTTGGGCGAAGCACCTACGCCTTCATTTCCCCTCAGCCTAGTAGTCATATGATTTGTTGGTGTGTAAAAAGCTCTTCACAGGATGAGGAGGACATTCTGTACCATTGCTGAATGTTGTATTAACAAAATGGCTTGTGACATAAGAGCAATACGTTGATATCATGGCGATTTCCACAGAATATCTTGGCCGTCATCTGTTTTCTAGTCGACAAAAACATCCCAGCATCCTGTGTTTATAAATATTTATGGGTGATTATTATGGTATGTCAACATTTTCTTTTTCTGTATATTCATAGCATGTGTGAAAATGTGTCCAAATCTTGTTTTGTCACTTCTAAAGAAAATGATTGAGTTGTTTAACCTTTTAACACCTGAAGCTTTAGTTCCACACTTGGCCTTTTATATTATAGTAACTGTTAATACAATTAAATAAATTCCAGCGGATTCTGAAACTGGTAAAGGCAACTTTGTGCTAATAAGCAAAACACTTAGCTTAAGTAAATTAGAGCTGCTTTTTGTTGCTCAGGACTTTACTATTGTAAAACGGTAGGGCTGCCACGATTAGCTGATTAGTCGCGACTATGTTGACAATTAATCTATTTGACTAATTTAATAGACGATTAGTCTAGGTCAGTAGTGATGTCACAGGAAGTTTTAGGACGCGATGGTTACCGTAACAACACGCCAACTAAGCTTGAAAATGGGAAGCAAGAAAAAAAAAAAAAATTTAAAAAGGCAGAACTTGTGTTTCACGGCAGCTCTACGGGGATGCATGAACACCTGAAGAAAAGGCATGATGTGACTTAGTATGATCACGCTGAAGAGGGATCGTCGTCTAGCTAAGCTAAGCTACCATCGGTGCAAACAGAGAGCAAACTTATTAGCTAATTGTTTTCTGCGAATCCCTGCAACCTCCACCCCATTGGAGTAAAATTTCTCTCTACAGCTTAAGCTAAGTTTAAGGTTAATGATGGTCAAGATGTGTGTTTTACATCCAGTTCACGCATGATCCAAGAAGTTGACTAATCAGTGATTAGTTAACTATTAAAATAATTGTTTGTGGCAGCACCAGAACGCATATCTTTTCCCCGTGTCAGAATTTGTTGGAATTACGTTAATTGCGTTAACCGTCGAAGAGTTATAATGGGTCAAAGAACATGTTTTCTTTTTTTGTTTTTACATGGTGCAAAATGGCTTCTGGTTTATGTTTTTTGCGTAAAAAACGTCAATACTGTGAAGAGTTGCACATTTGGCCTGAATATCACCAATAATTCCCAGAATGAATTTCCAATTCCATTCACAATCAAATTGCATTTTTTGTTTGTTTTTTTTCTTGATTCTTTTGATTCATTTAATTCTATTCAATTTAGGTTTTTGTACATAGTTTTACACATTTAGATGTCATATTAATAGAAAATTTCTAAGTATATTTTTAACAAACAGAAATACATTTAAAGATTTATATTGATCTAAAAATGGCTCCATAACCTGATACAGTTCACATAAATTAACATATGTTAGTGAAATTATTGCATTACATTAATAACACAGTAACATGGTTTTATGGATCGATTATTTGTTTACGGAACTCTGATCAATTCAGATCAATTAATCGATTATGTAGATCATGCAAACCTGCTTTTCGTTGTGTCAGAATCGGTTAGAATTATGTTAATTTTCACACTCTTTGAATTGCTGTTACTCTTCAATCGATCATGCAATTTAAGGAATTCCAATAGTTTTTTATGCTGGCCTTGCGCAGCACTTTACATTAGCAAAGCTAGCTATGGCTTCTCTCAGCATGTAAATAAGCTAGTTTAGGTAAAATGTTGCTTATCGACACAAAGCAGATTTTCTTATCTTCAAAATTTGTTGTAATGACATCAGTTGAAGAGGTACAGTAGTTCAAGGAACGTCAACACTGAAGCTAAAGCTCTAAAGGGTTCAAGATTTTCTGTTCTAGAAAGTAAATACACTTTTACTGTGACACATGTGGATGCTTAAAACTACAGGAAAGTTTTCGTCAAGGTTGTAACTAGCTTGTCCGAGTGTCTCTGAAGCTTGTATAAATTCCAGTCCTTCTTATGCAAGTCACTTTGTGTGTAAATTCCTATCAACTATTTGCATGGAGAAGCTAGCCGTGTGTGCATCAAAGGCTGCAGTCTCCTTGTAAACAAAACCATAGGTTGAAACTTTTCCATTATTCCCTCAGGAGGTGAGCCTTGCCGAGTGTTGACATGCACACACGGAATGTGGGTTACCAGGCGCAAAGTGTGAGGCCTGTGTCAGCACCAGGCAAACACATGACAGCAGGCACATAATCAGAGCTGTGGTTAGAATGGTTATAATGGTCAGGCGCTACAAGGTCAACAAAAATCTTGTATGTTGTTACGAACGACAAACGTCGGGCCGTTAGACCTGCTGCTCGTTCAGGCGGTGTGCTGCAGGAACATGTAGTGGGATGTCTGGGCTGATTGAGCAAGAAGGAAGGCATTTTCTCTTTAAAGGTAAACACATTCCTGCTTCGGTGAGGGCCAGACGGGGCTTGCTGATTGAAACTAAGCAAGTTAGCTCAAGTTTCTTTTATGCTCACGAAAGCAGGAAAATTAGTTCCCATGGACCGTTTACGTGACGCAAACCAGGAGGCGGAACTAAACCTCGTCTTTGGGGCGGCCGTGGTGCAGTGGTAGAGCGGTTGACCTCTGACTGGAGGACTGCAGGTTCCCCGCCGATATGCCGAAGTATCCTCGGGGAATACAGTAAATCCCACCTTGCCCCTGGTGGAAAGTTGGCACCAGTGTTTGGCAGTGGAGCCGCCATCACTGGGTGAATGTGAGTGTAAAGCACTTTGGGCCTTCAAGGAAGCTAGAAAATGTTCCATTGTTGGAACCACTGAGAGCCATGTTTTGGGACGTTCAGGGCATGCTGTGCCACTATTCGTCGTGTGTGTGTTTAGTAGTTAGGTAACGCTCTACGCTCTTCAAGTTACAACCTTAAATGGCGTGTAAATGGGCTAGGATACCACGAGAACAGTAAGCTGAGCCTATGCTAATGAACGAAAGCATTAAAAATGAAGAAGCTCGGCTGAAGTGAAGCAGAAGGACTCATGGGTGTTTACCTTGCAGGTAAACAACCGTTGGAAATGTATTTTTGGTCAAGGTTGTTAAATCCTTTACATGATTTTTACCAAAATTGTGCCCTGATGGCAGAGATGGTAAAAGTCACTAAAATTTTTTGGAGCTTCTAAATTGATATCAAAGTTAAAAAAAAAAGTAGTAAAAAAAAATATATATATACATTTTTTGATTGAAGTTTGAAAACTTAAGGGACATTGAAAAAGAAAAAAAAGGAAATAAAAAATAAAAGTTTCTGGTTAACAACTGATGCACTTCAGATAACTTCAAAACATTTTTTTTTTTAAAAATTGAAGTAGTAAAAACATTTATTTTCTAAAAAATGAAGTAAAAAATGATTTTTATTTACTGGTGCACACCAAAAAGTAAAAAAAATAAAATAAAATTCTAATAATTTAAGTAAAAAACATTTTTTTCTAATAATCAAATTGAATTTTCTGGTTAATATTTGGTGTGCACCAGTTAGTAACCAGTTTTTTTTTTTTTTTTTTAAATTAAAATTTAGTTGTCAACTTATAATGTTCCTTTACTGGCTCCATATTTGAGGACCAAGTGATAATTATAAAGGTGTTCCAATTATAATAATAATAATAATGGATTAGATTTATCTGCGCTTTTCAAGGCACTCAAAGCGCTTACAGTGAATATCCATTATTTATTCACACCTCATCCATACTTGGTGATGGTAAGCTACTACTGTAGCCACAGCTGCCCTGGGGCAGGCTGACAGAGGCGTGGCTGCCAGTTCGCGCCTAAGGCCCCTCTGACCATCACCGGGACATTCATACACATTCACACGCCAGTGGAGCCACACTGGAGGCAATTGTTCATACTAGAGCTGTTCGGCTACAAACAAGACAGAAGTCAATGTAGGGTCACCCAACATGTGGATAGTGTTTTTATCACCTACTTTAATAATGGCGTTTCGTCCTACTTCCATGCTCGATAATCTTTCAAAGTACTTTTTGTTGCCACTGATGAACCATTTATCACTACTACACTGTTTGTGGTTTGAGTTTTTCAGGTTTGATTAGCAGGATCAATGATAAAAAGCGGCTCCTTGAAACAGGGATAACAGAAGCACTAAACTGCTCACAAAGCTTTATCGTCATTAGAACGGGTCAGGCCCGCTCTGGAGAGTGTGGGAAACAATCTCTGAGCTGTCAATTTCTACGTTTGGGCAGATCGATCCCTGTGATTAACCACTTCCCCCTGGTGGGCTTAAAACACCAGCCAGCCACTCCTGGAATCTGCCATGAGTGACTCATGCTTTAAACCCACCCAGAGGGGGGAAAAAAAACGGAGCATGAATGAGAGGAAACCATAAAGAAAGGGAGAAAAAAATCATTGGAGGAAATGGAGAGAATGTAGAAGGGAAGAACAAAATGTTCTGTGGAGGAAAACTGAGGGGAAGGGGTCGATGGTGCACCGCTAATGTGCCATCGCTAATGTGGTTTGCACATCATGCCAGACTCGGAGACCTGGCTCCAGTCTTTGGATTGCTCATCCAAAAGTGGTCCAGCCTGGCCTTCAGGAATACCTCACCCCCACCCCCCCTTGAAATCTATCAGGGACCCCTCTGACCCTGAAGCCAACAAGAATGAAGAGAATTTCTCAAACTATTTAAGGGAAGGCCAAAGCGTGGAGGTCTGTTTCTACAATTAAGTGTCTTTACACCGTCTTCGTGCAGCATTCCACCCTTTACACTGAGATGGGGGGTGTGGAAAGATGTGTTGCAGCAGGTCAATAAAACCCGCTCTGTTCTTTTGTGGAAAACTGGGAGGAATAAAGGCCGCGGCGCTCAGCGTGAGGCGGCGCTCGAAGATTCCCTAAAATAGTTTGAACCACAAGAAACGGGAACCATCTGTGACCACGAATGTGGGATCCTTGGAAATTTGGGGGGGGGGGGGGGGGGGGGGGGGGAATCATAGCTGCGGGTGTGTAACGTGACTGCATGAGGGACCGTGCCTCGAGTCTGTGGTTCAGTGTTGCTATGAAGGGGGAGGAGTCAAAATCAGTGAGAGTGGAGGACAGGTTTGACAACAGCCACGCCCTTCGTAAATCACTACCAAGCTGATCACTGTACCAGAGCGCTGTGACCTTCAGCGCTAAAAGAATCGGCTTCTGACAGAACGAAAGTCATCGTTAAGTCTTAACTCAGGGTTTAGAAAAAAAATACATTCATTTATAAATATATAATATTTAAAATAATTAACTTATGATAGTCTTAGAGTTTTCTGCATATAACTACCAACTTCTTTCATAAACAAAAAAATGATTTAAATTCATGTCAAACAGGACATTTTCTATCATAATTATCATTAGGGCGCTGTCATTCTTTTTTTTTTTTTTCTTTTAGACCAAATCTGAATTCTTCCCTCACCCCTACGGCTTCTCCCGTCCCCTATGTTTAACCCTCCAAGTGAAAAAATAGAACCTTTAAATTCAGACATTGATAACCCTTAATGATGTCATCAAGAGTCGCTGGTCATTACGTATCTGTCGGCGCTCGGAAAATACATAACATCCGTTTTATAACTTTGAAAAGTCAATATTTACGTTTGACAGTGAAACCCGGAGCACCCTACCGGCAAGGGGGTTGTCAGCTCTCTGTCCCAGTCCCTTAAAAAAAAAAATCAAGTTGGGACAACACTACCTATTCAAATGCCCGTACATTTGGAGGGGTAAGAGAACAATTTGGATTCAGCCTTACTATTGAAAATAAATTATTAAACTATTGAAAGAAATTATATTGACTGTATCTGAAAGCCGGACAGAGTGAGTCACTCATAGAAAATGCCTCACTTTTGACTCCAGCTAAATGATGTCCATTCAGTCGCCATTTTTATCAACACAAACGTTGCCAAATTGGAGCCAGATGTTGTCGGTAAGCAGTGATTGGTCCGTGTCAATCTGAGTCAATGTTTCTATGGCAACCACTCTAGTGCTATCCTAGGTGTGTTTACATTAAAAGTGGGGTCTTCTGGACCCCAAAAGATTCCACGCTTAACTTTTTTCTCCAAGTATTTTTTATCTTCACTGGCATCCGTCACAGACGTTCAGTTCGCCATTGTCCACCTTTGTCATGGGATGGATCACACATCAATGTTGAAGTGGGGTCACCTGGACCCCATAAGATGGCACAAGGGCTAGCCAATCAGGAGTGAACTTGTTAGAAGTCAACATACCTACCACTTTTTGAATGTTTCAAATGTTGGACGTGAGGGCCAGCAGGCTCCACCTACTTTTATTCAAGTATCTGATTGGTCAATTTATTACTTAAATAATATAGTAAAAAAAAAAAAAAAAAAAACAACTTTGCTAAGAAAGAATGATTAGTCTGACAAATATAATAACTGAGTAATAGTTGTTTTTTTTTTTTTTATCAAGGGAAGTCTGCGGAATTTTAGCTTCCTGGAGCTAGCAGGTATTTCCTGTTTGGAGTCACTTATTCCAGGTCTCATGTGCAGTCAATGTGTGGAATCCAATTTTTAAAAATGTATTCAATGTAACCCTTCTGCTCTCCTAGACTTGTTTACATAAAAGTGGGGTCATCTGAACCCCACAAGACAGTGTGCTGAACTTTATTTTTCAATGATTGTCGATCTTTACTGGTGTCCAATGACAGACATGAAGTCTTGTCCTTTTTTTGTCATGGAAGGGCTAACACCTCAATGTAAGGGTGGGGTCATCTGGACCCCATAAGAGAGCACGAGGGTTAAAAACCGTAACTAAACACTGCTGTCAAGCAGAAGCTCTGAACATGTGATTTAAATGTATTCGAATAATACGTTGTTACTACAGCTGTTGAAAGAAGTCTTAAAACTATCAGAGTGGGATTTTATTGCAGTTAAAGAATTATTATTACACATTTTCTACGTGTAATAGAGATGTTCAGAAATGTCTTGAATCTATCAAACAGCTTAATTATTGATTTCTAAGATGCAGATGTAGATTAGCTCAAGATCAGCACTCAACATTATTTTTATTTCTTCATTTGTGCTTTTTTTTAAGCTGTGGGTTTGTCGGCTGACCAAATGGATTTCCATATGAGAGGATCTGCGTCAATATGCAAAGAGTGTGGCGTTCTTAGAAAAATATTAAAACAAACAGCTCCGGGGGCGTGTCAAAAAGGACAGGAGCGCTGGCTCACCCGCCGCGCGGTGCGTCCTCTGTCCATCTGAACGTCCTGCTGAGACCCACTGACCCCCGCAGATTCGTCACCGCCCCCCTGCAGGCTAGACTGATGTCTGAGTGATGACATGTCGTTAAAATAGCACGTCCTCAGGTGGATTTATCGGTGTTGTCATTGCCGAGGTGATGGTGTGGGAGTACGGGATCTGTTTTTATATCTTCGATCCAATGAATTGTCAGTTTTTGTTTCATAAAGACGTAACCGAGCCTCCTCGCTGCTCTTTCAAAAACCCTACAAGAAGCAGCTTGTGTTCAGGGGACACGCCGTCATATGTTTTCTGCTGCTACGCCCACAGGGGATGTGGAAGTAGATTCATGGTGGATGCTTTTATTGTGCGAGAGCACACCACCCTGTCTGTGACGGTGTCACGAGGTGGCAAAAGCGGTCGGCGTTACAGGAGCTTTTCACTTCGAGAACCTCAGGGAGAACTTGTGGTCCCTTCACCCTGAGAATGTGGGGAAAGGAGGTGCAGCCAGACAGTCACCACCGGCCAGATCAAAAGCTGTTCATTTGAGCTGATGTCCGATGAACTTTTGACGGTATCGCCGATGCTTTCATAAAGAAAATTCCCCTCCAAGCGCCTCGTTACGGAGGACTCCAACACAGTGGAGGAGATGGGAGCAGGTGCACATAATAAACACAAAGCCTCTTCAGGTGGAGATGACCTGAACGGTTGCCATGACACCGGGACTCGACTGATATGACTTTCTAAATTCCGTTTATGGCCTTTCCATCGCCTCCTCCACCGTGACGTTTCACAGCCCCGTCAATAACGGTGCATTCAAATGTTCTCCCACAAACGGCATGGAGGACCAACATGTAGCAGTGAAGCTAAGCCAGGCTTTGAGCCTCAGAGCTGAGGTTTTTTTCTCTTGGAATTGGTTTATTTCAAGCCATTAAAAAAAAGAAATGCATGTATACACAGATGCATCAAACTTAAGGTAAATAGTCATGAATTGATTGGAAAATAAAAAATGTATAAAGTTTTTACGGAAATAGAGGCAGATACTGTATAGTAGTTAAGAAGTAGACAGGTTGACCCTTTGATGGGAAGATCACGGATTCAGTTCCTCCCTGCATGTCCACGTATCAAAGTGTTTAGGGGAAGACACTGAAAACCGGATTGCAAACTGGTAGTTACAGGTTGGCGCCATTGTTCAGCAGTGGAACTGCCATCAGCTTGTAAAGCGATTTGTGACTCGTTTCCACTGAACGGTCCGGTGTAGACCATTATCGTGTGTAACGACAAGAAAAACAACAACAATGGAGGTCATCCAGCAGCTTGTTTTGTTTTTTTTTGCTTTACTTTTTGTACATCGTGTATAACAGGAAGTTGATGTTGTTTGGGCGGCTGGGATGAATACCGCCGTAAAAACATTGGAAACACTATCTTAAATGAGCGCTATATTGGTGCTTTCTAATGTCGTCATGGTCACTTTCTGCCAATCAATGGGCGGCTACAGCGGCTCCACCCCAGCTGTTCTGTTCTAGGTCAATGGACCTACAACCAATGGGGACCCGCAAGAGGTATGGTTCGGTACCGTTTAATGGGTCCATTTTACAATGGAAATGCTCAAAATACCGGACCACATCAGAGCGCTCAGTGGGACTTTAGAGCAAATTAGAATAGTTCTATATAAGTATCAACCATTTACCAATTACTTTTTTTTTCTTTTTTGATATTGTGTCTTTATGAATCAATCTCCCCCGTGTCGTGTTTCCTGTAGGCGTTCAGTTTGCCATAATTACATCAATCTTCAATTGTTGGCAGATCTATGGAAAGATTTGCCAACGAAAGAAAGAAAAGTGTGAAAACATTCACGTCTGTCTTAAAAAAAAGTGTATATAAAGTGTGTAGTGGGGAGTTTTACAGTCTCAAAACATCTACATTTATTGAAAAAAAGAAGTATTTGTCTACTTTGAAGATTTTGTTATCACTGGTTAATTTTAGAACTTAACTCCTTTGATAAACAAGGGACTGTTAAAATATATATATATATATATATATATAACATGTATACATACCAGGGAGGCCCAAATTCTCAGTTTAAAATCTAAAATAGGGCGTTAGACCATGAAACTAAATCATTGTAAAAGTGAATTTATTGCATCTCTGCTGCATTGTGTATTGTGCAGTATTGTGTTAAAATTACACTAGGCTTAGTATGAGACAACTGAAAGGTCTTTCCTCGTTGTTGCTTGCTTAGTTTTTAAATTAAATGAAGGATTTTATGAATTTTTAGATTTTTGTTTTGTTTTGTAAAACACAAATTATGTACCAAAACAAAACCGTGACCCAAAAGTCAAAGTTTGAACTGAGCCATTGTTGTATCCCTAATGCATATTGTATCACATACACGTCACTGAATTTATTTTTAATCTTTAATAGACGTATTTCCACTGATACATAAAGTACATGATCCCATTAAAGATTAATTTGGTCAAATAGATTTAATGAAAAAGACTACGAAGAAGCCAATGTATAAAACACACTCCATACAAGTGTTACCTAACCTTTTTTGTTAGCATAATCTAAAGCTAACGCAGACGCCTCCTTTATGTTCTGTACTGTCACACTCTGTGATCATCTTCCATGTTTTCCCTCTTGACCCCTTAAAAATGATCAAATCCAGAGTTTATTCTGTTTGCATAAAGACTCCCCCTCTGTAAACTTCTGATCAAAGATGCTGCCGTCTCTCATCAACGCTCCGTCCTTCTCTTCCAGGTGCCGGAGAATCAGGAAAAAGCACAATCGTCAAGCAGATGAAGTGAGTTCCTGCTCCCTACTGTGAATGAAAGAAACCCTCTTTGTGTGTGTGTGTTTTTTTTTTTTTTTTTTTGTGTGTGTCTCAATGTTCCCGCCGACAGCCGATCAGATCCAGAGAAATGTCACAACACGTTAGTTCTGAGAGGGCTTCTCTGTCTCCACAACACAAACAAAATTATCAAGCGCTTTCAAAGCCTTTCTCTTGGATCTGGGGACAACAGGGTCACATTTGTGATGGATCCAAAGGCTAAACATGAAACTCCCAACCGTCTGTTTGCACAGCATTTATCTGTTCAGCTCGAAGAGTCGGCAGCAGAGTATTTTCTAGGTATCAAAGTAACATTTTTTGCTCACTTGAAGAACTAAACATCTGAACTTTGAAAAAGGACCAAACAGAAACGGTGATTTATCACAATATTGTTCTTTTGTTTTTTTCTACATTTTTTATATTTTTATAATTAACAAAAAAAAAAACAGTCTAAAGACTTCTAATACTTTATACAAGCAGAATATGGAGTTTTTCATAATTTCTTTCTTTGTATAAAGTGAATTCACATAGAAAAATATTTTAAAATGTTTGAGTTAGACTAGTGTGTAATAAAATATATGTATATTTTTGTTTAGAAGAAAGCAAAGATTGATTTCTTTTGCACTTTGACACGTGTTATAGGTAAGACTGAGGCTTATATAACAAGGATTCTGAGCAGCCCTGTTAATACGATGATGACTTTATAAAGTTAAATCATTTACTATAAAAGAACTTAATTTAATACTCCTAAAGGATTTATCAAATTAATGCAAATTTTGTGAACTTACTTAAAAAAAAAGTGACTTTACATCCTCAGAAGTTACTTTGTTTACCAAGTATGACGTCAAAATAAAAGCTCCCAAAGGGGAAGCTTTTCTGGTGATGTAAGTTTTATTTTTTTATTTTTTTCTTTAGCTTATGTTTTCAAATTAAACTGTAATTTAAAAAAGATGGTGTAATAACACCCTTTTGTTTCTGGATCTTAAACTGGTTTCAACAGCAAATCTACTGAGAAACTGGTTGTGATGTCTAAAAACAAAGGAGTTATGAAATAAAAATGAATAAAACAATAGAGTCTGGTATCTGTAGCAGTCTGTCAGCAAATATCAGAAAAAGCAAAAGATTTAATATAAATATAGACTATTTTCAGTCACATAAATAGCAGATAAAAGTGTCAGAGAAAGCCACATTTGGAAACGGTTTTCATGTTTATTCTATGAGAATGATTGGGTAAGCCGACGTCTCACAAAGCAGAAGACGGACAGCTCTCCTCAGCATGAGACTCCCACAGCTGACGCTTTTCCCAGTCTCTGTGAGGACACAAACCCCAACGCTGCGGCGTGGACCGAGGTCGCTTTCAGCAGCAGTTCAGGCCTTGAACTGAACTTTTCTGTGTTCGGAATAGGAAAGCGGGTGACCTGGCCTGCACTGAGATCAATTATTTACAAGCAAAACAGATAAATAATGGAATATTGGCAAAACCAATTATGTCATGTTTTTTTCCCTGGAAAAGTTTAAGTTCTCAGATTTATGGCTTTTATTTTTTATGTTTTGATTATGAAAATTGGTGTTAGAAAACCATGGAATTTTCCTTTTATTTATGAACACAAAACTGTCCGTTATCCTTACAAATACTCCACAATACACGTTGCAGACACGACAATGGTACGCTCCATTTTCATGACATTCCTTAAGGTGGCCGTACAAACCTTAAAATAACTTCGACATGTCGGGAAGCACAGATGTCTTTATTTGCATCGCATGTACATAGACAAATAAGGTACACAAAAAAAAAAAAACAGAAATAGAAGCTGCAGTTCGCCAGAAATTAATTATTTTCGTCTTGATTGATTTTATACCTTTTAAACAACATTATCTTGTTCATATCTGTGTTTTTAAAACGATACTGCATTTTTTTCGATCCATTTATGACGCGTAACAATTTTTAACCTCCTTAACTGATACTGTAGTTACTCCCACTGCCTGATATGTTTTCAGTACGCATCTAACGTCTTTTACGTCCCTACTAAAGACGCACTCTGATGAGAATCGTATTTTGCAGTTTTTAACATGTCTTTCTGATGATGGAGGACATATATATATATACATATATATATATATATATATATATATATATATATATATATATATATATATATATACATATATATATATAATATATATATATATATATATATATATTATATATATATAAAAAACAAGATTCATTGCATTTCTATTTATTTCTTTACTCAAATTGTGAATCAAAAGTAGGGCTGGGAATCTCTGGGTGACCCACGATACCAATAATATCATGATATGGCAAAATATTTCAAAAATCAAAATATTACCTTGGTAATCTATGATTTAACACTATTTTGCAAACAAATGTATCTTTTTTTTTTTTCCCAAAACTTTTTTTTAGAACTGTTTAAAGCATAGTATTTTAATTTCTTCTAATCGTTTGCTTCTCTAGTTAGAAACAGCTGGAAAAAATGCCATTTTAAGAAAGAAAAAAAACACCACAAGCTCAGCATCGAGAGAGGAATAAGGAGTGAGCTCCCCAAACTGCATAACCAGAATTAAAAGACACTGGAAATTATGTTAAGGTTTTTAGATTAGTCAGAAAGGCCAATAAGTTATATTGTTAGAGATGCCACGCTAACATGTTACCATTGCCGAAGACATGAAAAGACCGACGCCATATTGGAAAGGGCTGTAAATTTTGGTCATTTTAGTGCTAATTGATGTCCTTCAGAGATTAAAAAAAATAAGCAAACTTGGAGAAATGCTGTGTTCATGTTGCATTGGAAAGATCAGAAAAAAATGCAACAAATCTTCCAATAAGCCACATGAATAAATATGTTAATTTATTTATGTACGGTTTAGGACATACCAGAATTACATCATTAAGAGTTATCAAAAGCATTTATCCAGATTAAATTGTTAGTAAGCTGCATCTGACCAGCTCGGTCCTACAGGAATGCTTCTTCAGCTGAAGCTTTTTATCATTCTCGGGTTGGTGACGTTTGTTTTCTCCGCAGGATCATCCATGAAGCCGGATACTCAGAAGAAGAGTGTAAGCAGTACAAAGCTGTGGTCTACAGCAACACCATCCAGTCCATCATAGCCATCATCAGAGCCATGGGCCGCCTCAAGATCGATTTCCACGACTTAAGCAGAACTGTGAGTGACAACCTACAGAGACACGCTGATAGTGACTCACAGGAAGTTGTTGCTGTCAGGACCGAACACTTTTGATTCATCAGTGATTTCACGTTTTTCTACCCATTTCTATCAATCTCTGCACCCATTAATGCAGTCGGGTTGAATCTGGGTTTCTGGCGCTGCGAGCTGGCATTTCAGCTCGGCGGCGCATCGGCGTTGATCACAACGGTGGCTTTGATGACTGATTCATGACGCGCTCCTCTCTCAGGATGATGCACGGCAGCTGTTTGTGCTGGCGGGCTCGGCGGAGGAAGGCTCCATGACAACCGAGCTGGCCGGTGTCATCAAGCGGCTCTGGGACGACCCCGGAGTTCAGAAGTGCTTCAGCCGCTCGCGCGAGTATCAGCTCAACGACTCCGCCGCATAGTGAGTCACACACAAAGAAAAGCACCAACACACGCTCGTGAGTCGCCCGCAGAGAGGACTCCACGGCTGGACTTTCACACCGTCCGTGTTTGCTTCTCCAGCCGAGCTGAGAGAGGTTTTGGCTGTTTATTCTTTGACCTCACACTTCAGCGCAGCAGCGGTTGCCACATGCTCCCAAAGTAAAGAGAGAGAAAAAAAATCCCTTCAACTGAACTGCTGACTTGTTTTTCTTCACCACTAGGAACCTGAAACACATTGTGCAAGAGCCTGTGGCTCTGAAAGCGATTATCTCATCACAAGGCAGCTCCTGTTGTTTGAGGGAGAGAACAGTCTGGCTGTGCTGCTGCAGAACAAACACAGTGCAGGTCAAGCGGGGAGGGGGGGGGCTGTGGACATTTTCCCTGGTTCCTCTAAACCCGCTCACGCAGCTGCTTTAGACGAAACAGGAAGCTCTTTCACTTAAAGCTCAACTCTTTGAGGTTTTTTAGCAATTTGCAAAACTCCCGATCCGCAGAGTCGTCGGTGGGTGCAGTCCGGACAGATGGCCGGGTCGTTTCAGGCCTCACGCGTCGGGAGTTTCCCAACTCATTTGGAAAGGTGGGAGGGGCCTGAGCCATCATGTGGTCACAGCAGGATCGAAAACCAGATTGAAAATTTAAAGGAAAGAAAGACATTTTCAACACTCAGAAGAACTTTAGACATTTAAAATAGGAAAAACTAAAGTTTATCTGCAACAGCTGCTGTTCGTTTCATACTTTTCGGTTTTTGGACTTGTGACTAATTTTAGGTGGGGGTGAGGCTTTGAGCCCAACAACGACAGTAACAACGTCAATAACGACGTCATTTCACCTCCTCACTGCAGCCTCACCGTACCAAATTTTGGGAGAGAATTATCTCACTTTCACTCACCACACCAGAAGACGCGTTACAGCAGACCGGAAATGACATCATCATAACCTCCAGAACATCACCCCTGTTCTGATGTGGTGTTGAAAGTGATGGGGCTGTAGTGTTCAAGGTAATTTAGTTTTGGAGCGGAAATGACATCATCAGAGCATCACACCGTGACCTGGTAGCAACAGGCTCAAAGCCCCCCCACCCTCACATAGAATTACGCTCTACTCAGAAAACGAAAATCTGAATTGAAACTGTAAATAGAGAACTGAAGCAAAGTGCGAGAGAGAAGGAAAAAATAAGCAGCTGTTAATATTAAACTTTATTTTTAATTTTAGTTTTTTTATTTTGATTTTCCAGATTTGTTCTTATTTCAAAGAAATATATTCTTTTGTTTACCTTTTTTTTCTTTAAATGTTAAAAATTTGTTTCAAGTTTAGGTGTACTTTCAAGTTTAAAACAGATTTTTAAATTTTCATTATTTTTATTATTTGGTTACAAATTTCGGTTTATGTTTTTTTGTTTAAGTTTTCTGTATTTTTTTATTTTTGTTTGAATGTTGTAAATCATCTTCACTTAACTGATTCTGTTTTTCTTTATTTTCTTTTTTCCTCCCTGCACTGGAGTTTTAGCTAATATTTGGCATTATGCTAGCTTTTTTTGTACATTAGACGTGTATCCCATATTTAGGCCTATTTGAAGTTTTGCTTATATTTCACCATTATGCTAATACTTTGTGTTAAAATAGACATGTTTCCAGTTTCTTAGACTACTTTGGCGTTGAGCTATTTTAGCATTATGCTAGCTCTTTTTGCTAAATTAGACATGTTTCTCTGTTTTATTGGGTAACTTTGAGGTTAGCTTTTTTAGCATTATGCTAAATTAGATATTTTTCAAGTTTTTTAAGGTTCAGTTTGTCAATTAGCTAATATTCAGTTTTAGCATTTTCAGCTAACATCTTTAGTGGCCACATTCAGCTTACAGTATTCCCAATTGCATTATCACAGGTAATAAAATAATAATTCTTTCAAATTAAAAACGTCTGTTTTTTTTAAGTTTTCAATATTTCTCTTACGTTAATTCCCTTTAAGCTGATCCTGATCCCTGTAGAAGGCTGACCCAGAGCTGAAATAAGAGCTCTTCCGTTCCCCAAATGTTTTGGTTTCACCGTCCTCTGTTGTGTGTGAATGATGCGCACCTGTTTCTCACCCCTCCTCCCCGTGTGTCCTTTTCTCAGCTATTTGAACGATCTGGAGAGGATATCCCAGGCAAACTACATCCCGACCCAGCAGGACGTCCTGAGGACCCGAGTCAAAACAACAGGGATTGTGGAGACTCACTTCACCTTCAAAGACCTGCACTTCAAGTGAGACCTTCCCCACTCCAGCAACTGGCTGAGCTTCATTACCTCTCCTTCCTGCCGCTGACTCATTTAGACCGTAGAAACATCCTTTGAAGAAGCCCCCAGCTGTAGACGGTGACACCCCCCCTCCCCTGTCCGCTAGCAGCAGCTGTGACTCAGAAACAGGAAGTGGGGGCAGAAGGCTCGATGACATCATCCCATCATGCTTTAAAGCTCGTTCTGTCATCGATGTTACAACCATCAACTAACTAGCTGCTAAAATTAACTCAGGCTACGGCTGAATTCCTTCACTACTCTGTAACCCTAACAGACTGTATACAACCTTTAATGGAATTTGGACACATGCTTATTATTCTATTCTTTTTTTAACTTTACTGAAGTAAATAATAAATATTAACATTTTACGAAGACTAAAATGCGTTTTAATTATGAAAACTTGAATAAGTTGTGTAAAAAAAATACGATTACATATGTTTTTACAAATTAAAAATTGAAAAAAAAATATATATATATATATCGTCTATATTCACCAATCAAGGAAGCATCAATGCTTTCTTTCCCCGGAAGTCTTTTTGCAGAGACTTCTGGGAAAATTCCAGGTCATTGGATTTTGATTCAGACAATCCGAAGAAATGGGCAACGCATTATTTATTGCACTAAGTATTGAGGGAACTTGGACACAGCCTAAATAGTCCAGGAATTAGACCAGTCCCAATTTAACGAAGGTGACTGATTTCAAAGCAGAACAGTGTGTTTATATATTTTTCTTCCAGCGCCAATTATTTCATATGTTTAGAGTTGAAGTAGAAGTGTAACTGTGATTTTTGCTGCTGTTAGCTTCCCTAAACCCAATAAGTTTGTTGCAGAGAATTATTAGAAAACAAAGACAAGTCAAACAAACTGAAAGTAGACCGTTGTTTTCCTGTCTAACAGGTTTACTCACAGGTTTTTTTTGTTTAAACGGCTGTAATTTGTTTGATTGATGGATTATTCCATTAAAATATTGATTTATTTCCTCTTATAAACTGCTCTGTTTGGCAATAAAGAAAGCTTTTTGCAAAACCAATTATTTAATCTGACCACAAAATGAACTTTAAAAAACCAAGAACATTTTTTTTCTAAGCTTTTGTTTGTTCATTATGGATTGCAGCAATTAACAGCGGCCATAAAATGAAAAGTAAAAATAAGAAAATTATCGTAATAAATTACATTTGAATTAATTTAAAATTAATTACATTTTTTAAGTCTTACTTAAAAAAAACTGACAGTAAATATTTTTTCATAAGAGAATAAAAAACCTGGAGAAGACAATCAATTCATGGATTTGATTCATCATTTTATTCTTAAAACAAAGACTAATTTAATTAGTGCCCAATAATTTGAACTCTCATGGTGTTCTTTTAAGACTTTTAAGATGAAATGAAATGTTAAATTGAAATAATTTGAATGGCTTTTGATTTCCTTTCGCTTGTATTTTGTCAGATTCTTAAAATGTTTTTGCTCTGCATTGCATGCAGCTTTACTTCTGCATGAATCTCCTTCAGCTGCACATCTCAGCTTATGAAACCTCTGTGCTTTAAGTGTGTCACAACCTAATCAGAAATTGTCACGTGTGTGCTGGAGGAAGACTCACGACATTAAAAACTGGCTAATTAAGCTGAGACATGAAGCTAGCATGGGGATTGTTGCATAAGTGATGCGTTCAAGGAAGTTGAACACGGTTGGACGGGCCGAGCGAGCATGAATAGACCGATTCTGAGGAACAGGCTGATTGTCTTCTTCCCAGAATGTTCGATGTTGGTGGTCAGCGCTCTGAGAGGAAGAAGTGGATCCATTGCTTTGAAGGAGTCACCGCCATCATCTTCTGCGTGGCCCTGAGCGACTACGACCTGGTGTTGGCCGAGGATGAAGAGATGGTGAGCGGTCGAGCACGTTGACCTGATCACCATCAATCTGTGTTCTGCTGTCTTCAACGTCTCTGTGATCCCTTTTCCCCCCTCAGAACCGAATGCATGAGAGCATGAAGCTGTTCGACAGTATCTGCAACAACAAGTGGTTCACAGACACCTCCATCATCCTCTTCCTCAACAAGAAAGATCTGTTTGAGGAGAAGATCAAGAGGAGTCCTCTGAACATCTGCTACCCAGAATACAGCGGTAAAATCCCATTAATACCCCAAACTGAGCTCAAAATCTCTATTACATTTCAACAGGTTTTAGAAACATCTATTCTATATTTTTTTTAAATCATGTAAAATATTATGTATTAAAGCTAATGCACAATGTAAACTTATTCTGGAGCGCTACAGAAGTTTAGTTTCTTAATTTATCAGGACAGCGTACAAATACATTGAGCTTTAAAAGCAAAGATGCTTGCACCAGATTGAAGCTTAATAGCTAATTTCCATCTGTAGTCCTTTACAAAACAATACATAATGCCTGAGCATCATAAACATATTTACCATTTTAAATAGAAATGCAACGTAAAACATATCGAGGATGTTAAAAACGAATGCAATATAAAATACAATACAAAATATATTATAAAGCTAAAACTAATGGAATGTAAAATACATATTCCAATTTATAAAAAGTGACTAATTAAACCTCTTTTATTTCAAAACCCTTTAACACGGGAGCTATCAAGAGGATATTCATACAACCTTAGACCTGACGCAATATTTTGACCTTTTATGCCAGGAGTGTCAAACTCAATCGCACAAGGGGCCAAAGCACACCTGAAGTTGCGGGCCGAACATGATAAACATTTATTGAAAACTCTAAGAAAACTTTTTTTTTTACTTAAAAACCGTAACTTTTTAACATAATTATGAACTAAATATATAGCATATTGGTTTCTGAAGATGCTAGTGCTGAAAGCTAAAAACTCTGTAGCTGATGGCTGAAATCAGTGAAGCTAATAGCGGAAAACGCAAAAGTAAATAATCAGCTATAATATTAGCTAAATGCTAAATTAGCCTGTAAAGGAAAAAAAAAAACAAAAAAAACTTAGGTTAGCTGTTTTGGCTTTTACCATGTAACTGAAAAAAATAGCTAAATTTCAAAATATCCTAAAATTTTTAAAAGAAAAAAGCTTAATTAGCCAAAACAAGTAGCAAGTTAACATTTGCCCAACTCCACAACAGCCAACAAAACTAAAAATTTGCCAAAACAGGTAACATGTAGCTTAAATATTAGCTAAACTCCAAAATGGCCTAAAAAATCTTAGTAAATGAAAATAGTCCAAAAAACTATCAGAATGGCATTTTTAAACCTTTAAAACCAGAATAAAGAGAATAAATCCAATTAAACCTTAAATAACTTTCAATATGTTACTCTCCATAAAAATATTTTCTGTCAGAATTATATAAGTTAGAAGTTTGACACATGTGCTTTGCGCAATGATCACAATTGTGTTAAAGGAGTTGCTTTTCTCTGAGTCAGAAGCATCAGGTTTACTTTCATAGCATAAACACTTTACAAAAGTAATACCACAGACACCAAGCCCATGCAGCTCATCTTTGATATGATGCAATAATACAAAACACTTTGTTAGTAATCAGTAAACCATCTGATTCTCACATAGAGAAAGCCTTCAAGGCTTTTTTTTCTGGTTTACCTAAACTGGGCTAAACATTAACTACTGTAAGGTGTTTCATATCAGTGCAAAACTGCTTTTCTCTGCATCGGTATCAATTGCTTTATGTTTTTGAATCCATTTGCAAAGCTGCTTTTCTCCACGTTAGCATCACATGGTTTACGTTTTTTATTTGTTTTATGTTATCAGCACTTAGGGATTTACTCTGCATCAAAATATTCTGGTTTACATTCATTTCATAAACACATTTCTACCATAAAGTGTTGCATATACGTCCAAAGCAGCTTTCAGTTGGTTTAAACTTTAAGATAATTGGTTGGTTTGCTCTATCGATGCAAGGGGCCTTTCTCTGCCTCTCAGAATAAAGTTATTTACGTAAATTTCGTTAAAACTTTACTACTTTAAGAGTCGCATATCGGTACAAATCTGCTTTTCTCCGCATCAGAATCAATATTTTTACATTAACTGCGCGAAGTTTACTCCCTATAAAGTGATGCATTTCAGTGCAAAGTTTCTTTTCTCTTCATCAAAATCAGATGGTTGACGTTAATTGCCAAAACACTTCATTAATTCATAGTGCAAATTGATGAAAGAAGGCTTTTCTCTGCTTCAGAATCAACTGGTTTGTGTCCATTTTGTAAACACTTTTCCCCTGTAAAGTGTTGCATATCAGTGCAAAGCTGCTTTTCTCCTAGTTAGTATCAGTTGGTTTAAGGTAATTGTTTGACGTTATCGGTGCAAGCGGCTTCTCTCTGCATCAAAATCAAGTGGTTTATGGATAAACACTTAAGAACTTTAAAGTGTTGCATGTTGGCACAAAGCTGCTTTTCTCAACTTTAGAATCTGTTAAAATTACAGTATTTAAAATAAAATCAACATAAGAGCTAAAGGTTTAACGTTTAAAGACTAAAGCTAAAAGTTTTTTTTAATCTTTATGATAAAGATGACAAAAACATTAGTAAAATTAGTATATCCACACTTTTTGTTTGGTAATTCATCAGTATCCTGTTTTATCCAGTCCAGAATCTGAACCTTTTATCTTCTGTTCTCTGTCATGGACAAATGTTTTGGGAAAACCTGTGTCCTGTTTTCTCCTGACCCCTTCCTGCTCTCCTCTTCTCCAGGTTCCAACACGTACGAGGAAGCAGCAGCCTACATCCAGTGTCAGTTTGAAGACCTGAACAAGAGGAAGGACACCAAGGAGATCTACACCCACTTCACCTGCGCCACAGACACCAAGAACGTGCAGTTCGTCTTTGACGCCGTCACCGATGTCATCATCAAGAACAACCTGAAAGACTGTGGGCTTTTCTGAGGATGAAGGTGAAGACGTCTTTCTGTCAAACAAATGATTAAATTACCTAAATCTGTCCCAGACCTCTAGATTGATTCCGTCCATCTTGTCTTCAGGCAACATCTGAGCATCTTTGGAGAGAAGAGGAGGATCGTGATGGACCAGTGCTGTACTATACGCCACTTTTAACAGCTTTATTTATGTTTTTGTCTCAGAACTATGAACTAGCGTTACTACATTTGTGTAGGATGTTTGTATCACGTAAAAAAATCACCGCAAACATTTTTATTTTTGTTTTTTTAATCTAATTTTGTTTGTTCTTGAGGAAGACCCCTTGTTTCCTGCTGTTGGTGGAAAAGCTCCTTCTTTTTTTTCCCCTGCTCTTCAACAACCACTTGGGAAGAAATAGGGTGTTTGGGGGGAAGGGTTCGGGGTTGCGAGTCCTGGTTTGTTGGTACCTGTGCCTTGGCATGCATTTTTACTGCGGTCGTTCGTCCCGATGCTTGTTCTGTTGCCTGCTGAAGTGTTCTAGACATAAAGAGGTAAACTGTTTTCTTCTGCCCCACATGTGCATGTCACTGAGCTATCAGGAGGACCCAAGCTTAACATGGTGACCTTCTTGTAGCCTCCACCGCCCCCCTGACGCACCACGACAATGGAGGCCCACAGTACAGTACTGAGATTCCCCCCCTCCAGGCTGCTTTTTAAACTGTAAACAAGTCATTCAGAAAGTCACCAGAGGTGTCGAACCCCTACGAGGACACAAACCGGATTTTTTTCACATTTTACTGTACATTTGAACACTTTCGGAGGTGATGTGTCGGAGGTTTTGGCGTGTAAGGAGAGAAAGATGGATGGATTTCTGTAAAGTTGAAAGGATCTAAGCTTCTTATTTGATTAAACAAACGACCAGCGTAAAGATGAATTTCTGTTTCTGCGAATTATTGCTACTTTGAGCGATGTTACAAAAGGTTCTGTCAGTGTAAAGAAACTGCCACAAACTGTCCATGTATGTGTACTTTCTCCATGGAAGGAGAATCTTTGTAGACTCATCTCCCTTATTTTGCTAATAAAAAACCATTTACAAAGTAGCTGAGTCGGTGTCATTCTCCCTCCGTCTGGGAGTTCCCTCCACGAATGTTTACTTCAAATGAAAACTTCATCCTCTGGATTCATGGTGGTTGAGTCCGGGCTGGCTCTGGCGCTCCTCCTTTGATGCTTCTTGTCTGCGTGCCAGTCCGTCCGCACAGACAAGGCACCGTTGTGTCCATTCATTCCACACCAGGCTGCCTTGTTAGGCCCGAACACCCAGTCCAATTAGCCCCACAATCATATTTGTATTCCACTGCAGTTTAAAACAGGAAAACGTCACTGTAAGCTTCCAAACATTCAGAGTGGTTATTTGCTGGAAGGGAAATACTAAACGTATTTCCCTGTTTGTGATGTAAAACAGTCAGAAGAGCGTCTGCAGGGCATCTTTGCATTGGAAATGGCTCATGCCCTGTCCTCTGAATGCAGCCACTGATGGTTTTTTTTTCTTTTTCTTTCGGCTTTAGATAACTAATTTGCATCCAGTTTTATGTAATCTGACAAATGCTGTCAAACGAATGTTCTCGGCCACCCCTCATGAAGAAAAGCTGCACACAGATACATCATTGTTAAGTAGTAGGCATTTATTTACAAAAAGATATTCATGTGCTCAGAATACAGGCGCATTTGCATCATTTATAGACACTTTTGTGTCAGCTCAGATGCCATTTTTATCTAACTCAAAGAAAATTGTGTTATTAAACACTGAAAGTTTTTTGCATATACAGGCCTTTAAATCAATAAAATGTGTATTTTTTTTTTTATTCTAGGTCTCCACATTTTATAAATAAAATTCTCACAATGACATATTTGTTTTGGTAATGTGACCACATTGCTGTTCCAATGATCGTAAAATATCCAGGTCAAAACCCACTTTCTGAAACTGTGATCTGTCTTTTATTTAAGGGTTTATTTTGGTTATAAAATGGGTTTTTCATGACACCATTTAGTCAAGTGACTCAAATAGAAGTACTTCAGAGGATAGAAGTGTGGGCAGAACATAAAAATCCGATAATTTCTTATGCAGAACAGATTTTTGGTCAATCAAACTGCTTAATAAATAAAGTTTGTTTGTTTTTTTTTTTAACTGAGCTTTCAAGCCCTCGATTTGTCACAAAACTACTATAATTTTATTTTCTTTCATGCTAACTAAACTAAGCTTTAGAAATATTTTTAAACTAAAAATTAAAAAGCATGTTAGAGTGTTGCTTATTTTAAAAATGCAAAACTTAAAACAGTAAAAATCTTAAAATAATCCTCAAACTAGCTGCTCTAAAGAAATGCTATCTTCACAGCAGATAGGACAATTTGTTTCACATAAATCACAGTTCTCCTTTTACGCAATAAAACGCCACATTTATTTGAAATCTTGTGGATCTCAAGTACGAATTAGTTACAATTATCCTCAAATTACAATTTATGTCAAGTATAAACTTCTGGTGAAAAGAGACTTTTGTTTCATCTGCCTGCGGCTGATTCCCGAGGGGACCTGAATGCAACACGAATTGAAATAGGAGAAGAAGATACGCGAAAAGCGCGGCAAACATGGCGGACGGAAACCCGTTGGGAGCCATTTTCAAACAATGGAAAAGGTTAGTCAAGTGTTTATTTGGTGATATTAGTGAAAATGTACTATTAAATTAACGCTGTCAAAAATATTATATTAGTTTTGGTGGGAACTTATTAATGTTTTTATCTATTTCTTCCTGCTTCACCTGCCAAACAAAAAGTTACACAGACCTAGCTCGATTTTTTTTTTTGTCAGATTTTTTGTCATAAAGTCATAACTCTACAATTAACCTTTGACTACATGATCTCTGATATCTTTTTATGGAGATTTAGGCTTCTTTTGGTTTAAAAAAAAAAAAAAAAAAAAAAAACCTTAAGGAGGATAGATGGGATATTTAGCACAAGTGTAATTAGCATAAGTAAGGACTTTGGCTTATCTAAAGAATGAGGAGATTTAGCAAGCATACCTATTCAAGATAAAAATTCAAATCGTGACCTTTTCCTGTATTTAGATTATTTAAACTAAGCCCTACTTGAGGTTTTTACCCAAACGTCCCTTAACTTTTGAAAAGAGCTGACCTTTTTTAAAAATAGCAACAAAAATATTTGCTACATTAGCATTTTCTTTAAAAAAAAAAATTAAGCCATTTACATCCTTTATTTTAATCACTCAAAACTGTAAAATACAGTCTGCGACCTTTGAATGTTTTTATTATGTTTAGCATAATCTACTAGCTTCTCAGCTGTTACAATGACTCCAAAAGTATTGACACCTTAGCTGCACGCTAACAATTATTAATACAAAACTTTTCAACACATATAGATGTGGAAAGTTTTGTTTGTTTTTCCAAGAGCTGCAAATCAAAAATATCTATGACTAAACAAACACAAAGAGGAATTAAGAGCGGACATTTTAATTTAATGAGACACGGCTTTCTCTCTTCACTGATGTTTCCTCATATCTCCAATTACCAAAAACACAAGCGCAGGCCTGAAAATCCCCACTCAGGTTTTCATTGTTCACAGCTGACTCCACTTTCATGATTGGAGTTTCATTGCCCTCTGAAGACCAATTCTTTAAATTTTTTTTTTTTGCTTGTACCAATATTATGATCTGAAATTGTTTTTAAACACGGCTGTCACGACTTTATATGACTTAACAGTGTTTATTCAATGTGCTAACAGTATGCTAATAAAACAGCAGCAGTAGCCGTAGATCTTGTCAATGCAAAACAGAGAAACTGCATGTGTTTCTGCAATGTCATCAGGCACTAAGGCAGGTCGGTTTTAAAGAAATCATCTTTTGACCAATAAAAGTATCCCCAGTTGTCTTGTAATTAGGATTATGTTGTTTTTAGACAAAAAAAAAAAAAAAAGAAAAAGTGTGGTTTTATTGGACATAGTCTAGCTGCCCCCCTTCCCATCACCCATAATTGAGAATGCTCTGTTTTTGTGCTAGCTTAGCCCTCACATGCCCAACCGGCATAAAAAAAATGGTGAGAATACTGAATAAATGCAGCTGCATCTACATGGAGCAGGGAGCTTGTGGCTTGCCGTAGTCACTTCTACATCACACCTACAAGCCTTTTCCAACTAAAATTGTTAACGAAAAACTCAGAAAGGCCATTTTAAACTTACATTTATTTATATATGTTCTCCATCATCAGAAAAATGCATCAAGAACATTTTAAAAACACACCATTTTCATAAAAAAAATGTAGGTAAGAGTTTCCCCTCTGTGTGTTTTTTGGTGTAAGGGATTCCTTTCCCAACATGCAGTTCATGCGCTCTGGGCCCCATGCATCCTTTGCATACTTACATCATTTGTAACCGCATTGCCGGTTTATTTGCATGTGTACTGGCACGCTCCGTGCTGCAGCAATGTGGCATCCCCTCTGAGTTAAGGAGGTGGAACAGGACTGAAAGAGAGTAATAGGATTGGGCGGGTCTGTCTTTTTTTTTTTTTTTCTAGAGAGATGTCTCCCATGGGGGCTGTCTGCCAAGTGTGAATGGGGGTGCATATGGTGCTTTTAGTGAACGGGTTACCGTGATTAAGCAGAGTGAAGGAATGACAATGAGTTTAGTCTCCGCAGTAAGCAGTGGGTTGGGAAAGTGTGTAAATATGTGTGAGAAAAGGAGAGCAGAAGGAGAAGGTGTAATAGACTGAACAAAAGAGGCTTTTATTGCAGCGGTCCACTGCCCGTCTACTCTGCTCTCTCCCAGTTTTTCTTGGGGCAGCAGTTGGCCAACAGAGATAGGACAAGCTTATCTGTTCAGCAACCATGTTGGACAGGTCAGTGTGGCTCCACACTAGACACACTCTCTGTCTGAGACACACATTCTTCCATTCTACAATCTAGGTCTGCTGCAGTCTGTGTGGATTATTTATGGTCGACACTCTCATTGGACTGTTGTTTCAAGTGTATTTTTTTTCATGGTGTTGTTTAAATTCAAATTCATGTATCAACTTCGTGTACATTTTGAAAAATTTGTACAGGAACTGTGCGTTGTTAGTGCGTCAATTACATATTCTTAACATGTATGAGTGCCGTATGCATAAAATAAAAATTATACATCGGTGGTAGTGCTGCCACATACGATTATTTTAATAGTCAACTAATCACCGATTATTTTTTACGATTAGTCGACTAATCGGATCATGCCCAAACTGGATGTAAAGCGCACATCTTAAACAATAATTAGCTTAGCTATAACTGAAAAAGTATTAAATTAGCTTAACTAGATAGCATGCAGCTGAAAGATTAACTAAACTCTAAATTAGCCTAAAAACTGAAAAAAAAAAATACAAAATTACCCTAAATAGCTAGCATATAGCTGAAATATTAGCTAAACCTTCAAAATAGCCTAAAAAAAACCTTAATAAATGCCAAAACAGTCCAAAAAACTAGCAGAATATCATTATAATTTTCAACTTTTCTACATTCTGACTCCATTTAATATAAAGCAACGACTAATCGACTATTAAATTAGTCATCGACTATTTTAATAGTCGATTAGTCGTCGATTAGTCCACTAATCGTGGCAGCCCTAATCGGTGGTACATGTGGGAAAAGTTCGTTAGACATTAGTGCTGCCACAAATGATTATTTCAAAAGTCGACTAATCACCGGTTGTTTTTTCCGATTAGTCGACTAATCGGATAATGTGCTAACTGAATGTAAAGCACACATCTTAACCATCATTAGCTTTAAACTAACTAAAAACTCGATATATGGGATTACCTGCGATAATGCTAGTTTGAATGCTGAAAGCTTAATTTTAGATGCTAGCGCTGATAGCTGAAGATGCTGAAATTAATAGCTGAAATCATTGAAGCTAATTGGTGAAATCACTGAAGCTGATAGCTAGCTAAAATAGTAGTTAGATGCAAAATTAGCTTTAAAAAACAGAAAAAAGCCTAAGTTAGCCAAAACAGCTAGCATGCAGCTGAAATATTAGCTAAACTCCAAAATAGCCTAAAAAAATTCGTAAAGTAGCGAGTATAGTGAGCATGTAGCTAAAAATTGGCTAAACTCAAAAATTGAAAAAAACCCTGAAAAATTCCTAAATTAACCAATATAGCTAAAAAACTGAAAAAAATTGGTAAAGTAGCCAGTATAGCCAGCATGTAGCTGAAAATTGGCTAAACTCAAAAATTGCAAAAAAAACCTGAAAAATTCCTAACTTAACCAATATAGCTAGTATGTAGCTGAAATATTAGCTAAACTCCAAAATAGCCTAAAAAACCTTAATAAATGCCAAAATAGTCCACAAAGCTAGCAGAATGCCATCATAGCTTTCACCTTTACTACCCTCTGACTCCATATAATATAAAGTAATGACTAATCAACTATTTAATTAGTCTTCAACTATTTTAATAGTCATTTATTCATCGAGTAATCGTGGCTAAACCACACCTTAGAGTGTTGTACCTTAGATACTTTACCATAAATCCCTCATTATAAACACAAATGCCTTCTGTTTAAAATAATAAAAAAAAAGAAATGCATTTTTAAAAATTCTTCTTTCATTTTGGTCTAACAAAAAACAAAAAAATGTAAATCTTAATCTTTTTCAAGCTAAGTCTCTTCCTTTCTCCTGCTGGGGATTTCTTCATGGAAGACATCTCTGTTGTGTAATTATCGATCCAAATTCTCTTTGAAGTGGCAGATGGATGTTACATCACAATGTAGCGGAGGAAAAGAAAAAAGCTTTTAAAGTCAGTTAGCCTTAGCTCCTTTTCATTCACGTAAACATGTTTGTCTTTGTTGCAGCAGCGTGTGGCAGATCGCCCGTCTGTGTGGGTCAGGGAGAAGTCTGGACCGTCTTGGTGTTTTGGAGCTGGACGCCTGCTGTCCCTGTCACCTGGTATGTCCTGGTGGTGGTGTTCATTCAGTCCTCACATTCTGCTTTTCATCGCCACACGCACTGCTCTGTGATGTCACCGATTCCTAGCTCCATGGCAACAGCGAGCGGGGAGGCGAGAGAGAAGAAAAACAGATATTCCGTCATACGGGGGGGGGAAGAAGAAAATGTTATAAATAGGTCCTGATGTTTCTACGTGTCCAACGGCGGCATTGGGTGGGTCTGGAGCGACTCGTGTGCACAATAAACGGCGAGGTGCTTCGATGGGGACATTGTGTCACTGTCAAGTGGTAATTTTCAGGGTGACGCCAGTCATATACGTGGCCTTTGGGAGAAACTTCTGGTCAGAAATAGGCTGGTTATTTTAGAGCTTTATCAGTGTGATAAGTGGAGCAGAAAGCACCAGGAGATGAAAGGGCTAAAAGTGACTCGCACATGGCGTGGAGGTTCTTAATCAGTCCTTTTGTTTAATAGCTTTCTTCTTCTGAATCATTCCTTTATCTCCATCCATGTGATTTGCTTTAATTCCTTCCAGCAGTCTGATTTGTTCTGCCTCGTGCTCGCTTTCTGAGATCCTTTTTTTTTTTTTTTTTTACATATGCAAGTCGGACTCATCAATCCACCCGTCATCTGGGTGTGCGATTTTGTCTAAAGCTGCTGCAGCGGTACAGAAACAGCCCCATCAGCTGCACGCTTTCCCCACCTTCAGAGCTTTCGGTTCCTCGACTCACTCGAGAACAGTCCGGCTAAAAGAATGGACTCTTTTCAGCTGCAACTCACTGAAGTGGCGTTAAAAATCAGGAGTCATGTGGTTTCAAAAGCAGAGGCACACATTTCCTTTTGAAAATATGAAGTGCGCTTTTGTGTTCTCTAAGATTAAACCACAAACATTAGATTAAATCAAGCTCTTTTTTTTAGATATTTGGTGTTTTCTCATTTCAAGGAATTGATCATAAAAAAACCAAGAGTGGGAGTCCAAGTATTCCAAATATTCTGTTGGTATCTTAGGAAAAATCCTGCAAATCTTAGAACACAAACACCCAAAAATACATGTTGGAAGATAATAAAATGAAGACACAAAAATAGAAATAGTCAAGAAAATACCTGAAAAGCAGGAAAATAATGAAGTGAAGCTTTTCTCTCCATTTACTAATGCAGTAAAATTTCAAACTGCTGCAATACTTAAATCAATTCAAACACAGCAGTTTATTAAAAAACATAAAAGAAGCTAATAGAGAAAGCAATAACTCAAATCTTCTGTAAAAGTAACATTATTATATAAGTGGTGATTTGTAGCTTAAGGAGAAAAACACTCAAACCGATTTCTACAGAGACGCCAGAAGGGAAAAGATTCTTGATCTATATTTGTTTTCTTTGTGGCATTTTCCAATGAACTTCTCTTCTCGTGCCGTAAGATAATTTAGATCATTCTTTCTGCTAAAATTACCTATCCGCATGATATTTTACCTCATACATTTTGGCCATTGCTCGCATTTTTCTCACGGATTCCCAAACCAATAATTATTTACTCAAAGGGATTCTTAACATGTTTTTGTAGCAATTCTCTCATACTGAAAGTGCTTTTTTGATTTTCCTTTAATTCAAATTGTGTTAAATCACGAGCAGACAAAATCCTCATCTTCTCCACTCCAATTCTGATACATCCACTTACAGACAAATAGATCCATTATCGTCTTTATTTTCCTCGTCTGAGCTGCCATCTAGATCCAAACTGTGCGGTTGGTTATCTCTAATTTAGCTCAGCTATAATAGCTACTGTTAGTTTGGGCTTGTGAGCTGCTAAAAGCTAGCCGGAGAGAGTGTAAACTAACAAAAAGTGCTCTTTGGAAATTAGCTGGAGGGGTAGAAAACAGGTTTTTTGGATTTGGGCTAAAAGCTGCATAGCCTAATCATAAGTAAAAGACCAATGGGAACAATTTTACAATAGAAAAAATGTAGTTGGAGAGGGACTTTTAATAAATTACTGAAAATAATAAATAATAATACGCAAGTATTAAAACTAATGTTTGAAATAATAATTTGCTGATCTATTAGAACACATCTACATTTAGACAAAGAGAAGCAGTAGAACCTCCAGCTCAGGTTCTGGCTTTTATGGTTTAGGATATTATGGTATTTTTGTTTTCACTAGCTTTACATCTGAACGCTCAGGTATTATTGTCATGCATTTGGCCTCCAAATCCAGTTTGTTTGGTTTGTTTTGTGCTCAGGCACGTTTTAGCGTTGTTGCCAATTAGCAACCCTTCAGAACGCCCCCGTGACAATTAAAAAAAGGAAAGAAAAAGATGAATGGCAAAGAGCAACTCTTTTTTGTTCTTTTTTCATCGGAGGCTTTATGTGACTGTTATGTACAAATATAGACTGCATTAAGTCCACCTACAGCTGCATCATTAACCTGTTAACCCCGGAGCTTCAGCTAGTGTTGACATTCTCTCTACTACTGTGACTCTTGCACTATTCCAGTGGATTCTGTGTGCTGTTATGTAACACTTGTTAAGTGTTGTATATCTGTGTGTTATTTTAGTTTCTGGTGTTAAAGGGTTAAACAGTATTAGCATAAAACCCTATAAAACAAAAAACAGCATCAAAAAATGCTTTAAAGACCCACTCCAACTATATATTTTTTGTTGTTTTAATATCTTTCTTGACACTCTCTTGTGCTAGCTTACAGCTTCTCACACGCCCAAGCTAACATTAGCGTAGCAAAACAACAGCGTGCAATATCGGAGCTATCCATCCATACAGTTTGAGCCAGATTCCAGCTAAGACAAAGAAAATTAAGACGCTAACAGATCTATTTGTCTTCAAGTGGATGCTTCAGAATTGGAGCTTAAAAGAAAGACTTTGTCACACCAATTTTAGTATCTACGTCATTAATCTGAGCCTTTTCTAGCCTCAGGTTTTCATCTGCTCCTGATATGAAGTAAGAAACGCAGTTTTAACCGATGAGAGAAACGCGACAAAAACATCCTAAAAACACAAAAATAGACTATTATCACTGGAGTGGGTGTTTGAAAAAATAATTATCCCTGAACTTTTGGTCATTTTAGGCAAAATTTCCCTACTTTTCAAAAAAAGTCATAAGAACAGATCCCAGGTTCAAGGTATATTTAGGCTAATCTACTCCCACTGTTTTAAAAATTAAGATAGGAGCTTTATATGTGGTTTTATGTATGTTTGGTGACTGTGGAACACCCCCCCCCCACCAAAAAAAAAAGAAGTTAACTAAGGAAGTGAGATTATAAATGTCACTCCACCCCAATCGCTTTCAAGCAACTAATCAAAAACATAACCACAACAGGGTGGGACTCCTAAGTTTTTTTTATCTATTTATATACAAATATATATATATATATATATATATATATTTTTGCATTAATAATGTGAAATGAACTAATTCCAATGTTTGATAGGACACGACTTAAAAAGAGTTTTTCAATAATCACAGGATTGTACTAGTGAATTAAAAACATTAGCATGTTTGTTCTCACTGTCTTCACACACAGTTGGAATCATTTCAAATATATGACAAAATGTTTGAAAGCAGGAGATTTACTCTGTCAGCCAACCACGCGTCTTTGTGCAGAAATCCGTCTCACGTGGCTTTTTGGCCCGCGCTATAAAGGCCATTCTCCATTTTAAAAAGAGGTCAGTCTCACTCTTTTCTACAGAATTCCAGTGAGAGCAGCCCTGCAGCTGAGAACGTTTGGAATTAAACCGTATTCCCACTTTCTGCGGAGAAAGTCCCATCTCTTACTTCTTTTTTTTTTTTTCTCCAGAAGAGTGGATGACGCACAAACGACAGCAAAATTACCTTTCCAGACATAACTTCCAATGTCATGCTAGCGTTCCTAAAATAGCTGACGTCGTGTTCACTATTATTTGCAAGTTTTAAACATATCTGTGGCTCATTTTTCAACGTAAATATAAAGTAACAGTGCAGGAAATAGCAGCTCGTGACCGGTCAATTATTTCTGCTCTGAGGTGTCAGTGATGATGTTGTGACGCCTCACAGCAGGAAGCTTCTCCATTGGCTCTCTGGCTTTCTCCCAAATCCTTGTTAGATGAATTAGTGACTCACATCATCTGGTTTTTGCTGCTTCCCTTCTTACTCCAAACAGAGGGATGGAAAATGGATGATGAGGAGGAGTTTTTTCCATAAAGTAGAACTCAAAGAACTATGATCTTAAGTTAATAGATCGGTGGTGTTTTTGAGTAACTCTCCTCTCCTTGGTGGATCCCCTCCTCCACTGACTCAGCCTGCATGTGGGCAGCAGCCTTCTGCTGCTCCCAGAGAATGAATCACTCCTCATTCATAAGATTATAGCCAGCAATTACTGTTTTCTCCTGCCACTTTGTAATTAAGAGCGCACTCGCGTTTGTGAGCGTGTCACTCCGCCGCAGGAACATCTCTGAAAATTACCTGCAGCGGCTCCCCTCCATCAAAATGGAGCTTTCTATTCTTTTTTTTTTATGTTCTTCCTCTCAAAGGGTGGACGCATATAGTAAATATGCTAATGAAGCGCTGCAGCTGAATCCTCATACGCTTATGAAGCCCAAACCTTGACAGTTACAGTCGCTAATAGGGCTGCCACAAACGATTATTTTAATAGTCGACTAATCACCGATTATTTTTTCCGATTAGTCGACTAATCGGTTCATGGGCAAAGTGGATGTAAAGATGCTGAAGTTGATAATCAGCAAAAATATTAGTTAAATGCCAAATTAGCTAAAAAATAAAAAGAGCCAAAGTTAACCAAAAATAGCTAGCATGCTGCTGAAATATTAGCTAAACTCCAAATTAGCCTTAAAAAAACAGAAAAATCCTAAATTAGCCAAAACAGCTAGCATATAGCTGAAATATAAGCTAAACTCAAAAGTTGCCTAAAAAACGTAAAAAAGCTAAAGTTAGCCAAAATAGCTAGCATGCTGCTGAAATATTAGCTAAACTCCAAAATAGCCTAAAAAAACGTAAAAAAGCGTAAGTTAACCAAAATAGCTAGCATGCTGCTGAAATATTAGCTAAATTCCAAATAAGCCTTAAAAAAACGGAAAAATCCTAAATTAGCCAAAACAGCTAGCATATAGCTGAAATGTAAGCTAAAGTCAAAAATTGCCTAAAAAAGCTTAAGTTAGCCCAAACAGCTAGCTTTTAGATTAAGTATTAGCTAAAATCCAAAATAGCCTAAAAAAACCTTAATAAATGCCAAGATATTCCAAAAAGCTAGCAGAATGCTATTATAACTTTCAACTTTACTACAATCTGACTTCATACAATATAAAGTAACGACTAATCGACTATTAAATTAGTCGTCGATTATTTTAATAGTCGATTAGTCGTCGATTAGTCGACTAATCGTGACAGCCCTAGTCGCTAATGGAACACATAGAGGGGTCTCGCCGAGTTCACACCAGCAGTCCTGTGATGCTCCTCCCATTGGAATCTGATGCTCAAATACAATGAGGAGAAACTCTCGGAGACAAATGACTGCACCGATTGGAGCAATAATTATCAGCCGGTCTGTGTTTTCTCTGATCATTTCTCTGCTCTGCATGTTTTGTTCTGTAAAGCTGTTTTTTAAATAGATTATTTATGACTGCAGAAGCAGCTTGTGACCTAAGTGGGAACAAACAGAAAGCATCAATACCTCCATTAGTGTCCACATTACAGCTCTGGATTAGGGCTGCCACAAACGATTATTTTAATAGTCGACTAATCATCGATTAATTTTTCCGATTAGTCGACTAATCGGATCATGGACAAAGTGAATGTAAAGAAAATCTGAAATATGATTAGCTTTAAAACAAAAAAATCCTAAATAAGCTAAAATCGCTAGCATATAGCTGAAATATTAGCT
This sequence comes from Oryzias javanicus, assembly GCA_003999625.1. Taxonomy (NCBI): domain Eukaryota; kingdom Metazoa; phylum Chordata; class Actinopteri; order Beloniformes; family Adrianichthyidae; genus Oryzias; species Oryzias javanicus. The sequence continues at coordinate 18,331,713 of CM012459.1, forward strand.
AAACTCCAAATTAGTCTAAAAAACTGTAAAAATTCCAAATTAGCCAAAATAGCTAGCATGTAGCTGAAGACATAGCACAACTCCAAATTAGCCTAAAAAACTGTAAAAATCCCAAATTAGCCAAAATAGCTAACATATAGCTGAAATATTAGCTAAACTCCAAATTAGCCTAAAAAACTGTAAAAAAAAAATCCAAATTAGCCAAAATAGCTAACATATAGCTGAAATATTAGCTAAACTCCAAATTAGCCTAAAAAACTGTAAAAAAAAAATCCAAATTAGCTAAAATAGTGAAATATTAGCTAAACTCCAAATTAGCCCTAAAAAAACTGTAAAAATTCCAAATTAGCCAAAATAGGAAGCATGTAGCTGGAATAATAGAAAAACTCCAAATTAGCCTAAAAAACTGTAAACATTTAGAATTAGCTAGCTATAATGTAAATGAAATATTAGCTAAACTCCAAATTTGCCTACAAAACTGAAAAAATCCTAAATTAGCCAAAAGAGCTAATATGTAGCTGAAATATTATCTTAATTCCAAATTAGCCTAAAAAACTGAAAAAGCCTAAATTAGCCAAAATAGCTAGCATGAAGCTAAAATATTTGCTAAACTCCAAAATAGCCTGAAAACCCTTAATAAATGCCAAAATAGTCTAAAAAGCTAGCAGAATGTCATTATAACTTTCAACTTCACTACAGCCTGACTCCATATATTATAAAGTAACGACTAATCGACTATTAAATTAGTTGTCGACTATTTTAATAGTCGATTAGTCATCGATTAGTCGACTAATCGTGGCAGCCCTACTCTGGATTAACAAATGTAAACACTAATTTAATTTTTATTTTTTCATTTATTTTAATTTTAATTTAGTTTATTTTATTCTTAATTTTTTTTAATTGTTTTTATTTTATTTTAATTTTTAAATATTTTTATTATTTTGTATTTTATTTATTTGGTTTTAATTCATTTTTATTTTATTTATTTATTATTTTTTTATGATTATGTATTCTATTAGTTTGATTTGTTTTTAATATTTTGTTATTATTTGACATAAAATACAGTCACCGAATGCTTCCCATCGTTACAATCTGTCAACTTTAGCTGACACCATCACTGACCACCATCCTCCTGCTGTCTTTACTTGTACCTCCCTCTACAGATGAAACAGCAGAACTGGAGCTGCATAGTTTACAGTAGTTACAATCACTGTCATCACCGTGAAGCTGTAAAATATGGATATTATGTCTGCCGCTTATCACTTTAGTCTGGTTGTGTTCATTTGTGACACTCCTATCAGCTTCTTTAGCGATCTCTAACCAGATCTCACCATAATTTAACCCGGCGTCAGCACCAGCTGTGTTTACAGAGATGCAAATGGATCAACGCAACACTTTAAACTGCATTAATGTGAATTATTTCACAGCTTTTTTTGTGTTTTGACATAAAAATATGTCGCGCCTAAATTAAGATTCTGCTTCTTCTTTTATTTTAAATAATACAATTAATTCTCTTAGAAGTCTCTCAGGATATATTTGTATTTGTAAGAAGAGATTTTTTCTAATCATGGAATACAGAGATACTCAAAAGAGATTACACAATAACTTTGCTTTTGATCCAAATGCAGATTCAGGGATTGTTTTTGGAAATTTTGATGTGATAAAATCTTACATTTCTTGGCTAAAGATTTGTAGACATGCACCGATATTCTCTCTACTCATATCTCTAAACTTCTGTATGCTTCCTTATTTTTTATAATTTTATTCCAAATCAAAGTATTAAGTACTTTTTTATGCAAAGATTTGAAGTTTAGTATTTTTATCAGAGCCTCTTCTTTTAAAACTTGTTATTTTATGGCCACTACAAGTAAATTTATAGTTTTTTTCATTTGAACCCTTTTTAAACATATAAATGCTTGTTTTAAATGACTGAATCCCCTTTTAGTTGTAAAATATTTAGTTGTAGTTTCTTTGTTTTTAATTACTACATTTGTATGTATTAGTTGTAAATTAAGAGGCTGTAAATTCGTTCTTTTTGTAATGAATGAGGCACTGACCAAAGAGTGCTTTATAACTTGTGTTTGTACATGTGACAATGGCAGTTGAAGTAATTATTTTTGCTTTTTATACCAGATTTTCATCATTGTGTTTTTTCAAACATGCCTTCACAAAAACGTCTTATTATTGCAAAGATAACAACACTTTATGGATCATTTGTGAGTCTTGCTGATGACTGTTTATGAAAAGCTGCCCTGTCATTACCCGGCACTCTGAGTGGTGACGGTAAAGACTCGTTACCGTGGAAACGACTCATCAACCAAGGCCGTGGTGTATGTTCTCTGGCCGGCCCCACCTGTTTCACAATCATAATTTCATCATCTCAAAAGCCAGACCCCCGCCAGCGCTGTTTTTGGAGAACCCAGCAGGGAGAGGCAGAGCAAATCAAAAGATGTTGCTCTTCAGTCATTTGAAAAAAAACAAAAAAACGCTGAGGCGTTGAGCCGCTGTTCGCCATACGCCCCCCAGTGTGACTGTTCAGTAGTCTCTGTGTGTCTAATCAAAGATTAATTTCACTGCCCTTTTTTATTCATGTTATTGCAGTGACAAAAAAAATGTTTTAGTAACAAATACACATTTAGCTTAGTGTAAAAAAAAAGTAAAATAAAGCTTAAACCGGTTCTTAAGTCTTTAAAAAAATGTATGAGTTTCATAATGATTAAAAACTTTAAAAAAAATCTGGAAAAATGTTTCAAAGGTAAAATATGTTGCTTAAATATTTCTGTGCCTTTTTGGAGTAAATTACCAAGAGTGTAACAGTGGCACCTAGTGTCTAAAGAGGGTACTGCAGCCCCTCCAAAGTAAAAGCACATTACAAAATCAATTAAATAGATAGAACTTTGATTTATCTCATGACAAGGAACTATTTGCTCTTTTGTTAACAGTAATAATATTTTCAAAATTAGATATTTTTCTAAATGATATTTACAGCTAGCTGAGGTGAGTTAACAGTTGTAAAGCTGCATAGAACAACACAATAACTGACCAGCCAGGGAAGCCACAATGTAATCATCACACTTGCTGTATGCAGTGGATTGTAGGGGTTGCTGGAGCCTGTCTCAGCTATCGTAGGATGAAGTCAGGGAGAACACATTCTAAACAGGCTACCAGTCTAAGAAACAAGCGTAAAACTAAAGGTGAGGCCTCCCTTCACCCCCGTGGGCATTGGCTGTGGAGCGGCCTGTCTGAGGAAGTGACAACCTGCTCGTGTTTTTTCAGTTTTGGACTTCCGTATGTTGCTGTTGCTCCCTGTTTACTTTTTTTTAGAGTTTGAATTGATTCCATGGGCTGTTACTTTTGTTACTCTTTGTTTAATGTGCACGTGTGCTAGATTATTGTTATTAATTTTTCTTTGTTTTCATGTCAAGCACTTTGAAGGGATATGTGACAGGCAAAAAGGTAAATACAGAGACAGACGAGCATCTTTTTAAACCGTCTTGAATTAGAATTGTGGCATTTGAACTAATTTAATTGAAATTACTCATCTAAGTGGCTTCATCGGTCATTCATTTGCTTGGATGAATACGTTTCAATGAAAACGACTTTAGGTCCAGAAGCCATAATTCAACTACAAGCCAATATCATCTAAATAAACCAGAACCTTCATCAACATTGTTTTTTTGACTGTATAATGAAACTACAGTGAAAACATACAACCTAAACACAGGAAGAAAGATTTGAAGCAGGCTCTTTTCACTGTGTGGCAGAAGTACTAACCACCACGCAACTATAGTAAAATATTTTTTTTATGGCCAAATATTTATTATATCGACAAAGCTGATATGAAAAGCTGGTTTTCTTCACACCAAATGTTGATTTGCATTTTGCATTTTTGGTCAAAGAGTTATCTATGTGCCTCCGGCAACATTTGTAGTGTTAAAAGTTATCAAGTTGGGAGTACTACGGTTGGTGACTCTGCCCCTCCCACTCTCCACATATCTGCAGTTTAGTTTATGCTGAAAAATAAAAAGTGGAGCAAAATTTTAGCATCTTTTCTTTTTGTCTTGAATGTATACAACGGTGCAATTAACTCTTGCTCGGAATAAAAATATTTTTATTGAAAATGTTATTGAAATCAACAAGCTCCAGTATTCTTCAGCTCCACATTTGCATGTTCTCAGACTGTACTACAGGTGTCTCGTAGCACCCCGGGGCTGATCAGATTTCCTCTGACCATTAAATATTCAAACAGTCTCCTAACAAGTTGTCACAGTTTAAGCTATTCAAAATACTGGCAGTTGTTTTTTTTCCTAAATATCCTATAACTCATTTCTTCTTTTTTGGATTGCTAATTTGCATATCTTGTTAGCAGTCCAACCCTGTCAGAAAACATATTTCTCAGAGTTCCATCTCTGTATGCAACAGAGTGTCTTTGCTTTAAGCAGGGCAATGCTTTAGTGTTCAAACAGTGGAGCCCTGAATAAGTGAAAGCGTGTCCCTGGGTTGTTTACTGTAGTGGAAGTCAGACAAGCTGCAGCCTTAAGTATCGATCCGTGCGGTGGGTCCCGTTTGTTTTTCTGTTCCGCCCCCCCAAATTCATGTTTGGAAACAAGTGTCTGTCATCCGCCGATGCGTGGGATCATGTCTGACCATCTCGACGCATAAAACGGTCGCCCTCGGCTCATGTCAGACAGAGAAACTGATTCTGAGTCTCATCACGGGGATGCCCACAGGCAGCTGCCGGGGAAGAGAGCACTGGTGCTGTGAGGATGGTGTGTGGGGGGGGTGTTGTTTCACTGCACTGAACACATCTAAGAGAATAAGAAATAAATGACGATGTGAACTATTCTCCGACACACTCCAGTAATTATGAAATCACAAGTGGATTAAACTGCGGGCCACCCGGGGGGTGATATAGCTGTGAAGTTTATTTTCAATCATTTGGGTGATCGATCACTGTCGCTGCTTGAGAGGAGGACGATCAATAACAGAAACTAACTAAAGCAGTGGAGGTGAGAAGAAGTCCCTGAATCGATTAGGCAGTAAGTCATCTCCAGCTGCTGATGTGGGAATGACAAATTCAGCACCAGTTACTTTTGGACAGTCTGCCTTTTGCCCAAATAGTCAGAAATTAGGAGAATACATTTACTCATGCAGTTAATTATGACTTTCAGGCAAAAATGTCCTTTTTTCTGTTGGAATCTGCTATTTTTATCACTTAAACTTATTTTTTATATGCCCTCGTGCTCAAACAGAAATGAATTTTCCTTATTCATTCTTCTAACAGCAGATGGCAGCACAGCTGCTTGGATTTATGTAAAGCTCTCAGATATTTTCTGGCTCCAAAAAGCTAACTGCTTTAGGTGCTCCTTCATTTTTAAATCTTGAATAAAAATAAAGATAATACAATAAATGATTTGGTCCCTGGGTATGAGAACTAGACTGGAGCCCCCCCTACCCCATGGCGTTCCAAATAGGAAGTGCCCGCTGGTTCCAAGAAGCAAAAATCCCATTGATTTATATTGAGGAGTAAACAGCTGTTACTCATTCACTCTATTTTTTTCGTGATATTTTTTTTCTGTAGATCAATTTATTTAAGTTATAAATTGGCCAATCAGACACCTGACACCTGACCACGTATGTGGTCTCGTGTCAAATATTCAAAACGTTTAACAGATTTGCCCCTTTCGAGGTCACGTCTGATTGGTGAAAGTGGTTGCCCTATCTCAATAGCTCTCAGCGCTCAGAGCCACTCCTGGCGCATATGCTCTCATTTTATCAACAAAACTCACACTACTGAGAGCTAGGAGATAATATTATGGGATAAAATGAATCCACCATGTCAAAATGCCCTCGGATTCTTAATTTATGATATAGAATGGTATTAAAGCGGCCCCCAGGTCACAGTTCACTTGTGTGGGTCGTGACCCACGAGATATGGTCGTGACCCACGAGATTTGGTCATGGCCCACGAGGTCTGAGTCGCCACAAGACTTTAGTCGGGACCCACAAAATTTGAGTCGTGACCCTCGCGATTTGGTCGTGACCCATGAGATTTGAGTTGGGACCCAAGAAATTTGAGTCTTGACCACAAGATTTGGGTTGTGACCCACAAGATTTAAGTCATTACCCACGAGATTTGGTTGTGACCCTCAAGATCTGAGTCGTGACCCACGAGATCTGAGTCGCAACCCACAAGATTTGATTCGCTACCACAAGATTTGGGTCGTAACCCACAAGATTTAAGTCAATACCCACACAATTTGGTCGTGACCCACAAGATCTGAGTCGTGACCCACAAGATTTGAGTCGCGACCCACAAGATTGAAGTCACCACCCATGAGATTTGGTCATGACCCACGAGATCTGAGTTGTGACCCACAAGATCTGAATCGCAACCCACGAGATTTGGTCGTGCCCACAAGATTTGCGACGCGACCTACAAAATTTCAGTCGCGTCCATAACATCAGGGTTGTGACCCACAAGATATATGTCACTACCCACGAAATTTGGTCGTGACCCACAAGATTTGAGTCACCACCCATGAGATTTCGTCATGACCCACGAGATCTGAGTTGCGACCCACAAGATCTGAGTTGTGACCCACAAGATCTGAATCGCAACCCACGAGATTTGGTCGTGCCCACAAGATTTGAGACGCGACCTACGAAATTTCAGTCGCGACCATAACATCAGGGTTGTGACCCACAAGATCTGAGTTGTGACCCACAAGATCTGAATCGCAACCCACGAGATTTGGTCGTGCCCACAAGATTTACGACGCGACCTACAAAATTTCAGTCGCGTCCATAACATCAGGGTTGTGACCCACAAGATATATGTCACTACCCACGAAATTTGGTCGTGACCCACAAGATTTGAGTCACCACCCATGAGATTTCGTCATGACCCACAAGATCTGAGTTGTGACCCACAAGATCTGAATCGCAACCCACGAGATTTGGTCGTGCCCACAAGATTTGAGACGCGACCTACGAAATTTCAGTCGCGACCATAACATCAGGGTTGTGACCCACAAGATCTGAGTTGTGACCCACAAGATCTGAATCGCAACCCACGAGATTTGGTCGTGCCCACAAGATTTACGACGCGACCTACAAAATTTCAGTCGCGTCCATAACATCAGGGTTGTGACCCACAAGATATATGTCACTACCCACGAAATTTGGTCGTGACCCACGAGATCTGAGTCACCACCCATGAGATTTCGTCATGACCCACGAGATCTGAGTTGCGACCCACAAGATCTGAATCGCAACCAATGAGATTTGGTCGTGCCCACAAGATTTGAGACGCGACCTACGAAATTTCAGTCGCGACCATAACATCAGGGTTGTGACCCACAAGATATAAGTCACTACCCACGAAATTTGGTCGTGACCCATTATAGTCCATTTTGCATTTAAGACAATAAATGTGAATTCTTTTTACAGAGAAACTATTTTTTTAATTGTTACTTTTTATTTTAAACAACAAAACCAAATATCTATGGGACATAACATCTTCAAACATTTCACACTTTTAGACTGTTTTGTTCTTTGTGGGTAAATCAAAGTGTGTCATTAATTTATTCATGTAGATGCTGTGAAAAAAAGTTATCATTTGTTTAGTGCTCAAAGAACATATTGTGATTCAATCAATTGTAATTGACCCAACTGGATAGAATCAAGCTTGTGATTCAAGCTTGTGGATGTCTTGTTTGCATCTCATGTACGTAAAAAGGCGAAGACACAACAGCTAGAGATTATTTACATCCTGATTGATTTCCTAAATTTTTACCAACATAACCTTATTTGTATATGTGTTTTTTAACCGATACTGCCGTTACTCTCGATTTTTCAGTCTGTATTTGTTAAATCCCCACATTTTTTTTGTACTCTCAAATACTTTTTCCAAAAAGTTCTGTTTTAATTTCACTTCTCATTCAGTGCAGTAGTTTTGTTTTGTACCTCCAAACAGCAGTAGATAACCTTAGTGTCGCCACATAAATCATCTAGTAAAATAAAGCTAGCAAGTCAATTGATTTCCACTTGATTCTTTTATTCGGCCCTCATAGGTCAGAGAAAGTAAAAGCCTCCAATCTCTTTGTCGGCAGAGTTTTCATGCTTCAGAGGAGTTTGACAGGAACACACACCCTCTTCATTTAAAAACTTTACTCACACACATAAATCACCAACATGCTATCGCACACGTAGTTCTTTGCTTCTACAATGCGCTGCTCGCTGATCGCTCTATTTGATAATCTGTCTCAGGCGGTAATGGCTTTGTGATTGTCCAGATTTACTCGTTTAAACAATAGGAATTGAACACTGCCTTCCTTCTACTGGCCCACGAGTGCCAACTGGAGAATGAATAACTACCACATATTTCATTGTAAACATCAATCCGCTCAAACTGCAGTCCAACATGGATTTGACTGCATTTCCTTCCTTATTTTCATTGGGGTTCAAGCAAATATGACCATTTTAAAGCTTGATTTCTACTGTTTGAGTTTATCTGTGGACAAACTGGGTTCAAATAATTAACAATCACCATGCAATTTACCTTTAACCCCCCAAAAAGTTGATGAAATCGATTAATCGATTTGAATCAATCTAAGCTTAATAAACCAATGATCAATCCATAAAAGTAGAACTCTATCTAATGCATAAAGCAAAAGTCTGCTAGCTTGATGCTAACGTATAATGGGATTTCCCTTAGGACGGCTAATGCTAACGCTCGGTCAACCCAGTCCTACATTGCTGACTAAATGAACATCTTTTTAAACTCACAGGTGTGAATTTTCCAAACTCTTTTAAGGAAAGTTTTTTAAAGTAACCATTTGTGGTCTAATGCGCTGTTTTTGCTCATATTTTCTTCTTCATAAATAAGGTATAATGCTATAGCGTGATCGCCACCTAGTGGCTAAACTGAGACTCCCTCCAGAAGAGGCCGAACAATTGTTGGAGCTTCTCTGTTTGAAATCCATGTAACACTGCATTGTATTTACAATCTCATTATAATTTCACTAATACATTTTATGTTATGTGAACTGTATCAGATTAACATGAATATCTTAAAAACATATATAAATATATAGATTATGAATGTATTTCAAAACAAATTAGTTTAAATGTGTAAAGTCAAAACTGAATTGAGAAAATCGAGAGAATGAAAAGAAATATTGGAATCATGCGAATGCATGCAGAGATAAACATCTATGACTTTAAAAGCAAAAATATGATTGTGATTGGAAGAGAAGGAGAAGCGGGCAGTTTAGCTATTGGTTAAATTCAATTCAATTCAATTCAATTTTATTTATATAGCCCAAAATCACAAAGAATTTTGCCTCATTGGGCTTCATGCAGGTAATTTTACAGCTGCAAAAAATAGTCATGAAACATGAAAGAAAGATCACAAAAGACTAAACCGACTAAATAAACTGGATATCCCTGCTCTTAGACCCTCCCTCTCGGTAAGGGAAAAACTCCCAAAAAAAACTGAATCAGGAAAAAAACGAAGAAACCTTAGGGATTCCCACATGAGGGAGAGATCCCATCCCAGGACGAACAGGCGATACCAGAACTGGTAAGGGTTCAGAGTGAAGGCTTCATTGATGAGCGGCGCAAAGAATAACATAACAACCCAAGCCAATCTTGTCTGGTTGGTTGGCTGACTCTGCTTTATTTGGGGTTAGTTTTCTTGGAAATCTTCCAGTATTTTGGTTTTGAAAACAAATTTGGTTTATTATATAATTTTTTTTTAATTTAAATGTTAAATTTGTTAAAGCACAAAATATTGGTTGATGTGATTTAATTTGCTGTCTTTAACCAACATTACCTTACATTTTCTTATACTATATGGTTAGACTAAAGCCATACTGTTACCTTTGAAGTACAAAGGAGCTCATAATTATTTGGCGAAATTGATCAAAACTATAATATTTAAAGTAATGTCCTTAAAACCTTAAATGTTAAACAAATCTTTATGGATTCAGCTGCATTTTCTTTTTCCAAATTTGGGTTTCCAGAGTGAAGTCAAAAGCCCTCATTAACAAAAAGGTTTCAGGTTTTACAGAGAGAAAAGTTGTAGGGCGAAAGGATGAAGTACTCATGGCTCCCAGCAATAATTCTTACCTCAAAGCCATTTATGACAAAGTCTATGATGAGAAAAATTCAGTTTGAAGGTCTGCCCTTCAACGAGAAGCCAGAAGCCCAGGACGTGGGCTGAATTTTGATGCTGAGGAGACTTCATGAGAGGAAAGACAATGATCGGCTTTACCAATCACGAGTCAGTTCACACTTCAAAACACGATATCTTCCACTGACTTTAAGCAGACCCTCGATGCTTTTATCTCATCTTTAAACCACTCTGGCTCTCACTACCTAAGAGGCTTTCATAGTTGATGCTCATCAAGAATTCAGCAGTCTTTTGTTTCAACTGCCTCCATTTATCCTACATTATATTACCCTGTAAATGGGGTAAAGTGGCATTCTGTAATTATTAATTCGAGTTTCACTGGACACTACTGTTTTATACATGACGAGACTTAAGACACTAAAATAAGACGAGAACACAAGATGAAAGTAATTTCTGCCATGAAATTAACTGAAAAGTGGAAAATTATATTTGAATACATTCTTGTATTGACCCATAAAGGCTGAGTCAAATGCTGCTCGGTTTTTAAGCCTCCAGTCTAACACCAATCTCTGAGTGCTACATTTTCAGTTTCTCCTAATAGCAGGTGGAGTGGGTGGAGCTAACCACTACTTTTTAATCATTTTACATGTAGTTCTGCATTATTTCACGACTTACCATTCATTCATGGTCAAACACTTTTGAGGTTAGAGTTTTGAAGCTTACACCAAGTGCTGTAAAAGGAAATGCTGCAGATTATTCACGTGTAATCTGGGTTTGTGATGTCAGATCTGAACTGCTCTCTTGATTTTCAATTTTTAAAGCTAAGCAGTCCCAAGAAAATCCAGAACGCTGTGTCGCACAGGCTTGTGACTTTGTTGCATGCATGCATTTTTCTTTTACATGTTCTCTTTGAGGCCTAGTTCATATGCACCCATACAGGGGTTTGCCCCATATAATATGGTGGCTTTTTTGGGTTGGCCGGGCCCGTGGAGCGTCAGTAGCTGTTTCCATTTCACACAAACTTTATCAAACTTCTAGAGAACTTTATGAAAAAAGAACAATTTTATTCAACACAAAGAACACAGACTTTGATTGACAGCAGATGCGGTTGAATAAGATGTCAGTGTCTTATTCAATCCATGGAGCGGTAAGCTACATGGGATCGGCTACAGATGAAGAGATTTTGGAAAATCTTGATTGGTCCTTTTACAGAGGAACTGTAGATCTGATTCCACATGATGAACTGTGTGATGCTCTTGTCCGGTTGTGGTCACGTGACTCATTTAATTAGAAAAAAGTTTTTCCATTGCAGTTTTTGATACACTTTAAAAATCCCCTCCTCCGAGTGCAAAAACAAGTTATTGATTAATTTTAGTTTTTTTTTAATTGTGGTGTTTCCATCAGGCAAATTTATTATCGCAAATCCAACTTGGAGAATTTCATAGTCAATGGAAACGCAGCTATAGAGAGTTGCAGCCGCATCGTAACCCTTGTGCTATCCTAGGTATGTTGGCATTGGGACGGGGTCATCTGGACCCCACTCCCAACAGCGCGCTGAACTTTTTTTTTTCAATTATTTTTGATTTTCACTGGTGTCCGTGGCAGACATGAAATCCTGTCCATCTTCATTTATATTTGTCATGAGATGAATCACACATCAATGTAAGGCTTGGGTCATCTGGACCCCATAAGACTGAGGTCTTTGAGGCTCGTACGACCACCTAAGGTAACGTAGTTGAATATGGAAACGTACGATTGTAGTGCGTGTGTTAGGTGTAGGGCTGATGTTTGTTTCACATTCTTATGACCCTCCAGTGATACTGTTGTGCAGTGTAATTACGGCACACTCCAGTCATTTGTAAGGTGCAATGCTGGCCCTAACTGACCATGGATGAATGCCGCATGTATGGGGGGTGTCGGGTGATACGTAAGTGCTTGTAGGATGCCCACACTGATTCTCTAAATTCCCCATTTCTAACAGTCAAGCTGTATGTAAGGAATGCATCTTACATTTATCAGCTGATCAGGCTTCTAGTACAGCCTTCAGGATTGAGGGTCACAATGTCACTGGCAGCATGCCGGATAAAAAATATGTGCATTATTTGTATTTTGGCTTTTATGGGCACACCATGGGGTCTATGATTTTGCTTTTTCGTGCAAACCTCAAACAGGTTTGCCTGTTTGTTGACAGTTTGGATCCACCCGTAAGGACAGTTGTGATTAAAGTTTAAAGAGGCCATACCATAATTTTTCTTCAGCCTTTCACAGTAAACTATATCCATAGATATGATCATATATTACATTGGGAACACTAAAAAACTAATTATTTATTAAATATGATCCATTTCTGTGGGGGGTTTTAATACCTGGAAGTAAAACGACTCGATTTCTGAGCCTCCGCCTTTTGCTCCTTGTCGGTCCCACCCATTTCATGAAGTCATCCTTGAGCCGACCTCTTCAGCGTGAAAAAAAATATGTAAACAAAACTATAAGAAAGATGGATGCGCTGCGGTCTGCAAAATCTTGTCTGGATTTTCCCCTTTTTCAAACTTTTTATTTTCCTGATGGATTTTGAGCGTCTGTATGAAGGCCAGATTCAGACGCTACAGGTACACACGCTAAACAACACGTCGGTAGAATCGATGTGGATCACATTAGAAGTTGTTTTAATGAACATTTTGTCTGCAGATCACCGATCACCTAATTTCTAACGTGTTTACATCACGTGACTGTCAGCTACGGTGGCCGTTGTGGTTCAGATTTCTGCTCTGGGTTCGTTTCATATTCAGACTGAGGAATCTCAGAGTGAACAGAAGTTCAGTCCGATTGGAAACGAAGTGAGACTACATTGAAAAATGGGTCAGCGAGTGTTTCCTGGTACAGGAAGGTAGTTATCCCCTGCCAGGAGACAGATTCTGGCTACAGGGGAGAACTACATTGGTACCACAGCTCCACGGAGCTGTAGTCTGGGGGCGGGGCTTGCAGCACAGACTCTTCCTGGAGGGAGCTGTTGAGAACGATATGAAGTTACAACCGCTTGTTTTTGTGGGTATGGGAGGGGCTGCTGCAGACTGCAGGTTTTAGAGGATTACTCTTACATGCATGAATAGTTTAAAATCCCGCTTTGGGGGGTTTTTCTTATAGTGAGGAATGAACAGTAAAATGCATTTAAAACCTCAAAAAGTAAAATTTTCATGGTAGGGCCCCTTTAAGCAAAAACAGGTCAATTTTTCCCAAAAGGGGCACTGTAAATGTTTAGTCATGATTGAAGGTAGCTCAGCTAGCAGCTTAATAAACTTCTCGGGTAGATATTAGTATTTGTCATTTTTGATGTAACTTGAAAATCAAATAATCTTGTCTGCGGCAGGAAGTGGCTGAACTGATGTTTTTTTTTCGCCTTTTCCATCCTGAAAGCCCCTCTGAAAGCCTGACTGTTATGAATGTTCACTCCTGACGACAAACGCATCAGTAGATAATTAATTAGCGAGCGTCTGTGCTATCAGCCCACACAGAGAGGGGACGCACTGACAGTCAAGGGGTTCACATCCCTCATCTTCTCCTCAGAGGTTCAGTGAGTTGCATAATCACCTGCACACGCGGTCCTGCATGGGCTGTGGACGTAACTGGGATGTTCTCTGGAAGCCGCCATATCTCATCTCCACTTCACCTTGTCTGCTATTTCACCTTTTAGTTTTCACCGAAGAACAAACGTCCCTCAAAAAGCAAACCCCACTTGTTTTTGTTCTTTTTCTTTCATCTTTAATGGAGTCTCGGCTCATCCTGACCCCTTTTTGAAGGACCCGACACGGGAAGTTGCAGATTGTATTTTTATTCCTTTATTCCCTTGAGTTCTAGAGGAAAGGAGAAAGACCAAAATAGCTCAAAATGGATCCTGTATTTTGCACATGAATGTGTAAACATGCTGACCCATGGGCCACATGTAGTCGTGCTTTATTTCATGACTCATCCTTCATTTATGCTTACTTATTGTTGTGTTGACACATCATTTCCACTTATTTCTCTCAGTCTGCTATCATGTGTCAAGTCCTTTTTAATCAGCTCCAGTGTCATTTTCTTTTTCCAGGCTTGTGGAAATCTCTTTCCTTGGTTATAAATTTGATATTGTACAAATAGACCTGATCCTTCCTCAAATGTTATCTTTTAAAGGGTAAATGTTGACTTTAAGTATTCCAGCTCTTGGCTAAAAATAAAAAAGTGAAAGAATATTCCTCCACAAAATCCAGACACCCTCTAGCCAGTTTTGTCCTATAATGGCAGCAGGCACTAATGTTTACATGGATGTCATATTTAGAATAAAGGTCATATTCTTTGGAAAGAGTCATTTTTCTGAGCATATTCAGAATAAAAAAGCTTTAGCATTCAACGCCAGTAGCAACGTCTCATCCAAACCATTTAAAAAACGTACATATTTAATCACTTCATAAGTAGAGCCATATGTATCTTAGTTATTTATGTGCAGATCAAAAATAACAAAATAAACACTATAGTTAACAAAAGAAATCCTTGGAAAAAATGTAATTTTAACCCCTTCACTCCATACGTTAGTAATTCAGAACGTACCGTTTAATCCATGACTCAGGGGCGGTTCTACACTGAATGACTTCTTTTTCTAAATTGAGCCCCAGATGGTTTTGACGTTTCTGTCCATCTCTCCGGCATTTCGGCAGAATCGGCACTTGGCAATGAACTTCCCCGACAAAGGCTTCGACTAAACCAATTGTCTCTTACCCTTGGTGACCACATCGTTTTATAATCCATCTTTTATTTGGTCATTTCACATAGCCTACTCATTAACACAAATATCATTAATGTAATATATCTGGATTAAAATGTGTGTTACAGAATGTCATTGTAAGACTGACTTTTTTTTAAAGTTTCATAATGTAGATTCCGCCCCCCGGTTTTGTCCCCCTTACCTCCATTTAATTTGGTAGAGACCCGCAGTTGGAGCGATTTCCCTCACCCCTCCCCTTCTTTTTCACACACCTTTCCAATAGGGGCGCTTGCACCACCAGGGGGTGCCAACTCGCTTGTTTCAGGCCGTTCCAGACACCACACACACCATCGAGGTCCAGTTTTTTTTTCCAGCTGAGATCCCACCCCCTATGAACTGCCGCCCCGGGCTACTGTCCGCACTGCCCGTGCCTAAAACCGCTACTGCCATGACTTCACTTAATCTGTCATCACCTTGAACAGAAAAGTACAGAAGATTATTTTTTTATATACTGGTAATTAGAAATAAATCCATATAAGAAGTGGTCTGAATACAGAACAAATGCAACCATCAGAACTCCATTCGGAACCAATAAGTCGACTCGATCCGAACCAACGGACTTTCCCGGTCTGAAATACACCCATCACAGTTCATCAATTCTCCTCCACTGCCGACCACCAGAGGGAGCCATCGCCTGAGTTTTGACATCTTCCTCACTCTCCCATCAGTCTTTGCTCTCTAGTCTGGCACCAAGCAAGGCTCAGTGCGAAGTCTTGTTTTGTTGCATACATGCTGAGCGGTAGTTTTTCCCTGTTTCTCGTCTGCCAACCTCGCTCATGTGTTTGACTCCTACCTGGATTATGACTCAGCTCTGCCTTGCCCTTGTTCTTTACTCACGCCATTAAACCTTTGCATATGGATCCGTATGTCTCAGTATCTTCGTTAAAACACCCTTATATTCAGGTATATGAGAAAGGGAATGGGGACTTTTGGCTTTGATTATTGATTAAGTTTGGTAAAAGAGTCCTTCATTAACCACAGAATTAATCTTTACTAGGGGTGTCGGAAAAAATCGATTCACATTCGAATCTAGATTCTCATTTTTAACGATTCAGAATCGATTCAAAATTCCAAGAATCGATTCGCCCCCTCCCGCCATATTCCTGCATTAATATGTTTTATTTAATGGCTCGAACCTGCTAGCTTACTTGCAACCGTAATGTTGTCCCGAAACGGCTACCGTAGTTTGTTTTCCCCTGGAGGCGACGGAGCTTACTGAGCGCGCGCGCTACGCAACATGAGAGAAAAAAAGATCCCTCCTGTCTCCTTATAAATTGGCAAATGTATGGGCTCACTTCGGATTCCACAAATCCTGGGCTAAGGAGCTTGACATGACGTGCAGTGTGTAAAATCTGCTAAATCAGACACTTCGGGAACACTTCAAATACTCGCTCATATCTCGTCCATCACCGGAGCTTAAAGTTTAAAAAGTCTTTCTCTGCCTTCATACTGTTGAATACACCCCCCTCCAGGATTTCCTGATGTTTCGATAACAACTTTTAATGCAAATCCAATCAAACCCCGAGATTTGTTGCTCACCTTGCAGCTTTTTATTTTCACCGCAACTTTATTGAGATCAATCTACCGTGACAACAGTCATGGATGATCACGTGACCGTTTCCCTTCCGACTTGGCTGTGCTCTCTTTAATTATCGTTCTATAGTCCTCTCACACTTTTTCTCTTCATAACGCGCGTGAACGGTCACCCCGCAGGTGAGCATGCGCTGCGTGCACGCGGGGGTGAAGGTGCGCTGTCCCCGGTGCGCGCGGGACACAGCTGCTGCACAACAAGAACCGAATATGAAGAGAAATACAGACAGAGACTCTAGAGATCTGGAACTATTTCACTTTAACTGGTAATGCAAAGGAAGAATTTAGAGTCTGCAGGAAAAGAATCCATCTAGAACCTTCTCCACAACAAACCAAATACGTTTAAATCAACAACATATTTGGGTTATGTTAGCAGGAAAGACCAAAGTTCATTTTATGTTTGACAGTTCTATTCAAGTTAAATGACAGCTCAAGGGGATGATACTGCTGTATTTACTTTGTGCATATGTCATAATAAAAGAATTGGAACACGAGAATATGATTTGTATTCATAATTAAATTTTTAGGCGCTTTTGAAAATATGTATATATTCAAACACATTGCAACTTTTTACAAAAAGCTGCTGCAACATCGGCCATTTCGGCCAGAACAATCATAAAAATCTTCTGTGAAATCCTTGAGGTCTGAATAATATAAGTTTGCACATTTTCATAAATACATTCCCTTTTTTTTATTAAAATTTTTCCTTTGTGTTTTAAATGTCTGAATCGAGAATCGAGAATCGTTTTAGAATCGAATCGGCACCCCAAGAATCGGAATCGAATCGAATCGTGACTTGTTGTAAGATTCACATCCCTAATCTTTACGTTCAAATATCTCTAAAGTTTGATTGATTTGAGTCTTTTCTGAACTTCTGAAGCAGTGAGAAGGTTAATAAACATATACATTCAGTTTTCTAGTCCCAATGCTACTTGATACCATGATTCACTCGAGGCGGCATCAGTCTGAAAACAAGTTTGTTTCCAGTGCTAGAGAGCAGCAAATGTTACAGCCAGACAGCAGCCTCAGCCTCATTGGAAGTGTCAACGGCCCGATCTCTGGAGGGAAATGGAAGCCAATACATTTCTTCACTGACCTTTGTCCGCTCACTCTAACACTTGTGCTCAACAGTAAATGAGTGAAACTTTCTCTGACCGTTTTCCCTTCCATTCTTGTCCTGCAGCAAGAGTCGATGCCATGAAATATTTAGGAGGAAAAATAGAAACATATTTTTATATTTACAGTGCACGATATTTTAACCCAAATCTTCAGCTGCTTCTGGAGTGAAAAAAACAAACATGTAACGGAAGAGGAGGCAATGCAATCTAATCAAAGTCTCATTTTAAAAACTGAATATTAATAGAATTTGTTTACATTTGCAGCTTTGATTATATTCAGTTCTTTTTCATTTTGAAACTCCACATTCTCAGCCATAATGATCCCATAACTATATGAGTATAAAAGTGGTTCAGCATTTGTTTCCTGTATAATTCTGTATGTAGTTAAATATTCACTTATAACAAAACAAAATCCACTCTAATCAGAATGTGAGGGTGTCTGTGACATTCAACTGCAAAACTTTTAGCTTCAAATCCTGATCAATATTCACTCTATGCTGTAAATCAAGCCTGTTTACTGCTGCGACACGGAGCGAAGAGTCTTCATTATAATCTCTTTGATCTAATAAAACATCCACTTAACCCTCTCTTTGCAAACAGATGGGAAAATGCAAACAGGGCAGTGCTCTTGTGCTGCAGACTGGTCTCTGTCTTGATTTTGCTTTTTTTTTAATTAATTAAAACACTGAGCAGTGCATCACATCTCATAAAAGCATAGTTGGTGTTTTATATCCGGAAACAAATGAAAATGCTTTTAATTTGTAGCCAGATTCTTTCCCACATCACTAAAACAACAGAGATCTTAAAAGATTGAGGTTCCTCAGGGGTTGATTTTGGGGCCTTGAATTTTTTTTTTTCTTTTTTTTTTTGTTTGGTTTGTCCAATATTTTTCCCTTAACACCAGAGAAGTTGCAGACCACATTGAAATAACATACGATGCTTCACTTACAGTATCTCTTGTTTACATAATCAACATAATTGAGCTGATTCTGATGCAGAAAAATGCATTTTTTCATATCGTCTTTAACTATTTCCAACACTAACGTAAAGGGTTGGATACTGGTGCAGTTCCTTTGTTTGGAAGTGTTGCTGGGCGATATGAGGTGTAGTAGGCGATAGAAAAGTGTCTATTGTGCCATTTCTTTTCTATTGTTTTTGTTCATTTTTATAGCTGGAATTTTGTGCAAAAATGTGTTTTCCAAATAAGAAACTTGAAACTTTTGTACACTAAGATTTTAATGTTTCCAAAAAAATCTAAACATATTTATATAGATACCATGACATTGAAAATAAAAATGTTTGTGATTATATATTGGTTAATTATTTACTGAATTAATTTCTTTCATTTTTATCATTTCATCAGGGCCTCTCAATCTGGGCCTCTAGTATCATCCACTCGCCTTTTCCCTCCCTTTTTTTGGCGCCCCTGCATCCCGTTCCCCCCCTGATGCTTTGTTTTTATACTTTCCTGTGTACTATGATACGCTCTATTCTCCACGTAATTTTGTTTTGTCTCTGATGCGTCTCCAAAGGTAGTCTCAGAAGATGAGTGTACGACGTAGTAAAACAAAATGATGAAACGTTTAAAGAAATAAACCATGTTTGTTAGAAAATTGTTGCTTTGGTGTATATCACTGGCAGCTGTTGACCTGGTTTTCTGTTTTGTTCATGCTCTGTGTGTACAGCTGTAGGTGAGCCTTTAAAGCTAACACCACAAGATTGTAAATAATAAAAAAGAGAGTACGAAGAGATGAAAAACTATGTCATTGTTTCTGTAATGAGTTTAAATCATCTTGGTAATTAATTTTTCTTGTACTGTCAACAATTAATGCTTGAAATTAACCAAATCAATCAATTAATCAATATTTTTCTCTAAAAAAAATTCAATTCAGAGCATTGAGACCTCAGCCGATCATTTTCCCGCATATTATGATGTTGAACTTTTGGTTCTGCCAGAGTCCACAGAAACTGAATATGCTGTCTCCCAAAATGTCATGTATGATTTATTATTTTAAAGGATGAACATATATTTTGTGCTGTTTTCTCCACAATAAATTAGTAACTTAATAACTTAATGATAAATGAAAAGTAAAAATCATACTTAACGTGTATTTTAAAGACACTGTTGAAAATTATGTTTTGAACGTGTTCTTGTAGCATTTTTTTTTGTTGATAGTAGACTTAAGTAAATAAAATTAAGCTTAAAATTGCATTTTTGAGTAATTTATTGGGAATTGGAAACAGACACAAAAGTGTTGCCTGCACCAGTGGACACTCTCACAACTCAGAGGGGAATTTCAAATGAACTTCTGCCACTCTGCAGAAACTATGTCCAACAAAACAAGACAAGTTTTTTTTTAAATTTTGGCTATAGTGGAGTGAGTTTTCAAAGAACTATTAGTGTTTAAAATAGATAATTTTCTTTTTAACAAAAAAAGAAAAAAGTGTCTGTAATTATTTTCTCTAATAGAGCCTTGAAGGACAAAAAACACATTAGATTTAAATGAAGTTCAAAAAACCAAAAGGTGAAATCGATGCTGCCAAAGGATGACTCATGGCGTCTTTAGTAAAAGAAAACGGTCAGTTAAAAAGCAGTGAACTAAAATGAGACACCTCAGCAGGAAAAAAAACATTTCTGGAAATAGAAAGAGGAAATGGAACTGGCCGTATATCACAAATGTAAGTGACTCCTCTTGAGTGAGACGTTACTTCTTCAGTGGCCAGCCTGAGACTCGGTGGTGTGATGGTGAGCGTGTTCATTGAATTGGATTCACTTGTGTGAGTGTGGAGCGTGGCCCTGGCTCTGTTCTCTTCTCCCCCATCACGCTGACAGCATCGGTTTCACACTGAGACGCTTCTGATGTCTTTTTTTTTTTTTTTTTTTTTTGAGGCGGTGTCCGACCAAATAAGTGATGGAGCTTTGTGGGACAATCACTGCCGGTGCAGTCTGTCCGTAAAGCTTTCCGATGTTCTCTTCATCGTTACGACTTCATTCTAATTCTTTTATGCAGACTAATTCATTGCCAAAAATAATAGACAGCAGTTGGGGACTTTAATATCTCTAGGAAACAGATACAAACAAATGAAAATATAATCCGGCATAAATGTCTTTGGATAAAACCATCAGTCCAGCTTCCGTTACTTACCTCCCCAGCTGTAATCCCGTCTCCGTTGTGGTCAAACCTCCAGCGCCTTGTCTGTCTGTGATAACGGCCTCTGTTGTTTCCTGGAACATCAGCGTCTGGCTGTGATTGTTCTTCTCTTTATTCGGGATAACAATTCGGTACTGTCTCACTAAATAGCTGGACCCCGCTTTGAGACGGGGCACAAAGACCCCCCGGGGTCTCATATCTGAGCTGCAGGAATTAGGCTGTGTGGTTATGGATTACAGTTTAATCATTGCGCTACTCCCCCGGTGGAAGGAGGATGTGAGCTGCTGGCTTCAGGCCAGTGCAGGTGAACTCGGATCAAACTCACACCTTCAACTCTAATCATAGATGATTGTGAGACCAGTTTAAAACACAAAGTACTTAAAAATATTTCAAAAATATGAACTTTACTTTTTAGGGCTTAATTAGCGCTAGAGATGTAGAAATTCAAAATGTTAAATTCTAAAATTGTTAAAAAGGACATATTTTGTCTCACATTTTAAAAATAAATGTGTATTAAACTTCATTCAAACCAGTATTTATAATTTATAAACTTCAGTAATTCCACTCATTACTTTATAGCCACAATTACAGCATATCATTACTTCCATTTTTGATCATTTTTATACCTTATTAACAATTCTGAAGAAATGTTAGTTTTATATTGTTCAATAACTAACATCCTATTGTATGATTATGTTCAGTTTGTTTCAATCAGTCATCAAATTTGACATATGAAAACACTAAAACAGTGTTAACAGGATGAAAAAAATTAAGAAAAGGAAACTGCTGATCACTTCAGATTAGATCAGATCAGACTTAGAAAACCCTTGTGGGGATTGAAAAGTTGCTACCTGTTTGTAGTTCATTGACTGTACAAAAGAACTGGACTGAATGAGTGTGACATCGCGCATAGAAAACAGCTTACAAAAAGATCCGGCAAAATGAACCCGCCCATTTGGAGCCAGACAAGCCAAGCAAGTAGTGATTGGTCTGAGTCATTCTGAGTCAACGTTTCTATGACAACTACTGTCACCAATCAATAGTTTAAGCTTCGTTTTCCACTGAGCGGTCCAATCCGGTATTTTGAGCGTTTTCATTGTAAAATGGAGCCATCAAACTGTACCGACCTGTACCTCTTGGAGGCCCCCAGCGGTTGAAGCGTTGAAAAGTTGAACGGAATGATTGGGGTGGAGCCACTGTAGCCACCACCCGCTGATTGGCAGAAAGTGATGACGACATTAGAAAGCATCATTATAATGCTAACATTTGGCTATAGTGTTCAACGTTTGTAAGCATTTGGGTTTTGTAGTTTCCTGTCTGCTCTTTTAGTCATGAGTCTACATTGAAAATGCCTTCAAACAGCAACAAGACGTGGTCTGTGGTGGAACTGCAAACATTCCTCTCCATCCTTGGCGACGATGTGATACAGGGTGAGCTAGCGGCCCACGCAAAACAAACCGCTCAGTGGAAGTGAGGCTTAACTGAGTGGAAACGCTCACTAGAATTAAGTGGACCGTACTGTACTACTACTTACAGTACTGTACCGGACCGCTTTTGAATGTTCAAGGTGGGGGCCTGCGGGCCACATGTTTATGTTTAAGCATCTGATTGGTCAGTTTCTAACTTGAATAATTTGTGATTAAGAAAATAATTGAAAAGAAATTAGGATTAGCAAGAAATGATATCGGAGCAAGAATGTTTTTTTGGTAATTTCTGTCCACAAGATTTTTTGGCTTCTTTGAGCCACTTTCTGTTTGGAACGCGTTGGGGGAGGAGTTACTCACTCCAGTTCTGTTATACATTAAATGTAGAAATAAAAAAAACAAGTTTTGTTATACGAAAATTTTTTCTACAGTGACTTGTCTAAAATGGTATAACTTTTCAACAATACATATAATGTCATGATTTAATGCTAGGTTTTGTCATGTTCTGTTTTCTCTGTCAGTTTCACCATGTTCAGGTTAATCATCCACAGCTGTCTTCATTTAGTTAATTGCCCTCAGTGTATTTAAGTGTCTGGTTTTCAGTTTCTCATGGTCAGGTCATCTGCTCATCTACGTTCTGTCTCCTCACTGGTTTGTGCTCCTGTTTTTGTCAAGTTTGAGTTACTTTAGTAAATGGTTATGTTTCTGCCACCAAGTCTTGTCTCCTGCATTTGGGTCCTCCACCACCATCCCTGACATATAATCCTTTATCTATGTTAGCCTAACCTTAATAAAATGTCCACTTTACGTAATTTGATGTAACTTTGCTTTTTTACCATGTTGTATATTATTAAAGTACATTTGAAGAAACATATTTTTAACGTGGAATACAGTTGGGTTATGCAAAAACCATCAAACTGAGCTGACATATTTATGCACATTTGGAATAATCCACTAATTTTCAAACATTTTAGAATATTATTATGATCATTTTAAAGAGGTCCAAACATGTGCTTCATTATTAGCTAAAAAAAACATGTACAGAAACTTCTATCAGATCCAGACTTTGGACAACACATAAAAGCACAAGTTACTGCAGCAACTAAACAATAGTCTTTCATGTCACTTTAAAACAGAAGCTGTAACGTTAGCATCTTTGTTAAACATAAAACACAGAGAACAGTCATGTCTTTCTGCCTCCTGTCTGCATCAACACGCTCCCAGAAACACATTTTGGGGTGAAATATTGACTATTTTTGTACTAACTTTCCTCTATCTTCCTCGTCTTGTGTATCACCTCCAGAGTTTCACCCCTGATCTCTCATTCTGTTTCCTTTTCTCCAGGTGTTACAGAAAATTACAGCGATACCTGCTGCAAGGGTTTGCAGCGTTTCATTCTTACAGCTATCCTCGCTTCTTACTGTGTAGGGATTTTTTTCTAACTAATGTATATTTTATCCGTGTCCAAGGCACCGAGTTAAATTCTAATTCAGCTACCACTCGAGACAAGAGCTTATTCCGTCTGAATGCTAATGGAAGAGTTTAGCCTTGAATGCAAATACTGCGGTTTGGCTATTTAATGTTCGAATCATCTTTTCAGCTGTGGCTCAGCTCTCGCTGAAATCAATTTTAACGATTATTTTAAAAGACCAGCATTTGTCTCTTTGCAAATTGGTTTCAGTTTATATACCAATTAGATGCATAAGTGTTGATTTGCAGAGAACTGGCAGGTGTAATGCAGTCAGAAATGTCTGGAGGTTACTATATGGATTACCCACGATAAATGGTTTTTGCTAATTTTATAAAGGAAGTCTCAAATATCTGTGAATATATTTTATAAAGAAGCAATGAAAATAGCATAGTAAATACGTCTGGCTTTGGAAAAGTATCGTCTTGAAACATTTTCAACTTTTGATTTCACTAATCCCCCTTTTGTCTCTATCCTCCTTGGTCAAAACTGCCCTTATGAGTGGATATAGGGTTAAAAATGGTCAAACTTGTATGGTAGTCTTCTCAAAATGTCAAGGTTGTAGACCGCTCGGTGAACTCCTAGAGCAAAAATGTTCATGCACATTCTTTTCTATGAGCCTGCTGTGAAATACAGGTTGTATAATACCCTTAAGGGGGCAATAAGTGAGACAAAGGTGTTTTCTATTTTGAATCCCAGCCAAACCCTGTTCAAGAAGTTTGTAAGTTCTGCTGGATGTCGTATCATGTGTGCAGCATTTGTTAATAAGGAGTCTGTACTCGCACCTTACTGACAACTAGAGTTTGGCTTAAGAGGACGGGACGACAGCATCACCTGTACATCACAAGTAGCTTACATTAGCCTTACAAATACTTCACGTTATTCTGCACTCACACCAGACGTTTGTGGTGCGTTCAAGAACGCGCTGTACTTGGTTTTATGAAGGTGGGGTTCATACCGTACAAGCAAGTAGCAACAGGTAGGTGGATTCTTCTTCTTTTGGGTTTATACTGTTTACTAGCACTCATTTGCCACCTACAGTAAGTAGCGACACGGAGTAAAAAGTCATAGTGCAAATTCCAAAAGTCTTGCTCCTGGCTTTTTGTTTTCAAAGCTTTGTTTCCACAAATGTACGATTCGGTGTCATATTAATGTGATCCGACACAAACAGCAGTTATTAATTTGTCCTTCAGTAAACTTTTAAACCGGACACTACCCACACGTCATAACCAGATCCGAGTCCGCGACTGGTCACAGTACCGCAGTTACGCTTCAAAAAGTTCAACCGGTTCAACATGCGATCAATGAACGCCCAATTTGTACGTGGAGACGACTTCACTTAAAAACTTGCGTAGTCACATGTGATCACGAGCGTTCTGGATGACCAAAATTCTGGTCTACATGCGTAAGACTTTTTATTGAACATGACCGCTTAAACGCGAGTCAATGCTGTGTTAGCATCCTTCACACTTACCACACACACAATGGTACGTTCCAAAGACCTTAAGCATCCATATGGTGACTGTAACTTAAAACCTATTCTACGTGTACTTATTATTCTGTTTAATGCAGTTTGGTTGAAGTTTTGCTGCATTGGATGTAATAGATATAAAAAATGATTGTTGATTTGACAGTTTTAAAATTCTAAGTTTCTCCTTCCCTGTTGCACCTGTATTTTGTTTTTTTTTTCATTTACAGCCTTTGCTTTTGGGTGTGGGAGGGGTTGACAGCAGCATCCGATTTTCTTTAGAGTCACTAGAAGTCTTCAATAACACAACAAAATGAGGCTACAAACATTGCATGTTTTCATAACCTCTATATTGTTTTTGTGTCAAAAATTGACAGATTTTCACACTGGAAAACGAGACAATTTTGTCCCAAAGATAATATTATATAAAAAGACACTATGAATAAAAAATCTGACACAAGAATCCACGAAGGGGAATTAGGATTTTAAAATTTTATCTGAAATTATGAAAAACACATCTAGTCCCTACCAGTGTTCCATAGACCGATTGACATTGTTATGTAATCAGCAGGATCCCGTAATGTAAAAGAGTAGCTGGAGATACATCTGAAAATGTGAACACAAAGCTTAAAAAATGTTCTCGTCTCCCACTATTCCTCATGTACCAAAACTCTCCTTGAACTTTCAGTTTCCAACCTTTTATCCTAACAGAATTTGAAATATCTGCTTCAGTTCGAAAAGAGTGCTGTTTTTCATGTAAGGTTCAAGAAGTAGAACTATTCCTGTTATTATTTTTTTACATCTTTTAACAGCTCAAATAGTGCTAAATTGGATATAAGGATTATAATATGGTAAAAAGGAGATTTGTTGAAAGTGTTAATCCATAAATCTTAATGCAAGTGATTAAACTTTCCCTTTCAAATAAAGGGATAGAAATTCATGTACCAGGAGAGTTGGGATGTTCATTTATCGTAGCACTTAGCGATTGCTATTAGAGGCCTAGCACGGCTCCAGTTTGAACAATAATAAAATATTCTGCACTCCAACTACATTAATATTGCGAAGAAAGATTTCTAAAGTATCAGTTACTACAGTTGAATTCGTTTTATCTTCTCTGGAAGATTGTCTTTTCGTCAGGGACTTTGTCAGGCCCTGCAGAAATGAAACAAATCTCCTCCCCTCTTTAGCGATTCCTCTACCTGGAGCCATGTGTGCCTACAAGCCCCTGGAGTCACTTTAAACCAACATCCTTATCATTTAACAAATTCAACACTTTGCATTTGAACAGCCCTGCACCGAATCTCCCTCCAAGACTCTTTTGATCCGGCACTTTTAAGGATAAATATTCATCCAGACCTCTTGTGTTTTAATTTCCTTTCATGAATATTTCCTTTTGACAAGTTGGTTCAGACGCCCGATGGTGGTCATTGTGATGGAGATTTGGCGGCTGGATGATTTACGTTTCCAGAAACGGCCCTTCTAGCAGCTCCCCTTCTCCTTGGCTGACAGTCGGATGAGGCGAAATCTTCAGGAAAAAGGTTCTGCTCACGCTGATTTTATGTGAAGGCGAAGACGAGTGTTAAACTTAGACATACCGCTTTTGGAATGTATACATCGATAATGCCCCCCTTCTGTGAGAGGAGACATGTCCCCGGGACACCAGGTCTAGGTGAGGATTAGGTGGGATTAGGTGTCCCGGATGAGCGGGTTTTCAGCCATGCTTCATTCCTGGCACGCTCTGAGGATGAAGATAAGGGCAGAAGATAACTTATTAGGAATACTCCTCTGTTTTGAGGAACAACTTTTCAAAAAATAGTTAGGAAAATTAAAAAATATACACATTTTCAAACACTATTGACTTGTGCAGCAAAAAGCAGTAAGAATGATAAATTACACAACCTAGAAGGGCTGCCGCGATTAGTCATTTATTAACTATTAAAATAGTCAACCATTTTTTTTAGATCTCAAAACTACTGTAAATGGTTTCAAAATGCCATTGTCTTTGACACACATGGGCAGTAGTGCTAATCCAGGTCAGTAGTGATGTCACAGGAAGTTCTAGAAAGACTGGTTTCATAACAACACACCAATGGAGCTTGAAAGCAGAATGTAAAAAAAGAAATAAAAGAAAACAAGTTTCTAATTCAATATGTGGTTAAGATGCATGTTTTACATGTAGTTCCCACATGATCAGATTATCAACTAATTACCAATTAATTTTTGCAATTCGTCGACTATTGAAATAATCGTTTGCGGCAGCTCTACAACCTGCCAGTTTGGGTTTTTAAGCCTGAAAAGTATGATTTAGGAACTTTTGTTTGATTAAAAGCAGCTTAATACAACATTAGTAATGTTTGTTAATGTCTTATAAGTAGTTTATTAAGGAATCTTTTAATATCTTTATAAGCAGTTTATTTTCACTCGCATTTACAAATGCTTGGTTTTCCATCCTGCTGCACCTTTTCAACATGCACTGGCATTCTGCCCATCTGGCAGGCGGAGCAAATGATCTTAATTAGCACCTGTCAGGTACTTAAAGGGTAACCAAACCCTAAATCAACTTTTTTTGGCTGTTGACTTCTATGAACGGGACTTTGAAAGGGCTGTCTATTGATCAATGCCAATTTTTTGATATATTAAAATAAAATAGTTTAACTCTCAAAAATATAGTCAAAAAACATTTGTGTGCTTCCCCCTAAAGGTGGAATCGAGGTATTACAGTTGAATTTTGCGATTGGTCAAACCATGTAAGTTTCAGAAGTCTCACGTCC
Source organism: Oryzias javanicus (assembly GCA_003999625.1). NCBI lineage: Eukaryota > Metazoa > Chordata > Actinopteri > Beloniformes > Adrianichthyidae > Oryzias > Oryzias javanicus. Next base: position 18,359,637 of record CM012459.1, read on the forward strand.
CGATATGCAGCTCCAAGCCCCACCCCTCTGACAGAATTTCCAAATTTTGGCTGTGGGTGGAGTCAGCCTTCAACTTCCCTGTTTGGTTACCCTTTAAGGCAGAGGAGGCTTCACCAAGGCAGGCAGGGAGCAGAGCAGCAGGTTGAGTAGCATTTGGGCTGGACTTTAAGTTGTGCTGGTTTGTTTCTGTCTCTTTTACTCCTTTTGTCCTCAGCAGTCTTACACTGCTGGGTTTTGTTATTTTAACTTGAGGTTGGACTTTGGTAGTTTTAGTTTTCGGGCTTTATTTGTTTTCTTTAGGTAGATTTTGGTAGTTGTTTGAGAAAAAAGATCATAAATGAAAGAAACAACCCAATTAAAGCCCTTTAAGAGCAGACAATTCATAGTTTGATTGTCAGTTGAAGTACCCTCTGTGTACACATTTTTGAAAAAATAAAATAAAATAAATCTAGACAAAAATGGTGTTTAACACATATATTGGGACTTCACTGGTTAAATATTTACATTTACTTTATTATGTAATCTCTGTACATTTCCAGACATTTTTACTTAAACCAAAAATGCATTTTTTTCCCCTTTTTTTTTGCCAAATGTCATTGAATTCGATAAACCAGGCTTGGATTTTTGGACACGGACCGCACAGGAGTCTGACTATTCATCCCTGAAATCCCTCTTTTAAACATGCAGACCCTGAGGAGAAATCACCATTACAGGCCCCAATGAACGGAAATCTCTCCAAAGCTTTCTGCCTAGAGCAGGGCTGCTCATTCCTGGTCCTCGAGATCTACCACCCTGACTGTTTTCCAGATCTCCAAGCCCTGCCAGCTGTTGATTGGCTCAGTCAGATGTCTCCACAATCTGATTGAAGAACACACCTGGGTCCAGGTAATCAGCAGCAAGCAGTACATGGAGAGCTGGAAAACAGGCAGGTTGGTAGATCTTGAGGACCAGGAATGAGCAGCCCTGGCCTAGAGGGAAGAAAACAAAGCAGGCTGCACTCTACAGCAGGGGTCAGTGTTGAACCGAAACAGTGGAAAAGACAGCAGCCATCTTTTTCCCTCCCTCCATCCTTTTAAATTACAGGACAGACTTGAAACAGTGATGTAGTTTCATATCTAGGTCCTTTAAACCCGTCTAATCTTAGCAAAGAGAATATATTTAGTGAGTTATTTGCAGAGTAGGTTTATGTTAATGGATATGTTGGGACTGAATAATTAAGTTGTTGGCTTTGCTTTTCAAAGGAAAACTGTAGAAGGGAGCAGTGATGAGGATAGCCAAGAAAAAATAACTCTTTATTAATAAATATTGTTTTCTATGCTAAATCTTTTTATGAATGTTGAAAATGAACCTTTTCTGTTAAACTTTTATTTATTCAATGGAATCCTTCACCCCCTCAAAATTCCTTAGACCCCTGTACAGGGGTAGACCCGTCCCACATGGGTGTTTCCAGTTTTTGCACCCGATTATGATAGTGTCATACATGTTCTTATACCAAACTTTAGTCATTGGTAAGGTGTGCGTACGGGCTTCTTACTGAACCCATGCCAACGCCGCACGCACAGGGTGTGCATGTGATGTGCGGGTGCTAAGGGTGCAGCGGATCACAAAACTCATAGTTCAGATCGTGTCACAGTTTTAGAGTCATGGTTCAGATCATTTTTCAAATCAGTACAAAGAGAAAAAAAAGACAAAATAACAAGATAAAAGATTACAATTTATTTTTTGAAAAGCTTCAAAACATGTATTTAGTATAACATATATAAAGTATCGTATTTTCTGGATTTGCCAAGAGGACCTGGCCATAGACAACAACATGTCCCCAAGTTGGCACCAGAGCAGAAGTCCTGGCTCTTCCCCTGGAAAAATACCAGAACCGGGTCAGTTTGAGGGTTATGGCTACGGTCCAAGGTTAGGAATCTTCTTGTATAGATACGCAAGTTCAGCTTCTGGCTGATGATGAGTTTAACCCTTTAACACCTAAGGCATTGGTCTTTATCTAATCTTTAACATACTGTCACTTTTCATCTGTTAACGCGATCAACATAATTCCAGCAGATTATGAAGGAGAATGGCAGCTCTAGCATTCCGTAAATATATGCCAGTATTTCCACAACTCTCCCAAATAGTCTTTATGTTCATAAAGTTACATTAGTTGTGTCAGCCTGAAATTGATCAGAAGTAGCACCAACTATGACAAAAAATAGAGGAAAAAATCTTAGTGAGTAAACATAATGTCATGGTCCAACCTGCTGCTTCTCTCACCAACCACCAGAGGGAGCTCTCACCTGAGTCTTGAACTCACCACCTGTTCTCACCTGGATTAATCTTCATCAGCTGTACCCCATCACCTCATCACTGCCATAGTATTTAGTCTGGCTTCTCACAACAGCTCACTGCAAAGTCTTGTTTGCCCTGCGTACAGTCTGAGCGGTTACTCCCATGCCTGTCTCTTGTGGTTTTAACTCCTGCCTGAATCCTCGACTCTCCGCCTGGCCTGTGTGTTTTGACCTCAGCCTGTTTCCTGACCACGCCTTGCCTTGTCCTGAGTCAAATAAAGAAGAGATTCTTCGCAGAGACACTCCGTCTTGTGGTTTTGCGATGTAAAACTGCTTTACGTTCTTTGATTTGCACTTATGCGAGTAATATATACCCTTTGTCACTCTGTTTTTTGGTTTCTTCTGCTATTTAGTTTCCTAAAGTCTTACACGCTGCCATTAAATCCCAACATGGTTCACTTGCAAGCTACAGAATTCCACAATTACAGACTGACCAAGGTTCATTTTAGTGCAAGTCCAGTTAGCGCTTTGGTTCTTGGTCTTTGAGAGGCACAAAGTTGCTTCAATAACTTTATTTCAATCATCCAAGCAAGATAAAAGAAGATAACTCATTTAATATTCTTCATTATAAAATTTTAGTCTTAGTCTGATGTTTCTATCAGAAATACAGCTATCACGCACACATGACCGTATTCAAGGAAGTTAAATGAAACCTTTTCCTCTATATTTTCCAACAGCTCTCAATAAAGACTTTAAAAGTGTAGTAGAGTCTTTAACCCGACACTTCCTCGTAAATCAGATGATCATTTATCCATTTTCTTTGACAGTGATGTAACAGTTACTCCTTACTACACAAGGAGGAAGATCTTTAAGGAGCTGCTGATCAATGAGGTTCTTTAAAAAGAGCTTTGTGACCAGAATACAGAAACGCTTGCCTGGGGTCGCCCAGTTGTTCAGCGGCAGCCTTATTGAGCCAGTTAGCCACTGTGGGAAAAGGGATCTGTCTTTACCATCTTTGCACACGGGAAGGAAAAGTACTCCTATCTTGGGTATTTCTCCTAAATAGTCTGAATATTAATTGCAATCGAAGCAAAGGGTCAACTAACTATTAAACTCTGCTTTGTCTATATTTATTAAAATCCTCTTCTGTCCCTTAAATCCTTTCTCCAAGAGAACTGAATATTTAGGTGTTGTGACCTCCAAAAGATCAAAGACATCAAGAGATTGACTGGATGTACACAAATAAAGACATTCTTAATTTATCAGTTCAAGTTCAAATTAATATCTAAATTTTGACTAAAGTTTGTAAAAAAAAAAAAGAAGAAAAACATGAGCTTTTTGGTTGAATACTTTAAAAAAATTTATTTAAATAAGAGTGAAAACTTCTTTAACTTCTAAGAACATTTAATTAACGATTAACACTTCATAGGTTAATTGGTGTCTCTAAATTGCCTCTAAGTTGTACATGTGAGTGTGTTGCAATGCAACAGACTGCACCCCATTTTTGCTCAGCAGTAGCTAGGATGGGCTCCAGCAACCGCTTGACCCCCAAAATGTATTTAGTGTGTCTGAACATGAACAGATAGATGGATTAACACTTCATATTTAAACATAGCTTAGAACATATAGCAAGCATGTACATATCTTTGCCAACAATGCTGTTTCTTAAAGTACAGCTTCCAACATTTGTGCCTTCGGGAACTGAAATTATCTTTTGAAATCGTTTATGAAGAAAAAATATTCATGGAATCTGTAGATAGGACAGAAAAATACTCCCAGAAGGAAGGAAGTATATGGATGATAAACACTTTCTCAAGTTCATCTGCCTACACATGAACCTTTTAGGGATGTGATCGCATTTTTTTTTTTTTGTGTGATCTGCATATTCTATTAGGCTGATGGTGGTTGGTTGTCACGCAGCAGATCGTTTTTGAAAAACGACATGCATAACTATCTATTTCTGTCTGCAGAAGTACTTTGAAAAAGTTTTCTTTTCTGCCAATCGTTAATTCAATCCACCATTAAATGTACAGCTATAAAACACATTTGAATTTAATAGTTAAACTTATCAATTAATTGTATTCATTGTTTAACCTTTGATGGCCACAAGGTAAAGCTATGAGATAGCATGGTGAAGGTGGAGTCCTGGTATGGTTTGATAACATTAAGATTGAACAAATGAAACTTAGATTAAATGATGGATTAAAATATGGAATCTTTTTTATCCAGCTAGTGGATGGAAGTACAATTTTCTCTTGTAGTTTTGAGCTTTCAGTGTTTTGCAGTTTCTTTTTTTTTTGGTGCAAATTCACTTTTTTTATTATTTAAATTTTGAAAAAAAATGTGTAGCGTATTATTGTCCTAATTAGCTGAAGAGCATTGTCAATCCATCCCTTTGCTGCTATGTCTTATGTACAGAATGCGTTCAGTTTGCAAAATTTACATCAATCTTAGGTCACTATCAGTTCTTTGGTTTTATTCTATTACACTAGACTTAAAGATTTAAATCTTAAGTATGTTTAAGTGAGAGAAAATGTTCATGCAAATCTAACGCTTCACTCAGACTTGAAACATTTGGTTTGCCTAAAGTGAACCAGAGTTTGTTTCCTTCAATAATACGGAACACATTTCCAGTCTGAATACACGAGCTGGAAGCTGTTCACACACCAGCTGTGCATACCCAAGCGGCTACTCCCATTGAAAAGACCGCAAAAATGCGCGCAGAAGTCCAAAATTCTGCTCTACGTGCGTTTGCTTAGAGTCCTCACTGAAACGCAGCGGTTGCCGGCCACAAAATATTGGATTTGCCCCTTGCTATGACTGTCTCAGTTGTTTTTGCATTTAGCTAATACTTTTTAGCATTTGGGCTCCGCCTCCTCAGGGAGGGGTAAAGTAGTTTGTGGTAGGGAGAGTGGGAGGAGACAGGCTCAGCAATGGAGACATGAATACACAGACACACGCTAAAGGCAGCTCACAGTGGTTCTGAAGAAATAAAATACGTACCGTGAAAAATGTCGTTCCGAACCGTAGAACGTGTGTATTGAATATTGTTGCATCCCTAGTCAGTACCAAAGGATTTTTCCAGTCTGAATACACCCAAAGATAAGTGTATAAAGTGTGTAGTGGAGTTTTACGGCCTTATGATATTTGTATTAATTTTATTAAATAAAACTGGCTACTTTCAGGATTCTAACTATCTCGTGTTATTTTTAGAACGTAACTCATGCAATAAACTAGGGACTACTGTTATGATTGGACTCAAAATTTGCATTATTTGTTATTGGTTTAATAATAATTTACTGTTATTTTTTCCAATTTCGTGAGATACAATTTACAGTATATTATAAAAATAGATAAATATAAATAATGTTTTGTGTCTCCTGTCGCCGTCTAGTGGCTACAAGTTTAAGTAAAGTCGGGCCTGTCTTCTGTTTATATGGTTGTATCTGCAGCCCTGTAAAAAATTATAATTTCTATTTTGTTTTTACAAATTAAAGACTGGCACAAGAAACTAAATTTTATTGTGATTTTTGATGCTATTTAGTGCCAAATCAGCATATTTATTTAACAAAATGATTAACTGCTTTGCTATCCAAGAAAACTCCTCAGCTCTTTTACAACCTAACCAAGACAAAATGTAAAAAAAAAATTCTGCTGCCTATTACCTTGGGGGAATAATAAATAATACATATAATGTTTTTAACATTGGATGGATATACTCTATGACCACAGCTTCCTGTCTGATGTAGCGTAATGCTTTATGTACCTTCCTCATGTTTGTTACCTTTCTCTCTGTCCTTGACTTATAGTTTGCTTGGGGAGTGTGATGTGAGTTTTCTCCTTATTGATGGTTCAATTGTTACTCATGTGAAAAAATATAAAGTTTATGACCCTGTTTATAACTGGAACGCATAAGGAGGAGCGCTCTGTTTCAGGAAGACAAGCAAAAGGAAGAGATTCTGTATTGAGATCAGGTGAAAGCTCCCTTCTTATCCCTCTGCTTTATGGAGCTTTAAGTTACTCGCTGCTGGAGAAGCTGCTGTGCAATCCGCCCCTTACCTGCGGAAGGCTCCTTCCACCATCAAATCCATCCCAGGAGTCCAAAAAAGAAGCACAGCAACTTCCTGTCAATCACGTCTTCAGTTTGGCTTACTGTCTGCGCCGCATTAAAAATCCATTCCTGGAGGAACAAAAGAATAAGCAAATCAAAATAAAACAGGATTTCACTGTGCATTAACTCACCTGCCTTTATCTGCTACCTTTACTTGTCTGGTGGCTGAGAGGTCTCTGCTCTGCTCTGTTTGAGATCCATTTTCCTCTTTTTCCTTAAACTCCACTACTCAGATTTCTGTTCGAATGACCGTATGTTACACTTTATTTAGGAAAAAAACTGCTTTGGCTAAAAGATCTAAATACATTTTCCACCTTCTTTCATGTACATTACAACAATCTGACTATTTTTTTTTATTTGAGCTTTACAGAAAAGAAACAGAATATAAATAAATCATTATAAAGTCTTATACAGGTTTGTGCTTTTACTCTTTGCCCCGCAGACAAAGAGCTTCCTCCCTCAGTTCCTGGAATTTTTAGGGTTTTTATTCGTTACTTCTGCGAGTTCCCAAACTTTCTCACAGCTGCTTTTGAAAGAGAAAAAAAAATGTTTCAACAATCTTTTTTTTTCTTTGCATTGTAGTTACTAACCAAGCCTTACACAAGACGATGAAGCTTTGACGCAATAATACAATTATTATTTGTATTTTATTTGTCATGTTTTGGTGCAATCCACGGGCAGACATAATTCTTTCAGTAAAAACAATAGTGTTAAAATAAAAATAATAAAAATTGTGAAACTCCAAAATTAAGTTCCCATTATGCTCAGTTCTTCTGAAATCTAATCAAACTACAGCATTCTGTCCCATTTGTTACACTCTTACTGTCTTAATCTACTTTACATTATTTTTGTTACTTCAGAATTTTATTTCAAGCAATCAAAACCAAAAAAAGTGAAAAAAAAACAAGTAAAATAAATAAATAGCTATACTTTGATATTTTAAACTTTGTTGAATTAGTCATGACTTGATTGGAAAATGAAAAATTAAAGAGAAAAATTTTTTTAGGGAGACAAATGGACCAGCTGTCCAGCCAGGGACAGTAGATGGAAAACAGCCTTTTGGCTAACTGTGGTGCATTTGCAGAGATGCCTCCTAATGTGCAATGTCCCTGTCAAATCATCTAATAAAATAAATAAATAAGTAAAGAGATGAGCATTTACCTTTTCTGTTAAAAGCAGACTAAAGAGTCAGACTTCACTTTCTGTAAAAAGGATTTTTTTTTGCTCTTTGTGCGCTTTGAGGGAGTTTAAAGCTCTCAGTCCAGTAAAAGGTACTTATCAGTCCACACTGATAGACTGGGAGAAATGTGCTGGATTGTGGTGCAGAGGCTGGGATTTGTTCGGTCTCACGAGGCTGCAGCCGCAGCAGATTGCTGGTGAAATGACATGGAGCCCAATGACAGAAGTGCCCAATCAGGAAGGCTGGACAGACCAAAAAAGCCCCCTTTAAAAAATAAAAAAAATACTAGCTGCTGCACCGGAGTATGAGCATCATGAAAGATGGAATGGTGTTACAGATGAAGCCTGCCTTGGTTTGGGCTTTTAGGGTATCTGAGCGACTTGTTTTATTTCCACACAGATTGTTAAAGACACTCATCTTTAATTCAGTTCAAAGAAAGCAGTTACACAACAGAGTTAAAAATATTCACTCCTGCTGACAGTCAGTATCTGCTCAGTTCACATCACAGAGGCCTTGGATAATTATTTTTGATCCAAAAGAGCTAATTTGGTCTGCTTTGAAGACAACTAGTTTTTCATAGTTACATTAAAAACACATTTTGGGTCTTAAACCCTAAAAAAGGTGACGGATTTCAAGCTTTATGCAGACATGTCAGCTGGTAAGAACATGTTATAGTGAGTTGATAAAAAGGATATTTTATGCGCCCTGCCTTCCACTCCTTCAAGCTTCAGCTTTGAAATAGAACATAAAAAAGAGACAGCTGCAAACAACATTTAATGTTGCAATGAGAGGATGTTTATTATCATTGGCGGTTTTATTCCTATATTGTAAATATTGTTATAAAACTGCATAAATATCTCTTCTTTTAGTGTCAACTGACAACATTTTGCCTCAGCAATATTTAAAGTTCTACTGCGACTACATTTCTTTCTATTGTAAAAGTATCCCCAGTGGTCTTTTAATTATGATTATGCAGTTTTTAGCAAAAATCTGAAAGCCTATGTCATTTTCTAGCACATAGATTTTGCAGAGCAGCAGGAGATCAATAAAAATTTGCCTCTGAATGAAAAAATGGCATGCAATATTGGAACTTTCCAGCTTTACAGTTTTAAATTTGATGGCTTTTCACATGAGGAAAACAATGACGTTCATGGATATAGACGTCTACAAGAGGATCCATCAGAATGGAGCCCAGCATGTTCCCTAAATGATAATTCTTTTTCAACAGAACTTTTTCATCTGCTCAGGATTCACAACAGTTTAAAAAAATATATTTTTACTAAAATTGAACTTACTAAATTGCAAATTTGAGCTTAAATTCCTTAATATATATCCTCCATTATCAGAATAATGTTACATAACATGAAAAAGAAAAACACCAAAAGCACAATTTTCATTGGAGCTTTGGTGCAGCGGCAGAAGACAGCGCCGGGGCCTTAAGGAGCGTTGTGAGAAAAGCCAGTGCCGGGGCAACAGCCAAGCCAAGAAGCGTAGCGGGAGAAGCCAGTGCCGGGTCCACAGCCGAGGAACGCGGCAGGAGAAGCCAGTGTCGAGTCGACAGCCGAGGAACGCGTCAGGAGAAGCCAGTGCCGGGTCGACAGCCGAGGAATGCTTCTTGAGAAGCTAGCGCTGGGGCCTTGATGAGCATTACGAGAGAAGCCAGCACCGGGGCCTGAACGGGCGTGCCGGGAGAAGCCAGTGCCGGGTCCACAGCCGAGGAATGCGGTGGGAGAAGCGAGTGTGGTCGAGTGTGGCGGTGCCGGGTGTACAACTGAGCAAAGAGCCAGACAGCGGTCATAGGGGGAAGTGACGTTGGAACTCAGATGGGTGTGGTTTTGACCCACCCCTCTTTGAGCAAAGCACCCTCTGTAACTCAGCAGGAATTATTTTATTCACCAGAGCTATTTCTTTTCATCACATATGCCTGCTTATTATCTTATTATTTTACTTTTGTGTGTTTTTGTAATGGATTGTATAAACCCTTGTGTTTTTTGGGTGTTTTATCTGTTTTTTGACGGAGGGAAGACTCAGCTACCCCCATTCAACACAATAAACTCCTTTTTTAAACCCCCTTTGGAAACAAGTGTCCTGTCTCCACAGACCTCTAAATCAGAGAAATCTGTGTTGCTGGCATTTACATGAATCAGCATTTACAGACCATGACATCTGGTTTATGAAGCCTTTTATTAAGCCTTTTTTTTTATCTTTCTGACCTCTAGCCGCCCTAAAAACTTCTGAAAGCCTGAATTCAGCTTCCAGTCTTTTCTATGCAGGAGGTAACTGCTACATCCATCCCTTGTCATTTGATAAGAAAATACATATTTAAAACAAGTAAAGATACGGTTTTTAAAATAGAGCAGAAAATCTAGCAGGGAAGTGTTTTGATCAGTCGTGTTCAATAAGACTTCAGCTGTCACTTTTTTCTTCTAGAAGATGAGCAACCTGCTGCTTTTCTGTCTTGTTTCATGCTTTGCATTTTGTTTCAAATCTACAATTAAGTGTAATAAACAGGACTAAATTGAGTGCCATACAAAGCTAAACTGCCACAACAAACAAAGGCTTTGTTTGTTTTTTAAGGCAGAGCTTTGTTCAGTAATGACAGCATTCGCACGAGTCACTCAAAATCAGCAGGTGGAGGCTTAATGAAGGCCTCTGAAAGCTGTCCTCATCACTGCCTTTGAGATGTCCATAAAACTAAATTGAAGCAGTGTGAAGCTGCCAGCTGACGCTAGCCATTCATGGTACATCTTTTCACTTTTGAGGAGTGCTTTACAACCTCGCGAGTAGCTGGGATAGGCTTCAGCAACCGTGTGACTGACAGAGTTTCACTTCTCAACACTAAAACCTTTTATATGCAATCAATGTAATTCCAACAGATTTGTACCATTCCTGGCTAGGAAAGGGGCCCACCCCTATGCTAACCCAAAGGCCCTATCCAAATTCTTCCCTTCTCCCTACCCCTTCTTTCTATCCCACCATTTGAAGGGACATTTGTAGTGGAAGTGGGGTCAGAGATATTTTTTTTAAGATCCCACCCTCCAAGCGGAGGGTTGCAGAGTTCTCCATTGCGCAGTGCCATGGGAAAGAAGCGCTTTTCTTCACGTGGGTGTGATTTGAAGCACAGAAGTTCATATTTAAATGTAAGTAATGACTTTTTGTTGCAGCATTACCTTATTAAAATAGTAAAACCGCTGATCAGTGACTATTGGTGACGTCATCGAACAAAAGTGACATCCGAATTCTGAAACACTATTTTTCCATAACTCTCCTTTTGGAGGGCTAAATGTAGAATTCAGATTGGGCCAAGCACTTTTTTCCATGAAGCTAGCGGTGATCCCCCAGCTCGTGTCTGTGTTGTGGTCCAGGGTGGCGATGTGTAGGCCCTTTAAATATGTGCATTACAATAAAGGAACTAACTAAATATTTCGCAATTTTTTAAAAATTTAAGCATCATATGTATCACTCCGTAATACAACCATCAAACACTAGATGGGGGAAGAGCTGTTTTGTTGTAGTTAGAGCTGACGCAGCATCCAAGGACTTATCACAAAATTAGCAAAACGAAAAAGATAATCAAAACGTTGACATGTTTTTTTTGACCCCAACACACAAATAAATAACTGAAGTATAGTATGTTACTGCCCCCCCACACACACACATATTGTTTTCTACGAATGATTTATTGTTTTCAAAAAGAAATATGATTTTGTTGAATTGCACAACTCTCTGCTTCTCAACTCAGCAAAAAGCTTGTATCAAAAGAGGTTAACATTGGAAATTGTTTTGCTTCCTCAAGGTAAGCAACAGAGAAAAGTCCCTCTAGAATCTTTAATTTTGTTATAATGAAAAAACTAAAGACCATTAATTCATTAAAAAAGGCTTTCCTGAAGATGGATCAATCTAAGAAATCATATTGATGATGGGAAGTGCAGTTTTTCCACTAATCTATCAACACTTCTGCCTTTCAGCAGCACTTCATATGGATTTTCTCACCTCAGACGGGCAGTTTCTAATTTCTTTATCCATTGGCTCTTCACTCCACCATCCCCTGAGTATTTACCTCATCAACTGCCTGTCCACTGGAATTATGTGAGTTTGAATCCAATTCAAAATGTCCTGTTATTGTTACTGTTGAAAGAGTAATTCCACAAATGGGAATACATCTTGTTTTTTAAAGCTTAACGTCTTGCCATTGAGTTACAATTACATTTTCAGACTAAAAAGACCTCTGCTATGGATCTTATGCTTTCTTTGAATTGGGACCATGCATCATTCTCCTGAAGAGGAGAATTCCTGAGCACGTCCGAGTATAATACCTTAGGAGGACAGAAGAGAAGGGGAGTGTTTTCACAAGCTGAGGAATTCTGAAGGCGGTGTTTAAGCTAGGAGGGGAATGCTCTGCGCGTGGCAGAATAAATGAAGACAACATCAACAACTCTGGAAATGAAAGAACAGGAAGAACGGTGTGGAATTAAACCGTGTGAGATGGGATGGCTGATCTACAGCAGGCAGGAGCCTCCCATTTGTTGGGATTGGAGAACAACTTTTTAAAAAAGCTCCCCCTCTTTGAAAAGTAATTACATAGTGGATTGACTACAGTCTGATGCAAGAGCACCAAACAAGAGTTTTTCTCTTAAGTCTGTTGATGCTGAACTTCTGAAAACACACGTTTTTCTAGAAAGCTGCAGAATGGCTTTAAAAAATTCAGCTAAAATGAAGAAAGACCCAATCTTCAATGGGTTTGAATACAGGACGGGAATGAATGTGTTTTACTGAGACATGATTCCAGACTGAGTAGATAGAACACAATTTAAAACAAACTGTACAACCTCTTTTATCAAAGGTTTTTTTTAAATAACAAATTACAATTGTAATCATGACAAGAAATGTGGCATGTGGCATCTTGACCTATACAAAAATATCTTTAAGGTTCCTCATCTGCTCGCTGAGTTATTTAAATGCACAAACAAAATCTTAAAAGCAAATCATTAGCAGTCTTTTGCATGAACCGAAAGGACATAAACTATTCTAAAAGTGTTTTTTAGTCAAACATAAACTTGAGAATGTTAGTTCACAATCCACTGATGTTAGTTTTACTTGTTGCTGGTTTCAAGGCCAATGTATGGATAGTGAATAAGAGAAACAACATTTTCTGAAGGAGATATACTACAATCAACCAAACCTCAGGTAAGGTAACCAGACCGTCACTTATACTTGCACTCAGCAGACAGAAAAGTTAATGTCTCAGTCACATGCAACCATATAGGAGTTGACTCTAACAGATGATGCAGGTTTTTGGGTTGTCCAGGCCCATGTAGGGTTATAAAAAGGAGTAGCCGCATCTTAATGGGAGCGCAGGTGTGTTTTGTAGTTCCCTTGAGAATCGTATGAGCACCCTAATATTTGAGCTAACTCTCTACATATGTAGGCACAGGGTCCAAGTTAAATAGAATGAACTACTTTGGTAATACAGCCTCAAAGTATCTTGTCCTCGTATTTTGGTCTCAAGAGGTTAACCTAGGTGTCTTGATGTTGGGAGTGGGGTCATCTGGACCCCACAAGCCAGTGTGCTCAATTTTATTTTTTCATAAGATAGCAACGAGGGATGTTATGAAAATAGAACGCACCATTGTCATGCATGTGGTGAGTGTGTTCTAAAGTTTAAAGGTAAAGACTAATGTAAAAGCTCGGTCCCACAGGATTTGACGGCCATATCACGGGGAAAAAATTTGGAAATCTGCCACACGCGCTTAGACGCGCTAACGTTATGCATGTTCGTGGAATAGCAGTGATACAGACGCTGGAGTCCATTCCACTCCCACTCCACTGCCAGAGCACAGCTTAATCGCGTGTAAGTGTGTCCTCCCACACTCAGTCGCTAAACAGACACTTTAAGCAGTGGTACAAACGCAGACCGGCCGGGGAAACGGCTGCACTACAGCCGTGCACTAATGCGTGCCGGCGTTTGCTCCATGGCCCGAACTCGCACTGGTATTGCTTTTGCACTGCTGTTCCACTGCCAATGCACGGCTGTACCACTGGTACCACAAGCAGTCACCCACAGTCTAAATGTGTGTGCAGTTTAAAAATTCTTGCCGCATGTAACGGTGGCCAAGTTTTGTACTGCGTTTATGCGCGTCAATTCCGCAGCCAGATCTCTGCCGTTGAACTACCAGTCCACTGCTAACAGCGTCTGTACCACGGAGATGAAACTTTTTCCGTGCGCCCGTGATATGGCCGTGAAAGCCAGTGGGACAGAGCCTTGAGTTTGTCGGAAGTCAGCGCTCCGTATGTAACTGCTATGGTTTGGTCCTTGTATCTTTGTTTCTGGCTTCTTCCTTTGTTTTGTTCAGGTAACTTCTCATGAAGGTTCTCTGCTCCTGAGGTGCCCACAGCTCATCATTTGTACTCATTATTCAAAGGGGTTCTGTTCTGTGTTCAATGTTGGAGCGTCTTCTGTGTTTGGTCTACTATCTATGTGTTTGGACCTCTCATTAAATCCTTGAAATGTTTTGTATTTGTTCGAGTCTTCCTGCTCCCAACAGTAACAGTAACTTCCTTTCCTTCTCTTCTTTCTCCATTTGCTCTGATTTATTTAGAACTTCCCCGCCACATCTCTAAAATAGGATCCTGTGTCGCATTCATTGATCACGAACACAGTATGTCTATGGTCATTTCCTCACCCATTAGAACAAAAAGAGACGCCATCTGCCTCTCTCCCATCTGTGTTTATTAAAAACATTAGCATCATTTTCCAGCCTCTGTAAAAACTGTTTTGATTCATTTTATGATAAATTCATATTTTCTTTTAGCAACTGTTACATACGTATTTAAAAGAGGGTAAATTCTGATCTCCCACACAACCTTTCTGAAAAAATGGCTTGCAGGTAATCACTTTGTTCATCCACTAGTGTCACACTCATCCAGATGGGCTCTGGCTGGCTCAGGCTGTGCCGCTGCCCGCTGGGATTGCCACGCCGCTCTGCTACATGATGTAGTGGTTATGACAAGCCTTATTGGAGGATAATTGAAGCTGGTTGGTAGTGAAGTAAAACTGTCTGACGATGGCTGCCGCTGCCAACAGAAGACGAGCTTTAATACTGTTAAACACTGCCACCTCAGCTCCAGCTGGGACATTATTTGGCCATTTGGCCAATTGTTATACAAGTGCAGAACTAACATACAGAGTGGATTAAGTTTATGACTGATTTAATTTGAGGTGTTTTTTCTTGTTTTATTTATTCTGGTTAAAAATTGCTTTTTCCTTTTTTTTTAAAGCACAAATGTGTTTGAATTTCTTATCTAAAGCCTTGTTTCCACTGAGCAGTCCGGTCCGGTACAGTCTGGCAAAGAGTGATAAGTAAGTAAGTAAGTTTTATTTATATAGCACCTTTCACAGACAAAAGTCACAAGGTGCTTCACAAGTTAAAAGCATAAATACAAATGTATCAAAAGATAAAAAACATAAAAGACAAAACCTTACAAGCGAAGAAACATAAAAGACAGGAGCAAGTACCACATACAACAATCATTACAAGCTAATTAAAAACTGATTCAGTTAATAGCTGAGCAAAATAAAAGGTTTTAATTTGGCTTTTAAAAGAGTGGACAGAGTTCAGGGAACACAGGAGCTCATTTCAGAGTCTAGGAGCAACAGCCTGGAAAGATCTGTCTCCTCTGGTCCAAAAGCGTGGGCAAGGGACCATCAACAGGTTCTGATCTACAGACCTGAGTGCACGGGATAGTCTGTAGGGAGTGATCAAATCACAGACATGTACAGGAGCTTGGCCATGGAGGGCTCTAAAAGTCTGCACTAAAATTTTAAATTGGATCCGGTATGCAACCGGGAGCCAATGAAGAGCTGTGAGGAGGGGAGAGATGTGAACTCTTCTCTTGGTGCGGGTCAATATCCTCGCAGCAGAGTTTTGGATTAACTGCAGACGAGAGAGCTCATTCTTATTCAAGCAGGAAAACAAACTTGCAGTTGTCTAGCCGCATAGACACAAAAGCATGTATAAGAAGTTCCAGATCCTTATGTGACACCATATTCCTGAGTTGAGAAATGTTCCTCAACTGGAAGAAACAGTTCTTCACCAGCTGTTTGGAATGCTGCTCCAGTGACATGTCTCTGTCAAAAATAACTCCCAAGTTTCTAAGGCTGGGTTTGACTGCCTGGCCAAGAGAACTCAAATGCTGTGTAATCCCTGGTATGACGTCATCAGGAACAATGACTAGTGTTTCTGTTTTATCTGAATTTAGCAGCAAAGAGTTTATACTGAGCCATTGTTTGATCTGAATCAGGCAGTTCATCAGAAAGTCCAGTTTGTGTGTCTCAGAGGGCTTAAAAGAGCAATATAGCTGGATGTCATCAGCAAAAAAGTGATTGGAGACATCAACAGGACAGGACCCAGAAACAGAGCCCTGAGGAACTGTACGGTCTTGTTAATTCTGGCGCGTGTTTCCAATCAGTCAATTCTCACTTCCACTGAGTGGTTTGTTTTCACAGCACATGCGCGGTGTAGACCGCTAGCGTGTCATCGCGTCATTGTAGTACAACGACTAGAAAAACAACAATGGAGCTCGTCTTTTTATTTCTTTACTTCTGGTACATAATGTTTAACAGGAATTTAATGTTGTTTGAAAAAAGATTTGAAGAATACAGCTGTTAAATTGGTATAAACTTTGGAAGTATTAGCTTAAATGAGTGCTATATTGGCGCTTTCTAATGTTGTCATCACTTTCTGCCAATCAACGGGTGGTTAAAGTGAATTTGTCACACTCCTAGGAGTGTGAAATTTGTTCTCCGCATTTGAGCCATCCCCTTGGGGAGTGGTGAGCTGCAGACACAGCTGCGCTCGTGAACGATTTGGTGGTTTTACCCCCCAATCCAACCCCTTCATGCTGAGTGTCAAGCAGGGAGGCACTAGGTCACATTTTTAGAGTCTTTGGTATGACTCGACCTTCCAATCTCAAGGTGGACACTCTACCACTAGGCCACTGAGCTGGTTACAGCAGCTCCGCCCCAACCTTTCTGTTCCACCTTTCATTGGACCTACAACTGATGGGGGTCCCCAAGAGCTTCAGTTCAGTACTGTTTAATGGATCAATTTTACAATTGGAAGTTGCCATGTTGGAACCAGAAATTGTCGGGAAGCAGTGATTGGTCCAAGTCAGTTTGAGTCAGTGTTTCTATGGCAACTGCTCTTGCCATAGAAATTGCACTGGCTTAAAATCTGTTATTGTTTCCAACATTGGACATGGGGCCAGCATGCTCCACCTACTTTTATTGAGGCATCTGATTGGATACAATTTAGGATTAGCAAGGAGCAGAGCAAGAATCGTTATTCATCTATAGAATGACTATTAGCTGTTTATTCCTCAATAAAGATCTATGGGATTTTTGGTTCTTGAAGGCGGCCGGTACTTCCGGTTTGGATCGTGATGGAGGCGGAGTCACTGAGTCCACTTCTCATGTACAGTCAATGGTTTTACTTCGGTTAGCCTTATTCCTGCTAGCCTGTTAAGGCTAAAAGAAAGCTGAGCTCCTTGCGGTTTGGTGGATGAAGAGTTGGATTCTTCAAATTCACACTCACATGTTATACTGCTCCCCCTAAGGTTTCTCAACCTTAAATTTGGTCCTTCTGACTTATAGATTTGCTCTGTTTGACCTCAAAACTGAACTCTGATTCACTGCTGCTGTTGTGGAGAGGCTCTGCACTCCAGTTTAAACTCTTGCCTTTTCAGTAAGACCTTTTTCTGCATAACTTAAATTTAGATTTATGATTTTAAACCTTCACTCCTACATTACCCCCTCCCAAATAAATGCCTAAGAAGATGGTGAAATCCAGTTAAGTTCAAGACATATATATTATGCAGTTCAGAATATCACTGCTTGACTGCGTACAGTAATTAATTTAGTGTTTTTCATAAATTCCAGCTAATTTGATGGCACTTCTACGTGGCATATCTACCCTTTTAGTTTGTAATTAAATTAAAAACCTGGAAAAAAATAACACCTCACATTTTAGAATTAATTTTTTATTTAATTTTAAAAGATTTTACTCGTTCAAGAGACACATCAATCTGCTAACTTTTATTTATTCCTTTTTTAATTGGAAAGAACGTTTTCATCTGAAACACTACATGCAGGCTTATAAAGTTTACCTTGACAGCAGGACATTTTTTTTTCCAGAGAAAAAGAAATTACTCATTCAATGCATAAATGATTACTGCTTTGTGTAGAGAAGGAAAAGGTTCTTTTCAGTCTCAAGATGGAAGGTTTTCAGTTGTGAAAAGGGAAGAAAAAGTTATTTAAAAGCTGTCAAAAGAAGGAACATTATTCCACGGCGGAGAGAATAGATCTGTTAACTGCACTCTGAAAGTTTCTTTTTGAGAATGTTTTTTTTTCAATGACGGAGAAGGCTTTGTTGCGATTTGAAATAGAGATTTTAAGAATGTCATGAAAGACAAAAGCCTCAAAACTCTCCTGATTAAGGAGCATTTAGTTACAGTTTTTTTATTTGTTTTAATTGTTCCTTTTTTTTTTTAAATAGATGCTGTTAGACGTCAGAAAAGGAAAAGTTAAGATTCATTGGTGTTCAAAATTATGTGAAGGATGTTTGATGAAAGTCAATGGAGAAAAAAGTAAATATATAAAAAATTGTAATAACAATGTGACCTCTTCGTGTTCTTATATATAAAAATTGATGTGGAGAAACATTGAAACAGCATAAAAGCTAAAACAGCTTTATTTTGAAGGTTACATTTAATTATCTAAAATGCTTTGACCAAAAGTAAAGGTTCAACTTTCAGCTTTTCAAAATAAATGCTCACCCTGCAAAGTGGATGGAAATATGTGAATTCTGCTGCTCACTTTCATTTTTCCCTTTTTTTCCTCCCTTAATGGAAAACTGGATTTGGGAAAACCCTTGCCTCTTTCCTCCTCCTCCTCCTCCTCCTCCTCCTTGCTTCACATCCGGGTCATTTAAGTTGGTCGGATCCAGATGTTGCTTTCAAAGGCTTCCGGAAATGTTTACATTTGTTGCTCTGAACGTGTTTTTGGAGTATTTGACATATATTAATCATTTTTTTTGCATTTATTTTGTAATTATGGGGATTATAGTTTGAAGAAATGTTGCAAAAAGTTAACTGCGTCAATTTTCGTTTTCTTAAAGTAAAAACTTATTGTACAACTTAAGTTGAAATTTCAAGTAAAGCAGCGTCTTGTTGTAGCAAGTTTCCTGGTTATTCCTCGTGAAATAATTTAGAGTTGTAAATCGGTTTAATTAAACTTTAACAATGTTTGCCCGCCATTTTTCCAAGCGTCACTGTTATTTCCTATTTTTTTTAAAGGACCGTGAACGCACCACAAGTTGGGCAGTTCTCAGTTATCGCCAAGGCAGCCTGATGATCCAGCTGCCGCGCGCGCTGACAGGGATACAAGTAACGTAGACGCCAGGAGCCGGACACACTCGGAGAGCGAACTTTCCCCCCCGCGCAGCCGCACTCATGTGATTTCCACAGCTTCGAGCCATGTCCAAGAGCCTGAAGAAGAGAAAGAACCACTGGACCAACAAAGTCCACGAGAGTGTCCTCTGCAGGAATGAGGAGGGGGAGCTGGGGTTGGAGTTGAAGGGCGGCGCAGAGAATGGACAGTTCCCGGTTATCGGCGAGCTCCCGCCGGGGAGAGCGGTGTGCCACAGCGGCAAACTCTTCCAGGACGAACTCCTGCTGGAAGTCAATGACACCCCCGTGGCCGGACTCACCACCAGGGACGTCCACGCGGTGGTCAAACACAGCAAAGAGCCCGTCCGGATCAAGTGTGTCAAACAAGGTGAGTTTTTTTTTTTTTTTTTTTTCTTCCCTCTAACTTTCCCCCACATTTTGCCTCCCTGAAGCTTTCCCAAACAACGCTGCTATTGTCTCCTAAAAGCTCACAAAAATCTGATTCTTTTTTGTTTGGAAGAGTGTTTCTGTCACTCCAGGAGATTATTCCTTTTTTAGTTCCATCTTTTCTAAAGAGAAAAGTTATGCAAAAACTTTGTTAAAAAAAAAAAAAAGAAAAGTCAGTCAATCAAATGTGTCAGTAATAATATCCAATAAAAAAAAAATCCATAATTTTCTAGCAAATGAATGATCATTCAAAGGAAAATTTTCAAAAAAATCTCCTTAACATGATATTATAGTGCAATTCTTTTATTAAATAGCACTTACGCTTCAGGTCATTTCTATATTTAACTTTTAAATCTTGTAATTCTTTGCCCTCTTCGCACTGTGCAATATTTATTACCCAATTTGCAGTGCATTGAGTGGACTAAATTGAATTTGGAGGGATGTTGTATTAATATTAGAGCACGTATCCGAGTCCCTTTATCAATATTATGGGGGGGTGTCGAGGAAAATGAAAAAGACCATAAAGTGAGATGGGGTCACAGAGGATGGATGGATGTGTGGAGCAGCATCAAGCCGCCACCTGCTCCGAATCTGGAGGAGAACTTCTGCTGCCTTAGATGCTGACAATTTTTTCTCTCAATTTTAGGGGAAAATTGTCAAAAGCCCTGTAAGAAGCTTTGGATCAAAGTCTTAGCCCCTGCGGTGCATATGTGCGTGTTTGTGCGTTCACCAACACTACAGGGATTTATTTAAAGAGCAGCCTAGCCTACATCAAATTAATGTAACTTTCTTTTTTTTTTCATGAAATTTTGATACGCTCCAGCAGCTCCTGAAGTGATTGATATTCCACTGCAGCTCTAATCTTGTTTTTGTTGATGAGTTGTTTATGGTCTTAAGTTGTTAATATGATTGATATTTACATTAAGTAAATATTAAATGGGGAAAACACAGTTTTTGGAGTGGGACTGCTGCTTGTGTTTATGGCAGTCTCTTTCCAGCAGAGGAGCACTAACTCTTGTTTTATGTGTCGCGTCATTACGCTTCACAAGAGAGTCGAAGACACGGTTCCTTCTACTTTTAGAAGCCATGCATTAACATGAATGTGTCATTAAAATAAAAAGCTGTTTGGAACATACTTTTTATATTAACTTAGTCACTTTCAGTGTGTTTTAAAAGTCCTAGAATGTCGCCTAGCATGAAAACTAAATATTCTGGTATACGTTGCTCTTGTAAAAGCAATGATTTTACCACGGTTTTTATCGTATTTCTACAGGTGTGTATCATTTCCTCTCAGATGATGCATAATCCACACATCGGTGCAAAAAAACGACGTGATATTACAACTCTTGACGATTCCTTGTCCCCTCTTTCTCTTCATATATTTTTTAAAATACCATAGACGTCCACCAGGGGGTGCTTCTCACATGCATGACAGTAATGTGTCATCATCAATTTTTATCGGATCTTACTTCCTAGCCTTAACGGTGCTGGCGACAGCATAGATATCCCGTTGTTTGTTACCTTCAAATTTATGTTCCTGTTGCAAAGACACACTGGTATTTAACAGGAATATTATTTTACTTTTACGAAGGACTTTTAGTTAATTGTTTTAAATTGTTTCGGGGAAAACAAAAATATATATTTGTCGACAAAATAGTGATATATCATAAATTACTAAGATAATATATTAATTATAGCATCGTGATACCATCGGTATCGTGAATCGTTACCCTGAGATTCCTAGCCCTAATTATTGTATACGAGAACTGGGTTGAGTGACTCCTATCATCTTGCATTCTAAACCAGTAACCGCGGAAACACAAATCCTATTAATTTCTAATGAGACACAGTTTGTCAAAATAGTCATGTTTGTTCTGCAACTTTATTTTTTTGTTTTAAAACACATTCCTTCGATATTTTTTTTTCGATAGTAAAATTATTCACATTATAAACGGACCAATCAGAAGCTTCAATAAAAGTATGCGCGCCCATGTCCAACGTTCAAACGTTTGACAGATTTCAGGATATCATACTTCAGTTTGGTATCTTTCATCCTACTTGATATGTGGTTTATTGCGTTTTCCTTTCTCAGCCTCTCTGTTGCACAGTCTCATGTTGCTCAGCCATTTACACCGATTAGACTGAGGAGATTTGGATCGATCATTACTTACTGACTACATGGTGGTGTCCATATTGCGAAAAATGGCGACTTAATTCCTTTTATTGGGTTGGAACCAGAAGTAAGCCATTTTCTATTGATGATGTCACATTCCCTCAATCCAGGGTTATTATACAGTCAATGGTCTATGGGTTACCATACACACGAGACAGACTGTCATTCACCTTCAGCCAATTAAACGTGAGAGAAGAGGGCTTGTCGTAGTTTTTATCACACATACATAAAAAGGCAAAGACAGTAGAGATGCAAAAGGAAGAGGAACTAACAAAGTTGGCTAGAAACTGATCATTTATTTGTATTTATACAATTTTATATCTGTTGTTTTGAAGCAATACTGCTGTTACAATTTTCCGCTATATATGGTGTCTTTTACATCCCTACAAATTTGTCAAATCTCATCACTGCAACATCACTGGATCCAGTTTGTAGGGGTGTCGAAAAAAAATCGATTCACATCTAGATTTTTGTCTTTAAAGATTTAGAATCGATTCTAGATATCCGAGAATCTGTCTACATTTTTTTCATATTCCTGGAACTAATATATTTAACTTAATGACTCAAACCTGCTAGCTTACTTGCAAGCCATAGTGTTTTTCTCTGGAGGCTTGCGGAGCATACCGAGCGCCCGCGCTACGCAACAACATGGAAGAAGAAAAAGAGATTCCTCCTGTCCCGTTGTCAATGAAGACAAATGCTTAGGTGCATTTCAGCACCCCCGCGACCCCAAAAGGGGACAAAGCAGACAAGAAGATGGCTGAATGAAAATTTTTTTTGGCGTTTTTCAAAAAATTTATATATTAAAAAACATTGCAACTTTTGTCGAAACTTTTCTCAAAAGACATCATGCACTTCAGGCCACAACAATCATAAGAATTTGCTGAGAAATCCTGGAGGGTCTGAACAGTAAAAGTTTGCACATTATCATTAATAAATGCAATTTCTTTATCAAAAGATTTCCTTTGAATCGATTTAGAATCAAAACGGCAGCCCAAGAATCGGAATTGAATTGAATCGTGAGTCGTAAGATTATATATACAGATTGATTGTTTATTGTTTATTTGTTATTGTTTATTGTTTATTCCTTTCCTTTCAGAAAGTCTCATGTCAGAGTAAATGTCACTCAGCCGTTTGTCATTGTGGCCAGGCTTCAGCTGCTGCGCCACAGAAACACTCTACTGCTCCATTTGAACTTCCTCAAGAGTCCTCTTCTCTGCACAAAGCAGCAGCAGCTGCAGTCGGGTTGCACATCTTGAGCTCAGCTCTGGCTTAAAAAAAAACAAAAACACAAGCAACATGTAAATCTATATTGTTTTAGTAAACTCTGTCGTGCACATCTGTGTTTGCAGTTTTGGAACAGAATTAGCTGCAGCGATACTTCGTTTCTTAGGCTGGGGGATTTCTTAAGTGCTTTTAGCTGTTAGTAAAATAAACATCACCCAGAGCGTTCAGTTTGAACAATCAGAGGAATGGTGGCATTCTAGACTATTAAGCTCAGGAAGCAAGCCTCACAGGGAACAAATGTTTTGAAATGAAGCATTCAACATCACAGAGGATTTAGCAAACACTATATTTAAACTATACGTTTGCTACACCTGTTCATTAATGTGGAGAAATGTGCAGGAGCTTTGCTATAACTTTTTTTTTTTTAAAGAATTTGTATTATTTGTCAGAAATAATGAGGAATATTTGAGTCAATTTTTAGTTAAGTGGTAAAATGCATTTTTTAAAAATTAAATTGAATCAAGAATTTTGGATTGAGAAGTGTGATTGGGTAGTACATTCAGGAATGTTTGGAATAATGTTTTAGTTTAACCCTTTAAAGTCCTCCTCTGATTAAAATCTTTTTTTTTTTTAACTTTTTAACATGTATGTGTGGCATTTTTCTTATGAAAGAGAACAAATCTAGTAAGAAATAATTTTGCTTTTGCATCTGCGAGTATTTTTATTTTTAAATCATTGTCAATCAAACTGTCGCTGAAAATCTCGGTTTGAATAAATAATTAGTTCATACGTCACATCTGGCCTTGCAAGCGTGTCGTGCTCAGGTTCCGGAGAAGAGAAGATAATCTTGACTGCGGTCAAATGATCTGCCGTTCACATTTCTGTGAACAAATCAGCTCGGCTCCAACAGCCGCGCCCAACCAGAGGATTGTTTTTTTTCAGAGGAAGACTCCAGATCAACATGAAAAATGGCTTAAGACATTTAGGTTGTGAAATTTTGGTCAAAAATTTCATAATCATAATTTAAACACTACTGAGAGCGTTTTTTTTTTTTTTTTTAATGAAAAAAATTGTCATCGGGGGACTTTAAAGACCCACTGAAATGAAAATTGTCTTTCTTTCTTTTTTTTCTTTTTTTTTAGCATGTTGTGGAATTTTTATCATAGTAGAGGACCTTTATAAAATAACTTAGATTAAAACTGAATTTCTGATTTCTTCTTGATTCAAATTGCGTTGGATCAGAAAACCGGATGCTTGAAAAAGCTCAGACTAAGGATTTTAAAGTCTCCCCTCCCACACATGCACTCTGGCCTGCTCATGCTTAGGTGTGTGATACATGTTTTATTAAACCAGGTAAGTTATTAAGAATAAGTTCTTATTTACAACAACGACCTGGACAACACGATACATGATGAACGTTCAGTATTGCTTGTTGTTATTTTTGCATCGCTAATGTTAACTTGAGGCCATAAGCTGGCGTGTGAGCGCGCAGAGCTCTATGCAATAAGGCGGGGTTTCTCCCTCTCAACAGTCCCGCCCACAGCCCAGAATTATATTTCTGATGAGCTACTGCATTTGTGCATAAAATCATTTTTTTGATTTAGGTTAAAAACGTTATAATTTTGAGGTCACTGGGAATGAGTTTATGATAAAAAATAAATATAGTTGGAAGGAGACTTTAAGATGCTTATTTTTAAGGAACAGAAACAACAGAGGCAGGAATAAAATTGTAGCATATTGTCATATATTTAACCCTTTTACATTCTCTTCAGAACCGTTACTCCTCAACCGTTTATGCAATCAACATAATCCCAGTTATTCTAGATGTTTTAAGGCTGTAAAACCCCTCACTACGCACTTTTCACATTTTCTCTCATTTTCTTGCATAAAAAAATAAGTACAGTATTGTGGTATTAAAACAAAGATGTGTTTGTGATCACAATTTAGTAAACTCTATAGATTCTGTATGTGTGAGAATGGTTTACTGCCAGTCAGGATGCACAAAAGAATGGATTTTAAAAACTTTGAAAAAGCACGCAAATTTTTACAAACAAATCTATGAAACATCGAATTAAACAGTCTAAACAACTGAAGTTTTGGTCCATTTTGGGGGGAATTCACAAATATGCTCTTAATCTACTAATCTGATCCAACGCAGTTTATATAATAACATGTATGTGTTTGGAATGAGAGAAATCTGTGCAGAAACTCGCATAGAAGTAGAAGTTTGAAGGTTTCATGTTTTTTAATTTCACGATTCATACCACTGACATTCTGTTTTTCCTTATCATTTATTATTCTGTCATTCATTTTGGCCCTCGTTTATTTCTTAACCATTCAACTTGACCAACTATTAAAAAATCTAAACTCTTTCAGGAGATTCCAAACTATTGAAAATCTTTGATTTACTACGACCTTTAGACTCTGGAGATGAACTGATGGATTGTTCAAATCTTAAGTCAACGACACTTTCAGCTATTTAAAACATAAAATCTTCAGCACACTTTAGAACTCTTAGAAAGTTCTTACAACTTCAACTTAGCTGACACTGGGCTTAATTTATTCCTTTAAATCCACCTTAAAAGTCTTCAAAATAAGTCATCATGACATTTTTGACCAAACCTCATGTAAGGAGGAAGAAAAGTCTTCATTTCTCTTGTTCAACTTTTGAATATAGCAAATTCTTGAGCTTAGAACAATAAAGTCTCCAGTAAATGCAGCCGATTTTGCCTGGATTCTCATGTTTTGTTATTAAAAATAATTTATATGATATAAGGTTCTGTTTGAAGATCTGGCTGGTCTTCCCTCTTCTGATCAATTTAATATGAGAAGTTTTTCACTGAGACAATTAAAAATCTGTCTCCCCCCTCCCGTGCTCCGTGTGGGTCTGAGTAGAATTCCTGCTATTGCTGTCATGGTTTGGACAGCAGACTCAGCTGTTTGGGTCGTCGGTTCTGCATTGCTCTGTTGCTGCGACAACCATCAGAACAGTCTAAACACATCACTTTAGTCCTTTTTATCTGCACCATTCGTCGGCTCATTTTTTAAGTTTGTTTCCAGAAAATTACATTTTAGCCTTACAAACTCGTTTAAAACTTAAAGAACTGTTCATGGTTCAGATCCGGTTTGATGAGGAGGAGGAGGATAATGTAGCTTTGATGTCTTCATCAATAGCATTCTTTAAAATGTATAATAAAAAAATAGATATATTTTATATTTAAGGCAGATTTGTGGCAAAAAGGATATTCAAGATTTATCCAGAACTTCATGATGTATGATCTATAGATGTTTCTAAAATTGATAGGATTTCTAAAGATCCAGCATTGGCTATCAACTACAGTTGTATTGTGTCGCCCCCTGAACCCCTTTGTACTCGTTAAGATCAGTCATTAAGCGACTTCATTTAAAAGTACCCCCATTTTAGCAGGGACTACTAAATTTAAATATTACAAATGATATTCAGACTTATAAATATTTATTCAGCACAAGCGTTAGACACTTTTACAATGTTACTGAATTTGATTTTGCACGTCTTCGCTAAAAAGGGGATTGTGGTACAGTTTGACATCTTGGCATTTAAACTTAATTTTGAAATTATGTTATGATTTTCTTTTTATGATGTTTTTTGCATTTTGAAATATTGGTAAAAGTCTAACTTGGCTTGTTAAGGTAAGCTGTTCCTAGCTTGTTTAGCTATTTTGATCAGAGTAAACCTTCTCCTAGCTTGTTTAGGTACTTTTACGTTCGTAAACTTGGTCCTAGCTTGTTTTGGTACTTTTTTTTTTTTTTTTTTTTTAGTAAACCTTCTCCTAGCTTGTTTAGCTAATTTTATGTAGGTAAGTTTTTTTTTTGGTTTTTTGTTTTTTTTTTTAACATAAGCTTGTTCCTAGCTTGTTTAGCTCATTTTACTAAAGTAAGCTTGCTAGCTAATTAGATTTAATTACATTTGTTTTTGGTTTGTTCAGATCATTTTACCTAATTAAGCTTGTTCCTAGCTTTTTTAGCTATTTTTTTAAGCTAACATTTTTGGGTATTTCGTAACTATAACCTGACATTAGAAGCATCTTAGCTTCATATAAATCTTTAGCAGTTGTAAATTTACACTCCAGGTAAAATCTGTACTGTTTGCTCATTCTCTTACAGCTTGGAATACTGCCATTATCCTTGCGTTTGACACAATTTTGATACTTCTGTTTTATTGGTAGTTTTTCACTGCTTATGCAGCTACAATGCGATGATATTTGTGGTCTGTTAAAAGGGGACATGTTTAAAAATGTCACGAAACAAAATATTTGATGTTAAATTTCTTTGGAATGAGGCTTTTATGAGCTTTTTTCGTTGTCACTGCAAAAGTTTTTATGTGAAGAATTCTACTATTTGTGAAAATTTTACCTCAGATAAAATTTCTTTGGTTGCCGAGGAGTTTCTGGAAGTTTTCAGTGGCAACCTTTGTGCATGAAGCGTAATTGCCATGCTACTATAAATAAAAAAAGTATTTTTGTTATCATGCAATGTAGCCGGCATATTTTTCACATTGGAAACAAATTATTTAAAGTCCATGGAGTTTTTTTAAAAGCAAGAATGTGAACAGGAACCTTGGTACTGTGCGACATTTCTCTGTTTTGAGTTGCCTAAAAATGTTACCAGAGCTGAAGAGGATTTGAGTAAAACTACATATCTAGAGTGTAGCACAGATTCAGATTAATACAAATATTTTTGTTTGAGGTTGCTGTCAAAACATCAGCTGTGTTTTGGCCTTCGGTGTTTTTCAGCAGCCAACATTGATTGATCCATGCATGTTCTTTGTGAATAATGCATCAAGCTCCGCTTCTTCTTCTGATTCTGCCCTAATGCCAAAACTTTTCTCTTCCACGCGGCAAACGGTCGTCGTAATGTTGCAAACAATTGCATATAATGAAGCTTTAATTTTTAATTTTGTCAAAAATCCTCAGGCTTTATTATCTCTCATTCACACGGATGCTCGGCAATGATATTTGGGAGTTTGTTTTCCTCAGAAGGGAAGATGAGATTAGTTTGCTATCAGGATGTAATTAGGATCTGATGAAAACAAAAAAAAAAAGTGATGCAATAAAAGATCAGTTATATTTCCTGAGACATGACGAGTTCTTCATTCGGATGCCTCTAATGTATAACGATGCACATTTCTAACGAACACATCTTTTCTAATCTTAAAAGTGCCTCAGATCCCATTGAGAGCCCAATTTGTCAAAGCGGCAAAGATTTTACTCTGAAAAATTCAATTAGCTTTTAGGAGAAATAGTTCTGAAAGTGCAAATGGATGCCAGCTGTCGGGGTGGTCGGCTCTGCGTTAAAGCTCGGTCTTAGACCTTCCACCGTTGTATTTTTGGAGGAATAATCCAGCATTGTCACGTCTTCCCGGTGATTCATCTGTTATCTTCTGCTTTTTAATCCTCACAAAGCTTTCAGAAAGGCACGTCAACTCTGCCGCAGCTTCCTGCAAGAACATACAGAAAAGCCTATTGTAAACATGACAAATCCCTCCTCTTTTATTTAGATTTAACCTTTGAATCTCCCTGATCTGTCAGTAAATCATAAATGCTCCATCTTTTACTTCCCCCCCTTTTTTCCACAAAAATGCGCCAGTTTAGTTTTGCATTGGGGTTGAGGATTACTGCATCCTCGCTGCATCTTTCATAGAGACGGAGAAGCTCTTACTGTAGCTGGGAAGCGTGGGCTGATGGAGCTTTGCTGAGTGCTGCCGGGCGCAGGTAAAAGCAGACATTTCCAGGTCAGCCTCAGGCAGTCGGCTTGCTAGCTGGGTGCCCACTTAGCGTTAGCAGGTGTTGGGGAAAAGTCTTTACAGCTGCTTGAGCATCGCTAACCTCCCAAATGGCTTCTCAAGATTTCAACTTGGTAATGGACTTGAATGATGGCTGTTTTGGTTGGTCTGTCAGCCCAGCTTTTTAGCCTTCAGGGAAAAAAAACAGCCAAGAAATATATTTAAATCTGGATTATTCTCAGTGAATTCTTTGCTGCATTATCATAAATGTAAATGTAGTTCTTGGTCAATGTAAATGTCTTTGTTTCTCAAGTTTTTTGACAGGCTTTTTTCACCAAAAAATCTCTATTTATTAACTTTTTTTTATTGTAACGCAGTCAAAGATAAAACTTATTAAACGTATTTAGGAAATAAAGAAATGCTTAAAAAATAAAGTATGTATTTTATAATAATCTAAATATTTACTTATGTTACAGCTACTTTTGTCTTGACAATTTTTTTCTTGTCTTAATCTTTCAACTGGACTTCTTGCTCATTTTACTAAAGACTTTTTTAAATGTACAATCTCTTGCATGATTTCTAAAAGTATCTTATTCTGTCTACATCACGTTCATGTGCTCAGGTAGTGCACTCCTCTCGGCAGGTTTCAAAGCTCCTTTAATTTCAGGTGCCAACCAAACAAACAAACTCTGATCTACAAAGTTCATTTGCAAGTGAACTCTGATGTGCGGTTGGTAACAGTGTGAAAGCAGATGGACTAAATGTTAGGTCGTTAGAAAAAAAAGTGACAATCCAATCCAAAATAGTTCCTTTTTAATAAGTTAAAAAAAAATTCTTACCCTACCGGCAGATTTTCTTTAACCTCTGAAGATCCGAGCTAACATTTAAGCTAACACTACACATTTAGTCATGGGGTCACAACTAAGCAGAATTATCTACTGCGGTAATAAATCCCAAAATGTGATGTCCAAGCAACAAAAACAAAAAATGCCAACAGGGTAAGAAAAGTGGTCTTACCAAAAATGTGTATTTTCCGAAAAAAAACAGTCACAAAGATGCTTTCTTAACCCTTGTGCTATCCTAGGTATGATGGGAGTGGGGTCATCTGGACCTCACAAGACAATGTGCTGAACTTTTTTTTTTCCCCCCCGATTTTTTTTATTTATTTATTTTTTATTGTCACTGGTGTCCGTGGCAGACATGATATCCTGTCCACCTTCATCAACACGTAAACACGTAAATGTTAGGCTTGGGTCATCTGGACCCCATAAAATAACACAAGGACTAAGGATTATTTTGCTATTGAAAAGTAAAGGTGTAAGGGAAAATTGATTCGGCGATACATCACGATATTTCATTTGTCAATACTTGTATCGATTTAAATTTATCTATGAGCATCTTTCTTTTGTTTTTCCACTTAAATCCCCAAATTTTTCTTTTTAAGACACGCGCGATGGCGGTCATTGTTAACCCGAGCCTCGACCGATCCGGTATGGATATCGTAGGTCTGATTCGCATATTTGATTTGGCAAAGATTTTACGTCGGATGCCCTTCCTGACACAACCCTCTGTATTTATCCGGGCTTGGGACCGGCACAATGTTACCCTGGCTTGGACCCCCTCGTGGCTACATTTTTGCCTAGTGCATCTGTCACAATAAAAATAGTTGGAATATGAGAGTTAATATGAGAATTAACATTTTTTCAAAACAAGATTATATTAAAAACATCCAAACTTTGGTCGCAACTTTTCACAAAAGCTGCCGCAACAACAGGCATTTTTTCAGAGAATAGCTGAAAATATTCTTGATTATCATATATCATGATATATATCGTATCGGGATTTTATATCGTGATATACATTTTTCTCCATATCGCCCAGCTCTACTTTGGCGTCCATTATTTAAAGGACCTAATATGGAGTGAATGAAAGGTGGGAATTATGGGTAGGGAACTGGCCTTAAGTTGGTGTCTGTGTAACGGCTAACCCCGGGGATCTTGTCTGTCACTGACGGGGTGTCTGTCTATACCCCGGGGCTCTGTTCCTATCACACGATGAAGGTGAAAGCAACTCAGTTTAACATGAAGTTATTTTATGCCGTCAGAAGCACAAAATCCTTTCTGAAAAAGCTATATTATGAAAAACGACACGTGGGACTCGAGGGAATCTCATCATATTACGAGACCCCCAAGTTAATGATGCCTGTCCAAGTAATGCAATGACTGATGGGAGTGATAATAGATCTGGACTGATCACTTGTCTGTTGGAGCTTTGAAAGATGGGACAGTGTAATTCCTGGTGAAGTCGTGTTGAATGAGAGATGCTGGGAGGGTGTTAATGACTCCGAGAACAGTCCGGCTCATCCGTCTTTTTGCCGGGGTCCCGTTGAGAGTGTAAAGTTGCACCAACAAGTGCAACTCTGAAAGCGTGATTCACATTCAGACTTTAAAGAGCTGCCATCCTCGTGTGTGTGTGTGTGTGTGTGTGTGTGTGTATTGCATCCCTGGAGCCTTGCACCACTTACCACATTCTGCGCAATCATGCTTGACAGAAGTTTGCTGGAGAGATGCTGTTGTTGCTGCTGCTGTTACACTGTCTGACTGCCAGGCTCACCTCTGGGGACAGGTAATGATAAGGTGCACAGACGCAAAGGCGCTCACACACATTTAACTGTGTTTGCCTCCTTGTCAGCAGCAAGCATCTGTTGCAGAAAGCTGACACAAAGCAGCGAGAGGGCTGTGAATGGTTGCAACTGTACTCCACACAAATGCAAATGAACTCGACCTAAAGCATGGTGATTGGCTGTTTTTACGTTAGCTAATTAGGTGGAAGTAACCCTATGAAGACCCACTCTGATTATCTCTTGATGTACCGATATTTTCAGTGTTTAATTTAAATAATGATGATGCCTTTTTTTAGCCAAAATTAAAAAAATAAAAACTTTCATTTTTGAGGACATAGTTTCTGTAGAGCGCAGCAGTGCATTTGAAATTTAACTCTGAGTTATGGAGCAGGACTTTTGGCACCAAGACTGTATATTGAGTACTGGACAGAGCAGCTGTGACCTCACCCAAAGAAAACGCCTTACCTCCGGTTCCAGCAAAATGAAATAAATTCAGTCGCCAATTTTCCATGACATGGAGATTGCCATGTTAGAGCCAGACAGTGATTGGTCCAAGAGTCTGAGTCAGTGTTTCTAGGACAGACTGTTGCCAATCACGAGTAAGCTTGTTGGAAGTCCACACCCCTACCACTGAAAGTGGGCTTGAGAGAATCTGTCAATCAAACGTTTTATTGCTTTTGCTGATGCGTCTGATTTGTCTGTTGAATAACTTGTGAAAAATATTGAAAAAAGATGAGCAAAAGCATGTTAAGAAAAACGTATCAGAGCAAGAATGCTTATTCTGACAGATACATACCACCAATACCAACACGGCGACATCTGAGAAAAATGACAACTTTGTTTCATTGGAACCGAAGGTAAGGCATTTTCTGAGTGACATCACAGGTGTTTTGTCCATCTCTATATGCTGTCAGTGTTTGGAACACAAGGGGGGAGTGTTCACTCAGTTCAGTTCTCTACATACTATCAATGGAACAGATGTACCTCCTCCCCCATCACCTCCCCAATGCTATGAGCTCAGAGCAGGGAGCTTGTGGCTCGTCCAGCGTGTTTTCTATATCAAAAATACTGTCTATTTTATACAGTATTTTTTTGTCAGCTCCTGATTCACTACTTTTTGAATTAATAAACATCTAGAAATGCAATTTTGAGCTTTATTTACTTCATACAAATTTTTCATAATTAGATAAATGCTTCAAGAACATGCTAAATTTTCTTCAGAGCGGGTCTCAAATATTGGACCTTACTGTAATTCTTAAACTGTTTTTTTGCAATTTATGTAATTCTATGGATTCTTAAGCGGAGAAAATGGGTATTGCAACATGAAAAGCTTATATGCAACCGGTCAGAATCCGTCAAAATTTGGTTACATTGCGGTTGAAGCGTTATCGTAATTCAAAGAGTCTGTGTTGTCTGTTGTCGCTAGTGATAGTTACAGTGTTGACGGGTTAAAGTTTTTGTGCAGTTTCTTCAACGGGAAACTACATTTTTTGTGGAAGCAGTTGGAAAAATGTATCCATGTTCTTGTTCTCGCATCTTAAAAACACAGTCAGGTGTGGCGTCAAGTAGAAAATATAATATTATGACTATCTGCATAAGTTATACCCCACAGACGCTAAGTTACCAGGAGGCATGTCTTAATTCTCCAATCCGCTGCAGTTGATGATATCTCCGTTGAGCCTAGCATCTTTCCTTGAGGCTACTTTTAAAGAAATCCTTCTTGACATTCCCGGGATTTTAAAACTACCAGCGCTCAAGTTAATTGCATCAACACTCGGAGCAGCATCAACATCTGAGTGCCAGCCAGAGCGGGGTGATTAATCAGGTCTCATTTCCGTTGACAATTTTGTCTTCTAACTCTTAACAAAAATCAGACAATGGAGGTAAAACTGCACGGTAGTGTTTCACAGTGCTGCTCTCATAAATCCTGGCTTCTCTCTCGCTTCACAGCTGTGCTCCTCCAAATGTGTCCGTGTGCGGTTCAGAACAAAACCTTTGGTCAACACAATTTCTGCAGGCAAGCTAAAAGGTGCTCCAAGGTTGAAATGTTGAAGCATCATTAGCTGCACAGATTTTTCTTTTGTTGCTCTGAAGTGATCAAACTTGAGGGTCGCATTTGTCCTACTGCTCCTTCCAGATCTCAACTGTAGATGTATATAAGTCGACAGATAATCTATGTCGTCACCCACAAAGTTCTACCGTAAATGAAGCATAAAGTGACTCTTTGATGGGAGTTTACGCCGCTCGCTTCAACTACATTAAAACAGTGTTTTTCAACTTTTTTTGTGCCTAGGTTTGTCCTTGACAAAAATCTTGCAGCACACCAGCATCAAAAATTGTAAAAAGGTGAAGCTCAATAGACTGATGCATGAACAGTCCCTTCATGATCTTGTGTGCATTTTTGTCATAGTCATTCTGGAAGTTGCTGTTTTATGTTTTCAGTAATAATCTTTAACTAAATTAGTTGAAAATTTGCCCAGATAGTTGTTTGTTGTGCTTTTAGAAAGTTAACTGAGTAGCGTCATTGTAGCACAGATACGCTGTCCCTTTAACCCAATGCACCATGGGAGATGTAGTGCAGGAACTGAGCCAGACAGACTCATGTCTCTGAGATTCTGAGAGTCTTTTCTCTGGTGTTCAGCTGATATTTTTTTAATGGAACTGAGAGATTTTATGAGCCAAGTCAGAATAACAAAGTGAGGCTGTTAACCACTTCTGATTGGTCAGACTGATGATGTACGATTAAGCCTCCAAGAATGATTGGCGGAGATAGTTAAAGAGGCGGGACTTTTCAAAAAGCAAAGCCAGCTGCGGCTAAATTGCTGGTACTGTCATTCTTATCAAAGTGTCTTTAACCGAATCAAATAAACACCAAGATTTATCTCCCCTAAGCCTAACTACTCTGTGTTGTGTTAGTGCTGATTTCCTGGTAATGGTAAATGTGTTTGGATCCATGAAAATGAGAAATTTCCCACGATACACCTGACCATCTCTCACGGCACACTGGTTGAAAAACACCACATTACAGTGGCCATACCATGAAAAACTTTTTTAGTTTTTTAGAGTACCATACTGTTCATTCCTCACTAATCATCGGCAGGCGTCAGTTGTATCAGACTACACCATGAGGTTAAACATCAATAGGTTGTTTTATTCAATCTTTCAAAGTTTGCCTCTACATCAGCTAGGATCCCCTTCTTTCGTCTTTCCTCACTAACCAACCCCAAAGCGGTATTTTGATCCGTTCACACATTTCTGAGCAATCCTCTAAAAACTGCGCTCTAAACAGCAGCCGCTCCCTTTTCAGGAAGAGTCTGTTCTGCCCCAGTCGAACACCCAATTCCTCCACGGAGCAGAAAACGTTCATCTTAGATGCAGAAAACCGTGTATCTTTCAATTCTTTCCCGTCTACAATAAATTCCAGCTCAAACAGGTGTTATATATGATCATATATGTGGATATGGTTTACACTGAAAGGCTCAAGAAAATCATGGTGTAGTCTGATTGCAGTTTGGTGGGGCAAAATTTCAGTTTACGCATCGGGCTGATAGAAAGGAGGAGCTCCTAAAAGTGCAAATTTGAGCTTTAAGAAAATGAAAATCAAGGATTTTTAGAATGGAATAGACATTTCAAGGATGACAAAACACTAGACTGGAAGGCCATTACTATTTAACAATGTATTAAAAGAAAAAAACGTATTTCTAATAGTTCTATTATTATTACTGTTTTTAGTTATTTAAAATTATTGCTTTGGTTATTTTTGCAATGCTTAAAAAGCTTGTATCGATTTCTTAATCTTTGTTAGTAATGATACTTATATTTAATTAAATCTTGGGGGGCAAATCTTTTTGCTGCCCCCCACGTAACTCCGCCCCTGGCTGACTGGAGGTAAAATCATTGAAAGTCCATTGAAAGTGTTTCAGCCCCTGACTGAAGGAGCTGCTCAGTGTCCTCGTGGTCTCATCGTAAAAAAGTCTTGGACAGAGAAACATGTCTGCCTGCAGACTGAAAACAGACCAAACGCACGGTTCAGGACTCCATCTCATGTCTGAATACACCATTACTTTTTTCTTAAACTCTAGTAGTAAGCAGGGTGTAAATACTGTGCACAAATGCTTATACACATGTTGTGTTGGTGCCTGCAGGACGCCTTTAGGACGTGTTCCTCGAGGGCTTCTTGCATACATCTTGACTGTTAAAAATGAAGAAATTAGGCAGTCAGAGGGTAGTTTGTATGGACAGGTAGATGTTTGCCTAATATTTGCCCGTATCCACCCCAAAGGGCAGTTGTGACTAAAGCTTGAGCTGCATACATTTATTTTCAGAAATGCATCATCAACTCCCTCCCCAAAAAAGTATAATATTGTGATTTGTCAGTCGGCATATTTTTCCCAGGTAGATCCTGAGTCAAAAAGCTCAAAAAGCTTGTATTCTTTTAAGGTGAAGCTTTTGATAAAGAATCTGTCAACAGAAATGCAGCATGTGCTATTTTCAGCTCCAGATTTGTGAATACTTTATTTATACCGCACTGTATATATGTGTTCCGCGGGGCTGTGTACGTGCGATTTGTTTAACAACGAAAACAAAATGTTGTCATGTTTGTCATCAGGCATCTGTGCTCCAAACATCTATTGATTCTTCTCATCTTTGAAACTTTTGCCAGCTCTGCTGTTTGAAGAACACAAACATGGTAAAGGAAAAAAGCAAACTGAAAAAACAGGAAGGCAAACAATGAAAAGAAAAAACCTAATTTTGTTGTGAAAACAAGACGAATTGCTTCTGTAAAACTTAGAAAATCCGATAGATGTCAATCTGAAGGCAGTAAAAGTCGTAGATTGATGTTTTTCTGTTTTTAGGAAAAGCTCATATTTCATCAGCTTCAGGTTTTAAACGCATGAATACAAATGAGAAAGAAATGGGAAAACTTGAGGTGAAGGCATTGAAGGAGGTAAAATAGTCTCACTCGCTCACAGGGTGAAAGGAATAAATATTAAGATAACTCCGCCAGTTGTTGCTGATTCACCACAAAAATGGGGAGCAATCAATTTGTAGTGATTGGAGCCTCTAAGAAGCTCAGGGGTTGGTTTGTCCTTCCCCGCTCATTTTTGATCAAATTGCCTTCTTCTTTTCTGTCTCTCCTTTTTTTCTTCTATAACCTTTTAAGCATCAAGTTGAGATTCGTTTCTGTTCGTATGAAGGAAAAAAGACCCTCAAAAACATTTACTGACTGCTATATAAAGACTGTTGTATGGTGTGGATTTTTAGGAAATATTATTGTGTTTTTTTCTGATATGTTTGCATTTTGGACCAACTTTGCCTAAACACAAAAAATGGCAAGTTGTGTTGTTTTTAAGAAAAACTATTATTTATTGACCAAAAAAAAAAAAAAACTATCTCAGTGGCCGATTGGTACAATGAATATGGCAAAGCAACCGCATAATATTTAGTTTTAACCTACTGTATTTTACGAAATATAAGTCGTAAGAGCAAAAAATGTTGAATCAAGAAGAAAACCACATATAAGTCGCGCTTGAGAATAATTCGCAGTTTTAGGAGAAAAGTGTGACGTTTCAGAACAAATCCACCAAGTATAGCTAAAAAAAAAAAGAAAGAAATACAAGAAGACTAATCTTTTGATCTGTAAAAGAAAAATATCAAAGTTTAGAAGGAAAACAGTCAGATTCTCTTCCATGTTTGTTTTAGATGACACTTCTTCGGAGGCTTTCAGTAGCAAATATTTCGGATGCAACGCCCTCTAGTGGCTGTTAGTGGAAACAACAGCAAAAAGAAAACCAGTTTGGGGAAAATAACATATGTGAGCCTATTGATTTAACAACCCCCCACCCCCCCAAAAAAAAAAAAACTAACAAACCAAACACATAAATGAGTTGCTCCTGAATATAAATACCACCCCTGGCTAGACTATGAAAAAAACTTGCAACTTATACTCCAGAAAATACGGTACTTGAGTCTTAAAACCAGGATCAGCGTCAAAACATCAAAGACATTTTAAGAGTGGCTCTAATTAAAGTCCAAACTGTGGGTTACAACTGAAAAAGATCCAGTTTTGCAAGCTCAGCCTAGTGAAAATGAAAGTCTTTTATTAGTTAGGGATTTATTTAACATTTACTAAACAATGGGAGGATCCCTTGAGATAGCATGTCTCGTTTACGAAAAAAAAAAAAGAGCAGCGTATAGTGTAATTTACAAACAAAGAACCCGTTGAGATAAAAATCAGGTAAATAACCGACACTCGCACACGTCTACATTCACATACATAACAGCTCTCGACTTTTCACCCCTAATCACAATGCATTTACAAAACAAATTCAATCAAAGCACAGAACACAGTAAATATGTTGTAAATGTGCAGAAAGAGCTCTCTTAAATAACGGTAAACATATACTGAGGAAGAAGGGTTATTCCATTTCTTAGGTGCTCGAATGCTAAGGGCGTATTTTCCTGGTTTTCTATTAAATCTGAGTACTACAAACTACGTTTAATTTCAAATTTAAGTAAAAGAAAACAGGTGACCTACATGTGTGTTTTTAATACATGTATGAAGAGCATAAAAATGCATTTAAAAACTGTTAAAATGTCAGAAAAAATGTTTGCAAATGACACGTTTGGCAATAAATCCTATTATTTTTCTGGTCTGTAATGTGTTTGGTAAGGCAAAATCCAAAATTTAAATAAAGAAGAAGGTTATTACTTGTCTCTAAAGGCAACACTTTTAGTTTTTTAATGCTTTATCACCAGAGCTTTAGCTTAAAATGTGACATTTTTAAAATGATTTTAAGGTCTTAAAGCTTTTCTATAATCAACATAAACCTACTGATTCTAAAATATTCCAAATATTCCCACAATTAGATTAATTGCAGTCAAAAATTTCTGGAATTTCCTGTCGCTGGCTTTAAAGGATTAAAACCAGAAAACTTTTGTTTTGGTTTTAAAGCTAAAATATTGTACATGAACTAAAAACGGCTTTCAAAAGCAACGCTAAATTCTTAATAGGATGCCCCTGGTGGTTGTTCTGTGAACTGCGCCTGCTTCCAATTTGAAATGTGCTTCACATCGGAAGTTAAATGTTGCTGAACTAAAAGTATGTTCGTCTGCTGATTTAACTTGAAAATACTGGTTATATTTGTTATTTTAACCAAACGTGGACTCAAAAAATGTAAGCTTTATATAAAAGTGAAACCACAGGTGAGACTAATGCTCTAAATGTTATAATAGAAATTTACGATTTAATTTGAACTGGGAATTACTGCAAATCAGTAAGTATTTGGGAATATATATACAAAGTCTTTTCTGTTTTTACTCATCCGTTTATATTTATAGTCTCATTTACGGAGTGCGTAGTTAGTAAACAGATTTAATACATCGACAAACACGCCCGCTATTATAAATATTGAATTTTTCCTTTTAATAATTGAACCCAGAACGGACTCACAAGCTGCTGAACAGAAAACAAAAATGGAAAGTAATAAATATTCTGCAAATGCTTCACAGGAGAAGTATTGATCCTTGATAGTGCAAGCCCCATATTAACTGACATACAGCCCACACAGAACAAATGCTGATATCTACCTGATGTATTGATCTTAAGTGCGGAGTGTTTAAAGAGGCAGAGCAGTTGAGAGCTCATAGCTCCCAGGTTGAGACAGCTTTTGGACGTTTTAATTACACTGCAATCAACAAACAGACACGAATGATCTCTGCCTGGCAGTATTTTCCCTACAATGAGATTGAGATTAGCGTGTCCATTCAATATCTGTCTCTGCTTTGTATGAGTGCGTGCAATAACACGACTGCATCCGTCTGCTGTCTCAACCTGAGGAGTCCTGATGACGCTAGTCTTCAGACTGCTCTTGTTACATAAAAGATTCTTATATATTCAATATTATTTTCTATAGTCGCTTTTCTTGTTCTCTTGTCCATGTTCGTCCGGTATGGAACAGGGAAGCTTAAATAGGGAATGAAGAAAGAGGCTGTGAAGCTCAATCCGTCCGTCCATCCGTCCCTGAGCTGGCAACCAGTATTCATGCGTTTCATTCAGTCAGCAGCAGAAGGGAGGCCACTCAGAAAACAAGCTGGCCGTGAGAGTCGGACACACCTGACGGTTAATAGAGGTGCAGAAAGCGTTGGAAGGA
Source organism: Oryzias javanicus (assembly GCA_003999625.1). NCBI lineage: Eukaryota > Metazoa > Chordata > Actinopteri > Beloniformes > Adrianichthyidae > Oryzias > Oryzias javanicus. The sequence goes on from CM012459.1 coordinate 18,399,033, forward strand.
TTGGAGGAAAGCGGGTTGGCAGAGGAGAAGAGAGAAAAACTCATCCAACTCTGGCTGGATTCATTTGGATCACAGTGAGGGGGTCTTTGGGTTTTTTCGGCTTTCATTCTGAGAGATGAAAAACATCAACTGGACATCAGCTGTACTTTTTCAAATTAGCATTAGGCTTCAGTTACGTGCACCTGTGCAGGATGCTGCAGGTTGTTCAGGTCTGTGGAGGAGCGACTGCATCTTAAAGACCCATTCCCATCATCTTATATTGCGATATATCATGATGTTTTTGATTCTTGATGGGTTTCTCACCAAGTATTGTTCTTTTCTTTTGTTGACATATTTGTCATCCTTTGGTGAGATGGGGTGGCGGGCGTTGGGTAGGGGTGTCGGAGAAAAATCGATTCACGTTCGAATCTAGATTTTCATTTTTAAAGATTCAGAATCAATTCTAGATATACGAGAATTGGTTTAAATTTTGCTCTTCCATATTCCTGCAATTAATATATTTAAATTAATGCTAGCTTACTTGCAAGCCGCAATGTTTGTCACAAAACGGCTACCGTAGTTTTTCTCTGGAGGCTAGCGGAGCAAAAAGAAGACGAGATTCCTCCTGTCCCGTCGTCAATGAAGGCAAATATTTGGGCGCATTTCTGGTTCTACAAATCCCGGGGTAAGGAGCTTGACATGACATATGAAGTGTGCAAAATCTGCAAAATTAAATATAACTGGAACTCGAATGCTCACGCTCATATCACGCTGCATCACCCGGAGCTTAAAGTTTGAAAAGTCCTTTTCACTGCCTTTGGACTGTTTTCTCTTCAAGACACATGAGAACGGTCACCCCACGTTTTTTTGCCACAAAAAAAAGTTGTCTTCGAGCACAGTGGTCTCCAACCTTTTTCAGGCCACATATCGGTTTAAAATTATACAATGTTTTCATGGACCGGTCTAACCGGGGTAGAGGTTGGCATTGTTAAGCTTCCGGTTTCTAGAAATAAAAAACAAAAACAAAAAAACAATTTGCTACTAAAAAGGTTGTTTAAAAAAAGTCTTAACGATATCAGTAGATATATTTTATGCAGATGATGACGACTCAATAAAACAAAGTTGTTCTTTTTGGCCCTTTTAACCCTCGATCCAGGTAAAAAAATCCTCATTTGTTGGGTAGTGTATTCAACACAAAGTAACATTTTCTGTGTTAAAGTTTCTGAAAATTCCCTTTTACAAGTTTCCACAAATCAGTAACTTTATTTGATTGAATCTTTGTCCTCTGTAAAATGTTTGCGGCTGGTTGGAACTTGGTGGTGAAGATTTTCCCTTGAACATCAAGGTGGAGGCTAACAACCGGATGCTAGCTCCAGCTGCACCTGACTATAAAGGTGTGATGGATAAATAAAGCAAATGACCCGACTGTCGTAAAACTGGAATTTTATAAATATGCTATACACGTGAATCCACTGTGTCTCCAACTTTATCTGTGTGTTTGAAACCGTCGAGATTCTGTCGCCACGTAGAAGTAACAACTATGAAAACAACTATTCCGTAAGTCGAGAAAGACTCTGTTTTGTCTGTAAACAGCAGCTTTGTTGTTCACTGAAGTCGAAGGCTCTTTTTCGGTTTCCTCCCTTCCTCTTTTCATTTCCAAATACGTTTTATTGTTTGGTTTGTGCTGTTAGCTTTGGGCTACTAGCTTCACAATAGCTTCCTATAAGTCTCTACTAATGTGAAGAAGGACGAAGTTGGAAAATGTCCAACAGAAGAGCACATTTTTTATTTTATTAAACAATTCCTTCACATCTTGTCACATCTGGTTTGATTTTTAGTCGCTTTTCTCTCTGATTATTCTCGTCAGTTGATTCATTGAGTCATCGTTTTGGAGTTGGGTTTTCTGTCCATTAACCGTCAGTGTTCCAGATTAATTTAGCAAATTAATTAGCAAATGTCTGAACTTGAATGTGATAAAATGATCAAAGATTTTTTTTTTTTTTTTTTTAATTCAATCAAAGAGTTTTTATGTTATGTAATATGCAGTAATAATTACTGATAAGTTTACAATCACTATGGCATTAATTTTCCTCTCTTATCCTAAATATGTAGCAATGATTCATGTAATTATGTGTTTCTAATGATAATCAATGATTATTACATATTGTGTAAATCATTAATGTTTAATGAAAATATACAAGAATTATTTCAGAGAATGATCAATAAGTACTCTAATGTTACTTAAAAACTTGATTTCAATGTGTAATTATTATTTTTCTGCATTAATATGACATTTTATTTTGATGATAATCAGTGAGTATGACATATCATTACATGATGTATGATTGATGTTACTGTTTACTGAAATAATGTTTTACGAGATTAATCAATAATCAACAAGCGTTTTACTTTACTATTGGGAATGTATTGAGAAAAAAAAAAACAAAAAAAAAAAAACAACAACCGGAAGACATAATTATGCAAAACAGTTAAATGAAGTAATCAAGTAGGGGTGGGATTATATAAGTTCGCTTCTTCCCACTCCTTTTCAAGCAATCAATCAAACTCTACTGACTTTAGTCAATAATCACAAAGAATGAATGAACCAAATGTGACATAAGTGTATTTTATTTTTGTTTGTTTTCTATTTTCTAATCAATGCATCTTATTGTTTCTGTAATGAGTTTGAAATAATTGTGTGTTGTGTCCTGTATTTTCAATCTATGCTTGAAATAAACCAATCAATCGATCAAATAATGTAACGTTCACTCGTCTGGCTTTAGTTACTTACTGACTTGCTCAGCGGTGGATCAGGAAGTAGAGCCGTCATCTTGCTCTGGTGTTGGTTTGATTCCATTTCTCCAGTCGTGTGAAATGTTTGTGGGTTAAGGCGTTGAACCCCTAATTACCTCCAGTGGTCGATGTAGCAAAGAATGATTTTGAAGTGTGGATGGGAAGCACATAGTAAACCAATGTGTAAAAAAAAAAAAACACTTTTAAAGGTCTCCTTTCAGCTATATTTTTCTATAGTACAGCTTTTCGCTAATTTCCCAGCATTTCTTTGTTTACACTCCCCTGAGAGCTTATAGCATCTGTCTGTGACGTTTTGATTGACAGAGATTTAAAAGGAGAAATATTCGGAAATGCAAAAACAAAATTATCTCGTATTACATTTGTTCTCTTTTGTAAGAAAAATGCCACACATACATGTTAAAAACTAAAAAAAAACGGATTTTCATCAAAGGGGGACTTTAAGTCAAATGTAAGGAAGAAAGTTTTGGGTATTAGAAATGTCAACATTCTTGGGTTCCAAAAAAGCTAATGGAGAAGGCAATAAAAAGCATTTTAATAATGAAATCGAGTTTTAAACTCTGTTTTTATCAAAGCGTTACCATGTGAATTGAGATGATTTTACATTTTTAATGTGTCATCTTTTTTACCAGTTTTGGTGAATAAATAACTTAATTTGTGGTAAATTACCAATTTAAATTAGGCAGTTGTCATAGCAACATTATATGCAGAGTTTTAAAATGTTTATATATATATATATATATATATAAATAAAAAAATAATATATTAACGTAAAGATTCCTAAAATTTGAATATTTACCTCATCTGACTTGAACCTGATTTACCTGTAGTTTTCTGGTTTCTTTCTGTTATTTCCGGCCCATTTACTGAAATCCTCCTGTTGTACCTTGAAGTTTGCTCATTGTGAATTCCTAAATGCATCAATCGCAGATCCTGCTGCAGCTGCAGCAGCCGCAGATATTTTTATCCACCTCTGATTATGTCAGTTATGTTCCATGGGAGGTAGAAAGGGCTTTAGCCTTGGCAAACAGCTTGATGACTAATGCCTCCGCTGTCTCACAACAGTGCAGCAGTAAGACTACAGAGCTGTGATCTTTTTCTTTCCAGCGGCTCTTCTGTTTCTGCAGCGACACGCGCACTTGAACCGTCATGGCAGACGGCGTGGTAGTTTACTGAACAGAAAGACATGGCTGGACGCCAACTCTGTGCTTTTCTTCTTCCTGTGATGTAGAAATATTACACATGATGTGATTGTATCTATTTACTTTGCTGCTTTTATGAAAAATTTAGTGGAATTTCTGCTAACTAGATGTTAGCTGCTGTTATGAAAATTACAAAGATTAAGTTAAATTGCATAATAGGTAAATTAAATTGGCCACATACTGTTCTAAATTACTGCCCTCCACATTTATATTTTTGTTTCTGAATGTGGTTGTTGTGCTTCAATATCTAATAACTTGAACAATATTTTTTAATTAAGTCAGTTATATGCAATATCTGGTGCTGGGCGATATGCAGATTGGTCATTCTTCAAAATGCATGAATATTGAGTGTGGTATCCCACAAGGATCAATACTTGGTCCTATTCTTTTTCTGTTGTATATAAATGATATTTCTGAAGTCTCAAATGTATTGAGACCTGTTCTGTTTGATGATACAGCCATGTTGTGTTCAGGAAAAAATTTAAATCACTTAATAGAAAATATTGAAATTGAACTGGTCAAACTTAAATATTGGTTTAATAATAACAAGCTTTCATTGAATTTAGAAAAGACAAAGTTTATGGTTTTTACTAATAAAAAACAGGAGGAGGTAAAACTATCAATTGATGGAGTAACAATTGAAAAAGTTTCTGAGTATAGATTTCTTGGGTTAATTTTGGACAAAAAGTTGTCTTGGAAGCCACATATATCATATATCAAAAGTAAATTGGCCAAAATTATATTTGTTTTGAATAACATTAAGTATTACGTATCATGTCACGTATTAAGAATGTTATACTGTTCAATTGTACTGCCTTATTTCACTTACTGTGTTGAAGTGTGGGGTAATAAGTATAAAACTCATTTAACACCATTACATCTACAGCAGAAAAAAGTGATTCGAATAATTCATAAAGCTGGATACACAGAAAACACGAATGCTTTACTTGTGGAGTCAAGATTGTTGAAATTTGAGGACTTAGCAAAACAGCAAAATTTACTTGGGATGCTTAAAGTTAAAAACAGAGAGATCAAATCAAATCAAATCAAATATACTTTATTGTCCCGAAGGAAATTTGTCTCGGATTACACCGTGCCAGTGGCTGCGTGGCTACATTCACACATGCACACAAACTCCAAACATTTCAGTGAGAACAACAGCATCATACACAGTAAGAACATAAGACAAGTATTGAAAGAGCAGTAGTAGAGTTAGCGCCTCTGGAAACACAGTGACTTCATATTCAATTAAATACTAAAACCCAGAAATGTCAAGTAAAATGGTCTATAAAAATCGCAGGTAAAAGCACAATGTACAAAAAACAAACATTTGCCAAAGTTATGAAACAGTGAAAGATAAGAATATCAGTATAACTAATAGGTACAACAGTTCATAAGTTAGATAAAAGAGCTCATGTGCTAGTCAGACTTGTTCAGTAGTGAGATGGATGTGGGAAGAAAAGATAGCTTGTATCTATTTTTTTGTATCTTATTGCTCGGTAACCGCCGCCCTGATGGTAAGATTTGTATTCACTGTGTAGTGGATGGGAGGGTGAGTTTATTATTCTTTTTGCCTGTCCTCTAACACAGATCTCATAAACCTCTTGTAGAGATGAGAACTCTTTTTTTCAATGATTTTCATGGCGTTTTTCATGACACTCTATTTTGTTTTGTATTTTTACTGTTAGGGGCCCGAACCAGGTGGCCATGCCATATCTTAAAACTGAGTCAAGCACTGCGTTGTAAAAGCATGTCATGATTTTAGTGCTTACACCGAACGTTCTGAGTCTTCTTAGAAAGTGGAGTCTTTGAGATAGTTTAGAGCATAGGTGGTCCACGTGCACATTCCATTTAAGGAGGTTGTCTATGTAGACACCAAGGTATTTAAAACTTTCCACCTGTTCAATCTCTCTGCCGGCAATTTTTACTGCTCATGGAGCATAAGTCTTTGGGGTCAAAAATCATCTCACCCTTAGTTTTGTTACATTTAAGGTCAGATGGTGATCCAGGCTCCAGGACTGGAAGAGATCAATTTCCTGTAGGTATGTGACACTGGGTCCCCGACTCTTAATAAACTAACAATTATGGTGTCATCTGAGTATTTTAAAATTGTGTTATTTGGTGTGCCACTTTTGCATTCATTAGTATAAAGCGTAAACAGAATCGGTGAGCTCACGGCTCCTTGTGGGACCCCGGTACTGCAGAATTTCTCTTTGGAGAAGGAGTTATTTACTTTTACTTGCTGTGACCTGTTTGTTAAAAGGGAGTAAAACCACTTTACTAAACATGAGCTTACATTTAAGTTAATGAGTTTCTGTACGAGAATATCAGGGTGAACTGTGTCAAAAGCTGAACTAAAATCAGCAAATAAGACTCGTGCGTAACTGTCAGTGTTTTCTAGATGTTTTGCAGACCATGTGAGACAGACTGATGATAGCGTCCCCAGTGCTGAGTCCTTGTCTGTACGCAAATTGCATGGGATCAATACGACCCTGAGACTTCAGTTTTGAGTTGGTTTACCATAATTTTCTCGAACATTTCATGACAATGCTTGTTAGAGCTATAGGCCTATAGTCTGAAGTTGAGGCTGGGCATGAGGTCTTTGGAATGGTATTATTGTGGACTTTTTCCAAATCTGTGGGACTAAGCCTGTCTCCATTGACTGTTTAAAAATTGGGCACCATGCCTCTGATAGTTCTTGAGCACAGTTTTTCAGAAGGAAGGCTGACAGGCCGTCCGGACCGGCCGCTTTGTTTGCCTGAGTATTCCTAAAGATATTTTCAATACACAGCTGGTCCACCTTAAAACTGCAGGCATCACTTTGAGTGTTAGTGATATTTAACGAGGCTGATTTGCTATTGTTTTGTGAGTCAAATCTTAAAAAGAAATCGTTTAGGTTGTTGGCACATTCCTCTTCATTCGTGGCACTAATTTGAGGTTTGTTTGTTGTCATATGAGTTATCTTTTTCACTGTGTCCCAAAGTTTTTTGTTATTTGAGCAGTTGAAGCTCTTTTCGAGAGCTTCTCTTTTCTTTTCCTTAGCATTCCTCAGAACAATGTTTAGTTCCTTCTGTGCTGTGGCTATGGCAGCTCTGTCCCTGTTTTTGAATGCAAGCCGCTTTTTATTAATGCTGTGTTTAACATCCTTAGTTATGTATGTCTTGTTGTTAGGATATTGTAATATTGTTTTTTTGGGAACTACAGTGTCCACACAAAAGTTAATATACTCAGTGATAGTCTCTGTTGCTTCGTTTAGATCCAGATCGTGGAAGATGCTCCAGTCTGTGCAGGAAAACATCCTCTCAACGTCTCCACACTGTCCTCTGTCCACTGTGCTGGGACCTGCACCTTGATTGTGGCTTTGATGATTTCAGTACAGTTTTGTACGTAGACATGAGATGCAGGGTGTCATGGTCTGAGTTTGCCAGTGGAGGGAGAGCCTTTGCTCTGTAAGCATTTTTTATATTACCAAAGCACTTGTCTAGTACTTTGTCTTTCCGAGTGCTGCATTTAATGTACTGGTAAAACCCCGAAAGTTCTGGATGACAGTGGTTAAAGTCATTAAATACAGCCGCCCCCGGAGTGCGCTGAAGTTCATTATTAACACAGTCGGACAAATAATGTGCAGCTATTCTAGCATTCCCATTTGGAGGGATATAAGTGGCACAAATTATAACATTTCCAAATTCCCGTGGTAAATAAAACGGTCGCATAGACAAGCACAGCAATTCAATGTCTGGACCACATAGCTGTTCTCTGATGGTCACTTGTTTGCACCATGCGCTTCTTATGTAAACAGAAATTCCTCCACCTTTAGTCTTACCAGACGATTCAGTCCTGTCCGCCCTCACGCAGAAGAATCCATCAACTTGGAGTAGGCTGTCCGGTATATCCGGCCGAAGCCACGTTTCGGTGAAAACCATGATGCATGACTCTCTGTACTCGTAGTAGTGGCGGCTGTTCAAGCGGAGTTCGTCCAGTTTGGGAAGCAAAGACCGTACGTTGCTTAGGATGACGTGCGGGAGGGGCGGTTTAATTCCCCTCCGCCGGAGTCGTTGCCTGACGCCACCGCGTCTTCCCCGCTTTCGCTTTCGCTTTTGGCTCGTTAGTTTGAGCGGTGGTTTCCTCATCATCTCCGCGGGCAGCCCGTGCAGGGGTAAAGAGCCTTTGTGTTGATGATCCAGCAAGAACTCCCTGGAATACGCATAACGCCGACCGTTGCTTGCTGGTTCCGAAGTCGTTGAGGGCGGAAACTTGCAGAAAACTTCGCTTACTGCCCAGAGAAGCGGCAGCAGGAGGGTGAGGAGTCTCATCGTTCGGCGTGGTGAGTGGCCGATCTGTGTTCCTGCATATGATGGTTACGTGCGTAGTTGAGTGTAAAGTTGGTCTTTTGTTGTCAACGTGCAAAAAAGGTTGTAGGAAAGGATATGTTGCTCGCTGTCCCGCACACAACACATTCAAACGAAGTTAAAGACGTACATAAGTAGCAGCAGCCGCAGCACAGGAATCCGTGTCGCCACCGAGCAGCGCCACCGGAGATGCCGGAGAGTCTGCAAAAATTATTTGTTTTCACCTCAGAAGATGAAAATCACAGGAGGAAATATGATTTTAAGTTTCCAGTCGCTCGCACTGCCTTAAAGCAGTCATGTTTTTCTTTTGTTGGAGTAAAAGTTTGGAATGCTCAACAAGACGTTTTGAAAAGTTGTACTAACAAAATATTATTTAAAAAAATATTTGTAAAGACGAAACTTGAAGAATATGTAATGTGTAATTAGTGTGTGGGGACAGGTGCTAAAAGCCATCTGGGATTGTTTTTTTTTTGCTTTGTTTTTTTTTTTTTAGGTGTAATATAGGGGCAGCAATTAAATAAGAATTTTATTCTTCTTACTGCTCCTTTCCTGTCATGAAGATATGTGGACCTTCACCGTGTACCGAATATGTTAATGTAATGCTGTCTCCATGAATGGAATAAAATAAGGAATGAATGAATGAATGAATGAATATGACTATCTATGGTTTTCATTTGTTTTGCCCAGCTGCTCAACAGTTCCATGTCACGTGACTCGGACGCTCAGCGCAACAGCCTCTTCAAATGAAAATATAAGATCGATACTCGGTGAGAACCCATCGAGAATCAATCGCAGGACTAAATATCGCGATATATTGCAATATCGATATTTTGGCTCACCTTTAGTGGCAGCATTATGAACTGATAAAAGTATTGCCTAATGAAGTATCACGATATTTTATCTTCTTACACCTCGATAAATTATCAGTAAATCCAGTGAAAAGATATATAAAGGTACCACTCAAAAGAAATGTTTTAAGTAGTAAAGTTTGTGGGTTGATCTTGAATTGAATGAACAGATCTCGACTTCACGCTGCAGCACTTTGATACATCAGGAGTAGAGTGTGCTTGCATGTAACGACGAAGCAGAAACTAGATACACGTGCCCCCTCACAGATGTCTACCCCACACGTTCCTGTTGCCCCAAGGCAGGGGAACCATGTTGTTGTGCTTTCTGAGCAGCACCGAGGTCCAGAGGGAACCAGCAGCCGTTGGGCGGCCCTCTTTACAGTTGCAGCTGTTTACCGCACGGCGTGCAGTAATTACAGTAAAGGTCAGGGGGTTGTGCGGACGTCATACCTGCTGCTGAACTGAAGCAGAACTTCAGGACTTCCAGCAACAATTAGCAGAAATGCCCCGCTCCCTTCCCCTCCTCTCACTCCTGCCCTGCTGTTTGCTCTCCACCTTGATTAATATCCCTTCGTCTGACTCCCTCATGTTGTTTTTTCATTCAGCTGCTTCTTTTGTTCCTTCAGTGATAAAGTCAGTCGGCGCAGAAACAGACTTTAATGAGAGCATGGGAGTGAAAAAAGGCAGCGCACGTATCCTCCTCCTGTTGGAGAAAATCTAAGCTTTTGGAATATGGAGGAGGTTGGTGTTGACACCTTTACTGTTGCTTTTCTGGGAGTTTTCCTGTCAGAGTTTACTGCATAAATACATGTTTTGATCATCCAATCTTTATAATGATTAATTAGCCACCAAGTTATTATTTTAGTTTGTGACCAGAATTTACACCATGAAATGTTTCTGTTGTGACAAATCTGTAAGGCCTTTTATTATCCTAAACAAAAAAATAAACAGGCTACCACTACATTTGCAAATCTTAGTGGCTGAGATGTCACTTCACTGAAAATAATCCTTGAAATGTAATTAATTATTATTATTTGGAGTGAATGTTTATTTTATCCGACCTTTTATTAACCCTAAAGTAAAATACTTTACAGGATTTTTAAGACTTAAACGACTTGTAAGTATTTTTCAAATGAATGACAGTTTAAAAATAATGAAATCATTTATTGTTTTAAAAAACAAAATATACGTGAAGCAAAATTTATTTTTTTTTTGTGCAAATAAACGTTAAAGTTGTGCATATTTTTTGTTAAAATTTAAATAAAAGAAATGACTAATTGCTAGTTATTTTAAAATCCTCTCCTCTTCATCGAAGGGGAGAGGATTGTATGATGCAAGTTTGAAGTTAAAGCCATCAAGCTTGCTATCCATGAAGAAAACCGCGCTGCTGCATGCAAGCTTAGCGTTGATGAATCTACGGTGAGACGTTGAAGACGGCAGGTACATACATGTACATTTACAGTACAAAATCATTCTGTACATACAGTAAATATCACATTTTTCAACATGGATATCTGCGGCTTATAGCCCAGTGCGCTTGTATACCACGTATTTTTATTTATTTATTTTAATTGAGAGGACGCGGCTTATATACAGGTGCACTCTATAGTCCAGAAAATACGGTAATCGATCTGAATTGATCCAAGCTTAATAAATCAATTCATAAAAGTAGAGATCAAAGACCTAACACATAACAGCAGTAAAGCCAAAATCCGCTAGCTAAATGCCAACGTATAATGGGATTTCCCATAGAATGGCTAAAGCTAAGGCTTGCTCGACCTAAACATACATTGCTGACTAAATAAATATCTTTATTTACTGATGGGCATACATTTTCCAAACTCTTTTATATATATATATATATTTTTTTTTAAGTAACCATTTGTGGTCTAAAGCATCATTCTTTGCTCATACTGTCTTCTTCTTCTTCTGTAATAAGGTGTGATGCTGTAACATGATCGCCACCTAGTGGCCAATAATGATCTGTTGGAGCTTCTCTGTTTGAAAAACCATGTAATGTAATCTTATTGGTTTATTGGTAAATTATTGATAAATTAATATCTTCAAGACATGTATAGATTATTTCAATACAAATATGCCTAATTGGGTAAACAATGTAAATTCAAAATTTAATTGAGTGGATCGAAAGAAGTATATATATGTGTGTACATATAAAAAAGGGGGAATCAAATAGATTCTGGAAATTATTGATGATACTCAATCGTAGTATTTATATCTCTTTTGGGACACATATATTTAGATGGGATTTGATATGGGGAATTTTTTAATATCATGGCTAGTCATCTTCCTCTGAGCGATAGTTTGGTGCTGATGCTGCGACGCTTCTGCAGTGAACTGTGGCTGACGTGCTGCAGTTTTCTTTTTAACCCACTCAACCTGTCTCCTTTCAAAGTTGTTTCAATATGGTTTGTGGCACTAAGAATATAGAATATTTAGTCAAAGAAATTGCAAAGTCAAAGTTGACCCAAAAACAAACAAAAAAAAAAAAACGACATTGAATTATAATAAGTACCAAAACATAAATACTGAGACAAAGTATTAATATTTCATTAACTGACACCACTGTATATTTGTATTTTTAAACCTGAAGTGATGTTCAGCTCCTTGTACACGTGGTCTGAATTTTTATATAAAGTCGTATAAACATAATTACACATTCCAAAGTTAAATTCTTTAAATGATCACCAAAATGAGGTTTCTGTTTGATCTGAATTGAAGATATTTAGGAGTCACTGGGTTATTACTGTTTCTGGCTCCTCCTCTTTTAACCCAAAGACTAACCACTATGACTCCTTTAAGTTCTCATTGCAGACAGTAGGATTTTTTTATAATTCTCCTCCAGTTCAACCTCTGCTTAGATGCTAAAGAGTGAGTCTTTATCATCCTGACATGAAAGCATCCATTGTTGTTTTAATTAGGCGTGCCTAATGAGAGCTGCGTTACTAAGCCTCCTTTCTATCTCTCTACAAATTTTTCCACTTAATCTCTTCTGCTCTCATACCCACTCGCTTCACTTCGTCACCCCCCCTCCTGCTCCAGTTGGTATGTAGGTGTCTCCATCCGGTTGGTGCAACCCTCAGACCCGTGCAGAGCGTTGTTGTTTTCCTGCAGAATATTTGATCGGAAAAACATTGAAATTTTCTGTCAAAACATAATAGAATTATTAAGGAGCGCTTCTTTATGTTTTGGACATTCTGTGGTGTCTTAGTAATAATATTAAGACAGTTTCTGTTTATACTATGAACATTAAATAAATTTTAACATATTTAAATGATTTTTATTTACTAAAAATAACAAATAAAAGAAACATCATAGGAAATCTTCTTGTTTACATAAAAAGATTATCCCTGCAATTGGACATTGACAGATTTTAATACTGATCATCTTTTTTCTTAGTGTAATATTTGACTAAAACCAAGAGCTTGCTTTTTGTACAGTAAAATATTCCTTTTCATTAATAAACTTTATTCCATTTTCAAGAAGTGAGACTTTTTCAAGCTTCTCCAGTCTGCATTAAACATCAAGTATGAATGACATTTTTGTGAGTTATCTAAGGACAGTATCCTTACACTGTTGTTTACTGAAACAACAACCTAAAACCCTAAAAAAATACTTAAAAACTTGTTTAGTTTGACCAAAATCGGCACAAACAGTGAAACAGAATTGTCGTCATTTTTTAATTTAAAAGCCATCCTTGCATAAAACAACATATGGTGCCACATTTTTGTTGATACTTTGAAGAGGAGTGTACAGCACAATTTGCTGACTTGTCCTTAATGCGATCTTACTCTAAAAGTACATATTTTGTGGGATCTGAAATTAGGTTGTTTCAGCTGTTCTCAACTTTTGTCCAGAATTAAATGTCATTGTTTACATTGGTTAGAGCTAAAGTCGTAGTCGTAAACGCTTTAATGCGTTGATACGGGTTGTCTGCGGGAAAAAACTAGACACACCTGTTATCTTTAAGGGGTACATAGGTGACCCCCCACTAAATATCACAATGGTAGACCACTCAGTTTCATACAGATTTTTCTATGGGCATGCTGCGAGTGACATGTCGTAGTGAACAGTTCTACAACACGTTGGTGTAAGTAAGAGTGAAGTTTCTCACAAGTTATTAATGGTAAATGGCGTAATCTTGTATAGCGCTTTCTACCCTCCTTCGAGGGCCCAAAGCGCTTCACACTCACAGACCCATTCACCCATTCATACACTGGCGCCAACCTCCCACCAGAGGCAATTTAGGGTTCAGTGTCTTGCCCAAGGACACTCCGACACATGGGGCAAGGAATCGAACCCAGCATCTTCTGATCCTGGGACGACTGCCCTACCACTGCACCACGGCCGCCCGTGGCAAGAGTTGACAAGAGTGTGGTAAAATGGCACTGTATGCAGCAACACCTGTACATCATAACCAATATTTCATGATATACTTACCACATGCATGACACTTGTATGTTCCATTTTTATGATGTTTGTTCCTCAAGATACGGCAAAACACACATGTGATCCCCGTAATTAAAGATGCACGCTTGTACAACCTAAAAACAACTGGGACAACCTAAAAACTTGCAGCACCCATACAACTCAGCCCTCTGTACAAGTGCATGTGAAGAAGGATTGATTTAATTATAATTTAAGGACCTAAAATCAATGATACTTTCAGTATTTTCTACCAAATCTTGTTTATATTGGTTCAACTTGAATAAAATGGTTTTAAATTAAAGATGTGAGGAGCACAAAATGTCCCAGATGGTTAAATGATGAATGAGTATGACTTGTAGCATGTGTTTGCGTTAATTTAAAAATAAAATGAATCAGTTAAAGCATATATCAAAGCAAAAGAACAGCAGAATGGAAGCACTGCTGGATTACCCACAAGAACTCTAAAGCAGCTCAGCTTGTTGAGCTTGATGAGGATAATCAGTAGTTTGTTCTTTGGTCCCAGAGGTGCAGCTTAAATATAAAATTGGGAATGTTTAAAAGTGATCCAGCACAAAAATACCACGTCCAAAGCGTGTTACAAACACAAAGTCTTAAATGGAGAAGTTACGCTTGTGGCAGAAAGCCAAGGACTTAATTGGATCCTCTTAAGTGAAGTTGTTTGCTCTGCAGTGGCCGTCTATTCTGCACCGTCAGCTACAAACCACGAATGGGACCTTGAACAAATAGTTTTCAGCAGAGAAAAACCATGTAAATGTAAATAGATCTCCAACGCTGCGCACCACTGAGCCCACACCCACACACCTGATTGCCAGTTGATGGAAATTGTGCCAAGAATAATTATTTGTTGTGATCGTTTAGAGTCCGGCATCGGTTTGCTGTTTTACGACTTCCCATTCCGGTCTGAAATAACACTATAATGGAGGATCTTTGGTGCGTCTCCAAGTGTTTTACAGCCATTACCTTTGGGCATTGCATAAATAAGCACCGTTAATGATTCTGTGTCACAGAAAAAAAAAAACACGTCAATTAAATGCTGGCAGTTTACCATGTCGTATAGTTTAGCTGGTCTTTGACATCCTCTTCTTCTGGAATGTCAGAACTAATTGGGCCTGCTCTCCTGCACCTGCCTCTGTCTATCTAATGGTGGCACAGCGAATGTGTCTTCTTCAGTTAAGTCATAGACGGCGTGTGTGGAAAGCCACCGAGATTCTCGAAAAGGCAATCTTCTCCTTACTGTAGGACTTTTTATTGAAGAGCTGGAGGTTAACAGACTTGGCCTATGTCATCACACATTACTGTTCACATGCAAATTTACTTTTACTTCATCATTAAGCGTTGATCAAAGACTCTCATTCTGAGATTTGAGCACTTATGCGTCACATCATAAAACTCAGGCGAATATTGTTGTATTTTAATAGGATATTTATCATAATCAGGGCTGCTTTTAACATATTTCCTTAGCCGTTTGATTTATTTTAGAACCTGAATTTGGGCATAATTAGTCTTTTGTTGATTTGTAGGTGGTAATTTGTCCTGCCTACTTGACCATTTTTGAAACATTGTTGATAATTGGCCGCATAAATTTGAGTCAGTTTACCCGAGCTACCTAAGGTTTAACTTTTGGCTTTCAACATAATCAAAGCAGTCACCTTGTTTTTCTTCAATCAGTATTAATGTCCACTATATAACCCCTCAATACACACTTTTCTCTGACACACTTCATTCTCTAGTTTAAACTCTCAAAGTTCAAACCTTTGTATAAAATTAAATCTAGGAATATAGAGGAAAAAAGATTTGCCTTTGATCAATATTGTATGTAAATTTGACAAACTAAACGCTCTCTTTACTAGAGGTGTGCCAAAATATCAATATTGCGATTTATTGCAATTTTTAGTCCTGCGATTGATTCTCGATGGGTTATCACAAAGTATCAATCTTTTATTTTTGTTTAAAGAGGCTATAAAATGTTATATTTGTCATCCTTTGGTGGTCGATAGGGGGCGCGTTAAAAGACTGGCTGTTGCTGGCACCAATGTGCCTGACTTGAATTAACTGTTTGTTCTGTTGTTTACAACAATTTTGCACTAAATAGTGGCGCTGCTGTTAATGTTTACAATTGTTAACACTTAATTTTACAGATAATTCAGATTCAATTGGTGTCTATGCTTGTCAAAGACGTGGTATTTCTGATTTGCACAAAGTGTCTATTATTTGTTGCACAAAATAAGACACAAATAGTTTATTATGATTGTGTTCAAGCTAGACGATAAATGGTTATATATTTTCCTAAGAATGTGTTTGTCTATATATTGTGAGTTTTTAGAGATTATTTTTTTTTAACAATTATCACAGTATTGCTTAATGTACTACAGAAAAAATGTCAAATTCTTTGGTCAACAATCAAAATCATTGTGAGTTTCTGTCCCAAAGTGAAGCAGCGGCATACTCAGATGCCAGAACGAGGGTTTAACAAGAAAATTTGGCCTTGATAAACAAATATTTCAGTAGACTCTTTCATTTTCGGTGGGAACAAACTCCTCATAACACTATAATCTGTCATTAGGAGGACATTATTAGTGGATGTTTCCTGTACTTAATTTCATTTTCACGTTCCTTACAAATGTCTTAAATTACCCTCAAGAAAATTCATTTTCAGAGTTTTATTAGAGATTTTTTTAAGGCACAGAAGTTCCATCTTGATTTTGAACAGAAGTATTAATTAGCCCAGTATCTGTCATTTTTGAAAATAATTGGCATCATCTGGCGCCGGCGAATGTTAAACAGGTTACTTAGTGAGAACAGTTGTGAGTGGCTCAGTGGTGCTGCTGTAGAAAAAGAAGAAAAAAAAAGTAATGATTAAGTTCCACGTCTCTACCAACAGAGCTTTTAGTCAAATTCCATACGATTATAAACTTCAGTCAGCAAGATTTATGAGAAAAAAAACTAGAAAATAAGTCAAGAAATTGCATAAACATCAACCTTCTGCACAAAATACAGACTCGGCAAATGTTATTCTTTTTTTTAATATGATAGTTTTTAACCCTTTAACACTGGAGATGTCGAAAATAATGCACTCTTTGAATTAACTCTTACAATCAGCATATTCCTAAAACTGTGAAAGTGAACGCATTTATGCACGAAGAAAAGAATGAACGTGTTAATAATTATTAACGCAAATTTGCCTCGGCGGTTCAGGCTTCCACGGCGTGCGTGAAAACACTTCCTCACTCAGTTATTATTCCACTTATACCATGGTTATTTACAAAAGAAGTAAATGTTTAAATGTTTTTTGTACTTTAATCTCAATAGACAACGCGTTGCTGAGCCTCGACCTTGTTGGAGTAATAATGAAGACATAAAAGTCTTTACATTTCTGCTTATCTAATAGTTGATGTGTTTTGAACTCAAATTACATTTCTGAGTTAACACTTGATAAATTATCAAATTTAAGACAATAAAAATGAAAAACATTTTCTCTCTGGTTTGTTTTTGTTCAAAAGCTGCATATTGTCATATACATTTACCTTGGAAAACATTGTGATTAATCGTGAATAATCACAACATAAAAGTTTGATTAATCAATTATTTTTTATCGATTGACAGCACTAATTAAAAATACATTTTCTAAATGTGTTTTTGTGTTGTGATTTTTTGCAGGTAAGCGGTTGCCAAATAATGTAACAGCAAAATTGCAATTAACCGCGATTAATTTTTCTCCAGGTATGCGATTAATTAGTTACATTTTTTAATAATTTCCCTGCCCTTATATCTATTAATGTAACTCATTCCATGTTGGTGCGAGGCTGCTTTTCTCCACATTTAAATCAGCTGATTTATGTTGATTATGTAAAATGTTATACATCAGCCCAAGGCTACTTTTCTCCGCATCAGAATTTGTAGGCATTGTTGTCTGCGTACAGTTGAAAAATTACAGTAGTTCAAGAAGGTTAACACTGGTGTCAAAGGGTAATAGAAGCCTTTTTCCACTTTACGGTCCAGTCCGGTTTGGTACGGTCCAAATCATTCTGGCGAGCATTGAGCCTGACTTCCACTGAGCGGCTTGTTTTCATGGCGCATGTGTGGAGTAGACCGCTAGTGTGCCGATATTTTGATTAGCAACCATTTTCAATATAGACTCTTGAACAAAGGAGTACACAGGAAACCACAAAAACCTGAATGTTTACAAACGTTTGAAATATTAGCTTAAACGAGCGCTATAGTTGTGTTTTCTTATGTCATCATCACTTTTTGCCAATCAGCAAGTGGCTACAGTTGCTCTGCCTCAACCGGTCCGTTCCACTTTTCAATGGAACTGATGGGGGGGTCCCCCAAGAGGTACTGGTCGGAGGTCGGTACTGTTCAATGGGTCCATTTAATGCAGGGGTGTCGAACTTAATCACACAAGGGGCAAAATTCCTAAACACACATAGTTCGGGGGCGAACAGGATAAACATTTATTGAACACTCTAGAACTAAACTTTTAAAACTTTAAAATGTAGCTTTTTAACATAATGATGGACTAGACTTGATATATAGCATTACCTGCAACAATGCTAGTGTGAATTCTGTAGACTGAATTTGGTTGCTAAAGATGCTAGTGCTGATAGCTGAAGATCCTGGGATTGATGGCTAAAAATGCTGAAGCTAATAGCTGAAACCGCTGAAGCTGTTAGCCAGCTAAAGTATTAGCTAAATGCCAAATTAGCCAAAAAACTTAGGTTAGCCAAAATGGCAAGCATGTTGCTTGAAAAAATAGCTAAACTTCAAAATATCCTACAAAACGGAAAAAGCCTAAATTAGCCAAAACTGCTGACATGTAGCTGAAATGTTAGCTGAACTCCAAAAAAGCCTAAAAAAATCTTAGTAAATGCCAAGATTGTCCAAAAAGCAAGCAGAATGCCAATTTCTAAAACTTTAAAAATGTAACTTCTTTGCATATTTATGAATAATAAAAGGCAGGAATGTTATTCCAGAATAAATCAACTTAAACCTTAAAAACTTTAAATATTTCACTCTCCATTAAATATATATTTTGTCAAAATTACACAAGTTAGTAATTAGCAGAAGATAACATCAGGCCATTAATAACAAGGAAATAAAAAGATCTGGAGGGCCGGATAGAATTACCTGGAGGGCCGGATCCGGCCCCTGGGCCTTGATTTAACACACACCAGACCGCTCAGTGAAAACGAGGCTATAGTCATGATTTTGCAGTCACAACCATGTTGGCCTTTTAAATATAGAATGTCAGTAAATCCCTGTAAAATAAGAAGTTGTTCCTTTATCTTCCATGTTTTGGCCCACGCGTCCCCCAAACAGTCTTCTTTACAGTCTGTATTGTGAAGGGGCAATTCAGGCTGTACAACTCCTACCTAAACGGCTAATGGGGTCAACCAGATATACGAGGACATGCCCAAGACATTCCAGCACGGCCACTGTGCAGCTGAAAGCATTTCTAATAGAAACCCACGTTTGTTGCTGTTTGCTATATTTTGATAACATTTGGGCCCAAAGCATGTCGAGATGTTTGTCAAGACTGTGAGAAAGAGTTTATCACTTATTTGAGCTTCCACCTGCCACAACACAACACTGCTCGCTCGGTCCAAATTGGTGCTTGTTACGACCTCCAGATTTTTCTGTTGCTGCCTGAAAAAGGTTGAATCAATAGACGATGTGTAGTTTTACTAAAAACAAGAATTTCCTTCTGGATTCATTGTAGAATATTTTGTTGGCATCATACTAAAGGTTTTGTGTTTGCCGTACGGACGTTCATTGTTTGGGAAATTGTCCTTGTGTTTGCTCTTGCTACTGGATGAACACCAACATGTAGATCAACCTTTATGTCAACTATCATTCTTCATGACTTCTCATGTCCATCCCAAACAGAAGTTATCCAGAAGTATCTTTGGAAAGACTATTTATCCTGGAGGAATGTCTTGTCCCCGCTCCCTCTTCTGTTCAGTCAGAGGGAGTAACAGTTGCAGGAATGTAAAGAATGTAACTGGAACAAAAACAATGAAACAAAATGACAGATGCACAACCCCATTTATGTGGTCCAAAACTCGTTCAGGCAGGACAAAGTTTCATGTCACAAGTTCCTATCTTGACTTAAACAGTCTTTCTTTACCTCTTTCTTGTCTTCTAAACGTTTACTGAGGTGTAAAAGTCTTTCAGCATGAATGACATGAAATCAAGTCTTTAAACCAGGAGGATGTGATGGATTAATGAACTGATTATGGATACAGATTAAATACATATTTTTATTACTATACCCTCTTTCATAAGAAGGCCACTGATTGAGAATTGATGTGGTTGATCTAATACATTTAATATTTAAATAATCATTCAGTTCAGGAAAACTGAAGATGCTTCATGCAGGTAATACCCAAATTAATTTATCAGAATACAAATTTGGAAACCAAGAAAGCAGCTATGTATGCATTTAGAGCATAGACCAGGGATATTCAACTCCAGGCCTCGAGGCCCACAGTGTCTGCATAATTTCCAGATATCCAAACTCTACTCATGACTGATTACCTGGTTCAGGTGTGTCCAACCATTGGAGCATGCCAGATCCGGGTATGTTGGAAAACCTGCAGGAATGCGGCCCTCGAGGCCTGGAGTTGAATACCCCTGGCATAGACTGTAGATAGAGATGGATGAAGCTGGTGTGACATCACCCACAGAAAATGTGTTCTTTCAAGCTCTAGTCAAATGAGGCCAATTCAGTTGCCATTTTTCTGCAATTTGGGGGCCAACATTTCAAGCCAATCAACAGTGATAGGTCCGAGTCGCTCTGAGTCATGTTTGAAGGGCAACGTGACTTGGGTCCTCTCTCTCTGGGTCGGCTGCTCTGGATGGGGACCTGCATCACCGCCTAGCTGTGGTGAGGTGGGACCCCGCCTGTGATGCTGCATTTGGCTGGCTCTGCAGCTGTTCATTGAGCGGGAGGTCCCAACTATTAGTTTCTAACCACCAGTTTACGTACTCAGCCTATTTTCCTATTGTCTTATTTCTATCAATTAGGGAGTGGGCGATGAGAAAGGGGTGGGGGATATTATGGGTTGGTTTGCAGCAGGGGGCTTTATTTTAATTTTAATTTTTACCTATTTTTATATTATTTATTTTGCTTTTGTTGTAAAGCACTTTGTGTTATTCTTTTATATGAAAAGTGCGATATAAATAAAGATTGATTGATTGATTGAACTAATCAGTCACCAATCATGAGTAAGCTGGTTTGAAGTCCAAAAGCAGCTCGGAGGAATCTGTCAATCAAACGTTCAAGGTGGGGTCAGGGGGCACCGCATGGTTTTACTGAGACATCTTCTAGGTCGGTTTATAACTTGCGATAAAGAAAAAATTTGAAAAATAATTAGGATTAGCAAGAACGTTTAACAGTTATTCTGACACAAAGAATGACTGAGTAATAGCTGTTTTTTTGCCTCTATAGAAGTCTATGGGATTCTGGCTTTTTGGAGTCAGCGGGTACTTCCTGTTTGGAACGCCAGGAGGGATGGGTCGCTCTGTCCAGTGGTTATACAGTCTATGGCAGGGGTCTGCAACCTGCGGCTCCAGAGCTACATGTGACTCTTTAATCTCTCCATGGTGGCTCTCTGGTTGAGGGGAAAAAAAAAAAAGTTTTTTTTTTTAAGTAAGAATTAATTAATTAGCGTTTATTGTGCTAATTAATTGTGCATTTATTGTGATCCTGCTTCTCTTTATTGTGTGAACGTTTTAGCCTGATTTATAATTTACTGGGGGTTTAAAAGTTAATTTAGAGTTTAGCTTCTATTTTAGCAAAAAGCTAATTTAGTTTACTGAGGAAATATAGGCTATTTTGGAGTTCAGCTAGTGTTTTAGCAGCATGCTAGCTTTTTGGCTAATTTGGCTACTAGGGTTAAACATAAAAAAGTCATATTTTGAGCCAATCTAATTTCTTTTTATATTTTTGCTTTTGTTCATGCCAAAAAATAGATATTATTCTTATTTATAAAAAAAGAAAAAAGGTAATGAATGCAAATCCAAATTTCTTAAAGGCCAAATTAAATCTATGGAAAAGAAACCAAATGGCTCTTTTACGGTTAAAGGTCGCCAACCCCTGGTCTATGGTTTGGAGCTAAAGGGGAAGGTGGCTGTCCAAGGCGAGCCTCTTGACCCTTCATTGAGATTGAATCATGATTGTTGAGGAAGGAATTTGGTAGTTTTTCAAAATAAAATCAGCTTTTAAGCTGTTAAGTATCAAATGCTTGTATTGTATTTTAACTTTCAGGTATCAGAAACTTTAGATTTTTGTTTTGTTGCTATTGTAACCTGTTAATGTTGGTCATAAAAGTACAGTGTCTGGGAAAAAAAAGACTATAATTCTCAATCTATGGTAACAAGTTGTTCAAAATGCCTTTGGTTGATGATTTATCCTCCTTTGCTCCACATGGCCTCACCAGAGTAACAGTCCACAAACACTGTTTTGGAATATAATACGACAGATTGTTATTTATTTTTTTATTTATTTGCAACAAAAAGCCTTGTATGAATGTCATTATTTGCCTATAAAAGCAGATAGTCTTTTCGCATTACTAATGATGCGTTGACTGTCTTAGAACTATGAAAAGCTGTCTTCACTCTTTGTCCTTCAGGCTATACTAGATGATGGTTACAGATAAACCCGACGTTTCAGAGATTATTCTGTCAAAATCTGACCAGGCGATTGTCTTGAAATAAAGAACTCTTTATATCTTTGATAAAAGAGGCTCTGGTACACATGTCTGTCTGAACTGCTGTGCATTCTGGTGTTGGCTGCCTTGATGCCTATTAGATATTTAAAAAAAATCATAATTTCTGTCAGTGTGTTGATTCTCAAACCTTTGAGGAACGCTGTGTTTTTACATGAGGCTTCTAGTTTCATGGGAGGATCTGTCAAATTAAAAACCTGCCATCTTGACTTAAGGCTTTTTTGGGTTCACCTTCAGATCTTCCGCTCTCTCCGAGGAGAAAACAATGGATCAGAATGTGGGATTTAGCCGTGTGGAGCTCCGTGTGAACCACAAGCTTCCGAAAAGTTTCTGACTTAAAAAGTATACAAATAAACATTTATCTGAAATTTCTTGTAATTGTGTTGCAAACTCCTGAAAACATTGTGTCATTTTAAGCGAAATTGTAATTTCTGAACAGAGAAGGTCCCTAAAAATGTCACCAGCTCAAACAAAGCAAATGAAATGTATGTAATCTCTACTTGGACATACTTTGACTCCCAGCACAGAACCTTTAGCCACATTTTACCTAAAAGCCCTGTGAGGAGAGGCAATTATCATCCTCCTGAGCAGTCACAGGCCTGGGATTTTGTTTCCTGCTCCTCCTCAGGATTGATGGAGCTGACCTGTGAAGCACTAAAATGGGTTTGTTTCATTGCGCTGCACTTGGCTCAAATCTATTTTTTTCCACACACATACATAATGTTCTTTGGGTTTAGAGAAATAAAAAAAAAGTTATTATGGGTTGCTTCTTGCCCTCCATCTACTTTTTTGTCCCTAATATGACAGGTATATAAATATAGCAACGCCTTTTGAGATTGAGTCAGGAAAAATATGGTTTATACTGCAGTAAAAATGTCTCAGGAGTCATTTGTTTAGCACTTATACTAAAATATAACCACATTAGGGCATTGACCAAAACTATAGAATAAAATTTAAATAATACAGTTTTAAAAATTGGTTCTCTTTTTCCACAAATGTAGAAAAGAAATAGATGTGGCTTAAAAGCTGAGAAGTTTTAAATGGTTTGTTGAGGTCAAACACCCTTTTCATCAATGCCTTTTCGATTTAAAAATAAAAAAATAAATCCATTGGAAAAAATGGTAAAGTTGCCACTTTTTGAGATTTCTATTTCCTGTAATTATTTGTGTAATTTGTTGTTGTCAGGGTTGAAGATGTTTTGATTCTAAAGAGCTCTGAATAGAAGAGCTGCATCTTACAGTACTGATAATCAGGTTGTATCGCTGCAGTTCAGTCAGGCTGTTTTCTCTTTAATTGGTTGACTGTCCTTGACTCCGTGTACAAATAAGTGCGTGATATACTCTGCAAAATATCTGGATAATTGGTGATGTGTTCCCTTGTGACTTGTTAGTATCGGTTTCTCACAGTTGACCTATTCCTTTAAATGTCGTCTCAATTGATAACGTTTCATGCATTGTTTTGTTTTTTTGTTCTTGTTCCAATGCCAGTTCCGTGGCTTTCATGTTGCTAAAACACGCCAACCAAAAATCTGCGTTTAAAATTTGCTGCCAAAGAAAATACTCTCAACTCCAGAAGGTATAAACACTTCAATCCCTTGATGTTTTTTTCTTGAAGTTGGCCGGCACACCACGGACAGCCCAGTGACTTCAGCATGTTCTTCATGCTTGTGATGATAGTCCACCTCGTCTGTGCAGACTCAGAGCTGAGCATCTACTGCTGAAGTTTCAGGGATTTTAGTGTCCAATCAGTTGCATTTCCCAGACGACATCAGTGGTCTCCAAACCTTTGGATTGCAGAGAAAAAAAAAATTAGACTTACGTTAATTTTTTTTTTATTTATTTACTGATTGCAATAGAAGTTTTATTTGGTAAAACTACTAGTCTACAACTCACTTTTGACGTATTAGAAGACTTTTGTCTCAGTGTTCTCATTTCAGCTCATGGGGTCAGGTGTCACCGTCAGCGTTTACTGATTTGAACAAGTGGTTTTTGCAGATATATTTTTTCGCCAGATGCCCTTCCTGACTTAACCTGTATTTTATCCGGGCTAGGGAACAGCACGGGGCGACCCAGTTATGGGACCCCTTGTGGTTACATAGTCGGGGAGAAGCCGGAAAGGTTTTGCCTAAAGAGTCCTCCCTGAGGGAGCGTACTTGGGTTTCTTGTACTCCAGTCCAACACTCGGCCAACTCAGCCTTCCAGTTGCACAAGTCGTTCGTTTACTGCCCTCTGCCCACGATAGCCTCCATCTACACCTCCTGCTGCATCAATCGATGAAGGCATTCTATTCTATTCTAATCTATTGTCATGTTTTCGACTGTAAATGTCGTGTCTTTAAATCTAGCCATGAGACTTGAGTAGCGCCCCACGAGACTTGAGTTACAACCCACGAAACTTTTGCAACGACCATAAGACTAGGTCCGGCTCACGAGAATTAAATTACGCCCCACGAGACTAGAGTTACACCCCACGAGACCTGAGTCGTGCCCCACGAGATTTGAGTATGCCCCACAAGACTCGAGTTTCGCCCACGAGACTTGATTTGCGCCCCATGAGACTTGAATCTCGCCCCACAAGACTTGAGTAGCACCCCACAAGGTTTAAGTAGCGCCCCACGAGATTTAAGTTACGCCCCATGAGATCTGAGTTGCTCTCCGCAAGATTCGAGTACGCCCCACAAGATTTGAGTCGCACCCCACGAGATTTGAGAGATCTTGAGAGATTTTTAGTGCACTTGTTGAGACTTGGTGGTGAGCTACATTCTTATAGAGGCTAAATTGAAATCTAGTTAAGTTAACTGCAACAATTTTCATTCGCACAGAACAGAGCCAGTAAGGAAACAGAAGAAGAGTAGCTAAAAGAATAATACAATAACACAAGAATATTAATCTTTTGATCTGTATGAGAAAAACATCAACGCTTATGAGAAAAACAATCAGACGATTTCATTTTTTTAGTAGTTATGTCAGTGAGCGGAACTTCAGTCTCAGTTTTAGAGCGGAAAAAAGCTCTCTGCAGTTTTACTTTGAAAACCAGAAGCTTCACCGTCAGGAAGATTTGTTTACTTCCGGTAACTACCGCAGCACTTTCGGCTTTGTTTTAATTCGTAAACTTAAAATCCAACATTAATCTGCATTTCAGAGCAAAAATACGTCGTCCCCAGATGATATTTTGGTCATATTTTACTGCAATTTACTATATTTATAAAGATCGCGAATCAGAATTGAGGGAAACTGGAAGCTAAATAAAAATCTTCATGCCGGTCTGTGAAAAATATTGCCTGATAGTAAGTTGGTCCATGGATTTAAAAAACTTTCTACTGGAATGTGTCAAGTTAAATTGTTTTAGCAAATCTTTTTATTTTTTATTTTTTTGCTATTAGTGATGGAGAAAGTGTCTGGTTATACATGCAACGTTCACTCTTCCACGACAGCAGTTGTCTAAACATGTGGCATCGCATGTTTCTTTTTTTAACTGAAACATCTTCGACTTCCCTCCAGAGGCTCGTGTCATAGCATGGCATGTTTTTGAACTTACTGGAAGGCAGCTTTTTGAGTGCAGCACCAACAAGCAGTCCTGACAAAAGCCAAGAAGATTTTTAGGAGATCAAGATCCTATTCCCTCTGGTAAAACATGGCAGCCTCAACAGCCATAACTTCGACTTAAGCTGCTCTTGACACCACTGAACAACCGCTCAGTCGCGCCAGGATCTGCTCCAGTCAAAGACATTCACACGCACAAGTCCTTCATCTTTTTTCATCCTACAGAACATCCTGCCCTCATTCCATCATACAGCTACTTTTTGCTGTTTGGGTAACAAGCAAGAACAGCTTTTCAACCACATTTTCTCATAATTCTAGAACCATGAAATCTTGTTTTTTTTCTTTTTTCTTTGCATGCGCCTGTCTAAGGATTTACTTACCGTAACTGGCTGGAGAACATGTTTAAGTAAAATCTGGTTTGATCGTGCAGAAAATTCTAATATTAGGTGGACTACTGACCGGTAAGCCTTTGGGATTGTTGGTGCCTGTTTTCAGAATGTGGTCAAGTTGAGACTTATTTGCAGCTATCAACGTAATAAAAAAAAACATAAAAGGGTTGCAGCTATTTCAAAATCAAAAGACTTTTCATTTATAGTCTTCACATGAGCTGCAGACTCAGCAGGGAAGCCCAGACTCTCGCTCGCTCTCTTTCTCTGGACACATTTGCCAATTCTTCCAGGTGAATACCAAGAGGTGTGAGGTGCGTTTGTTAGCACTGACTCGGCAAGTCTCAGTCTGCTAGGTGGTGGCTTCATTTTTTTTTGCACCTCCTGGCCTGCAGTTCCATTTGAGCTCACTCATGGTAGACCATTGACTGTATATGAGATTTGGCCTGAGTGATCCCTACTCCCTTTGCAATACAAGTAGCTCCAAGATGGCAAAATCCCATAGACTTCTACAGAGAAATAAACAACTATTACTCAGACATTATATTTGTCAGAATAACCTTCCTTGCTCTGCTCTCTTTTTAAAATGTTCTTGCTAATCTGATTTTTTTTTTCATTATATCTTTTTCTGTACTGCAGCCAATAAAAATATGGTTTAGTTTGTTCAGGGTTTCTTGGATCTGCCTTTATGCTTTTTCTTGTCTGGTTATTATCACAAAACCTCACAAGGACAGTGAAGTTTGATAATCACTGCTAAACTTCTGAAATGAATCAATTTTATTCCTAGATTTAGTTTATAATTCCACACATTTGTAGTATTTGTCCATTTCTTTTTCTAAAACCAACTGAATTTAGTTGAGATAAAATGTTTTCACATTTGTTGTTTATGTTTTTGTAAAGAAGAATTTTTTGCGTAAAATAGAGAGATAGCAAGCACTGCAAACAGCTCATCTGACTCAGGTCCTGTGGGTTGCAACTCACAAGACTTGAGTCACGACACACAAGATTTGAGTCTTTCCCTATGAGACTTGGAATACAGCTCAAGAGATACAAGTTGCGCCTCACAAGACTTGAGTCGCGCCCCACGAGACAGGAGTCATGACCCATGAGGCTTGAGTTGTACCACACGAGACTTTAACCGCGACCCATGAGACTTTGTTCCGGCTCACGAGACTTGAGTAGCGCCCCACGAGACTTGAGTTGCAACACTTAAAAATTAAGTTGCAACACCTCAGACTTGAGTAGCTCCCTATGACACATGAGTAGCGCCCCACAAGACTTGAGCTATGACCCACGAAACTTTAGCCGCGACCCACGAGACTTGAGTCGCGACCCGTAAGACTTGAGTCGCAACACTTAAAAATTGAGTTGCAACACTTGAGACTTGAGTAGCTCCCCACGAGACTTGAGTTACAACCCACGAAACTTTAGCCACAACCATAAGACTTGGTTGCAGCTCATGAGAATTAAATTACGCCCCACAAGACTTGAGTTACACCCCACGAAACTTGATGTGCGCCCCATGAGACTTGAGTCGCAACCCGTCAGACTTGAGTTGCAACACTTGAGATTTGGGTCGCGCCCCACAAGACTTGAGTAGTGCCACACAAGATTTAAGTAGCGCCCCACGAGACCTGAGTTGCGCCCCACACGATTTGAGTTGCACCCCACGAGACTTGAGTCGAACCCCACGAGACTTGAGTTGCACACCTTGAGATTTGAGTTGCGCCCCACAAGATCTGAGAGATTTTGAGTGCACTTGTTGAGACTTGGTGGTGAGCCACTGGAAGTAGACCGGAGTTGTTTACAGCGCCAGCCCTTGCTGCTAAAATAACATTTTTTGGGACAAATTTAATTAGTAGTGTAACTTGGAAATCAAGGCCAGAAAAAGGGGAATCCATCTTAGTCTTTCCACCGTTCCCAAAGTAAACTGACTGCATTTTCAGTTTTTCTTGGTAATTTTGTGGTTTTATATATTTATTTGGATGGAATTGTAAGAAAAAATGTTGCTCATACATGGATTTTTTGTGTCTGTGTTGTCCATCTAAATCTGAAATATTTGTTCACCTCAACACTGGAGGAATCTCACATCTGCTGTTTGCTTTGACGTCATGATGCTTCTTGTTGGTGTTTTTAGAAGATTACACAAGGATTTTCTAAACAATACAATAAAATAAAGAACCAAGTGATGTTCGAGCCTTAAAACTGTTTTTAAAATTGTATTCTTTTAGAAAGTCCACAGGTAGTCCACTTAGCGGATGAAATAACAGTAAAATGGAAAGCTGTAGATGAATTGTGCGTCTTGCTTCTGCCCACGCTTGCTTTTGTTCGTGTATAGCTGTGTGTACTTTTTGGACATTTAAGTTCAAATTTTGAATGTGGCAATCCATCCAAAAATTTGCATACTGCCTTCTGTTGAAGCTTTAACAAAAGATGAGGAAAAAGACTTAATTTTGCTACGCGACCAGGAACCTGTACAAGAACGACTATTTTCAAAATTTATTTGAGTCCAGTAAACTTAAATTAATCAATTAAGAAATATTTGTATATATGCATTTTCCTGAGTATAATTTTTGCATAAAAATCAGAAGCAACAAAGTGAGCAGATTCATGTTTCTGCATTTTGACACACTCTCACCATCAAATTCTGAAAATCTTGTTTTTAGCCGTAATGTTTTATTGCTAATCCAGCGTTTCAGTATTTGCTTTGCACTCCCTCAGCAAACTGCTCCCCTGGGCCCCTTGAAGCGTCTGAATCTAAATGCATTATGTCTCACTACCGCCGCTGCCTCCCGCATTCGCCACGGTCAGCCCATCCATTTATTTCCATAATGTTCAGGCTTTGTGAATCAGCGCGTTTGTACTTGTTTCGCCAAATCTGCTGGAGCTGCGGGGGTTACGAACCGCTCTGGCTTTGCCTTTTGACTTCATATGCTGCTCTCTGCACTGTTGTGACACACTGCCACTCAGAAACATCCAGCTGTTACTGATGCGCACTTCATATACATGTTTGTCGTTGCGTTTTGGCGCCACTGGGTTCCAGATGTCTCCATTTGCATAGTCACTAATTGATTGTTGGAGTCCTCAGGCAAAAATACGTTTTAACAATAATTTATCAAGTGACAATTTCCAGACAAAATGATTTGTTTTCACAAAAGCTGGAGTAAAGTTTTTAAACTTCATTCATTTTGGTTGAGATAATAGTGTGACTAAATACTGCTGCTAGATTGAATAAAGGATGCTGAGTTCACAATAAATTTGATTCTAGAAGCAAATTTGCTTTTTGACATTCGTCCAAAAACATGTTTATGGGAGGAGCTACTGTCCAAAATTATTAGCCTCAACTCTGCATTATTGAAGACGTTGATGATGTTGAGATCAGGTTTATTTATTTTGTAGAGATCTACAAAATCATTGTATGCCTCATCACGTCTCTATGTCTGGGCTCATGAGATCATTCAGTACTTTCATTTCTGTGAACCAGGAAAAAACAAAAATGAAAATAATAAGAAAATGAATAATTTTAAAGTTATTGATTTATCTTATTTGTCTCAATACAAATAATGCAAATATCATAAAGGTTAGTAGGGAAAAAAACATACTCTCCTTAATGTTGGACTCCACCCACTGATTACATCATCATCAGCCAAAGATGAGTTCCTGATTGTTTGATGCAAAGTAATTTTTTTAAGTCCGGAAACATCATGTCATGTAGTAAAATTTGCATCACGCCTACTGGAACAAATTGCGTGTCGTGCAACGCTGATGCTCAAAACGCACCACAGGACCTCTGCTCCTGTCTGTGCATTGATTGAACATTGAAACTGGAAACTACTGCTCAATTAATGTGAACGCAGCTTTACAAATATTGTTATGTTTCCACTTGAATGTGCAGTTAAACCACTGGAAAAAGACCAGGACCACAAGGGACGTATACAGTTTCTAGTTCTTTCTTCAAATGGTGAAAACTGAAAACAAATTTACGAGATGCTCACTTAAAAACAGAGCTTGAAACAGACGAAAATAAGTGTTTTATCGACCCTTAAAATTAAACTTTATTTACAAATAATACAAAAATATATATCCGTGCCTGGAAAGGGCTTCCACGCGGATGGCAACAGATATCCCTGACCTCGTGGGGGATTTCGCCCAGTTTGATTTCGTAAAACGGAAAGCCGGAAGTTATGCGGCAAACAGGAAGTTGTTTTCGATAATTTCCGGTGACTTCATTTTTTTTTTTGTTTTTTAACTTCTATCTACATATGGACCCACTACCAAACCACAAATTGCCCAAAGGCAACACAAATATATTTGTGAATTTTGTCTCACATGTCAATATTTTATTTTACGATTCTAAAGTAACTTGAAGTTTTAGCTCAAATCTCTGCCTAGATCCCATCTGAAGAAGCCTGACAAATCTTTGCTTCCAAAGTACGTTAATGCCCTATGTCATGCAAAACCAAACCGTTTGAAGTGTAACAACCCAAAAGTCATATTTTACTCCATTCACACGTCTCAGAGCATTTCTTTGATACCCAGTCCACGCAAATGACTGGCTCCTCAAAATTAGCCCCTAGACTAACATAAACACCCACTTTCTCTGTGAAGCTAGCGGTAATCGACATAACGCTTTCAATTAATATCTAAAATATGAACTTCCATCCCGACAGAAGTTCGAATGTCATTTGTTTTCGTTGGTAAATCTTATTTTTTTTTTAATTTATTTATTTGTTTAAATTTATTTATTTATTTATTTTTAATTTTTTAGTTTTTTTAATTTTATTTTTTTATTATTTTATTTCGTTGGTAAATCTAAGACGCGCTGCTGAGGATGGCTCTAAGTTGGCGTCAAAGAGAAAGGCGGAGCCTCAGAGATCGAGTCATAATGCTTCCTGGCAGGAAAAGAGCTCACTAAAATAACTATTTCATTAAAAAAATGTTCATCCATGTGGTAAATGTAATATATTAATATATATATACTGATATAGTTTACTCTGTGAAGCGTAAAAATAGCATGATATTGTCCTTTTAGCTATAAGAAGATCTTTATTTTGTTTGGATTTTTCTATGACTGTTGAAAACCAATTTCTTAAACAGAGGGTTTAATGTCATTGCCAGATATCCGTCTAAAATGTGGTTCGTAAAATATTAGTTTACCTCAGGATCAGTTGCTGCTTGCTTTGACATTTAGATATTTCTAGGGAGTTTTTTTTAGGTTAAACACTTTATCTTGTTGTCTTCTCTCACCTCACATAATTCTGTGACGGAAACCTAAAAAGGGCTGAGAAAAGTCGACTTTTTACCCAGAATAATTGTTTCTTGTCTGACATTTTCCTGTCTTATGGAGGGAAGACCTTCATTCAGCTCAGTCAGTTGGACACCAGCAATTAATAATTGATTGTTTAGGATGTTTCCAAAGTTAGTGCTTCTGGCAGCTGAGAATATAGCAGTTCGGTGTCTTCTCTTTCAGTCACACAATCCTACTGACGTTCTATACTCTCATGTTGTTCTCTATTCCTGTTTTTCCTGCTAGAAGTTCTTCTGGATGGCAACCTTCTCTCTTACATTTTTAAGTCTCCCTTCATATGACAGCTTCACGTCTATTAAAGATTAAAACTTCTACAGTCTGATAAACAAAATGATATCTTTGATGGCTTTGACGTTGAAAAGTGTTGAGGTTGATTTTGCAACGATGAGATCACAGTTCGACTTTCCAACATGTGGAGAATTGTAACAAGTAGTGTTCAAGTCGACTCCCACAGTCTTGTACTACATTAAAAGCTGCTGTTTGCTTGTTTTTTTGGTTGATTTTGAAAGTTTTAATGAGGCTATTTGATATTTATAGGAACTCTCCTTTGATCTGTTTGAAAAAGCTGGAATCAAATGTAATCATGGAACCATGAGAGTGCATGAGAAGCATGTGTGAAGTGGCACCAGTCTGAACCAAACAACGTGAACATTGTTTAGTTGTTTTGCTTATTTTAAAGGGCCATAGTTACCGGAGAAAGTTGTGCTTTTAAAGGTTTGCAATCTGCAATTGAAAACGCAAACATTTATGTCACGGAAAAAAAAAAACAGTATAAATGTCAAGTAGAATTTTGACCATTGAGAATAAAGTTGAATTAAAATATTACTATTATTTCTCTGTTGTTTCTCAGTTCTTTATGGTAAATTTCAATTATTCTTTTTATTTGGTCAAAATTTAAATTTCCAAGTAAAAAAAAACGACTAATGATCGTTTTATCTTAATAATCAAATCCAGATGTTTGTTCTACTCCCACATGATACTGAAATTAAAGTTTGAAAAGTAAAATGAGATTTTACAACATTGAATTTGACTTGATTTTTTTACATTTTCCTTTTAAAAATCAAAATAAATCACTCTCTGCTTAAATAGAAGACTATACCTGCATAATGATTTTTATTCTAAAATTTCACATGACTTATGTACCAATAACTGAAAAGGACAATTCATTATATATACTAAATTTGATCAAGTAGCAACAGAAGCCTTTTTAGACCCACTCTAATAAAAATTGTGTTTATTATGTTTCTTACATGTTTTCGTCGCATTTCTCTGATAATGGAGGACATGTATAAAGAAAATTAAGCTTAAAATCCTATTTCTGATTATTTCTTTCTTTACATTTTTGTGAATCAGGAGTATAGGACAAAACAAAAGAATGCTCCTCTCCTTTCTTATCCATCCACCTGTAGACAAATAGATCCATGTTTGTCTTCATTTTCCTCTTCTGAGCTTGAATCCGGCTCCAAACTGTATGAATGGATAAGTCAGATTTTGCTCCCCATATTTGTTGCACCGGTGAAGGGCTGTAAACGGAGAGCTCTCAGCAGCGATTTTGGCTAAAAACGGCATAATCGTGATTAAGCTGGTAAAGGTTTCACAATAGGTCAAAAGATGATTGGAGTGGGTCTTTAAAGGTTAATCCTATATGTATAAACTATTTTTTTTCTTTTATATCTGGCATTAAGTAATTATTAAAAACAATTGATCTCCTTTAATGTTGATTCTGTATCTTCCCCTGCTCTTTATTGAGCAGGAGACTTTATCAAAACAAATCACTATCCTCCCTTTGTAACGTCTTACTTCCCTGTACATGTTGAGTCTTAATAAAAAGATGGATGTCGTTGTTCGCTAATTCTAAAATAGAAAAAAAAAAAGAAGCAAAATAATGTCCCTGATGGATCAGGCGGATCAATCTGTCCCAATAGTCAGGTGGATGTGTTTTATGCTTATCTCTTTTTTAAACGGAGCGCGCTCATTGCCTGCAGTACCTATCCGTGTGGAAATGAAGATAATTTGTTTTCTGAGCAAAAATGCCGGCGCTCGCTCCCGAAAGGCGCAGCTCACTTTGTGCTTAATAAAAGCTGCGGATATAAAGTGCTGTCAAAGGAGATGTTGTGTATCATTTGTCTTAAATGTACACACTCGCCTGCATTACTTGTGAGACACATATCTGCCTTCCAAACCACTGCACAAAATCTACTCTGCATGCAGCAGCTTTCCCAACTACCTGACAGGATCACAACAAACAGCTGTTGCAGAAGTGGGAGGGGCTAAAAGTTTGTTTGAGCAGTTCAGTCGAGATCTATTTTTACTGTCAGTTCTTGATCTGTAAATAATTTGGCATTATTCAATCTGTCTGTTTACATCAACTACACCAACTAACGCGCACTTTAACTTTTATGTTGCATACTAGCATCAAGCTGCTTTTCTCTGCATTGGTCAGCTAGTTTGCATTGATTGCGTAAACACTTCCCTACTGTTTCTCAGCATCAGAGTTCATTGGAATTATGTTATAGCGTAAGTTAAAAAGTTACACTAATTCAAAGAACGTCAACACTGGAGCTGCAGTTCTCGACTAGACATTTTAAGGGTTATATATATATCCGCTTAACTATGTTAGAAACGAGCATTAAAGTCCGAGACAATATGTTAACATGACCAGATATCAGAGTGGACACAAACATTTGGCACAGCTGTGAAATTCCTGTCATCTAGGAGGATCTCAATCAAAAATAACATTTTTTTTTTTAATAAAAAAAAACTGTTCCCTGTAGTGTTTTAATTATATTTATAAAGTCTTTTTTTAATCAAAATTCCTCAACCTGAATATCTTAAAAACCCATTTTTCATGTTGATCTGAAAAGCAAATGTTTGCAAAATCTCCTCTGAGGGGGCGTGGCTTTTGGTAATGAGCTGAGAACCCCACCCCTGATCCCTTCTTGTCTAATCATGATAGCTCTGTGTCTCGCTATCTTAAATCTTTATCGCTTCTACATAAAAATGTCGATCAATATGGGTAATGCCCAGCCGTATGGTTCTGATCCGGATGTCAGCTCGGACGAGGAAGTGAAGATCTTCACGGACCGAACTTCCTCCAAAATCCTGATTCTTTCTCCTTCCAGAGACTCTTTGAGCTCATTCTCCAATGTTTCTTGACGTTGCTGTGATCAATACATTCAATCCATTGGTTTCTCAGAGCAGAAAATAATGAAAGCTAAGATCCAAATGCTCTTTCATAGATTTACAATCCTTTCCAACTGCGGTCAAATGAGCCGCCGTTCGCAGCTCACAGTCGCATTAAGAAGCTCCGTGGAGTCTGGTGGAGATTTTCCAGCGTTCTCAGTCCTGCTACCGTAAGTATTATATGAAACTCACCCAAAAAAATCCAGTTACGGCTGATTTGACCACAGAAATGTGAACAGCGGCTCATTTGACTGCAGTCAATGTGAAGATAGCATCTTTTCTTCTCCAGAACCTGAACTAGACACGCTAGCTGGACCAGATGAGGGTTTAGTGCATGTGCAGCAGAAAGAAGATCATTCATGAAAAACAGAGTGTGTCCAAGACTGTTTGATTGACAGAGATTTCAAAGGAGAAATACTCGGAAATGCAAAAACAAAATTATTTCGTATTACATTTGTTCTCTTTAGTAAGAAAAATGCCACACGTGCATGTTAAAAACTCAAAAAACAGGATTTTCATTGGAGGGGAACTTTAAAGGTTATTTGGTTTTAGATTTTCAAGTTTATGATATCTTGCCTCTTACCGGTGGGGTTGGGGGTGGGTGGGTTTTGAGTCATTTTAAGAAATGTTTTAAACTAGATTGTTGTTCAAATTTATTGCAAATAAATTACCAAAAAAGTTCAATTTGTTTTAAAACATTTATATAAATCTAAGCTTTAATAAAAAACAAAGTCACTTAGTCACAGGAAGAGACTACTGGAACAGAACATATTAGATCAGAGTTTGGTCGGCTTTTCCGTCTGAATTCCACATAGTTATGGAATTTACAACTAGAAACAACTGTGAAAACAGTCAGATATATGGATTGATGGTGGAAAAGTAAGACCTTCAAAAATCCTATCGAATTACACTTAAAAAAAAACTTCAACAAAAAAATAGATAAGCTTCTCAGAAAGGTTAGTTAGTAAATGTTCAGATTTGTTCTTCCATAACATGCTTTTTTGTTTTATCAAGGCTTAAAGAAATGTTAATATTTTTGAAGTGTTGTTGTTCATCTGAGTCTTTTGTAAAGCCTTGAACAAACAGATAATTCTATAGACAGGATCTGCTTTTTATAAAAACAGGGCATTTTATACAAGAGACTAAGCTCGAAGAAAGAACACTGCAGCCGAGATAGAGGCTCTCTCTAAGTTACAAAATAAAAGTACATTTATTTTTCGACTTGACATCTTTTACTTGACTGTAGGGCTGCCACAAACGATTATTTTAAAAATCAACTTATTTTTTCTGATTAGTCGACTAATCGGGTCATGCATAAAGTGGATGTAAAACGCATTTTAACCGTCATTAGTTTTAAACTAACTAAAAACTATATATATAGCATTACCTGTGATAATGCTATTGTGAAAGCTAGTGTGAATGCTGAAAGCTGAATTTTGCCACTGAAAATGCTAGTGACGTTAGCTGAAGATACTGAAAATCATAGCTGAAAATCCTGAAGCTGATAGTCGGCTAAAATATTAGTTGAATACCAAATTAGCCCAAAAAGCTGAAAAAGCCTAAATTAGGCAAAATATTAAGTAAATTACGAAACGGCCTAAAAAATACAAACAGAAAAAAATCTATATTAGCCAAAACTGCTAGCATATAGCTAAAATATTAGCTAAACTCCAAAATAGCCTAAAAAGAAAATAAAATCCCAAATTAGCCAAAATAGCTAGCAGGCAGCTGAAATATTAGCTTAACTTCAAAGTAGCCAAAAAGCAAAATAAGGAAAAAATAATAAATTAGCCAAAACAGCTAGCGTGTAGCTGAGATATTAGCTAAACTCCAAAATGGTCCAAAAAGCTCGCAGAATTCCATTATAACTTTCAACTTTACTACACCCTGTGTCAGAATTCCCTCCCTAATCCCAAGATACTATATAGTGCAGGACTATTTATTGTGCTGGATTTTAAAGGTAATTGGGACACGATGCTCACTACTTTTCTTTCGTTTTTCTAAAAACCGGAAGACGACATCAATTTAATGAAGTGAAAAATCTTAAAAAACGAACATTTCACAGTGTTTATTTATGACGCCACTGTATTCTGATGCTGAAAATGTGGATTGTCTATTCAAATATTGCATTTAAACACGTTTTTTTGTTCGAAAATGTTCGACCGCAATGCATTGTGGTCTATATCTGATAATCTAGTGACTGTTGACGTACGCTCGTTTTTCACAAAGACTTTAAATTTGCGAGCGCACTCGATTTGGAATTAGTACATTCGGACAGCACTAGAAAATTGCGAACGCACTATATAGTGATTGGTGGGAATTTGGACACAGCCTCTGACTCCATATAATATAAAGTAACTACTAATCGACTTAAATTAGTCGTCGATTAGTCGACTAATCGTGGCACCCCAACTTGACTAAAAATAGAATTTATACTATAATATTTAAATTTATTAAATATGTTAATTCTATATAACATCCTCACAAACAAGGACGATTTCTTTGTTTTCGTGACCAACTTGGAAGAGCGACAGCAGGATTTTCTCTGTTTCCGAGGTTATCCGTCTGATGAGGTGAGTGCTGAGCAAGCGTCTAACAGCCCCCCCACTCCCCCAACCTCTGGGAGATGAATAATCACAGACTATAAGCTGCTCATTTGTGAACTAATTGTGCCGTCGCTGCTCAAAGCTGAGCCTGGGAGAGCAAGTCATCAGCTCTCTTTCAGCAATTAGGCACAGATGTCGCCAAAGCATCGGAGAACGCTCTCCTCAGGTAATAGAACCTGACGCCTTTGGCATGAGAGGAAATGGAGCCTCCTCTTTCGGGCAGATTGAGATGTGGAGTCATCAAGAAATCCTCTCAATTATTATCAAATTTGTTGCGTCTTTGTTTCAGTTTTCCGTTTCTCACCAGGATAAAATATTCTTTCTTTTGGTGTGTACAGCCTTTTTTTTTAAGAGATAAAGTGAAGAGCGCTATATTATCAACTTTGCTTCGTATTGCTCAAAGAACCCACTTTCAGAGCTCTTGAATTATTAAAGATGTATAAGAGCATCTGCTTATAAAAACTGGATGTCCTCCTTGTTGAGGAAAAAACAGCACTTCAAGCTTTCCCTGTTGCTTCGAAGGTCATCTCAACGGACGGTTGCAGCCTTTTGCTTGGTTTTGAAAATTCTACCGTCTGTTCCGCTCGTTTTGATACTGTGAGAAATACGTTTGCTGCAATATTCCCGTGGCTTTAATTGAAATTGCGCTCTTCACGGCTAAAGCTTTTTATAAATTTGCTGAAGATAATCTGCAAATAATTGCAAAAGCAGACTTGCTAAATACAATTTCCATTTCAATAATACACCATTTGCTGATCTTAAATCAAGTCTCAGCCATAATTTACTAGCTTAAGGCTTTTAAAAGAGACGAACTTTGAGTTTTTCTTGGTTGCATCTTGTTTGAACGTAGAAAAACCACATTTTTGATGATCTTCTGAAATCCTATTTATAAATCTAAAGACAGAAAACCATATGAATAATAATAAGCTATAGTATGACTGAGAACTCAAACTGTAGCTTTTAATGTTTGTTTAAAGCCTTTATGAACCCATTTAAGTCCATTTAAGACATTGCCCTTTTTCAAGTCAAAATTAAATGTGTAGACGGGTCATAAATAAAGAATGTTATTGCACATCTAAATCACGTATACAAACTTAGTTCTGTTTAAAGATTTGATGTGAGCATTCTGTGATCATTATCCTACAAAGGAAATGTAGTTTTTCACTTTCAATTATGATTACAGAGTTCTTAGTTAAAAAACAAAAACCTCTGTTGTTTTCTTGCACAGAGGGTTAGTGAAATATTACAATAATAAGTTTTAAGATACTTTAATCAATTTAAAATGCTGCCAAGACGATATTTAATTAATTTTCTTTGAGCAAAAATTAAGTTCAGCGTCTTGATTTTGTTTTCTAGTTAAGCCCCTGACCACTAGTTGGCAACACATTGAGCAATTCTGCACCGCATCAAAACAAAACAAGATCTCACGGGAAGCGTCTGGAGATAGACGTGAACCCTATGTGAACTTGTTGTTATAACTCGGTTTAACTAACGATAATGAGTACTAAGCTAAAAATCTCTGCCAAGTTGGCACTGGTATCGTATAAAAACAGGAATTTTGGTTCTTCTATGTTTTGCTCTGTTCTTCCTCATTCGTCAGTATTACTTTGCTGTTATTTTTAGTTTGGGTTGGACATTGGTAGTCTTGATTTGCGAGCTTTGTTTATTTGTTTTCTGGAGGTAGTTTTGGTTAGTCAACCCTTAGCACCGCGCTGCTGACTCGAACGGTCGACGTGGCTTGATCAGCAGTTCTCCTGATTTATTTTATGTTTGGTCAAGGTTCCGATTCTCTTCTTGTTTGAACCCGCGCACTAATTATTTCATTTTTCTTCTCTCATTTCAGGACACAGAATTTCCTTTTAATTAATTGACTGTGTTCCTTTTATTCTCATTGGTGTCCAGTTGTCGTTATTGTCCCCTTTTGTGTTTTCCCCCCTAGACCCGAGCAAGTGAAAGTTCTGCTGAACTTCGCAGCAAAATATTCTAAATCAGTAACCTGAGGGATCTGAGCGACGTGTTCATATATTGTGATATGTGTGTTGCGTATCATATCGCTAGATTCTTGCCAAAACGCACCCCTAATAGTTTCTGAAGTAGTTCATTTGAAATTCAACTGTCACGTAGCAACCCCACCCCCCTTCCCCTCCCCGTTCCTGAGAACTTGCAGGGAGCTGTGCTGCGTATTTTCTAAGACTCAAATAAGCTCTTTTTCTGACTGCATTTTTTTTAATCTTCACAACAACTGAAATGCAATTTTGAGCTTAGTTTTCCTAATAATTGTTCCCAATCATTAGCCACAAAAACATCTTAAAACCACTTTTATTGAAGTGTGTCTTATAATACAGTTTAATTAAAATTACATTTTTATTAATGTATTAATATGATTTGGTTTTCTTTAGTTTTACATCTTTACACTATGGAATCTGACGCAGATTTCCCAGATTGTTCTCTTTCTTTATTTACTTTGCTGTTTGTTTCTCAAAGTCCCTCAGTTTTTTTTATATTTCAATTTGTCATTTATAACACTTTATTTGATAATTTTGGCAGAACATGAGAATAATCATTTTTTTCTGATGAGCTTGAATCTTCTTGGGAAATTAAAGGCAGCTGTAGTATTCAGATGCTGAGCGGATCTCCTCTTTTCTGTTGTTGAATTTCTATTTAGTCTTCCCCCTGTATATCAAATGGTTTGTTGGAACCGCATAGAAAGTCAAACTTCCCCTCCTAAATGTGAATCTTCTCCATCTGAGCTTGTCAGTCCCCATAGATGGCAGCGTCGAGCTGCAGACAGATGCGCCTCCCCCCATTTGTCCTGCTACAGGAAGACACAGACGTGATGTGTCCAGACCTTTTTTTTTTTTGTAAACTGCTTCCCGCCTGCAAAAATGGTACTCACCTAAAAGCTCAGAGAAATGGGACGTGGAGAGAAATCACCTGGCCCCTGCTGTCATTGACCGGCGTACAAATCAGTGAAGAAAAGGCCTTTAAGCACTACAATCTCAGCCTCGCATAAATGTTTAATCTTGTAGCCTTGCAGCTTGTATTGAGACGTGATCAGTCATTATTGAAGGAGACAGCTGTGGTAGCATCCGTCGCTCTGAAGCAAAGTGGCGCTGTATTTGGAACGTATTTGGTTTAGAACCACTAAGACCCCCCCTCCCTGAGATTCTGCAGGTGTCCTCGGTGAACCCATATGTCCTTTAGTGCGACTTTGACGCCAGAATACAAACTCAAAGCTGCAACTTCAGGCCCCAACGTTGAATCAAGAAAAAAGGGGAAGACGAATCTGCTCTCCAGAGGATCGATACGACGTTGAAGAAGAAAAGAAGTGCTCTCGCGGGCTAGAGCCAAAAGGCACAATCAAGACTGAAATAGAAAAACAATTTGAATTTTGAGTTTAAAAAAAACATTTTCTGCAGTCTAATCTTAGCTTAGTTTAAAAGTGTGAAGAGAAATTCTTTTAAGCATCAGACGACGCTTTTCAAACAAGAAACTTAATCATCAACACTTGAGCCTTGCAGCAAAAATCCTTCCTGCAAAAAAGAGAACTCACAATCACAAGTCAAACACGATTAACATGTGCAGCAGGACCTGGCATTTAACAACGCTGGACTGCTCGCTACCTTTTTGAAAACATTTAAAAGGACTGTCTATTTAACCCTCATTTATCAGTCATCACTAATTGTCTAAGTATTCAAAATACAGAAACATTTGCTCTGAGGAGGCCACGTGTAACTGACTGTATAAATAATAGTCACTCTTAAAACAATTTCTTAAATATTACATCTGGATGGTTAAAAAAGTCTTAAATTAATCTAGTAGGATATTAAATACAGTGGTCCTTTGTTTATCAATTATGTTTGAAAATAAAATAAACAGAATCTGCAATTAATCCTATTTTTAATCATATTAACAGATATTTTAAGGCTGTAAAACGTCTTACTACACTCCTTATTAACTTTTTTTTATACTTTTATCTTGTTTAAACTGTCAAAGTTTGCAGAAAAAACAAGTTCAGTATCATAGACTTTGATACTGAACTTTTATCTTTTGATTAATAAAATGTAAAAAATATAATTTTTTTAATTTTATCAATATTTGAAAAAAGGCCTGACACAAAAAAAGCTACAAAATTCTGTGAAAGAGAATCTTTTGGTCATATTGTCAGAAATATTTCGGCTTTTTTAAATTATTTTTTAGTCACACATTAAGTATATCATGAATCAGCATAAACGAATTATGCCAAAAAAAATCTAAAAAAATGTAGCATTCATCCAGAGTTTATTCCTCTCTAAAGACACCGTCCTGATATGTCAGCTATGCTAATAATAAGTGGCAGAAAGATTTACCCTGTACCTTTAATAGCCCTGCAAAATTTGACTTGTTACATTAAGTGAGGTAGCCTGTCATGTAAATCAAGTGCGGTGCAATAAATAATCCCAGCAGGAGCATTTTATCACGTCATCACGGCAGATAACCATAAAAATTAGTGCGAGGGTGTAAAACAAAGCAGCCAAACATCTGCAGGGGTTACTATTCAGCATGCGTGCGTGTGCTGAGATGTAGGTATAAATAAAAATGATTGCCATTTTATTGGTGTTTTGCAGTAACTGGCGTTGTTAGACTGCTGAGAAGGAGCGCAGACAGAGCTCCCGACGTGTCCCTAAAATGTTCAATTTCTACACGATTAATAGAAATAATTGCATGTAAAAGGTGCTTCAGATTAAACTTTAACCATCAGATCACATTAATCCAGCAAATTAAGAAATTCATAAAGAGTAAGAGCTTAGTGCTAAATTGTAGTAAAGTGTTGTAAACGTGTATAATGGCATTCTGCTGGATTTTTGGAATAGTTTGGCATTTACTAAGGTTTTTTAAACTATTTTGGAGTTTTGCTAATATTTCAGCTACATGCTAGATTTTGGCTAATTTTGTATTTTTTCAGTTTTTTTAGGCTAATTTGGAGTTTTGCTAATATTTCAGCTGTATGCTAGATATTTTGGCTAACTTATAATTTTTTAATTTTTAGGCTAATTTGGAGAATAGCTAATATTTCAGCTGTATGCTAGCTTTTTTAGCTAACTTATAATTTTTTCATTTTTTAGGCTAATTTGGAGAATAGCTAATATTTCAGCTGTATGCTATCTTTTTTTAGCTAACTTATAATTTTTTATTTTAGGCTAATTTGGAGAATAGCTAATATTTCAGCTGTATGCTAGCTATTTTGGCTAACTTATAATTTTTTCATTTTTTAGGCGAATTTGGAGTATAGCTAATATTTCAGCTGTATATTAGCCATTTTAGCTAATTTATCATTTTTTTTTCTGTTTTTTAGGCTATTTTGGCGTTTGGATAATATTTCAGCTGCATGCTAGCTATTTTGGCTAACT
Source organism: Oryzias javanicus (assembly GCA_003999625.1). Taxonomy (NCBI): domain Eukaryota; kingdom Metazoa; phylum Chordata; class Actinopteri; order Beloniformes; family Adrianichthyidae; genus Oryzias; species Oryzias javanicus. The sequence continues at coordinate 18,441,832 of CM012459.1, forward strand.
TATAATTTTTTCATTTTTTAGGCGAATTTGGAGTATAGCTAATATTTCAGCTGTATATTAGCCATTTTAGCTAATTTATCATTTTTTTTTCTGTTTTTTAGGCTATTTTGGCGTTTGGATAATATTTCAGCTGTATGCTAGCTATTTTGGCTAACTTATATTTTTTTCATTTTTTAGGCTAATTTGGAGAATAGCTAATATTTCAGCTGTATGCAAGCTATTTTGGCTAAATTGTAATTTTTTTTCAGTTTTTTATGCTAATTTGGAGTATAGCTAATATTTCAGCTGTATATCAGCCATTTTAGCTAATTTATCATTTTTTCTGTTTTTTAGGCTATTTTGGCGTTTGGATAATATTTCAGCTGCATGCTAGCTGGTTTGGCTAACTTAGGCTTTTCTTCTGTTTTTTATGCTAATTTGGAATTTCACTGATATTTTAGCTAACTTAGACTTAGCTTTATTGATCCCTTTGGGACAGCACTCTTGCAGAAATTAAGTTTTCAGCAGCTTACAAAAGTATACACAATAAAAATCTCAATGTACAAAATATACACTGAGAATTAGATAGATATAAAATAATAAAGTACAATAAACATAAAATGAGCACTATCAGCACTAGCATCTTCAGCGGCCAAATTCCGCTTACAGCGTTCAGACTAGCATTATCTCAGCTAATGCTATATATCTAGTTTTAGTGTATTTAAAGCTAATGGTGCTTAAGATGTGTGCTTTAAATCCAGTTTGCACACAACCTGATTAGTCAATTAATCGGGAAACAAAAAAAATGCCTGATTAGTTGATTGTTAAAATAGTTGTTTGTAGCAGCACTAATCGGGTTTAACACTTCAAATATTTCATACATACATGCAAAAAGGGAAATTGTCAAATATTGAAGAACTAGAATTTAGTCATATTCGTTTCTTTCTCTCTGGCTTTATTAAAAAGCTCAGGTCCCACCATGTTGTCAGCTCTCTAAATGACAAGCGGTTGTTGACACTGCGGTCATCGAGAGGGCGCTTGCATTTTCCCGGCGGTGCGATTACAAACGTGTCACTGACATTCATGCTAATGGGATGTGATCGTTTCTCTAATGAGGTGAGGTGACACAACATCCCTCTTGACAATCAATCATGGAACTAACCGCTATTTGGAAGGCTGAAGTCTTAAGACTTGTTGTGCCAAGAGTTAATGACAGATGGACACAGCAGGAAATACACTAGAAACCAATAATTGTAGAAAAAAAATGGATCGCAAATGAGGTCACCTGACCTATTGTTTAGTACAAATACATGGACTCTAGCGTCTAATGTATGCATCTTCATCCATTGGCTTTTATTGCCCTGTTTAGAAACCACTTGTTTAAGCTCAGTGGGTGTTGCCACATTGAACATCATCTCACACCTCAACCATTTTGAAACAGAGCAACAAAATAGAAATTGATTTGTAGATTAGTGAAGTGCCAATCCAGCTACAATAAACCCAGTTGATCATTTAATTCAATTTACTCAATGACAAGTCATTGGTTGATCATTTTACTTGGACATTAATACATTAAGAATGCAGATTCTAATTTAGAAAAAAAAAATTGTGGACTCCCACAAGGTTCAGTCCTTGGACCAACATTGCTTTCAAAATTACATTAATTATATATTTTTTTATTTCACCAAAGTTGGGATTCATTATGTTTGCTGATGATACTGATATGTTTTGTTTAGAAACAAATATTGATGAGTTGCTGAATATTGTTGAACCTGAATTTAATTTGATTAAGAAATGGTTTTATTATAACAAGTTATCTATAAATAAATACAAAACTTAATGTACAATTTTGGGAGGGGGGGGGGATTTTTGTCAATAGAAAGATTGGAAATGTTAAATTATACGTAAATGTTGCAGAAATCCAATATGTTTAAGAAGTAAAGTTTTTAGGAGTATTGATGATAAATTGTCTTGGAAATCTCATATAAATGACATAAAACTCAAAGTTTCTAGATCTATTTGTGTTATTTTTTAACATCAGTGATGCATTAAACAAAAAGAGTTTGTATGTTGTTTACTTTTCATTAGTTGTTCTGGATTTTTAATATTGTGCAGAGATTTGGGGAAACGCAGGAAAAACTGTCATGGAATCCTTGGTTAAACTATAAAAAAGCTATTAGAATAGTAAACAGAGAATGAGATTGTGATTCAGTTCTGTTTGAATAACAGTTTAAAATCAAAGGAAATTGTTTACATTAAGGTATTAGAAACTGTTTACAGAGTAAAACGTAATTTAGTTAAAAAAAAAATATACAGTAACTATTTACTTTAAGGGTTAGTCAGTTTAATTTAAGATATCTATTATTTTTGAACAGGTTGAAGTTTGAACCAATGTTTCAGTTCTTGGAATACAATTATGGAATGAATTGAGTGATGAATTAAAATGAAGTATTTTGCTATTGCAATTTTTAAAAAGTAAATTTATAAAGTATTACAATACACAAACGTAAAAGAATTTGATGTAATTACATCTGTAAATTGTTTTTTATTTTATTTTTTTTTTTTTATTGCATCTATTTGTCACGCTAACCAGAATGGACATTGTTTCGTTTTTAAAGAAACTCATCGTATAAGCTTCATAATCTTCTGCCTATTCCTTTTTTTTCTTATTCATTGTTTGTTTATATTATATGTTGTCTTAACTGAACAAATGGCAAACTAAACCAATGAACTCAAACTTGAAAAGTATCAAGAAATGATTTTCAGTTTATTTAGAACAGGGGTCCCCAAACTACGGCCCGCGTGCCGGATCCGGCCCTCCTCAACATTTGGCCTGGTCCCCCAAACACCAGCAGAGACGCATTATTATTATTTTTCTTTCTCAATCCGACCGATCGAGATCCACAAAGAACGTGACTTTTTATTCCACCCTTCTGCAGTCTGAACTATGATAGGAGAGGATAGACTGTTTATTGGTTCAATTTTTAAAATGTTTTCGTTTTAACATCTATTGATTGTTTATAATTGCTCCTTTTTTTTTTTAACTTACCCTAACAATATTCCTCAGTTTATGTAAAGCATACTGTTGAATGAACGTCTATGTAAATACCTCGAATTCAAAATATCATCATTGTCAGTGAGTGTGTCTCTTCACAAACTCTAGTGAGCCATGTGTGCTGCCACATTATTCACGCTGTACTTCTTCCATCACTGTGTTGGGTTTTTCACTGTTTGAACAGTATCGAAAGGCTTGTGTGTGTGAAGTAGAGTGTGCAGGGTTAAACGGTGCTGGGGTTGATCTTGTCTGCCCTTTGTTGGCCTGCCGCTCCGCTCTCCTCTGCTCACTGAAGCTGAAAATAGGACTGGGGCTGCTGAGATTCTCCGTGCACAGCTCGCTGCATAGCACAGTGCCCGCCCGGGCGCTCGCTCCTGCAAATGTAGATGCACATCCAACACCAAATGTGAATGATCCACATCGCTGGGTTACAGTTAAACCATTTTGTATTTGTGCACCTCAAACTTTTATTTTGACAGTCTTGAGCCTTAAATGAAAATGACAAAACAAAGGAGTAGTACGCTAATTAATGATGTGTTTACATTGTAATATGTCTCATTCAGAGTAGATAAAAAGCGTTCAACAGTAAAGTGACAGCTCAAAAGCTTGAATTCCATTGTGCTCTCTGCATATCTCTGTAGCACTCGAGTGCACGCAAAACCTCTCAGTACCGGTCAGAAGTAGGGCATTTATTACCCTCCTTTGACTGAAATCTACCGCCAGCGTTTATACCTCACCACTAAATATGCTTTATGAGTTTCCTGCAGGTTTTTGAGGCAACGGCACTCACCTGCAGGTTTAGATCAATGATAAAACAAAAGAAAGAGAGCTCTGCAGACATGAAGGGTTGTTAGATATGAAGAAGAAGAAGCTGGTGATGGAAATCATCTGAAGAAGCTTCAGTAGATACCGTTACACTCTGGCTTTCAATCAAATGGTGTGCAGCGGTCTATCATTTATCGCAGGAGTAATGTTTCCAAAGTAACCCTCCATAGAAATAATCTAAAACTTTATTTTCTACATTTATTCAACTTTTATGGCTGCAAATTCCCTCACTACACACTTTCACCTAACATTTATTTGAACTCTTAAAATTCAAACCTTCATAGAAAAATAAGTCCAGAATTACAGAATGAAAACAAGCTTTTCATTCTCGTGATTAAAGATTTTTGTGAATTTGGCGAGCTGGATGCGTTCTGTTGAGGGGATAAAGGACAGAGATTGATCGACAGTAGAAACGCAGAACACAATGAGGTCTAAACGAAAAAAAAACCCAGGAAATGGCAAAACGGTGAAAGGTTAGCCGCGTTATCTAGAGAACACTGTACTTGTATGTACTTTTCCACCTTGCTTTAACCCTACAGCACCCAAATCTGATGACGAAAATTCTAGCATGAATATTTGTACCTCCAAGATCACAGATTCACGATCTTTATAAATATAATAATAATAATAATAATAATGATAAGCTTTATTTATAAAGCACTTAAATTGCCCATACAGACCCAAAGTGCTGTACAGAAAGAGGATAAAAACATATGAAGAACCAAATAAAATAGTTAGATTTAAAGTGCACATTGAAATGCTTATAAAATTACATTCTCAAAAAAGGAAACACATCACCAAAAAATAAAGAAAAACACATTAAAAAGAGAAAATGGAGTGTAGAGGGATAAAAAGAGAGGCGACCTCTTCACTGAGTATTAAAAGCCAAATAAAAAATGTGGGTTTTAAGAGAAGACTTAAAAACAGACAATGATGAGGACTGTCTTACATGCATTGGAAGATCGTTCCAGAGTTTGGGAGCAGCTGCAGCAAAGGCACGGTTTCCTCTAAGTTTGAATTTTGTTTTTGGAATTATCAGAAGCAGCTGATCACCTGATCTTAGAGGGCGGGAGGGGACATAAGGCTGCAGCAGCTCAGAGATATAAACGGGTGCCAAGCCATGTAAGGATTTAAAAACAAATAAAAGGATCTTAAAATGAATTCTAAAATGAACAGGTAACCAGTGCAGTGAAGCTAAAACCGGAGAGATGTGATCATATTTATGCTTTCTGGTTAAAAGACGAGCAGTATAGTAAAGTATAGTAAAGTTATTATCTGGGGTTGATGTATTTTTTTACTCTAAAATGCAGCATAATGTTGGATTTTAAGTTTATGAACTCAAACAAAGCCAAATGCGCATCAAAACAAAAAAACAACTTTTTTATACCGGCTTTGCACCAAAATATAATGCTTAAACCGTGAAATGCTGCCAAACGTTGCGGCTGGAAATACTGTGGAGAACATTTTCAGGTTTTATAGTTCTGCAACAACAATGATAAATACGCTTTATGCCGTTTATGTTACTGCTGAACTTTAACTAGAAGATTGACAAAAAAAACAACCTTAAATTGACATTGTTTTTCTATCTAAATCTTTGTGCTTTTATCAGTTTTGTTTATTTTATGAACCAAATATAAGGTATAAATGATGTTGATTTAATACAGATAATTGTTGAGACCCACAGAGAGGTGTGTGTGTGTTGTGTATGTGTGTTTATTTCCATCTTTATAATCTGTTTAGATACAAAAACATGATCACAATTGTCAATCACTGTGTTTTATTGGGAAGAATTGGTTATATTTTGAAAATAAACCGGATTTTCTCATGTATCTTGATGCAAGAATTGACGCGGATCGCTCGCGCACAAAATAGACCAAACGAAACGATCTGCTGCACGGCACGGGCCTTCCGCAGCGCTCTGCGTATAGTGCAAACCACACCACAAATTAACAAGGGTGCCGGATGGAAGCGACCCCCGTTCCACGCCACTCTGCGGCCTCTCCGCGTCCAGTGTGATCCAGGCAATATACTCCAGAAAATATGGTAAACGTTTGACGAGTAAGAATAAGTCAAAGAGCGTGTGTTGTTTAGCTGTCGCTGGCGACATTTTCTTTGATTAAAGGTTAAGTTCCCAAAATGCTTTACAGCCACAATCCCATCCACACACTGATGGCAGCTCTACTGCTTAACACTGGCACCAACTTAAAACCACCAAAACCAATGGAAATGAACTGACGTTTGTCAGTGTAGTTATGCAATTCATGTACATGAAGCTCACAGACTCAAATACATCAAACACCCACCATGTTCCAAAAGAAAAAAAGAGTGTAATGTGAATCCACATATTTTAAAAATGCACTTACATGTGTAGCTAAATTTAAATATTCCTGATTATGGGAATGTTTCAGTTACTGCTCTTCAGAAAAAAATGTTCACTTTTTTTCTGAGATATTTTATGTAATATTTATAATCCATCTCCATGGATTCAGCTGATCATACATGTCCAGATGACCTGGCAGAATTTTGGATAAAGTTGGAAACAGGATTTTTTTTTTTTTTTTTTTTTAAATGTCAGAGTTGATCCAGAATTATGTTGACCTACAAGAACATTGAGATACATATTATTACACTCATATTATTGTTAGCAACACCTTATGAAGACAAATTAATTTGAATATTTCCATTACATTTACAGAGAAGAATCTAAGAAAAGAGTTTTTCTTAAGGAAACTTGTTGGTTATTCAGGTTGGGTAGAAGTCTGAGGAAAGTTTTATCTTTCTTATTATCTTAAAGATTGCAATAGTAAATTCTTTGCTCAGAGACTGTCAGAAGACGGGCTTTTAGATGTGGATAGTAATGATTGATGAGAATTGTTTTTTTATGGAGATTAAAAATGTCTTTCCAATATACTCTCCAAAAATGATGAAAATCTCTCCTGATGCTCTGTAATTTTGAGGTTCCTTCTCTTCCTTCTTTCCATGCTAGCATGACTCATCGTTTTCCCTCGTCTCTTCGCTTTAATTGTGTTCTCCGTTTAAGGACATTGAATAATGCTCTTAGTCCTCCAAAAGCACGTGCGCCGGCTTTGTTTACCATCTTCCCAGCCCCTTGCCAATACTCGTGCCTTACACTAGTGACGCCGGAAAGCTGGCATCAATTAGGTAGAACGCCACGAGCGTGTGGCAGCACATCAATGTTCATTTCATCAGCTTGTAAATGAGATTGGGTTTTAGAGAGCCATTTGCTGATGAGCGAGCGTCTCACTCTTCGGCTGCAGAGGCACTCCGGTTATGAAATGTAAAGAACGGCAGGAAGAAAAGTAGATTTTAATGACATTCATGGAAGGAGGAATGTTTTTGGATTCCCTCTTAAAGAGTTAACTTCTTTTAAATTAGTGGTTTAGGTTTCATTTCATTTAAGAAAATTAGTAACATCCGTGTATAAACATTTGGGAGGAGAAGGGTAATTCAGAGAGGTCAGAGGTCAACTAAAAAGTCAATTCAGTCGCCATTTTTTCACAGTGTAGACGTTACCATGTTTGAACCAGAAATAGTCAGTAAAAAGTGATTTGATTCAAGCCGATCTGAGTAGGGATAAACCAATGTTTTTTTTTTTCTCAAGGCCGACACGATACTTATTTAAGTTTGGGTAACCAATAGCTGATATTGCCAGGTTTATAATTTTTTTTCAGGTTTCATCCCAGAAATGAGATAGAAACATCTGAAGTCTTTTGCTTCAGTTTGTTACTGATTTAATGGCAATAATTATTTTAGCTCCTTTTTGTAGATTTTTTTTTTCTCTCTCTCTCACTGCCTCCAAATACTGAGTTCTGTGCACTTAAAAGTGCAGTTTCTGTGGTAGAAAAGGCTTTATTTTTTATGTTTAACTGGATTGGAGACAATAGAAACTGATCTAGAATCCGTGCCATCTCTTACTTATGATTAAGCAGCAGCTTTTGTCAAATATTGAAAGATTTCACTATACTTGAGAACTGGACCAAGTGAGAGTGATGTCACCCATTAAAAATGACTTACTTCCAGCTCCAACAAAATAAGACTGATGTTATTTCCACGTATTCACGTGCAACCAGCATAGAAAGTGATAGAAATTCACATTGGTCACACGTGATAAGTGCAGCCAAGATCGCATTGCTGCGTTGCCCGCACGCATTTTAAGTGCGTCTAAGGCTGGATTTTTTTTTTTGTTTTGTTTTCTGCACATATTTAAAATTAAATTTAAAGTTAAAGTCCCGTTAACTGTCACGCTCCTAAATATGTGAAATGTGGGGAACACATTTGACCCATCCCCCTGTGGAGCTGTAAGCTGTGTCAAAAAATCTGTGAATCAACCGTTTCAAGCATTGGACGTGGGGACATGCTTTTATTGAGGAATCTGATTGGTCCAAATAATTTGCACTACAGAGAAAGAATGGGAAAAAAACATAGCAAAAACATAAAATAAGAAGGAGAGCAAGGATAGTTATTCTGACAAATTTAACGACTGTTTATTTCTCAACAAAAGTCTATGGAATTTGACGATGAGGGGAGTCCAGTCCAGTTCTCATATACGGTCAATGGTCAGTAGAGTGCGTGGACCTCTAACTTCAATTATATCAAAGCTCCCTTCTGATTGGTCCCGTCTGGTTTGACTAAAACTGTAAAGAGCTCTCGTTGATGGAGATTTTTATATTAAACTCTTAAAAAGTCTCCAACGGCTTTAAGTTGAGAGCCGTTTGCCCAAAAAAAAACCTCTTATGTTAGAATGAAACCAGCACTTAAGGGAGTCTTAGTCAGTAAGTAGTCTTTTCATCAGCTGTTCGGCCCCCTCAGAGGGCGGTGGGGGGGTCAAATCCTCTGAAGCTGAAATGGGCGCAAAGATAATAGGAAGAAAAATCCTTCTGATAGTGCTGCTCATCATTAGCTGGGCACCGATGCACGCTGTTGACCACTGTTGTGATTACAATTAACTTCCCAAGAGCAAAAATCAATGGGATGCTGCGGTCTTTATTAAAGAAAAGAGCCCGTCCAACACCGGCCTGTTTAACAGATCATTTTCTTTAACTGGACCAATTACAGAGTTTTGTCGCTTCGGCTTTTCTGGACTTCATTAAATGAAATCTATTCATTTTAAAGAAGTCGTCCACAATCCTTTTCCGTTTTAACATCTACAATTGAATATAAGCCTGTTAAAGATTGAAGAAATGATTGAATAAAAGCCTTAAAAACGAAATGTGAACATTTACTGGAAATGATTTTAGATACTCAGAGCAGCTTTAGTCTGAGTTTGGGGAAATAGCCGGCCACATCTTTGATTTATCGACTGCCGCTTCTCCTACAAGCCCGAGTCAGAATCGGTGCTTTAATCCCGCCACGGGCAGCTTGTTATGGGGATTTTTCCGGGGAAGTGACATGGGCGAATTTGACATGGTCGGCTGGTTGCTTAGTGGTGGCGGCGCTGAGGAGGCTGACATGGATGGAGCAGCTTTTCTGGCATTGTTACAGTAAATGCTGATTAAAACTCGCTTACAGAGAAACTTTCAGGCGGCTCTGCGGCGCCTGCTGCCGTCACATGGTTTGCACATTTCTGCTGTACAATGGACTCAATCACGGGGGGTGGGGTGCACCATACTAACCAACAATTATTTTTTACATTCCAGCTTAAATGATTAGTGGATTACCCAGAATTCATTAGCGAGCTCTGCATTGTATGTAAAAATTGTATTTCTGCTTATGAAATAATAGTGCTGTAGGCTTGGCTGTAAAAGAACAAGCAGGAAAATATTTCAGTATTAGCAGGAATTAAGCTTGATTGCACATTAAGGATTGTTGTTGTTTGTTCTTGTTTCTTCACAAATACTTTAATTCAATTTTTAAATAATTTATTTTGAAAAACTGGAATAAGACAAGAAAACAAAAGTTATTTACAAGAAAGTAATTTTTTAACATCGAAAAACAGAACAGTTGAGTCTGCCAAAATAGTATTAGGGCTGAGAAATATAGAATTTTTTATTTTTTTTTTTTTATCACGATATAATTTTTTTTTTTCATTTCAGACAATAACGATAAAAATCATGATATAAACCAAAAAACAATATATATCAAGTTTGAGTGTATAATCATCAGCCGGTTGTTCAGATTTAAATATTTACAACACATTTACTGGAGAAACATGATGCTACTGTTTTTTTTTAGATAACCAAGAAAAAGGCATATATTTAATAAACTAAGCTGAAAATGAAAGGCTGTGGTGGAAGAGACGGCAAAAGAAATTGACCAAAAGAAGAGCGAATCAACACAACTAATTAGATGCAAACATTTACTCGCCATGTGGCGACTAACCCTGAAACTTTAACTCCCAAAGCAGAGAAAGTGCTCGCTACGGACGAGTGTTACTTTTGGAGCCTTCAAAATAAAAGTCCGTCATGACAGACTCATTTTTCTGTTGGGAAAAAAATTCTATCACAATATATATATCGTTAGCGTTTTTAGTGGCCACATATATTGTAGTAATAAAATTTATAATAAATGAATTATATTAATGAGAACTGTATGATGTGCGAGATGCTAGGGTCGGATAAATAATAATTTGTCCATTAAAATTGACAGAGAGATTTATAAAATCCATTAGTCAAATGTTAATGTTTTATGTTTTGTTCTCTTAAAAAACTTTTTACCTGTTAGTTTGAAATGTGAATATAAAACATTTTAAGCCTAAAAGTTCTATATTTTGCCACTTCAAAAACAACTACAGGTTTGAATTTTTAAAACCAAGGAAAGTTTAATTTAAACTTAAAATAAAAACGATTATTGATAAAAATAAATCTGTGAATTAGGATAAATCAGTTTTAGCGATTAATTTTGAATTTATTATCTAAGACAAGGACGTCCAAAGTAGGGCTACAACGAGTATCAGGGTGCTCGGGTACTCGTGATTTGCTTACGAAAATTCGAGTACATATATTCGAAACGTCCAAGATCGCAGATTTGCAATATTTATAAATATAGTAAATTGTAAAAAAAATATGATCAAAATATTATCTAGGGATTATGTAATTTTGCTCTGAAATGCAGTTTAATGTTGGATTTTATGTTTACGAGCTAAAACATACCGACATACCAATATATAATGCTTAGGACGTAAAATATTGAAGAACTTTGAGGATAGAAAACTGTGGAGAACCTGATCCTTTTTATGTTATGTTGTTACAGCTGAATTTAACCAGAAGGTTGACAAAAACAAAGAGTGAATCTTTGTGTTTTTTTTTTTTTTTTTTTTCAGTTTTGTTGATTCTGATCTTCTACTGTAAATAAAGGTATAAATGTTGGTGATTTAACACAAATAATTTCAATTTTCATCCATCTAGTAAATATACACATAGCCATGAACATAAAATTAAAAAGTAAGAATCGTGGTTTGATTCGTGAATCATTGAGCTTGATTCATGAATCGTATCGGGTCGCCACCTAAGCAACAATCCACAGCCTTAGTCCAAAGTCAGTCCTCGAGGGCCGGTGTCCTACATGTTTTCCAATCAACTGGCAGGTACGGCACCATCTTACCTTTCTGATTTGATTTTAAAATATTCTCCCTCTAAGTCTTTGCGTTCTGCGGACCAGTGTTTGTTACTGGCTCCGAGAACTAAATGTAAGTTCCGGGGAGATCGTGGCTTTTCTGTGCTGGCTCCTAAATTGTGGAACCAGTCCCCACTGGCTATTAGAGAGGTCACACTTTTGGAGAGTTTTAAAGCTCAACTGTTCCTCCACTATCGCGCTATTGTATCTGCCTAGCTGCTTTTTATCATGTAAAATTAATTATTTTTAAATACTGTAGGTTTTTACTCATTTATTTTTTTAATTGTTTTTATGATTCTTATGTATGGTATTTTCTTGTGTACAGCACTTTGGGCCTCCTTGGCTGGTGGTGAAAGGTGCTTTATAAATGAATAAAAGACATGAAATGAACCTGCCATTGAAGCTCCTTATTGGCCAAGCACACCTGATCCAGGTAATCATCAGCAGACAATGCAGGATTTCTGGAAAACCAGCAGGAGGCCGGCCCTCGAGGACTGACACTCCCGATCTAAGATTTATTTTTAGTTTGTTTTTTTTTCTCTGCTTGCACTCTGCTCTTCTGAGCTTCAGTTTGTTCAGAGTAAGATTTGCAAAGAAAAGGAACACGTTCTTGGTTTGGTTTTGCGACTTCAGACTTGGAGCAACAATCAGTTTGAAGGTTGTTCAATTCCATATAGTGAGAGTACAACAGATTTGTTTAATCATCTATGAGATCCAGCTTGCATTTAGTTGTACTTCAGGCCAACTCCTAAAGATCTTAAAATAAAATGATTTTTTATCAAAAATATTCTGTCATTTTCTAAGATAGAAAAAAAAATTAAAATCGTTTTTGTGCTTTTTTTTCATTTTTTATTTTAGACCTCTAATATGTATATTAGGCCATCTCTTAGGATTGGTGACTTAGAATAAACAAAAACAACAGATAAGATGAGTATAAGATAGAGATTTAGCAATCATAAAGATGCAACAAGGACGAGGTCTCATTTCTGTGTTTCTATTGTGGTGTTTGTAGCAATGAATCCAGTTCTAATTTTCCTTTGTACAAATGTTAATATAATCTGTCAGGTCAAAAAGTTTTGTGCGTTCCGTGTGAATGCGAAGCAGCCTATTTGCATGTCCTCTTTCAAGTCTGCAGCTGACCTTTTATTCAGGACCCTGTCCCAGATACTCACTGCCTAATGAAGCTCTGTAAGCATTCAGGCTTCAGATTTTGCTCCCCAAACCTTCTCTCCACAACCACTGCCTGTCGGAGCGTTCCCTGTACAGCAGAGAGGAGCTTCAGAGAGGCTCGTGTTGAAATCCTGCTGAGATCTGACCTGACAAGGGTTCCTCTTGGAGTTTTATTACCTCACATGATCCTCGCTCGCTCGCAGGTTCCAGTCGGCGCTGCCAGTGTTGTTATCAAAGGGAAACCCGGCTGGTCCGAGCCTGTTTGCCGCCGCGGTTCTGTGTGTGAACTCTCTGCTGCATGTCAGCTTTCTCGCCGGGTATTGGTTTATTCACAAAAGACATTCAGCTGGGGGATGTAAAGTTGGAAGCCGCTCTCTGCTTTGACCAGAATGAAGTGATATGGAGGCAGGCTGCCAAAACGCAATCGTGCAAAAAGGCCTTTGAAGACTGTCATGATTGGCTGTGTGAAGCGCCTGTTTTGACAGCGCAGGTTGTTGTTGGCAGTTGTTAAAGCAACAATAACTCAATGGGTCAGGCTGCGCTGGCTTTTCATAAATCTCTGATAAGTGTGTGTTTTTGACTGTGACAAAGAAAAGCCAAGTAAATCACTTTAAACCGTTGCGTGCGTATTTATGTAAATAAAAGATGGATTTAACGCTCGCTGGAAAATCAGATGTCTCCCATGCATCTCCTGCAGTTTCCCCTCATTTAAGAATGACATTACGAGGGGAATATTTCACTGTCATTTCCCCCCTGAGCATCACATTGTCACAGTTCATTAAAAAATAATTGAACTGAATATTTAACAGCTCAGTTTGCGCATAACGTCAATTTACCACATCACACTTCCTAAAAAAAAAAAAAAAAAAATGCGCACAGAGAAAATTTCTCTCGTTGTTCTCAGAAAGCTGCTTACACAGCTTCCTTATCATTTGCAATAAGTCATCCCCGCCAGCACAAATAGACGTCGCGGGGAATGTGGGATATGCAAAGTGTGATTTAGCAGCAACATTTTTAATCTTTCTTCCATCAGCGTCTATTACCAGCGCTGCTGAACTCAGCAGACCAAATCGCTGATTGGGTTAGTTCAATTAAACCGGCCCCGGCAAGGTGTATTAGAACCGTGCTGTATCAGTGACAATCCAGAAGAGAACGCCCAGAACAAGTTATTATAGCTTTGCAATGAGGCAGAGACACCAACGTATGAGCAACTTTTAAGGATGAACAGCTCCGAAAGATATACATATATACTAGGGAGCCATGATTAGTCTATTAAAATAGTCGACCACTAATTTAATAGTTGATTAGTTTTTTTTTTATTTTTTTTTATTTTTTAATCCCAAAACTTCGATGCCACGCAAGCAAAGCTTGAAAGGGGAAAACATAAAAAAAAAGAAATAAAAGAAAGAGGCTCTAAGATTCCTTAATAGGTCTGGGTTGATAAAAGTTGATTAATCGATTTGAATTTATTTAAACTTAGTTAAACTTTATTTAAAATAAATCAACAATCATTTCATAAAAAAAAAAAGAAAAAAGCTAGTCTGCTTGACGCTAACATATGAGTTTTACCATAGGACAGCTAATGCTAATGCTAACGCTCGGTCGGCATAGTCACTCATTGACTAAATAAACATTTTATAAACTCAAGGCTGGAACTATTTTCAGGAAAACAATTTTAAAATAAACACAATGTAAAACACAGTTTTTGTTCATTCTTTGTTTATTCTTCTTGGAAGAAGTCAACTGCTACATCGTGGTCGCCACCTAGTGGCCAAACTGAAACGCCCTCCAGGAGGGCAGAACAATGTTAAAGATCTGAACATTTTTGTTAGAACTTCTCCTTTTGAGAGACCATTTAACACTGTATGCTATTAACAATCGCATTATTTCACCAATATATTTTACAGTATGTGAACTGTATCAGATAAATATAAATATTTTCATAACATATGGTAGATTATTATTATGTTTCTAAGCCAAATGTCTAAATATGTAAACTGTGTAAACTCAAAAATGAATTGAATTGAGAAGATCGAAAGAATCTGGGAAAAAGATTGGAATCAAATCGATCCATGCTCCTGAGAATCAAATCGAAACGTTTTTGGAAATTATTATTGATACCCAGCCCTATTTATTAAAATTATTCAGTCAAACCAGAATTCGATTTGGTTCAGCTTCAAAGTCACAAGCCACTGAGCGCCGACTCGTCCATGCTTGCAATCAAGCGTTGCAATTTTTCTTAAATTTACCACAACATTGTTTGACCCTTCCAACGTATACAGACTGGTCTGCAGTAGGGATGCAACGATTTGATTTCCCTATGATTTAGTTTAATGGTGTAACAAACGGTTCGGTTTTGGATTGAGAATTGTGACATTCCTGCTAGAGTTTTCAAAATTGAAAACACACTCCAGTTTTTTCCAACAACGTTTAACTGCCATGCCTCTATCCCTCAATCTTATGGGGTCCAGATGACCCGACCCTTATATTGGTGTGTGATTCCTCCCAAGAGGTGGACAGGATTTCATATCTGTCACGGACGCCATTCACACCAAACGCAGCCGGCGCGGCAGACGCATCAAGTTTCAATGTTAAGTTAATGTAGCCGCGATCTGCCATGGCGTGGCACAATTTTGGCGGCGGGTGCAGTGCGGTGTGTCAGCCAATCAGGGACTCAGCTTTGGGCAGGTGACGTTTTGAGTGACTAGATCGAAGAGTAGAAATAAACACTCAAGATGGCGGCTCGATGCGAGGATTTTTGTCATGAACTTCCAGTTTATCAGCCCACAGGGGCCGCTAGGTTCCTGGAAACTGTCCCAGTTACTGTTTGATGATGGCGAGATACACCCTAGATACGTCGTCAGGCTATCATGAGTTCATTGAGCTGGATTGACAACGATGCTAGCTAGCTTCCCGGTGGACAGCTTGATTAGCTAGTGAGCTCCTCTGACGGTGCGCGCTGCTGCCTAGGCTGTGGGCTGGGGGAAGACGCTCTGCTTTCCCGCCAGCAGTTTAAACTAAATAAGAATTATATATAGCATTTCCTTTGAAAATGCTAGTGTGAATGCTGTAAGCTGAATTTGCCAACTGAAGATGCTAGTGCTGATAGGTGAAGATGCTGAAGCTAATAGCTAAAAATGCTGAAGTTGATAGCCAGCTAAAATATTAGCTAAACTCCAAAATAGACTTAAAGACGAAAAAAGCCTAAGTTAGCCAAAACAGCTATCTTTCAGCATCTAAAATAGCTAGCATGTAACTGAAATATTAGCTGAATTCCAAAATGGCCTAAAAAAGTCTAAATTAGTTTGCATGCAGCTGAGATATTAGCTAAACTCAAAATAGCCTAAAAAAACAAAAGAAAAAGCCTAAAATATTTAGCATATAGCTGAGATATATTAGCTAAACTCCAAACTAGCCTAAAAAGCCTTAATAGAAATCAAAGTAGTCCATAAAGCTAGCAGAAAACATCATAACTTTCAACTTAACTTCACTCTGACTCCATATAATATAAAGTAACGACTAATCGACTATTAATTTAGTCATAAACTATTTTAATAGTCGATCAGTCGACTAATCAAAACCAAGCTTCACTCATACTAATATACTGTAAGCCCACACTAAAACCACTGAAAGAGTAAAATGATTGGCTGAAATTGTACAGCAAAACTGAACAAAGCACTGAATTCCATGTTTTTCTACAGTATTGGTAGCTTTGTATACATTGGTACTGGTGCCAACTTGGCAGTAAGTTTCAATACCCCTCCCTAGTCGTACATTTTGCAAAGATTTACATTGATGGTAGAAGTTTTGTTTGTTCCTCAGTCTTTTCCAGCACATGTTTAATATCGACTTCAGGAACATTTCATTGCTTGTCAAGCGGCTGTAAAACAAACCTGTGGTCCAAGGAAACACGCTTGAACTTCACGCGCTTTATTGGAGCCAGGGTTTGATGGAAAGGTTAATTTACTGCAAATTCATTTAATAACCCTGCAGTGCAAAGGGATATTGCACAAACAACTGCAGCAAGAGCAGTAAGTCAAGTTTAAAGCGTGTGCAATCTGTCGACAGATGTTTCCAACTGACACTTCAGTAAAGCCCCTTCAGTGATGGATTTGACAGCTTAACAAGTGGCGTGTTTTTACGGCAGACTTTTACTGTGAAAAACATCCTGAGCTTGGAAACGTTTGAGGGACAAATCTGTTTTGATGCCCCCACCACCCCCACCACCAAATTGATATCATTTTGCCATTAAGAAACTTTACCGGTAAGAAACCAGTTTCTTTTAATTCAATCTCTTGCTTTTTCCACCTCGTCTGGGCTCAAATCTAAGTTTACTCAAACGTTAACTAGTCCCCGATGTCCTTTATGCTAGTGTTTACCCTTTAAAATGTGAAATGTGGTTGAGTAAATGTTGCTTTTAATGCCAACGTCATTGAAATGGGTTATTTCTCTGCTAATGAGTCATCATCGTTCAGCATCTACTTTTCATGATGAAAAAAATTGCATCAAAATTTCATTACATTCTGCTTTAAAGAGTAGTCGATCTTGAAAAAGTATTCTTATTTTACCCACTGTATTTTGACACTCTGGTAATTTGCTAAGATTTCTTAAAACAAGTTTTGATGTCCTGTTTTTGTGGGACAAAATCAAATCTTGAAATTAGCTGTAAAGACTCAAATTTTGATCTATTGCTCTGGTAATTTGAAATATTATATCTTAAAATAAGATAAATCTATTCTTTCGTCATTGAAAATCCAATCCCCGCTAATCGCTACAACAGTCCGACTGTCCTTATTTCTAGACCGTAATCATCTTAAAGTTGAACAAGAATTACACATTTTAAGATAAATGTGTTTCAAAAATGTTTACACTGACTTAGATTTCCTTTTCAGCTTCTGTTCATCTGCTATATTTGGAGTCAAAAACGTAACAGTTTTCCCAAAATCAAACAAAATCTGTTTCTTGAAACAAAACCGCTCACCATTCACGAATAAAACTTCTGCTCAAAAATATTATATCAAGTATAAAACCATATTTTCATTACTTAAAATGAGATGTTTTCAAGATAAATAAGACTCGACAAGAAATCCAATTAAATTAAAACAATTTAAAAAATTGTTACATCCTATAGACAATTCACTGGATTTTGTCTTACTGTTTAATAAGATATTTACAGTGGAAACTAGACAAAAGTACTTTGTGTTTTGGAGTGTAAGACAGAACATGTGCAACAGATTATCTAAAGATTTCTTACACAAAAAAATTAAAACTTTGCGAAACAGAAGATATGAGGAAAATAAGGTTAAGTGTAAAAAAATGCCAGTCAGTACACAGTCGTGATCACCCAGTAATATTCTTTTTTAAGTTTGATTCTGTTTAATGCTTCACTCATTGGCCACACATCTTTGGGTTTACTGGAGAACGTTCGTTGAGTTAGTCTGATAAGGTTCTGGTTGAGACTGAGCAATAAAGGACTTTTTATATCACAATATAGTTTCAATTTTTTTTATCGGCCGATAACGATATATATCGCCATATAAACCAAATACCTATATTTGTCGAATTTGAACGCTCTGAAGCTCATAAAATAAATGTGAAATACTCTGCATGTTGTTTACATTTAAATATTCATTTCCTATCATACTTTAAACATAACAGATGCACTGATGGAGCATGACGGAACAGTTTTTTCTTCAGATGACTAAACAAAACTAAACTTAAATAATTAAAAAACTTTTTCAATTTTTAAGAGAACATAGATAAAACAGATCACTAAACTGCTTAATCGGTTCCATTTAAAAATAAACCTAATTTTCCAAATGCGCACAAACCCAGAGAAAGGGTTAAGGTTAGGGTTACGGAACAGCCTGTTAGCATAATTAGCATCATAGTATTAGCATCTGTCCCGAAATCAACACTTTAAAAAAAATTAATCGCAGGACAGGAGAAATAATAGGCAAAAGAAGAGCTAATAAACATGACTAAGTTTACTTAATAGTTTACCCGCCATGTGTCAACTAACTCTGGAACTTTTTCTCTCCAAAGACGAGAGAATTAGATTTTGGACCTTTCAAAATAAAAGTCTATTG
The DNA here is from genome assembly GCA_003999625.1 of Oryzias javanicus. Taxonomy (NCBI): domain Eukaryota; kingdom Metazoa; phylum Chordata; class Actinopteri; order Beloniformes; family Adrianichthyidae; genus Oryzias; species Oryzias javanicus. The sequence continues at coordinate 18,460,522 of CM012459.1, forward strand.
TAATATACTCATTCTTGAGAAAAAAAAAATCATATTGTGATATTTGTGGTTTTTGTTTTATCCCCCAGTCCTAGTTCTGGTGAATATTGCAAAATCCAAAGCTGTCGTGATGCTTTTGTGTGTATATATCTAATAAAAAATAGATATCCGACTGATTATTAAGCAGATGGAAAATACAGTTAGTTTTTACACACGAACAAAGATATGGCTAATTGATTAGAATTGAAAGTTTTTTACATTTAAAAGCATTTTATTCACTTTTGTTTTTAGTGCATCATTCCATATTAGAAAGTTAGTTTTGATTCCAGATTCATGAGGTTTTTGAATCGACAACACTGAAATGCAATATTTTTATATGTATATTGATAAATGCAGGCATTGGAATGAGCTGCATGAGGAACTGTTGCATTATTCAAGCTGCCACTAAGGTCCCAACTGTGTTGCTACTCCTTTACATTTGCAAGTCCAGGAAGTTCAGCTGCATAAGTTCGAATAAAAAAAAAAAAAAAAAGGTCTGGGTGGTTTAATAAAAAAAAAGCAGAGATGAACTTCTGAGGAGCTGGATATATTATAAGATATTATACAAATAAAAAAAAACAGTTCTGTGAGGGTTTAAGAACTTAAACATTTCAAAATAAATTGTTATGTTAAAACCTGGTTGATAAAATTCACCTAAAGACACATTTAATCCTTAAAACTACTGTAACAGAGTTGGTACTAGAGACTAGCTGGGATCTTCGTGAAGGTGTCAGGGGAAGGAGGGCGTAACTTTTCTGAAGAAGTTGTGTTTCTGAAAAGCTAATGAGGATCATTTTCAAATAGGCCACATTTTGTGCAGTAAACATTTAGGAAAGAAGAGGCTTTGCCTTCTCCCTGGTGATAACAAACAGCTCTGATTTAGGCAAAGTAAACAACACAACAAACGGACCTGCTGCGCAACAGACTATTTAGGACTGGGTCATAAAAAATTTCACTTTGTTGATTGGCTTTTTTTTTTTGTTTGTTTGTTTACTGGTGATCCCGCTTTTTAGAATTTATTTTTAGAAGTTGTCATGCTGACCGTCTGAAAGAAAAGAACTCCTCTGCATGTTTTTTCCATTGTTGTTGGCCATAGAAAACTGGCGAGCCATAATCTCAAACAAAACATCAGATTCACTCATAATCCTGATTTTAAGATTTATGACCCAATGAAAATGTTCAAAGATTAGGAACCAGTATTTGCACATTAAAAAAACTGTATTTCCTATGTCACAAACAGGAAAAAAAAGCCCTTTTCTATTGAAATTCAACTGGTGCTTAGCTTTTCTTTTAAAGTCCTTCATGATTGTTGAAGCAGTTTAGACCAAAAATAAAATGCACCTTAAAAAAATACATCTCATTGTTATGCATGGTAATGATTCAGGCATGTTATTGCAATCAAAGGAAGTGGACATAGTAAAATCAGTGATAAACAGTCAAGTTACTGCCAGCAATTTCCCATCATCAGTAGAAAAACTTCATAATGTCTAGGACTGCTTTTACACAGGACAATAAAACAGACTATTTATGTTCGCCTGTTCCACTCTTTCATTTCTGTTGGTTTGTCTTCATTTAACTCGACCAAACCATCTGAAAATATAGTGATGACATCACTGCTAAAAGTTGGTTTGATTTCCATCTACACTGTAGATAACATTGTAGTAGTAAACTTTAAACAAAACTGTTATCACACGTTCTGTACATTTTCCTGTACTTTTAAGCAGTGGTTTCAAACTAAAACAAACTAAAATGTATTTTTAAAATTCACCATTAGTTTACATTTCAGAGCAAAACATTTTTTTTTTCTAAATTTTATTATTACTATATTTATGAAGATCGCAAAGTTATGCTGAATGTTGCAAATATTCGCAGTTGAATTTTTGGAGCAGATCGCGAGTATCCGGGTACTCAGATACTCGTTACAGCCCTAATAACAGCACAGATATAATCATATAAAACGCCAAAAAAAATGTTAAAAGATGACGCGCCGGCAATACCAAATTAGCAGATACAATCTGGGAGTAGAGTCAATGATTACTAATGACTCATCTTGTCTTCCTATTAACTTTCTTGTCTACTTTGTTGATGGTTAGTCGACTTATGGTCGACTAATTATTCGGTATTTGTTGACGATTAGTCAACAATTTATCAACTAAGTCGACTAATCGTCGATTTGAGTGACTTTGTGCGCTGGTATGATGTCGTCAAGGTGTGACTTTGTAGTTCTTTACATAACTACAAAAACACGCCCACAATGCCACAGCTATTATGTATAATATAAGGGATAAAGCCTGACGATGTGTTCATTATCATAAATAAATAGGCTACATGGAAGTCTGATCTCATGGGACGGTAAACTGTGGAATAAGGAATGTCAACGTGGATGGAGAATATCACCGATTTGTGTTCAAGTTTGAGTTCACCGTCATCATACCAAGCTTTAAATGGAACAAAAGCATCCGCATTGATTTAAACGTGTCAACAGTATGACCGCACGTGACGGACACATTTCATTTCATGCCTCTGCGTTAAAGTCAGGTCATAGAAAAGGACGGCTTTTCCTGCCAGGAAACAGATGCTGCACATCATAAACACACATCAGGCAGCTGGTGGGTTAAGGGATTTTTCCATAGCAATGGGTTTGCTGGGGCCGGCCAGCCTAAAGCCACAGAAGGAAAGGTGTATTATGGAATCACCTATGGGCCGCAAACGGAGCTCCTGCAGTTAAAGAAAATGAGCTGCAAAAATAGAAGGATATAATAGAGAAAGTGTTGAAATGAAGAAATTACACTATTTATTTATTAAGGTATGCCTTTTGAATGTGAAATAAAATAAATGTTAAAGAAAATATAACTCAAAAACTAATACATATAAAATGTATTTATAAATGTAATTATTTCCCCAAAAAACGCCTAATAGCACCTATAAAACAGAAAGTAATGTAAAGTTGTTCTATATTTAATTTTTAAATTGATGTTAAAAACGTATAAATGTATTCGTACACACATTTAAGTGATATAGATAAAACGATGATAAAGAATCACTTATGTTATCTAATTCAGTTGTGTTCATGCTTAGTTTCTCTCGCACATTTATTTTAAAAACACAAAAAAGTCTCAAATTTACAAGCAAGAAAGTATTATTGGAGTGTTTTTCTGTACAAAGACACAATGTTATTTTTTTCAACTTTTCCTTTTTTCCTTTTTTGTCTAAATTCTGTTCACAAAGCTGTCCTCTGTGAAGTTGAGCAAACAAACCAAACCTGAGCTCTTTCAGAAAAATAAACTACATCCACTGCTGCCTGGTATAAATATCCGACCAACTGTAGTCCTTTAAACATTCAAAAGACCTTTATATAAAAAAAAAAAAAAATTACAAAGTGGTATTCTCCATCTGAGCAGCATAACAGACTCACTTAAGAATTTCAGTGGGGAAATGCAAATATAGCCAACCATGTTGCTATGGCTTGTTGGAAAATCTATTATGAAAAAAAAACACAAAAACATTAAAGAAAAGTCAATGTTGTAGAAACTGTTAATAATTCACACTGAAAAACATCCCCTATTGGGCTGTGACCATGTTCATTGTAAATATGTAAAATCTCAGCAAGATATTTAGCTCAGAACACATAAAATTTCAAAAGATCTTTTTTAGAAAACATCATGAATATCATGTAGTATTTTGAGAAAATCCATCATTTGTAAATGTTTTTTTTATATCCCATCTAGAACCAATTATTAGTTTAAATATCAACCGTTTTTTAATTTCAAGCTGTTCAGTTCTAAAAGGCTATTAATCACTTTGAGAAATCAGTGAATAAAAACATGTTTTACAAAGTTTGTCCAGAGTTCCAGACTTCTCATGGATCCCATTCATCTCAGTGAGATTAATTCAGCTCTGACTCTATTAACCCTTACATTCTAGCTTACATTATTTGAAATACAGTCACCAAAGTCAACCTTTAACAAAATTCCCGACGGACTCTAAAGCTAATTCAACACTTTACAGCAGGTGGAATTGACGAAAATCAGATGATTCTGACGCGGAGAAAGTTTTGTGATTGCTTACAATCACAAACACAAATATCATCACACAATGGGAAAGTATTGGCAAAATCTTCAATATTTCATGATTTTTATTTTTTTTTTAAATCACTGTGATCATGAATGTAGACGGCGTTAAGGAGGGAGGGTCTCAGTTTTAGAGTCTTTTGTATGACTCGGCTGGGATTTAAACTCGCGACCCTCCAGCGTACACTCTACCACAAGGGCAGTAAAATGGTTGTAGAATGTACATCTTCTTAGACAACAGGCCTCTCAAGAAGGGACAATGTTCCATCTTCTTCTTAGTATCAACCGCACTTTCTCAATACATGGGTGTGGGAGTCGCTGTGTTGCACAAAACTCATTGTTTGTGCAACATGAGTGCCGTCTCCCCATTTGTACCCACGTTGGTCAGTATCGCCATTTTGACGTCTGGTCATCCGCGAGACCCAGTCCAGGTCAACAGCCATCATCACTAAGTGCCCGCGCTGCTACCGTACCTTTTCTAACAATCGGACGATGGCAGTAGGATGGCAGCATAGAGGCAGAGGGGTTGCAGGAGGGTGGCAGTCTGAAATTGGCCTGTCATCAGATGACTTTGGGGACCAGTCAATTGTCTCACGGCTGCTATCCTGCCACCACACAACCAAATGTGCCTGATCAGTCACTGATCAATGTCAAAACCTGTCCGGTAGCTGTTTAATTAGAACTTTAACTCTTTGAACTCTTAAAACCTCCGTGTCCAATGCATGCAGTGTAAAAATGCAACCGCCACTTACTTGAGCAAATTTACTGAAAAACTTGGCATTTAGGTCACTGCACAGTGACATTTTGGGAGTTTCCGTGGGGTCTTAAAAAGTTTTAAAGAACTTGAACATGAAAATTTGGAAATAATGTCTTGAAAAGTCTTACATTTGGATACCTTGATCTTAAAAATGGCTCAGCTTAAAACTTTTTCTGTAGTTCTATTAAAAAAATGATGATCCCTTAAACGATCCCTTTTATCAACACAAAAGTGTTGATAAACCGCGTTTATCAACACGCTAGATGCCAACCGCTTATTAAAACGGTTCTTCTTCTTCGTCTTCTTAAGACTAGTGATTAAGACTCAAGATTTTTCTCCGTCCATAGGGCTGGGAATTAGGCAGAGAAATTGAACTTAATTTTTCAAATGCAATGTCTAAAAAAGTATTACATTTAACTTGAAGAAACTGGAATTATAGCACACATGTATTTGTGACTGTAGCCTCAAAGGGTTAAATCCACAATGCCCGCTAAGGAACTGAGGATTTTTGTGTTGGCGACAACATTTTTCACCAGCACAAACACAGACCACCAAAGGGAGTCTGCGCTGCCTTCATATGAACCACTTTGTGATACAGTAGGAGCAGAAGCGGCCCAAAGCTATTAAATCTCAATCTTTGCATGCATGTGCTCTCCATCTGAAAGCCAGTTGGTGTCCACAGACTCCTCCACCACTGAGCTGGCATCGCACGCCGTTCACTGAAGACTAATCAGCAGAGCACAGTGTGCGTCTGCTGAAACTGGCAAGGATTTTGAACCCATTCTGATCGTACAATTAGTCAGATTATCTGAACATCTGTTTGCTGGGGCTCTGTGACTTTAACACACTGAATCGCACGCGGTGTGACAATCCTACATGTGCTGACGTTAGCCCTCAAAGTCCGGGTAGTAAATATTGTCAGCACTCCTCTGAAACTGCCTCGAGCGGACTGACTGTCAGCACATTCTCCACGCTGGGGCTTCCTCAAAGTTTTTTGGGAGATCAAAAGCCCTTGAAGTTTTCGTTCCGTATCTGATAGATGCCGTTATATGCGATGCAATCGTTCGGTGCAAAATTCCATCATATGTTGTTGTTTTGGTTTAAATATCTATAGTAGGGAAGCTGGGATTGAAATGTATAAACCTGTCTTGGGGAATGCTTGGTTTTTCTATTACTCCAGTTTTTTTTTTCTTTTTCTCTTGTGTGCAGTAAAACCAGCCATCAACCTGGTCCATTTACAGCACATGTCCTGCACTATGCTCCACTAAGACACAGATAGCAGACCTTTAGTGTCATAAACTGTCAAACCGGGCAGCGGTTCACTTAGTTTAGTGACCGTTCCAGCCTTTTGGAGCTCTCTCTTGTGAAGTTCAGCTAACCACTTACTTTAGAACTACTACTCACAATGGGAGTGTACTTCTCTAAATATAACCTGGTAAAGTTCAGTCTTAAAGAGTCAATCTGATCGTCTTTTGAGCTTTTTCATTTTTTTTTTTTATCCCAAATCATAAAACCTCAGTCGTTTTCTAGGACATAGTTTCTACAGAGCAGCAGGAGTTCATTAGAAATCAGTGAATGGAACTGTTAGCATGTAGGAAGTTCCCATCATCCATCTGTTTTTGTGCTCTACTGTAAGCTAACAGCTCCTCACACCTCCAACCTAACATTAGCGGTGCAACAGAAAAAGCCAGCAATATCGGAGCTTTCTAGCTGCACAGTTTTAGTCCAGATTCCAGCTCAGACGAGGATAATGAAGACATACATGAATGTATTTATATACAAGTGAATGCATCGGAATGGAGCAGAGCATAGAGCTTGCAGTAGTAACTCGTGTGTCACAGACTCCTCTGTGCTTTTTCCGACAACATTTTTTTTTATCTGCTTCTAATTCAAAACAATTTGAATAAAGAAACCCTGAGGAATGCTATTTTAAATGTAATTTTCTTGACATGCGTCCTCCATCATTGAAAAAAATGCCAGAACATGTTAAAAACACGATTTTCATCGGATTGGGTCTTTAAACTTTTGTGAAAAGACTGTAATGCCAATGTCCAAATTCCCACCCTAGGACTATCGAGTTCTCTGGATTTAAAAAAAATTCTGACACGATGCTCAATACTTTTCTTTTGTTTTGCTAATCAGCGGATATTAAGTCATCGATTTCACAAAGTGAAAGTCGAATCAATACAAACATCTATTTGTGACTCCACTGTGTTCTAAAGATGAAAACGTAGATTGTTTGTTAAAAAATTACATTTTAGCATGTTTTTTTTTTTTTTTTTCAAAATTGTTCGACTGCAATGCATTGTGGTCTTTATTGGCTAATGTAGAGATCAGCGATGCATGCTAGTTTTTTGCAAAGGCTTCTGGGAAATATTTAGTGCTCTCGAATTTGGAATGGTCGATTCAGACAGCACTAAAAAATGGCGAACGCACTATCTAGAGTAGAGAAAGAATTCAGACATGGAAAATAAACTACAGTATTCTTAACTTTAAAAAATTATTTAAAAAATTTAAACAGAAAAAAAAACAGTAAAATTTGTATATTTTTTCACTTCTGACCAATGATGTCTGACATCATCCTAATGCCTGCAGCTGAATCCCTCTTGCAGCACAGATTGACAAAATTATCTGTAGTTCTAAAATGGAAACGCATTTTTTAAGTGGTTTTGGTAAAATAAAACTGTTTTCAAGCTCTCTTTTTTAGTATTAAAAATAAAAAAAACATTGTTTTAAAGAAAATATTAGGTTGTGTTTTACCAGGAATCCAGATTTGATGGAAATCTGAGCCTTCAGCTCACTCTATCACATAGTTTCACACATTTTTATCAGAAGCAGTTTTACTGTTAAAGTTGTCCAATGAAATGGAACACACCCATGAAGACCTTTACTACCTTCTCCGGCCTCTTTTTCTTAAATTGTTTTTTTGGCAAACAGTTTTCACTCTCTAGTACCTCCGTGCCCCCAGGAGAAGCAGATGCTCTTGTTTTTGGGCTCTCCACAGGCTGCTTTTTCTCACTGTCCCCCAGGAGATTTACACGACACCCGCTGGGTTTTTACACAAAACTCCGTCGTGCAAAAAGGCAACAATTTTCTTTTACCCATCTGCGTTCGAGACATTCAGAAATGCTCACAGAAGAGCAAAGATGAGTCTGTGACGCTAACGCGCTCTCCAGTGCTTTTCAAGCTTTTTCATTCCAAGGTCAGATAATAATAAAATGATGTTGTCTACATAATGGATCCTAACCTTTTATGCTGTTTCACTAATTGACTGAACTCGAGTAGATTTCCTTCAGATGCTGGCTTTTGTTGAATTCTGTGTCTCATTTCTATTCTCCTTGTTTCTCACCTCTCCCCGTCGGAGGAGTCGGGTAAGAGTTGCATCATTAAATCATCTCTGTCAAAGTTGTAGAACCTGACAGAAAATCATCCTGAGAAAAGAATGAAAATGTCATCTCTCACCCGGCTGACTGAACCCACACCGGCGAGGTAAAATTAGACGCATTTTCCCTGTGTCATCACGGGAAAACAAACTTTATTTTGATGAGATTTTTGCACTTTTCAAGCATTTGTGTTTCCTCAGATGAACTGTTTGCACAGGAATAGATTTTAGTTCAGGCGGTTTAGTGGTATTGTGGTATCTGAGGCCTCTTAAGGTGTTTGTATTACTTTCATTTCTCCGTGCTTGCAATTCTCTCATCTTTATTTTGAGAGGATTGAGAGTGGTTTTGTTGAAAAGGTGGGTTATTTGCATTGTTTTGATGTCACCAGTTGTTCCGGAGATGATGGTGGGGCAAACAAGTCTTAAAAATAAAAAAAAAAATGACCACAAGCGGAAGATTTAGTCCTTTTAACACAGGAGTTTTAGCTCTGGGGTTCATAATCTATCCACTACAGTAACTTTTCAACCATTTATGCAATTAATTCTTGTTGATTCTGATGCTGAGAAAAGCAGCTTTGCACTGAAATGCATCACTTTACAGTAGTAAAGTGTTTACGCATAGGGCTGGGTATCAAAATTTTCAGATTAGATTCGATTTTCTTTTGTTCCACTCATATCAATTTTTAGTTTACACGGTTTGCATATTTAGATATTTTTGCTTAGAAATACAATAATATTCTAATATAAGTTTTGAATATATTTACATTAATCCGGTACAGTTCATATTCTGTAAAATGTATTAGTGAAAGAATAAGATTGTTAATAGCAAACAGTGTTACGTGATTTCTCATAAGCGAAAGTTGTAATAAACATGTTTTGAATCATTGTAAACATTGTTCTGCTTCTTCTGGAGGGCGTTTCCGTTTGGCCACTAGGTGGAGCTCACGCATTAGCTGTACACTTTCGTCATGAATAATGAACAAAAATCTGTGTTTTAGACCACAAATGATTATTTTAAAAAACGATTCTTTAAAAGATTTTGGAAAATTCATGCCTGTGAGTTTATAAAGACGTTCAGTTAGTCAGCAACGTATGTTTATGTCAACCGTCCGTTAGCAGCTAACGAGAAATTCCATTCAACGTTAGCATCAAGCTAGCAAACTTTAGATAGATTTATATCTTTTATGAATCGATTATTAAGCTTAAATCCACTCATTGGTTAATCAATTTCATCAACTTTCCCTTTTTATTAAACTGATGTGAATCCGCTGATTCTGTACCAGAGAAAATAATTTTTTGCGTCTTTATGCAACTTTTTAATTTAGCACTAATATTGTGTTTTCTGTCAGTGAAATGCAGATATAGAAAGCTGCTTTTCTGTACATAAGAATCTGTTAATTCACGCTGATTCTATAAAGAATCACAGTAAAGGTAACCGTTGTGCTATCTTAGGCATGTTTACATTAAAAGTGGGGTTATCTGGACCCCATGAGACGGCACACTGAACTTTCTTTTTTCCAAGGATTTTTTTTTTATCTTCGCTGGTGTCCGTGGCAGACATAAAATCCTGTCCACAATCATCATGGGATGGATCACACATCAATAAAAGTCATCTAGACCCCATAAGAGAGCATCAAAGAGCTTGCGTCGTTTAGGTGTGGTCTACAAAATTTCTAGTGTTTAAGGGATAATTTTATAGTTTATTTCTCGCAACATTTCTTTTTGCCAAGTTTCTTCTTGCACTGTAACGGCGGCTCCAATTTCGTTGTCCTGTAACAATGACAACAAAGGCCTATCTATTGAAAAAAAAATTCAAATATGGTTACCGCTAATAAATATAACACGTTCATCGAAAAAATAACAAGACTGAAGTACTATATATCTGATGAAATGTCTTTTCTTTTTGTAAATTACTGTTGTAAGCAGGATGATGCCCGACCAAGTGTGCATTATCAGAAATTAAGGCACGCGAGGCAGAAGACGGTTAGCATTAATAAATATTAACGTGTTAATCAAAAAAATGCAAGAATGAAGGACTAAAAATTGATTGAATATGTATTTATTTTGTAAATTGGCATGTTATAAGCAGGATAATGCACTGAGAGGTGTGCATTATCAGAAATTAAAGCAGGCCTTAACCAGGCAACGTGACGCGGAAGATGGTTAACATTCGTAAATATTAACAAGGTAATTTTTTTAAATCAATTGCGTGAGTTGACATGTAAACATTGACAGCCCTATTTTTTACATTTTTTTAGTGAAGTCTATTAGTTAGATCTATCTAAATTCATTAGGTTTAAGCTAACACAAGCAGGTCGGTTTTTAAATAGATCGTTTAACAGCAGCGGCCGTTTAAACAGTGAGTCGGGCTCAATCCCTACGCAAATAGCTGGACCACAAACAGAGAGAAAACAGATAAAAACAACTTGAAAAACTGAACCCAACATGTGAAGGCTGCAGAGGAAGATAGTGAAGTGGATGCTCATCTATAATTTGGAGAGGAAGCATTGTGTGCAAATGGACTCCAACAGAGGGAGTTTCCAGTGAGTAAAACTTTGATTTTCTGGTTGTGGTTCCTTTCTCCGTTTTTGTAGTGAATAGTCATTTTCTTGGATGCGTTTTTTTGGACCTGTTTTTCTTGAACAGTCATGTGAAATAGTCCCTGTTGGGATTTCTAAAATGGGATTTGTTTGAAAATCAAACAACAGGTGAAGTGTGAAATTGTGTGAGTTTAGACTGAGCTGAAATCCAGAATGTGACAAAGGTTATCCTGAGCTAACAGTCAGGACAATATTAATCCTGAGTGTTTTATTTGTAAGAGTCACTTTAAAACCAATTTGAACAAATATTTGTTCTAATATTGTAAAAGAAAATCATTTTTGAGTTTATTTTAAAAGAAAATTTCACAAAATTGGGCCAGACCACGTAGTTTCCGACTTGATCAAAATCTGATGATGCAACCTAATTAGTTTATTCCTCTAATGATATATTTCATATATTTCAAACTTATTATTAAAGAAAAATACCTCAGTAGAAGTCTGCATATCATGAGTGGGATCACAATATTTTATTGCCATAAAGAGCAACAGAATGAGACACTACTTTGAGCAGGAGGCGCATAAAAACAGTTAAAGAGTAAAAAGCTGTAAAATTAGCAGTACATTCAAGAATTAATCTTCTTCTGATTATCAAAAAATGTCTTCAAAAATGTATTTTATGATTTTATTTACGTAAAAGGTGCATAAATATTCTGGTAAAGTTTTATTAAGTCTTGATTTTTTTAACAACGTGAAATATTGTCTTGTACTGTCTTGTGAAAAATTGTGATAAGTATTGTCTTGCTAAACGTGGATCGCGATACATATCGTATCGCCCGACTCTTGCCAATATACACCCTGAATTTTTAACTGGTAGCAAGTGTCTCTTTTCTCTTTTTCTTCAAAGGCTTTTCAAAAAAAAAAAAAAAAAATATATATATATATATATATATATATATATATATATATATATATCATTGAAATGTATAAAAAAGTCTTTCTAAGGGACCGTCTACAAAGTGGAAGCTCTGAGAAAAGGTGAAAAATGCATCATGTTTTTATTACATCAATATAAGCTACTAATGAGTACTTGTCGTGATATTCATGATACAGCAGTGATTCTAGACAAACCACTGGAATGTGTGGCAAAATGTTTCAAGGAAGAAACAAGAAGAAGACAAAACTTCAACTTCATAGTATTTTTCCTTGATTGTTAAATCTTCTTTATGGAGGTTCTCTGTTTATAAATGAAAATAAAATACAAAATGTACCAATTTATTAAATGTGTTCCTAAAAAGTATTAGAAAGGGACTCTGTATCAACAGATTCTCAAAACGCAATGATAGATTGGGATTGAAGCCAAAACCCTGTTCAGGACATCCCTAAAACATGTCTTACTTCTGAAAGTTTCTCTCATTTTATCTCTTGAAGATTAATTCCATTAGGATTTGGCTGCCAATAAAGTCCCACTTGATTAGTGAGCTGTCAAACATGCTTTCAAACACACCGATATGGGAGAATAAATGCCGAGGGGAAGAGAAGAAAAGACAATAATTGGAAAATCTGTTTGAGCAGATAGCAGGAAAATGATGAGAGCCTCCACACCAGGAGCTTAATTAGGATGCTTGCTTTGTGGCACCAAAGCAGCACAAATGTTAGGTCTGATGGCGTTGCAGGTCGTGACTGCGCGGTGGCTCAGGTCAACGGGGTTCTGTGGAGGGCTGCAGTTTCCTGCCTTGCAGTCAGGGGGCGTTAGGGGACCTGAGGATGCAGGAGGAAAGAGCGAACCTGGCGTAGCGGATTCTCCAGATCCGAGCTCCCTCACTCTGGCGCCGGCTCCTTCCTCTCCCTCCCTCTCAGTGGCGTGCAGCCTCCCGTTCTGCGGCGTTCATCTCTCCTCCGTGGAGCGCAGAGAGGTGAATCCAGTCACAGGCGAGAGCAGCCGCTGCGCCGGGCGGACGGAGTTGAGGACCTGAGGGACGGGGCACTTCTGTCTGTGAGGACTAGGGGGGGGGTTTCAAAGATCCGGCGGAAGGTTTTATTTCCTATCCAGTGGAGATTATTTGCACCACAGAGGGAAGAGGACCCTCACTCTCTGCAATGGCTGCACAGCCGCCGTCTGCGCAAGAGGTGCCGTTCAGTGTGTTAATTTGTGTGAATTTGGGCGCACTCACCTTTTCAGTATGCAGACTCTTTTCTCATGCAAATGTGAAGAGCCGGACGTATTGATTCAGAGGCGCAGTAGCCGGTACAGGTTGCATGATTAGACTGAAACACTCTTCGAATTAGTCTACGATTAATGCACGCCGCCTCCTTCTGTGTGTGTTTGTGCCGCCACGAGCGTGCGTTAAATAAATTATGTCATCAATTTGATGGAAAACTTTCAAACCGGTTGTTGCTTGAAATATTTTTGGTTGACGTGTGTGTGGGTTTATTTATTTGTTTTTTTTTGGAGGTGGAGGGCATGTTTTCTCTTGAAAGATTCAAGAAATATTTTCTGGATTTCCATCTCCGTCCGTCGTTCCGTTCCCTTTGCTCCCATGCCGATGAGTAAGAAGTCCGTCAGTTATGAGGAATCCCTTAAGTAACATCATTGAAGCCCCCCCCCAGTTAAAATCTGCCTCCATTTCTAATGTGATTATACTTGTGGAGGAATAGGGGGAGGTTCATCTCCTCAGCTGCTCTCGTCACTCCATCACTTTTCTGTCCTGCTGAGTCATCCGGAATCGCTGGTTCGATTCCATTCATGTCACTGGGAATGCTAGGAGGGAATAAAAAGTAGAAGTCTCAGATGAGACAATTGAGGAGTCCTGAGAAAGTCTCTTAATTAGTGTTGACTGGAGGATTTATGGGAATCCAAACAGCTGTTGACAAGGATTCATCCTGATCCTAATCATGTTTCGACTTAATCTTAAAAAGAGCAGGAACAGATTCATCTACTGGAATGACGTGAAAGCTCTCGGTTTGGTCTATGATGCGTCTTTAAGGGTGACATTTACCCCGAATATTCCCTCATTCCTGACATTTCTGTCGCTCCAGGAGGCGTGATAGACAAAGACCTGCGTCACTACCTCAGCCTGCGCTTCCAGAAAGGATCGGTGGACCACGAACTGCAGCAGATCATCCGGGACAACCTCTACCTGCGCACCGTCCCCTGTGAGTTCCCTTTCAGACACATTTTTTTTGGACTGGATTATCAATAATCCACAGAGGCCCTGGACTCCGGGGCCAACAAAAGCTGCAGATTTCCTGCTGTGGGGTTTGTGTGATAAATGTAGAGACGATGACTGAACTGTGAAAATCGAAGCACAGAAAAGATCAACCTGCTGAGAATATTTCCCACAATTCCACCTGGAAGGAACTTCTATCCCATTGAACATGAGTTTTCCCTCAAATAAGTTAGAAGACACAAACCAGTTTTACCCTTTAACACTGGATCTATAGGTGTTGAATTTCTTTCGACTATCATAACTCTTAACAAAATTCCAACTGATTTTGACGCAACCTTTCACTAATCAGAACACTTTGATGTAGTGAAGCAGAGATGGTGTGAACCAGGGATAGGCAGCTAGGGCGGCATTCCTCCATGTTTTCCAACATACCCAGCTCTGGTTTGTTCTAATTGGCTGGACACACCTGAGCCAGGTAATCAGTCATGAGGTAATCAGGCCTTGGATATCTGGAAATCATGCTTCGGCCCTCGAGGCCTGGAGTTGCCTATCTCTAGCGTAGACGGTTGAAGCGTTATGCTAGGTCAAAGAGCGTGTGTCATTTAGGTAACTTGAACTATCGTAACTCTTCGTTTGTTAATGAAGTTCCGATAGATTCTAAATCTAGATTAAGATTAAGTCTTAAGAAAAGCAGCTTTGTGCTGTTTGCGTGTATTATCTGTCCACTTTACTGACATAAAGTCGTGGTGTGCCAAAATATCGAAATTGTGATATGTCGCGATATTTAGTCCTGCAATTAATTCTCGATGGGTTCTCACCAAGTATCGATCTTTTATTTTCGTTTGAAGAGGCTGTAAAATGTTACACTCGTCGTTTGGTGAGGATGGATTCTATATACTGTGAGTTGATTTTTATCAATTATTGCAGTATCGTGTTATCATCAATATCGTGAGCCATGTATCGCATTGTATCGTGAGGTACGCAGTGATTCCCATCCCTAACGTATGATCCCTAACAGATTCATCCGGTTTACATTAATTACGTAAACCTACATTTTCCCAACTCGTCATATATGGACGTATGGTTCCGGCTCCCTCCTCGTCACTTTTCACATTTTGGGCGTCCTAAACTCATCGTTTTTTGACATGTTGGCTGTTTCCATTAGATCACGGGTCCCTAACCCTCGGGGTGCATGGAACCGGTACCGGTCTCCGTCCCAAAGATTAATGACCCCCAATTAGCATCTGCGGCTAGGTACTGAATAGCACTCAGACCGGGACCGCTTTAAGGGGAACAGCTAACATATTAAAAACTGATAAGTTGGGGTCAAAAGATGACAGGGTGGTGGCCCAAACCATACGTCAATATATGGTGTATATATATATTTGGTAGTGAGTTAAAGGGTTTCAGTGTGCCAAAAGGGCGTGTTATTTAGGCTCTATCAATGACGCCTAAACAGTTAAAATTTCAGCTGTTCCAGTGACAGTAAAAAAAAAAAAAACACGTTCTTTGACATACCCTAACTCTTAGAACATTTGCGCAATTAATGGTATTCCAATGAACTCTAATGCAAAAAAGCAGCTTTACACTGTTTGTATGCATTATCTTCACACTTTGCATACATGAAGTACAACTTGTTTATGTTGATTGCATAAACAGTTGAACAGTTTTGGTATGTGTCTCTGGCGACTGCGAAAAATACAGTCTTTGGACTATCATAACTCTTTGACCCGTTATCTAAATCAGAATCCAATTGGAGAAAAGTGACCATTGGACCGTTTGTGTTTACTGACGTACAGTGATGTAAATCAACACAAAGTTGACTTTCTTTGCTCAAGAATCTGTTGGAATTATTTGTTGAAGCTCCGGTGTTAAAGGATAAAAACTTTCCTACGCTTTTCAAATTCTGCTATTAGGTTGCAGATTCAGATTTTATGTTGTAGATATTTTTATTTTTAGAGCTGGAAATCTTTGAGTGATAAAAGACAGAAATAACTGCAAACTCATAGAACTCAGAATTAATTTTTTTTTTTTAAATGTAATTTTTTGGTATAAAACTCTAAAAAAAACTTTATTTAGAGGAGTGTTTACAATAGATGTCCCCCTAAAAGCATATATTAAAAAAAACCTAACTGAAAGCTTTAATTAGGCTTTTAGTGTTTTTTTTCCCTGCCATTTATTTTGGGACACAGCAGTCTTCACACAGCAGCCGTCAAGTATGTTATGTTTTCTGCAAGATGCAAATAAGAGCTTTTCTTCCGAGTGCCAACTTTTAAATGGGCTTCTGTCACATCCTTCAGTTCTTGAAGGCAGCAGGATGCTCGCGTGAGCGCCGGAGGAGGGAGTCCTTTTCTAACCTTTTGTATTCCCAATGTTTATTCTGAATTTTAAAGTTGATGAATGTGCGGTCTTTTCCCTGATTCCCGTCGGGTCAAAGTGTTCAAATCTGCGTCTGTGTGGCATCGATTAGCTGCTGGAGTGTTGGTTTAACAGGAATCAGTCTGCTCTGGAGTTCAGCTCTTTAAAATCAAGTGTTGACTGCAGCTTCTGTCTCTTATTAGCCTCATTTAGTGGAGCAGGCAGCTGGAAGTGTTTACAAACCATCAAAGATGAGATTTGAAAGGCTTGAAGCTATTGATCCTTGATTTTTATCTTTTCTAAATTAGATGTCGGTTCTCCATATGTGTTCTTTGTCAGATTTTTTTTAGTTCTCAGAAGAAACATTTGTCATCTAAGATTCTTAATGGCGAGTCGTTCGCAGATTGAAGCACTTCCTGCTGTTGATGAATAAACTGTGAAAGTAAAGGTGTTGGAGTGTGAGCGCGCTCCGATCTGTCGGTCCAGCAGTGTCATTAGACCCAGCTGTCTGAGAGCGGACTCTCTCCTGAATCCTTAATGGAGGAGCTTTCTATCCAGTCTGGACCGGAGCGGGCAGAACCGAATTACAACAGAATTGAAACCTGTAGTCACGTGAAGCACCCACATTATTCAGCCATTGACTTCTATTTCTATTTCTATCCTATCAGTGTCTCGTTTTGTCTTTTATTATGTTGTGAGTGTGTGGGAGGTTTTTTTTTTGTTTTGTTTTTTGCCTTCTTTTTTTGTATTGTCTTTTGATGTATGTGAACCACTTTGAGCTATTTTGACATAAAAGTTTCAAGATAAAGTTTGATTGTGTGAATGTTGTCCAGCTCATTAGCGTTTTGGACGTAACTATCATCTTTACACCTTTTTTTTTATAGCTTATTTGGCATTTAGCTGTTATTTTAGCAATATAAAAGCATTTTTGGCTAGTTTGGGTCCAAATGTGCTTTTTATGCTAACTTGGCATTTAGCTTTGAAATTAGAAACATGCTAGATTTTTTGGCTTTTTTGGCATCTGCTGTTTTTATTTAAGGTTTGTCATTTAACTCATATTTGGACAACATGTCAGCTTTGTCGGTAATTTTTCTTTGGTTAATGTGGCACAAACAGTATTTTTTTTTCAGGCTAAATAAGCATTTAGCTACTATTTTAGCAACATGCTAGATTTTTTTTCTGCTTTTTTTGTGGATCATTTAGCATCTTCTGGGATTTTTAAGCTAATCCGGCGTGTAGCTAATGTTTTGGCAACGTTGTATGTTTTTTTTTTTGTTGTTAATTTGGTATTTAATTAATATCTTTATGCTAGATTTTTGGCTAATTTGGGTCCAAATGTGTGTGTGAGGTATTTTTTTTTTTTTTTTTTTTTTTTTTTTTGCTGTTATACATTTATACATTCTAGATTTTGCTTTTCTTTTTTTGCTATTTTGGAATTTGCTCCTGTTTTTTTTAAGCTAATTTGACATTTAGTTAATATTCGGGCAAAATGCTAGCTTTTTTTGGTTAATATAACAACTACTGGGGTTTTTATGCTGACTTAACTTTTAAATATCTTAGCAACTTGCTAGTTTTTTTGTTGTTTGTTTTTTTTTGTGTGGCTATTTTGGCATCTGCTGTTTTTTAAGCTTCTTTGGCATCTACTAAGGTTTTTTAAGCAAATTTGGCGTTTAGCTAATGTTCTTCAATTTGCTAGCTGGTTTGGCTCTTTTGGTAGTTTTTAGTTCAGCTAATACTTTAACAGAATGCTAGCTTTTTTGGTCAATATAAGAACAATGAGAGTTTTTAGCTTTATTTGGCATTTAACTACTATTTTAACAATCTATCAGCTTCACTGTTTTAAGATCAGTTTCAGCATATTCAGCTATCGGCTCTAGCATCTTCAGCACCCAAATTCAGCATTAACACTAGCATTATTGAAGGTAATGCTATATATCTAGTTTGATTTGATATATATATATATCTATATTGGCAATACAGACGTCGCCATATTGCAACTAGATTTTGTCAGTAAGCGATGATTAGTCAGAATCCGTCTGAGTCAGCATTTCTATGGTAACCACTCCAGCCAATCAAAAGGGAAATTGTTGGAAGTCCACACCCCTACCAATTGAAAGCGGGCTCGGGAGAATTTAAACGTTTCATGACCACATGTGTTTATTTTAACATCTGATTGGTCAGTTTATAACTTAAAGACTATCACCACAGAAAAATATTTATAGAATATGATTAGTATGAAAATTTTTAATGAAAAAAAAGGTAGCAGAGCAATAATGGTTATTCTGACAAAAATATAAAAGCTGTTTATTTCTCAATATAAGTCTGAGGGATTTGGAAGACAAAGTGGATTGTTGGTAAGGAAGCAGCAGAGAGATTGTCAAGTGCAGATCAATAACTGGACAGATAGTCGAAGGTTGACTTGTATATTGATGAGGCTCTAATCGCAGTTTTGTTGTTGGATTTTGGTTGAATATTTTTTGGGAGAAGCATCTTCCCTCCTTCCATCTTCTCCCTGACGCTCCATCCAGTCCCAGTCAGACCCGATCAAAGCCCTACCCGGGTGTTAGCGACACCAACAAGATTCACACAGTCTGCTTAAAAACATTTGGGCCTCGCGAGGTGGTAAAAGTGATAAATGGAGCGCCGTGTGAATGGGGCTTTACAATGACTCAGCGATTCTGACTCGCTGTAAACATGGTGACTCAGCTCTGTAGCATCTCTTTGATCTGCAGGATTACATTTAAGAGATGGCATTGACAGCTTTGTGAAAATATTTCTGAGAACTGAGTGGTAATAGTTTCATGGAGAATAACCCACAATCCTTTGTGTGGACGTTGGAAATTTAAAGCCCTTTATTGTGCATGGAGTTAGATTGACTCATACTTTCTTGATCTGCCGCTTGATCCCCTTAGGCTTGGTTTTCTGTGTCTGAATGAACAGATGTAAAAGAATAAATTGACTCAATAAAACCCTACTGGAGGTGTTGCTGAGAGACAATACAAGTGGGTCCATCCCAGATCTATAATTCAATACCAGAACTAATTCAAGTCTAGAGCTCAATGTTTCAGATTATTTTAGTTGTGTTTCCTCTGCACCAGCTTCCTAATACAGTTAGCTTTTCCTGAAAGAGGGAAATACAAATCTGATTCTTGTTGGGCCGCGCTGGTCGGTTCGAATCCCTGCTGGGACCTTTTTGTGTGGAGTTAGCATGTTTTCTCCAGGGACTCTGGTCTGCATAGACTTAATGATGATTCTGAATTGGAGTGCCATGTGGTGACATGTTAAGACCGTGGCCCACCTTTGTCCAACAGAAGTTGGGATAGGTTCCAGCGTCCCAAAACGGATTCATTGGTTTAAAAAACTGATTTATGGACACGTGTTGGGTCATACCAGTAAAAATGTTGATAAAAAGTCTAACATTTTAGTGTTTTCATAAACAAATATATTTTTTTTCTATCCAGATTTGATTCCTTTTAAGCTGTAGTTAACCCTCTAGTGCATATTAATCCACACATCCCTAAAACCACTTTAGCTACAAAATTAGCTCAATTTAACATCAACATTTAAACAAAAACATTTTTTTCATGGCTGGAACTACCATATTATCATAACTCTTTAACCATTTACTTAAAGTCTCCCTATAACAACTTAAAGACAACGTTCCCAGTTGTGTTTTAATTATGATTATTAAGGTTTTAACCAAAATACCATAACTTAAATGTCATAAAAAGCCACAATTCATGTTTATCTGAACACACAGTTTCCAAAATCTCCTCCAGTTGGGCGTGGCCATTGGTAGCTCCACCCTTGATAACCCTTCTCTGTTGATAATAGATAGCTGTGTCTCGCTAGAGTAAATGTTCAAAATGTCCAGCCGTTTCTTTTGAAGCCAGCATTGGTGACAAAGTGAGACCCATGGGACGATTGAATCCGTCCCGCCAGATCCTGTTATATTTTTGTTTTTAACAGCCTGATGTTATCTTGTGTTTTTAACATATTGTAACACATTCTCATTCCCAAGTCGTCACAGTGGTTAATGACCGTTCCATGTCAAAAATCAACATGAAGAAGAATGTCCACGTTGGGGCTAAAGCTTCAATGGTTAAGCGTCAAAGGCTGCCCCCTGTTGGGTACTTTGAGAATTAATTTAGCTCCTTTAATTTTTTCATTTCTATTTCAAATGAGCTTCAATGGGGAAGTCACATTGTTAACCTGTGGCGTTTATCAACTTCTAATTGTTAAATACCGCGCATCAATTATTGTTGAAGCATGAATCCCGTTAGCTCCTTTTGACCTGGAGCAATGTTTAAAAATTTTTGTTTAACATTCTTTTTTTTTTTGCTCTGATGGAAGTTTAAGCCACATTGCCGCTCACCGTGATAAATGATTACACAAGAACGAAAGGACGCTCAGTCAAAAGTAATGGATGCAAAAGTAGTTCATCAAAGCAATTTAAACACCACCTTTGAGTGGAGGAGAGAAGAGATTTGGTACCGGGACGGGGGCTGATGGGCTTGACACGATGAGAGCTTCTACCACTCATACCGATGGTAGAGGGCGGAGCTGAGCCTGGCGCGGCGAAGACAGACAGACCGGTCGGTCGAAACCCAAGGTCAGAGCGTTAATAGCCTGAACCCACGGCCGTCGTCTCCACGCGTTTGAGTGTATTTAGCCCAGACAGGAGGCTGCGCTCTACCGGGAAGGTGAATAATTTAGGTGAAATTGAACCGAAAAAGCCTCCAATTAAAGAGATAGATTTTTGGACTGCAGAGAAAAAAGTGTTTTAAAACCATCTGATTTCATAATCAAGCGCTGACATTTGGAGCTGATAATTAAAGGTCAACGGAAGGATTAGAAACACTCTTGTGCCAACAACTTTAAATACACAGAAAATCAATATTAAAAGAAAATAAAAACACACTTGTTAGGATTCGTTTCCAAATCTCCTTTTTAATCCTTCCCTTTGTCCCTCCCTTACCTGTTTTCAACCTTTCCCTCAATTCACCTTTTACTTTCTCTCAGCGGACACAAAAAAGGTAACAAGTAGGGTGACGGGCACAATCTTTAAATAATAAAACATCTGCTCCCTTATTTTACCTGAATTAGACCCACTAAGCAGGTTCTCTCTCATTTCCTGAGGTTTTAATTTCTTAAAGGGGCGCGACCTCCTAAATCAGCATTAGCGTGTCCTTAGGATGAAATATTGATGTAAAAAAAGCATCACATTCAGAAATATTCAACTAAAAACAACCTTTTCAACTCCACTTTTACAGAGAATTTTAGAACAAAAAAGGTTAAATAATGAAGTTAAAATTAAAACCTGCTGATGCTGAAAAACCAAAAGAAAATTTTTGTATTATAGTTATTCAAATCAGCTCATAAGATTGGCTACAACTTTAACTAATAATATTTATGCATATATTTGTTTTATCGTTTTTTTTTCCTTACAAAATATTTGTTTTCAGTGTAGGACCAAAACAGCATTCTGATTTTTGGCTGGTTTAAAAGAAGAAAAGTCTCCTAAATCACATTCTTTGTACGTACTCATGAGGATCTCTCTCAGCACTGGTTTATTTATTTATTTTATATTTTATTTGAACGGAGACGATGCACATTAATGAACGTTTATGTAAATTTACCAGTGTTGGCTGCAAAGCTCATTTTCAACTGTTGTCCCAACAACAAACACCAAGAACGCATCAAATCGACAGTAAAAATGACAAATAATAGCAAAAGAGTTTAAAAATTAAATCATCCTTTCGCAGGTAATCAAAAACTTGCATATAAATTGATACATTATCTACAATAATGAAACTATTTGCAAAAAATTGCAAAAAAATTACAAGTTCATGCAGCATGGGAACCAGGGTACGGTCACTGTTCAAGAGTGTAGATTGTTTAAAAAAAAATCTAATTTGATGCAGAAACGGGAAAATCTTTTTCAAGAAGTTCTGAATGATCAAAACGTCAACAATATTAAACACATTTTCACCAAAATTAGGAAACAAAAAGAAAAATTAGTTTTATTAGAACATTTTGCTAAAATTATAAAAAGCGCTAAAACGTAAAATAAAATGTGTTAAAATCCCTCAGACTGTTATGAGCCATAAAAAGTCACATTTATATTTTCATGATAGAATCATCTTGATCCTTGAGTTCATACCATACAGGACAGAAGTTTATCTTTATCTTTATATCATCTTACAAACATTTATTTTAATCTTGATCAGGCCTGGAAATAATAAGAATACACACTTTCATGTCCTCTTGTTTGGATTATTTTAATTCTCATGTACTTCTGTTTGAATCCTTTGCTGATTGTCTAAATCTCAACACCAAGACTTATATATTTAGATCCAGTACATGCAAGGCTCAACTGTTGGCTCCAGTTTCCAGTTAAATTCTGAATTGGTTCTTATGGACAAACTCGGTTCTAATACTGAACATCCCTTTCCTTTCTATCTGTGTCAGATCAACTTCATTAAGGTGAAGATGTTTTCATTCAGGAAAGCTTGTAGTTGATCTTTAACTTCATGTTTAGTGGGTCGTGAGTGTTGAATTTTTTTAGTTTTTGGGGGTTTTTTATGCTGTCTTGTATTTTTGTGATTTTTTTTATTTCTGAAAAGTTCAATATAAATAAAAAAAATGTTTTACATTTTTTATCTAAAACTACGCAAGTGTCATTGTCTGACATTTCCTGAAAAAGGTGTTTGAATTTCTGTCTAAAACTTGGATTGATTGATTGATCGATCGATCGATTGACCGACCGACTGGTCGGTTGGTTGGTTGATTGATTGATTTGATATGGTTATAATCAGATTAATTTTTTTTTTTTTTTTGCAAAGTGGAGTGCTTGTTGATTATTGATTAATCTCAAAGTATGAATTCATAGTTTCAGTAAACAGTAACATCAATCATACTTTATGTAACATATATATAATAATAATTGATTATCATCAAATGTAAATATAAATCCAGAAATCATCCCTAAACATTAAAAATCAAGTTTTCAAGTAACCTCTATAGTACTTATTGATTAATTTCTGAAACAATTCTTACATATTTTCAGCAAGCATTAATGGTTCATCAGTTATTCAGATCAAGTAAAAAAAAGTCGAGACTTTTATTGATTGTAATCAAAACATTTCAGTAATTATTAAAGAAACTACACAGTGTAAACTTGGTTGTAATTAAAGTTTAGATTATTTCACCACATTCAAGTTCACACATTTGGAGTTATTTTAACTCATCTTATCTGGATGTTGAGCTTTTATTTTTACAACTTAAAGCAAACAAATGTCGTTTTTCCAACACATTCTCATTACCAAGTCATCACATATTTACGTTTGGTTGAGGACCCCTCTGTTTTTAAACTGGCTGTTCGTAAAATCAATAGTCTGCAACCCTCTAGATGCAGTCCCGCCAGCGCGGTACCCTAACCCAGCACAGGACGCAGTATCAGACGTGGTACCTGACACAAACTAGTGTCTGCCTCCCAGTACTGGACCAGTTCCAGTCCGTGATTCCACAGGACCTGCCAGCTTGAGAACATGCTTTTTTTGTTTTGTTTTTTTTAGATGGGCACTTGCTCAGTTGTTTTCACAGAAGAACGCATTACCTCCACAACATTCAGGCTGTTTAATCAAAACCGTCTCAATTTACCAAAGTAGATCTAAAATTTATGAAAAAAAAAAGATGGATGTTGAGCTTTTACTTTTACAAGCAGGAAGTAGCTTTAAGGCTTTTAAGTTGACGGGGACTCCCACAACTCTCCGTATTGAATGTGACGTTTCTGGATGATTTGGATAAATGAGGAAGTCGGCCGCGGTCCATCTGTCTGCTCACAGATGCTCACTGTGACCTTCTTGCTACGAAACATCTCAGCATTTCTGTCTCCATTGAATTCTTTCCTCTACCCTATGTTTTCAATATTAGCATGAAAACAGAGTATAAACATAAAATCATGTTTTTAAATATTGACATGGCATTTATCTGTTAGTGTTGGTTAATAGAAGAGCAGAGTAATCAGGAAACTAAAAGGAGCTCTCCATTGCACTCCAATAATTGAAGCATCTGTGTGGTTATGAAGCAGAAGGGTTAGTCTGGTTAAGGATCACACCTGAGTCAGAGACGGATCTGAATGTTGTCTTGAGGAGACCTGGCTCTATCCGTTTATTTTTTTGTTTGTTTCCTGCAGAGATCTGACAAACACCTGTGGTCGGCGCCTCACTTTCCCCTCATCCCTCCGTTTACTCTGCTTTCTATTTCCGCTCCTCACTCGCTCATTGACTCATTGCAGGCAGGGCGGGGTTTCCATGGTAACCGTTCCCTCTCCCCGGTCTGAGTCAAAGGCTCGTCTCTTAAAGTCTGAGCCCGCTTGCCCCCCCCCGCATCCCGCCCCATCGCCTTCTTAGAGACGTTCCGGCAGCACCGACCCCGCGGCGCGTTGGGAATGCGGTTCAAACGCCGCCCCCCTCCCCCCGAATTCAAAGGTGTGCGTTTGTGCGCGGAGGTCGGAGGTGAAGGTGGGGGCGGCTGACTGACAAGGCGAGACACAGATGTGGATTTGCCGGATGGCGAGCGTGACTCAGCGCTCAACGCTCGATGGCAGATGCTGCCCGCAGACACAAAGGGGACAGGTGTGATGTCGGCTCCCTAATTTGTCTTCATTATAAACCCTCCCCACCCCCCCAATTCAAATATGTCGAACAGAAGATCCATAAACTGTGCAATCATCAAATGTATGATGAGATGATGCTACAAGTCAACTTTGACTTTCTCATTAAGGTTTGGATTCACAAACTGTTGTTTTAACAGAGACATGAAATAATTCAGTGTTCTAGAGATAAACCTTCCATTTTTCTTTGCTAACTAAGATATGTTCCTTTCGGGTAGTGGGGGGTACAAACCAATAAATGAACAATCAAGAAAGAGGTAGTCATAACCAGATTTTTACACCTAAAAGTCTTCATTTTTTCAAAAATCATGAGGTCACCTCATAATCTGAAGAGATTTACATATGGATTATTTGTAGTTGATCTCACTGATGTCACTTGATTTCTGTTACTGTTGGGTGATGTAGGAAATATGCTATTGCGACTAACGTTTAACGTGTCGGACAGTTTTTTTTCTAACGCTTTACTAAAAAGGTTGATAGTTAGCATAGTCACCGTAATGCTGGTTTTAGTGGTATCATGTGTTGCAAACACAGTTGGGTGATTTATCGGCTAATGCGGCTAATGTTAAGCAGTGTCGGACTGTTTATTAAAAAGGTTGACAGCGTAGTCACAGTAATGTTAATTTTAGTGATGTAATGTTTTTTCTTCATTTTGCAAACACAGTTTGGTGATATTGTAAATAGGCTACTGAGGCTAACGTTTAGCGGTGTCGGGCTGTTTTTTTTTTGTTTTTTTTTTTACGGTTTTACTAAAAAGGTTGATAGTTAGTGTAGTTACTGTAACCTTTTTTTTAGTGATATCAGCTGTTTTTTTTTCATGTTACAAACAGTTGGGTGATATTGCAAATAGGTTAACGCAGCTAGCCTTTAGCGGTGTCAAAATAGTTTTACTAAAAATGTTGATAATTAGCGTAATCACAATACTGGTTGTTTTAGTCATATCAGCATGTTTTTTTTTTTTTTTTTACAAGTTTCAAATACAGTTGGGTGATAATTTAAATAGGCTAATGCGGCTTACAGTTAGCAGTGACGGATAGTGTTTTTAATGTGTTATTAAAAAGGTTGGTAGGGAAATGAAAATGACAAGAATAAACTCTTTACTGATGCTTATTATTGTCTCATAACTAGATTATGAAGTAATCTTACCGTAAAGTGCTAATTTTATTCATTAAAAATTTATTTAAATAAGTTATCTCAAAGTTTAGTTGAAACAATCAAAAATAAAACAACTTCCTTGTGAACTACAGACCTAATCGGAGTGTACCTGTCTTCACCAAACAGTAGCTGGGATAGGCTCCAGCAACGAATGACCCTGAAAGAGATTCAGTGGGTTCTGAGGATGAATGGATGTAATTTAAGAAATAAGCTCATTTTTTTAAGTCATTTGGTGCTTTTGTTTTGCAGAGTTTGTCAGGGATGTTGTCTCATGTAGAGCTTTATTTAAACGTCCAACATCTTTACTAAAGTAACATCAGAAACGAGAGCTGAAACACGGAAACGGCGCCTTTTATGAAATGGGTTTGACTTTTAGTGTAACATTGTAAGGACAGACAATAACCTTTTGTGGCAGATAATGATTCCAAATGACAGTTTCTTTTACATGGAGCCTGCAGATAATCAAAGCTGACATGGGTAGGTGATTGAAAATAGAGCTCGACTCACTGAACTGTGCTCAGAATGGCTGGTATTAGCCCGACAGCTTAAGCAAAACTGAGCTCATTCTGGTAGAATTTGTTTGTAAAATACAGAACTTGGAGTTCCTCAGTTGCTTTGGAGGGGACAGTCATGACTGGGTTAGGGTTTGTTTGCTTTGGTTAAAAATAAATATCCCAAAAACATGTCTTTTTTTTAGCTTTATTTGTTAATTCATCTATTTGAAGAGTTCATCAAAGGAGGTTCAATTATTTTAAATAAGTTAATCTTTCAAACTAACGGCATCATGTGAACCAGATCCCATGTGCTTTTCTAAAATGACTATTTTGTCCTTTATTTCTAAGTCATTTAACTCACAAAAATTATAA
Source organism: Oryzias javanicus (assembly GCA_003999625.1). NCBI lineage: Eukaryota > Metazoa > Chordata > Actinopteri > Beloniformes > Adrianichthyidae > Oryzias > Oryzias javanicus. The sequence continues at coordinate 18,487,512 of CM012459.1, forward strand.
TACACTCAATCAAAAAAGTGGATTTATGAGTAATTTTTATGCTTTATGATTTTTTTTTTTTTTTACATATAGAAGGAGTTAACATGCTGCTTTCAGAGTTTAGTTTTGGGTTTCAACTTTTTCCAAACACCTTTTAGAGAACACACTTTATGTTGTATGTAAAACATGTTGTATGATAAATACATGGGTTCCGGGAAAAAATGATCCAAAGGTTTAATCCAAGAAGATGTAGCTCATCATATATTTGACAGTAATTGTTTAAGACGTGAGGAAGTATTGTAATAAGTGATTTTTTTTTTTTTTTTTTTTTGCTCAGCAGTTCCCACTTTAGTCACGTATGACGTAATCAAACCCTGCTTTTCCAAATATAGACAGGTAGTCGCATTTCCAATGGGGAGTTTGTGAAACTGCGTAATTAGCTTTGACACATTTTTCAAAAGAAAACCAGGCAAGTTATGCAAGTTACCTAAAAAGTCACTATTGTCATTGAGATACGGAAGACGAGAGAAAAAAAATTCTTAGGTCAGGGATAACAATGCACAGATATCCATGGCTTTAAAGGAGATAGGAAAGAAACATTTGGGTTAAATTTGTGATATTGTTTAGTTTTGATATATATTACTTGTTAATGTTTTCGATGAATAACAGACATTGGAAGAAAGCAGTGTTATCAAATCAATTCATTTCATGTATGAATATAGTATAATAATTTATGATTGAGTAGAAATTGGGAATACATAAACCCCCCACCTCTTCAAGCTGTTGTTGTTAATAAAGTTCTCTATTTTTTTTAATTTTCCTGATTTGCTAGTGGAACAATCCTCTAGTGGTTAAGTTGGTAAACTGCAGCATAAACTAGTTTCTGTGTAATAGCTATTTTTAAAATTGTTCCCATTGATCTTTAAATTGTGATTGTGAAGTTTTTAACCAAAATCAAAAAGCCTTTGTTGTTTTTCAAGGCATATTTTAGGCAGTTACTCATTAGAAATTCAATTCTGGCCCCCCCCCCATTGCTGAGAGCTCTGTTTACACGTGAACTTATAGCCCCAAGCTAGCTTTAGCGGAGCAAAAATAATGGCAAGAGATATTGAAGCAACCTAGTCATATAGTTTTGAATCAGAACCCAGCTCGAACGAGCACACGAGCACTAAAGGCTCATTATTTCTTATGTAAGCGGGGCAGAGTGCGGGCAAGGGGCCACGCCCATTTCAGTAGCTGCATTATTCGACTGAGCTTTTTCAAGCATCTGGTTTTCTAATCTAATGAGATTTGAATAAAGAAACACTCAGAAATGCAGTTTTAATCACAAATTATTTAATATCGGTCCTCTCTTCGGAGAAAAATAATCTTCTGATAATTTCAGAAGACTTTGAAGTAAACTTAAGACTCCATCGAAAAAAACGTTAATTGTTTAAATCAGGGGTGTCCGACTCATTTTTGTTGAGGGGCCATGTTCAATCATTCTGACCAGTAACATAATAGCAAAATAACATATCGTAAACTTGTTACCTGTAGCTTTGATTCTGTTTCTTTATCAGTTTGAAAAAAAAAATGCCTTAACCAACCTAGTAGCCTAATCAAATATTGTTACTTTATTTATTATAACTATTTATTGATCTCTTGTTATGCCAGTCTTGTGTGTCCTTTGCTCCCTCTAGTGGCGGAATTGAATTGCACATTACAATCATTTCTTTAAAGAACCATAACTCACCTCAGAATGGGCTATTTTGTTTTTTTTTTTACGTCCATACATTTTTTTCTCTTCCTGACTGGTCCGGATTAAACCATGTTTTAAATGACTTTAAATGGTCAAAAAGTTACAGTAGTTCAAAGAACGTCAACTCGGGAGCTGAAGCTCCTGGTTCATTCTGGAGGGGAAAGAGTGTTTACTTAGTTGTTACTCAGAAAAATAGCTTGATATTGGACTGATTTCTTAAAAACTAGCTTGTTTTTTTTTTTTTTTCTTTTTTAAAATCTCAGAACTTCTAACATTTTTAACTGATGCAACTAATAGTTGAATCCCATTGCAGATGGAGGTCAGTCCATGCTGCTTTCACATAAGAAAAATCACAGTTTTACAGCCAAATATTCATACCAGATACTGTTTAAAGATTTGACTAAATATTAAAAACAAATTTTCCCAATATTTATTTAAACATTGTCTTTTAAAAGAGAGACCAATGAAATGAATCTAAAAATCTCTCTGTTTAAATTGCATCATAACAGCCCTCCGTTTCATGCGGGATGTCTATCAAACTTCTGCCTTCCTTCCTTTCATGGCTGTTAGTGGAGTTCACCGCCAGCAAACCGAGGACAGACAAGTGTGTTTGCTTCAGCTCGCTGCACAGCTTGGGGACTCACAACCTGCAGTCTTAATATTCATGGCCAGAGCCTTTGTGGCTTAAAGGACACATCAGTTTGCCCAATGACAGGCCAAATCTCCTCCACACAAGCACCAGGACAACATCAACGTTTTTCCATATTTACAATTGTTCTTGTAATTGCATTGGAAGCAGAAGACGAGAGCGCTCCGATTACAGCAGCTAACGTCTTAATCATATTATCTGGCTAATATCCGGGTCGTAATGAAGGGAAGTGAAGCTCTATTAAGAGATTCCAGATGTAGTACGTCTGCGGTTTTGAACGAACCTCGGTTTATCTACTAAAATACACAACTTCGCTTGTAGCTTTTGCTACAAAAATGACACTCGAAATAAAAATAATTAAAAAAAAAATCTCATGAGCTTTAAGTTAAGTCGTTTTTTTCCAGGAGACTTTGATGCAATTCTTCCACTGTCGTCTACCTGCGTTCCAGCTGCCGTACAGCGGGCTTTAAACCGACTCTCCTTGTTGTTGTGCTTACTGTAGCAGCATCTATCTAATGAACCAGAACAGTCAGCACAACCAGGGAGAGGAAGAATCCCCAGAGTCTGCCTCATTAGAAGCAGTTTCTCTGTCACAAGTCTCTAGTTGGAGCAGCATTAAGCTGCAGTCTCCCTCATGTTAATTATCAGGCCGGCGTAACGAACTGGCTGCTCTCGCATGCTAAAAGAAAAAGTCTGAAAAAGGACAGTCGTTGGGTTTTTTTCCTGTTTTTGGCCAGTTTTTATGATTGAAAAATGTCTATCAATTTTTATTTACTTTTGTTTTCCATCAATTCTAGTGAAATGGCAAAGACGCCTCAAGTCTCAGTCAACCCTGGTGACCGCAGATGAAGACCACGGGCGCTTAATGGACAATTTGGCCATGGACACCGTCATTGATCTTGGGATGGTTTTGACCGTCATGTCCTTATAATATTAAGGCGGTAATAATTCAGTCTGGAGGGTCTGAATTCAATCTGCGCAGACGTCGCTCTCCGTGGTTTAAAGTAATGACGAGACAGACGCGCGCCGTCCTCAGCCGCCACGAATGCACAGACGCATCGTCGCCTGTTTTCATCCCGGAGCCTGATAAGATATTCAAAGCTGCGCTTTCTCAAATGGTGACCGTCGGATTGTGTAAGTCATGATTCACTCCAATCTGGACAGAAAATCTTTGACTTGAAAATATAAATCAAATTGTTAAAACAAGAAACGATGCACCAGGGTTTAAAACTGTCTTTCTATAGCAGCTGTAGTTCTTGCAATTGTACATTTTTTGTTTTACCAATTCCTTTTTTAAAACGACTTCTATATTGGCTCAAATTTATTGTTGTTTTTACTACTTTCTTGGAAAATCTCTTGTAGTAAAATAACAATTTACCGAAATCTATTTCTACCCGTTTGGGGGGAAAAAAGCGCTCCATGGAGAAATCTAAACCCTAAAAAGAAAAATACCAATATTTTTATGGGTTCAGTTCAGTTTTTCTTCTTTTTCTGGGGGATGTTACCAGTGATACAGAAGGAAATATGAGAGGCAGAGGGTAAAACCCATGTGAAAGAAAACTGATGGAGCTAAAAATCTTTAAAGCTTAAAAAAAAAATATATATATACAGAGAGAAAATAGTCTCACCCCATTTTATGTGTACGTACCTTTGGATTTGTTTGTGTGTAACTTTTGATTTGTAACTCATAAAATACATTTTGTGGGAAACTTTGTGTATTTGAATTGTGTATTCACATTGTGTATTCACATTGTGTATTCATTTTTGTACTTGTGAATACACAATTGCAAGTACACAAAGTTAGGTACAAAATATATTATATGAGTTACAAATCAAGAATTACACACACAAATTCAAAGTTACACACAAATCAAAAGTTATGCACAAATGAAGAATTATGCAGACAAAAATTCAAATTTGCAAACAAATAAAGAATTTTACACAAATGAAGAATTACACACAGTCAAATCCAAAGGTACACATAAATCAAGAATTGCTTAAACAAAAATTCAAAGTATTGCACAAATCAAGAATTACAAAGAACACAAATCAAAAGTTACCCACAAATTATTAATTACACACACAAATAAAAAGTTTCTCACTAATTAGAATCATGCACACAAAAATTCAAGGTGGCAAACAAATCAAGAATTACGCACAAATTAAGAATTACACTCACTCAAATCCAAAGTTGCGCACAAATCAAGAATTATGCACACAAACATCAAAGGGAATGGGTTAAAGTAAATTTCACTTTTTGAAATCTTAGTTTTTAGTTGTTGGGGAGTTGTGTAAATGTAAAGGTGTCTTGAAAGAACCTCCAGTGACTGAGCAACCAAACCTCCTGTTGCTTTTCCTGCTTGGTTTGGTATAAAGGCTGAACCCAAATCACATTCTTTTGTTAAAACTGTTTATAGATTGTCTGAAAACTGCCTTGAGTTTAACGTTTTGAAGAAGACAGCAAAGTAATTTCCATTAAAGAGGTTATGCCGTTACCATGAAATACACAGTAAAACCTTTTTTTTTGTGGAATATCTATTCAATCATCTTTTGTCATTGAATTACATTTTTACATTTTCGTGTTTTGTCAAACAGGCATCTTTAGTGAGCACAAGACAACAGAATTGGAAATAATCTTAATAATATTCCCATATTTGGGTCGGTAGCGCAGCCTGGTAACAACTTACATCCTTTTTTCGATTACTTTTTCATGTTATCCGTCTTCTTTTTTTTTGTTATATAATTTAATCCGTCCTGTTCTTCACTGCCTCAATGGCCCATTTCCGCCTACAGGGGTGATTAAAGTTTCATCTCATCTTCAAACAAGATGACAACATACAGTGGGTCTCCCTACAGGCTGAAGCACTAATTCAAGAGCAAGAGGTTGACCAACCACAGTGGAGCGGATGGAGGGCCTTTTTAATTACTTTATCCGGTTAGTCTCTAATGACAGGACGGGGGTGCAGCTGGTTTTGCAAAAAAAATGTCAAATTGGTAGCATAGTGGATGGTGCTGACTCCCCCTGTAATTCCATATTTTACAGGGGAACACGTTTTATATGAGATTATGAATTAAATATTTAAAAAATACTTCTGATGTTACCCTAAATTATGAATCTACCATTAAAGCCAACGTTTCAGATCACATTTAAAGACCTGCCAGGCTTTCTTCTTTTTTTCTTTTTGTTTCTAATTATCTTTCTTTGGAACATGTGGCTGTAATTCACCTGTCAGCTGTTCACCTGTTTATGCGATCCAGCTCCTTTCCCTGAGGAGTTTGCCGTCACAACCCTCGTAGATCATCTCCTAAAGCCTTAATAAAAATGGCCCTGATGGCTGGATGTGGGCTGTGTGCAAGTTAAATAGGCAAACTTGGACGGGTAAGGTCAACTTGTTGAGCTTAGTGATCCTGTAAAGTAAGAAAAAAAAAAAAAACCTATGGGCGTGCTGCGCGACGAGTTGTAGCCAACACTTGCATACAACATGCAATAATAACTGAGACGCAGATGTGTTATGTGCATTTTTCATTCCCTATTACCTCCAGAATCATACGGACTACACAAGGAACAGGTTTGTGGAAATTAGACACTCCAATCGTAATTTATTTGAGCATTGTCCTACGGGTACTTGCCCCGTACATGCAGTATTCCCTTATGGTCAGTACGGGCCAGTATGCACACCTTACTAATGACTAGAGTGTGGTGTAATGACACTGTAGACAGCATCATTGTGTAGTAGTCTAACAAATACTTTACGATATACTAGCCACGCTCTTTGACAATGGTACGTAGCATTTTTATGGATGTACAAGCCTCAAGTAAACTGCAAGACATACCTACCTTCATCCCCCAAAATCCTTGTTCTATTCTAAGTATGTTGACGTTGGAAGTGGGGTCATCTGGACCCCACAAGACAGTGCGCTAAAGTATTTTTTTTCTTTTTTTTTTCAAGAATTTGTGACTTTCACGGATGACTGTTGCAGACATGAAATCCTGTTCACCTTCATCCACATTTGTCATGGAATTGATAAAATGTCAATGCAAGGCTGGGGTCATCTGGACCCCATAAACTAGCATAAGGGTTAAGATGCGACCACTCCTCTCTTCAACCCACCGCAGAACCGGAAAACCCAAAAATCTGCAGCACCCTCATCGGTACATGTGGCTAAGCCTGTATTCAGACCGGAAAAAGGTTTTTTTCTGGATCGAGTCCTAAACCTCGTCTGGTCCGTATTCAGACTGGGATCTACCGGAGATTTCTGTTTCGGACTAAAACCAAAACCGCATTATTAAACATCTCTTCAGTCATTGGCCAACAGTTACATGGACAGATCAAAACAAAAAGAGAAAGAGAGAGATTCTGCTCTTTGCAAATACTTGTCGAGAGAGTTTACTTTTTCAAACATTTTATTTTGCCGGTCAGTTTTGAATGTCTGTTTAAATGCCAGGTTCAACACTTCTTACTGCTACTTAAGAACAGTGGAGGTATACTATACTGCGGTTACCGAGAACGCTATGAGGCATGCTAAGAAGCGTTTGGGACATAAATTGTTGGGAAAACGGTTTGAGAACCAATGTGTATCATGATAAAAATTGGTTTTATGAACCAGTATTCTTCCAACCACATTTTAATGAGGTGTTGTTGCAGCTGCGCCACGTTTGTCCACTAATAACCAGCAACGGTGGCTGTTTTGGTCCAGTTTTTCAGCTCTGAGGGGATCGTATTCATACTCTTAGAGCATACTAAAGTTCACTCTGATTGGAAGCAAACCGAAACCACCTTGAAACAGCGGGTTCTGGTCTCGCTTGCTTGTATTCAGACTGAAAATGTGTTTCCAATTATCGGGGGAAAGGAACTCTGGTTCCTTTAAGCGGACCAAATGTGTCCAATCTGAATTTACCCCAAGGCTTAACCTGGAGCTCCGTGAATACTGACAAATTCATAAAACTTGAGTTAAAAAGAACATCCAATATTTTTTTAAGCATTTACAGTAAACTAATGCAGTTTAGAAATGAAGTTAAAAGGACAGAAATGGTCAAATAATGAAAATAATTAGAGCATTTCTTAGTGGTTTTTGTGTTTATTACTGCTTCACACCATGTCTGCCGTTCCCCACAGTCCACGCAGGAGAGTCATGAGCGTTCATGCTCTCACCCACAAAGTCCACAAATAAAAACCCCCACATGTTTACAAGACAAAAAAAGACACTCTGCAGCTTCATTGTTTTAGTTTTTTTTTTTTTTTTTAGAAATGTAATGTTCGCCCCCACTGGTTCCCTCCTTTCTCTGCTGCATCGGAGGATGCGGCATCACCTCGCGTCTTTGCTGTTTTACTGATCCCCAAAGAGCATAACCGTGTTTTTGTTTGCTCTCCTTAAGTAGAACACCTTCCTGCACAAGCAGACGCCCCCCTGGAGACATACCCACATGTTCAAACACACACTGGTCCTTCAGGCCAACTCTCTGTTCATGTCCACAATTGAAAGTCTTTCATGAGCGGCTCTACAGTTTAGATAAACACCTCTTTAAAGACCCTCTCCTATCGTCTTTTAAAGGGCCTATTCCATGCTTTTCTTAAGTCTTTCAGGGTAAACTATATCCATATATTTGATCGTATTTTACTTTTGCTACACTAAGAAACTAATTACTTATAAAATGAGTTATTTTCATGAGTTTTTGTCCTACCCGGAAGTAAGACGCCTCAATCTCTGAGGCTCCGCCTTTTGCTATTTCAGGTCGCCGCCCATATCATGACATCACTCTAGAGCCTGCCTTGGCCGCTTGTCTACGTTTGGCCCTCAAAAACGAACAACATCTGAACTTTTGGGACAACGAATGCAGTACTTCTGTCATTAGTAGCCCCAGTCATCGCTACACTTGTTGCAGCAATGGCTGGGGTAGTGGCTAAGCACCGCTAGCTGAGCAACGAAGCTAGTGGCTATGCGCAGCTAGCTGAATGACAGAGTTAGCACTGTTAGCTGAGCTGAAAAGCTTCACATCGAAGCTCAGTGGCTGAGCAATGTTAGCTGAGCGGAGAAATTGGGTATTTGTGTTAGCCTGGGGGCGGTCCTGGCAGCACAGACTCTTCCGGAAGGGGCTACTCTCACTTTATGACATCAGAACGTGAGAACCTGCTCGATTTTGTGGATTGGAAGGGGCTGGTGCTCAAAGTGCAGGTTTTTAGAGAAATGCTCAGAAAGAAATTAACATTACAATACACTTAAAAGCTCAAAATTGTTTTCGCGAGTCCCTGTATTCTATTTTAAAAGTGGTCTTTATATTATGATTACGTTGTTTTTATGGAAAATTAAAACAAAGTGTGTTTCTACAGAGCGGCAGAAGTTCATTAGAACTTCCTTGATGCAGAGCAGCCCCGCCCCCCTTCCTCTCCCTGTTCCTGATGGCTCGTAGGAAAGAGCTTGTGGCTTTCTACATCACAAATTCACTCCTTTTCAAACAATATTTTTTTATCTGCTTCTGATTCACAACAATTTGTATAAGGAAATACTCAGAAATGCAAATTTGGGATACATTTTTTTAGAAAGTGTCTATTCGCTTGTAATTTTGTAAAAACATGTGGCCAGTATTAAACTTCTTTCTTAGTCGCACAGACCCAGGGGAAAGGGGTTAAGGTTAGGATCATGGTTATTGTTAGGGTTAAACAAGCAAATTGTTCCTGATAGCGGCTGTTTTTATCATTCATTTGTCCTTCAGCTCAAAGTTTTTTCGTAAAAAATGCCTCACCCTTATGCTCAGGCAATCAAATTGATAGTCTAAAGCCTTGTAAACCACCACCCCCCCTCCCGAGGCAAAGCACATCTGTCACAGCAGTGAGGTGTGCACGTCCTGTTTCATTAGGCGCCTGTCGCCCACCCAACTGCCGGCTCCTGAACTCACCAACTCTCAGACTCGCACTTTCCGGGGAAGTGATTGAATTCTGTCACTTCTGCTGATCCAAATCTTATTTTCGGAGATGTGAGCCGCCGAGGTTGTAAGGCACTCCGATGCAGCAGTGTGTCTGCGCGATCACGGATGAGGCTGGACCCGGAATATCCGACGGTGACGTTCAGGCTGGACTGATGGCATCTGTTGTAATTTGACAGAAACGAGGCCCTCATAATTGAAATTCTTTTATACATTAGATCCTTAAATCTAAAAAAAAACATCCTAAATTACCCACGGCCTCCAGATGGATGCTTTTCTCGTCTGAAACCTCGGCCCTGAAACCTGACGAGTTTTCATCTGGCTGGCATTAGACGCTCCGCTCACGTTTGGCAGCGAACGTCTCTGACAGAGAAACAAGGACAAAGCGGAGTGGACATGTCCTCGCAACGCTTTCCAATCTAACACGCTGCTGGAGACGAGCGAACTCTACACAGCTCACACCTTTAGTTGAATCTTAATTCTCCTTCTGGGTTTGTGTGTGGAGCAGACGAGACCTTCAAAGCTGCGGTCCCGCTTCTTGTCTTGTAGCTTCTGATTGGCTGGACACACCTGATCCAGGTAAACCCCTTTAAAGCAAGACTTACCTCTTCAGCTTGATAGCCTACTGTAATCATTACGCATTAATAATAGGAATTGAATAGAAAACCAACAGTTTGTGGTGTTTTTGCTTCATCTGTTGTGTAGCATCAATGAAAGTCTCTAAACTTGGAGCAAACTTTTTCATTTTGACGATCAGAAATGCATGGATTCTGCTTTTTCTTTCTGCTTTTCGACGCTCACAACTATTGATTGACAGACTGCCATTTCGGTACAGGAGCTGCTTTTGCTCTCCGTCTTCAGTCTATGGATTTGAATCATTTATTAGAGCTCTATACCTCCATTTGATTCAGTTTTTTTTCCTCAGGAATGAAAAAAAAATAGGGATTTTTTAAAATATTTGTTTTAATTCATTTATTATTTTCCCAGCTGTCAATATGCTGCCAATTTTCTTTTGTAAATTATTTGTGTATCTTTTCCAAGATTCTATAGTTTTATTTGAATCCTTTTTCCCGGCGGCTGCCTGCCCGCAGAATTATTGACGAAAAATAGATTTATAGCCACAGAAAGGTGGACGTTGAGGGGGCAAATACCACTCCGTTAACAGGAACAAGTCGCCGACCTTCTTGTAGACATAATTCATGTTTGTCTGGAGGTAACAGACAGACGAGCAGCTCTGTGAATTCAAGAGCTGGAATGGTGGAAAGCAACTCCTAAAAAACAAGTTCAGTTCCAGAAGTTTTCCTCTAAATGAAAGGATGAAAGTTAGAGGCTTTTCTTAAAACGCAGAGGTGTGGAAAAACAAAACAAGTAGTTCAGAGCTGCTTAAATCATTTGAACTGTATGGCTGATTCATAAATGACATCGATTTTGTTTGATTTGGTTAAATAGTTTGCACATGAACACAAAATTAAGAAGCACATACAATAGACGGGGTAAGACAATTATACATTTTTAAATGTATCACTATTTGTACAGTCAATTTACAGTTATAGCTTATAACCATAACATAAAAACAGGAAATCACTTTAAAGGAAACTCATTAAGTGTTTTTAACAGTTAACTTAGCATTATCTGAATGAATTTGATGTAAAAAGTTCTATATATTTCTGAATCAAAGGTTTAAAAATAGTTTTGTCAGATTAAGTGTCTACAAATCCTATTTAAATATATCATTAGTGCAATGAAAGAACTAAAGGGATTAGTATTTGCAATTTATAAAGAAAAATAATATCAGAACAAAATGAGTGCAACATTAACATTTTCTAAACTGTGTAAACTATGATTTGCTTGAAAAGATAAAAGAGAAAACAAAATGGTCTAATTGTGCTGAAAATTAGTATTTCATTAGAAACTGAGATGTTGTACCTTAAACTCTACAGATTGCCTTAAATTTACAAATTTTTTTTTTTAATCGCTCAAAAGCAGCATGTCATTTTAATAATCAAAAGGTTAATGTCATCTTAAAATATATTTTCTTATTTTCTTGATGCCTGAATATATTCCCAATGGTGAAAAACAATAGCTGTGTTGACATAGACACAAGTAATTAAACTGATCTGATTGTGGTGCAGGTAAACAATTCATTCCTGTTGTGTGTCATTACTGCACTAGATTTTATGTCATGTATAGACGGCGTGGCTCGTAGCTGTGCTAGACTGACTCGTGGCTTTGATAAAGTCGTAGCTGTGCTAGATTCATAGCTTTGCTACTTGTAAGTTTTGCTAGACTCGTGGCTGTGTTAGACTCGTCGCTCTGAGTCGTGGCTTTGCTAAAGTCATAGTTGGGCTAGACTCATAGCTTCGCTACTTTGCAAGGCTCGTAGCTTTGCTAGACTTGTAGCTTTGCAACTCATAAGCTCTGCTAGACTCGTAGTTCTGCTAGACTCGTAGTTTTGCCAGACTCGTAGCCCTGCTAAATTTGTAGCTTTGCTAGACTTGTAGTTCTGCTGGACTCGTAGTTCTGCCAGACTCGTAGCTTTGCTAGACTCGTAGTTCTGCTAGACTCGTAGCCCTGCTAGATTTGTATCTTTGCAACTCATAAGCTCTGCTAGACTCGTAGCTTTGCTAGACTCGTAGCCCTGCTAGACTCTGAGTTCTTCCAGACCCGTAGCCCTGCTAGACTTGTAGCTTTGCTAGATTTGTAGCTTTGCTAGATTCGTAGTTCTGCTAGACTCGTAGCTTTGCTAGACTCGTAGCTCTGCTAAACTCATAGCTCTGCAAGACTTGTAGCTTTGCTAGATTTGTAGCTCTGCTAGACTCGTAGCTCTGGTAGACTCGTAGCTTTGCTAGATTTGTAGCCCTGCTAGACTTGTAGCTTTGCTAGATTTGTAGCTTTGCTAGATTCGTAGTTCTGCTAGACTCGTAGTTCTGCTAGACTCGTAGCTCTGCTAGACTCGTAGCTCTGGTAGACTCGTAGCTTTGCTAGACTCGTAGCTCTGCTAGACTCGTAGCTTTGAAATAGGGGAGGGTGACTCGTCACGGCGTGCGTTTGGAGGAGGCTCAGGAGCAGTCAAGCTGGTTTCTCCGTATGAGCGAGCTGCTGGATTCAGGAGAACCTTGCCTCCTCTGAGATCTGTCTCAGATCTCTGAGCGACTTCGGGACGGTGTGTGATCTGGTGGAGACTGCTCACACACCGAAATCTCTATTCTCAGGGTCTACAAAGCTTAAGTAACAAAATAACAAGGATTTCTATATTCCAGTAATTGTAATTTAGTACCAGAATGAATTTTTAACTGTAGTTTGTTTTATTCCTCCATTACTAACAAATGTAAATAAATTACAGTAATTTGTTACTTTGTAATCGGTTACACTCAATCCTGCCTGGCCTCTATTAGACCGTCTACTATTTTAAGATATATAGTATTAATTATCTAACTTGTATCTTGTAACTACAAATGTCATATTTTTTCTCTAGTATTTGGTTGTTTTTGTTTTTTTCTGCATCTAAAAACAGTTGACGCAAAGCACGCACCTTAGGTGTCATGTTTAACACCAAACTGTGATCCTACACACAGCCGTTGTGTGTACGGTATCCACGGGTATTAAGGATAACAGACTGTCAGAAGGTGTTTAGCTCCGGGCTACCTCCATTATTGATGTGCAGACGAGGACGGCTCTCAGGAGCAGCCAGGTATCCTCAGGTGAACGAGCGGCTCCTGGAACAACGGAGCACATTAGGAAACATATGTATTTGTCTGGCTTTCATGTTGATTCTGGTTACCGTCATCTTGTAGGCATATTTAGGCTAACACCCTGAGAGGAGCTGAGCGGCTCAGAGCACAACATCTCCTTAAACTCCCAGGAGCAGAGAAAATGGCAGCAGTTAGCCAATTAGAGCGCCGGGACCGGATTAGATGAGCAAGCACGGTCTCAAGGAGGACACATAAATGACAGAAGATGCATGTGACATGTGCAGGAACCTGACTTGTGCAAGTACTGAGACAGCATGTACCATTTTTAGTCTGGGGAAAAAGAGAAAGAACTGCCTGTTTCTGCTGGGGTTTAAGTTTCACGAATCAGGACATCGTTAAAGTTTTACGGTCAAGTCAGGGTCATGAAATTAAATGAATACGACAGGGCACTGGTATTAATATGAACCGTTTTTGCTGAAATTCAACATGTCACTTTTGTTTTACTCTAAAGTTAAAAGAAGCCACCGTTTTCCTTCTTTTTAGAGTATTAAATCTTTTTGGTTGAATACATCTTTCCTCCACAGATAAACACGTTTCTGCTGTTTTCAAAGATGGTCAAAGGTCTCAAAACGCTTCACCACAACACCGCCGTTGCAGGTGTGTTGATGCACTTATGGTCTGCGTGGAAAAACTTTTGAGATTCTATAAAGAGATGCTCATTTAAGGTTTCTCTACCAATCCCATCTGTCAGTATAATTGTACACACCTGCGTATGTCAAACCATGTCAAACAAAGCATCTACTGATGAGTAAACAACACCTGAACTTGATTATTTGTTAAATAACACTATGAAGTGATGTTACGGATACTTTAAATGGTTGACTTGAATTCATTTGTATTTTTGACCGTTCAGTGAAGTCAAAGAGGTAAAATGTTCATGCACATTTTTATCTATGGGCATGCTGCGGGCGGCAGTACATAGCAAACACAACAAGCAAGAGCAATGTAAGGGGGAAGTGGGCGACACGCATTTTTAAAACTTTAAAAACAAAACTTTTTAACATTATTGTGAATAATAAAAACAGGTAAGACGATTATTCCAGAATACATTAACTTAAACCTTAAATAACTTTCAACGTTTTACCCTCTGTAAAAATAAATTTTGTCAAAATTATACAAGTTTGAAAAAAGCGAACTAAGATAACATCGGGGGACATTAAAAACAAAATATATATATATATATATATATATATATAATTACCCGGAGGGCCGGATCTGGCCCCTGGTCCTTGACTTTAAAACGTTTGCATTACATAATGCACTATATAGTGCGTTTGCCATTTTCTAGAGCTAGAAATTTCCCAGAAGTCTTTGTGAAGAACTAGCATTCATCAGTACTTACTACATTAGCAAATATGGACCACAGTGCATTGCGGTTGAACAACTTTTGCGCAAAAAAAAAAAACACGTTTACATGTAATTTTTAAATAGACCATCCATAGTCATTGAAAGACGCTGTTGAAATGTCGTACTGATTCAATTTTCCCTTCATCAAATTGATCTGACTTTTAAAAAAAAAATCCAGGCCTCTAGATTCTATAATATCTCCTCACACTCCGATTGGCTGATGTTGTTTCCCGATCCTTTCTCTGGATCCTTTTCTGGACCAACAACGTGACAAAAAGCTTTCTAGGAGGTGATACACGTCCACGACATTTCTAAAAACAAACCCTCGTTTCGTAGAAAACCTGTTTCTCACGTTGTTTAACATTTTGCCTTTGCAAAAAAAAAAAAACCCCAACAAGAGTGTATGCTTTGGTGTGCTGTTGTTTATTTCCACCCCTTCTCATATGACTGTGAGCACCCACACACAGAAAGCAACAGCTCTGAAGTGAGGGAGGTGTCGTTTTATGAAGAAAGACTAACAAAGCAGCAGAATCAATACTTTAGCAGCTCTTGAAGTGAGCATGAAGAAGGAGAGACAGCCTGAGAGGACACTTTGAAGGAGCAGCCACGCCGTTTGGTGTGGTAAACAGCTAGGATGCACAATGATGCGCTCTCTGCCAGAAATGGAAACACAATAGCACACGCATCAGGTTGTGTTAGGAGCAAGCTATTGTTTTAAGGACAGGGGACACTCTTCTGTTTATTTTTTTTAGGGCTTTGGGTGGTTTTCTTCATTTTACTTCTACACTTGCTGGTAGTTTTAGTCAGAATCTATGAATATCTTTATTAAACTTACGTAGCTCTGCCACAAACGGTTATTGATTATTTTTTCCTATTAGTTGACTAATCAGGTCATGCAGAAGGTGGATATAAAACAAACATCAGCTTTTAACTAGCTGAAAACTAGATATATAGTATTACCTGCTATAATGCTAGTGTGAATGAAATGAGCTGAATTTGGCCACTGAGGATGTTAGTGACGATAGTTTATAGCAGAAAAAACTCTGAAGCTAACAGCTGAAAACGCTGAAGCTGATGGTTAGCTAGCAAAAATATTAGTTAAATTCCAAATTAGCCTAAAAAACTGAAAAAAGCATGTAGTTTAGTGTAGTTTATTTTAATAATTTATCAGGGCAGCTTACTAATACATTGATCTTAAAAAGCAAAGATACTTGCACCAGATCGCAGCTTATTAGCTAATTTCCATCTGCAGTCCTTTATAAAACAATACATGGTGCTTAAACATCATCAACATATTTACCATTTTAAACCATTTTAAAAAGAAATGCAACATAAAACATATTATCAAGGATGTTAAAAAGTAAATGCAATACAAAATACAATGTAAAATATATTTTGAAGCTAAAAATAATTCAATTTTATCTATATAGCCCAATATCACAAAGAAAATTGCCTCATTGGGCTTGCAGGTAATTTTACAGATGCGGAAAATTAGTCATAATATGTGAACAATAGCTAAAAACTAAACAGACTAAATAAACTGGTTATCCCTGCCCTTAGACCCTCGCTACTGGTAAGGAAAAACTCCAAAAAAAAACCTGAGTCAGGAAAAAAGAAGAAACTTTAGGGATGCCCATATGAGGGAGAGATCCTGTCCCAGGACGAACAAGCAATTTACCAGAACTGTGAAAGAAAAAATAGCTTCTAAAACTACGTATTTGAATAGAGTTCATTCAGATAGAGCTGAGGGACAAATGCTTAAGAAGTCTAATGCAATATAAAATACATAGACCAATTTATAAAAGCCAAACAACACAAAAATAAACATGTTTACAGTTTAAAATAAGATAAAACAATTACACCAATGCTCTAGTTCTCTGATAGCCATCAAATGATTATAAATAATGTAACATCTGAAGGCAAAATATCTAGCTGTTTGTGAAAAACAGCCTGCTATGCTTTTGAGATTTGTTGGAAGTCTATTTCATTCCTTGAAAGTCTTATATGAAAAGCCCGACTGAGAAAAAAGTAGATTTTCTTTTAGGGACATTACAGTCACCTCTGTAATGTAGCTGAAGTATTAGCTAAATTCCAAAACAGCCTAAAAAAACTAGAAAGCCTAAGTTAGCCAAAACAGCTAGCATGTATCTGAAATATTTGCTAAACTCCAAAATACCCTTAAAAAATGCTAGAATTAGACAAAACATCTAGCATGTAGATGAAATATTAACTAAACTCCAAATTAGCTTAAAAAAATGAAAAAATTCCTAAATTAGAAAAAACAGCTAGCATGTAGCTGAAATATTAGCCAAACTCCAAAATAGCCTAAAATACTAAATACTAAAATAGTCCTAGAATGCTATCAGAATGCCGCTATAACTTTTAACTTTACTACACTCCGACTCCATATGATATAAAGTAACAACTAATTGTTTATTAAATTAGTCGTCGACTATTTTAATAGTCACATTAATAGTCGACTAATAATGGCCGCTCTAGTTTTACGGTAATAAAATGTTGTGATCTGTTCATAATATGCAGACTTCTAGTAGAACATTTATCTGTGATAATGAGCTTTAAATATATAGCACTTATTATAAGAGAGAATAAAACAAAGGCCACATTTTGGGTCTATAACTAGGTGATCGGGTCCGATGACATGATTAGTTTTTTCTACACATGTATTTACAAGCACGAGTCATGTGGCTCAACTTGATTCAATATCCTAACATTAATTTTGTCAGCTTAAAGTGTTCAGAGAGAAACATTAATAATGACTGCTTTGTTTACATGTGAGCTGACTCGTCTGTGTGTGAGTGATAAAGACGTGTTTCTGCTGACACGTTGAGCCTTTGAAGTGTTTTGAGATGGAAACAGTCAATTTTTCAAGCTTAGAAGGAAACAAATGTCGTAGTGAAGGTCATCGTACTCATCCTTCTCCTGCTGGGGGGGCTCTAACGTCCCCTCAGCTGACGGTCCCCCTCAAAGCCTATTTTTTTTCCCCTGATTGTTGACAAAAGTGAGATTGACACCATGGCGGGAGGCGCGTGACGAAGCGGCGCGCGCTGGCGCGTGTGCGCGCCCCTCACATTAGCATTCCGAGCCGCCCACTTCCTCGACGCCGTTCGGTCATGCCTCTCCAAGAGGATTTCCAACACTCGGGCTCTCTGTCCCTCCGTCACCTCTTCATGCGTGTTGCTTCCACATGCCGGCAGTTTCCCCCCCCTCATCGCCATGGAGACAGACGTGATGTCAGCGGCAGTCTGCGCAGGTTTATCCATTCCCAACCAGCATCATCCTTTAGATTGTTGAAGGAAAAAAAAATGACATCCTAATTTCTAGGGCTGTGGATCGTTGCTCAGCTGGCGATCCGATTCAATTCACAAATCAAGCTCAACGATTCACGAATCAAACCACGATTCTTACTTTATAATATAATGTTTATTGCTATGAGAATGTCTGTTTATTGGATGGATGAACATTTAAATTATTTATATTTAATCGTTATTTATACCTTTATTTAAAACAGGAGATCAGAATCAACAAAACTGATTAAAAAAACACAAAAATTCAAATGGAAAGGAATGCTGTTTGTCATTTTAAACTTTTTTTTCTTTTGATCCTCTGTTTAAATTTGCAGTAACATAAAAATTAAGGATAAAAATGCTGTTTTGGATCATTTAAAAACTAAATCTAAAAATTCTTTCCACAGTTTTCTATCCACAAAATTATTCAATATTTTATGATCTAAGCTTTACTTATCGGTGCAGAGCCCGTATGAAAAATATACAGGCTCTGCAATACATAAAAATAACATAAAAAGCCCAATGAGGCAGATTTGTTTGTGATTTTGGGCTATATAAATAAAATTGAATTGAGCTGAATTGAAAAAAGTATTTTTTTCCGCAGCAGAATCAGCTGCTTCAGTTGTTTACGTCCGCGTTTCAGCAGCGCAAGGCTGCGTTTCTTCAGAATAAGCTGGAGTTTCATTAATGTACGTGTGGTGGTTGAACACCTGTTGCTTCCTTTTCTCCACCATCCAGTACAAAGGTTTGCCAAAAACTCACCTTTTAGTTTCAAGAATTTTGCAGAAGGCAAAATAAAAAAAACGTTTTTTTCCTCCTTTGTGTCTGACTTTATTTTTATTTGTATAAGCAAATATTCTTCAGAGTTTTTATCCCTGTCAAGGTGATGCTAAATAAAGTGAAGTCCTGAATGAAATATTCTGTTGGGTATTGGAGACATACGATATGAAGGAGTTCATCTCTATTTTATTAAAAAATAAATGATCTTTCTTTTGAAAATTCATTCAAAAAGTCTACTATCCATTGTTTTTATTTGTCCAGCTAAAAAACTGATTTCAAAATGTCTTACTTTAACTTAAAAAAAATCCCACCCTTTGTCTTTTTAAATCGCTAATTATTCATAAACCATTTTTATAGGGAATGTCCCGATCCGATCACGTGATCGGAAATCGGGCCCGATCACATGGTTGAAGACTCGATCGAAATCGGGTTCTGTTGTCCGATCAAGATCGGATATTTCATTTATTCTTATTATGATCAACGCTTTATATTTTGATCTTATTATTCCGGATAAATCCTCCACTAGAAGTCTGCATGTCATGAACAGATGACAAAATGTTATTCCTTGAAAACGCAGCAGAAAACAGCAACAGCTCAAGCAGAAGACTGATGTACAATAAAGCTAGCTAGCTAGCCGATCATGGATTCAGACTTCTGGGATCAATAACTCTTTTGAAAACGCTTTAAACTGACAGCTAGGGTCTCTAAACAACAACCTCTGAAGGCATTTCAATAGAAGAAGACGGAGTTTGGTTTCTTTTAATGTTAAGCTCTTCATGCAGCAGACAGATGCTAAACAGCAGCTGCTAACTGCTACATGCTAGCGCCGTGATTTAACTCCTTAGGACCCGAGCTGTCCTTTGATATGCCTGTTTTATTTATCTGAAAGAGAAATAAAAGTTAAGAAAAATAACTACTCTGATAATAAAACTGAAAATCTGATGTTTTAAGAACTAAAAAGAAGCACATAATCTTAAAAAACAAAAACCTAATACATGAAAATGAATAATGATATGAGCTAGTCATGAACACAGATTCATGCTAATACAGTCATAATTTATTTTTAAGGATTCAAAATGAGGACAGGAATCACATTTGGTCTAAAATGTTCAATAGCTCTAAAGATATTAAAGCTAAAGTCACTAATTTTTCTCACGTGACTAATTATCACTTGTATAACAAGAAAATATGATTTTTTTTTCTGAGTTTATATTTGCTCTATTTTTACTTGGCTATTAAAGCTACTTCACAGAAGAGTTCTTTTTAAGTGTTGAATGATAAAAGAAGGTTAATGAAATTCAAATAAGGGACAACACAAATCTGTTTATTTAATTTGTTCACGTTTTAAATATGTTACAAAAGTATCGGATCGGGACGCGGTATCGGCAAATCCACAAAATCCAATGACTCGGAATCGGATCGGGACCAAAAAAACCTGATCGGAACATCCCTAATTTTTACAGCCAAAAAATTAGTTTTAGAATAAAGATTTGATAAATAATAGGGATGTCCCGATCCGATCACGTGATCGGAAATCGGGCCCGATCACGTGTTTGAAGACTCGATCGGAATCGGGTTCCGTTGTCCGATCAGGATCGGATATTTCATTTATTCTTCTTATAATCAGCGCTTTATATTTCAATCTTATTATTCCGGATAAATCCTCCACTAGAAGTCTGCATGTCAAGAACAGATCACAAAATGTTATTCCTGGAAAACGCAGCAGAAACCGGCAACAGTTTGGCCAGAGGACTGATGTAAAGTTAGCTAGCTAGCCGATCACGGATTCAGACTTCCGGGATCAATAACTCTTTTGAAAACGCTTTAAACTGACAGCTAGTGTCTCTAAACAACAACCTCTAAAGGCATTTCAACAGAAAAAGACAGAGTTTTGTTTCTTTTTAATGTTAAACTCTTCGTGCTGCAGACAGATGCTAACCGGCAGCTGCTAACTGCTACATGCTAGCGCCATGATTTAACTCCTTAGGACCCGAGCTGTCCTTTGATATGCCTGTTTTATTTATCTGAAAGAGAAATAAAAGTAAAGAAAATTAACTACTCTGATAATAAAACCGAAATGTGATGTCTTAAGAACTTAAAAAGACGCACATAATCTTAAAAAACAAACAAACGAATAAATTAAAATTAATAATTATATGAGTTAGTCATGAACACTCATCAAATTCATGCTAAAACCCACATAATTTATTTTTAAGAATTCTAAATTAGGACAGGAATCATATTTGGTCAAAAATGTTCAATAACTAAAGATATTAAAGTCAAAGTCACTAAACTTTCTCACATGACTAATTATCACTTATATAACAAGAAAATGTTTTTTTTTTTAGTTTATATTTGCTCTAATTTTACTTGTTTATTAAAGCTACTTCACTGAAGTGTTTTATTTAAGTTTCTAATGATAAAATAATGTTAATGAAATATAAATAAGGGACAAGACAAATCTGTTTATTCAATTTGTTCATGTTTTAAATGTGTTACAAAAGTATCGGATCGGGACTCGGTATCGGCAAATCCACAAAATCCAATGACTCGGAATCGGATCGGGCCCAAAAAAACCTGATCGGGACATCCCTAATAAATAAACTGATCTTTATATGGTGTTAAAGTTACAAATTAAATCAATTTGTAAACTTCTTAATTGAATAGATTCAGTTAATCAGCAGGAAGTTCAATAGAATAGAAATACTTTATTCATCCCAGGCTGGGAAATTAGGCAATAATCCCAGCATCCATCATTTCAATCTGCCGACTCATACATTTGACTGCATTAAACTGGCTTCTGCCACCCAATCTAAAAGATAAATCTAAAAAACTTAAAAAAAAAAAAAGATAAAGGGGGTTTATTCATGAACGGCTTTCTTTGTCCACATTTTGATGTTTCCATAAAATTCTCCTGACTTATTGAGAATATTTGGAAGCAGATATCAGGAGGCTCAATCATTTTTTTCCAGTTGGTTGTTTTAAGCGCCGCTCGGGCCTTGAACATTTCGACAGAACGACTGATAGAAGCTGAGCGCAGCGCGGAAACCTGTCTACTTTGTATCGGAGAGCTTTAGGATCAAACTGGGCACAACTCTTCAAAGCTTTGGGAGGTTTCTGAAATGGATTTAGGAGAAAACGTACGGAAAGTTGTAACTATTTCCCTCCCGATGCATTTCAGATACGATAATTCAATGGATAGATTGCCTTCAAATGTGTGTTTAGGAACTACCGTGTGTGTAGTTTAAAACTCACAGAAATGTAGAATATTACTGTAAATCTGTACTTGTTGCTGCTTTTATTAGTAATCTTTGTTTCAGTTTTGGAATCAATCGAAAGTAATTTGGATGCATCCACTTACAAATAGATCCATGAACGTCTTTGTTTCCCTTTACTGTAAAAAGTGAAACATTGAACCAAATAACAAAATATCTGTAAAATATTCTTTTTTTAAGTTGAGTAAACCATAAACTCAAACTTTAAATTGATGAAAAATAATAATTTGAAATGTATTAAATTACAAAACTCTTGTTATTTGATCCAATGTTTCACTTTTAACAGTGTCATATGATTCAGTGTCTGGATAGTTATTATGGTCGCCTATTTTGTTGCACTGGTAACGTTAGGTTAGTGAGGGGCTGTAAGCTAGCTAACGGTTTGTATAGGCAAGAGTCGGACAATATGGCACATATCGTGATATCTGCTCACGATATGACATGTATCACAATACATCCTAGGACTGTACCAGAACAATGTTTGAGTATGACTTAGAAAGAAAACGACCTAAATATTAATGCGTCTTTCACTCCAGTAAATTGTCAAATTCATTGTATTTAGTGATTACAGCGTTAACCAGTGTAACTGTATCTCATATTGGCCTCAAGGTGATTTTCTTTAAGTAAAGTCAAAATTCAAAATAAAGTCAACATTTTCTGATTTAGGATATATATATATATATATATATATATATATATATATATATATATATATTGCATTCGTCTCTGTTCCTTCTGTACATGCTCTGTACGTATGGTGCTCAATAAAAAAAAAAATTGACTGATTTACACAACAAATTATTTTTTCAATATAATAAATGAAAAAAATAGCTAAAATGAATAAGTCTTAACCAATTGTGTTCTAAAAGTATGACTGAGGAAATAAAGTTCTGTTTTTATTTTATTTTTTTAATAGAATATCCCTGCAGGGATAAATAAAGTCTTTAATCTTATTTTCAACGTTGCTTAATATAACTAATAAATCAAAGGGTGTCAAACTAATTTTAGTTCATGGGTCAAATTCAAACCGTCTGATCTCAAGTGAGCTGGACCATTAATATAGTAGAAAATAATCTATAGTCAGCCTGTTATCTGTAGCTTTGTTTTCTTTCTCAGCTGTAAGAAATGCTTTAACCAATTTAGTAGCTTAATTGCATATTATTACTCAGGCCAAAGGATTTAAAATGAAAATGCATTTTACAAAAAAAAATGGTTTATTGAAATTTATACAGAATATTTTACATTTGACACTGACGCTAACCCGATGGTAAACTCAGTAGAGCGCTACGGAAAAAAAATAAACACCTTATTTAAAATATAAATGTGCAAATCAGCAAAATATTTAACTAAATTAAATGGTATCTTATTCAGACGTGGCACACACTTGTAAATAAAAGCTGTTTATTTCTTGATCTCTTTCCATCTGGCGTTTCCTTTGCTTCCCCTAGTGGAAGAATTGCGTATTTCAATCATTTCTTTAAAGAACCAAAACTCGCTGCAGAAATGGACTAGACACTAGCATTTTTTTCTTTTTTCTTTTTCTTCAACATCCTTTGATTTTTTTTTTTTCTTTTCTCTTCACAACCGATTAAACCATCAAACCGTATCTGACAGATTTTTAAACGGTTCAGGAGCCTGAACGGTGCTTAAACTGGTGTTTCAAAAATAAGGGAGGGAAAAAACCACCAATTCTTTCCAGAAACATTTCAGTGGGATGAAGCAGCGTCACAAAAGGAATATCGTCTTGTCAACATTTTAAACTGAAACCTAACGAAATATTGCGATACATCGCCAAATCTATATTTCCCGTAATGTAAACAGAGAACTCTCAATTATTGGTGACGGGAAGGGAGGAGGGGATCTCGCCCACAGTTTTTTAGTTCAATTTTGTTTATATAACCCAATATCCCAAAACAGTCGTCAACAGGACTTCACATGGAAAATGTCCAAAAACAAAATATGAACAATAGCTGATTTCTGCTGCAGTACTGCCGCTCTGCAGAAACTACGCCGGTTAAAAGCTGCATGATTCTAATTTCAACACAAACTCTGGCAACGCTTTAAAAATGGATCAAAAGATGATCGGAGTAGGTCTATAATTATCAAAAGGATATTTATACCCAGCTCATTTTCTATCTGTTCATTTAAATGTTGTTAATTCCACCTGGATTCATCCTCCCTCCTTGTATTAAAATGCAACCGAATCCATCCATTGCAATTAACCCCCCCCGTGTTAGTATTCAGGATTGGTCTGATTTCAGAGTCGAGCTCGTTCGGCGTCAGTGCCGACTTTAATTCAGGCTCCAATTAAAGCCCGACTCTGCTTCTGTGCAGAGGATTGCATAACTGTCATTATGTAATGCAGTGCAGATGAAACGGAGCTGCTTTTTTCTTTTTTCTTTTTTAGATCTCTATCATTCTGTTCTGGAGGTGTCTTTGCACAAAGTTTTACTACGAGTCTGGATTTATTTTCTGTTCGCCGATCAAAAAGTCTGGGCTTCTCACAGAAAGTCTGCTCTCCGTTCGAGTTTTCCGCTCACGTTCGGCAGAGAAACCAGGACAGCGGCGGCCCTGTGCTCCATCCTCCCGGCTCCCTGGGGTCCGCTCCAGAGGAATGAGCTCCATTCATCCACAGAGACCTCTAGTGGCATTTCACCCGTCTCCTCCGTCTCTGATTTTAAGCATGCTCTCTGGACATGTTGTGGCAATTTGTCCCAAAAATTATACAGTACCAGCGGTGACAGACAATTGATCTTTTGTATGTTTTCCTGCCAATGCTCAGCAGTCCTTCCACCTGTCATGTGTCTGTCAGATTCAAATCTGCTCCAGTATTTATGAAGGGAGGAGAGCGTGAACACACTGGACGTGTGCTGCAAACAGGGCTGCGGTTTGTCAGCCTAACATGGACTAAACAATCACAGCTGATATTTTCTGATTCAGAAAACCTGTATTTCAGATTAGAACATTAGCATTGCAGACATTTCAGTTTAATGAGGGAGAGGTCCAAAAAGCTGCGCTTCTGCCTCATTAGTTTTGCTGAATCTGTTTGCCTTAAATGAACGTTTTTGACAGATTCTTGAGTTATGGAGCGGTACCGGAAAACAAAAAAAAAACATTTTCGACGTCCCTCAATCACAGGAGATTGAGAATATTATTTTCTCTGAGCTTCAACTCTGTTCTCCATGGAAACTGCTTTACGGGATGAAATGTGACCCCTCCCCCTTTCACCTCACCTCTTCGGGATGTGGAGAAAACCAACGTTTGGAATTTAAGCAGTGTTGAAACGTCCTCCGTAAAGACCCACTCGGATCATCTTTTGGAATTTCAAAGCGTTTAAAAACAACATCATCATCAAAGTCGATCCAAACAGCAGGAAAAATAGCGGCTGATTTGAAAAATGCAAGAAAAAAGGGGGTGGGGCTAGGTGAGGTGTAGTTTGGATCTGTGATTGACAGTGAGGTTAGTTTGAGATAACGTCGTCACTCTGTGGATTTTTCACCTCCACCTTCTTCTGAGGCAGCCGCTCACGATCCAGACTGAAGGAGACCCGTGTCTCAGTGGTAAAATGACGCTAGCATCATAGCTAATAAAGGCTAACGTTTTAAGCAAACGACCCTAAGTGGAATGTTCATTACAAATCGCATCACCAGGATGGAGTTCACTGGGTTCACTGCCAACCACTGTTGCCGAACTT
This sequence comes from Oryzias javanicus, assembly GCA_003999625.1. Lineage (NCBI taxonomy): Eukaryota > Metazoa > Chordata > Actinopteri > Beloniformes > Adrianichthyidae > Oryzias > Oryzias javanicus. The sequence continues at coordinate 18,512,953 of CM012459.1, forward strand.
CCAGGTCCAGGAATCCAGGAATTTCCAGGTTGGAAAGTTGCGCAAGCTAGTAGCTGATCTGTTTGCTCAGCGGTTAAACAGGACAAGTCAAAAAAAAAGAAAAAAAAAAAATTAAAAAGTTGATTTAGTGTTTGGTTACCCTTTAAAATAGGGATCCCTAAACTCTGGCCCGCGGGCCGGATCCGGCCAGCCTCCACATTTTGCCTGGCCCCCGACATCAGAGAGGCATGATTGTTTTGTTTTTTTTTCCTCTGTTCGGCTGCGCAACCAAGACCTGCATAGAACAGGACATTTTATTCTGACATTGACATTTTATTTTCACCCCCACACCCTCAAAAAAAAAAAAAAAAAAAAAAAAGAACACTAGGGGACCCCTATTTAGAAATAAATATCTCCATGCTAACCCTTAAAACTAGTGATAAAAGTATTATAGTAAAAGACTGACACAAAACATGTTGATGGATATTTCCTCGTTGTTTCAAACATGGATTAGCTAATATTAATGGTTAATATCTAAACCTTTTTTTTAGGTATTGAAAATAATTTCTTTCTCACGTGACAGCAAACGTTAGTCAGGTAATTATTATTTCACAAAACTGTTAAAATTATTTATTTTCTTTTTTTTTTTTTACATCAAATAGACTTTTGTATTTGTGAAAATGTTCAATAAGCAAGAATTATTTTAGAAGAAAAACAATAAAGTTAGAGATGATAAAGCTGGAAAAGTATTCTTTAAAATAAACTAAATATTTCACTTTTTTTTAATATATGATAGTATGTATGATTTTTGAAAAAATGACAATTTATTATCGTAAATTGTAATCAAAAATGATTTTCCTTATATAAGACTTTGCAGCAAGCAGTTTTTTTTTTAAAGCAACCTATGTGATCTCACATTAAGTTTTTTTTTTTTATTTAATTCTTATTCCAAACTTATAAAATATAATATATTTCAGAGGTTCTTAACCTTTTTGACCCTGGGGCCCAATTTTCCCGGTACAAAGTGATTCGAGGCCCATTCAAATATAAGCATGTTAATGTAAATTGATCCAGATCTTGTTTGATTTGTATTTGATAATTAAATAGTCATTTTATGGTTTATCAAAGTAAAATCTTGTGAGGAAAAATGATACAACGTGATCATCTCAGACATTTATTTTCATACTGAACAGGTAAAACACAGTGGTCAACCTCAACACAAATTAGAATTCCAAAAATATCTATAAGGCATTTTGATCAATTAAATTGTCTTGTAATAAAACAAGAACACTTCAAATAAGTTTCAAATTAAACAAACTGTAAATGACATTTAAATAAAATGCTAATTAAAAGATTATCTTATAACCTACTGATGAACTTGACAAATTATAAGTTTTAATTTAGTACTAGATATTTCTCTCCAAATCTGTGACAAATTAACAACAACAGTCACAACAGTCTGTTTAAAAAAAAAAAAAACTAAACATGAACTGAGGCAAAGAGCCCCGGAATAAAGAAAATATGATGAGGGGCCGATAGCTGCATACTATTGGCTCATGCCACAACGTAGAAGGGGCCGCTTCTATTTGGCGCCCATGTTAACCTATGGCGGCGTTCACACCAGGCGTGGAGCGGTGCGGTCCTCTGCGGAGGACTCGCACCGTGCAGCGGATCATTTCGGCGTCTGCTCTATTTTGAGCGCGAGCCGCGAGCGTTCCGCATCAATTCTGGCAGGAAGTTACATAAAGTTACAAGAGAAAATACGGTTTATTTTTAAAATAAAGTGTGTATTCACACGTAATTTTGGAAAACTGTGCGTCCAGAGCTAAACTTTGTTCCTAGTCGCTCAGACCCAGAGGGAAGAGGTTAAGGTTAGGATTCTGGTTCTGGTTCCTGTGGTCGACTGTCTCTGCAGCTCACAGCTCCACCAGGAGATGGTCAAATGTGGAGAACACATTTACACATTTAGGAGCGGGACAGTTAATGGAAATTCAACTTTAAGTTGAATTTTAAATACGTGCGTCCAACAAAAACATCCAGCCTTGGACACACTTAGAATATGTGCAACATTGCAGCAATGAGATCTTGGCTGCATGTATTACATGTGTTCAATATGAATTTCTATCATTTTCTATGCTGGTCGAGTGTAAATACGTGGGAATAACATCAGTCTTTTTAAAATATAACCAATTTTTTACAATAAAATGCCACGATTGACAAAAGTAATCATGTTATACAATAAACACGCCACGTGTCGAGCACGAGCACAGACACATACAGATCAACGTAGTGAGCAGACTCCACTGCGGGGTTCAGGAGTAAACAACAACAAAGAGGCAGAGAACAGAGACATGGGTAAAAGTTTTAGTTTATGAATGTACTCACGCACACACATGCGAGCGCGTGCGCACAGACACAAACAAAACAGACAGGGACGCGCGCACACAGTGAGCCGGCTCCGGAGCGGGTGGGCGGGGCTGGATTTTGGGTGTAAAACAGCAGCAGAGGAGTTCCTCTTAGCAGAAACACGCGGTAATATCTTTAGGTTGTATGATGGCAAAAACAACAAAATCTCTCGCTGAAGCCCCTGTGGACCGACGCGGGAAAATGCGCGTCTGGTCTGTAAACCACAGAGCGGGGGGAAGCCGCGCACAATCTGCTTCGTGGTGCTTTCGGGTCAGTGTGAACCCGGCGTGACACTTACTGCCACCAAGTGGTAGGAGGCTGCATTCAGGTCCCGCGGCCCTCGCGGCCCTCAGGTTTAGCACAGATTTTTTTTCGCGGCCCACTAGAGGGCGCTCGCGGACCGAGATTGGGCCGCGGCCCTATGGTTAAGAAACACTGATATATTTTAAAGAAAAGTCACAGGTCATTAATAATGCACATATTTGATAACTAATAACTTCAAAGTAAAGATTGAAAACATTAATAACTCCAAGCTGTAAACACCTTTCATTTTTATTTCTTGTCGTAATACTTCTTAAATAAATTCACAAATATGCAGCTCTGTTGAGTTTCAAAGGCATTTTTGAAAATATTTTCATTTTTAAAACCTCATTTTTATATTTAAGTAAAACCACTCACTTACAGTTGCTACATCATTCATTTATTTTTTATCTTCTGAAAGCAGAAACTTGTGGATTTGCTCCGTTAGGTTGGAAATGTCAGCGGCGTTTGCATAAAGCTGCAGAGCTTTCCTCCTCACCACAAACCTCCAAATCCTTTTACCTAGAAGGTCTCATCTGCACACGGAATGTCTTAAGTTTGACAAATGTTGTGTGTTGTTTGACATACATGTGGTTTAATCCTGTGATTTTTCACTTTTTATAAGAAGTGAGCGTGTAAACCAAAAAGCTGCAAACGTTTGTTTGCAGGAATCAATAAGATCTCACTTGTTTTTCTTCTGACATTTCTTTTAAATGTCAGAGAATATTGAAACCAGCCGGTCAGAGCAGCGCCGGCGTTTAAACCCGCCCGTGTGATTAGCTGCCCGATTGTTAAACGTCTGCAGCAGCAGGAAGGGCGACATTAACGTCCTTCAGACTAATTCAAACGTTGGAGCTGAAAATGGAACCAATTCTGTTTCATAGTTTTCATTAAAAGCTTTAGGGCTTCATGCTGACTTCAAATGTAGAAACTGAAGAGCTTGTAACAAAATGATTTTATCACTTTGATCATTTTAGCATTGAAGATCCTTTTTTTTCCAGCTGGACAGTTTTAGTCAATTCATTTCAACTGATATAAAACAAAAGCTTTACAAAGTCCAACTGTCAGATTTGGTTTTGTTGTAGCTTAAACTGATGTTTTTTTTTTTTTTTAATTGATAAAAATAACAGACCTTGCGTTGAGTGAGCACTCAGAGCTGTTAAGATGAACAGATTTTTTTAAAGCGGTACTTGGTTGCCTCCACTTCACTGATATACCAAAAACGTCAATCGACATCTTCATCTCATGAAGCTTTTCAACATTTTTTTTGCTTACCTCCATCTCTAATGTAATACTTCAGATATATCTCAGTAGCTGCATTTACATGTACAATATGTCTTTAATCTGATCAAATACTGAGCATGCTTATATTACTTTCACGATTCATTTAAGGGACTGCACATCATTTTCTAAATTTCTACGACCTGCGCTGAACTTTAATCTTGGTCGCACAGACCAGGAAGAAGGGTAACACCGTGGTCACGCTGCACAGTCTAGCTCCGATGCAGCTATAAGAGTCTTCCTGTAGCTTGAAAAGTGCAAGAGGCTCTCCCACTGTATCCTCTCCGGCGCTCCAAATCTGTTTTGTTGGCTTTAAATTTTGGCCAAAAGCCGGAGCACTTTTTTGTGAAGTTGGGGCAAATAAAATGACTTAAACCGGAAATCATGCGAGTGAGTGTAAAGTGTATCTGATGCATTTTTCAAAATAAAACGTATTTTTCACTGTACTATGTCAAATATGTATATTTAAGCCTATATAAGACAAAGAATTAAGACAGGTTTGGTGCTTACCCATTGTATGAAGACAAGTCACGCAGGAAAAAGGGTTGTAAATATAAGAAAGTCAAACGCCCAATTTAAATGGGAACGTGACGGATGTCATGATTATTAAACATTAGCTTAGGGCCAAGTTTGGTTGAAATACCCACCAAAACCAGGTCATGTGACCCCGTGTTAGATTTGTAGGGGGTCAAATCAGGATCATCTTACGATGATCGAAACAAAAGATTGAAAACTTGAAAAATAGACATTAAAACTGTAAAAAAAATTTGAAAAACAAGACATTCTTATTTGGAAAAAAAGGAAAATTTGAAAAAAAATGGTTTGAAAATTAGGGGAAAAAAACTGAAAACTTGAAATGAATCTTAAAAATTTGAATAAAAAAATGAAAGTTTAAAAAAAAAGTAAAATTAGGCTCAGCTTGGCTGCGAAAACTCAAAATCAGAATTAAAGCTAAACTGAGGACTGAAAGAAAAGATCAAAAAAAGCGCACAAAAACAGTTAAAAATTCAAATGAACAGCTTTTGCTAATGGATCCATTATTTTTCAATTTGTAATATTTTTATATTTTTTTTATTCAAGTTTTCAGTATTTTTTTTTTTAATTTTCAAGATTTATTTCAAGTGTCATCTATATATTTATTTAAAAAAAATCAAATTTTCCTTTTCAGATTTTCAAGATTGATTGTCAGGTTTTTTTTTCTTTTTTCAAATTTTCAAATCTTTTTTTCTCAAATATTTTTTTATTTAGAAGGTGTTGTTTTCAAATTTGTATTTATTTTTTTCAGTTACAATGTCTGCTGTTAAAGTCAATCTGTTTTTTCGTTCACTTTAAGCTGATCCTCATAGATTTGTTGCTACTTTTTTATTGCGGTTGTCATGATCTTGGTAGGATATTACTTCAAAAAACACTAGTTTCCAAAAACAGATAAGAAGCTGGGACAAAAAAAAGAATGAAAGTGTTTTAAAATAGATCAGGTTAGATAAGACCTTGTCTTCGATTTTTTTTTTTTTGTTGGTTTTTTTTTTGTTGGTTTTTTTGTTTTGCTAACCAGGCAAATTTATAACTTTTTTTTTTTTTTTGTCATTGCGGTTGGCATAATTTTGGTAGTCACAAACCTTTCTTTCCAAAAACAGATAACTGAGACAAAAGAAAAGATAATTTAAGTTGTTTGAAAATGATCAATAAGCCATTAGAGGGCTGAAGATTTAACCGCCAGTCAAAGACTTCATTAAGCTCCATTAATCCATTCATTTCTGATGAGGTTAGCGCTTTCATCACAGCAGCAGTTGCTAGCAGTAGGAAACAACACATGCTCTTTATATTACCGTAACTCTTTGACCATTTGCTCAATCATTGTAATTTTAACAGATTCTAAATGCGGAGAAAAGCAGCTTTAGCTGATATGCAGCACTTATTAGCTCAAATTAGCTGCTTTTCTCAATTTTCGGAATCCACACTTCAAATGCACAAACAGTCGAAGATTTACAGCAATTCAAGAAGCGCTAACACTCGTGCTACAATTCCGATGTTAACGGATACAACAATTTTTAATTCTAGTTCAGTTGAGTCTTACCAAGTGAAGCTGCAAACTAAGTAAACGCAAATAATTTGGCAACGTACGTTGTGATGTGTTTTTCTAATCTGCCCCTAGTGGTTTGTTGTTGAACTACACCTGGATTCAGCAGAAATTAAATAAAATAAATAAAGTGGATGATTTAAAAATAAACCATTTTTGTCAAATTCTCAGCAATTGTGTGACAACTAGCCTTGACGTCTATGACAAATAGGAACTGTGGGTAAAAAAGTATATATATATTTTCTGCCCTTCACTTGGATTGCGGCTCAATTTTCTCCACCAGTTTACCAGATCTTCTTATCTTGTTCTAAAAACGTAAAAAATTATTTCGTGATATTAAAAAAGTCATGAGAGCTTCATAAACTTACTTAAACCCAAGAAAGGAAACATTGATTTTTTATAGTTCAGTATTTCCAGAATTTTGTACAAGAACTCCTATAGTGACTTTTTATATCAATAAATGTGTTTTTCTCTTACAAAAACTATGCATTTATATGTTAAGAGTGCACGACGAACAGAAATGTTTTGCAGCATCAACGGCTACTTAAAAAAAAAATAGAACCAATTTGTCCCCCAAACTTCATTTTTTTGGCCTGTGGTCCAAAGCTCAGTAGCAGCAGAAGGCTGGTGTGGAGTGAAACGACCCTCATGGCATACTGATTATCCTTTTGATTTGCTTCACATAATCAGACATTCTGCTCAGAGGTATCAACGTGTCCACAGCGGCACTCAAGGTTGGAGCAAAGGTGGACACCTCTGCAAGGTTTCTAAAACCCACAGAACTTATGAAAAAACATTTCATTTTCTCTCTGCATCCTTCTCCTCATCTGCACCCTCTGAGTTTTTCTCTGCTTTTGGTCTGTTTTCATCCTTGGATTTGGTTGTATTGGCTGTAAGAATGCTCATTTGTTTCACCTCTTGATCTGGTTTGGTTTGTTTTTAGCTAAACTAATCCTGAAATGGACCACAGTTTCTGGAATCATCATGCGTACTCTAAGCGATACTCGCCTTGTGAGGGATATTAACGAGTTGGGGGGAAAAAACTATAGCAGGAAACCGGCTAATCCTCTGATCTTGAACCTTGACCACATCCACCTGTGCGGCGGTTGAGCCGTATGAGTGCTGTGGGTCGTTTAGGGTCGTAGAGAAGAAGGGCTGCATCTTAATTGGAGTGCAAGTGTGTCTTGTAGTTCCCTTGACTATCGTACGACCACCTGTAGGGATATCATTAAAATTGGACGTACAATTGTTGAGTATGTGGTAAGAGTATCATGAAGTGTCCGTAAGGCTAATGGAAGTTTCAAACATTTTTGACGTATATGTAATGCTGTCGTACGGTGCCCTTAGGCCACACTCTAGTAGTACCTGTCTGAGGGCACAGACACTAATCAGGGGTTCCTAACCTGGTACCAGTTCTGCGTCCCAAAAGTTGGGGACCCTTGATTTTTTGGAACTCCCGGCAACTTCAAATACGACATTTTATGGACGCCTAAAGCATCAAAAATCAATGTAGAGGGGACGTGAACAATATGCACATATATGACGAGTTGGGAGTGAGAATGTGCATTAGGTCTGCCACGATTAGTCGACTAATCAACCATTAAAAGAGCCGACCACTAATTTAATAGTCAATTAGTTGTTGCTTTATATTATATGGAGTCAGAGTGTCGTAAGTTATGGCATTCTACTAGCTTTGTGTTTTGCAGTTTGCTAAGCTAGTTGTTTTGGCTTACTTAGGCTTTTTTTCATGTTTTTAGGCTAATATTTTAACTAATATTTTATCTGGCTATCAGTTTTAGCATTTTTAGCTATCAATTTCAGCATCTTCAGCTATATCAGCGCTAGCATCTTCAGCGGACAAATTCAGCTTACAGCATTCACACTAGAATTATCGCAGGTAATGCTATATATCTAGTTTTTAATTAGTGTAAATCTAATGATGTTTGCTTTACATTCAGTTTGCGCAATTAGTCGACTAATCTGAAAAAAATAATCTGTGATTAGTCGACTATTAAAATAATTGTTTGTGGCAGAACTCATGTTCAGGTGTATCAGTTACTTTACCCTTAATTATCCTCACTTACGTGCTGTTATGAACTGTTGTGTTCACCAATACCACAAAATGTACATAAACATTTTTACTCTATTTGCCTATTAAGTGGTGTACAACCTTGATGTGGGATACCCGGATGCCCCAACAGATTTGCCTAATTTTTTGTCTGCAGACAGCCTGTATCCACCTGTAGGAGCAGTTCTGACTATGACATTAACATAGTCAATACCTGTACCTTCTCAGAACAGTACTTCTGCATTGGCTTTTCTATTGGACATCTTACTACTTTATCTGGAGTCCTCCTCCTTCCGTTCCAGGTTTATTTCACTCTCTGACATGCGCCACACTTGCTTCCTTCTTTCCCTTTGCTTCACTTTTGCTCTTTGGTTCCCCCCAGAAGAAAACCGACACTCTCAATTTTGGGAGGACCAGAGTTCATATGTGCTCGGCACCAGATGATCTTTCACTTTTTACCAAAAGTGGACTATCCGAAGCAACAATTCGTGGAGTGAATCAAACCTGCCAGTGGGAACGAATTCTTAAATTCAACTAAAAGTGCATCTTTCACCAGGGGCTAACATGAACAAATGAGCATGAAGAGACTCTGAAGCTCATAAATAGATGTTTGATAGCAGCTGACTGAGGTCATTCAAGCCTCAACACTAAACCAACAATATTCATACTACAGCACACTAAACAAAGATGTTCCCTCAACACCTCTTTTTTTTCTAGAAACAATCCTTTTTTAGTGCAGTAAATTCTCACGACAATAATTTTCTTTGGCAGGAATTCTATTCTATTTCACCAACGTGTCTAAATCTAAAAAACGCAAGAATGTCAAAAAGATCCTCTTAAGAAACATGTTTACTCCAAACCTTTTATCTCTGTCTTTAGCTGCCGTGAATTTGCTAATAAAAGAAGCAAATTGGATTATTTGATAGTTTGCAGTTGCTCATTAGGCGTGCTAAATGGATAAATATAGAATCAGATTGTATCATTGCTCTTTAGCTGCCTGTCTCTGATGGATTCAGAATATGATTATTGCAAACGAGGAAGAGGTTCTGCTGAGGTGTTAACACAGTTCAACAGTGGAGGAAGATGGATAAACAGAATCAGTAAAAGATTCTAAATTGATGTGTAAATTATTCAAACGGTTAAAAAAATTCTATGTTACATAACTTATAGACTGAGGTATTAAAATAGGAGAACATAGCAATAAAATCAACATTTCAGTGTTGAAACACTGAAATCATGGGCATTAAGTTATTTGAGTGTTTGTGGCAACTTTCGGGCTTCGTTTTTATAAGATTTGGACAATTAAATACAAGAACGAGTTTCTTAATGATAGTTTCATATTGTAAGAGTTTCTTTAATCAAACCTATTTTTTAGGTGAATATATATATATAATATGAATATTCATATTTAGCAGCATTTTATCTTTTTATTATTATTATTGTTTATTTATGCACATATGAAGGTTTTTTTCTAGCTAATTTGGAGTTAGGTTGGTATTTTAGTAACATGCTAGTTTTTTTTTTTGGCTAATTTAGCATCCATTGTTTTCTATTCAAAGTTAAGCTAGTATTTTGGCAACATGCTAGCTGTTTTGGTTTATTTGGCACGTGCAGAGTTTTTTTTGTTGGTGCTAATTCTGAGCAAAGCATGTTAGCTTTTTTGGCTAATTATGCAGATACTAAGGTTTTTTGAGCTAATTTGGAGTTAGGCTAGGATTTTATCTATCTATTTAGCTTTTATGGATAATTTTGAATCTACTGAGATTTTAAAGGGTCATTCTGAGTTAAGCTAGTGTTTTTGCAATGTGATTTTTTTTTTTCACATTTACTGAGGTTTTTGGTGCTAATTCTGAGACACGTTAATATTTTAGCAGCATGCTAGCTTTTTTGGCAGCATGCTAGCTGTTTTGCCTTATTATCTCCAATGTGGTTTTTTGGGCTAATTCTGACTTAAACAAATATTTTGGCAGCGTGCTAGCTTCTTGGGGCTATTTTAGCACCTACTAAGATCATTTTAGCTCATTCGGAGTTCGGCTACTATTTTAGCAACATGCTAATTTTTTAAAGCTATTTTGGCATCAACTTGTGTTTTGGGACTAATTCTGAGTCAAGCTAATATTTTAGCAATGTGTTAGCTTTTTGGATAATTTGGCATCTGCTGCTGGTTTTGGTGCTAATTCTGATTTAAGTCAGCATTTTAGCAACATGCTAGCTTTTTTGGCTAATTTAAGCCTTTTAGCAAATTTCCAATAATTTTTCCTGAACTTTATGCAAATTAGTTAAGCCATGTATTTACTATTGGTCTTCAGGTAGTCTATAAATCCATAAGCAACTTCAGCATAATACCAATAGCTTTAGCCTTTTTAGCAAATGTCTTAAGCAATTACAGTTAATATCTTTAGCATCTTCAGCTAAGAGCTTCAGCATCTTCAATAACCACATTCAGCAAAAAGCATTATCGTAGATAATACAACTTTTCTAGTTTAATAATAGTTTTATTAAACTTTTTGAGGTTAAAAAATGTTTAATTCTGGTTGCAATGTTGTTTTCTTCAGGGATTTTCTGCTTACAGTTTTGTATCATCCGAGGAAAAGAAAACAGCAATTTTTTTATATATATGAAAGCAGGTCTTTTTGTTTTATGAAGTCATCAGTTTTGTGGAAAATGACTTTAAACCATGAACAAGGGAAACAAATTAAAATAGAGACTGTGGAGCGCTTACAAGTATTCCAGACATAATTACACAAATAATCCCCCCTCCCTTTTTTTTCACTGTCTCCAGCATATTTTTTAACACATTCAGATTTGTTTTCTTAAGTATTTAAACTGCTGTATGAGAAATAATAAAAACAGCAGTCAGAATAGCTTAAAGAGGAGCTTTTACATTGTTTTGCATTTGTTCTACCTCACAAACAAGAGCATAGAAACTCCGAGTCCACCTTCAAAAACTGGCTGCTATAAACCAATATGTTAATTTTTGTGTTTTACCGACAAAATAAATTACATTAAAAAGAGATATCGTTTGTATAAATTGAAAATGATTAAAACAGCTGATGTAGAATACTAATAATTCAATGTTGCATAATTACTTTTAAAATTGCCTTTTATTTCAGGAAAATGAAAAAAAATAGCCATGCAAAGTACGTTTATGTTTTTGCTTGTACGCTTTCTAAACCCGAGCTCAGTCTCTTTGTTTTTGCTTTCTCCAGCGTCAGCAGGAGCATCAGTGTCATTCATCAGATATCACCTGCTGAATAACACTTCAAATGTGTGCTGCTGAGAACAGTGTGTTTGTGTGTGAGGATGGAACTGCGTCTGAACAGAAAAAGAATCAAAAGAGACATTCATGACACCTGAGTAAAGCTGTAAAGGCAGCAACAAGAAGAAGAAGAGGAGGAAGGAAAGAAGATGTTTAAAAAACAAAATGGGGATAAAGGAAAAAGAGAAGCGACCTGTTTAACCCTTTAACACCGGGACTGTAGCTCCGGTGTTGACATTTTAAAATAGGATGGCAGCAGAGGGATGCAACATTGTAAAACAACCAAGTCTAAATAGCAAACTGGAATTGGCGGGGCCTGTCTACACACACTCAGTAGTTACACACGTTCCTGTTGGCCAAAACAGTCTCCACATTTAAACTTTTTAAAATTTACACAATACAACTGCAGCTCATAATCACTTAATCATACAAACCAATACAAATAAATCCTTTCATTCTGTCACGCATACTATTAGTGCGAAGGTGAGCTGACACCTGTGCTCAGGTGAGTGTTTATGATGTGCAAAGGGGGAGAGCGCCCAGCCATCCCCACGCCCCGACCCGCGCCAGGGCGGCAAAAGCAGTCCGGACCTTCCAACACCCGCCATGGAGACGCGGAGAGAATCCGCCCGCCAGGCAATCCCGACAAACACCCAGACCAAGGCACGCAGGACCGCCGTAGAGGCTCCCCACAACCGAGAGAGGGAAGGCACAGGAGCACAGAGGGTGCAGGCCCCAGCCCAGCCTGAAGAGCAGCCCCCCCACTGCGCCAGGAGGGCCAACGCGAGGCCCCACCCCCGGAGAGCCCCCAACCTCAGACGAGCAGCCCACCACCACACAGCAGTGTGTGTATCCGGGGGTGGGGCCCCCTGGTGCGGCAGGACGCTATTCTTCTGCTTAGCTGTAGTTCACAGTCTCTGTGCTCCTGTCTCCTTGCTCTCTGGTGTTGGGGGCCCCTGAGGCGGTCCTGCTGGCCGTTGTCCTATATACTGTGGTCTCTTACTGTTCTCCTTTTGTTGTCTTACTTTTCTGCATATTTTTTTTCACGCAACTTCCCACATTTGCAGACATACAGGATGCGTTCATTTTTACAAATTGACCTTAAATCTTTGATCGCAAGCTGACTTATTTTTCTGAGAAGTCAATATATTGTGTTGTGGGGACTTTTTTGCAGCCTTAAAACATCTAGAATTATTATTAAAGAAAATAATCAAGTTGTGAATTTCATCTAAAGCCTGGTGTTTCAGAACGTGACTTCCATGGTAAACAAGGAACCTCTGTTTTCATAGAGATGCCATGTAACAAGTTAAAACAACACCTAATATGTAATTGTTATTGTTCATTATTCAGATATAATCAATCAAACTGTGAATTCCTTCACATGACGCCTTTTTCTTTCTTAATTTTGTGGTTCATCCGTTTCTGGTTTTTCCTGTCGCTCTGGAAATGTTTCTCCAGCCACAGGGACAGAGCAGCAAAGTGTGAGCGAGAAAAATGGAAACTGACAGAAAATGTGAAAGGAGATGAGAAAGTGAGTGAGTGAGCTGGAGGATGAGCATATAAAACAGGAGAGAGGGTTATCGCATCTGACTGACAGGTCCATTTAAGACGCGTTACTCAGAAGCCTGATGGAAGATGGAGGGAATGAAGGAAGTGGGATTAGGTCTTGCATCAAAAGATGTTGACGTCTGAAGTGAAACTCTGAAATATTAACATGCTGTCCTGTATTGTGCTCTGATCGCACTCATTTAGTTACAATACCTGTTGCTCTCTCCATTCATCTCTTCTGTTGCTTCACCAACCTGATTTCTTCCTCACTGTCCACACTAGGAAGCAGAAAGGAGCAAAGGCTCCTCCAAATGTCAAGTACTTTGTGCTGGTTGTTTCTGAGGGATGCCTGTGGAGCCTTGTCTCAGCTCAGTAAGGCCTTGGCACCGGGCTTGGCGAGCCTCTTGACAACCGAATTCGCTGCTCTCTAACCCTGTCCGACTCCCACTGTTGTTTGCCTTGCCAGCGATGCACAAGCAGGAAACTTTCTGTAGGCACGGAGTGCAAACGAGGCAGACCCGGAGGTTCACGCCATAAATGAAAGATAAAGGAAGTGGCAGTGATGTATGTGCAGGTAGAAGGGTCTGCTGGAGTTTGAGAGCTCTGGGTTTGACAGCTACATCTGTGCGCTGTGAGTAAATGTTGAAGTTGAACTGAAAAATCTGTCTTTTCTGCAAGTGTTTGTCAGGAAGTGACTCCAACTAAAACGAGAAAGCAGCACGTAAAAAGATGCTGAGATATAAGAATTATAACACAAAAATAGGAATTACATTGAATGGCCGAATCTGAATTCTTCTCCTACCTCTACGGCAGGGGTGGGCAATTGTTTTGCCTCGTGGGCCGGAAAGGGTTCTAAAATTTGGCATAAGGGCCGGACAAGGAGCAGATGGAAGGAGAGATTGGGTAATCAACCTCATAAACTAAAAAAATAATATGGAATTTAGAGAAAAACATGCTTTAATTTGGATTCAAATTCACATATATTAATTTAAAAACAGAAAATTTGGGAGTTTTAATTTCTAAATTTTGATTTTTGTTCTCTTTTGGGTTATCCAATGGGTTGATGTTCTTCAGAGGAAAATACGAACTCAAAGAAATGCTGCATTTATGTGGTGTAGGAATAATCCGAAAGATCACCATCTGACTCAGAAAGGAACACACACGAACGTCAGAGAAACAACACCATTCATGGGAAGAAACCAGAAATACAATGAAAATAAAACAATAATTAGGATTTTTGATCCAATGTATTTTAATTTGGAGGGCCACATTAAGTAGCTTAAGGGGCCGCATGTGGCCCCCGGGCCGTAGTTTGCCCACCCCTGCTCTACGGCATCTCCTTGTCACTAGGGCTGGGACTCTCTGGGTACCTTCCAATGCGATACGCGATACAAGGGTCACGATCGAGCCCATCGAGAATCGATTGCAGAACTAAATATCACGATATATCGCAATATTGATATTTTGGCATACCCCTACTTGTCACTATGTTAGCCCTCCAAATGGGGAGTTATAGAAAAAATAGCGTTTTCTAATTTGGACGTCACTCCCACTTGATGACGTCATCAATAGTCACCGATCAGCTACGTTAGCGCCCATATCCACGTAGCAAAAAGCGCTTGTAATAAATGCCAAAATAGTTTAGAAATAGTTTTATAACTTTCAACTTTACCACACTGCGACTCCATATAATATAATATATAAGTAACGACTAAATTACTCGTTGACTATTTTAATAGTCAATTAGTCGATTAATCGTGGCAGCCCTAAATAAACATCCAATACGGAGGGAAAAAACATACTTTAGCACTCATTGGACTTTTTTAGCCTCTTAATTGGTATGTTTTTTGTTTTGCTGAAGTGCATGTATCTCTGTGAGGAAAACATTAGTATAGGTTTACTTATAAAACACATTCAGATTTGACCTGAAGACTTGCCCTGAACATGACAGCAGGTTTATGGGGCAACAGTTTCAAAAACGTGGCTCATTTGATCATCTCTGCTGGGAGGAAGTGAACAGAGAGGCTTTCAGCTTTGATGCTGTTAAGCTTCGCTTGAGTGGCAAATAAGCGTCTAGAGGAGAGCATTGTGATGTTCTCTTGGCTTTCATCCATTTTAACCTCACAATGGAAACGCATCTGATCGCTCACTGACTGATTGGTGCTTCAAACCCAACATGTTTGCGTCATTTTTGTTAGAAGTTTTGAAAAATGGGGATGCGTGCACGAATTCGTTCCACAAAAGTACACAAAGGATCAAGAAAACTTTTTTTTGTTTTTTTAATGAAAACAAGAATTGTTTGATTAAATATTAAGTTTAGCGGTCTAGAAATCTCTAGACTCAAGACAAACCTTCAGAGAATGTCGATAGTTCAATTAATTTTTGCTCTTTTCGTCAAAGTGGTGCAGCTTTACACTGAACTTACCATACAGTTGCAAGAAAAAGTATGTGAACCCTTTGAGTTTACTTGGATTTTGTCATTGAATTTGTCATTAAAAAAAACAGATAAACACTCTCTTCTTAAACAAAATAACTCAAAAACTGTAAGTTTTCATGTTTTATTGAACAGAACATGTTAGTATTTAAACTGTTAGATGGAAAAATATGTGAACCCTTAGCCAAATGACTTTTACGATAGCTAATTGAAGCTAGGAATAAACCATCTTGGAATCCAAATAATATGAAGAGACACCAAGGGTTCACATATTTTTTTCCACCCGACACTTTGAATGTTTATTGATTTTTTTTCAATGACAACACAAAAATTAGCATTTTTTTTTGTGATGCTTTAGTTTAAGAAAACAAATTCAAATCAAAGTAATTCCAACTGTAGATGTGCTGTTGCTTGCACCTGTGCATGCAATATTTTCTTTAAACCTTCAGTATTTTTGTAGATATTTGAAAACTTTGGATGCAGTCCCACTATGCAGCAGTTGTTGGACAGTTTTGGAACATCTGAAACTCCCACATTGCATTTTCCAGAAAAGCAGCATGTCTGATGCACTTAACTGAATGTACCCCGTGGTTTTTCTTCTCAAAACCCAGAAGAAACCTTTGCGTCTTTCTTCCTCCCCGTTTGCTTTGCTCGATCCTCTTTATGTGAACTGAAGTGGGTTCGTTTGTCAGCCGTCTCCTTTTCCACAGACTAAAGTGTTCCATCCTGAAACCAAATCGTGACCCGGCCTTGTGTCTTCTCGTCTCCACTCTTTGAAAATTTAATTCATGCAGAATTTTTTTGTTGGTTTTCTAAGAGTATTTTTGAAACTCTTTCATGGATAATTTACACCCTCCTCTCTTTACATTTTTCTTCTTTTTTTATCTTTCTCTGTCATCAGAACCCTTGTAGTGCTTTTTCGTGTATGCCAATTGTTTCTGCGTACTTTCTATTCTAAAAAGGATAGATTCAAATTTATCTATAGAAATGGACCAAATGAGTGTGACATCAACCATATAAAATGCTTTACTTGTGGCTCCAATCAAATTAAGTTAATTTTGTTACAATTTTTTCAAGATACAGACGCCACCATGTTGGAGCCAGACAACTTTCATCAATCAAAACACTTGAAAGCAGGCTAATCCAAATGAAATCTGTCAATTGTTTGGAACGTTGGACACAGAGGCCAGCAGTGACCACCTACTTTCATAGAGGAATCTAATTGGCCAGGTTGAATAACTTGCACAACAGAAAAAAAAAAAGATTAGTAAGAACATGTTGAAAGAAGGTAGAGGAGTAAGAATGGTTATTCTGACAAATATAATGAGTGACTAACAGCTGTTTGGATGGGGGAGGGGTCACTAAGGAAACCGTTGCGGCCAGTTTAAGGCAGTGGAGCCGCCATCAGTGCGTATTGGGGTGAACGAGACTGTGACTGTAAAGCACTTTGGCCCTCCCCCAAAGTTAAGTCATTCACCATTTTTTATTTCATATTTAAATATATATATTGTGTTTGAACAGTTTTTGTTTATTTCAACCCTAACCCGTTACCTACCGATACCAAACGTGGACACGAACCTGGTACTGGACATGGATCAATACTGGACGCAGTTCTGTTTTTGGACCAATACCAGGTTAAGGTTAGGTTTGAGGTGCCTTCACACCGGACGCGATCCAGGCGATGGAGGCATCAAGTATTAATGTTAAGTCAATGTAAAGACACAGGGTTGCGGGAGACTGTCCCGGTCACTGTTGGGCAAAGGCGGGATTCACACCAATCTGTTAGAGTGCTTGCCGGGGTCTCTGTTGAACTCTCCAGAACAAATAAACCCAAGCTACTCGCTCAACATCATCCATGTTATCCATGATATGGCAACAGATGAATTCCACAACAATTTTGGCTTTTGCCCCGCGGCCAGGTGTTGAGCAGCGAATTTGGTGCGTGACATAAAAAGGGCAGCAGACATGAATTTGACGTGTCGGCCGCGTCTGGTGTGAATGGAGCATTAGGTATTAGGTTACTAGTACTGGGTGTGTCCCGAGGACCTGTCCGTGTCCGGACAAAACGCCTAGACCCCTGATTTTATGGGAACAGCCAGCACATCAAGAAACGACAAGTACGGGACACCCAACTCAGTTAAGAACCAAGAGGTCCTTAACCATCTGTCAATATGTGGCAATTTGGAATGTATTGTTTATTGGGGATCTGTTGGTCAGACTTGACTCAAAAGTGCATTTTACAGAGAGGCTGAATAGATGTGATTGAGTTTTTTTTGGTTTTCATTTAGTATTGTTCGTTAGAATTGTAGAAATTAATAAATACCTATAATAACTCTTTATCTATAAAAACACTGGGAGTTAATGAGAGGAGTATTCAAAAATGTCCCAGAAAAAGCTGATGTTTGAGTTATTGATCAGCTCTTGTACTCAACTGCTCTGTGTCGTATTTTATGCCAGCAGGAAGTAACTAACACCAAACAGCCAATGACAGCTCAATATTGACCCTAATCCCGTCATGTAGTGCCATCGATTCCCATGTTCATCGACCATGTAATAATGACATAATTCAGGCTGTGGTATTTGCCGTGTCATCCTAGAACCAGCCTCAGATTGAAATCTTTTTTCAGGTCATCAGTGGACATTGTCTCTTGCTGCCTCTCAAATTTGAATATAAATTCACCAACCCAACAACCGTACTTAATATTGATTCCTTCAGGTCTGCATAGACTTTTTAGCATAAAGACTGCATGAGAAAGTCTCTAGAGAAAAAGATATCCATAACTACTGATCAGCTTCTCTGATCACCAAAATGGAGAGTTCATGTGTTTCCTTCCGGGGCCTTTTACTTTTCTGACCAGCAGTTATGAGACTGCAGCAGCGACACAGTCTGGTTATATCATGCTGAAGCCGGGGGGGTGAATGAGTAACCCGGGAGGTGAATAATTCAGGTGATGAAATGTAGACCTTCAGCTCTGAGACCAGTCCAAGGCTGGCATTCATTTAGACCTGTCAGGCTCCATTCAGCCATGCCACGCTCTTACAAGCAGATCTCCTACTCTTTTTGCTTCCTTCTCTTTTTTTTCTGGACTATAAGCTCATTATTTTTTTTTTCTCGTTTTCACCTTCTGATCCTTTGGCTTTACCCCCTGTGCCCAGTTCAAGAAGGCGTGACATTCAAAAAGCTGAATGTTCTCAAAGGTTTTCACTGAGGGTTGCTGCTCCTTTTGCTTTGTATTCATCTATGAAGAGCTGGTAATATGTCAGCGTGACAGGGAAATGGCCTTACAATCAAAACCTAATAAACGTCATTAATTGTTGATGCACCTAAGAGAAAGATTTCAGTCCCTTCCACGATTTCTAAGTTTGAGAACTTGCAAAATCACAGGGTGTTCAAATACTTATTTTGTGTCCCGGGAACCAGTTAAAAACTCTGCTTTGGTAGTGACACATTGATGATGTGGGGGACTCTCCTGTCTGATTTTCAATAAACGAATTTCACTTAACGCTTAAAGTTAGATTAGTTATGACAAATATTTTCTTCATTTGTACATGCACATGACTAAAATGTTAAGAGAAAAACTAACCCTGGAAGGTCTCTCTAGAAGAGGGGACTTTCCTCTGGTGTAGGGTTGGGTGGTCACCTTTTCCTCCTGTCTAAGAAAGCTTACCTCTTCTCGAACTAGGCAAGGAAGGTGGTCTGGTGAGATACCTCACTCATGTTTCGGAGCACCAGGGTTCATTTCTAAACCCAACGTTCTCTTTCAACATTCTTTTTGGTATCCCACTATGGGATATAAAGGCTCCCGTTTTGATAGACAAGCTTACTCAAAGACTAAGAAGCCTTCGTGGAAGAAGTGTAGAAGTCAAACCTAATACTGCAAGAGGAGTAGTCTTTGCAGTCACATCCAGTTTATAGAATCTGGTGAAAGTATGGGGGATTTTGTGTAATTGACTCTGAGAGTTTAGCGTAAAAATTCCAATGTGTCTCAATGTATGTTGTTGCACAAAAAGGCAAATAAAAAACCTTATAGCTTTTTTGATCGCTTAGACTTGGAATGTTGTTTCAGAACCATATCAACTCCCAACTTTTGGCCACTACCAGTCCTAGACATGATACAAGTCCTCTTCCTGGAGCAGTCAACTTCTGATTGGAAGATTCCATCTTTTTCGAAGGGTCCTTGAGCAAGACTCTAAACCCCACATTGGTGGGTATAGGTTGGTGCCATTGTTGGGCAGCATAACCTCTATCAGTGTCCATTGGTGAATGGGGCCGTGGTAGTAAAGCGCTTTGGACTTTCAAAGAAGGTAGAAGAGTACTATACAAGTACAAAGCCAGTTACCGTTTTCTTAACTACCGGAACTCTTCAACTGCGCAATTAACGTATTTCTAGCAGAAAATGGAAAAAAATCACCCTTGCACTGATATGAAACACTGTACAGTGTTGAAGACTTAACAAAATCAACATAATTCATCCTGTCTTGGAAAAAAACTGCTTTGTGCTGTAATCCAACACTAATGTTTTGCAACTCTTTACATCTCTGCATCAAAATTGGCCGATTCACGGGTGAACAAGATGTTACAATATGTCAAAGAGTGTGTTAGGTGTCACTGGTGACATCTCCAATGTTGAAGGGTTGAGTATGAAAAGTGAGTAGAAATGATAGACTCACTGGAAGAAAATAGTCTTCAGAGTTCTTGGATCTCCCAAACATACACTTAACTTAACATAGGTAAAACCACATCCAACACCTATAGAAACAAAGACCATAGGACAAGGCTAACCTATGAAAAAGTAAGTGGTTAATAAGCTCCAGCTGATGCTATTTTGTTCTAAACCTTTTTGTACCCATGTTGACATTATCCAAAGGTCAGGTGGAAAGACACTAAAGAAAAGCAACAAATTAACATTCATGCCGAATAGATGTCCTGTTGAACCAGGGAAGTTGATCTCTAATGCAAGTGCAATAACTGAAATAATTGACCCAAATTAAAAGACTTGTTTTAAAAATTTTTTTAAAAACATAGTTTTTATAACTATAGTTGTATAATTTTGGATTGTTTATGAAAAGCTATATTATAAGGTTATTTCAGAAAGTAATCAGTCTTCTCATTTCCAAACCCGTCTGTCTGGTTTTTTGATGCTGCTGCCTCGTCCAGTAAATCTCATTGGTACCCGTTTGCATCTGCGTGTTTTTCCATCCGCCGGCCCTTCATCTCCTGCAGGGTTCATGAGCAGCTCAGATTGATCTACGGCTCTCGCTGTGTGGTCAGCCCCATAGGAAATGTTTGTGTAATGGCTTCTATATGAGCGCTGTCAGAGCAGATGAGGATCCAACGCTCTTGGCAGCCGGCGTGAACTGTGTCGACAAGCCCCAGCAGGGAATGACGAGCCCCCGTTTAACCCCTGCAGCTTTGTCTTCCTCTATTGGGCGATTTCATTAATTCAGTATGACTTGTGTGTTTTTCTTGTGATGAGTCACGAGCGATAAGTGAGAAAAGCTTTGCGATTCAAGTATGGATGCTGTAAGCGCTGTGTTTGTATCTAATGAATGATTCAGCTTCTCTGAAGTCGCTTTCTTTTCCTCTGTCATCCATTCCTCGTTCCTTCTCCATGTTTACATCTCTGTTCCTTTGACACTCGCTTCTTGACACGCTGAATCACTCTTGCTCTGGAAGACTAGAAGTAAAATGTAAACATACCAGTCCCTTTCCCCCGCGTTATCCTCTTATCTCTGATGTTTGTCGTCTGAATTTTTCGCCCTAAAATTTCCTCCTTGATATTTGTTTTCCTCTGCTGTTTTCCTTCCTTTTTCCTGTTCAAATGTGAGGGTAATACGGCGGCGCACTCCAGCTTCGCTCCTGTCCATCACTTCACATCAAAGCCTCACTTGTTCTGCGGCGCTCTCCTCTTCATGGTCTATTACTCTGCTGCCTCTTGTTGACACAGAAATCCATTTTAGTGAGCGTTTGTGTGTTTGCATGCATACTTAAAAGGGACGTCTCTGTCTTCATTTGCATCTGCTGGACAGGTTTTCAGATTCTCTGACTTTTTAATTTGTTTTTATATTAATAAAGACTGTGTACTCAATCTGAATGATAGGTTGTGTCTGAATTCCCTCACTACTTAGTGCACTATATAGGGCATTTGTTGGGAAGTCTGCAATTCCTAAATCCAGTGCCCTGGAAATTTCCCCAGAAGTTTCTGTGAATAACTTGTGTGCGTTTACTAGATTAGCGAATATAAACCAAAATTAATTGTATTTGAGCAATTTATTACTTGAAAAAAATGTGTTTTAAAGTAGACCTAAACAATAAATCAAATTTTTTTATCGATATTGGCAATAATTTACAGACTCAATTCGAGTTGATTCACCAGAGCCTGGATTGGTTCGATTCCATTTTTTTTTTTTTTTATTATTTCGACTCATTCAATTTTATTCAATTAAATTCTGAGTTTGCAATGTTTACACATTTGTTTTGAAATACCTTCATAATCTATATATATATGTTTTGAAGATGTTCATGTTAATCTGATATAGTTCGCATACTACAAAAGGAATTAGTGAAATTATTATGAGATTGTTAATACCATACAGTATAACTTGGATTTTCAAACAGAGAAGCACCAACAATTGTTCGGCCTCTCCTGGAGGGCGTTTCAGTTTGGCCACTAGGTGGCGAGCGCGCTATAGCATTACAACTTATTCCAAAAGAGGAAGAAAGTATGAGCAAAGAGTTACTTTAAAAAATATTTCCTTAAAAGTTTGGAAAATTCATGCCTGTGAGTAAACAAGATTTTTTTTTTTTTATTGTTCTCTTTCAGACAATGCAAAGATAAATAAAACAAATCCTCACAATGGGATCAATCTTTCTGTTTAACTAAATTAAATAACAATCTACTGTGTGAGCATGACATAAAATAAATCTACTTTGAAACTTTGTTTTTACTGTTTTACATTTTTATTTGGCCTTTTATAATGAAAAAGTAGCATATCAGTGTATATTTCAAGCTGACAGGTTTTCCATATTTTGGTTAAACATTTTTATCGCAGGATGCTACAAAAACAATGTCCAAGATAAAAAAAAGGCGAGTCATCGGCATATCATGTGTTTTTTCTCTTTTCATTCCCCTCCTGTAATCTAGGCTTATCAGCATACATGAATAAAAAGCAAAGCCGTGCATGAAAGCGCGCCGGCAGAGACGCCGCACTGAAGTCATTATTCCAAGACTGAAAGCTCTCAAACTGAAGCATAATGGTGTGGAAAAATGCTGTCAAGATAGCCTCACTCTAAGAAAACGCTCAGACAATATGATCTTTCCACAAATAACCTTTCTCCCAGACGTCCTCAACACATGGAAATTGCTTCGGCAAACATGATATTTTTTGCTTGTCTTAGAAACCCAGCTTGGAAGGCCATCTGTGGTTCAGTGTTCACTCAAACTAAAATGAAGGGGCAATACTCCCCTTGCAATACACATCTATGTTAAAGTTGATTGGTTTACTTTGAACATTTCTTAGCAATAAAAACAAAGGGAAAATGCATAAATATATCAAATGTATTACAAAATATGATGGAAAAAATGATACTAATAAAGTTGCTCCTCATCTTAAGTAGACATATTTGTACTTTTACATACTGTGCATAACACATGGAATCCATTAAAAATGATTGTAAATGCATTCAAACATGCTGATATAAATTCTATTTATTTATACTGGCGACTGGTTGCTGTTTATGCTACACCTGTAACTGTGTGAAAATGCTCCTCATTGACAGATGAATCCAAATAATACATAATAGCCCTCCATCTGTCAGATCTCAGACTTAAGCTCCCACTGAGGTAATGACCATGTGGAATTACAACCTGCGGGGCTGTAATAAGGTTAAAAAGCCCACTTACAAAATCACCCTGCGTGTTATTTTGTTCCCGCGGTCCATGCATGGCAACTAAGTGGCTGATATGGGTCCTTTCAACGCCAGGTTGCATTTCTCGCCAAAACATCACGGATCTTTTTGGTCCTGCCCTGAATGGAAAGTTTGACCCATCTTTATTAGCCTAGACAGGAACAGGACAGCATAATGGCTGTTCAGCTGGACGTCAAAGAATTGAAGTTGAAATCATTTTAAACAGATGATGAGAGCTTCAGTGGTCCTGTGATTGTTCAGTCCAGATGTGCTGCAGAGACTAACTTCATACATTTTCAGTTTTTGTGTTTTTTTACCCGATTAGTTTTGCATCTGGAGCAAGGCTTCTCTAATTTGACTCAAACATAGAGAAGAAATCTGACCTCAGGTGTGTGACATTTAATGGGACTTTTCCTGATGTTGACATGGAAAAAAGGAAGACGTCTTTCTTGTTTGGCTTTGATATACAGCCAAATAAATATACTATGTTCTTTTGTCACACCAGATTAAAAGGTTCATTAAGCAAAACAAAACTTTCATATCATGTGGTATGACCACACTACCCAGAATGCCTAGAGGTTGAACCATTTCTCCTTGTTTTGTTTAATTTTCACACCATTTTCAATCTTTCTCTACCCATTTTTTTAAATAGATATATTTATTTGTCATTGTCTCGGGTATAATTGAATTAAAAGTGCTTATTGGTCAGAGCAACACTCACTTAAAACTTACAAATAAAATAAAAAATAATGAAGTCTTAATATCTACAACCTGGAAATTAAAATAGTTTTTGGTTGATAAAAAACAGGTTACTCGGTAGTTGTTAAAATTGTTAAAACCAGAGAAAAATAATACTTAAATAAATTTTGCGTTTCATTTTTTTTTTACAACATAGCTCTAGAAAAATTCTATTTTACCTCATAATAAACTTGCAGGCTTCATTTTTCCTCAAGAGCTTCTCCAAACTTTGCCGTTCTTTGAAAGTCGATGATCATCAGAGAAAGTCAGATGTAAGCAATGGCCCTGTCAAACTTCAAAGCTCAAATTCCTTTTTTTCTCCCTGTTATTCATGTTTCCTGTTTTATACTGTGTCTCAAGCTGGTCTGTTGCTAAAGACAGAACGACGATCTGATGTCTCTCTTTTGCTTTACATTCACACTTTCTTCTGCAAGCCAGTGTCTGATTTTATAAACAGCTTTTATCACCAAAATGAATCTGAGCATCGTTTGGAAAGAGAGGGAGAAAAGCTAGCTGGCTTTTTGGGAATAAGTCAGGAAACAAAAGACAATTTTAGTTTGTTGTTGTTGTTTAAAGTCCCACTTCGATCCTCTATATCAGGGGTCCCCAACATTTATAAAACGGAGGGCTACTTCATGGGTCCTGAGTCATGTGAAGGGCTACCATTTTGAAACAACCAATTTAGTTGTTGTTATACATTATTAATAATGAATAATGATATTCCTCTATGTAAAGACAATGATTTCTCACCATAATTATCAACAATAACAACAAGCTAGGAAACAAATAACAAAATTCAGCATTTAATTCATCTCAGTAATTGTTATATTTTCAGATGATCTCTTACATCACAACATTTCATGGGAAAAGTTTCCCTATTTTCACTACGTTGTTCAATGTTTATCAATTATGTAAGGTTAAAGAAAAATTAACTTAGACATTTTTAAACAAATCTTTTCAAATTATGAACTAATGACCAAATCTTCAATATTTTTAACAAAATGAATGATCCTTTAAGTGGATTAGGTCAGAGGTCACCTAAATCTATCTAAAGTTCTCGAATCATGAACATATTTTTAAGACCTTTTCATTTTTAAATCTATGTAAATTAAAAAAATGCAACAGAATAACATTTAATTTTAGATGCAGCTCACAAGTGAGTTTCACTATTTTTAAAAGAGACCTGAGGGCACCTTGTGGGGTCCTTGAGGGCTACCTGGTGCCTGCGGGCACCACGTTGGTGACCCCTGCTCTATATTTTTAAAGCGGTTTTCAACAGTTTTTAAATATTAAAAAATACACTTTTGTTGTTTTCTTAGACACAGTTTCTGTAGAGCAGCAGTTGCTCATCAGAAATTCACCTTTGAATTTTGGTTGGGACTGTTGGTGGAGAGCAACCCATCCCCCGTTCCCCTCCCTCTACCAGTATTTTCTACTGGGAGGGTGAGGGGAGTAAAAATATCCTTTTTTAAAAAATGCATTTTTTTGATTAGCAACTATTTGTATAAAAACTTACTCAGAAATGTAGTTGTAAGGTAAATTTTCTTTATGTATCATCACAATAATGCCACAAGAAATTGTTCAAAGAACTATATTCACCATGTTTTTTTACATCTGTTTCAAGTTTTGGAATTTTTTAGTTCTGATTTTAGTCAGTTTTAGTCATAAAAGAAACTTTTTTAAAATGGAACCTTTGATTAAATCTCTCACCTGTGAAAGTCACATTTTCAGAGGTCAGGATGAGTTTGAACGCCGCGCTCCCGTTTCTTGGCCTTGAGTTCCTGAGAGTGACATCAGAGGCGCAGACCTTCACTTTTTCCCTCCCCATCACCCTGAGGAGAATCTTCTTTAACGACGCATGAGCCGGAGAAAAGGCGATCATATTTCAGTGTCTTTATGAGACAAGAGCAGAGTGGTCACCAGCGAACGAAGGACTCCGCGGCTCTAAAAGATTAGAAAAGCATAATGAGGCTTATTTTCATCATTTTAGTCTCAGAGGTTATCGTCAGACAGCAGCTTGCACTTTCATGATTTATAGAGGAGTGTTTTCCGTGGCATGATACTTTAGATAGATAAGAGTATTTATATATTACAGACTTTTATCTGAAATTGTCACAATTTCCTGAAGTTTTAATGAAATGTCTGTGATATGCCGTCATGAAAGTATTAGGAGAAAATGCAAAATCTACCTTTTTTTTTACCGTTTTCTTATACATATAAATAAACTAAAAATAATTCATTTAATTTAAAAAATAAATTAACTATAAATTGGACTGACAGTTAATAAACTACAGCTAAAATATTTTTGTCCTAAACAAGTGTTGCTGTTTAGAAGACTTCCTGACTCCAACTTAAATAAATTAATCTCTGTGTTGACAAATGTATGAAAGGAATATTTCAAAAATCAACCTTAGGTGTCTTTGCTAAAAAAAAAAAAAAAATAAATAAAAAGTTAATTGCCTTCATTTTTAATCCCATTTAATTCTTAGATTTAAAAATGTTTGCTTTTAGTTCTGCACCTGATCTTTATTCCAAGTTTCAATAGTTTCAACTAAAAGAGTTAGATTTATTTATCAAAACATTACCTTTTTTCCTCTTCTCAAATAAAAAATAAGCACAAGTATAAATGCAGTTAAGACTTAAAACACAATGTGACACTTTTTTTTAGAGGCACATAAACCTGAATATCATCAGCGTAACTGTCAGACATTTCACTTACAATAAAAATGAAACAAAATCTCTCATTTTTCAGAGTACTTTAGTATGACGGAGTATTAGAGCAACCAAAAAACTATTATAATGAGATTAAAGTAATACATTTACGAGTTTTTATCTCGTAGTTTTAAGACTTCAAATCTCGTAAATTTATAAGATTTAAAGCCGTGATGTAAAAAAAAAAAAAAGTTTGTGAACTGGTCCTAATGATCCGTCATACTTTAGAACTGTAAACATGAGAGAAAAAAAAATATGTTGTAATACATGAAGGTTGCATGGTGGAGTAGTGCTTTGCACACTCATGTTACAATCCCTGCCGGGTCCTTTCTGCGTGCAGTTTGCGTGTTCTCCTCGTGCATACCCGGGTTTTCTCTTGTTACGCCAGTTTCCTCCCACCATCCAAATTCATGCCTCATAGGTTGATTGGTATCTCTAATTTGCGCCCAGGTGTGCATACGAGTCCGTTGCTCGGCGACAGACTGGTGACCTGTCCTGGGTTTGTAGCTGGGATAGGCTCCAGCAACCCCATGACCCCAAAAGGGATTCCTCTGATAGAAGAATTTTATAAACTATCCTTTAAAATCAAGAATTAGAAACAGTTTTAGTTTTTTGTCCTAAAGTTTACATTTTTGACGAGTACTGGTGTCAGCGTCAAGTTTATTGAACATTAGTTCATGTCTATGTACTACTAAGCAATATTTTCTGCGTGCTAACAATGCTAGCAACTGTTGCTAAGGACTTTTTTGATGACCAGACCCAACGACAATAGCAAATGCAAAGTTTAAAGCATTAAGCTGAGACGTCACAAAGCTACCATCAAAGAATCATGGACATGCAGAAGATATTGCTTAGTAGACATTGAACTTTCGTATTAAGGTTGGGGCCACAGATGGCCCGCGGGCCGCCAGTTTGAGACCCCTACCTTACATGGACACTCATGTAGTTGCCAAAACTTCTTCCCTTTTTCCAAAGTTGCAGAACTCTTCAGTTGACACAGACTGATGTGAGTTTAACTCCTCCAATAAAGCTGAGCAGCAGGTCAGAAGCTCTTCCTTATTTCAGCCTTTTACAAGAACGATCACAGTAATGTCCTCAAACAAGCACTCAGTGGCTGGAACGCGGCAGCAGAGCCAGCCCCGCTCCGGCGCGGCATGTTGATACAGCGCTGGCAGATGCTCCCCCAGGAGCAGACATCACGGTGCAGTACAAATGGAGACCAGCATCGTGTAAAAGCTCCTAAAAGCACAGCGGTGCCTGCATGATGTGGCTGAGGGTTGTGAAGGCAAGAGCGCGCTCCATCACAGGACCGATTACACAAAACCAAACTGGGTCGGAATCAGACGTGCGATAAGCTGAAGGGTGTCATCTCTTTCCGCCTGTCTTTGTATGTTGGCTTCTCGTCTCTCAAACTTTTCCTGGGGAAAACTCAAGAAAAGATCAAACGGAGAAGAAGTGATGATAAGCCACTTCTCCTCTTTGTTGTTACTTTTTTCCTTTTGGATTGGACATGGCAACATTTTTCCTGATGTGGATTAATAAGACGTTGGGCACATCTATGCAAAAGCTAGTAACAAAAACAGATTTTTTTGCCTTTTTTAAACTTATTTTCTAAACTAGTGGAGAACTGTGCTCACCTTATGGTAATGATGATGTTCCTCAACGACATAAAGATCTAACTATTTTCTCAGTTGCGTGGTTGAACTGAATTGCAGAATTTTAACCGAAAGAAACTGTTTAGTTTGACCTCTAGAGCTCCAGCAGAAGATCCTCGTCTGATTGGTTAAGAGTTTTTCTAGTTTTCTAAAAAATTCACAGCTAATCGTACATTAGGGTTCTGACATTTCTGTCTGACTTTTTGTTTATAATTCGAAATACATTTTTGTAAATAAATCTAAATATTTGGTAACACTTCATAATAAGATTCCATAACAAGCTTTATGAGCACATTAACAAGCATTATTACTGTGTTTATAGGATGTTTATAAGGCATTTATAAGCATAATAAGTCAAATTAGGTTTATTAACATACTTAGAAAGATGTATTACCATCTAAATTGAGACATATATCTACGAAGGCCATATTGATAAACTGTTTACAATCTTAACAAATATATTAACTATCTTTGTCAATATTATACCGAGTGTTTTGCAGCACCTCATTTAAAGTGTTACCCTTACTCAGTTTTAATGAAAATTTCACCCTTGCCAGATACTCATAAACTGACCAAAATCGGAAACACCTAGTGCCCCGCAAAACCCATTTTTTGATGTAGTGAATACCCCTACTCACACCCCAAAAAATGACATCACAGCAAGAGGAACCATCGAAAAATTGAATAAGACCAAAATCTCTAAAACACACATGTTGGGTGTATCCAAAGGAAGTTTGGAAATTATTATGGGATGGCCACAGAACCTATGGGTTGGCGGCTGCGTTGTGGCAAAGTGTAAAATTTGGCAAATTTCACCTGAAACTGAAAATTTTCAGCGATTTTCATGAGATTTCACACACATACCACCAGGTTAAATCTACATCCACAGCTAGAGTTTGGTTGACCTTTGACCTCAGACAGAGGCCACTATCTTGAATAAAAGAAAAACTTTAGTACCCTTTACTAACTAAAACTAATTTTAGGGAATTCAGTCTGTCGCCTCATAACTCTTTGAGCATCATTGAAAAGTTTATTGATTTTATTAGCGTTAGCCACGTTAGCATGGCTAGCACGCAAAAGAAGGGTTTCCCTGTTCCTCACATATTTTTTACTGGATGAATGTAAAAATGTAATGACTTGTAATCCTTGGCTCAAGATGATCAAAATGAAATACGATTTGAACATATCAGGAATGTAGGCGTGGTTAACGGATAACCTCCGCTGCTAAGGAAGAGAAAAGAAAAGAAAAGCAGATATTTAGGGAAAAACCTTTTAATGGATGTGTCACATGCTGCTCTGACCAGGGTGCAGACGGTGCCTACACTGTAAAAAATGAAACATTAGCTCGAGAAACAAAAGCTCTTTACTTTGTTACATTTAAAAATGTTGTTTTTTATCAAATTTAATTTTTGAGTTGTGTAAACCATCCACCCAAATTTGTAATTTCATATAAACAAATAAAATGAATCCTAACAAATTAAAGCACTTTTGTTGATTAATCTGATGTTTCACTTTTTAACAGTGTATGGGCCATACAATGCTTCTTGCGTTAAATTTTTTTTTATAAATTTGTATTTTTAGATATTTGGCCAATAAATACCTGCGTGGGCTCTTTAAAGTTTCCTGCTGTTCCCTTTAGAGATCTTCTGCCTCCATCTACTCCTATCCTCTCCAGCCTCATGTCTCTTTGGTCTTCCTCTAGACTTCTTTCTTGGCCGCTCCAAACTCCACATCCATTTACCCAAAATAATGACAGTCCGTCCCCTAAATGAGTCCAAACCATCTCAATCTGCTTCTCAATATTCATCGCCAAAACATCTAACATGAGCTGCTCCTCTGATGGATTCATTCCTGATTCTATCCATCCAAGAGATCCTTCATCTCCAGTTTTAGTTTATGCAGACTTTTTTTCTTTTTGTTTTTGTGCACTAAAACTAAAGAGACACAACTACCCTGCTGTGTTTTGACACTTACAAACAACCTTGACAAATACACTTTGTAGTATTCTACAGGATACCTTAAATATATAAACTGAATTGAAGTCAAGGTTCTGGTTCCTCTCCTCATTTGTATTTGTAGTGCATCAAATGCTTGTTTAAATTGCATGAAAACAAATTAAATAGCCTCTTAAGCCTTCCTCCAACTCTCATTTACTTCCTGTTCTTTTCTGGCCTCTCAAGTACATTCTCTCTCCTTTCTTTTTTTTTCGGTCCTAATTAGTTTGTGCTGTTGTTCTGCCCTTCTGTACCACTTCTTTGTTGTGGTGTCATCAGAGCTGCTCAGACAAGCAGGCGCCCACAAGAAAACAAAAAACCCCAAAGGCCAAAGATTTCTGAACACGAAGGGCAAATAAGGTTGAGCTTAACACAGTATTCATGCACCTGCTCTCATTAATTCAAGCACTCAACACATGCGTGTGGCGTCCTCCCTCTACGTTCATAATTCACACACTCATGATTTTGTTTGGTTCCGTTATTCTGTTTGAACGAAAGTCCTCCCTTTGAAGACATGCAGCACATTTTTATTTATATTATTTTGTAACCCTTGTGCTATCCTTGGCACGTTTATATTCAAAGTGGGACAACGCGTGGAACTTGTTTTTTCCAAGTATTTTTAATCTTCACTTGTGTCCGTGGCAGACAAAATCCTGCACACCTATAAACAAAAATCGGATGTGCAGATTTTTTAGCTGTTTTGACGCCATTACAAAATCAGGCAACTACGGGATCGCCACAGGACAGTGGCAGCTCTGATTGGACGATGTGTAAATGTTCCTGAATGGCGGCCGTCCATATCAATTGCCACCAATTGCCTGGGGGTATATAAAAAGCGGGCCATTCTGTACTACTGTTCATACACAAATCTGTCATTTATAATAGGGGTGTAACGAATCACAAAACTCACGATTCGGATCGTGTCACGGTTTCAGGGTCACGGTTCGGATCATTTCTGGGATCAGTCAAAAGTGAAAAAAACACGGCAAAACAACAAGATAAAAGCTAAATTAATTTTTTGGAAACGCTTCAAATCATATATTCAATAAGCATGTAAAATACTTCACACGCACAATATTTATAAATGCAGCATCAAAACATTTGGTCATTGAGGCTTATTTATTAAAACAGCACATATTTAAACTTTGAACACAAACAAAAAGTTAAAACATCTACAAAAAAAATTAGAGAAAAGAACGCTTAAAAGTAGTATTGAAAATACCAAATCTATCTGGAGTACCCCTCAAAATACAAATGTTCTCATCCCACCTGCATTATTTCCAAAAATAAATCATAAATAAAACTGTCAAAAATATTTTTTTGTATAGATTGTTTATTGAAACTAATTGTGGGAAGATGTAAATATTAAAAATATTAATTGTTATCTGTAAAACGGGGCGCTGCCATGCCCGCTTTTACTGCTGATTTCTGATCTCTTTGGCTTGCAGCACAGGGGTGGGGGGGTGGCAGTCTGAAATCAGCTGATCATAAGACAAATTTGGGGATAGTTGGTCAACTATCACACTGCTTCCTTTGTGTCACTGGACTGTACCATTGACCGATGTTTAAAATGGTCCAGTCATTGTAAAACTGTAATTTTTTTCTAAAACTCTCCACAACCAATGCACAATCTGTAAGACTGCTGCCTCCCAATTACAAATGTCACCGCACGGCCTCCTGCTGAATTTTCTTTAAAAAAACGTGCATTTAGGTCACCGTGCAGGCGGATTTTGAGATGTGTGATTCTAGTCTCAGCCCGTTTTTTTTCCCCATATTAAATATATAATACCAGATGGTTCAGATCATGACAGATACCGCCCAAACATGACCACAAAGGGGTCTATCTGGTCTGTAGCATCTGCTGACAACACACTCCAGGAACTGTTTGATAAAACAATAAAGTCAGACAGTAAGTAAGAATTCTTCTAGATTTAAAATAGTGACGGAAAAATGTTTGTTTTTTGTATTCACTGAACAAACTTGTGTTTTGGTGATGTAGGCGAGCCGTGACCTTACAGCTGAGAGGAGGAGTAAATACCCCACCGCTGTATCAGTGTCTGTATCAGCAGCGTGCGAGCACGGTTGGTAAAAAGAGTTTTCAGCCGAGCCGGGAACGGCGAGCAATCAAACCCCTGTCGAGTTTTCAACCCAGCAGGAACGAATGGGAAACTGAGAGGACCCTAAAAAAAAAAAAAAAACACAAACTCAAAGAATTGATTAACCTCCCAGATCAATGTATTAAAGAACCCTGTAGTTTTGCCCAAAGAGCTGTTGGTCACCCCTTTTATTGTTAAATGACGGATATATAGGAAACTTTTTCAATGAAAATGAAAACAGAACTTAAACCATAAACTTTGACATGGTTAAATGTAAGGCTGCCACGATTAGTCGACTAATCAACATATTAAAATAGTAGATGAATAAATTATTAACCGATTTGTATTATGTGGTCGCAGTGAAGTAAAGTTATAATGGTATTATGCTAGCTTTTTAGACTATTTTGGCATTTATTAAGGTTTTTCAGACTACTTGGTAGTTTAGCTAATATTTCAGCTACATGCTAGCTGTTTTAGCTTTTTTTTATTGCATTTTTTAGGGGGGGTTTTTGGAGTTAATCTGATATTTACACGCTAGATTTTGGCTAATTTCAGCTTTTTTTCAGTTTTTTAGGGTATTTGAAGTTTAGCTATTTTTTAAAGCTACATGCTAGATTTTTTGGCTAACGTACTTTTTTTTCTTCAGTTTTTATGCTAATTCAGCATTGAACTAATGTTTTAGCTAGCTACCAGCTTTAGCATTTTCAGCTATTAGCCTCAGAAATTTCAGCTATCAACTTCAGCGTTGCTAACTATCAATTTCAGCATCTTCAGTGGCCAAATTCAGTATTACAGCATTCATTCATTCGTTCATATTCTTGGCCGCTTTGTCCCTTTTGGGGCGGTGCCGGAGCCTAACCCGGCTACTGATGGGCGAAGGCGGGATATACCATGGACAGGTCGCCAGCCTGGCGCAGGGCCTTAATCCCACACCCATTCGCTCACTCATTAACACTTAGGGACAATTTAGAGTCACCAATTAACCTATGAAGCATGTTTTTGGATGGTGGGAGGGAGCCGGATTCCCCGGTGAAAACCCACGCATGCACGGGGAGAACATGGTAACTCCACACAGAAAGGTCCCAATTGGTGGTTCTGTTTCAGATCCCCCAGCCGGGATTTAAACCGGCGCCTTCTTGCTGTGAGACAAGAGCGCTAACCACTGCACCACCGTTAAGCCCACAGTGGCATTATCGCAGGTAATTCTATATATCTAGTTTTTCTTTAGTTTAAACCTGATTGTGGTTAAGATGTTTGGTTTACATCCAGTTTGTGCATAACCAGATTAGTCGACTATTCGAAAAAATAATGAAAAATAATCATTCGACTACTAAAATAACCATTTGTGGCACCACTAGTTAAATTCAGACAAAAAGTCTAAAATGAAGCATTTCTTCCTTTTACTTTAGTTAATCTGTATTTTATCTTTTAACAGTGTTTCTAAACTTTTAGTTGATGCCAGATTTTTTCCCTCTGCCTGTCAGCCTGCATGCTCTCTGGGGAAGACTGTTCAGCTACTTTCCATCACATCCATCTGTTCCTTTTTTAAGAGCATTCGCATCCGTCACCAAGCAGACGAGCGCCTATCATGATGTGCTGTCAGACTCCTCCAACCCGGCTCGTATTCCTCTGGATAATCAGGCCAGGTGTGCGGGGTGTTGCTAGTTTCACGCCCTGCTGCAGCGCTCCATTATTTCCTACCTGGAGTTGTCCCAGTGCACAAGCGTTTTGACGTACACAGAGCGGATGAAGTTCAACGCTTCTCACTCTAAAGGCCATACTGACGATTATATGGATTGACCTAGACCTACATTTTTGCCTCTTGATTGTTTTGGGGGTATAGGGATTTTTGTATGTATTTTTTGAATGCTTCATGGACTAAATATTCTTCTTTTATCTCTTCTATAACCCGCTGAGAGTTAAACCAGTTGAACTTTGACCAATCATGGACCCTGATTTGTTGGTGTCTTATGGATAGTATCCTTTTTTAAAAGACAGGAGTACCAAGTAGTTGAAAATCAATCATGAGGGACCTGTTCCATTGATACTCCTAACAGGAAATGGTAAATTAGATCAATGAGAGAATAGTTTGTGTGGGCATTTTATGTGCACACCCCGTCGATACAACTTTTGTTTGTGGCCAGTACTCACACCTTACTCACAACTTATTTGTTTTGTTGTTTTACGGACGTTCATGTCTGTATTTTGAGTATTTATTGAAACACCACATGAACACTACATTTCTGTAAGTCTGCGTTTTTCCGTAAGGGACATCAACCCATTAATGCAATCAGCTCTAAAAGCAAAAGACACAAATTTTAAAATACAAACTCAAAAATGTTGTTTAAAAATAATTTTCAATCAACTTACAGCCGAGTTTTCGTCCAGATTCCATGTTGTTTCTTTCTCTTACAGGGTTCCTGTGGGGTCTTAAAAGCATTCATTTTAAAATAAAAAGTCTTGAATTTGTCTAAGCCTTAAAAATTGTGCTGTATCATCTCCATTTCATGTTTTCAACCAAGATTATTTTGATCAAATCCTGTAACTAATTCCATTTGTATGCTCTAATACGCTGAACACCGTTCTGCTAAAAAAGAAGTGAAAGAAGAGATGTAACGCATCATGGCACAGACCCCAAACAACATTTAAAAAAAAAAAAAAGATTAAATTAATGAAATGGGAGATAATTGATAAAATGGGTAACTAGATGTAGAAATTGGTCTTAATTTTTAACATGCAAGGCCCTGAAAAGGTCTTTAAAAGTCTCAGATTTAACTTGAAGAAACTTGAAGGAGCTGTCTTATGAGGTGGATTACAAAAACACTCCACTTGTGTACTTATACGCTGTCCCGTCTGTCAAATTTTAGAGCTCTTTGTGGAAGTGTAAAAGTTTGCCCACAGTTTACACATGCAAAAACAATCTTATGCCAATCTGACATATTTAACAAATTAAATGGAGCCCTTTTTGCATTTGGCCAATCGGATGGACTTCTTTAATGTTTGATACTGAAGTCCTATTTTGACGTGGGTCATCTGGAGTATAAGTTGTTTTGCTACATGGTCATGTATGGTAAGTCACGTCATTACAATATTGAGTAATTTGCTAATATCGGACAAAAAGGAGGGTTCCTTAACCAAACGTCAGTATGTGAAACCTCGAGTGTGAGAATGTGTTGCAGCCCTATACCACACAAAAGATGATTGTAACTTCCATTTTCATGTGGTGGCTGTACAAGTTTCAAGAGACATACAAAACACATCCACTCCTCTGAAGAAGCAGCCACTCTCCTCTATGACCCTCTAGAGCCCATGGAGGATCGTAGAGAATGAGGTTTTTTTCTCACACCAGCATTATCAAAAGACTTGTGAAAGTCTCTTTTGAACTTCCATCCATCCTACTTCTATTCCTGTTCAAGGTCATGAAGTAATACTTCAGTGGGAAAGTAGAGTACACCCCATGCAGTAAAGGTTACATTAATAACATAAAAGAGGATTAAGGGAAGAATCACTGCATCAGTTTGGCTTGCCTTTTTGTTTTTACTCTTAAATTAGATACTTTGGGTGAATATATTTAGTAAAATTTTGATTCTGTCTTCACTATTTTAAAGTAAATGAGCTCAATGGGATTGTTCAAAGATGAAAAGTGAGGACAAATTAGCTTCCTGCAGTACAGTCACTTGACAGGAACATATCTAGTGATTCTCACCTCTGTACCACCTAACTCAGGGGATTATGGGTAATAAAGAAAATGCCAGGCTCAATCCCTGTTCCTAACTGATGTGAACACAGCTGTCCTATATTCCTTTCCAGACTTAGCTCAGCAAAGGTTTGACATAAAAACAAGGGATTTTTTTTTTTTTTTTACTTTGCGTTGACAGGCCTTTATCAGCATCATCTTCATTTCCTTCCTTCATATGAGTTCAGTTTCCTGCTTGACTTTCAAAGTCCCTCAGCCTGTCGTTACTTTATTAGTTTGCAAAAAAAAAAGAAACAAAAGAATATTTTCTTCCCCATCCTGCCTCATTCTCTCTAAATCCTCCTTCATT
Source organism: Oryzias javanicus (assembly GCA_003999625.1). NCBI lineage: Eukaryota > Metazoa > Chordata > Actinopteri > Beloniformes > Adrianichthyidae > Oryzias > Oryzias javanicus. The sequence goes on from CM012459.1 coordinate 18,549,455, forward strand.
TATTATCCTCTTTCAGTGTGGATAGATACTCATAACCAAACATAAACACATGCCATGTAGAAAGAAAATCTGTTCTTTGAGCGTTTTTTTTCCCTCTTTCTTTGCATATTTCATTTTGTTTTGCCTCATGCTTCTGCAGGAAGCCGCAGTTAAGGAAGGAGGGAATTCTGGGGGTTGGCGATAAGGGGTTTCTGGAGGCTCCACGCAGGGACTGATAGCTAAACACAAAGCTGCGCTCTGCATGCTACTCTGCCAGCGTTACCTCACACAGAAATCATCATTATTTCATTGTTTTGTTGGGAAACTTTCAATTTGTTTCAGTTTTAACAAAACTTTTAAAGAAATATCATTTTTGTTCAACAGTTTGAGGCATAGCCGCCTTATTTTTTTTTAATATTCATCAATCACATATTGACGTTTTAATGTCTTTTTGCACAAATAAAATTCTAATAAGATGCTTCTCAACCTTTTTTTTGTTAAATCTAAGATTTGTGAGCATATTTGCATTTTTCTGATGAACGTCACCGCCACCAGCTGCAGCAGTAATTGTTTTCTCATATTTAAAACATGACCTTGGGGGTGCAGAGTCGTGCTAATTTAAACACTCCAAACAGGTTTGAAGGTTTTTTTGTTTTAATTAGGAATTTTCTCATAAAACCAAATAAAAACATGTAAAAAAAAAAAAAAAAAAAAAAAAGTCAGTCACCCTGACAATTCACTTTTGTATGTCATATAATTTTACAAATGTTAGTTTTTCTGAAGTAAAAATGGTTTTAAAAAGTTCACCAATTCAGTTAAAATAATTATTTTTAATGAGGAAAAAAAACTCCTCAGAATTCATGCTGTAAAAACAAGACAAAATGAATTAGAACATGGTTTTATCCACACGCATTCATGTTCACACGTTGCTTTGTCTGAATCTTGCAGTAATTATAACTATAATTCCTCCAAATATCTTGTTTGCCTGTGTGTCCTTGACTCGTACTCTTCTTGTTATTGACTTGACGCAAACAGCTGAAGCATAAAAAGATTATTTAGAATTTGACCACAATAAATTCTTGCTTTGAAAAATGACAGGAAATTCACATCTGTGTTCCTGGGTTTTTTTTTTGCTTCAGATATTTAATGTTTCCCATCTTTAATGTCTCAAATAAGCTTTTACTTTTTGTGTTGATATCTTCTCACATCTTCTCCTCTACATGCATGAAGTATTGTTGCCAGCCTTCCAAATTTGTCTTTACAATTATTTAGTGTTCTCCGCTGCAACTCGAGGGTTTAGCTAAATATTTGGCGAGTTTTCGTGTTTAGCCCCTTCATGGCGTATGCTGCCAATTTGTGACTCACAAACTATATTTAGCATCACCTCGAAATGAAAATAATAAAAAAAAGAAAGATTTTTTTTTTCTATAATTGGAAATACATTTAGACTTGAAGGAGTTGTCATAAAATAATAGAGGTATTGATAATAGACAGTTTGCTCCTTCCTTTCCGAGCAGGTGCTGCTGTTGACCCCTCCCACACCCCTAATCTCAGTTAACTTTGTTTTAACGTGTTAAATAAATGATAATAAAGGTTGTTGATGTAATTAACCCTTAACACTTTTAAAGTGTTGCTTATAAGTGCAAAGCTGCTTTTCATAGTTTTCTGTTACAGTTGCATTAATTTAGATTTATTTGTGCCCTTTTTTGCACATGTTCTTATGCTTTGTTTTTGTCATTTCTTTGAGCATTTCCATGTCTATATTAGAAAAGGTTTAAACAAAAGTTTATCTGGATTTAGTTTGGAAACAAGAGGTGAAACATCTTCAACTTGAAAAGAATTGAATCCTTTTTTTTTAAACCTTTTTTCTGCTTTGGAACCATTTTGGATTTACATGAGTATCCACACGCACATTTTCTGTCTAGTTTGGGACACTTTTTTTCTTCATCTTTTAGTAATTACAGATGACACTGGCTCTCCAAACTGTTAGAACTTGTCGGTCTTACACCCCCAACTTTATTGAGCTCCAGTAATTGCATCACTGCGAGGACTGATGATGTCTTTCTTTGTTCTTTTTTTTACATTTCTCTTCATGACAGAGTTTTTGGTTTCTAAGGACATACTTGCTTCATTTTAAGATCTGATAATGTACTGAATCTTGAAGTCTTTTCTGAACATCTCGTACGTTCGTCCGTTCCGCTCCCAGCTGCATCCCAACCTAAACATGGGTGCCCTCTTTCAGCTGTCATTACCTCCAACACAAGGAGGCCGAGTAATTCACGAGGCTTTGAGTGGGTGAGAGGGAGAAAGGTTACCACAACAGAATGAATCACTCTGACTACCATTGTGGCTATAATGATTTAACCGCCTCTCAGAAGGTGTCTTTTAGTCTTAATCAAAGTGGATTTATTTTTGTCTGGGAGACACATGAATGCTACGTATATGTGTGAATTTAATTAAGTGTGTTTAATTAAGCCAGAATGGCCTGTAGGTGATTTTATACTGTGGCTTCTTTTATCGCATTAATTCAAGACTCGATGAATCGTAGTTCTGTGGATGCAAAAAGAAAAGAAAAAAGCTTTTGAGGAGGATTTTTATCACTTTGTCATTATTCGTGGATTTCATTGGCCTAAACTAGAACTTTTTCCCGTTTGATATGCTTTATGGGTGATAAAAACAATAACAAAATCTGTTATATCAGCACATTTTAGGTTTGTCCAGCCAGCATAAAAAAAAAAAAAAAAAAAAAAAAAGAAAGGTTTCCAGTGTTTGGGCAAAAAGAAAGTAGAATTCTTGGCAGATCAATCTGACAGTTATTAATGCAAGTGTAAATATTAACACTTTATTCTGATCATATTTTGATCTCTTTTAAAAGTATTTCCAGTTGTCTTTCAGACAAAATAAAAAAAAAATGTTAGCGTGTTATCCTCAAGCGGACATACAGAAATAGCGGGTGATATCAGAGATATCCAGCCGTATAGGTTTGAGCTCAGACGAAGAAACTTAAGTCTGACATGGATCTAGTTGACTATAGGTGGGCGGAGCAGAGCAGAGACCTTGTGGCCCGCCCATCGTAGCTTCTACGTCATAGCATTTTTCATCTGCTCCCAATGCACCATTTTAATGGTTCTTTTACCAAATCTAGTTCACAAATGCATTTTAAATCAGATATTTTACAGAGAAACAAAAACTTTACCCTCAAATGTTTTGGAAAATAGAAACTAGAATGTCTTTAAAAGATATCGAACGCCCAATTCAACTCTGTACAGGCCGGTCCGTGAAAATATTGTTCGATCTACCAGATGCTACAACTTGATGACGTTTAACATCGATATTGGTCTGGACCATTGATGTATATTTCTGGATTTGCCATTACATCATGATGTAGTACGTGACACATTTTACTAGGCATCGAGTCTTCCCGAGTGAAGAACTGAGGAGGTCTCAAGAAGTAAAGAATCACAAAAGAGGACACAATCAACCGCAAAACCAATGATGATAAAATAATCAGATGAAGTCCGACCAAACACAAGTACCTACATCGGTGTTACCCGGTCCATGACCTGAAAAAGGTTGGAGACGACTGAGATAAAAGACACTGGATTAACTTGTCTTCGTGTAACTAAAAATGTGATGTCTTGAGAAATCAGATAATCAGATAGTTTCAGTGCATGTAAACCGGCTCGGTGATCTACTATCCTCGTGATTTAAGTGCTCATTCACTTTCCTTAACAATTACTGCTGCTTTCTTCTCCCTTCCATCATCCCCTCTCCCATCCACCCCTGTGATTGTTCCACTGCCTTTTGAGTGACTGCTTGTGAATGCATTATTCATTTCATTGATTCCCTCTAATCGCCTCACAAGTGGAGGAAATTAATCATTCCGGAAATCCCATCATTTGCATTTTTGTTCAGGGAGTTTTGGCCTCGCTGTTTTTGGAGGTTTGCTTTCGTCAGTGGAAAAAAAAAAAAAAAAACTGAGAAACACAGAGAAGAAGAAGAAGAAGAAGCAGAGGAATCTTCCTCTTTTCTCCCAGCCGGAAAAAAAATCGATGGAAGTGGATATTCAACACCACTAGCCTGTGGTTTTTATGGTGGCCCATAAAAACCCTATTAGAAAAGTATATATGGCACGAGATGATTTCTCTAAGGGTGAAATTGGATTAGACTTGCAGCAAACCGGAGACTTTGGCCTTTTCCTTTTCAGTCCCTTCTTTCCTTCCCTCAAGTCAGCCACTTCACAACCATCAAACTGCATAGGAAGAAAAACCTAATTACATCCTGAAAGTGGCCACAGTGAGTACCATTAAAAGGATCCAATTAAAGCTCATGTGGCGCTGGCTGGCAGCAGCGTTCTGGTGAAGGATTGTTTGCGGAGGTTGGATTTGATCTGTTGCACAGACGTTCCTGGATCGGTTGTGATTGGGTTAGACGGCGGCGGGGTGGGACGGGCTTTGGGGAAGTTCAGGTAATTGGGTCTTAAATTAATGGACACTTGTGTCAAATTAAAAAACAGTTAGGGGAGGTGAAAGAGAGATGATCTCGCTGAGGGAGGAGGATGGCGGCGCCACATCAGATTTGATTTGAAGTCAAATGGTTAAATGTGACCTCTTTGTTTTGCTTGGAAATGTAGCTAAGTAAAAGCAAATCAAAACAAGTTGATTTTTGTCCAAAATGCAGACATTTTCTTAATTAAAGGCTGTTTTTTTTTTTCTTTCCAAGAGTTAACAGAAATTTCAAGAGTTTTTATTTTCTTGTTGTCGCCAGTAATAGCTCCAGTATTAACTTGGAGTGTAGGGTGTATTTGATTTGGTGATATATCACAATATTTCAATATTTAGTTCATTATTTCTGATCCTTTTTCTTTTCACCTAAACCTCCTACCACTAGGTGGCAGCACAGCACACTGAGCCTCTTTGAGCAGCTCTGCATCAGAACAACACCAGCTTGTGTTGAATACTCAGTCAGCCTTACAGTTTTGTCATTACGAGACATGTACTACGTCATTTTTATTTGGAATGGAACCGAAACACTCTGTGAGTATCATATAAGGACGGAACCCACATTTCTATATGTGTATTTATATGATCAAATTATGCATTTTGTCCTTAAATTGCGTACTGGGATACGCATCGTATCGCCAGACTCCTACCAATGTTAAACCTTTTACGATCAGTGATGATGTTGGCGAAACATAAATGCACACGCTCTTTGACCTATTATTTAAAAAATCATTAAGAATCAGAGAGAAATGGATTTTAATTTTGATTTTCACCGATATGCAAAACATCACTAACTCTAAGTGTTGCATACCAGCTTAAGGCTGCTTTTAATTATGTAAATGGATAAAGAGTTATGATAAATGGAATATACATTTATAGCACTTTACTACCTTCTTATAAGGCCCAAAGCGCTTTCCAGTCAGTCTCATTCACACATTCATGGTATTGGAAGAATACTAAAACTCTGGTCTGAATGGATGATGAACTCTAAAGAAAATAGGTGAGACATGGCCAGCAGAAGAGTTGATGGATGCAGATAATCATTTAGCGCAACTTTGACCCCATTTATAGTTGTTTTTATGATTGTACTTGCAGATATATAAAATACAACATTGTCTAATAATGTATTGAAATAAAATGTCCCAGTTATATTTGGTGACTTCATCATTTTTTCAAGATGCTGTATGTCCAATTCAATATTTATCAATGTTGGTTGAATGTCTAGTAAACCATAAGCTTTACCACTAAATGATAAGAAATAAATTCCAATGCCTAAAAAAAAGTACTTAAGACAAAAGTTATTTATGATCCTTTAGTTATCCAAATACATTTGAAAGCATAATTGATCCACTTTCCTTTGGTAAGGCATTTCTCCAGTTACACAAAAGTCGTTTTCCTTTTTCTGTTCCTGAAAAATGTGTGTTTGTGCCTCTTATGTTAAACAAAAAAGATTTTTTATAAAAACGGGAATAAATCCCACTAAGGAAAGCAGCTTAGGTATTATGTCAGTGATTTATAAGTCTATGATTTGATGTATGGTTTATGATCTAAAATAAAAATCTACGGTGCTTTTATTTTAGCTCAAGTCCAATTTTTTTTACTTAAACATTTCGATCAGTGAGAAATCGCAGTGTTTGATTCTTTATTTAAGTCTTTATAATCCATCCATCCAGGCGTGAGATAAACTAAAAGCCACGCTGAACACTGCAGTTGATCAGATTAGTGGACGGTGCAGCCGGCGCAGGAATATTTTCTCTGTCTCACGTTTGGTCCTGACAAAAGGCCTGCGAGCGCCGCAGCAGCAGCAGTCGCACTCTGAACAGGTTAGGAGAAGACACAGATAGAGAAAAACACAGATTCCTGCTCCTGTAACTGTTGCTTTAAAGGTCAGACATAACAGGTTGGCTTTTCCGATGGCTTACATCTCACTCCGCATGGCAGCATTGGAAAATGAAGGAGATGGTGTTCAGAGACGAAGGTGTGAAACCGCCAAATCTTTCCCCTGGCCTGAACTCTGATTGGCTCTCTGACTCTGCACCTGTTGACTCAGCGGCGTTGGGAGTTGTGCGCTCTGATAAGAGTCGATGGGAAGCGCGTCGTTTCGCCGGCCCGTCTGAGCCCTCGGGCTAAGCAGCCGTGGCGTTTCGAATGAATAAAAGCCGCTGGTTGGGTTCGGGTAAACAGATTGTGTCATTGTTTTGTCATTGCGATGTGCTCAAGCCAGCGTGGCGCTGCTGGGGGAGGATTAGGCTTACACAACGGTCGTTTCCTTCCTGATCCCAGTGTGTAACACCCTGATAAAAACAAATAAGATTTTTTACAACAATGAAACAAGATTAGTAAGGAAAATCATTAGAAATAAGTTTATTAGACAGATAGAATTGATCTTTAAAATCTCAATGCTTTTATTTTAGGCAGCCATTTTACTTATTACGCAGTAATAAATGAAAGTGTGTAGTTATCTCATCACTATTTATCCATAGAGCAGAAAGCCAGACAAGAGCACAGAATATAGATTTAAGATAGGCGCAGAATATTTTCTCTGCCAGTTTGAAAACAAAAGCGTCAAGCGCAGATATGAAGGTTAGGAGGAACACATAAGTCAAAAACAAGTTTTGGTATGTGTAAAAACCCAGTATACTTGTGTGATGGATCTCACTCTCGGCTGAAAGAAAGATGGTGATCATAAATAAGTTAAAGCGCACACCGTATCTCTGACTCTGACTCTGCAAGTAATACTAGTTGATCTTTAGTGAGTAGTATGGGAGGCGATAGAGTTCGTACACGCCAGCTGGGAACAGTTTTCATGATATAAAAGCTGGTCTGAAACATCAAATCCCACTAACGTCGCTGCTGGGCAGGGATTAGGCCAGGGCAATCCCATCAGCGCACACACAACGGATGACATCAGCTTTCCCCTAATCTCTGCACATGGCCGGCTCTTCCCTCTTTTCAACTTGTCGCTTCTACGTGTCAAAGTGTCGGCCGAGACCTTGCTGCGCGTTTGCTCAAATCCGCCGGAATTAAAGTTGGTTTCCACAAACGTTTGCTGAGTTTTAGTCTTGAAAAAATGGAGACGGGGAGGAGAACTAAAGGAAACTTTTAGTGGATGGAAAGAGGAACGGAGGAAGCCAAAAAAACATGTCTGCAATTTATCTATGAAAGATGACGGATTTTGTGTGGACGTCTCTGGAACGGGGTAGGTTGTTCATGTAGTGACGGGTTTCTTTTTTAAAGTGCATTGAATAAAGGTTTTGGAGATTCCCAAAAAAAGATGCGATTACTAGGCAGAAGTGCATTGTGGTGAAATAATCCAGTGTGCGGCTTCAGATTGAATCAATTGTTGCTCACTTGTGTGTTTGTAGCGCGTTTTGTAGTAGGTTGTGTGTGTTCTGGCTGTTGTCGGAGGTTCCTCTTCCTCTTCTCCAACTCTGCAGATGCTTCAAATACTTTTGTCTGTTCACATACACTGACAAGCTCCTTCCGAATAAGTCAAATATAAGATTTTTGGGAGTCCCTTAGTAAAAACTACTACTCTTGAATATTATTTTATTAGGTGTAGGATATATATGTGTGTGTATATGTATATGCGTATATGATATATGTATATATATGTATATATGTGTGTATATATGTGTGTATGTATATATGTATATATTTATATGTATATGTTATATGTACATGATATATATATATATATATGTATGTATGTATGTATGTATGTATACATATGTATGTATGTATGTATGTATGTATACATATATATATATATATATATGTATGTATGTATGTATATATGTATATATGTATGTATATATATATGTATACATATATGTATGTATGTATGTATGTATGTATGTATATATATATGTATACATACATACATACATACATACATACATATATATATATGTATACATATATATATATGTATACATATATATATATGTATGTATTTATGTATATATGTATATGTAAGATATGTAGAGTTGGGTAATATGGAATTTTTTATATCACAATATAGTTCTTCATATCTGGTGATAACGATAAATATGATATAAATCAAATGAATATATTAGTCAAGTTTGAACGCTCTGTGGCTCATACGAAACATATCTAATAATCAACAGGTTGTTTAGGTTGAAATATTTATTTATTGTCATACTTCGGCCATAAGAGATTCACTGAAGGAACATGATGCAACTGTTTTTATATATATTACAAACTCAACTGAAAATTAAAGCCAAATGTTTCAAGTATCAAAAGAGAACATACATTGGTTAGCATAAACACCTGTTGCTAATACACAGTGGATGATGATTTTAATTCTGTTATTATATATTTTAAAAAGTTATGAATATCTTAATTCATTTTTTTGTATTTATCCGCCTAAAGTCTGGTCTGTGAAAATATAATCCGACTTTAAACTGTGCTGTGATCACATATAAGCGATTAGCATTAGCATCATGCTATGCAACATCACAGTCAGCAGATTGAAACTTTTGATTGAACTTTTCTGTTGCTGATATAAGTCGACCGTGTTCGATCCCGTTAAAAATCAACAAATATCCAACAAGAAATAAACGAAATGCAAATAAATTGTTTTGCTATTCAAAAACTTTCTTAACAAGATTATTTTTCTTGCAAGACAGAAACTAAAACTATTTTTCTTGAAATAGGCTCTTTCCTACTTTAAGAGTGGGTTTTGCAGTGCTGTGAGTTTGGCACGGCGCAGGTCGGCTGGATCTAATGAGCCGTCGGATGATGACACGTTTGGAAAACTGCGGTTACGTTCAGTTTGAAAGCACCGCGCAAAATGAATGGCAGTGTTAAAATGGTCTTCAGGTAACGTTTAGAAAATGACTATTATTATATTTCTGTGACTCGCATTGCGGATCTCCAATGTTAACTTTCCCTCTTTTACAAGCGTCTGGTAGAAAGGCCATATTTGCTGAATCTTTTATGTGAAATGAATTTTGTAGTGAATGCATTACATAATTTGCTCGGCACTGACACGTTTCTGACCCTTTAGCTGGAGAACCTTATCATCTTTTGACAGCTGATTACATAACCGTCACAGGTTGGCGCCGAAGTTTCCGCTCCAGTTTCAGACAAAACCCGCCGAAATCGAAGGGTTCATTTTCTCAGCCGAGCTGGTTTTTAAATGTTTAATTTTCTTTGAAGAAAGAATGATGTATTTTTAGGGACTTGGTGACATTCTGTCTTCTCTAGAAGAATACTTTGAGCAACCAGGCATGAATGTTTCATGCTGCAGTGAGATTAAGGAGGTCTCTGGGATTTGTAAGTAATATGAATTCAAATACCCTCTACCCTCAGTGTTTTGCTGCAGCTAAAAGTATTATTTCTGTATTTGTCAGGCGGTAAGAGGTGAGCTGAAAAGCAACAAGAAACAGCTGCACAGGGAGTATTATGCTAAACAGTTCGCAATGTATAAAACTTGCATGTTTACTGGAGTGTTTACTCAGAAACTTAAAAACGATTCAAATACAGTTTTACTTCCATATATTGCAGTCTCACTTTTTTACATACTTTTTATTTTTATATAGCAATCTTTAATGGCGAGAAGATCTTTAGTTTCATTCAGTAATACTGGAATTACTCTACAAAAATATGAACTTTGAGAGTTTTAACAGAAAAGAATAAAGTGTAAATATTCATGATCGTCAAAGAAAAGTGTCTAAAATGTGGAGTTATACATGGCCAGTATCCCAAGCTATTTTTAAAATATTAACCCTGTGATATACAAGGGAACATTGTATCGATAAAGGAGGTTAAAAAAAACAACTCTTTTTCCTCGTGGGGAGCATCTTTGCCTTAGCTACCTGCATTAGCGCCTCCTATAGGTCAAAAAGAGAATAAGTTTCTCCTATAGACTCCAAATCTCTTATTAGCTGCGTTTCTTTCACACATATGCGCAAAACTTTATCAAAATTCTTTAAATGTCGGGAAAAAAACTAATTTTGCAAGTACACTGTTTCCATTAAATCACAATTATGCGAATAAACGCAAACGAACTCACGCGGTAAGTCATTCAAAAACACTGTGACGGATCTGAAACAATACTTTGAGTTACTCATCATCTGTCAAAGGAGACGTCGGCGTCTTATTCAGGCCGTGGAGTGACAAACTGTCCGGGAGCAGCTCCAGAAGAAGAGATTTTTGGGAATGTTGGTTGGTGATTTTACCGAGGACCTGTGGATCCAACAATTCTGCATAAAACATTCAACGTCTGATGAGCTGTGGGTAGGGCTGCCATGGTCAATTGACTTATTGACTGACTATTAAATAGTCCACGACTAATTTAAGTCAGTTAGTCGTGACTTTATATTACGGTATATGGAATCAGAGTGTAGTAAAGTTGAAAGTTATGACATTCTGCTAGCTTTTTAAACTATTTTGGCATTTGTTAAGGCTGTTTTGGAGTTTCTCTAATATTTTAGCTACTTTATAGCTGTTTTGGCTGATTCTGACTTATTTGTTTTTTAGGCTATTTTGGAGTTTACCTGTCATATTTCAGCTACATGCTAGATGTTTTGGCTAATTTAGGCTGGTTTTTTTTTTTGTTTGTTTTGTTTTTATGTTTGCATTTTGGAGTTTAGGGAGTATTAAAGGCTACATGCTCGCTGTTTTTTTTTTTTGTTTGTTTTTTTTTTGCCTGTTTTAGAGTTGGGTTAATATTTACACACAAGCTTTTATGACAAATTTAGTTGCAATTTTTTATGTTTTTTTAGGTTTTTTTTGGGGGGGTATTTAGAAGTTTAGCTATTTGTTTGGCTACATGCTAGCTGTTTCGGCTAACCTACTTTTTGTTTTTTAAGTTTTTTAGCCTACTTTGGCATTTAACTAATATTTTAGCGTATTAATTTCAGCATCTTCAGCTATCAGCACTAGCATCTTCATCAGCCAAATTCAGCTTACAGCTTCACAATAACATCATTGCAGGTAATGCTATATACCTAGTTTTTAGTTAGTTTAAAGCTAATGATGGTTAAGATTTGTGCTTTACATCCAGTTTGCGCATGATCAGATTCTTGTTGATCAGAATCAGAATACTTTTATTGTCATTGTTGCATAAGGAGCTTGTGATACAACGAGAAATCAGGTGTTCTCCAGCCAAGAAAAGTAGATAAAATAGACAGAAAATATATATATGTGTGTGTGTGTAAAATAAAGAAGACATTTTAACAGACACCCGCAAGTACATAATCAGTCGACTATTGAAATAATCGTTTGTGGCAGCACCTGGGGCGCCCGCCAGCGTGATGTCCGGTTGTTGTTAGCTCACTTAATTAGAAAAAAGCGTTTCTATAGCAGTTTTGTGAAAGATTTCATTTTCTATATGCCTTAAAAACCACCTCCTCCCAAAATTGTCATGTTTCCATCAGGCAAGTTTATCACAAATCCACTTTGCATAATTTTATAGTCAATAGAAACACATCTATAGTTTCTGAACCTGAAAATCTCACCTGTGTAGCATTAAACATATTTGTAAAAATAACCTCTTACAGGCAAAATCTGCAGAGTTGCCAACTTAATTTAAACATGTAGAATAGTTGCTTTAAGGCTGTAAAACCTCTCACTATACACTCACAAAAACAAAAGTATTTTAGAATGATACTAAAGCTAGCTGGATGCATTCTGTACTGTACTGTACACAGAGGAGATTGATTGACAATGATCTGCATCCAATTAGGAAGCAAAAAAAAAAGAAGGGTGGAAAATTCACCCCCCCCAAAAAAAAAATCCACAAAACAGCTAGGGGAGAAAAAGTAAAATGATTTATAACGAAGGACCTCTGTATCTTTAATTTCGAAGGATTCTAGAAAATTACCAGCAATTCCTTAGCCTCTTCACGATGTTTATTACTATTAGAGCCAAAAATAGCAGATTAATAAAACAGACTCGGAGCAAAGAACCTCCACATTGCTGAATGTTGAGGCAGAAAGCAGCTTTGTTTGGCTCTCTGTTGACTCTCCATCCGTCCATCTGCCCAGAGGCGGCAGGCGGACGCTGAATGCAAAACTAATCCGCCCCGTTAATGCACAGGCATTACAGCTGCCCGTCACTTCCTAATTGGCTAATGGCGAGAAAAAGGATGTCACAACAGGCCACGCTGTCCCCATCTCAGCCAGTTGTGAAAGCGGGTTTAAAGGTTTAAAAGGTCACGACCCGCTCTGCACATCCGGCCTGAGGCTGCAGTTGCACCCGAAAAAGAAGAGAGACACAGTACTGTTGACTTAAGAAAAGAAAAAAAAAAACAATGTTTATAGCTTTCTTTTTAATGTCAGTATTGATACTAATTGAACTCTCCAATTAAATCATACAGCTCACTAACAATGTTTTCAAGTCACAGAATCATGGCTGATGAAGAAACAGTCTCCTTATTTCTGGAAAAGGATTCACATGCACCATAACCAGTTATTTTTAAGTAAACAGTCAAGATTCTTTTAACTGTTTATGAAAATATACGTCCAGAAAAGTTGTAAATAAAACATCTTAGCCCCATTCAAGCGCTCTCCTTCACCCTTTATGCAGCTTCATCACACTTAAATGTTTCTGGAAAGAATTGTTTTTTTTTCACTTTATTTTTGAAGCACACGTTCAAGCATCATTCAGGCTCCAAACTTCAAAATACTGGATAAGCTTCATTTAGTGATGTTGGAAATAAATTAGAACTTTATGTCCTCAATAACACTTTTAGAATCTTGTTTATTTTTCCTTTTACTGATACATGTTTTGTTGTGGAAATCAGTCTATATTGGCTGTTGCCTTTAAGAACACATTTTGAATTTAACAAAAGAAAAGCCCCATGAAGAACAGATACAGTTGAAGTGCTTAACGTTGGAATCATTAATCAAAATACATTTTACCATTTAATTACAATGAAAGAGATATTAATAATCAGGTAGAATTTTTTTTCTAAGTAATTGTTCTGGTACCAGCGTGCTCTAACAAGTTCTAGAGTCGTCTTCCTTATAGTTCCGTGCCTCATATATGACATAAGTTTAAAATAATAGTATAAAGTATATTTTTGTAAACGTGTTTGTTTTTCTTCTGGAAAGCTGAGTGAGTTTACTTTAAAGTGATGAATTATCTCATTTAGGAAGAAAGTTCTTTTTTTTTCTTCAGTAAACTGTGCTTTCAAACAAGCTTCATTCTGAAAGTCAAAGGAGTTTTTCGTGCTGGGCGATGTGGAAAAAGTATTGTATATCACGATATAAATTATTTTATATCACAATAGCGATACATATCACAATTATACCACAAAGTATATTTCTGTTATTCTCTGAGACAAATGGACAAAAGTGTCATTACTTACGTTTCTCTGACTTTATTTTTTCAAGTAACATGCAACTGAATAGTTCCAAATGAGAAACATTTTTTCAAAGTTCACAACAGTTTCTTAGTAGGAAAACACATTTTGTCACAAAAATCCAGCAATGAAAATAAACAAATAAAGACAATAAAAGAGAAATGGCACAATAGATACTTTTCAATCGTCCATACAATAAGTAAAAATTAAAAAAGTTTGACTAAACTGGTAATGTCACAAATCATGATATTGATTATTTTACATCACTATAACGATATATATCACGATATTCCATGATAGAAATATATTTTTAGTTATTCTCTGAAAAAAACGGACAAAAATTTAATTACTTACTTTTCTCTGACTTTATTTCTGTGTAACTGAATAGTCACAAATGATAAATATTTTTTTTAAGTGCACTAGTTTCTTAGTAGAAAAAACAATTTTTTTTTCAAAAATGTTAAGCAAAAAATAAATAAAATGGGCAGGAATATTTTTCCAGAATAAATCAACTTAAGTAAACATTAAATAACTTTCAATATTTTACTCTACATAAAAAATATATTCTGGCAAAATTATAAAAACTAGAAATAAGCGCAAGATAACATTGAGCCATTATTAACAATAAAATGAAATGATCTGGAGGGCCGGATCCGGCCCTCGGGCCTTCACTTTGACACATGTGATTTACACTCACTCTTAGGTTATTTTTTTAATATTTATGACTAAGAGGTTTTATAGCCATAGTGTTTGTCTAATATAGCCGTAAAGGAGAAGACGGAAAGAATAGAAAATTGATGTTTCACTTCAACCTCAGAGAAGAAAGAGAATCTCTTTTTTGTTTCTCCGCAAAATGTTAAAACCTCTATTGTCAGGTACATCAAATGTCCTTGCACCGTAACCACGCTTATGCCACCCCCTTTGCTGTTCCCATTCATAGAAATCAGAGACATCTCACCGTTTCTTTTTTACACATCAGTGGGTTTCTATTTGTTCAAATGCACACAGTCTAATCCTCACCTGTGGCTCTGAAGAGTCTTTGTCTCCCCATCATGAGCGCACAGCACCGGCTCTCTTAAAGATGCTGCAGGATGTTCGGTGGAAAGAAATCATTTGTTTCAAATCAGGGCCGATCTCTCTGTTTCTCTCTGCTGTCAGAGATTGTGTGAGGCTGCCTTGAGCTGTTTCATTTTGCCTCTTGCTTCAAAGTTCCCTGATGTGCTCCAGAGAGAGAGTCTGCTGTTCAGTGTGAAGCCCTTCATTTGGTTGTGTTTTATTAACAGAGGAGCGATCTCCTCTGAGCGATCCCGATACATCGAGCATGAGCGCAGGTCCTTGTGCGTTTGCTGTGACGAGAGCTTTCTGTCTACATCATCGCAGCAAAAAAGAGATGATCTGCTTTACAATCTTTTTTAAAAAAGAACAAGGATTTTTAAATATTCTATAGATACGAACAAATGAAGTGATTTCATAAACGTTTATGGTTGTTTTTATGAGATGCAGTTGATGATGAATATTTGTTGTAGCCGTAAAATCCAAGAGAAAGGTTTTCTCTGTGAACAAATGCTGGTTTTCTACGAGAAATGAGACATTTTCAGAGGTTAATTCTGTCTTGTGTTCCGTAAACAATAATATTAAAGAGTAACCAAACAGGGAAGTTTGAGGCTCCACCCACAGCCAAAATTTAAAAATCCAGTCAGAGGGGCGGGGTTTGGGGGTTATCATTACTGGAGCCGCAGATCAGAACCCACAAAATTCAACTGTAATACCTTGATTCAACCTGTAGGGGCAGCACACAGACGGTTTTTGACTATATTTTCAAGAATTAATCAATTGTATTTTAATTTATAAAAAAAATTGGCAATGACCCACATGACAGCACCTTTAAAGACCTATTTATAGATATCAAAAGCTTAAAAAGTTAATTTAAGTAATTAAATTACTGTAATTGGTTACTTTTTAAATCCGTTACTCTCAACACCGTGTTTATGACGAGGACTGCTGGGAAAACTGTGAGAATTAATACAACAGGGGTTTCAAACTGAATCACACTGGGGGCAAAAATCCAAAACACACCTTATGTCGCGGGATGAACAGAATTTATCACTCCAACTACATTTTTAAAACCATACATTTTTAACATTACTAAGAATAAAAAAAAGCAGGAAAATTATCTGAAAATAAATCAACTTAAACCTTAAATCATTTTTAATCTTTTACTCTCAATAAAAATGTATTTTGTTAAAATTATACACGTTAAAAATAATTGTGAGATAACATCTGCCCATTAATAACAATAAAATTAAATGATCTGGAGGGCAAGATACACATCATATAGCATCATCCGATTTGTATATGCGTAATTTTTTATTTGTAACACATACAATACATTTTATGCATAACTGTGTGTCCTTGCAATTGTGTATTGACATGTACAAAAGTTACAAAATACTTCTCCAGCTCCTCTACACCCAGGGAGCGGAGCGGGACGTAGGGCCGATTGAGCCACTCCGCTCTCTGGGTGTGGAAGATAAATTATATTAATTATCTGGCATATCTGTTTAAGAAAGTGGGAAAATGAAAGTTTTCACCAAATAATATTCAAAATCTAAGTTGAAAGTGTCTGATGAGAAAACTCTGATGACCCAGCATTCTAGCAGCATTTAAACGCACCACTTACACACAAATCTTGGAAACGTGAAGAGTGTTACATCAGATTTGTGTGTAAATGCAGTTGTGCATACTTTTTAAATATTTGTGTGTAGTTAATTTCAAGCTGCTGTAATGTAAAGTTGCACGTTACAGTTTCGCACAAAATATATTGTATGAGTTACAGATAAAAAACTATAGTTTCTGTTTATATCACATAATACGGTGGCCGTTTTGGTTCAGTTGTTCCACTCCGAGAGTGGAGTCTATTCAGATTGATGAAACTTAGAGCAAACCGGATCACAGTCCAATTGGAAACGAACCGAGACCACCTCAAAAGACGAGTCTGAGATGGGTTTCTGGTCCGCTTTGGTGTACTCAGACTGGAAATTTGTTCTGTTCGATTAGAGGAAATGAACGCTGGTTCACTTTAAGCGAATCAAATGTGTCCAGTCTGAATACACTCTTAGTATTCTATTAAAATCATGATCTTTGATTCTCAGCTTTTAGGGATACTCCACCATCTTCTGTTGATTTATATTCTTAAGTCCATAAAGCACAATTCTTTAGCATCTGTTTGCTTTAGGGGTCGTGTTTACTTGTTTCACTGGAAACAACAAAATGTGTTTGTGGCAGACAGGCGGGCCTATTTTTAGTGAGTGCCTCCTGCACTCCTCCGTTGGCCCAGAAACACATCTGGAGGGATTTGCAAACAGAAGAACCTTACCACTGACTACATCCCGAACGCCATTTTTCACCATAATAACCCTCCCATATTGGTGCATCAAAAGTCAGTATGAGAGCACACTTTTCCTAAAGACATATTCTTATAGGTCAGGGAGCCGTGACCCATATAGAGCTGCATTGTCCTCCAGAGCGAAGACCCCACCTAAATATAGATCCAGCGTCTTCTTAGTGAAACTTCCTGCTTCCCAGTCACCAGCTCCTGCTTCTGACAGACTCCATGAGGGGGGCTCTCCTCTGGAGGGCCGGCGCATGAAACGCCGACGCCTTTCAGACAATCATTTTTCCAACGTGCGAGGCTCCCCGCTGCTCATCCGCTCTTTTAAGCTCCAACAACTCACTCTGCCGGAAGGTACAAACTGCTTCTCACTTTGAACATCACGGCATCCCGCCTCTGAATCATACAGGTGAAGGTTTCACATTAATGAGGATTCTATCAAGATCAAGAACAAACATGCAGTTCCATCCAGTTCATTGAGAGTTGAACCTTTTTTCTTAGTTTTTGTCAAAAGACGTTTTCGTTTGACAGTAGAACAATTGCTTTGTATTGTATGTGCAACAGGAATTTCAGGTCAATTTAATTATTAATCCTTTAACACTAAACATTTCACTGGTGAATCTTTGTTCACATAGGGCTGGGCGATACAGATTTTTGTTTATATAAAATATATATATATATTTTTTTTTCATATCGGGCGATAAACGATATTTATCACGATATAAACCAAATAATTATATTTTGTCAAATATGAGTGCTCTGTAGCTCATAAGAGAAATTTCTAATCATCAGGAGGTTGTTTAGATTTAAATATTAATTTTCTATCATGCTTTAAGCACAATAGATGCAATGAAGAAACATGACGCAAAAGTTTTATTTTTCAGAACACTAAAAAAAAGGCGTAAACATAACAGATTGAACTGAAAATGAAAACAAAATGAATCAAGTTTTAAAAGAGAACATAAATAAAACAGAATACTAAACTGCTTGATTAATCCTAGTTAAAAACAGCATTATTCAACAAATAAATTCTAATGTTTTTGATTTTTACAGAACAAACATAAAACTGACATTTTTTTGCAACATTCTGTGAATAAGCTGGGATTTAAAAGCAAATTCTCAGAATTTGTTCTCATAGTTTAGACTGTTGCTGCTGTGCAGGATAACTTTTTTTTTGAAGAATTATTGTTTATTTCAGTCTGAGATTGAGCATGCTTGGTGGCACAGCTTCAGGTGATTAAAATATATTCTATCGTTTCTATTGTCTTTATTTGTTTACTTTAATTGCTGAACTTTTGTGCAACAATGTGTTATACTACTAAAAAATTAAAACTGTTGTGCACTTTTAAAAAAAATGTTTCTCATTTGTAACCATTCAGTTGCATGTTACTTGAAAAAAATAAAGTCAGAGAAAAGTAAGTAATGACATTTTTGTCCATTTCTCTCAGAGAATAACAGAAATATACTTTATTGTGGTATAATTGTGATATTTATCGTTTTTGTGATATAAAATAACTACTATGGTGATATATATTTTTTCACCCAGCACTAATTTTACACATGAATAGCTTGGTTGAACTTTTTCTAATTTTTTTTTTTTAATTGAAATTGCATAAAAGTAATCTATAAATGAACACATCTTTATTGTCATCTAACTGTAAACTCAAATTAAAACAAGGACAGATTCACTACAAATATACAAATTCTGCCTCCAGATGATCATATTTTATAGTGAATAATAGCAAAAAAGCTACCTGAAAACAAAGTTTTGTGTTTTTATAGATCATTGACATAGTTAAGGTTGGACGGGGGCGGAGCCTTTATCACATCTGACAGGTCACAGTTTTCAGTGTAACAACGGCTCTGTATTGTTAAAGACGCTGTTAACACAGAGGATTCAATTCTTTTATATTTTAGAAAATGCTTTCCTATGAATTCATCTTATTATATTTATAATATTAATGTCCGGTCTGTTAAAATATTGTCCAACTTTGAACCTGTCTCATTCTTCTGTCGTGAAAAAGTTATATCGTGATAAGTGTCATTATCGTTTTGTCGCCCAGCTCTACGTTCACACGATTAACGTAAATCAGATGATTGTGACACAGAGAAAAGTGGCTTTACAGACTGGCTTTGAACTGATATCTAACATATTACTAACATTGAGTTTTCTCCTCTTCAGAATCTTCTGCAATTAAGTTAATTGCGTTGAAGAATTATCTAAAGAATGTCAACAACTGAAGCTAAATCTTCAGTGTGGATGAACCGGAGCTGAAATGTAAAAATGTGGGACTTAATCTGCATTTAATTCCCAATAATGTTCCATCTACCCTCAGGTCTTCTTGCTTCTTTCAAGTTGACCTCTCCATTTAACTGCTGTCGGAGCTCCAGTCTACAGACACCAGGGGAGGATCGCTTTATTGACCAAAGACTTGTTGAGCCATAAAATTAGAACGACACCTCTAGGAATGATAAAGTGCTGCTCAATTTTTATTAGGTGTTTTTTTGGGGGTGGAGATGAACAAATGCAAGATGTTGCATTGTCGTGAATTTAAGTATGTTAATGTTATTCTGACTTCTCTAAAGCAGGGTGTCAAACTCAATCGTTCAAGTCCAAAATCCAAAAAACACCTTAGGTCGTGGGATGAACAGGATAAATATTTATTGAACACAATAAAACTAAATTTTTAACATAATTATTAACTAGATATTTAGCATTACCTGCAATAATGCTAGTGTGCATGCTGTAAGCTGAATTTGGCCGCTGAAGATGCTAGTGCTGATAGCTAAAGATGCAGAAATTGATAGCTAAAATCACTGAAGCTGAAAGCTGTAATTACTGTAACAAATAGCAAAAAACGCTAAACCTGATACGTAGCTGAAATATTAACTAAATTCCAAATTAGCTTAAAAAACGTGCATTGGCCAAAACAGCTAGCATGTAGTTGATAAAATAGCTACCTTTTAAAATAGCCTAAAAAACTGAAAAAAGCCTTAATTAGCCCAAACAGCTAGCGTGTACATATTAGCCTAATTCCAAAACAGCCAAAAAAACTTTTTAAAAAGCCTAAATTACCAGCTAGCATGTAGCTGAAATATTAGCTAAACTCCAAAACAACCTGAAAACTAAAACAAAAATCCAAAATGAGCCAAAACAGCTAGCATGTAACTGAAATATTAACTAAAAATAGACTAAATGCCAAAATAGTCCAAGAAACTAGCAGAATACCAATTTTTAAAACTTTAAAACCATAACTTTTTAACATCATTATAAATAATACACAGGCAGGAATAAGAATAAATCAATTTAAACCTTGAAAAACTTTCAATATTTTACTCTCCATAAACATATATTTTGTCAAAATGTATTTAGAAATAAGTGCAAGATAATTTCCGACCATTATTAACAATAAAATAAACTGATCTTGAGGGCCGGATCCGGCCCCCATGCCTTGACTTTGATACGTGTTCTAAAGAAACTTTGATGATGAGTCATTCGTGCGTGCTTTATCGGTTGTTTCTAAGTGTTCTTAGTTTTTGCCCCTACCAGTTTATCTGATGATTTGAACACTGAATGTGAGAAAACCTCCTTTTGATGCATCTGATTTATAATTTGAACTACTGAAAAAATTATATTAAAAAAATAGGAGTGATAGTCTGGGATTTAGTTTTCTTGGAGGCAGTGGAACACAAGGGAGGAGTCATTCAGTTCAGTTCTCAAATGCAGTCAATAGTGATAATATTTGGACCCACAAATCCGTACGTCATTTTTAAATCCTAAGAATCCCCACACACTCTCATTGATTCTCCTGTACATTTTTTTTTTTTTTTTTTTTGTCAAATGAAGTCTTCAGCATACTTTTAGATGTTTTAACTCTTTCAGGGGACCCTGTTTATATTTTTTTTGTTTGTTTTTTAATTTATCCACTAAAAACAAAAATGAAAAGATTTAATTATCTTTAAAAAAAAATCAATTTGAGATATTCAGCAACATTCTCGTTAGAAAAATCATTTTACCTTTTAAAAAGTGGTTCAGCAAGCTTCAGGCTCCATCAAGTTCAAATATACATCAGTGTACTTTCTTAAATATTCATTATAAACTGTTCATCTTAAAAGCTCTATTAATAATGAACCATTTTTACACAATATTTCAATATTTGTATTTCTGCTCTACAAATGTGGTTCATTTTGAGTCATCACTATTTCATTTTAAAGACTACTGAAATATTTTTTTTAGCTATTTTAGCACTAATCTGAGTGTTTAATGCATTTATTGCAGGATCATTTTTCAGTTAATAATTTGTTTTTCAATAATAACAGCTTTTGATTTCTATAAATGTAAAGTAAAGTACGTTTATAGTAAAGTTGATTCAATTTTTGAGGTTTACATAACAAACTTCAGGATTTTCTGATCATTTGGCAACTTTTACATTTGACCAAGAAATACCCTTTTTCAAGTCCTTTGGATTTTTTGTATTATTACTTTACCTATAATGTTCTGAGGTGTTTTCCATTCCTGCTAGCTTTGAGAAAAAAAAAGAAAAAAACGGTATTGAGCATGTAAGGATGGTAAATGATTTGATGGTCTAAAAAATTCAGCTTCTCAGGCGTTTAGCACTGGGTGTTATCACAGCTGGGATCAGCTTTAACAAGTCTCATTAGCTCACGGCTAAGAGAGTCTTTACAAACCCGTTTGTTTAACGTTGCGTACACAGTCGGAGCCACTGTTGACTTCAGTTCCCAGTCAGTAAATCAGACTTAAAACGCTGCTCTTGAATGGTCAGGAGCCTCCCTGTCAGAGAATCCTCCAACACGCTGCCAGCTCCATGCAAATTTAACTCCGTTTCACTTTTTGGCGTCCAGATTGCATCACTTTGCTCCCAAATGTGCTTTTCTTTGCCTCACCTGTCTGAGACAAAAGTGTGAAAACAAATAAAGAGGCACTTTAAGTTGAGCTGTTTTCCTTTGAAACACATTCTTGAGCTTCAACTCCTGTCGTCCTCCTCCACAGGCACCACCAGGCAGCCCAAAGAAGGAGAGGTGCCCGGGGTGGATTATAATTTCGTGACCGTCGACCGGTTTATGGAACTGGAGAAAAGCGGCGCCCTGCTTGAAAGCGGAACGTACGAAGGTAAACGGCGTCCACTCCTGTTGTTTTCAGTCTTTTTAGGGCCTTTTTCTTGACGGCGCTGCGAATGAATGTTGTGTTCGTACGACAAACAAGACGAGAGCGCCATCAGTCATGAGGATCCATCCGTGGATTCTGATAGGTGGAAACAGTCCTGCTTCATGGGGCTTTGTGTGTGAATAGTGATTCTCCTGCTCCTTTCCGTGTGCTTTTGACATGTAAAATTAAATCACACTTTCAGCAATCTTGGTATCGAAACTGCTTGTACTTTTGGTATTCATAAACTTTAATTAAATTAATGTAATTTTAATATTGAGCAAAATTTGCCCAATAAGAAATAAAGACACATTTTTCAAATTCTTCAAAACTTTATGCACATTGAAAACCATTGTTTTCTTTCAATTTTAAATAATTAATAAAATATAAAAAATAAAATAAAATAAATGTATTAATTCAAATGAGCTGTTATATTAGCATTATGCTAGCTCATTTTGGTAATTTGGCCTCTACTGATGTTTCTTTGTGGTAATTGTATGTAACATTTTAGCGACATGCTAACATTTTTGACTAATTTATTACCTACTATGATTGTTAGGCTATTTTTGAGTTTAGCTAATATTTTAGCAACAGGCTAACGTTTTTGACTAATTTTACTGAGGATTTTTAGGCTATTTTCGAGTTTTGCTAATATTTTAGCAATGTGCTAGCTTTTTTGGTTAAATTAGTTTACTGAGGAATTTAGCTAGCATTTAAGCAACAAGTTATGCTTTTATTTTGGGCTGATTTATTATCAACTGAGGTTGTTGGGCTGTTTTTGAGTTTAGCTAGGAAGAAGTTTTTGGCTAATTTGTTATCTGCTGCAGTTTGTTAGGCTACTTTTGAATTTAGCTTATATTTTAGCAACAGGCTAACGTTTTGACTATTTTTACTGAGGATTTTTAGACTATTTTGGAGTTGTGGTAGCATTTTAGCATTGTGCTAGCTTTTTTGGCTAAATTAGTTTACTGTGGGATTTTGCTAGCATTTGAGCAACAAGCTATGGCAACAAGCTAGCTTTTTTTTTGCTAATTTGACATCTACTAAAGATTTTTTGGGCAAATTTAGAGTTTATTTTATATTTAAGCTACATACTACATGTGTTTGCAAAATTGGCATGTTTTAGGGATTTTTAAGCAAACTTACTGACAATTTTTCAGAAATTTAGGTCAACATTTATAGTTCTTTAACAAAATTTCCAATATTTTAGCAAATTTTAAATTTTGCAAAAAGCTTTTGCATTTTCAGCAAATCCCTTAAGCAATTAAAGTAAATTGCGTCAATATTTACAACAACCAGATTTATCAAAAAGCATTCACACTAGCGTTATCGCAGGAAATTCAACTTTTCTGTTTTTTTGTTGTTTTTTTTCCATTCCCCTGATCAAAACGAGCAGGCACATTCAATCTTTTCTCCTGGGCCCCCGTCTTGGTTTTTAACTGCCCAGGGACCACTATCTCTCTGGAGACCCCTGCCATCATATAGATAGTCTTTTCTTCTGATGCACCTGGAACTCCAGGGAGGAGGAGGAGGAGGAAGAGATTGAACCTGCAGGTCAGCTTTATAGCTTTGACAGAGGGAGGGTCGATCTCCTCTTGGTGATAGGATCTGGTTTTGAAGATGTAGAGTTTCTTCTTTGTGCTGTTTTGGCCTTCATCCAGTAATTCCATAAAAAAGAAAGTTTGATTATAGAGATACTTGAGCAATAAAGACTCACTCCAATCTTCTTTTGATCGATTTTCAAAGCGTTCCCAGTGGTCTTTTAGTTATGATGGCGCTGATTTTAGCCAAAACTGTCATTTTCTAGGACATAGTTTCTGCAGAGCAGCAGGAGCTTATTACGATTCATTTCTTGAGTTGAGGGGCGGGTCCATTGGTCTGCCCCCACATCCCATCATCCATTGGTTTACACTCTCTCCCGCTAGCTTACTTGGGAATACAGCTTTACTTTCTTGTTGCTTTTAATTTTTTCTTTCTTTAATATTATGCTTTGTCTGTTGTGTTTTAAGTTTTTCTATGTATAGTACAGTTCTTTGAAAAAATATGCTTTTTAAAAGCTTTATAAACAATTTTTAACCAACTAAGAAAAAATCTTAGTTTTATCTTAAAAAACAAAAAAAGGAAGTACAAGGAAAAAACGATGATGAAAGTGAGATCATTGTTTTATTGTGGCTCTCATAATCAATCAATCAATCAGTAAAAATGTTAGTAAGAATTGTCAGAATGTGGAGAGGACATAAAATTTTGCAATTGATGTTAAATTACAGAAATGTAATTCAAATGGGAAGATGTTGTTAAAATATGCAAATGCAGTTAAACTTCAGAGATACAGTTAAAATGCGAAGTTTTGATCTAAATCCAGAGTTCCAGTAAAAAGGCCAAAAAAACAGTTAAAATGTGCAGATTTAACTTTGAAGTTAGCATATGGACACATGGTAAAAATGCTGATATGCAGTAAAAATGTACAAATTCTGTTTACATTTTCAGATACAGTTAACTCTTTAACATTGGAGCTGTTGCCGGAAACACAAGCTTCTATTCTCAGCTCTCAAAATCCATTGAATTGATGTTAATTGGGCAAACGGTTGAAGAGTAACGATGAAACAAAGAACACGGTCACATCTATACTACAACTCTCAGGTTAAAGACATCATGTTTGTGTTATTAACTTAAATGTTACATTTGCATCTGATTTATCTTTTTTTTTTCATCTTTAACTTCATATATCCCCAAGAATCTCTATTACAACTTTAATAAAATATGTACATTCCGAGTGATGGTTTGGACGTCCCAAAAGATACATGCTCATATCTGCTGTTAAACCTCCTCGTTTTAGAGGTCTGCAACCAAGAAACCCTTTTCTTCAGGGATAAAAAGGGGGATTAGTGTGAGCAAGGTTTACAAAAAAAGATGATTTTTTTTTTTTTTTTTTAAACCAAAACTAAAAGAAATAAAATAACAGTCACCGTTGTGGTGTGTTTTTTCTTCTTAATCCATAGAAGAAAACATGAAAACAGAGCCAGCTGGCAGTTGTGAACCTGGCAGATTATATAAATGCTGTTTGGCTTTGAAAAAAAGAAATGAAAAAAGAATCCTGCTCCACACTTCAGTGTTTATAAAAGAGAAGCAGACTTGAAACCTGAGACTGAAGAAAACAGACGATGGAAAATGGGTCTTTTGGGGGAATGTCTTGTTGAAATAAAAAAGAAATTAAACAAATGTTTGAAGCCACATTATGAGATGAGTGCATCATCACAAACTGCTTACTTTTCTATAGACTTTCTCCTGTTTGATCAATTAGCGTGTTCAGAGTTTTGAAGACTGTCTGAAAGGATTATGAAATTGCGCAAATCGAATTTGCAATAAAAAATGTGCCAAGTGGAAAGCAGAAACTTGAACATAAATGCTGTTAACCAAAGTATTGTTCACATCCGTTGCCATTTTTGAATTAGTTTTTGAGTCTGTCTTTTTTGTGTTTTTTCACATAATTATGATATAATGGAAACAGTGTAATGTAAAAACATTTTGCACATATATGTAACACAGCTATATATAAAAACACTCAGCTTCACAATTTATGAGTTACTTTCACACTGCACTTGCTGGTTGAAAAAGACTAACGCAATTACAAAAACTGCTCAGTTGGGGCAGTATTGCCCAATAATGACCTTTATGCCAGTACTATAACTTTTTTTTTTTTTTTTTTCAATTAAATACTTCATAACTTACAACATACAAACACAAGTAAAGGTTTAAAGTTAACAGAGTTTTTTTCGTAAATCCAAATCATACATGTTCCGGGGCATGTATTAAAATATTAGTTTAAAATAAAAAAAAGTGAGCTAAGAAAAAAAGAAAAACTATGAAGAAATTACAATTAAAAAAAGAGGAGATTTATCTGGAGATCACATCTACCTCCATAATAAACTCCATAATGTTTCATGATTTCTGTATCTCCACTCTCTGTCTGGTGTGAACAGTTATCCCCCCCCCCCCCCATCATGACCCATAATGCTCTCCTGTTAGCTTACAGCCAATCACACACTCAACCTAACATTACCGGTGAAACAAAAATGGCGAGTATTATTGGAGCTATCCAGCCGTACAGTTTAGAGCGCAGAAGGGAGCTTGTGTCACACCCAGCGTATTTCTACGTCACAAATACAATCGTTTTCAAATGACATTTATCTGTCTGCTTTTTTAACACATTCTCACCCCCAACTCATCATACATGGACATATGGTTCAGGCCCCCTCTTTTTTGACATTTTGAGTGTACATGACTTATCGTTTTTTGAGATGCTAGTTGTTCCCATTGAATCAGGGGACCCCCAACCTCTGGGCCGGGACCAGACCAGTTACCGGTACCCTAACCCAGTACCGCTTCCCAAGGGTTGGGGAACCCCGATTTATTGGGAACGTCCAAAAAGGATGAGTTTGGGGACACGGAAATTGTCCAAAAGTGATGCAGAGGGGGCCCAAATCATACATCCATATATGACGAGTTGGGAGTGAGAATATGTCTCAACTATGTAAATTAAAAGCTAAATATGTGTCCTTCATTTTCATTGGTTGGGTTTTTACAGAAAAAAACTATAAAAGTGTTTTGTTGTTTTTAGTTCTAGAAACTGTTAAAATCCATCGAAGCAGCTGTTTGTTTGTATAAAACACTGTTCAGATCAACTAGATCTTAACATTAAGTCAGTATTTTTTATTCCAACAGTTATTTTCTTGAAACCTCTGACAGATGTTTGTGAGTTCACATTAAGCTGTCGTATCTCCTTGGATCATATTTACATCTTCATTAGATTAAATTCATGTAAATTGAGCTTGAAGTTTCCAGACAAAATAAACACTTTTTTAAGTGTTATTGTAGTGTCACATTTCTGCACATTATTTTGTTTGTTTTTTTGCTCTTATTTGCTGTCGTTGGTCTCTCTCTGCCAAAACAAAAAGAGTGAAAGCCGTGTCTGGAGGTATTTGTTGTTTGCATCTTCAACTCGGAGGGGGGCTTTTTGTTCTGTCACTCAAACTGCTGGAAACCCCAGAAAAGCTGTATTTTGTTTCTGCTTGAGTTTTTTTGTTTTTTTTTGTTTTCCGTGTTCCCCGCTGTCTTTGTCTCTTATGGTCCATGATCAGTCAGCAAAGATAATATGGCTTTCACTTGATGTGTTTTTCCACATACCTTTTAATCCATTCTGTGAC
The DNA here is from genome assembly GCA_003999625.1 of Oryzias javanicus. NCBI lineage: Eukaryota > Metazoa > Chordata > Actinopteri > Beloniformes > Adrianichthyidae > Oryzias > Oryzias javanicus. Next base: position 18,577,029 of record CM012459.1, read on the forward strand.
GTTTGAGTTAAAAATAAGTAAATAGATATTTTTTTAAATAAAAGTCCTAAAACAAATTAAGAATAAATTAATTTTTTATAGATTAAAGGATACATATTTTGATTTTTATTCTAAGGTCGGTGTAATTTTTTTTAATCTTTGAAGCTAGATCCTTGGAATCGATATAAATGCTACAAATGCAAATATACAGTTTGGTAATTTAAAAAAAAAAAAAAAAACTACATTTTTCTGGTTCATATTTTATTTGGACAGTTTGTCCTAAATGAATGAAATCTGAGTTATTATTGTTTGTTAGGTCCTACATGTTAAAAATGGAAGAACTGGTTAAAACCTGCCCTTAAAAGTAGAGTACAAAATGGACTAAGCTGTCATGGACTTGCAGGTACACAAAATTTGAAGGTGGTAGACCGAAGATATAGTTTTTTCCAACGGGCATGCTGCGAGCAACACTTATACTCGCGGGTTGGTACGAAATATCAGAGCTGTGTAAATCTCATGACTCTTACTTTACTTTCCAATACATGAAAGCATTGCTGTCATCATTATTCGTTTCTGCTTCAAGGTCGATGAATGTTCCATGTTTTGAAATGAAACCAAGCATGCGTCACTACCAAATATATCTTTTGATGTGCGTTTTGTACATAGAGCCTGAACACTGACTTAAACGTTTACGCAGCGATGCGTGAACATAAGAGTTTTGAACACGGAAGCCTGAAACGCACATATGCATGCGTTTACATAGACTTTTCATTGACAGTAGTCGCTCAAATGTATGTTTCTGAGCCTGGTGTAAACATAGCATCAAAGTAAGATTGTAGTAAAGAAGATGCAGATGTCACAATTAGGGCTGGGTATCGAAACAATATTCAGAAACAATTCGATTCATAAGAGTCTGGATCAATTTGACTCCAATTTTTTTCGATAGGTTTGATCCTCTCAATTCAGTTCAATTTTGAGTTTACAGATTTAGACACATTTGTGTAGAAATACATTATTAATTTACTATATGTTTTAAATATATTTGTAGTAATCTGATACAGTTAGTGCTGCCACAAACGATTATTTTAATAGTCGACTAATCATTATCGATTAATTGATTATTATTTTTTCCCGATTAGTCGACTAATCGGGTCATGCATAAAGTGGATGTAAAGCACAAATCTTAACCGTCAAAAAACTAACTAAAAAATAGATATACTCACACTAGCATTACCTCCAATAATGCTAGTCTGAATGCTGTAAGCTGAAGTTGGCCACTGAAGATACTAAAATTGATAACCAGCTAAAATATTAGTTAATGCCTAATTAGCCTAAAAATCATAACGAGCTAAAGTTAGCCTAAACAGCTAGCATATAGCTGAAATATTAGCTGAAGTTCAAAATAGCCTTACAAAAGTCTAAATTAGCCAAAGTAGCTAGCATGTAGCTGAAATATTAGCTAAACTCAAAAATAACTTTAAAAACTAAAAGAGAAAAAAAGCTTTAGTTAGCTAAAACAGCTAGCATGTAGCTGAAACATTAACTAAACTCCAAAATAGCTCAAAAAACCTAAATGCTTAAATCGCCAAAAAAACTAGCAGAATGCCATTATAACTTTCAACTTTACTAAACTCTGACTCCAAATAATATAAAGTAACGACTAATCGACTAGTAAATTAGTCGTCGACTATTTTAATAGTCGAATAGTTGTCGATTAGTCGACCAATCGTGTCAGCTCTAGATACAGTTCACATAATGTAAAATGTATTAGTGAAATAATGAGATTGTTAATAGCATACAGTGTTACATGGTTTTCAAAAGAAGAAGTTCAAAGAAACATGTTCAGGTCATTAACATTGAAAACATTATTCTGCTTCTCCTTCTTCAATTTGACCGCTAGGTGGCGATCACAAATGGCAGTAAACTTTTTTCAAGAAGAATAAACAAAGAATGAGCAAAAATTGTGTTTAGACCACAAATGGTTACTTTAAAAATTCATGCCTGTGAGTTTATAAAGACGTTTATATGTATGTCAACTGAGCGTTAGCATTGGCCGTCCTATGGGAAATCTCAATAAACATGAGCATCAAGCTTGCGGACTTTAGCATCATGTGCTGTATTAATCTTTAATTTTATTGATTGATTTTTGATCTAAGCTTAAATTGACTCAAATAATCGCTTCTATCAACCCAGCGGTAGTTATAGTTAAGATACATAAACATGATGAAGTTTGTGAGAAGATACCTGACTTGTAAACAATCTTTTTTCCTATATTGAATAGATACAAACTGTTGCAAACTTTAAAATGATTCATAATCTTCTATTTAATTGACGTGTGCATTTCAAAGACACATCAAAGTCGTTTTATTGCTTCAAGGATCCATTTTTAAGAACCATGAAGCGTCTATTTCCTGAGCTTGTGAAGCACTTTTCAGCTCAGCCGAACTTCCGATTCAGTGACGGTGTGTGACATTTTGCTTTTGTGCGCGGAGCTTTCTTTATCCTCAGAGGTAAATCTTCAACTTGTCAGGACTCGAGGATTTCTGCCTGCGGTTCAGTGGCATTAATCCTGACAGTCCACATAATCTCTTTATAGCGACTCCCCTCCTCATGGAGGGCCGCGTGCCGTCCGGCATCTGCGGTGAAGCCGCGGAGTTCCAGTCGGTCATCTGAACAAAAAAAACACCATCTGATGTCTTTCCTAATTCTACGGCTTTTTTAAGTCCTTGGGGTTTTTACGACAGTTTTTAAGACAAACTCATCAAAACAAAATTTGTATTTTCTTGTAGAACTTAGTTTTAACTCAAACAGTGTGATTGCCAATCTGCTTCTGTGGATGAAAATCTGTTATTTTTTGGTTTCAGAATTGAAACTTTTGAACATGATGGGGTGTTTTTTATCTAAAAGACTGAAGGATATCTCAGATCAGAGTTTCTAAACCCTAGTCTTCAGCATCCAACAACCTGCATGTTTTCAGTGTTAGCAACTGAAACGCAGCTGGTTTATCTCATCCTCCAGCTGTGCAGAGACGGGGTGATGACAGTCATTAGAGGCAGGTGTGTTTACGCAGGGAAACATATTAGTTTGTTTTTTTTCCAGCCTGTTTTCTTTGTCAGGTGTGACAGCTCACCTGGACTTTTAGGCAAACAACAAAAACCGACTTGCAAGTGACCCCTGGTACGGTACAGCTATGGTGAATGCAAACAGACTGATCAGTCAAAAAAGAGATGAGGAATTCAAGAAAGTAATTCATGATGGAAAATAGAAAGGCAGCAATTCAATTTTTCCACGGTTCAGTTCAAATGTTGATTTTTGAGTCAACTTTTTTCAGTTTGATATAATCAGTTTATTGGAAAAATACTTTTTTATTATTTGCTAATAAACAAATAACAACGAACTTTTCAGTTGGCTTACACTAAGCTTAGTGTAATTTAACTAAATTTTAATTGACCGTGTTTGACACTTTAAATGTAAACAAATGCAAACATAAATGCAGTTGAGATCCAACAACTCAGTTTTTCCCACAATTCTGTTTAATGATGTCATGTACAGCTCAGTTTAAAACAGAGATTTTTGGCATGTCTAATTTAAAGTGTGAATCATGGAAAGGCTGAAAAAAGCTCTTTGTGTAATTGTACTGCACTACGTCGATAAAGGCTGTTACCAGAATAGAATAAAAATAAACACTAACTCCGCTTTCTATCTTTGTTCTTTTCTCTTCTCATTTTTCTTTTTTTATTCTACCACCAAACAAGCAGTTATTGCAACAGCATGACTTTTCAATTTTTCTTTTTTTCCACTCAATTGTGAAAATAAGACAAATAAAGGTGTGAACATTTAAGTGGTTGCTTTTTAGTTTTTTGGCCTCAAATAATTCAGATTCTCAGTCGTTATCACTGTAAATCTCTGTTATTTTCTTCCTTGATCTTTTAATACCAAAGTCGTTGCTGGCAACACTTAAAAAACCCTGGTCTTCCACACTCTGTGAAATTTCTGTAAGTTCTATTAGTTCTGAAGTGGAGAAATGGAGCTCAACGCCATTAAGCAACACATTGACAATGGTCATATATTCCAAAATGTCACCGGGCAGTGACCTAAATGCCAGTTTTTCAGCAAAATTCGCCGCTGGCATTTGTAATTGGGTGGCGGCAATCGTATTTCAAGTTCAAATTGCGCAGTGACCGAACAATTTTTTTTCGTCGGACAGCGACTAACTGACTGATAGGAGGGTTATCAAGATTCCCAAAATTGACTGATGATTGACCAATTTCAGACTGCTACGCTCCGGCCTGCCCCAGTCCCTCTTCCACCGCCCCATTGTTAGAAATCGTACCGTTGCGGCGTGGGAACTTGACGAGGATTGTTGACATGGGCCTAGGGCCCAGCAATGGCCAGACCAGACGTCAATCTAATGATCCCAAACACATTCCCTCTATTATTCTTTATTATTCTCTCTGTTTCATGTGTCTATGCATATACACAAGCTTCCAGAGCAAACCGAGGACTACTGTGAGAACCTTTGTGCAATCGGGTGTGCACAACTCGTGTGATATTTGTGTCTGAAATGAGAAAGACAAACTTGTTTGAGCTATTTGAGTTAGTACAGTAACTTTTGATGTAAATACTATCATTGGTTAAGTGGTATGTCATTTTGTTTTGTGGGCTTCACATATTTTCTTGTGTCCTGAAAAGGTATTGGCACTTTTAGCAAGCACACAGGGAACACTTACCCAAGCTATCGGGCGGCTGCTGGCAAGTACCACTTGATATGGACATTTACACACCGTCCAGTCAGAGCTGCTGCCAACCGGAGCTCCGGTTGCCACCGCCCTGTGGCCAGTTCCGTAAAGGTGTCGTACCGGCTTCACTGCCGTTGCCCGCATTTTCCAAAACATTGGGTGGCAGCTAATCCTTGAGATCCTGCCTATGCCTCCCCATCGCATGGTGTCGGTTGTAAATAGTTACATGTTTGACCGTAGCCTTACTGGTAGTAGAGTCACTTCACAGTCACTTCACGACTGTAAGTTGTCGCATATCAGAACAAGGCTGCTTTTCTTTGCTTAAGAATCTGTTGGTATTAGAGAAATCGTGCAAACAGTTGAAGAGTCAGGATAATTCAAATAAGGGGAACCATGTGCCAGCTAGTGACATCCTTTAATTATCAGATTGAAAATAATATTCTACTAAAAAGCTGAAGAAATTCTATTGTTTTAGCTTGCCACTTAAGGACAAACTATTTCTACAGACTAGCACAAAAACTGTCATTTCAATGTCATGTCAAAAAAAAGGCAAACATCTACAGTATTTTTAAGCCTGAGTCAAAGATAAAAATTGCCTCTTAATTATGCTTTGTGGACAGTTTTATTCTTCTTGATGTGTTTTACAGCGGCAGTATGGCCGTACCTTAATGTAAAAAGGCCCTTTGGTCTATGAGGTGACGGCGCTAATGACTGCACTCCCATGCAGCCCAGATTTTAATATGAAATCAATATTTCTTATAAATCTCTCCTGCTGTTGCTCACTGCTGCTTTACCTTCCAGGAGAATTCTACCTTTGGAAAGTCAAATCCGATCTGAATCCCTAAACATGGAGTTATTAGGTTTTCCCAGTGACTGATGTCAGACTGTCAGGAGAGTGGACTGCTGCCAGTATTCACATTGAATGATGGTAAATCCTAAAATAATCTCCGTACGACCGCGGAAGGGGCGCCTGAATCGGTGCCAAGTGAAAAACTGCAGATCCCAGAGGTACTGCAGGTAGCTGGCTCCAACCAGAGGCCAAAACCGAGTGGGAGAGATGTTTGTAATTCTGTCCAAGCCTCGCAGGAAAGCACTGCAGTTTGCCAGGAAATTCAGAGCGCAGCCTGGTAGGTGATTGATGTGCAAAGCAGAAGATGGAATTACTTGGCAGAAACAACATAATCAACAGTAAAAATAATGGAAATGGCTCCTCGATGAACCGATTCCAGGTCAAGACGCTTGCAAATATTTTGCGCGGATCCTCGTGAGGAGGGATATTATTGTAAGACACGATGGGATCTTGAACCCACAGCTTGTGTGCTCCCGGATTAGCTGGATTTGATACAGAGACGCGTGAGAAAAGAGGGGAAAAAAACACTTCAGCCAGCTTGTGCGACGTGACAAACGTAATCCCTCTTGACTCTATCTCCTATAATTGCGTCTTTAATTATGGCAGTCCTGGAATGCAAAGACCAGATTGTTCTGGCAATTCTGGTTTCTTATTGCACCTTTTAAGTAAATTTCACCTCGACCCCAAATAATACTGTCAGAAAATTAATTTTGGACATAGTGGCCGAATTCGAATTCTTCCCCTACCCCTACATTTAGCCCTCCAAATGGAGAGTCGTGGAAAAATAACGTCTTCTATTTTGGACAAAACTCCCAAGTCCTCCGCCGCTAAGGCTACCCCTAAACCCTTGTTATCTTATAGGGTCCAGATGACCCGACCCGTATACTGATGTGTCATCCCTCCCATGACAAAGGTGGACAGGATTTTTTACACCAGTGAAAATAAAAAAAAATTGAAAAAATAAATTCAGCACGCTGTCTTGTGGGGTCCAGATGACCCCACTTTTAATGTAAAAATGCCTAAGATACCAGATACCAATACCCCACCAGATGCCCCTACAATTGGAGGGGTAGGGGAAGAATTTGGATTCGGCCAGTGACTACCCCTCCAGAGAAATTGATGATATGACATCGGGTGAACCCAAAAAAAAAAATGAATGGGGCCAAAATCTTCTATGGGTCTTTCAAAAATATTTCAGGGTCAAGTAACGAAACCAAAACACACGTGTTGGGGAAATTCAAAGAAAGTTTTAAAATATTATGGGATGGCCACTGGACATACGGCTTGGCAGCCATTTTGTGGCAAAGTGTAGAATTTTGCCATTTTAGCATAAAACATAGGAAAAGTAAACTTTTGTTCCAACGATCTTTGCATAATTTCACACATACTCAATCAAGTTGAGTCTACAGCCGCAACCAAAGTTTTGTTGACCTTTGACCTTGAGAAGAGGCGGCTATCTTGAATTTTTCCAAAAAATCTGCTTTGGTTTCATCAACAAATTTAAACTCCCTCTAGGGATTTCAATCCATCACCTCCCAACTCCTCAAGCATCATTGAAAAGCTACTTGTAAAAAAATGTTGGATTTAGAAGTTGTAGATTTTGAATAGCATTAGCATGGTAAGCTAGCAAAAGTGGCGTTTTCCTGTTGCTTGAACATTTTTTGTTGGAATATTGTGAAAATTTGATCTGTGAATGCCTGGCTCAAGCTGAATGAACTGATATGGCATACACAATGAACATATTAGAAAGTTGTTTTAACAAGAAAGTTATATTTTCAGTTGCTATGTTTGGAAATTCAAAAATTTACTTTTTGCAGGACTTATATCTAAGAAATTTACATAGATTTTGCGTCGTCACATTTTACTTTTTTTTTTTTTTTTACATGTTTGTCGTCACCCCAAGCGATCAAAAAATTAAATGGTTGCTATGGAGATAAAAGCAACAGAATACCACCATCTTGAAAAATGTGAGAAGGGTGGCAGAGGCAGAAAAGGGCAGGTGCTTGTAGGAGCTGCTCAGTCAGTGGGGGAGGGTAACACCTGCACACAGCTTTAACTGACTTTTGTTCTTCTTGCAAGTCCTACTTTGTTCTGAAATACAGTTTATGTAGGAATGTGGATCTTGCCGCATCTCACCTGTTAAGGTTTTCCCTCCATGTGATTCATAACACAAGGTTTAGACTTTTCACAGGTATTTTCGGTCACTCAAGACCAGTGCTTTCCATGCTGTAAGCTGTGCTCCAAGCGTGACTTGTTTCTACAGAGACAAAGTTATTAAAGCGCCTCTTTTTGTCCCGCAGATAATTTCTACGGGACCCCAAAGCCTCCGGCCGAGCCCAGCGCTCTGCTGCTCAATGTAACAGACCAGCTGCTGCCGGGCGCCAGACCGAGCTCCGAGGGCAAGAGGAAGCGTAACAAGTCAGTGAGCAACATGGAAAAGGCCAGCATCGAGCCCCCCGAGGAGGAGGAGGAGGAAAAGCCCATTGTCAACGGCAACGGCGTCGCAGTCACCCCAGGTCAGCCTCGACAACCACCTCCACACACCCAACCAAAAGGTCAGCCGAGTTCCTTCATGACAGCCGGGTTTGAAGTCCTGCTCTGAAGGAGCTCGCCGCTTCAACTTACAGCAGCCGCATCCTTTAGCCGGGTTGCTAGGCAACAGAGACCTCTTTTCCATGGGTTTCCTGGAAATTGATTTTAATGTAGCCTTTTAATTGGTCACACAAATATCTTTCTATACTATTTAATAGCTTGATATTTACACCCTGGATTTCTAATTCACTGGTGAACAAGCGATTAACTCTGAACTCCGTATATGATAAAAGAATGGATGTCATGGCTCTGGAGAATTTGATATCATTTGTGGGGTGTCATTATTGAAATGGAGCTGATAGCCAGGAGGCGAACACATATACTGCTGTGTAATTTACCCACGCTCCACAGGCGGCTGAGGACCAACAGGGACAGCACGTCTTCAGCATTTTCTACCGTGAGCGAGGAGTCTTTTTTTTTCTTGTTAATGACAAAAAAAAGTCTTCTTTATTAAAAAAAAAAAGAACAAATGTATTTACATGTAAAAAGAATGATCTAATCTTTATTCTGACACAGTTATACCTTATATTTTTGCACTTTCTGTGACTAAAAGGCTCCAGCCCTCACACACAGAGGACTCCTTTCACTCCTTCCTGTGATCACATGAATTGAGGATGATAAGAGGAGCATTATTAGTGCGACTTTTGGGGTTGCATGAAACCACACTGGGATCCTGTGACTTTCTACGCGGGTCTATAGCTTGGGGAAACTCTTCCTGCAGCAGAAACCGTCTGAACTGAAGTCCGGGCGCTGCAGTCCTACCAGGAGTCCTTTGAAAGTTCTGGAGCCCGAGCGCTTATTTAATCGTCTTCTACGGGAAGAGATGCATGTCAAGAAAGGAAAATTGATGAACAAATGAGATTTTGATTTTTCCTTTTTACAAAGAGCTGAAACAAGGTGAGACAAGGTGATAAATGAGCGTATTTCTTACATAATGTTTGATATTTTATTTTTTTAGTGAATGGTCTTTCTTGTATGAAATTGTCTAAAATAATATCAAATAAGTTTGTTTCCAAATGTAGAATTTGCCATTACTGCATATGCAAAAGTTTAAGAAGCTTAGATTGTTTATATTGGCAATAATATCATTAGAATATTTGTGAAAATTGTAATTTTGGTGTTTTTGTAGCTGAAAATTGATTATATTTTGTTACAATTACAAATATTTTTTAAAGTCCTATTACAAGTAAGTGAAGTGTAGAGAAAAAATGAATGAATTGAATCAATCTTTATTTATAAAAAACAATATTGATTTATAAACTATATGAAGATTTTATAAAGATAATAAAACTTTATTCATAAAATAACTTGTCATAGAAATGTAAATCAGTGTTTTAAATATTAAAACATTTTTAAATTTGAAAACAAAAAAATTGACATTTACGCAAACAATTATAAAATGCCCACTTAAAACTAAATTTTGCTGAAAATAATGATAAAATAAAACAAAATCCTTTAAGTAACATTTTTCCCCCTTTTTGGATTAAAAAACAGCTTTCAGGTCATTTTTAATGTAAGAAATTCTAACTTTATAAAGTAACATTTCAGTTTTTGTGAAAACTGTTTTTTATAAACCAAACAAATTTTTCGTTTATGTAATTTGAAACTAAAATGAAATATTTTTTATCCATATTTAGCCTTAAATTGCACTGAATTGTAAACTTTTAAATGTTTAAAAAGTGACATCCAGATCACTGAATTAGTTTTTTGAAGCTGAAAATCTCAGAAAGTTGAAAGTTGGGCCAAATATTGAGGAAAACAGTCCGTTTGGATGTAGATGTTCTCTAAACAGCGACTGAACGGAGCTCCCAGCAAGTTTTTCCGCTGAGTCCTGTCAGCGGGGTCCGGCCGGCTCGATAATTTTCACCAGTGGGGCTCCAGAGAGAAGCGGGTCGGCCGCTCTCAGCTCAGGAGGACACGAGTGCCTGTGGATGGACAGAATGTGGGCTGACCGGTCCAGCTGAGGGGGAATCAATAGTGCACAGCAGGCTCTGTGATCTAAGCAGATCACTAGCTCTCGCTTTCCCCTCCCATAGATTATCTTTCAATCCCCGCTTTTCATTTGTCGCCTCTCCACTCGCCTCCACCAGCTGTCTCCTGGGAAGAGCGCACTCCTGGAAGCTCCCATCTCCTCATTTTTCTCCCTGTGACATTTTCACACCCTGTCACGGCTCAGAGTGGGGCATAACCGCCTCCTTCTTTCGCGGTATTGTCTCGTTAGTTTCTTCCCACACTTCTTCACACTTTCCTAATCTGTCCTTTCCTCTTTGGAGTCGATCACCCCCCCGCTTGACTCATCCCCGCCGTTTTGCCCCCTCAGAGTCCAGCGAACATGAGGACAAGAGCACGGACGCTTCAGGGGACCTCCCCCCGCCGATCAACCCGGCCGAGGGTCCAGCAGACGCTCCCAAAGAAGACGGACAGTCCCCCGAGGCGACGGTGCCCAAACTGGAGGAGAACGACGAGCTAGGGCCGCTTCCAGACAACTGGGAGATGGCGTACACCGAGAAAGGAGAGGTCTACTTCATTGAGTGAGTGTTGTCATGGTTACGCTGACTTTCTCTCACAGTTTATCATTTAGCTTTCATAAAGGAGAAGAATTTTACTTTATTGATAAAACTGTTTTTTTTCTGCTCCTGATTTTACAATATCTGCTTTATGAATGCGTGTAGAATATTATTAATGAGATAACTCTCAGTTATACAAGAAGGCAGGTTTGATTCCTTATAAGTGTTGGGAATGAACAGCTTCAGTGAAACTGTGACAGTGAGTTTTTATTGCATCACCTCGTGGATCATAGTATAGGAAAAATGGTGGCCCGCAGGAGATGCCCAAGGTCAAAGACCCCTCTTGTAGTGTCCAAACCTTCAGCAAGATTTGACAGATTTGGTGAGATGAACATTTCGTTACATTTTACATTTTTACCTTGAAGATGAGAAATAAAATAAAGAAAACGTTTGTCTGGAAAAAGGCTTTTAACTTGTCCTGTCCAACAGCTGATTAAACAGATAAACAGCCTCTTCAGTTGCAGAGATCTTACTGTTACGATAGGGGGTTAGTATATTTGTATAAACCCCTTCTGTATGTGAGGCTAAGCTTTATTCATATTGATTTTATTTTTTATACTTTTTAAGCTTTCATCAACACTAAATCTGAGCTCAAATACAATGTTTAATTTTATTTTCTATTAAACGCTCACTAAAACATTGAAATCATGTGAATAGGAAATGAACATCAATAGTTATTCAAGTTTAAACTACTCTGGTTTTGATCACAGGTGTACACTGGCTTATAACAGAATTTAGCTAATCACAATTAAGAAGTTTTAGTTCTTAGAAAGAAAAATATTATGACTGGAGCCTGCAGGTCAGTAGGAATTTAAAAGCGGGGGCTACATTTGGCCCGCGGGCCAGACTTTGGACATGCCGCAGAATGAAAATATTTTTTTGTAGGGCGTGCTGCTGGCAGCAGGTTGTAGCAAACATCTAAACCACATGGGGAAGTAAGTTTAATAAATAGGTTATTGATGCTCAATATGAAACAAGTCAGACTAGATTGAAGCCTCATGCATAAGCTTCAGGTGAAACATTTGAACAAAGAAAGAGTTTTTACAAAACAGAAGAACTCAGACTCAGACCCCTGTGCGCGCTTACTTGCACACGCAGCGCAACTTTCCTTTTCTCCTCCACTTTTTTCGTGTTACGCCGCTGGACTGCTTTTAGCGCTCAACGTAATCGAGAGAATCCAGTGGATTTTCAAAATAAAAGATTTACAACTACAAAAAAACAAACGGGTGTAATTTATTCGTTTTTCCGCAGCCCGGTGACAATTGATCCGTGGCGCAGTGGTTGGGGACCACTGGTATATAGGACACATATAGTTGTAGATAAGGGGCCGGTACTGCTGCGTTGCTATTGATGCATGTATTTTACATTATCCCTACAAATACTTTAAGATACCACACCCAAGAATATGTTACGTTCCAATTCTTCTCTCTATGACCCTCCATGACCCCAGACACCAGTACAGGCCGACCTCCTGTACAGAAGCATGTGACTTAGCATCTGCTGAGGTCATTGGTCTTCTCCTTAAGCTGTCAGAAGCAAAGAATGTCATGACATAACTAACACAAAAAAGATTTCATAGCCTCAAATTAGTCCTGCAGTTTCCTTTTAGAAGGATCTGAAACCACGCCAAAGCTCCAGGAGATGAGCAGATGCCAAGATGTTTCTTTTTTTTTTTTTTTTTTCTTTTTACTTTATTGATTCATTTACCTTGAAGCCTTGAAGCCTAAAGAGGGAATTTACAAAGTCAGGAAGGCCTGCAAAGAAAATACATCGATGGTGATTAAAAACTGCAAAGACTGTCGGAGAAAAAATGGTGACAAACTGTAGTTTGTATGTTATTAATAGTTCTTGATGAAGGGAAATAAAAAAACGACAGAAGAGAAATGAAAGAGGAAAAAGAGGCAAACAGGAAAGAGCTTGAAGTTCATTTCAGGCGGCTCCAGGTCTGACAAGCGCTTTCATTCATCATACAGGTAATCTTTTAGCTTTTGCCACGTTTGCATTTGGAATCTGTTGGAAGTCGACATGAGTCGTGGTGCAGGTCTTCTGTGTGGGAAGTGCAGACTGAAGCCACTTCTAGAGGATTTTCATTAACATTTTTTTTTTTTTTTTTTAGCTTTTAATGGTTTTATGTGCAGTAAAAGTCCTAAAGTCTTTGTTAATTCAGTGGAAGTTTATTGCTTTTACAGTAGATTCTAAATGATCATGCGAACTACCTCCTATAACACATTTATGCCTTAAAATGCTCTGTAGGATTTTAGTCTTCTTATTAACATAAACATTTGTTTAAATAATATTTTAGTAGTTCTGCAAAATACACAATACGGTTCTCACTAAATGAGTTCTCTCAATTAAAACAAACTTAATTGAATGTTTTTCTTTGTCTTTTTGTCAATTTGTTTTATCTCTGTTTAATTCATTTGATCCTCAAAAAGACACATTTGGAATAAAGTGAATTCATATTGATATTATTTTGTATTTATCTATTAAATAAAAAAAAAAAACATTTTGAGTATTTCCACATTTCTATTCTTAAAGGGCTGGTTCACAATCTAAGTTATATTCCTCCTTTTAAGACTTAAATACGTTATTTTAGGTTTAATTGTATCAAATTGTTTTGAATTGATTTGAAATACACTTAAATCAGTGACTTGAACTAAACCGGTCACCTATATTGAACTGTTTTTCTAATCATGTTGAATAATTTAACTGTTGGTCCATGAAGGCTGTGAAGAAAAAAAAAAAAAAAAAAAAAGTCTTCACACGTATTGCGCAGTGGCCTAGTGGTAGAGTGTCCACCCTGAGAGTGGGTTAAATCCATGCTCAGAAAATACCGAAGACTCTAACTACGGAACCCAGTATCTGACACCCAGCAATAGGGAGTAGGATTTGGGAGGGTTGAACCACCCAACTGTCCCCGAGTGATTTGATTTAATTTGATTTATTGGTTTATTTCAAGCATTGATTGTACACAATGCAGCAAAATCACACAAATTTCTCAGACTCATTATTATATCTTATTGTCTAATGAGTTACAATAATATTTAATAAAATATTTTTGTAACTCGTTACATAAAAAAATGATATAAATGTAAGATGGAAAAAAATGGTCTCCTATTAATAAAAAATAGATTTTTGCAGTTATGTATAAAAAACACACTTGGTCACATTAGATTAATTAAATGTAGTGATTATTAACTAAAAGTGTGACTTCAGTAGACATTTTTCCCTTCAGATGTGTAATAACTGATGGGACTTCTAGCCTATTAGAATTAAAATTATTTATGTTTGTTGGATAGTCTAATTTAATTCTGATCATTTGGCTGAGGCCAAAATGTATCTGTACTTTAATGATCCATTGACCAATAAAGTAATCACAGTTAAATCTCCACAAAAGCTGCCTCACAAAACAAAGGACAGTGAATACACGTGATTATCTGCTGGAGCAGGAAAACCAAAGACGGACAATTAAAGAATGGAAACTTCTACTATAGGACATAAGGAACGCTGATTGTTACGTTGAAAGAGAGCAGACGGGGAAGGTGGTTCCTTCAGCCTTAGTCGCACAATGTGCGTCAACCTGTGTGGAACACACATCCTTATTCAACACAAAAGGGTAAATGAGGGTGGAGTAAGTGAGATACGGATGCGTTGTATGAAATTTTCTTATTCAAACCAGCAAAGCACTCTTTGATTGCAACGTAATCTGTAAATTAGACCAGTGTAATTCCTGTGGATTTTTTGGACTTGCCTATCACGTGCACGCTGCACATTTGCACGTGATACGTGAGAAGCCAGTTCTCCACCTCACTAATATGCGGTATAAGGGCACCATACGGCAGCATCACCTGTACGTCGTAAGTGCGCGTAACTTACATTCACCTTACTCGACAATTCAATTCGAGGATGACCGTGTGAGCCATCAGGGAACTGTTATGCTGCGTTCAGAGGCAAACAGTTTTAATGTTAGGCCAATGGTACAGACACGATCTGGGGTCTTTAGCGACGAACCCGGCACGAAGGTCATCGTAATTTGAGCGGCACGGCCTGAGTTCACATGTCACCTTTAATGAGGTGTGTCAACCGATCACTGATTCGGGTTTGGGCTCGTGACGGCGAGCATAAACGAAATAAATGAACGTCCATCCATTTTCTGAAGCCACTGTATCCCTTTAGGGGTAATTGTATTTTTTTGAACGCGTCCCGGCTACTGTTTGGTGAATCTGGACAGTCTGTCCCAGGACCCACGGGACTGGAGCGATCGCGATCCCTACGCTGACCCCCAGGAGGCGAGCTGGTGGCCAGACAGAGAGATATCAAGATAATAATAATTAAAAAAACAAGTTCCCCTGATTTTATTCTTGCTTTTATTTTTTCCCTCTTGGACAGCAAGCCTTTAACCTCTGAATGATCTCATGAACCCAAACATAGTCACGATTACCAATGTTTTAGTAGAGCTCTTCAAAATAAATAAACCTTGTCTCTCTACAGCATCTGTGTTTAACATGCGTTATAAATGAGATAAACACAGACGCCGCTCCATGTACAGTCATGTGAAAAAATTAGGACACCCTTTGAAAGCATGTGTTTTTTTGCAACATTTTTAGTAAATGGTTATTTCATCTCAATTTCAACAATACACAGAGATTAAAGTAATCAAACTAAACAATGAAAACTGAAGAAAAGTCTTTTCAAGATCTTCTGTAAATGTCATTCTGCAAAAATGCCTATTCTAACTGAGGAAAAAGATAGGACACCCTCACATGTATTCCCTCTTAAAGTGGCTCAGATCTCACACAGGTATATCACACCAGGTGCACATAATTAGTAGATCGTTACTCTGCATGTTGAATGAGGCTTGCCTTATTTAAACCTCAGACATTTAGTTTGGTGTGCTCCTAACTGTTGAAGTGAGAGTGAGCACCATGGTGAGAGCAAAAGAGCTGTCAGAGGACTTCAGAAAAAAGATTGTAGCAACCTATGAGTCTGGGAAGGGATTTAAAAAGATCTCAAAAGATTTTGAAATCAGCCATTCCACTGTCCGGAAGATAGTCTACAAGTGGAGGGCTTTCAAAACAACTGCCAACATGCCCAGGACTGGTCGCCCCAGCAAGTTCACCCCAGAGCAGACCGCAAGATGCTAAAAGAGGTCTCCAAAAACCCTAAAGTGTCATCTCGAGAACTACAGCAGGCTCTGGCTACTGTTGATGTAGAAGTACATGCCTCTACAATCAGAAAGAGACTGTACAAGTTTAACTTGCATGGGAGGTGTGCAAGGAGGAAACCTTTGCTTTCCAAGAGAAACATCAAGGCCAGACTGACATTTGCCAGAGATAACGTTGACAAAGACCAGGACTTCTGGAATAATGTTCTTTGGACAGATGAGTCCAAAATTGAATTATTTGGACACAAGAGCAGAGGACATGTTTGGCGTAAACCAAACACAGCATTCCAAGAAAAGAACCTCATACCAACTGTGAAGCATGGAGGTGGAAGTGTCATGGTTTGGGGCTGCTTTGCTGCAGGAGGACCTGGTCAGCTCACCATCATAGAATCCACCATGAATTCTACTGTGTATCAGAAGGTGCTTGAAGAACATGTGAGACCATCAGTTAGAAAATTAAAGCTGAAGCGGAACTGGACCATGCAACATGACAATGACCCAAAACATACTAGTAAATCAACCAAAGATTGGCTGAAAAAGAAGAAATGGAGAGTCCTGGAATGGCCAAGTCAAAGTCCAGATTTGAATCCCATTGAGATGCTGTGGGGTGACTTGAAAAGGGCTGTACATGCAAGAAACCCCTCCAACATCTCACAGCTGAAAACGTTCTGCATTGAGGAGTGGGGTAAAATTTCCTCAGACCGATGTCGGAGACTGGTAGATGGCTACAAGAACCGTCTCACTGCAGTTATTTCAGCCAAAGGAGGCAACACTCGCTATTAGGGGCAAGGGTGTCCTATCTTTTTCCTCAGTTAGAATAGGCATTTTTGTAAAATGACATTTACAGAAGATCTTGAAAAGACTTTTCTTCAGTTTTATTTGTTTAGTTGGATTATTTGAATCTCTCTGTGTTGTTGAAATGGAGATGAAATAACCATTTATTAAAAATGTTGCAAAAAACCACATGCTTTCAAAGGGTGTCCTAATTTTTTCACATGACTGTAGCGATCAGACTGAAAACATATGATGCTAGCTTGAACATGTTTTTGGACTGGCAGCGAAAGAGGGGCAACCTACTTGAAGTCTTTGCATAAATTGCATTCGGCTGCACACCCTCTAAAGATGCAGCTACTCCTCTCTATGAACCTGTAGCATGGGTACAGGTCAACCCCCGCACAGGTGGGTGTGGCTAAATCTGTAAACAAGCATCTGAACAGTCAAAAAATGTTGAATTTTTTACTGATGTGGCAACAGACTTGTGTCTCCCCGGGAGGAAAAATGTGACTGCGGTTAAACGAGCAGCTAAACACACAGCAACACATTGGTATTCTTGTGTTCCCTCCAAGTTTTGTCCTGGAGGCTGAGCTCCTTCCTCCTCGGGCAAAACAAAGTCTACAAAAGAAGGAGGATGTCGAAAAAGGCCTTCCTGCTGCACCTTCCTCCTTCATCTGGTTGCCTCGCTTGCACCCCCCCCTCTCCCCTGTTCCGTCGCCGGGAAGGGGCGTCCGCCCTGGCCCCAGAGCTTCAGACAGATCTTGCGGATGCATTTCGCTGGCGCGTCATCAGACCAGATTTAGATCTGCGCCTGAGGTTCTGGAAGAATCCGCCGAGCCCACAGCTGTTCCTCCCCGAGTCGCCCTCTCCGGTCTCTATCTGCTCCCTCCTCTGTCTGCTAATGAGAGACAGTACGCAAATTAAAAGTATTGATTGCCATTTTGTTCGCCTAAAGCGTTTTTCATCTCCCCTGTCACCTTTTTAGAGCCAGCCACTCAGGGGAGGCTCGTCTTTCCACTCCGAAACGACTCTGTGGCCGAATAAAGAATCCACCAACCTCCTTCTCTCTTTCAGAGCCAAGTCTCTATCTCTCGCCGTGTGCAGCACGCCGTCTCACACTCTCTCTGCCTTTTCCTCGCAGCCACAACACTAAGACAACATCGTGGCTGGACCCGAGGCTAGCCAAGAAGGCGAAACCGCCGGAGGAATGCAAAGAAGACGGTGAGTGTGACATCTTTCAACAATCCTTCTTCTCTTCCTTTTTTGGTAAACTCCTCATCTCATTGAGGTGGATACGCGAGTTTGATTTTCTTGGAGTTTTGATGCACGGTTCATGTGTGGCAGCACGGGTTGCTGGGAATTCAAATCCATGCAGCTCATGTGCGCAAAAGAGACGGTGGATTACAAAGACTTCTTTCTTCTCAGCTGAGAGAAATCTGAAGGGTCCTTAAACCGCCCACACACTCCAACACAACAGAGGAAGGATGAGCGTCGCAGACAGCGCTTCACATGCAATAAATTAGTATTTATCATCTTTACCTTTCTCTACGTCTTGCTTAGACTTGTGTCATTCATGAATCTGTGAGTGGCTGGAAAAGATTTATCAAGAGGGGAAGCTGAGTGGAAGGAAATTTGCATAAAAATTGTCCGATTTGATGAAAATTGGAGGCAATTCCTGGATGTTTGTTCCCAAAGTAATGTGAAATAGCAATTTGCACTTGTTATTTTGTTCATATTGTTTGTTTTTTATATTTGTTACAATGAGCAACAAAATTTGTATTTTTTTTTAAAGAATTCCTTCTGTTTGGTTGCTGCTGAATCGTAAGCATCGGAAAATCACTTCACATTCGTTTTCCCGTTTAAAACCCACTCTCATGAAAGTCATCTTTTTGGTGTTTTTAACATGTTCTAGTGCTATTTTCCTTTTGTTTGTTCAAATTAGGGGTGTAACAGGTCACCAAATTCACGGTTTGGATCATGTCAAGGTTTTAGAGTAATGCTTCAGACCACTTTTTGGATACATAAAATGTAAAAAAAACAGATAAAATAACCCAAAAATATTCCCAAAGTTATTTTTTATTGCTTCAAAACACACATTTAAGTAAGCATAACTGAAATACTTAAAGGGTAACACTACTGGACAGTTGGAGGTTGATTTAAAAATGCTCCAAAAGGGGCAGGGGTAAGAAGGGAGGCTACACTGTGTCTTCAATAATGGAGAGTGATGCCAGTTTTACCCATTGACTGTATATTACAATATAGAGTTATATATAAATAGTGATAGTATACATCTTTACCATTGAACTCACTGTGGAGGTTAAGGATTCTTCTTTGTATAAAATGCTGAACGGTGGGGCTGGAATATTGGTTTTACAGGACAAATCAACAATACCAGCAACAGGGGATACACATTCTGGCAGGGGATACATATCTTCACACAACATCTGGGACAGCTGAGGGTTTGCTGGATCAAAAGGAACCCGTGTCTCACCCCTACCGCCCCTGTTGATCAGGAGCGCTGTCAAAGGAGCTAAAGCGCTCTTTTCTGGAAATATTCTTATTTTTAAAGGGATAAGTGTCTTTAAAACGCTTATTTAGACTTTTTATATTAATTATCGGGAATATAGTTTTAAGAATGTCAAGTTTTACCGGATGTTATTCACAATCAAAGTTTAAAAAAGCTGACAAGAAAACTATGGTGAACGAGCATTCTGGTAGTACTTGAACGCATCACTCATGGATGAATTTGTGAGACGTGAAGAGAGTCTCACGATGGATCTGTGTGTAACTGATGTGTTGTGTGTGCGTAAGAGGTGATTCGTGCGTATTTTTTAATGTAATTAGTTGTAAGTCTAATTTGTGCATGTGTGAATAGTATTTTATATGTTTTTTTTATTTTGCATTTTTTTACTTTGGCACAAAACGTTATGCACAAATCAAGAATACTCATCATACTCAAATCAGAGTCTATTTTCTCTCCATATGAACATCTTTATTTTTCTTCATCTGAGCTGAAATTTGAAAACTGGAGGACTGGATATCCCCAATACTGATTCCCATTTTGTTACACTGGTCGTGTTAAGTTGTTAAGGGGTGTGAGGGGCTGAAAACTAGCGGAAGAGCGTGTTAACAGAGCATTCAATTGTGGGTGACAGGAAAAGGGGCGGTCTTACTTAGCTCCAACATTATTGCCCACAACTTAGAGGTGAATTTCTAATGAACTACTACTCTGCAGAAACTATGTCTTAAGAAAACAACACAGTTTTTTAGATTATGGCAAAAAAAAAAAAACAGCATAATTAAAAGATCACAGGAAATACTTATATTTCTTTTTTTAATTTAGGAGTTTCATAATACAATTTCCCCCTTTTTTCATTTTAAGATGTGTTTTATCTGCATAACCAAAGAAAACTGCTTTTGGAAGATTTAAGAAAAAATAATAATATTCAATTGTAGCTGTGATCTTGTGAAGAATTTGGCAGCGATGCTTCTTATTTTCCTCGACAAGGATGTGTAAGAGTTGTTGTGTTGCCATGCCAACAGGAAGTTTACATGTAAGAGCAGCAGTCTGAGCGTTGCGAATCTGCCATCATGTCTGGAGGAAGACCTTGCGTCCTTATGGGCACATTCATGGACAGGAAATGACATCACAGCTTTTTGACTTAGCAGAAATATTTTAATTCTGCTAAAAAATGTGTTTCTGTGTTCATCTGTGCAGTCAATGCTGCTGCTGTTGCTCTGTAAAGCATCTTGATTCAAGAACATGGAACGTCACGTGATGTTTTGAATGCATTACATAATTGGCACCATTAGAGACGGATTTCAAAAATAGATGAGTTTGATGATCTAAAACATTTTTGTCACTCAACATAATCAGTTAAAAGCCTCCTGCAGCTGGAAGGTGCTGCTACAGGAGATCATGGTTCTCATACATCCTGCATGCTTGAGTATTTAGCATACATGTGATGTGTGGGAGGGGCCGATGGCAGCACCCACCGCTTGCTTGAAAAAGGACGGACATTATGTGATTTAAAAATCTACAAGTTCATTATTGGTTTGCCTTTATTCTTTTTGAAAATGTGCATGCAAAAAAAAAAAAACAGTAATTTCAGGCACATAAATGCTGCTGGTAAAGAGCAGCGGCTGACATTATATCGTAAGTTTTTGTGTGAAGTTTTTGCCAGCAACACTTTTCTTAGATTTGATCTTTTTAGGTGTATATAATGTTACATTTTTTCTAAGTTCTTAGCAAATTAATGGAGCTGAAGACGATAAATAATTGCAGAAAGAGAAAACCTCTTCAAAGAAATACATTTCTAAACATTTGTAGTGGGAGTTAATATGTTCTTCTGCTTTCACATATTTACTAACATGATCTTCACTTATTTAAAGAACTCGTATCGTTTTTGCTCCTTTATTCTCTGGACTTGAATCAGAGAAAGATCTCCTTTATGATGAAATGTCACAGCAACAAAGACAGACACCAGCCAGGAATTACTCAAAATGCTATTACTCTTTCATCTCTCGCTATTTCCATTTCTGTCTGTTCTCCTTCACAAAAGGAGACGTCTGATATTTGGCAGGATTGCTATTGATCCGCCTGAGCGTCTCATTAGGGTTAGTTAGTCCCAGCCTGATGAGTGCGAGGCGGAGGAGTCCGTTGTGGACGCGGAAGGCGCCCACAGGTCCTTTAGGATGTGGATGTGTGTTTTTAATGACATCAGATGACGTTTCTGCCAATAATAAACGTTACAAATAGCAGCTTCGGTGGGTGAGCTTAAACAGATTCAGTGACAGCAGCTTAGTCAGGTAAAGTTATTTCTGTAGACTTCCGAAGTTGGACGTTTTGCAAAAACTAAGAAAGTTTCCATCGTATGTGTATTTATGTGTGGTAATCGACTTCAAATAAAAAAGAATTACAACATTAATACGGACAATTTTTTTAAATGACCCTTATTTTGGTCACTAATATTAAATATTGCAATATATGTATGTATGTGTATATATATGTATATATGTATGTGTGTATAAATATATATATGTGTGTATATATATATATATATATATATGTGTATATATGTGTGTATATATATATATATATATATACATACATACACACACATATATATATTTGTATGTATGTGTATAGTAATATATATATATATATATATATATATATTATATATATATATATATATTTGTATGTATATATATATATATATATATATATATTTGTATGTATGTATATATATATGCATATATGTGTGTGTATATATATATATATATATACATATATATATATATACATACATACACATATATATATATATATTTGTATGTATGTGTGTATATATATATATATATATATATATATATATGTGTGTATGTATGTATGTATGTATATATATATGCATATATGTATGTATGTATATATATATGCATATATATATATACATATATATATATGTGTATATATATATGTATGTATATATGTGTATATATATGAGTATTGTCACTCTGTCATCAAATAAGTGCTCCTCCTTCCAGATTTAGCTGGTTTTATCCAAAATAAACACAGACTCCGAATGATAATTCTCTTCCGCGAATATTTTCTTCAGCATATCAGGATTTTTTTCGGCCACTTCAAAGTCAGCTAATGGCATTTCTCCATGCCGGGGCATGGAGAGAGGAGGGGGCAAGCCAACGGCCACTCCCCCTCCGCGCCCAGGAGGGGGCTCCGCTGTGCAGTGATACACCTTAGCACAGGGGTAGGGAACCCTGGTCCTCGAGAGCCACATTCCTGCTTGTTTTCCACCATACCCTGCTCTGGCATGTTCTTATTGGCTGAACACACCTGAACCAGGTAATCAGTGTAGGGAGTCATGACAATTACCTGGGTCAGGTGTGTTCAGCCAATAAGAACATGCCAGAGCAGGGTATGGTAGAAAACATGCAGGAATGTGGCTCTTGAGGACCAGGGTTCCCTACCCCTGCCTTAGCACATCTTTCGGACTCAGAAGATTCATCCAAGTGACTTAAGTTGTCAGAGTTTTTGTGACAAAACGAAAGTCATGTGGCTAAAAAATTCCGCGAACATGTGAAACCGCGAATAAAAAAACACAAACACGTGGGGGAACACTGTGTGTGTGTGTGTGCATATATATATACACACACAATCATAGACTTATACTGAGAAATATACAGCTGTTACTCAGTCATTATATTTGTCAGACTAACCGTTCTTGCTCTGCACTTTCTAATCCTTATTCTTTCCATGATTAATTTTTTTGTTAGTGCAAGTTATTTAAGTTATAAACTAACCAATCTGAGGCCTCAATTAAAGTAAGAGGTTTCATGTTGATAATTCAAAACATTTGTTGAACTGATTTCAAGTATCCTACTGTCAAGTGACTTCCAACAAGGTCATTCCTGATCCGTAAGAGTGTCTTCCATAGAAATGTCGACTCGACCAATCGCTGCTTTATGACGTGGTCTGGCTCCAAAATGGTGG
Organism: Oryzias javanicus; assembly: GCA_003999625.1. Taxonomy (NCBI): domain Eukaryota; kingdom Metazoa; phylum Chordata; class Actinopteri; order Beloniformes; family Adrianichthyidae; genus Oryzias; species Oryzias javanicus. The sequence continues at coordinate 18,600,205 of CM012459.1, forward strand.
TGTCCATATCATGAATCATTTCTGTGGAGCTGTGAATTCTCATAGTCATTCAATGGTTACAAACACTAAATTATACGTTTTGTACTTGATACTCAAGTAGTTTTTTTTTTACTTTTCACTCCTAACTTATTCTTTGGATGGTTAATTTTTACTTCAACTTGGGCAGTATTTGGTTGTAATACTACTTTTGCTTTTGGCTGCTCCACCCTGGTCTGGAATGAAACTTAAAAAAAAACTTTTGGTGTGTTATTAAAAAGATGTTATAAATAAAAATAAATAACAAAATTACAACCTTGTTATTCGAAGGCTTCCAACCTGCAGCAGAAGCACTAAAAGGAAGGAAGACATTTTATAGAAAATAAATTAATAGTTATAGACGCTCCTAAAACCCTAAGAAATGATGAAAAAAAATATTTTATTCAAAGATTTCACTTTTGTATGCTGGAAAAGTGTCTCCTTGTTTGGAGAAACATTGTACTGTCTGTTTTTATGTTTATTATTGATAAATAAAAATAGATTCCTCCAATTACTCAATAGATCAGTCACCAAGCAGCATAGCTGTCAGTCGCAGAGGCTCCTTCCTCTACCGCCTTTTCCTCCTTTAAAAAGAAATATTGCTCCGCATTTAAAATCCTCCCCACCTCCTTTCAGTGTAAAAGCATAAATTCAAATCAGCTGTAAGTTCAGCTGTCAGATGAAAGGCAGAGAAGTGTGTTTGCTTCATAAAGTGTTATCACGTAGATCTGTAGAGGAGGCGTCCCGAAAGCTGGAAATACTCCAGATTAGTTTAAGTAAATGTTGTCAGCTCCGGCAAAGACGGCTTGTTCTCTCTTATGTTTAAAGAAAGATACAACCCAAACCTCTGGATGGTGTCAAAACATGCGGAGAATTGTGTCTGGGGTTTTATTCCTGTTCTTTCAAAGTAAAGTCGGCTCCAGTGAAGACATCGCAGGTAGCTTCTCGTTGCATAACCTCCTCTATTGTTTTTTTCTGCCTCCATTTTTCTTTTTTTCTTCTTTCTCGCTCAATATTTATCTTTGTCCCTCTGTCTCCTTCCTCATCCTCCGTCTGTTGTTTTAAAAAATAAGAAACTGGGACGGGCTAAAAACAGAACCTGTATTGTAGCTTTATATCCTTCTGAACAAACTGGAACTTTTTAAAAATCTTATGTCCAGATATTTATTGGAGCAGAAGCCCGACTTTACCAATAGATCAAAAAAATGATTGAGTGAGACAATAAAAGCTCAGTTTATGTCTACTTTTAAATTTATCTCTGTATTTTCAATCTCAACGACTACTTGCTTACTTATTTTGTCTTATTTTTCCCCAGCTTTGTGCCACTAGCTTTATTTTGACATTTTTCCATGTTACACTAGACAGGAAATCACACAAAAACGGAAAATTCTGTTCAGGAAAAAACTGATTATTTTTGCTCTGGAAACCCCAAAAATGTTCAACCATCCATTTTTGCAGCAGAATGAAAGTGTTTGGTGTAATTTTGTTGGCAGAGAAGTGTGTATGAATGTTGTTTTTCAATGAAAAAACAAGAAAAACTTCCAGACAGATTTTCTAGTTAGGGCTGAAACAATTATTTTAATAGTCAACTAATCACCTATACTTTGTTTGATTAGCTGACTAATTGGATTTTTGTTAAACTGGATAATGCAAACAATACAATACAAACAAATTTAAAAAATATAATCAACATCCTGACCTCTCCTGTCCCTTGTTATGAGAGGTTACCTTTTTCTTTCCTTTTTTTCTTTTTAACTTTTTTTGTAAATTTGGTACCAGATGCTTTTGAACTTTTTTGTCAATCTTTGTGGCGTTTTGGCAAACTTCCCCGCCAAAGGCGTCGATTAAACTAATTCTCCCCGTTCTCCATTATTATTTGGCCCTTTCACGTAAACATAAATAAAAAAAAAATGAATGAATTTTGTATATCTGTTTTAAAATGTGTGTTACATAATGTCACGGTATGACTGACTTTTAAAATAATTTCTATAGTAGACTCCGCCTCCTGCCCCATCCGTCCACTTTATTTTTAATTTGCTGGTGTCATAGAAAACCATAGCGGGCAGGTTTTTTTTGTTTTTGTTTTTTAATTTCCCCGACATTATTTCTGCGTGGAGTTTTTACTTAGAATTAACGGCATAATTAGCAGAGCTGCACACGTGGAGACAGAGGAGATGATTGAGAAGGGATCAACCAATCAGGACACAGAACAGGGTGCGCTGTTTGATTGAAAGAACGCAGCAGCATAATTGCTCTGAAAGAATCAGCGAGACGCAAAAGGTGAAGTGAGATGTGGAAAGAAACACAATCTTCTGTTCTATTTGACAGATTTTTGGGGGTTTAGATTACAAGAAGGAAGAATAAAAATCATCTTCCACATGGGTCTTGATGGAAAAATAAAGCGGGCCCGCAGGCCGTAGTTTGCCCATGTCTGGCCTATACGCTGCACGCACTTTGATGGTCCAATTGAAACGCTCACTTGAATTGGTGGGACCTTTCTAAACCGACCAGGAGGGGGCTGGTCTGGTCCGTACCGCTCAGTAGAAACAAGGCCCATCACAGGCCTCCATGTTGTGACCTTCCTTATACAGGCAGTGTAACGTCCAGGCTACCCCAAACACTGCCGTCCATGTGCGATTGTCCCCCCAAAAAATCACATTTATGTAACACTTTATTTTCTGTTTAAAAATCCTATCAATGAACTACCTTTTTTCAGAATCACGGTTACCGTAGCAACCATGAAGGGGACTTCAGATCGTCGCCGTACTTCATCCATCATCTTCACAGTCAATAATGGTGGCAATCAAAGTGATCATTCATTTAAAGGCAGCAGAAAGTCAAAGATTATTTTAATTTGTATGTTAGTGTCTATTTAAAAAAAATTATAATTAATGAAAGAAGAGGTTTATAAATGTGTTAATAACATTACAGCCTTTCTTTGTCTTTGGCTCCCTGCAGATTGCACTTGTCTGCATTTATAGACACATAATTACATTCTGGTCATGTGAGGAGCTGCAGCGCCAAAGACACAAAGTTATTATCGTCTCACACAGGCAAGCAGTGGGCTCACACTCTCCTGCAGTCCTCACTCGGGGGAAATAGCACTCCTTCTGTCAGACTTTCCCTCTCCTCTCCTGCAGTTAAAGAAACGCCCGTTTGCTGTGTGTTTATGTCTTTTTCCTGATGCTCACATCTTTCCAGATGTTTGCTGGGAGCTAACCCCCCCCCAGCTGGTGAGAGATGCTTCCTCCCCCTCGTTTGTTCTGCCGTCCTTTCAGCAGCACCAGAAAGGCTTTGGAGATAAATTTGCCCGTTTTTATGTCTGGAACCAAAGTTTTTTAGTGATTTGGGACGGCGCTCGGGGCTGGCGCGTGCAGCCCTCACAGGTGAGTTATTAGAGACGGAGAGACGCAGCGCCCTTCTTCACCTTGAGCCTCCTGCAGCAGCAGGCGGCGTGGAGCGGAGAGGAGGGGCGGAGCAGACCTAAGTGTCTGCGGCGTGATTGATGGGTGTATTTTGAGAACATCCACAGCAGAGCATGCCTGAGGCCTGGAGATTGCGTGTGGCAGGTGTGTGCGTGAGGAATTAACTGTCACTGAGTAGATACCAAACACAATCAGCTTCTATTTATTTATTTTCTGCACTTGACTGATATACTGAGGCTATTTACTAACATCAGCATTTACTCCAGGACATGTTTTCTCAATCTAAACACATTCATAGTTTTATTTGCTTTTTAAACCACTGTTGAAAAACCTTTTGTTATTAATTATGCTGAAGAATTGGGGCAAAAATAATGAGCTCACACATTTGTACTGTATGCAGCACAAAGTAGAATCAGTTTCACACTGAAAACACAAAATAGGATGTGTTTTTTTTTCTATGTTAGTTCTCACATAATCATTTCAATTAATGCTTAGGGTGTACTCAGACTGGGCACAATTGGTACTTTTAAAGTGGGACAGAGTTTGTTTCCCTTGATAAGCCTGGTATTTGTTAATTAACTGTAAGGTCCAGGTCCAATATCTTTACAATATGATAAATAGAAGTCACTTGTTTGATGCTTTATAGGGGCCATACCATGATTTTTCTCAAGTCTTTTAGAGTAAACTTTATCCATAAACATGATTATATATGACCTTGGGAAAACTAATGGAAGTAAGACGCCTCGCTCTCTGAGGTTCCGTCTTTCGCTCCTTGTGGCTGCCGTCCATTTCATGACGTTGTTTGAACCGGCCAGCGTTGCATATATAAAATAAAAGCATTTTACTGATCACCAGTAGCTCCACAGAGAAAGTGTGCGTTTGTGTTGGTCTGGGGGCTCAGTTGGCAGTGCAGACTCTTCCTGAAAGGGGCTGTTCTCACTCTGTGACATCAGCTCATGAGGACTCATTTTCACGGGTTTGGGAGGGGCTGCTTATTCAGACCACCGCGAGCGCTTTCTGCTCCTGCGCACTCATGTTTAAACCCCTCACGAGCAGAAAAAGTCTACTTCCGCGTACGTGAGCTCCTCCCTCGGGCACGAGTGATGCGTGCACGCTAGCAGAATCCCAGTGACATTTTGATAAATGTTCTTGCCGGGACTCTGCTCGCAGAGAATTTTGCTACGAGCAAGTGAAAAATGGCTTTTGACATTTGGGGGCGGAGACTAGTGCTGCCACAAACTATTATTTTTAAAGACGACTAATCACTAAATATTTTTTCAGATCAGTCGACTCATTGGGTAATGCACAAACCAGATGTAAAACCCACATCTCAACTATCATTTGCTTTAAACTAACTTAAACTAGATACATAGCATTACTTGCGATAATGCTATCGTGAATGCAGTTGAAATTGGCCGCCGAAGATGCTAGTGCTGATAGCTAAAGACGCAGAAACTGATAGCCAGCTAAAATACTCGTTAAATGACAAATTAGCCTAAAAAACAAACAAAACACAAAATCCTAAATTAGCCAAAATAGCTAGCATGTAGATTAAATATTAGCTAAACTTCAGAATAGCCTAAAAATCTTTAACAAATGCCAACCTCGTCATAGCCATTATAACTTTTAACTTACTATACTTTGACTCTTTATAATATAAAGTAACGATTAATCGACTGTTAAATTAATTGTCAACTATTTTAATTACAAGTCGATTAGTCGACTAATCGTGGCAGCCCTAGCGGAGACAGAGGGCTGCGTTAGCTTTCTTCTGATTGGTCTATTAAAAAAGCCCCTTCAAACTAAGTTTAAGTTAAGTTTAAGTTTATTTATTTATATAGCGCCTTCAAATGACCATTGGCCAAACAAGGTGCTCTACATTAAAAATCCGAAGAACAATAAAAACATCAGTTAAAAAGGTAAAAAGAAATATATATATATATATATATATATTATATATATATATATATATATATATATATATATATATATATATATATATATATATATATAAATTATATAAAAGCATAAAAACATCAGATAAAACCAAAGATAAAACAATAAAACAGTAAAACACACCAACTACAATGAATACGACATAGAATATTTTTGTTGTTACTGTTTCAATGCAGTTTAGCTGCCAGGAAGAGTCGTCTCTGGCTAAGTAACTGTTGCAGCATTTAAAATGTACTCCATGCTCAGCTGTTGGACAGGACAAGTTAGAAAAAAAAAAAAAAATCTACTCCATGTTCTTTAATAAATGTTTACAAAACATGATCAGAAGTGATTTTGATATGTACGGATGGGTAACGGAGTCAGCCGTAGCAGATGGGGGGACAGGGAAGAAGGGGCAGAGGTCTCCGGTCCCTAACTCCCGCTGTAATTGTAAAGTCTTAGCTGTTCTTTAAAGTCAGATATGCCATTGTCCCAAATATTTTTTGTCATGGCAGGTAGGCTACAGCCTCCTGTGCAAACGTATCCTTCCTGTCTACGTGGGCTTGGAAGGCGTCATCATCCATCATGTCTTCCATCATGTGAAAAGTCCCACAAGAAGATGTTAAACACACCAAAAACACAACGTTCATCAGAGAGGGTCTTTAATGTTTCGACCTTCCTGAGCCGTTCTCGACTTCTTCTTTTGCTCCATCTACATTCCTATTCGTCTGCCTGGACTCTAATTGATTTGAATCTACTTAACATTCCGGCATAATTCTATTCAGTCAACAGCATTCAGGAGGCTGTAATGAAACACTTTACATAATTATCTTTTAACATTTAACTACATGGTCTCACAAAAAAGCTCTTGCTCTGACCCCCGGGGGGGTACATGTGCCGAGTTAAGTAATTCAGCAGGTGTAAAGCAAAGAGGAGAGACCGAGCACGTCCTCCAACAACCGTTCACTAAGTACTTCTTCACAAGGAGCGGGCCAAATAAAGTAGAACTTTGGAGGGGGAATAGGAGGAAGTAAGTGCCAGGTCACAGTTCACTGCGCCTTTTACAGAGTCTGCAGTGTGGCGATAAGCTGCAAGCCTGTGAATTCTGCTTTTTCCTTCTTTTAGCTGTTGTCTGTCGGCTCCGAGGCGAGTACCGGTGAGGCTCTGCAGTGAGGGGAATGTCAGCAGGTGGAATTCTCCAAATCGAACAAATGCGCTCAATAATGGAACCAACTTTCGGAGGAAACAGTTGGGCTTTAATTTGAAAAACCAACACAAAACATTTTAGTTTGACTTTTTCTGTCGCTTTTAATTGAGTTCACTAATTTCATTTCATCTCTTAAGGGAAATGTTGCTTTTTAAAATATTTTATCACACAAATTCAGGGAAAGTGTGATTTGCGGCTCTTATTATGAACACAGAGTAACATTTACATTTTTACTGGCTTTTTTTCATCTTTTACTATCAATCCATCTACTATTTCTCTACGACTTTTGCAAACAGCTCACAAAGAAATGTTGGAATTAAATAAATAAATTATCTAATTCAACTTTCAAAACTACAGAAGAAGCGCTTTTAATCCATACATAATCCCTTCGAGTAACATATAAACTTTATTTTTAAACATTTAAATAGATATAAATTAGTAACATAATTTAAAAAGCAGTAACTTTTTATTCTTCTGTCAAATGTATCAAAAAAGAGATTACACAGCTAACTACTGTTATTTTAGCCCCTTGTTTTCCCCTTGAATTACCATGCATGAGTTTAGTGGCTCTGAAGTGGTGAGTTAAGCTGCCAGGATCAAAGTTGAAGATCTCCGACAGCCTCAAGTCAGAAACTATTTAGTTATTTTTCTTCCCATGAATTTTTAAAATCCTTAAATCTATATGTGTCTAAATATATCTATAGGAGAATACATACTTTAAATGTTAGACAAATGTGGAATGAATCATTTGAGATGGATCAATGTTATTCACAACATTGGAGTTCTAGTTTCTACAGAACAGTTTGTGGTTTTCCTGGAGTTTTGGGGCCTTGAAAGCAGCATTGACTTCCTGACCAGTGTGTGTCTGATCTGACTATTTTCAAGTCAAAACTGAAGTTAGAACGGTTTATTTAGAATGACTTTCAATACTTGTTGGCATTTTATTTATTTTTAAACCCATTTATGAGAGTGTACTTAGTTTTCTCCACAGAGTCTGATGTTTTTTTCAGTGTTTTATAGTTCTGTGGTACCAAGATATTGTTTTAAAGTTCTTTATAAATAAAGTTATTTTATTTGTGTAAAAATTTAAAACAATTTGCATCATAAGATGAATTCTTAAGAATCCTAATCTGAATGGCTGCTCGTGTCATAATGTCCCCCATTATTTTTCTGCAAGAGTTTCGTCTTACTGCGCCTTTGAGTGAAAATTTCCCTAAAATTTGCTTGCACCTAGTTCCAGTTGAAAAATGAATTTTGGGCCTTTTAAATGACACCGCCCTCAAAATAAATATATAAAAAAGGCATCACAGTGGATGAAACTGTTAAAAAATGAATGGGGCTCAAAAAAAATATTTAACAAAACCTAATCACACGTGTGAGGGATATCCCAAGAGGGTATTGTAAATATTATGGGATGCCCAAAGGACCTTCGGCTTGCCGGCCATTTTGTGGCAAAGTGTAAAATTTTGCAAATTTTCAAAAATTAATTTGAGGATTTTTTATGAAAATTTACGTACGCCACCAGGTTTAGTCTACAACCAAAGTTTTGTTAACCTTTAAAGGAAGAAAATGCCATTTTGAATTAAAAAAAAAAACACCTTTAGTAGGTTTTACAAATATCTCTCTCTAGGTATTTCAATGCATCACTTCCTAAATCCTCAAACATAATCGGGCAGCTGTTTGGGGGAAAATGTTTGTTTTAAAATTTGTAGATTTCCAATGGTGTTAGAGTAACGAGCTCACAAAAAAGGCGCTTTCCCGTTGCTCGCACATTCATCACCTCAATAAGTAAAAATCTAACACGTGAATCCTTTGCTAAAGCAACAAAACGATATAACATGCGAACATTTTTAGAAGTGTGGGCGGGGTTAACAAACCTTCCTAAAAGTTTTCTTTCTCTGATTCTTCTAAAAATGACCTGTGTGTCAGTTTCAGGTAACCAAAAAATAAAATGGTTGCTATGGAGTTAAAACCATAATAAAAGTGGTCATTTTTGAAAAAATAAAAATAAAAATGTTAGTTTTATCTCTATAAATCTTATACCAAACAGCATAAAGAAGACATAATTCCTCTCCTGGCCAGAGTGAGAGTTGTTGCAGTTTTATCGCATCTTTTGATCACTCCGTGGATTCTCCATACCTGCTTTTTCCAACCTCAGAGGCTGCAGGAGCTGATTCCAGCCGTCCCTTTGCACAGGCTGGGCACGTGCAGCACAGATCACTTTGAATGTAGTCCAACATGTACTGGCTGTATTTAGGCCACTGCTGGAGGTTCTGCAGAAAGCGTATTCCTGCAGACCAAACAACAGTTTACAGTTCACTCTTTTCTTACCTTTTCATTGCTGTGTTTCTTGGCACAGGGTTACTGCGTTTCCACGATGAAAGAAAAATAATTAGTCAGCAGCCTCCACACACTAGAAAATCATAGCCTGCTTCTCCGGGCTGTGTTCCTGAAACCACCTTTTATTCTCCTCCCTCGTCTGTTGAAACAAGGACATTAAATTGCCTTGCAGGTGAGATTTTTCACCGCCACGTAATGTTTTTCCATCAACAGTCTCAGCACGACTCAGAAAATATTGTCTGGTTGGGGCAGCGAGCGTCTCTCCGAGCACTCCCACTTGGTACTTTTGGTTTCGACTCATCCAATCGATTCAGATTAGTTTGTTTTGGAGTTATGAACGGCACAAAAAAATACGTCTTTGTGTTTATTATATTTAGATCTCTCTGATAATATTTGAAGTCCCACTCAATAAAGTGAAATGTCTTGTAATCCCTCTAATGAATATTGTGTCATGTAATCTAAATGAAGAGATTTTGATGCATCTGTGGATTTATGCAGAATAGAAAATTAAAAACCTTTTTTATGAAGCACCTTTCATGCAGGAGATCATGACTAAAGACAGACTAGAAACATTTAGACATGTGTTGTGATTTTTTTAAACAAAAGAGGATGACTAAAAGTGTCTTTTTTTATTGTGTTTGAGAGTTGAAAAATGAGCGCATATCTCACCAGGTGAGAGGAATGGTGTTCCAGCTTTGATCGTCTCCGCTGCGCTCTTTATTCAGGCTTTTTTTTTTTTTTTTTCTGACATCAAACGCTGAATGAAGTCCTTGATGATTCTGGTTGTTCGGTTTCGGTCACAATCGTGGTTCAAATGTCAGGTTTCGACTTCCCTGATGGTTGTAACTGGCGGTTTTTAAACCATTTCATCTCAGTGTTCAGATCTTCTGCATAGAAGATATTTTTGCTTCATCGTCTGCTTTGGTATTTCAAAAAAATTGAGAATTCGAAGAATAAATATCCTGCAGAAGGTTGCACATCATATGGTATTTACTGTGTGACTTGTGGGTATCAGACGAGCGACTTTGAACATGTTTTAGGGACTTTTTCTGCTGCTTTCAAAGGTATTGAAACCAGTGGTTGGATTTTTGTGTCTTCAGGCAGAGAAAATGATTCTGCTCAGCCTGTTTGCTTTTCAAAAGGTAGTAAAAAAAAAAAAAAGAGGATAAGGCCCCGCAGTGTCTGAGGGCTGAGTGGTTTGCTTCTCCCCTCTGATGTCCAAATTAGAAAAAGCAGAATAAAAAATGTAAGAACTTGTGAGCTTGAAACTTAAAAAAAACAGACCTTTTCTAGGAGGACGCGTCTTAGAATCCAAGATGAGAGGAAGGAAGAGCTTAAGAGCAAAGACAGGGGGGAGAAGGAGAGTGCAGGACGCCTCCTGCTGGTGGAACGCTCACTCCAGCATCAGGATGGATGTTCAGAGTTTCTCCACTTGCTCCAGGGCTCGGTCATTGGAGCTTGAACCTGAAAACTCCACAATAACTTGACTTCCTGTGCAGATGTGGCGCGGCGATGATGAGCGGTGGCAGCTCTCTACAGCGTACTCACACTTTGTGTCTCCTTGTCACTGAAAGTTATGGCTCCACTGCAGGCAGCTGACAGAGAGGTTATAGATGGTTCTCAGTGGAGCCACGACGAGCGGAGAGACAATCGGTGTTTATCAGCGCGGTGAAAGATCCGGCGTCCGAGAACACCTCAGGACGAGTGTATCCTTTAGGAAAAGCACCAAATGATGTCTGGCAGCAGAAGCAGCACCTGCAGGAACGAAGGTTTAGCTGGAAAAGTATTGACTAGACTTTAAGAAGATTCACTGTGACTATTGGATCTGTTAGTTTTTGCATGTTTTTGAGAAACTGATTGAAAACAAGGGTAAGTTAACAAATAGGTAATAAACTCCGTAATTTATTTAGGGTGCTTTATGTGTACTTACCAGTCCTTATATGTGTAGGTACCACAACTTAACACATAAATACTCAGTAGGAACCATGTAAAGTCAAGGCCCGGGGGCCGGATCTGGCCCTCGGGTTATTGTATCTGGCCCTCCAGATCATTTTGTTTTACTGTTGTTAATAGCCCGATGTTATCTTGTGCTTATTTCTAACTTGTTTAATTTTGACAGAAAATATTTTTTATGGAGAGTAAAAAATTCAAAATTATTTAAGGTTTAAGATAATGAATTCTGGAAGAATATTCTTGCCTTTTTATTATTCATAATAATGTTCAAAAGTTACGCTTTTAAAGTTTTAAAAATTACATTCTGCTAGCTTTTTGGACTATTTTTGCATTTAACAAGATTTTTTAGGCTATTTAAAAATTTAGCTAATATTTCAGCTGCATGCTAGCTGTTATGGATACTTAAGGCTTTGTTTGTTTTTTAGACTGCTTTGAAGTTAGGCTAATATTTGCACACTGGCTGTTTTGGCTAATTTGGGCTTTTTTCGTACATTTTTTTAGGCTATTTTGGAGTTTAGCTAATATTTCAACGGTTTTAGCTAACCAAAGTTCTTATTTTTTAATTGCTTTTTAGGCTAATTTGGTATTTCGTTTTAGCTGGCTATCAGCTTCAGCGTTTTTAACTATCAATTTCAGCATCTTCAGCTACCAAATTCAGCTTACAGCATTCACACTAGCATTATCTCAGGTAATGCTATATATCTAGTTTATAATTACATTAAAAAGTTACGGTTGTAAAGTTTTAAAAATTGAGTTTTATTGTGTTCAGTAAATGTTTATCCTGTTTGGGCCGCAACCTAAGGTATGTTTTGGATTTTGGCCCCTTGTGCGATTGAGTGTACTCGCCTGAACTAGTGGGTATACCATAAGTACACTATAAAAGTAGAAATCTACTTGTACCACAAAAATACACACCAAGTACCATGTAAATAGGCAGAACATAAACAATACAGTATGTATCATGTAAGTACCCAGAAGATACAAAATAAATAACTAGTAGGTACCACGTAAGTATGAACCTAATAGTACCACATAAATACTCTGCAATTACCACTCAAGTGCCCAAAAGACACACCATAAATACCTCATTGGTACAACTTAAACACCCAGTAAGTACCACGTAAGTATTTGGTTCATACCTACAACCATGGTGTAGCGGCAGGGCGGTCGACCTCTGATCGGAAGTTTGCAGGTTTGGTTCCCGCCTTGCCCACGTGTCCTTTGGTGAGAAACTGAAGCCCACATTGCCTTTGGTGGTTATAGGTGTTGTACCAGGGATGGGTAAGCAAAGGGTTCTAAAATTTGACAGAAAGGCCGTACCAGGGTCAGATTTGTTGGTAATTTGGTAGTTTATCTTGTAAAAGAAAGGACTAACACCGGATCTGGAAAAAAACATGCCTTAATCTTGATTAAAAATTACTTTAAAAGACCACATTTTGGAGTTTTTATATCAAAACTGTGGTTTTTGTTCTCATTTTAACCATTTCCACATTGGGTTGATGTCCCTTAAGAAAAAACTCTCTCAGGGAAATGCTACGTTCATGTAGTGCTGGAATAATCAGAAAAATGACTGCCCGACTTGAAAAAGACACATTCATGTCATAAAAACAACAAATCTGAATGACTTTTTGGGCCTGACCAAAGGTACATTTATTTGTAATGTGCTAAATGGGGAGACACCTGAACTACATGGGAAAAAAAACAAAAACCATTCATACAGGTAATCCTTTATTCCAATCAGACGGGCCATAATAAATAGTTTAACGGGCCACATATGGCCCCCGGGCCGTAGTTTGCCTAACCCTGTGTTAAAGCAGTGGAGCCACCACCATTGTGTGAATGAGACTGTGACTGGGAAGCGCTTTTGGCCTTCAAGGAAGATACAAAAACGCCATACGAGTAAACGCCAATATTGCACTTTATTGACATCTTCAACAGACTCCAGCGACCCCCATGACCCTACTCATGACAAAGTGATATTTATGTCATGGATGAGGGGCTTTACTTTGTCTGTTTTATCAATTAACTCCTAACTATTGTCAGTCAGCTTCCCTCTATCATTCTGAAATCAAACATTTCTCAACCTTCTCAAATCTGAAGCAGCATTTCTTTATAACCTCAGCCTGTGAAATCCAAAAGCACATTTGTTTTCTTTCAGAGTTTTAGTATTTGGTTTAAGTAGGGGAATATTTACATACAGAAGTGTTTACAGAATGAGATAAAAGCTAATATCTAATAAATAGCAGCTATCTTTAAAGTTGAGGCCGATGTATTTTAGTGTATGGCAGTTCTTGATTTACTGGACATTATAATAGAAAGGATTTTCCTGAGCTGCACGATGTCCCTGCAGCCGTATCCATGCCTGCGCATCCACGCGCGCACGTGATCAATATGCAATGCGACATCCCCGTAAAGGTGAGAACACGACACACTCTTTCATAGTTAATGAGTGTAGAGAGACACAGAGGGTTTACCGTGAGCCGTCACTCTGCTCCTGGCTCTGTTAAATCACTCATCAACGTGTGTTTGTGGCACGCGTGCTTTTCAGTGAGCTGGCATGTAAAAAAAAAAAAAAAAAAAGTAGTGCATCCAACTGAAAGTTTAATCATTTGTGTTGAGGGGATGGGGGCAGGGCTTGGGAGCAGCATATGGCACGTGCACACTACACCAGCACCGTCTCCATATTGGCCCTCTGAGCACGCTCAGCTCTGTAGTGACTTTGCAAACTGGGTCAGAGAGTAAAGCTGCAAACAGGCAATGACCATGCAATATGTTACAGCGTCTGTGTGTTGACATTGAGTTCTTTTTTGGTTCATTTTAGTGTTTTTAGTGTAGCGGGAAAGAGAGGAGGCATATGAAATTCCCAAAGTTGATTGAAAAATATTAATTTTATTAAACTGGAACTTTAATAAAATTATCATCGTATCGAAGGAAAAATATTACACATTAATGATCAGCAGCTGTCTTCAATCAATAAAGTAATTATCAGTCTCTCAACTGTAGGTCGTTTGTACCGTTTGAATTGACTTTACCGCGAAAAAGAAATAATGATATCTGTACGACTGTGTCATTTTTAATGTTTATTGACTAAGAGAGATAAAAGAGGGGAGTTTAGGGAGAAAAGTAAAATAATAAAACAACCAGGTATAAATAGAAATCTGGAATGGGCGGGGCCTGTCTACAAACGCATCATGACACATGACCTCAAATGAAGTCCAATATAGTTTTGTTACTTGAAAGGGAGTGGGAAGAAGCAAATGTATATAATACAATATAATGAGATCCCACCGCTACAGTGTATAGAATATTATTCCTAAAACTGACTGACCTTGATTGATTCCAAACACTCGAGTGCACACACAGGAATCTGCTTTAAACGCCTGTTAGTCATATTCTAGAAAGCGAGCCGTGCGCTCTTTCATGTTCCTTTGGAGCTTGGCTCTGCTCCGTCACTGGGCTATGGACAGAGGCTACAAGAGAGGAGCAAAAACTCCCATCCAGTATGACTGATAAGTCGCAGTTTAAAGTAGGACCGGCTTTGATCACTCGGGCCCGAAAGCTGAATTTCTGCAGTCAAATATCCTCGGCACACAGAGACGGTCTGATGCAGCAGAAATTCTTGCGACTTTGAGGTCAAACTGACGAGGAGCTAAACTTTGATGTCGGTTCTTGTGACAACGGAAAGCTCTTTCTTGCATTTAGCAGCTCTTAGAGACACAAGGTTGTCTTGATCCTCTTTATTCCTGCTTTCAGAGCAGACATTTATCATTCTTAAATACTTAACCATCCCGACCTTTCGTTTGTCGTCAGTTTATCCTGATATTTCCGGGAAGGTATTGACTGAGTTTCATGAAGTCTCGCGCAGTCGTGAATGTTTTCCTCGAGATTAATTGTGTCAATTCAAAGTTTTAAATAGTCTATTATCACATGCTCTAAAAAAACACAAGCTATCTATAGATTTATGTTGACATGGTAAACTATATTGTGAAGGAATCCCTGTGTGTCACTCCATTTGTTTTACTACTGAAAACAAGATTAAAAAAATGTTTCCATAAACCTGTAAAGTCCACTTCATTAAAGAAATGTCGATGAGATGTTTTTAAAGCCTTTTGATAAACAACTTTGAAATGTTTTTATGTAATGTACTTAGGGCCGCCACGACTAGTCGACGATTAATTTAATAGTCAATTAGTCGTTACATTAAGATATATGGAGTTGGAGTGTAGTAAAGTTGAAAGTTATAATGGTAACTTTTTGTACAATTCTGGCATTTATTAAGGTTTTTTAGACTAATTTTGAGTTCAGCTAATAATTTCAGCTGCATGCTAGCTATTTTTTGCTAATTGAGGGGGTTTTTGGGGGTATTTTGTAGTTTAGCTAATATTTCAGCTGCAGGCTAGCTAATTTTGCTAATTTAATTTTAATGTTTTTTTTTAGCTATTTTGTAGTTTAGCTAATATTTCTGTTGCATGCTAGCAGATTTAGCTAAATTTGGCTTTTTTTAGGCTAATTTGGAGTTTAGCTAATATTTCAATCGCATGCTAGCTATTTTAGCCAATTTAAATTTTTTCAGTTTTTGTGCAAATTTGGAGTTCAGTTAATATTTGAGCTGCATGCTAGCTATTTTGGATGATGTAGGCTTTTTTCTGCTTTTTTAGGCTAATTTGGAATTTAGCTAATATTTTAGCTGCATGTCAGCTGTTTTGGCTAACTCAATCTTTTGGGGGGGAGGTTTCTGGCCTAATTAGGCATATAATCAATATTTTAGGCAGCTATCAGCTTCAGTGTTTTTAGCCATCTATTTCAACATCTTCAGCAGCCAAATTCAGCTTATAGCATTCACACTAGCATTATCAAAGGTAATGCTATTTATCTAGTTTTAAGTTAGTTTAAAGCTAATGGTGGTTAAGATGTGTTTTACATCCAGTTTGCACATGACCCGATTAGTCGACTAATCGGAAAAAAATAATCGGCGATTAATCGACTATTAAGATAATAATTTGTGGCAGCACAAAATGTACTGTAAATATCAATTATTATATTATTCGGGACTTTTTGTTCACAACATTGTTGCTTAAGATTAAAAAATGCTGACATGAGTGACTGTTTAAGGTAGGGGTCCCAAACTACGGATGCGGCCCGCCTCCACATTTGTATTTATTTATTTATTTTAATCTGGCCATGATCAAGACCCGCGTAGAACCTCTTTTCATTTCCCCCCTTTTACAGTATGTACCTCTATCTGAAGCTCCCAATTAAATTTCCCAATTCACCTGGTGTCTTGCTTTTTTTTTTTTTTTTTTTAACGGCGCACCCTGTTCTGTGTCCTGATTGGCTGGAGACCTTGTCAATCTCCTCCGTTCTGTGTCTCCTGCCGTTCTTCACACCCACATAAATCTATGATCGCAATCAGATTTTAGTTTTCTTTCTATAATCCTCGATTTGAAAATGTTTGAGAGAAGTGTAGTGGGGAGTTTAATATCTGTAATTCTAATTCGAATGCTGAGTTTACAGCGCAACTCCCCCAGTAACTGGGAAAAAAAAAAAAAAAAGTTTCACTTTCTGTTTTTCGCCATTTTTCCCCCAGAAGCTCATTTGTTTTATCAAGTAGTGGAATGTTCTCTTGTTTTTTCTCTTGAAGTTTCAATGTCAGATCAATATCATTTGCTGATGCCATGAGCACGAGCTTGCACCCGCGTGTGTGCCAAGGTTGTCACCCTTTACCACATGAGGGAGGAACAGAGCGCAGCAGGTGCAACAACGACAAACACCAACACAAAAACTTAAAAAATGAACACAAATCAGGAACAATTTTACTGATATTGTTAATAAGACAGAATTTAGAATCTGCAAGAAAAGAATTTCAAACAGAACCGACGCCACAACCAACCTGTGCAGAAACCCGACAACAACTTTTTCCAGACCAGATCAAATCGTCACTGACAGAAAGAGGAGCAGCTGTCCCGCACAGGAGAAAGCCACTTCTCTGTAACGGACTTACTGGTACCGTCAGGGGACGATTGTATGGCAAAGCGGGCATGGCAACGCCACTTTTTACAGATAACAATTATTATTTTTAATATTTAAATGTTCCCACAATTAATTACAATAAAACAATCAATACAAAAAAAGAATTTTGTTTTACATATGATTTATTTTGGAAATTAGGCAGGTGGGATGAGAACATTTTTATATTAAGGGGTACTCTAGATAGATTTGGTATTTTCAACACTATTTTTCAGCGTTCTTTTCTATCCGTTTTTATAGATTTAGTCTAAAGACATGTAAATGTCATCAGAAACTACATGTTCTAACCTTGTGTTTGTGTTCAAAGTTTAAAGAGGTTTTTGTTTTAATTAACAGGCCTCAGTGACCAAATGTTTTGATGTTGCAAATATAAAGTGTACTTTATATGCTTATCGAATACATGATTTGAAGCATTTCCAAAAATTAATTTAGCTTTTATCTTGTTTTTTTTTTTTACTTTTTAAAAATGATCCGAACCGTGACCCTAAAACCGTGACACGATCGGACCCGTGAGTTTCAGGATCCGTTACACCCCTACTACAAACTGACCCGGCCCCCCATCAGAGAAGAAAACAGTTATGCGGCCCTCAAAAGAATAAGCTTGGGGACCCCTGCTTTAGGGGAAAAAAAAGCACCTTATTTTTCCAATGTCTCAAATTAAACCCACACATTTTTAACAAGGTGTAACTGAATTAATTTAACTAATTTTGCATGTTTTAATACTATGATTAGTCATTTATTAAAATAAATCACAGTAGATGAGTTATTCTCACCACAAAAGTTTGAAAATTAGCAAAAACTTTTGGTGTTTTTAAGATTTCATGAAAATCTTTTTGAAATGAGCAGGCAAAGCCCTTCTACTGCCTCTAGTGGAATGCAGAGGAACTACAGGGCAGAAAACATGGATCAAGTTGTAGACTTTTTTTTTTTAAGCAAAGTTTGGATCATACGAATAAGATAGGGGTCTCAGAAACTCATGTATCAAATATGTTACTAATGGTTGTATTGGGTTAATATTAAACTAAAAGAAATTAAATACTTTACAGCAGCTTCATCAAAGCTATTTATTTGTTTGAAAGTTCCTGTTCTTATATTGCTCTTGTTCTATTGGACTTCACTTATCATTGTTCCGCTTCGACTTAGAGATGCTTTTCACCTTCAAAATCTACTGGAATTATTGTGTTAACGGTTAAAAAGTTACATTAAATCTAAGAATTGAAACACTGGAGCTCCAGTGTTAAATTGTTATAAGATTTTAGTTGATTTATTCTGAAATAATAATCCTGCTTGTTTTTACCCATAGTAAAGGTAGAAAATTATGTCTTTAAAGTTTTAGAAATGTTGTTTTAGTGTATTTAATAAATGTTTATCCAGTTCGGCCCGCGACCTAAAGTGTGTTTTGGATTTTGGCCCCTTGTGCAACTGAGTTTGACACCCCTGCCCTAGAAAAAGGCTGTTTATTTCTTGATCTCTTGTTATGCCGGTATTGCATTTCCTTTGCTGCCCCTAGTGGTGGAATTAGGCATTTCTGTAAATAATCATAACTCGCCACAGAAATTGGCTAGAAACTTGCTTTTTTTTCTTTTCAACATCCTTATATTTTTTCTCTCTTCATGACTGGGACGGATTAAATCATTTAGAGGGCCGGATGCGGCCCGTGGGCCGTATGTTTGACACCTCTGCCCCATATAGTGCACGAAGCATTAAATGGCAAGTGAATTCTGCCACAAAGTTGGTACCATGACAACAATTGATTGTTTTTTGCTTATTAATTTCACTTCTAAGCCTCAACCTGAAATCATTCAGTTTCTTTCCACTGACCGTTCTGTTGTTTGATGGATTATTTATTGATGGTAAACTTCCTTCAGGTCTGACCTTGATGAGCCTCGGCGCTCTCGAGGGCCACAAACTTCAGGCTGTAATTCAAAGCAAAAATATTTACAGCACTTATCAGAGGTTTAATATTCTGCCACCATCAATTTTTAGCGTCCTTTACGACTTTTTCTTCGAGCGCGATGCTAAATCAATCACGGTGCCGAGATGCGACCAAAAGCCTTTTTTTTCTGTTGTACTTTGTTTCTAACCTCATCTTCATCGACGTCTCCAGTTTCTGATGATATCGAATCAATATGCGGCTGTAAGTTCATCGACTGCGGCAGCCTCTGATTGTTGCTTTTTTTTTTTTTTCCCCTGCAGAGCTTCCGTACGGCTGGGAGAAAATCGATGACCCCATTTACGGCAGCTACTACGTGGAGTAAGTTTGGCGGTGCATCTTAAATATGTAAC
Source organism: Oryzias javanicus (assembly GCA_003999625.1). Lineage (NCBI taxonomy): Eukaryota > Metazoa > Chordata > Actinopteri > Beloniformes > Adrianichthyidae > Oryzias > Oryzias javanicus. Next base: position 18,619,393 of record CM012459.1, read on the forward strand.
GACTTGCTTTTGATTTTTCCGCGCAGCCTGCTGGCGCTGTATTAATCATATTTATTAGGAGCAGTCTGGCGAGGAGTCGCTCCTTCCATGCGCCTGCTGGCCTGAGCCAAAGTTTATTATTTGCATGTGTTTATTCATATTCCTCTGAAACACTAGAGGTGCATGCATTTGTCGGTAGATTAACTCCCTCTTCTCTCCACCTCACCACTTTCATTTTTAGCGTTCCTCAGCCTAACTTGAGCAATGATACCTCCGTCAACTCACGAGGTTCTTTTTGTGCTGTTTGACTGTAACACAAACACCGTAAAAGGCAGCCACCAGACCCCGACGTTATGTAATTATGTAAAAATACAGTAAAGCTGTTTCATAATTAGCACTTTGATACCAGGGCGTTCATTAAAAGATAAGCAGGGGGGAGAGAAATTGGGTGCCAGTGCACAAAGCAGTCTCAAAGAGCAAAGGAAGTATCTAATGATGACTAATTATTGCACACTGGCAAATTACACTATTTGTAGTCAATGACTATCTTCCCCCATCCCGAACTAAATTAAGAGCAACGTGGGACGTCGGAGGAAATCGTTGCAGGTTTTTCCGATTCCATTCCGGTCCAAACGGCGATCCGTATAAGAAAAAGCTCCAATCAATCACAAAAGCATTCTGCGGCTGTTGCGTAATCCGGGGACTAGCCGTTTAATTAATCATCAAGGCGATATCTGCTGCAGCACCGGGTTTATTAGACCTAATCTACTCCAAGAGGGAGGCGACTGCGACCCCAGTGTGTGAAAGCTAAACTAGTTTATTTCTCTCCCTGTGAAATAGTCACATAAACAGAAGGACCCAGTTTGAGAATCCGGTTCTGGAGGCGAAGAGGAGACTCCAGGAGCAGCAGCAGATGCAAAGTCAGGGTCTGTCCTCACTGCCTCTTCCCACCATCTACAGAGGTAAGACCTGCTGACCTGCTTCAAGAATTACATTTTGCACATTCGTGTATGGCTGCAGATAAAGAAACCTTAAAGTCCCTCACCGATGAAAATCCTGTTTTTTGAGTTTAACATGTACAAGTGGCATTTGAAGAGAAAAGATGTAACAAGAAATCATGTTGTTTTTGCATTTCTGAGTATTTCTCCTTTTGAATCTGTCAATCAAACTGTCACAGACAGTTGAATGAATGATCTTTATGTCACAACAGCTCTGCTGCACATTCACTAAACCCTCGTCTGTTCCTGTCTAGACATTGACTGCAGTCAAATGAGCCGCCGTTCACATTTTCATCCAATACTCACGGTAGCAGGGCTGTAAACTCTGGATAAACTCCACCAGACTCCACGGAGCTTCCTGATGTGACCACGGAAATGCGAACGGCGGCTCATTTGACCGCAGTTGGAAAGGATTGTAAAACAATGAAAGGGCATTTGGATGTTAGCTTTCATTATTTTCTGCTCTGAGAAACAAATGGATTGAATGTTTTGATCACAGCAACGTCTATAAACATTAGAGAATGAACTTCCTTCCAGTTTTGGTGAACTGGAAGGAGAAAGAATCAGGATTTTGGAGGAAGTTCGGTCCATGAAGATCTTCACTTCCTCGTCCGAGCAGAAACATAGCCTTCAGATCAACATAAAAATGGCTTTTTAAAACATTTAGGTTGTGGGATTTTTTTTTTTTTTTTTAATTCTTAATCGTTATTAAAACTTTACTGGGAACATTTTTTTTTAATAAACACAAAAATGTGTTATAAGGGGGACTTTAAAGATCCACTCCCATCATATTTTGATCTATTTTCTAAGTGTTCCTATGCAGTGTTCTTTTATTAGGATTATGCCAATTTAAGCCAAAATAAAAAAATTAAAAAAACAGAAATTCACTTTTGATGTGTGGGTGAGACTGTTAGTGCAGAGCAACCCCGCCCCCCTTCCCCTCCCTGCAGGGACCTTGTGCCCCGCCCAGTGTATTTTCCATAACTGTCTATAGCTTCATTTCCATTGACTATGATTTTGGACAAATTGGATTTGCGATAATAAATTTGCCCATTAGAAAAAAGTCAATTTTGAAAAAAATTGCATTTACCCAAAAAAAAAGGTTTTTGCGCGTGGACGAGGGCGTTTTTGAGGCAAAACTGCAATGGAAACACCTTTTTTTAGTCACGTGACCAAAAGGAGAGAGCGCCTCTGTCCCACACAGTCCATCAAAATTTGAGTGTGTCATGCAGAATTGTTGGATCCACAGCTCCTCTGTAAAATTCCCATAATCCCGCTCTTGCATTGCTCGCCACTCCATGGTTTGAAGAAGACGCAGACATCTCCTTTGATAGATGATGATGAGCGCTGGCGCTGTGACAGGAATTTGAATCTATCTGCTGTAACTCAAAGTATTGGTTAAGTTAGTCGCCGTGTTCTTGAATGACAGTGTAGTGGAAACAGTGTAGTTATGAAATTGTGTTTTTTTTTTTTGGACATTTCTAGAATTTTGATAAAGTTGAAGAGGTAAGGCGTTTGGCTTTCTATTAAGGTCACTCCCAATTAGTGAGAGCGGTTGCCATAGAAATGATGATGCAGACCGACTTTGATCAATCACTGCGTACCAACATGGCGACGTCCGTAACACAGAAAAATGGCGGCCGAATTGACTTTTGTTGGAACCAACACTAAAGTATTTTCTATGCAGACACTTTGTCTATCTCTAAATACTGTCAAAGGTATTCTCTGCGTCACAAATACAATCTTTTTTTAACGCCATTTGAATAAAGAAATCCAATTTTAGCTAAATTATCCTAACAAAAATGCCACAAGAACATGTTAAAAACAGCAACTTTTCATCAGAGTGGGTCTTTAAATGATTTTCTGTCCTTTTTTAACACTCAGATGAGTCTAATTTTCCCTCCTTCTCAGACAGAGGATGGCTGCAGTTGGAATTGTATTAAGTTAGATTAGAAGAGACAGAAAGGAAATGTGGGAAAACGAATCGAGGAAATGATCTGCATTAAGGGGATTAAATTTACACCTTCACCTCTGCAGCAGAAACACACCTATCATTTTATTTGGAAATGAAATTACACTTAAAGCAGAAATCGGGTGCAAAAGAGCAGCCTTTTTATGAGACATTGGTTATTAGATTAAGGACAAGTATTTATTTATATGGGAGGAATTTGAATTATTCTCATTGACTCTATATAAAAACTGGATATTAGATTAGATTATAGTTAGTCCTGTCATGTGATTTTTTTTTTTTTTTTGAGCAATTAACTGTGACCCGTAATTAATTAATTTTTTTTTAATCTCAAGGATTTTTTAACCCATTGTTTGCTGTAAAAATCCTCATTTGGAACTATTTTATTTAAGTTTGTGACACTGTGGTACAGTAACAGATCAAAATTAAACTAAAAAGGTGGTTCGACATCACTAAGGAGTTATTTATAAGTGGTAGATTTTGAAGTATGGCTAATATTTCAGCTACATGCTAGCTGCTTTGGCTAATTTAGGCTTTTTTGGCTGTTTCTGAATTCAGGCTTTTTTCAGCAACATGATAGCTGTTTTTGTTGTTGTTTTTTAGACTAATTTGGCATTTAGTTAATATTTTAGCTGGTTATCAGCTTCAGCATTTTCAGCCATTAGCTTCAGTGATTTTAGCTATCAACTTCAGCTTCCAAATTCAGCTTACAGCTTTCACATTAGCATTATCGCCAGTAAAGCTATGTGTCTAGTTCATAATTATGTTAAAAAGTTATGGTTTTAAAGTTTAAAAATGTAGTCTTAGTGTGTTCAATACATATTTATCCCGTGACCTACGGTGTGCTTTGGATTTTGAGCCCTTGAGTGATTGAGTTTGACACCCCTGCTTTAACAATTAATACACAAATCCTAAATTACTTATTATTTTTAAGTTAAAATAAAACAGTTTGTCATTTAAAAGGTTGTAGGAAAAAGCAGACACTCATCAGTCAGGGTCTTTGAGAGTGAAATTAAAGAGAGTTTCTGTTTGATCATGTGTTGACACTCACACATTTGTGACTTCATTTGTTTTTTAATGACGGTTTTCTGCTGCCTGACTCCACCTCTCACCCTCTCGCAGTAGTAAGATGTGCTGCTGGGAAAAATCTGTCTGGACTGTGGAAGCAGAGGTTTGTTACCGTAGTAACGTTGTGGTCCAGCGCTCCGAGTCGAGAGCCGATCACCGTGGTTACGCCGTGTGTACAGTCCAGTGAAGCGCTCTCTCTCTCCTCCCTTCTCCCTCTCATCTCCTCCTTCATTCTCTTCCAAACGCCAGTGGAGGATGCCACCCCCTGCGCCACCCTCCCCAGACCCCCCCGCGCCCAGCTGGGCGCGGCGCCCGGGCGCTGCCACAGCCTGGGCGACCTGTCCCGCTCGCCGGCTCTCGCCCGCAGAGCCGCCGCGCACGCCGCGTACTGCTCGGCCGACGTCTCGCCGCTGCGGCAGGTTCTGACCCGGCGGTTGAACGTTCAGCAGACGCCGCACAACTCCACCTGCACTACAGTGGTGCTGGAGCAGCCGGTCTGTAGCCCCTATTCCCTGTGGCACTTTGTCAGTAAGTAGGCCAAGAGAGAAGCGGCGAGGGCTCACTGCCGTTCTCGTGACTGCCTGCGCTCCGGAGTTACTGTACGCATGTAAGCAAGGTTTTCCCTCCAGGCAGCCGAGGGATTTGTGCAGTGACTGTGCACCATCCCTTATCTGGTGGCATAAGCAGACGGAGAATCACTCCGTCTGAAGCGGAACCAGTGGCATCAGACAAAGGATGTAAACTAGCACGTTAACCGCCACTCCTTTTTTTTTTTGGAGATGAAAGGATGGGAGACCTGCTTAACTGTGACTAAGCTTGTTGGCTGAGATCCTGTCATGACTACACAAGGCACTCCTAAAGACATTTCCCAGCTTTTTTTTTTCCGAGTGGCCCCTCCTCTCCCGCAACAGCATCTTCTCCTGGAACTGATCCCTCATTGAGAGCATGTTATCTGCTGACTTCTGCTGCTTGGGTTTGGACTGATGAGTGCTCCACCGCTCTCTGCACCCCCTTCTGCCCCGCCACGGGCGGGTATAAGTCTGTCGGGCTGGATTCGTACAGAACTTCTGAACAAGCACCACCGCCCCCCTACCCGTGTCCCAGTCTGCTGTGTTGCTGTTGAGACCCCGCCCCTGACGGAAGCGCTTTCCCTTTGCCCCGCCCCTCACCCTGACAGCTTCTTCCCCGCATTAGGTTTTAAGGTCCCTTCAGTTTGAACCCTCACTAAGAATCGCCTTCTCTTCCGTAGAAAAGCCGCTGTTCACGCGGGACCCCACTCAGCTGAAGGGCAGCTTCTTGTCGACGGCGCTCCAGAAGAGCAACATGGGCTTCGGGTTCACCATCATCGGGGGAGACGAGCCGGACGAGTTCCTGCAGGTGAAGAGCGTCATCCCCGATGGGCCGGCGGCAGCCGACGGGAAGATGGCTACAGGTAAGCCTCCGGCGCACTTCTGAGCTGAATCACCCTCGACGTAAACAAGTTAATCAGTTCATTAAACTTGCAGATGACAGGATTGGTAAAAGTTAGTTTTTAAAGCTCAAAGCACCAGAAGGAACCCTTCAAACCTGTAAAGATACCCAGAAATCCTGATTATCCTACATAAAATCCTTTTTTTTTTTTTTTTTTTTTAAATCTGCATTCATGACAAGCGCCGCTCATTTGAGCTGCAGTGTCACCCAAAGTAAAGAAAAGAGAGTTAGTAATGAGTTTTGTCTTTAAATTCAGTTCAATTAAATTTTATTTATATAGCCCAAAATCACAAAAATTTTGCCTCATTGGGGTTCATGCAGGTAATTTTTACAGATGCAAAAAATAGTCATGAACATATAAAGTAATGCAGAGAAATCTGCTGGAAGACGACAAACCCATCAGATTTCTTTATATGTGACAAAGAAACATCTCAGCTTTGAATTCTGTTTCCTCAAAGCTTTCAACAGACGGTGGAAAATGGAGAGTAAAATAAGCTGGAGTTAGATCCCTGTTGACATTTTCCTCGTAGTTTCTATGTTCTTTGTTTGAGGCACTAAAATAGCAGCTCAGAAAGAACTTTTTTTTAATGTTATTATTTACAATATAATCTTTTGAATCTCTAGTAATTATGACTTATTTGTAGGGATATAACGATTCAGTCAAGCAAGTTAAAAAAGCAAGCATTTTTAAGTCACCATTTCAACTTCGAAATTGGAGTTTTTGAAGCTATTGATCCTCACACTTTGTTTTTTTTAAGAGTTTTACACCGGATGCCCTTCCTGATACAACCCAGTATTTTATCCGGGCTGGGGACCGGCACAGGGAGACCCAGACGCGCTGCATAATTGGCGCTAGCGTGAAGAGTCTTGCTTACACTGTAATAGGGAAACAAACCCTGATTTTTGATGCATCCATCCTGCAGCCATAAAGTGAATATGAACTAAAATCAAGTAGAGTTTCTATCTGTTTCTTCTCATTCTTTGTTTTCCTGCAATAGTTGATCTTTATTTTCTCCACAGTTCTCTCCGTCTTCTCATTCAGTTATTTGGTAAACTCTTGGTTTTATCAGTTTTTCCACCCAGATTCCTGCTTTGTTGATTTTTTTTTTTTTTCTCCATTCTAGTTTTTTAAAAAAGTTTCATTACTTTGTAGTTTGTTGACCTGCTTCCCCTGCAAAACCCAATCCTGACATAAAGTGGTGTGCAAAGAGCGTTAGAGTAAAACTCAACTTAAAGCACTTTATGGAGCCAAAACGAGGTAAATCCGGGTTATTTAAGTGCATCCCTCTTGCTATTTATAAAACTGGCTACAAAGAGTCTTTGGCTGCTCCTGAATATCTGGGTCACGTTTCATGGCTGCTGAGTTTTGATTTCTTGGAGAGTTGGCACCTTTGATCAAAGCAATCTGCTGTTGCAAACAACACAAGACAAAAGAATGATTTTTAGAACAAAACACACAACATTAGATCCTACATGTGGAACACACCGGGGGAGGTTCTAGAACTGCATCTCAAAAGCTCCCAACCATATTTACTTCTACTAAAAAAATTGTTTCAACTAGTCTTTTAGTTTTCTCCTTTTTTAAGACATGTCTTCTTATGCCCGCAGGCATTTAGCTCATTAGAAATACAATTCTGGACTGTCGACCTGTAGTAGCTCCGCCCCCTTCCCCTCTCCATCGCTGGGTGCTCTGTCCGTGTGCTTATGCTCAAGCTTGCATTAGCGGCACAACAATAATGCCGAGCAATCTTGATCGATCCAGCCGTACAGTTTTGAGCCAGAGACCAGCTCAGAGACTTGGTCAGACAGTCATTAGTTGTGTTTTCATTCCCAGCTTTTTCTAGCATCCGGTTTTCTGACCCAATAAGATTTGAATTAAGAAACACTCAGAAGTGCAGTTTTGATCATAAATGAAAAGAAAAATGCTACAAAAATATGTTAAAACTACAGTGGGAGTGGGTCTATAACCATTTAACACGAGAGCTTTAGCTCTGGTTTGAACTACTGTAACTCATCGATGGTTGTCATAATTTATGTTATTCTAAAAGCGGAGAAATGAAACTATTTTTTGCGTAAATACAACACCTTAAAGTCTCAGTTAGCGTTAGTTTACATAAAGCTTTTCTACTGAATAGCAGTCTATGACTTTGTGTGTGCCTCGTTTGTCCATTTTCATTGGGAGGCAGTACATTTCCATCGGTAAAGACAGTTGTGACTAAAGCCTGATTTCCACTGGTCGGTCTGCAGTGCATCTCTGTTGCGTTGACACAAAAAATTGATTATTCATTAATTAATCAGATTATTTACAACGCTTCCATCATGTTCAAGAGAACCTGGCTACAGAGAAAAAATATGGCGCCCGAAAATGACTAGCCGGAGCCGGCCGCAAAAAAAATACTGTTTTAATCTTTCGACCTTTTTTCTCTCATTTATCTCTCATTTAAGTTACCATTTATTTTTTTTTTCTAAAAAAATTGCATTTTGCGGCTCCGATCAGCTGATTTACGGAGGAAAAACTGTTACAGTTTATCCTCATTCAAAAGCATAAAAGGTTCTGAAAATGTTATTTTGAAAGGGTTTTCTAACGTTTAGGACACTTCCGCTCAGGTAACCGACAAAAGTTACGATTTCCGCTTCCGGCTGCAGATGAATTCTGACGCCGTCTTGCGTGTGACCAGCGGCCCTCTCATCATGTTTGCGTCATCCGTCCCTCCACAGCACAACGAAAACTTTCTGCAGGAGTTCTAGTAGTCCGGGTTTAACAAAAAAACAATTAAAAAATAAAACTTTATCGATATTATTTGATATATTTAAGGTGACGTGTTGACACACGTTATTGAGTAGTAAAAAGGAGATTCATTGACATAGCGGTCACTAGCGAATAGAGGTGGGTGGCAGGACAAACCACTCCTCCAGAAGTCGGAGGTCGGTGAGTCGGACCCGAATCGTAATTGAGACAATGTAGACTAACTGACAATCGTGAGATGGACTTGCCACGCAACGCAAGGGGAATGTAGCGCAAGGCGGACCAGAATAAATCAAGTCTAACGGGTCGTATGGCCCGACGCATTCTCACTCCCAACTGAAGGGTAAAATGGCGAATACTTATATAGCGCTTTTCTAACTTCCTTGAAGGCCCAAAGGGGTTTACAGTCACACACATTCACACTCCGCTGCCAAATACTGGCCCCAACCTTCCACCAGATGCAATGTGGGGTTCAGTGTCTTGCCCAAGGACACTTCGACATATGGGCGGTCAAAGCGGGATTCGAACCCGCAATATACGAACATATGGCTTCGGCCCCCTCCATGACACTTTTTTGGTGTCCCCAACTCGTCGTTTTTTTTGACGCGCTAGCTGTTCCCGTTAAATCTGGGATCCCCAACATCCGGGCCGTGAACCGGTACCGGTCCAAGGGCCGCTCTGTACCCGGGCCGAGGGTTGAGGACTCCTGCTTTAATGGGAACAGCCAACACATCAGAAAAACAACGGGTTGGGGACACCCAAAATGTCAAAAAGGCGCTAACTATATTTGACGAGTTGGGAGTGAGAATGCGTCACATGACCACATTTCTCTACAGTCATTAGCTAAATCTGCAGACACACACTCACCAACATTGTGTGTTCACTTACACCCTCACGGTGTTTAAACTCTGTGTATCCATGCAGACTCAACCCCATAAATGTCTTTCTGACCGCAATAATAACTGGCATGAGACTGAAGGTCAAGGACTGTGGGGGCCAGCGTGCACCGATATCTGTCTGGGAAATGTTTGTGGTTGTTTTTTCTGTAAATCAGACCGACGAGGGAACTTCCTTTCCAGGAACGCTGAGCCTGCTCTCTGAAATGTTAATGGATCATTTCTTTTAAAATAAAACAAATCAGAGCTCGGCAGCATTTATCATTAACACGTGGGTGACACAAACCAAAACAGATGATAACAAATAAAAATACAAAACCTTTTTTTTCAGTCTTCTCATTTATTCATCTTTAATTTCAAATTTCCTATCTTGTTATTTTTGTTTTCTGTTGTCTGTAAAACCAACAAATCTCTCCTCAAAGATCCAGTCTCTTCCTCTCTCCAGCTTCCCCCCCCCCGGTGTCCTACTTCTGCAGAGCCGTGAAATACAAACTTTAGATGCATAACTTTTACTGCTTTCCCTCTGGTAGCCCTTCCTGACTCCCTTTATATTTAAATTCACCTCATATTTTTGTTTGTTTTTTTTGTTCAAGTTAATATTTTCTTATGGATATTTTTGCATTCCTTTAAAGATTTGTGACGTGTAAGCAAAAAACAGGAGGAATGACCAAAAACTTTTAGCTGATTTATCTAACACTCAAACAGTTTTAGGACTTCATTGTCAGTAAATAATCCCTTTCTTCTATTATTATTATTTTTATTTGTCTTTTTGTTTATTTATTTTTGTCTCTTTCCTTTTTTTTTCCTCTTTAAATTTCTCATTTTACTTTTTAGCTTTGCAAAGACAAACTTTGAGATATGTTACTGACCATTTAATCAACTCCATCTAAAAGTGATTTTAACTCTTATCTTTACTTTTAGCTGCTCCTGCATTGCAAAAACTTTTGTTTTAAGAAAAAATGTCTTTTTTTTGTCTTGCTAAGAAAAAGTTTTAAGAAAATGTTTCAATAGCAAAAAAGTTTAGTTTAAGAAAACAGGTCTAGAATTTTTTTCTTAAAATATTTATTGATAAACATTTTTTCTACCTCTTTGGTTTATTTAAAGAAAAATGTCCAAATTTGACTTTTAATGCACATCGTGGTTTTATTGTGTGAAAAGTGCTTTTTTTTTTTTTTTTTGCTCCGGCTTGCTTTTTTCCTTTTTCTGTTAATTTAATTATTTTTTCTGATTTTTTAAAAAGTATTTCCTATATTTCTTTTGCTTTTCTCTTTTTTGATTTTCAATCCCAAAAATCTTGTAAGATTACACGTTCAAATTAGAGTCATAGTTGGTAAATAAAACTATAAATGGAACATTAATGAGAGTAAATTAGAGTTTTTATCAAAGTCTCTAATTTAACTTTAAAGGGAGTAAAACATATAATCTGCTGCTCTCATACAATAATAACAACAGACCTTCAAACACAATTAGATGAAGATAAGAGTGTCAATGGGAGGATGGACAGATGAAAGTGGAGGTTTTCTCATGTCGAAGGACGTCAGTCGGCTGTACAAGAGATTGCAGGAGCTTGTGTCATTTCTTTTTACTTTAATTTTTTCATCTCATTTTCTTTTTTCGAATATTTTCCAAAGTATTTTTATGTTGTTTTAGTCATATCTCGTCACTTTCTTATAATTGGAGTAATCCTTTTCTAGCAGATTATTAATAAAAATAAATTCTTAAATACTTTACTCTGAAAAAAAGGTCAAAAGATACAGTTATCCTCCTTTGAAGTGGAGAAAAGTTCAGAACGATATCCTGATGGGAGCAAATGCCTGATCTTAAGCAAAAGCAGTTCACTTTTTGGGGGGTTTCTTAAAGAATTTAGCATTTCTTTAAGGGCTCATCTCCATTATTCATGCAAAACCTGTCAAAGTGACATTTCAGACACGCACAGGAGAGAATTGCCCCCCCTCTAGGTCGCACTTCCTCGTCCGATCTCTGCATTTCCGCTGGATTTTTGACAGGCGCCTCGCTGCGTAGGACCGGCGTGAGGTCACAGCACCATCATTTGTTTTCTGCCAGCGTGCTGAACTATTGATTCTGAAACCGCAGCTCAAGGCAAATGTTGGCCGCGTTTACCCGGATTAATTAAAACGTCCCTCATTTTGGGTTCGCCTCGAGGAGCGGCGCCGGCTGTGTCAATATCCGCCGCGCTCTCAAACTTTGCGTGTATGCTGCATATTTTTAAAGAAACACATTACACACTATGGCCTCCTTCTTACAGTGAACTTTAGCACAAACCTTTACATTTTTTTGAAAATTAAATCAACTTTTGTTTAATTTAAACCAGAACCAACTGATTTTTTTTGCACTTTTGTTGTCTTTACAATTTAAAAACTGCCTTTTATTTAAAAAAATAAACTATTTTCATCACCAAATGAGGTTTTATTGTTTGTCACTGGCAGACATGAGTCTTCCAGAGACCCTGCTCCATGTCTCCACAGTCACTATTTTTAGTTGTGTCTGAGACGAGCATGAGCCTGAATATGGAGCTCTTCTAAGCAGCAACATTTAATTGTCAGCTCGGTTTTTATCTACAGCGTTCTGCAGCGAGCAAACGAAAACGCCAGGGTCCATAAAAGGCAAAATATTTTAGCCGCTTGTCATCTGCGTCCCTTTAAGGGAAGATGAGAAATGATCAATGCTGATGGGGATCTGTGGAAGCGATTGATGGCTGCTGGGGGAGTCCAGCGCCGTAAAAGCACCTGATTGAATATGACAGAGGATTTAAGTACCTCCAGTGTTCCTACCAGATCTGGTGAAGCAGTGTGGTGGATTAAAGGTTTCTTTTGTGAGAACACATCCACTTAATGGATCTTCATTATGCAGTCTGGACAGCTACAATTTCACTTCAATTTATTTGTTTTAACAATAATTAATAAAAATTTATACATGCAGAATAGCCAGCTTTGTACTTATGTTTCATTCATGAGTTGGTATATCTTTGGTTTAATGTTTTTTTCAGTTTAACTGCAATGATACAAGTTCAAACCAGTTGTATAGCATCACCTGCAATAATGAAAATGTGAACGCTGTAAGCTAAATGTGAAGATACCAGAGCTGTTAGCTAACAATGCTGGAGCTGAAAACCTGAAAAAAAAATAGCCAAAAAACTGGGAAAAAAGGTCTAATTTTGTCAAAACGGTTAGCACAACGCTAAAATATTAGCTTAACTCCAAACTAGCAACAAAAAAAATGGAAAAATGTCTAATTTAGTCAAAACAGCATAGTCAAAATAGCATAGTGCTAAAATATTAGTTTAACTCAACATTAGCAAAACAAACTGGAAAAATGTATTTTAGTGTCAGAACAATTAGCATAATGCTAAATTATTAGCTTAACTCAAAATTAGCGAAAAAAATCAGGTGTCCAATTTTGTCAAAACAGCTACCATAATTCTAAAATATTAGCTTAACTCCAAACTAGCAACAAAAAAATGGAAAAATACCTAATTTAGTCAAAACAGCTAGCATAGTGCTAAAATATTAGTTTAACTCAACATTAGCAAAAATAAAAAAAACTCAAAAAATGTCTTTTAGTGTCAAAACTGTTAGCTTAATGCTAAATTATTAGCTTAACTCAAAATTAGCGACCAAAAATCGAATGTCCAATTTTGTCAAAACAGCTACCATAATTCTAAAATATTAGCTAAACTACAAATTAGCCACAAAAAACGGAAAAGTGTCTAATTTTGTTAGTACACCTAGCATGATGCTAAAATATTAGCTTATCTCCAAATTAGCCACATAAAAAAATAATGGAAATGTTTTAATTTAGTCAAAACAGCTAGCTTGTTAAAAAAAAAAAGGAAAATGCCAAATTACCCTTAAAAAAAACAGTAGTTGCTGAACATTTTCAAGTTTGAATGGTCTCTACGTAACAGCTTTAAACATGGAAAGCTGCATACATGGGTTTTTTAGACTGTTTTGTTCTTTGTGGTTAAATAAAAGTGAATCATATTAATTATGTAGGTATTGTAGGAAGTGGTTTGAAGAAAAAGTGACCAAAGGTTTAGTGCACAGAATACCTCACTGTGGTTCACCTTCAGTCATTTGTAATTGACCCTTATTGGTTGAAGCGAGCTTGTGATTGGATATAAGGCAGAGACACAACAGGAAGAGAAACCAACAAAGTTAGGTAGAAACTATTTATGTACTTCCTGATCGATTTACCAATATAATCTATGAATTTGAACTGATAATGCTGTAACTCTCAGAACTAGTTGGCATGATTATTCAACAGATACTAGAAGAAAAATATTAATGCAAACAGGAATTGATTTATGCTTCATTTTTAAGCATTAACTCACTTTTTGTAACTTCTACTGAGGGTTGTTCAGGATGATTCTATTTGTAGATTTCTGATTAAATATCCCTTTCTTTTAGCTGCTATTAATGTAAATTAGATCTGATCTGGAGGTCAGGCCGTCTCCTCGTTAATGTCTGCAGTTCTTTTTCCAATGTTCCAGCCGTTGTACTTCACCTCCTTTGACTCCTGTCTGCCTCCTTTTTCCTCCTCAGGTGACGTCATCGTCTACATCAACGACGTCTGCGTTCTGGGAACGACCCACGCCGACGTGGTCAAAATTTTCCAGTCCATACCCATCGGTCAAAGCGTGACCCTCGTACTGTGCCGCGGCTACCCGTTGCCGTACGACCCGGAGGACGCGGCCAACTCCACCAACACAGCCACCACCCTGATCTCGCCGCTGGGCATCATAGAGCAGCGGCCCATCATGGTGAACGGCCGGACGGGCTACGACAACTACTTGGAGTACCTGAGCCGCACGGCGCGTTTCATCCCGGACCCCGGTCAGGAGCAGGTCAACGCCCAGCAGCAGCAGCTGCTCAGCACTCACCCGGGCGACACCCACCTGGACGGCTCGCTTCCCGCCACCGGCAACACGCCCCCCGACAGCGTCTCCATGACGTCCTCGACGCAAGGCGAGCTGCTGACTGTGGCGATGGTGAAGGGCGTGGAGGGTTTCGGCTTCACCATCGCGGACACCATCACGGGACAGCGGGTCAAGCAGGTCCTGGAGCCCCAGGGCTGCCCGGGCCTGTGCGAGGGCGACCTGATCGTGGAGATCAACAAGCAGCCAGTGCAGGGCTTCACTCACACGCAGGTGGTGGAGCTGCTCAAAGAGTGCGCCGTGGGAGCCGAGGCCGGCATGGTGGTTCAGAGAGGCGGCACAGGTAAGACCCGGAGCAGCAGGTACGGATGGTCCCTCCAACCGTCTTTTCTACTCTGCTTTCACTGAGTAACGACGATCGTCTGTTACACAGAAACCCTTTCTCTACCTCTTTACCTCTATGTTTCCGAGTCCACTGTCACGCCACTTTACTTGAGCAGATGTCTCTCTGCTCACCGCTCTCCGTCAACAATGTAGTCTGATTAAAGCGCGCACTTGGAAGACCCTTTCAGGTACTCTTCCCTCATCATCTCATCTCAATGGATCTCCTTTTGTGGGCTCCTGAATAACAAGCAGCTCTGCTTTTCCTGGAAATTCTGCTCACTTTTATGTTATTCAGAGCATGGCCTTCTGACCATCATGTATACCCTTAAGTCGCAGACAAAGCTGATATCTTTAGTTTTCTGGTACTTGGCTGTTCCTACACCCTCTAAGTGTCTCATACCTGGGGGGTACAGTGAGCTAGGTTGACTGTATATGAGAAATGGACTCTGGTATTCCAAACATATTGATGTTTGGTTAAGGACCCCTCCTCTTCTCTCTTGGTTGACATTTTGGTTGTCTCAAAGTAGTCAATTTTTGATGTGCTGGCTCCTTATAAAATCAAGGGTCCGCAACCCTTCCCTCAGGACGTGGTGCCGGACGCGGTACTCCAGTACTCTAACCCGGCACCGAACCCGGTACGCAGAACCGGGCTCAAACCGGTACTGCGTTATGGTACTGGCGAGCTCCGCGTCCTGTACTGGACCAGTTCTGGTTCGTGGCCCAGAGGTTGGGGATCCATGATTTAATGAGAGCAGCCAGCACGTCAAAAAAAGCCAAGTCGGGGACACTCAAAACGTCAACGGAGGAGTCCTTCAACAAATGTCAATACGTGACGAGCTGGGAGTAAGAATGTGTTAGCTAAACAGGAAGTACCTGCTGGTTCCAAGAAGCCAAAATCCTGCTGACTTCTATAGAGAGAAAAAAACGTCTATTACTTGGTTCTTATTTTTGTCAGAATAACTACTTTTGCTCTGTTAATTCTTTTGTTTCCTGATATTTTTTCTGTAGTTCTAGTTCAGGGCTGCTCATTCCTGGTCCTCAAGATCTACCACCCTGCCTGTTTTCCAGCTCTCCCTGTACTGCTTGCTGCTGATTACCTGGACCAGGTGTGTCCTTTCAATCAGATTGTGGAGACATCTGACTGAGCCAATCAGCAGGTGGCAGGGCTTGGAGATCTGGAAAATAGTCAGGGTGGTAGATCTCGAGGACCAGGAATGAGCAGCCCTGTTCTAGTTATTCAGTATATAAACTGGTCAAACAGATACCTCCATAGAAGTATTTGGTACCTGTTGGCCACCGTGTCCAGTTGATTGACAGATTTTGTGTAACCAGCTTTCAAGTGGAAGTGGTTTAGATTTTCGACAAGGTCAATCCTGATTTTTGTGAATGGTTGCTATAGAAACCTCGACTCAGACCGACTTGGCTCAATCATTGCCTGTTGACAGTAGCTGCGTTTCGACAGTAGCTGCGTTTCTATTACACGTTTGCACAAAATGTTATAGAAAGTCTTGAAATTAAAAAAAAAAAAACAATATCGCACGACACGCTAAACTTTTGAACCATCATATCAGGTTGTCGGTTACGTGACTCCAACATGGCGGCACCAATGTCACAAAAAAAAGGCAACTGAATTGACCATTTTCTATTTGTGACATCACACTCCATCGATCCAGTTCTCATATGCAGTCAATGCTGTGCACTCACGTCTGCAAAGTCAGAAACTTGATACTTGAACGTCTTTGGAAGAGGATGTTTTCTTTGTGTCGGAGGGAAGCTTGTAATTTTTGCCTACACGCTGAAATCTCCTTATTATTAAATTGTGCGGCGAGCATCTGCCAGCGATGATTCATGCAGAGCTCCAAGATTAAATCATTCCAGATTTTGATTAAACGACTAGAAAGAGAGGTCTTTCTTAATGACTTTAAAGATTAAATGACTTGAATCTTTGTTCTTCTTCTATGGTTTATTTTGACATCATCCTTCATGTGGTGATACATAAACCAAGTTGCTCTGACTATTGTTTTGTTTTTTATTTTTTTAGCTGGAATAGAAATTATGGCATTTATTTATCCTTTACAACATATTTTTCTGATGCGAGTCAGGCAGGGTGTCACTGACATCGCCAAAGGTCGGCCACGCCTCCTTATCATATATAGTTTGTCTCTTATCAGACACAGTAAGGAAGTTAAAACATCCATTATATTTACATCTACTTAAGATATTTAAATATATTCATCAAATTAATACAAATTCATATTGTTCCCAAATAGAAAAAGCACCTTCGATTAGTTTTCAATGTAAAAATCAAATTTAGTGAAGTAAATCTGTTTTTAGTTCATCTTAAATCATATTGAATTGATTTAAAGTGGCGTTCACCTGTTTCCCCCATATTTTTTACCGCAATTTTGTGAAAATTAATGACGTGAATCCAACACATATTAGGAATGTGGGTGTGGCTAATAAAAACCATCTGTTGCCAAGGAAATCCAAAAATGTACTTTTGCCGATTCTTCTAAAAATTACATAGGCCTGTTTGTAAGCCCCAGATGACCAAAAAACAAAATGGTTGCTATGGAGATAAAACCAATGGAAAAGCTGCAATTTAAGAAGAAAATGTTTTTACTGAATTAGTCACGTGCAGCTTTGACCAGGAAGGCAGGATAAAAAGGGGGAAACGTTCAGCCAGTGAGGTGGTGTCAGAATAGGGCAACAATGACAACTCCTCTTGTTGTGGGGGTGTAGAAAAAAAAACAATTCGACAATATATCGCGATACTTCATTTGGCAATTATTGTATCAATTTCAAATTCAGACATTACTTAATAATTAATGGGGGTCCTTAAGTGTTCTACTTTTGTTTCCCACTTTTTTTCTCTCTTACTGAAAAATATTTTATTACAACAATGACAACAAAGAAGAACAACTATTTCTTGATTTACCAAAATAAATGGACTATGAATTTGCTTGGGCTAAAAGCTACCTGTATATGAGATATAATTGCAGTGCTTAAATTTATTATCATTAGATCAAATAATTTTTCCATTGTATTTCTATTAATTAATTAATATCCAGGTAGAATTTTTTTCTAAGTCATAAATAATGGTGAAAAAATAGTAAAAAGTTGTTCAGGATCAGTCTGGGATGTATCGTGATATGTATTGTGATCAAGATATCGCGACACCTATTGTATACACCCCTACCTTGTTATATGTTGACCTATGATGTTACATAATTCTCACCATAACTGAAATATCTTGGTTTGCCACAATGAGTGGAACCATTGACTCCATAGACTACATAGAAAGTGATTTAAACACAACCACTTTTAAAACAGCTGCACTCTAAAAGTTAAGCATAAAAAAGCCAATAAAAGTAAAAGTTACAACATGATAAAATTATTGAAAGCAAATGTAATAAAACTAAATAAATCAACAGCAGATCAAATTTTAAAGCTTGGTTAAATGCTTGACTGTAAAAATAAGTTTCAAGACTTATTTTAAAAATGGAAGTTAAATGGTAAAATGTTTCACCTTGATTTTAAAGTCACATCAGAGAAAAACTATCAGAAAGATCTTAAATTTAAATTAAATTAAATTAAATGGAGCTATTAGGTTACAAACATAAGTTTTATGACATAAAAAAGATCCTAAAATGATCATTAGTAAAGACAGCACTACAGAAGATGCTTTTCTTAAGCAAAAGCAAGGAAAAAAAAGTATCTTTCTCCAATCTGTCCACACTCTTGTGCGTAAACATAAAAACACAAGTGTTGGATCTCGCTGTAAAGCGGCAGCACCATCTGTCTGGGGGTTTCCTCGAACAGTAGAACCGTAGAAGGCGCAAACAAATGTTCCCGTCTGAAAAGCCGCCTGTTGGCTCGCTGATGCAGCAGCAAACTTATTGACATGCCGTGCTGTGGTGCTGCCTTATTATCCCACATCAGGGCCTGGATTAGCTCCAGCGCGCTGTAGTGCATCAAGGTATGCATTGTCACGTGTGTTTGCGTCGATGTGGTTTGAAGCAGCAAAGTGGGAGCTGAATATGGAGCGGAGAAGCTGCAGGATTTTCATTTATGCGTCACTATTTATACATCTTGGGGAAATGGTGCCAGAATGTCCTGCTGCGGTTTTACGTGTCGCCGTTCTTTTTTTTTTTTTTTGTCATTTTAGCATAAAAAAAAACACTTTAAGCAGATTAAGATCAAAGACTTTGGGCCCCTTTGGTTGACAAAGATCAAAGCTTTTTGGGGTTTTGTTTAAGCTTTTTTTCTAGTGTGATACAGATGAACAAGCAGGAGTTAGGCTAAGCTAGTTGTATTAATAATGCTACGTTCACAAACACAACTGGCATCAACAGAAGATTTCATACCAACACCCTTTTTTTGTCATAAAAACACTTTAAGCTCATTAAGATCAAAGATGTTGGGCCTCTTTGGTTGAAAAAGATCAAAGCTAGCTTGTTGGGGTTTTGTTTGGCTAAGTTAGTTGTAATAATAATGCGATGTTTGTGAATACAACTGCCATGACCTGATGAGGAGGCCTCAGCAGAAGATTTCATGCTGACGCCCTTTTTTAAAAATAAATTTTAAATCATGGGCAATGCTGTTTACCCATTTGGACCCATGGTTGATGTCTGGTCATCGCTGGGCCAGTGTCAACAGCCCGTGTCGAGACTTTCGCGCTGCTACCGTCTGATTTCTAACGATCGGACAGTTGCAGGGGGTCTGAAATCCGCAGATCATCAGAGAATTTTGGGGATGTTGGAGACACACCTATCAGTCAATTACCAGGCCGCTGCCTTCCTGCCACCCGCCTGTCTCTTGACTGCCACATCGCATCCTCCAAAGGTTCCCCGAGTGGCCACCGATTGATGTCAAAAAATCGTCCGAAAATATGTCAACGTTTCAACATTTGTCTCTAAACCTACTCAGCCCTTGCCGGCGTGTAAAAATGTAACTGCAACCTTCCGATTACAAGTGCTGTTGTGTGGCCACTTGCTGATTTTGCTGAAAAACTTGCATTTTTGCTGCATGGTGGCACAACAAGGTATAACAGGTGCCTCTGCGGGGCAATTCACATACCATGAAACAGGAAGTTACAATCACTGCTTCAAAGTTTGCCCTCTCTCTTGGTGGGTGGAGTGCTCTTGCCTCAGGTGGAGGAGTTTAAAGATCTTAGGGTCTTGTTCTCGAGTGAGGGAAGTTCAGAGCGAGAGATCGATAGGCGGTGTCTGCCGTCATGTTTAGTTGCACGAGTCAGTTTGGGTGAAAAGAGATCTGAGCCAGAACGAAGCTCTCAATTTACTGGTCAATCTTCATTCCAATACTCACTGATGGTCATGAGCTCTGGGTCCTGACAAAAAGAACGAGATCCCAGCTACAAGGGACTGAAGTGAGTTTCCTCTGGAGGGTGGCTGGGCACTCCCTCAGAGATGGGGTGAGGAGCTTGGTCCCCCTGAGAGAGCTCGGAGTAGAGCCGCCTCTCCTCCATATTGAGTAGTGCCAGTTGAGGTGGCACAACTGGCTCCCTGGAGAGGTGTTCCAGGCATGTCCCACTAGGCGGAGGCCCCAGGGAAGACCCAGGACACGCTGGAGAGACTACGTCTCTCAGCTGACCTGGAGACGCCTTGGGATCCCCCCAGAGGAGCTGGAGGAAGTTGAGAGGGAAGATAGACTGCTGCCCCCACAACCCGGTCCCAGATGAGCAGAAGATGGATAGATGGATGAATTCCGCTGCTTGAGATGTCACTCTCTGTTACTAAGACCTTAGTTGAGCTGTATGGCGCTGTGGGTTTTTGGGTTGTCCCAGCCTGTGTAGGGTTAGAGAGGACCAGCCAACATCTTAAGGTGAGCGTTGGTGTGTCTTTAAGTTCATATAGACTCTTCAGGGGATGTCATCAAGATGGAACATGCCATTGTTGAGTGAGTAGTAAGTGTATTGTGAAGTTTTCATAGGGTTAATGTATCATCACCAAGTTTTGTTGAGGTGTGAATGAATAATGGATACACATTTTAAGCTCTTCGCTACAACCCACATGACCGTAGCAACAATGCATGAACATTTATCCACTCTACAGGCTGATCAAGCGGTCAATGACTTGATCGTGTGCGTGTTCCCGATACAGGTTTGCCTTTTTTTTTCTTGCATCCAGCTCATGTCCACCTGTGAGATCAGTCGGGACAACAGCTTCAGTAACAACAGTTTCTCCAACAGCCTCACAGAGCCATCTGCAGCCATATTCATTTTCATCAAAGGGGTTTAAGGGATTTGTGGTTGTGTTTGCCTGGTTCTATTTGTTTTTCACACAAAGACAGATGGTCTTATTTTTGTAAACAGTCCGGTCCTTGTACCACAGAGTGCAGAGTTCTTCCCCTTGGTTATTGGTCTTTTTTATCCCTGAATGATTCTAGGTCAGTGTTAAGTGACTGAAAAAGCCGGCAGCAAAAAATAAATTCCTCCGAAAAGGCTCAGAAAAGAAGAGTGGATGAAAAAGAAAGGAAGATAAAATTTTAAAAGACTTTGGAAAAAGCTGAAGAAAAGCCACTCTGAACCACTTTATGAGTTTACAGGATGGTCCAGCTTTTACAAACACTCTAAAAGGGATTCAACCATAGCATAATAAAGTAGGAAGAGAGAGAAACTACAAAAAAATAATAAGTATAGATGAGTTTTTGTGTAGTTTAAACACTAGATGAATAAAAACCTAAAATTACACAAAAATTATATTTTTTAGATTATATAATATGTGTATATAATAATAATTATATATATATATATATATATATATATATATATATATATATATATATATAAAGAAAGTAAAACTTTCTAATTACTAATGCTGACATTACTCTTCAATGACAATGTCAATGGTTACTTAAGAGCAAAACGCATAACTCTTTAGCTCTAAAGTTACCATGACAACAAATCTCAGCATCCAGGAGAGCTGAAAATGAGCAGCGAGGTTCACAGACTGAGCGTCATGAATAATTTCTGGTCTGGCTCACGCAGACTAACCGGTTCGACTCTGACCGCTTTTGCTGCAGGAAGTTGGAGAAGTAAAAGTCGAGGAAAGTGAGTCAGTGAGGCAGAAACGACATGATGTAGAAGGGGCGGAGTGAATGCAGAGGGAGAATTAAAGAAACAAAGAGAGTCAGCGTGCGCTAAACTATGCTCAGCAAGGCTTGGTGTTGTCATGGACACAGCCCAAGACAGCAGCAGCGTATGAGCTGTAACAGTATATCACTGTTACAGCA
Organism: Oryzias javanicus; assembly: GCA_003999625.1. Lineage (NCBI taxonomy): Eukaryota > Metazoa > Chordata > Actinopteri > Beloniformes > Adrianichthyidae > Oryzias > Oryzias javanicus. The sequence continues at coordinate 18,641,051 of CM012459.1, forward strand.
CAGTGGAATTGTGTGACTTTCTAACATCAATAATCCTCAACACAATCAGTTTTAATTGGAATCAAAAAAAGGCGCAGTGGAGCGCAGAACTGCCACCGTTTGCTAAACTTGACTCGATTTCAGCTCCGCTTCGCTTCACTGAAAAGAGAGTTTGGAAAAACCAAACCCTTTTTAATCTGGTTTGCTTCATAACCTGTCTTTTTTTACATTTTTAATCCTCAGCATCATTTAATACTTAATTATTGTTATTTACGAGCGTGTGGTGAAACAAAATGTTGGTTCAAAATGTCAGGATGTGTCAGAAACAACAACATTCTACCAAAACAATCAAAAGAGAGTCTTCACATGAACCAGAAGAACTGATTTGATTGCTTTTACTCACTTTAAAAAGTTTTTAAAACAATTTAATAAATGTCTCAAAATATTAGGTTCCCAGGTACTTTGAATATGTTATAGGGTTCTTCTGCATTTCTAAAGTCTGATCATTTAAAGGGCTTAAACTAAAATGTCATTAAAACACATTTGACCTTTTAAAGCTCTCAAAAATTTAGTTTGTGGTCAATAAATGATAGGGTTCTTCTGCAGGGCTTCTGATCATTAAAGGATAAAACTAAAATGTTTTAAAAGGTATTTGTAAATTCTGAATTTTTTTATGTCAGAGAATGTGATTTTAAATAGAGTGGATAATTATATGAGTCAAATTGATGGTAGTTTGGGCATTTTTATGTAGTTTTATCTTTCAGTTTGCAGCCTAATAAACGTTTTTCCTCATATGTTTGTCTATAACACCTCAACATCCACAAGAGAAGTCCTTCAAATGAGTCGGCAGTTTATCAGAATTGGTCTTAAACGGATTTCTTACATTTCTCAATTTAATTACTCATCTCAGAGTTGGGGTCACAGTGTTGCTGGAGCCTATCCCAGCTCTACTGTTGGGCAATGTCGAGGTAAAACCATGACAGGTCGCCAGTCCATCATAAAATCACTCTCATTCACATTTAGGGACAATTTAGAGACATCAATTAACCTATGATGGGGACTTTTTGGAAAAAAGACAAAGTGGGAACCCGAAAAAACCCACACAGTACCCAGTCGGAATTCAAATCACTGCCTTCTTGCTTTGAGGCGAGAGTATTAACCACTACTCCAAAAACTGTACACCAAAAACGGGACAAAAGCGGAGTCGGTTGGGTTGATATGTAAGCGAAACTGTGCATTTTGTGGTACAATCACCAAATCTAGTATGGGTTTACCTTAGAATCACCTTTCAGAAAAACAGGTTGGCTACAAAAATATTCCAAAATGGCGGCCAATTGTAGAGATGGCAGCCATGTACTGAGTTGTCACAAAAATATTTTATCTCTATTTGCCCCAGTCTCAACAGTATGGGCTGTTTATGCACATTGAGGTGTACATACATATTACTATAATATGTATGTATGTATATATATATATATATATATATATATGTATGTATAAATCTTGAATATTCTCGTAGATAACCCTTAAACTATCAAACCAAATTAAAAGAAAAAATTTTTTGTTTCTTATTCCTTTGGTGTAATAATACATATAATCAATATTTTTAGTAATGTGTTTTCTCTACTGTTTAGTTGAGCAGGGAGTCAAAGGGTTAATAAGGAGCACCGCCACAGAGGAGATTTATTGACAATAGCCAATCAGAACACACTGTTTAAAAAAGACAAGGACATTTTCACTGAAAAAAATCAGCAAAACTGCGACAAGCGAGCTGCGATATAACACCGGACAGTGTCCTGTAAACGTATAAAACTCAGATATGATTTCATTATAGTTTACTGCTCGATTAAAGCTTATGTGGATTTAAAAATAAGCGTGTTGTTTTGTTTTTAACCCTTATAAACTTAGATCGCAGATCAACTGGACCACAGAACACGTTTCTAATGTTTTTTTTTCTGCTACACTGATGTCACTGGCTGGATTTATTCTTGCGGTTCTCCACCAAAACCCGGTTCCTCCTTAGCAAGCTTTGCATTCAGTTAAGCCTCATCACCTTGAAAAAGCTCATCTCCATAATATAGTTGTGATGTTTAACCATCCCTTAAATTTTAGCGAGACTCCAAAGCTGTTTCGGCCCAACAAATGGGCACTTTTCCTCTCATTACTAGTAATTAGACTTCAGGACTGTGTGTGGATCTGTGTGTGAATATGAGCGTGACGGACCGGTTCATTAGTGGCTACCTTGGCTATTAACAGTCTGTGTCCACTCTGCAGAACCAGCAAAGATGCAGAGCTGCAATTAGCGGCGGAACCGTCAGCTCCTAACATATCACGTACTTCAGCCGCGGCGCTCGCCCACTCGCGCTCAAACTGTTCACACAAGTTGTGCGCGCACCTTTGCTTCAGACGAGGATCTGAAGTAGCACTCGACTTCGTTTCTGCTGACTCCAGTAACTATGAATCAGCGGTCCGGTTTGACCTTTCACCCCGGTGCTGCTCAGGAGCTGCAGGCCGTAACTGAAAGAAAGGAAAGAAAAGGCGAGTTTGATTCACTGATCTTCCTCCTGCCTCTCAGGGAATGAGGTTGTAACGAGACAGTGATTCATCGGCCGCTTGCGCGAAGAAGATCGTTGGAAGCAAAAGACAGAAAGGGAAAGCGCGAGTGAGTGATGAGTTTGGCTCTCTGCCAGGACATCACAGTCTGTCAGCCTCGTTCACACTTGCAGATTTCTCCCCACAAAGTCCCCCCCCCCAAAAAAAACCCAAGGGGGCGTGTGCCAGGGATCAATATCCAACCCTTTCTGCTCAGGGACGGCGGCCATGGCTCTGAGCGAGCTAGGCGGGATGCTAATATTGGTGCATCAAAAAAAAAAAAAAAGCTGATGTTTCTCAGATTTAACATCATCATAATTAGATCGTATAACTAAATGCTACCTTGGCATTTCTTCTCTGTGTGGGAGGGGTAGAATTACCAACCCTGGAGGCCTCCTGAATAAACAGCCCGCCTCCAAGTTGCTCGACTGTATGACTGATTACTGCACTTTGTTTGGTAGGCCGGTTTATTTTGAAATAAATGTTTGGCCAGGAATGCTTCATTAACCAGTTTACAATTAGCTTTATTGAGAGTTCCTGTTCCTTAGGGCTTCCTGTCATCCCATAATATTTTGGTTTTGACATCACGCTACACTATACTTACATTCTGCTTAATTATCTGTGGCTTAGCACAGATGGCGTTGCTTTACCCACAGGTACAGGATGTAGTTTTGACTTGTAGAGCTGAAAACAAACAGTCCAAGTGTTTCCTCCACACTTAGAAGAATGTAAGTGAGATCATCTGCAGGGTTTATAATGACCCTTTACAACCGTGACAGCTTCTATTCTTCTGGGAAGCTTCTTCACGAGTGTTTATCAGAACGTTGGTGAACATTTGTGAGGTCAGGCACTAATTCTGAACAACTTTTTTATCTTACAGTTTTGGCTTTAAAGGGGCCCTACCAGGATTTTTGTAGACTTTTCAGAGTGAACTATATCTATATATATGCTCATATATTACCTTTGGAACACTAAAAAACAATTTATTTAGGAAACATAAGTTATATTTTGTGAGTTTTTTCCTACCCGAAGGTAAAATGACTCTATTCCAGCCAGCCTGCCGCGTCCATTTCATGACATCATCCCAGAGCTGCACCGTGTGTCTTCATTTCTCCCTCGAGAATGATCCAAACTTCTTCAAAGATGGATGCACATAACATATATCTGCCTTTAGCAGCCCTGACCATAGCTGCACACATCACAGATCAACAAATGAGGCTCCTTCATGGCTGGGGTTGAGCCCCGCGTCTAAAGTAACAAACACCCGTTTGAGCTGGAATTTATTGAAGACGGGACACAACTGGAATAAATACGGTATTCTGAGTCTAAAATGAAAGTTTTTTTGCTGATCACCGCTAGTTCTGTGGAGAAATTGAGGGTTGTGTTAGATTGGGGGCGGAGCTGTCAGAGCAGGCTCTTCCTGGAGGGAACTGTTGGCATCGTGCTTACGTCAGCACGTTTCCAACCGCTCGTTTTTGTGGGTATGAGAGGGGCTGCTGCAGACTGTGCAGGTTTTTATAGGATTACTCTTAAATGCATGAACAGATCAAAATATCGCTTTGGAATTCTTTATAGTGAGGAATGAACAGTAAAATGTTTTAAAACCTCAAAAAGTAGAATTTTTATGGTAATATATCTCAGAAACTGGTTCAGATCTGAACTTAGATCCAATCCAAATTCTTCCCCTACCCCTACAATCGTTGGGGAATTTGGAGCTGTAGTGCTGTCCGAAGTTGTTTTATTTTTTGTTTTTTTTTTATCTGTCCACCGGTTGGGTAATTTGCAAACAAGTCTGATAACATTTATGATAAACTCCAGATAATATGTCTTAAGAAACGACACAGGTTTCACTAAAAACACACTGGAAATGATTTTACGATACATAGTTGGAGCTGGACTTTAAAAACAACAAAAGCACAATTTTCATCAGAGTGGGGCTTTAAAAAGTACAATTTTTTAAACCAATTCCTAAGCAGCAACATTCTAAGCAGAAATAATTAGGTTGGTAAGTCAAACAAAAGCATCTCTCGTGTTTTTGTACAGCCCCATCATTTAGTAAATTGATTCCAACAGTGCAACTCTCTTCAAAATTTTAAACGATTATGCAGTTTTATTTCTTTTAAACCTCTGAGGTTTGGCTCATAAATATACCATACATTTTTAAAGTTATATATAATATTTTAGATCTTTTTTACTTTAATTACTTCACTGGAACTGAGAAAAAAACACTTTTTCAATTCTTCAGGTCCCTCATAGCTCTTCTACTGTAAAAGCTGAAATAAAGACATATCAGTTGGTGTAGAAGGAGATATGAATGTTTCATTACAAGAGGGCTTTTAATCATTACCAGGCTAATCCTGATCTGGTGTCCATCGGCAATATCAGCAGGACAAGACGGCGGTTAAGTGCAGGTTGGACTCTGCAGGGTTCACGTAGCTCCTCGCAGCCCGGCTGACAGTTCTGATTAGCATTCCGTCTGAAAGCTTTCAGCACCCCGGACAGCTCATTCCCTTCTCCCAGACTTTCTCAACTTCAGCCACCGGGAACTCTGACATCCAACTAAATGTCTGGCGTGCCTGAGTTAGCGGCGCCCGGACCCTGCGGATTACGCCGGTCACAGATGCCCGCTTGCAGCCTTCTCTTCTGTCGGAACGGCTCAGCTCCGTTTCCGTTGCTGCCCACTTCTCCTCCTGGAAAGTTTTAAAAAGAATAAATAGGACGTTTTTTACTTGCAGAATACAAACGTAAAGGTTTTTTTTCTTTAAGAAAGCTGACCCTGCAACTGTAAAATTTACAATACACGTTCTTCTATTTATTCTTTGATAAGTTGAGGTTTTAATCTTGAATTTACATCATTTTGCTCAAGCGTAATCAGAAAATTAGCATTTCGGATTTTTCCCAATGACCTGATTTCTATGGGGATGTAAACCGCTCAGAATGATGCAGCTTCTTCCACTTTGTCACAGCTCCATTGGCAGCTCAGTGAGACAGCTGTCTTTACATTGTCATTGGAGTCTGGCCAGATTTAAACTGGGAAGGTTGGCTCATCATTCCCTATAATTTGATTTTCTCCAATTGCAGGCAAAAACTGCCAAAAGGGAGGGGGGGTGAAAACAGGAAGTTACATCCTGATGTGAATTTGGCTAAAGCTGTTTTCCTTCCTCGTGTTGTTTTCTTCAGATTGGTGTTTTTGTTGTTTTTAAACAATGCTGTAAAGAGCAGAAACCTGTGTAATACCGTCTGAAAGGTCATCGCAAGATGGATTGCGAAGAGTACAGAGAAGGTCTGCCCTTTACCTCGCGGTTCTGTATTACAAACCGAGCTCACTTAAGTGAAAGTCAAAGCATTTACGGACTCCTGTTCTGTTCCTGGAGGCCACAACGGGGCAGAAATGGATCCGCAAATGTCCTTTTGAGGAACACAGTGTGTGCCGTTCAGAGTGTGTGTTGAAGATTAATGGACGGTTGTCTGCCGTACATGTGAGGTCAGAGCACCGTCTCTAACAAACAGAAACGTGACACTTCTTTGTTTAACTGAATTCGAGCTTTCATATTACCACATTTCCTCATCTCTGTCATGTTTTTTTTTTTTTTTTCCAGAGTTTTTTTTCTCATAAGATTTTTTTTTTTTCTTCAAAAAATGTGGACTATTTTGTTTCCTGATTTTGTTACTTTATTGTTTATTTTGAAGAAATTTCATGCATTATTACGTTTCCGCTGTCCTCTCTTATGCAGTTACTTTGTTCAGATTCATTCATTTTTCCTAACAATTTAAAAGCTTCAAAAGCTGACCTTCAGCTGACAGATGACAATTTCTTGAGTAAAAAAAATCAGCAAATTCTGGAACAATTTTGTGCAAAAGCCTTTTTTTGATTAAAATGAACCTTTTTGATGAAAAGTTTTTTTTTTTTCTTTTAAATCAAAAACGATCAAACTTTAAGATGTCAAACTTCTGACCCGCCAGATGGTTTAATTCAGCCCGCTCATGAAGAGAGAAAAAAATGGATGTTGCAAAGAAAGAAAATAAGTTTCTAGCTCATTCCTGTGGCGAGTTATGATTGTTTGAAGAAATGGCCGCAGTGCGCAATTCTGCCACTAGGGGGAACAAAAAAGAGATGAAGAAGTAAACCAGGATATTTTGGTAAAATGAGTTAGGTTTCCTGCCAGCCTCACCGCCATTAAGTTGCTATAAAAATTATCAGGTGGTGTGACATCACAATTATCAAAATGTGGTTGTAAAAAAGATAATAATGAGTAATTAGGCTAATAAGTTGTTCAAGGCATTTTTTGAAAAAGAAAAAAAAAAAACAAATTTAAAGATTACAAGTTGACCATAAGTTATTCTAACGGGTTGAATGTGGCCCCTGAACCAAAATATGTTTGACACCTCTGATTTAAGGCGTCTATGCATTTGGGTGAGTAATAGACGGCCGGGAATCGTTTAAAAAATTGTAACTAATTAATCGCAAACCTGGGAAAGAAAACAAACACATAAAAAATCGTGATTAGTTGCGATTAATATAATTTTTCTTGTTACAGTATTTACTGACCACTTATCTGCTAATAATAAAAAATTGCACTTAAAACTTTAGATTTAGAGTGTTTTTATATAGATGCGTTTAAGGTTTAAAGTTTTAGATTTTTTGCCATTTAGATTTATAAGTAAGATAACACATTTCTAAAAATTTTTTTCCCCCGACAGGTTCAATCTAAACTTAACTTTTAACCTAGAAATCTGTGTGATTTAAAACAGACTTATTATCAGTGAACTACAAAAGAAGTACAGATTACTCTTAATTCGTTACTTTATTCACTTTACTGCTCTATAAAAGATAAGAGAATAAAAAAAAAACAGATTAGTTCATCCACACTTAAATACGTAAAAAATGTATCCAAATATCTATGTATATCTATCTGTATGTGTGCCTTTCTCTTCATTAATCAACAAAGAGCTCTCTTTATCAAAATACATATTTATAAGGTTAAAACTGGCCCTCGGCTGCTGGGAAAAAATGATAAGATATTAATCCAGATGCTCTTGTCGATGTTTTAATTAGTGTTTCTGCTGGAGCAACTTTTAACTCTGAAAGTTGTTTTTAATTATTAATACTTCACGTGCAAACCTGCAGTCATAATTTTTGATCTATCCATAGAAATTAGACATTTAGATTACACTATAATACACTCAAATCATGAAATAAATAGTGATATCAGGAAAAAGGAAAGTCAATGGGGAACCTGAAGTTACTAAAGTCAGACAGTTCTTGTCACATACTTGTCTGTAAATGACTGCAGTTGTCTTGAAAGTCTCACTCTGATCATCTTTTGATTTATTTTCAAAGCGTTTTCTGTGGTCTTTTAATTCTGATTATGCTATTTTAGCCAAAATTCAGAAGTATCTGTCGTCTTCTATGACATCGTTACTGCAAAGCGTCAGAAATAAGTTCTCCATCATCCGAAAAATACAACAAGAATGTGTTAAAGCCACCAAAAACTTGTTTTTATCAGTGTATCTTGAAAATAAAGAAATAGAAACAAATGAAAAAATTCCAAATGAGTTTTATGATCTATGTTCCTCAAACTATCCTGATCATACATCACTCAGGTATTGCACTTTAAGGGTTTTGATATTTATCCTCAGACATCTATACCTGGATGGATAATCTGTGGCATCATTCTTTGGTGGAACGATGGTTTCCACCTAACGTCCAATCAAAAAACCTCAAGTCTAAAAATGTTTTAATAAAATACAAAGTACCTCCCATACGCATAATGGTCATGAATAAATCTAGAGCCGTATACATAAAAAAACAACCTAAAATCAGACGTTAGAATAGGAATTAAAGGTAAATTAGTACTTTGTGAAACCAGCCTCTCGTGGTCTTTGAAGGTATTACAGGGTTTTTTTTTCATCTAATTCAAGAGTTGAAGGTGGTTAACAATAATGCATGTGCACTGAGAATTATTAAAATTTATTTTGGAAGAACAACAAACTTGTAAAATTCTAACACAATTTCACCTTTTATCATGATTTTTTTTGTTTCAAAATAAACTTAAACTGCATTTAGACTTCCGTAAAGCATAAGTTATATTGCCTTTAAATATGAAAAAGATTGACTGTGTCTTATTTAGATTTATGTTATACGTAATTTTCAAAAAAGGTTTGTCATTTGGATGAACTATAAACCAAACCAAATTTACCGTAATTTTTCTCTCCGTGCAATTTGACATTCCTTCCCTAGGAGACAACACAATTTGTTTTTCAATATTTTTGATATTATTTCTTTATGTCTTACATTGACCCCTTCTGTCATGGATTTTCACCTTCTAACACATTTATTTGCCACATTTTGTATTTTTTTCACCATCTTTCCTGTCATCCTCAAACATTTCTAACTCCAGTTTGTTTTATGATGTTGTTTTTTGTTTGTTTGTTTGTTTGTTTGTTTGTTTTATTTACCTCATGATTGGTTTTCTCCATCTTTTTCAGCCTAAAGCATCTTTTTATTTTTTTTTTCTTTTTCAACATTTCAGGTCACTATTCACCCTGGAAGACCCCGAAGCAGGTAACATCCATGAGCCGGGAACAACCCCGGATTGCTCAGCAGATTCCCAATTTCATACCAAAACATTACAGTTTTATCGTTAGATGTAAAAGAAGTTTCTATCACTCATTTTATTAATAGTGATGAATCATAATATGTCTGTGAACTTTAACCCTTTAACTGCCTGTTCAAGCAAACGGTGGGAAATATTGATGGTGTGTATTACTCCCCAAGGTACGGAGTCCCTAAAGGGATATAGAAGAAAAAACAGTTTAAGTTAAAAAATGAGGTGAAAATTTTTTTTTCCTTAAAATTTAAGTTAAAAAAATGTAAACTGATGTAAACAGTAACTGGTGGACACCAGTTAGTTTTTTTTTTTTTTTTTTTTTTACTTAAAAACGTACTTTATTTTTACTTTTTAAAAAAACTGTTTTGTTTTCCAGTTACTGCTATCCGGTGCCCACCAGTTACTAGCCAGAACATTCTTTCTCCTAAAAAAAAAAAAAAAAAAAAAAAAGAAATTGAAACAAAAAAAAATTTGGATAACTGTATGTATTTTTTAGACAAAAAAAAAAATATATATATAATACATATATATGTTTGTGTGTGTTATAAAAAAAAAAAAATATATATATATATATATATATATATATATATATTTTTTTTTTATCAATGTCTCTTTAGGGGCTTTGTACCCAGGCAATAAGCAGCAGAAAAAAAATATATTTTTTGTTGATTTTTGATTGTTTGTTTGCTTTTTTGGGGGGTAATTAAAGGGTTAAAGTTCCCCTTTTGAGGAAGTGCATTTATTTCAGGACAGAACTTTGATCCTCGAAGCCCAGATTTGGTTCAAACTTTGTTGCATCAGGAGAACTGCATGTTTTCTCCATCTATACTGCTGCTACACTTGAATTTATCCTTTATTTGATATTTTTTGAAAAACATGTCCTTAACTCCTCCACGCATTTGTAGCTTTCACTTACAGTTTTGCATTTTCTTTTTCCCCACATCTATTCTGAACCTGTTTTTCAGTCGTTCTCTTTAAACTGCTCGCTCTGAGTTCTCTCAGACCATTTTTACTTGTTTTTACTGGGCTCAACTTTTTATGTTGACCTTCACCCATGTCTGGATTCACTCATGAAGCCTCATCCCTAGAGCTCTTAACACACTTTCTTCATTCAATTTTATTGACTGTATTTGAGAACTGGACTGAGCGAGTGTGACGTCACCCATAGAAAACTTCCGGCTCCGATGAAATGAAGTCATTCAGTTGCAGTTTTTTTGTGATACAAATGCTGCCATGTTGGAACCAGACTTACATTATGGTCAAATTCTCTCACTACTCCCTAGAAGACTATATAATCCAGGGCTATCTATTAGCCTTTGATTTTAACCTAATTTGAACACAATGTTGATGCTAATATCAATGCTAATGTGACATCAAAGTAAAAGCCTAATAAATATATTTTCATAAAGAATATTTCTGAATCCACTGTGTTCTAATGATGAAAACTTGGATGATTTTTAAAAATGAATGTGCAGACTTTTATTATTATTTTTGACACATCGTTTAAACGCAATGCATTTTGGTCAATATTTGCTAATCGTTTGAGCATACGTATCTGCATTTCCATTGCGAAAATTGAATTTGAGATTATGGAACAAAACAAATTAGAAAAAACGTGCTATTATAAATTATAGTTTTTGAACTTTGATGAGTTGGTTTTTGAAGGGGATCGAAATTTCACAAAACTACAATAGAAACACTTTGTTTGAACTAAATGAGCCACGTGACGTGACCATCAATTGACGTTGCACAGCTCATCAGAGGTTGAGCATGTCATGCGGAATTATTGGATCCACAGCTCCTTTATAAAATCACTAACCATGTTTTCATGTAGCTCGCCGCTCCACGGCCTGAATAAGACGCCGATGTCTCCTTTGATAGATGTTAATGAGCGCTAGTGCCATGGCACAAATGCGAATGTATCTGCTGTAAATCAAAGTATTGTTCATATCCGTCATCGTGTTTTTGAATGACTTATTTATGAGTTGGTTTATTTTTATTTCCCTTATTATGATTTAATTGAAACAATATAAGTGCAAAATTGTGTTTTTTTGATATTTCTAGAATCCTGATAAAGGTTTGCACGAATGTGTAAGTGAAGCGCATCTAATGTACATAGTCCCATAGACTTCTATGGAGAAACAGACAGTTATTACTCAGTCATTCTGTTTGTGAGAATAACCATACTTGCTCTGATACTTTCTTCTTTACATCTTTCTAATCCAAAAAATTTTTTTAAAGATATTTTATATCCCCAGCAGCTTTCCGTGGAAGGGGTGTGGACTTTGAACAAGCACACTCGCGACTTTAGTTCCCCTTAAAATGTGACTCAGACAGACTTGTTTGGTTTCAAAATGGCGGCGCACGTATCAGGAAGCCACAGTGACAGTTTTGGCATTTTCTATGGGTGACGTCAACATCTCGCTGTGTCCAATGTTTTCCACGCTTTATGCTAAAATCCCTTGACGCTGCAAACTTTTCATGCTACGTTCACGTCGGGCGTTTGAGGCTTTTTGCATGTTCTTGAACGCACGTTTTTTACTCTGGACAGTCATTGAAACTTACTCCAGACTCTGGCCCAATCCCAATTCTTCCCATCCGCTTCATTTATCCATCCAAATAGAGAGTTATGAAAAAATAGTGTTGCATATTTCAGACGTGACTTTCGTTCGCTAACGTCAACAATAATCGCCAGTCTGCTCGCGTTAGCAATGGAGCTTCCAGCTTTTGAATATATATATAACATTGATTTTATAACTTTAAAAAATGTCACTCTACAACAAAAGTTCATTATTTACATTTTAATGTAAGCTCATGTGGTTCAGACGCGGTTTACCCTCACGAAAAGGACATTTCTTGGACATACTTGCACTTAAACTGCCCCTTCAAATGGAGGAGAAGGGAAGAATTTGGATTGGGCTTTTTTCTTTCACAGCTCTTTTCCATTATATAAGACTAAGTGTCATATTTTTGCAAAATTGCTCAAATGCAATGCATTATGGTCTATATCTGGGTTTTTCGAAGAGGCTTCTGGGAAATTTTTAGTTCACTCAGTTTTGGAAGTGTAGATTCGGACAGCAATTCGCTGTATATATAGTGCAATATAAAGTAGTGAAGGAATTCAGACATAGCCATTGTCTTTACATTGGAAGTGGTTGCCGGTGTGAGCGTAACTTCTGAGCCAAACTTTTATTTAAACTAGGAAGGCCTCTACAACTATGAAAATGAAAAGGCTAGAGCGCTTTTAAGACCACGCAGGTGGTTTTTACCAAATAAACTGCTCGCAACATGCTGTGTTCATGTGACCAGAGTGGTCGTCAGCTGCGTTCTCGTCGAGGAGAAAGGGAAGCCGGCGTGCAGTAATGTGCAGCCAGCTCTAACAAGGTCGGGGCTTTCAGCGGCCCGCTGTGCGCAGACGTCCTTCACATCAACGCAAAGATCGTCTAAGAGAGAAAAAATAAAAAATAAAAAAACAAACGCTTTCATCAAACTCATATTTATTCTCTGCTCATCAGATGCTGTTTCTCTTTAACAGGGCGCCGTGTTCAGCCAGTTTGACACTTTATGACATGTTAGCGTGTCATCTCGGCTATCTGTTCAGCCGCTCTTATCTGACGCATCAAGGCTGCCGCTCTGACTGACTGGTGTTGTCAAAGCTGCTGCTGTCAGCTCAAACACTTGCAGATGGGCTTTTCAATGAAATGTATTTGAAAAAAAACAGAAACATATGCTATAATGAAAATACAGAGCAGTTTTCTTCATAAATCCACGTCACAGACACACGTTTCAGCTACTAACCTTCTAACTTCTTCTTGCTTGGATTGATGCTTCTATCAGCTCTGCCTTTAATCTGAAATGATCTAGGATTATCTTAGAGATGCAGCAGACCGGCAAGCTTCGGATTTCTGCACACAGTGTCATTTGCAATGAGCTGCAAGTTTATCGGCTTTAGCACAAGCTGCAAACCCAACCACTTTGAAATGTGAGCTGTGATTCTGAAAGTTTTAGAGTAAATGATCTGTTTGTTAAACAGATGCAGCATTTAAAACACTTTCAGAGTAGTTTCTGTGTCTCGATGCTGGAATGTTGATGTAAAGTCTTAGTCACAACTAGCCTTACTGGTGGATACGGGCGGTCTGCGGGCAAAACATGGGCAAATTTGTCAACAGGACCTGAAAAAGAAGTTGTAGCTGCTTTTATCAAAACTTTAAAATATGAAAAAAACAGTTTTGTATTCAGAATAAACTTAAAATGTGTCAAAAGTGGGTAAAACGCTTTATTAATTTCAATAGTATTTTTAAAAAGGTGTTCATACTTCATACTTCACAATACAATTACCACAGGCTACCAACAATGGTACGTTCCATTTTCATGGCATCCTTTAAGGAGCCTCAAAACTCACCTAGTTAACCCAGTAAATCTAAATCAAACTAACAAAAAAATCAAATGTTTGGTATCCACAAAAATAATAACAGTATTATTATTTAGATATTTATAGTATCAATATTGATCAGTGGGTGTCTTGTTTTTGTTCACAATGTTAGTGTAGATACAAAAATACTGACAAGTGTTCAGGAAAAAACCTTATTTACCCACCATCTCAAATTTGAGCCACACATTTTTAATATACTATAAGAAATGTATCTACAAATTTTGAATTCTTTCAACACAGGAAGTAGTCATTTTAAAAAATTAATAACAATAAATGAGTTGCTCTTACCGGAAAGTTTTGAAAATTATTGAGACTTCACGGAGGCAGCCATTTTGAAATGAGCAGGAAATGCTCTTCTACTGCTCCTAGTGGAAGGATGTTGAACTACAGGGCCGAAAATATGAACCAACGTATATATAATGTTTTTTTAGGAAAAGTTTGGATCATGTTAATGAGATAGAAGTCCCCGAAAATTCTGTATGGGTCAGTCCCCTGTACGGGTGCATGTGACTAAGGCTTAACATCTCCATAGATTAAGCTGCAAACTTGACATCTAAACCACTTTGTTCTTCCTTCTGAGTTTTTTTTTGCTTTAGTTTACAGTTGAACCATAAACTTGCCGCTCTATCTGCAAAACACTCATGTGGATCCGACCTGCAAAGCTGGACCGTTCCAGAAACTCCAAAAACAATCAGATGTGGGGGTAGGAAGGTTGAAAGGGAAGTACTGATGCACCCCCCACCCTTCATTGCTGCTGTGCTTCGCAGGTGCTGCAGCAGTGGGAGTCCCAGCAGGGCCCGAGCAGCCCCGCTCAGACCAGCCTGTCAGCCCCCGCCACCCCCCACACCTCCCACTTCACAGCACCCCATCTTCACAGGGCTTCGGTCCCAGACTCCGAGGCCTTGGCCAAACCAGACCCCTATGACCTATTTGAGAAGTCCAGGGCTATCTATGAGAGTAGGCGTAAGTACCAGAGCTGTCGCTGCAGGAATGAAAACACCTTTGTGCAGAAAGCACGAGCCGGGATGAATCCGTGAAGCTCCTCGGGAAACGTACATCCAGCCAATAATACTCTCATGTTTGACTCCATTTTCCCTATTTTGCAGCTGCTTAGTTCGTTTGATCTTCTCAATCATCCAGCATGAACGTATCTTGGCCCTGTGGAGAAATCGCATTAGGCCCTAATAGATAACATTTCACATTTTGCATCTCTGGCAGACGAGCAGATAAACAACAACAGGATCTTTGCATCTGTGCGCTGAAACTCCGCCAGCGCTCATAAACCGAGTCCTTGAATGAGCACAGCTCACAGGAACTGAGGATTTTACAGCTGAGGCGAAACTATCGGCTGTAAACAACAAACAAGATTCAGTTACATTTTTGCTCCAGCTGCAGATCAAACACACAGTGGGGCAATTGTGTAAGTTCTTAAAAATATGAGAGAGGCCTGTAACTATCACCAAAGGTATACCTCAACTGTGAAGGAAAAAAAAGAGAAAAAACATCCAGAAAGTTGTCTGATATTTAAATAATTTATTTATAAATTATGGTGGAAAACTAGTATTTGGTCAAAAACTGAAGAATAACTCAATACTTTGTTGATACTTTTGTTTTCTGTAAGTGTTCACAAAGTTTTTGGTCCATTCCTCCATGCAGATCTCCTCTAGAGTAGTGATTCTTTCGGGCTGTCTCTGACCAACACGGACTTTCAACTCCCTCCAAAGATTTTCTATGTGGTTGAGATCTAGACATTGGCTAGGCCTTGAAATGCTTCTGATGAAGCCGCTCCTTGGTTACCCGAGCCGAGTGTTTGGGATGGCTGTCACGCTGACAGAAACGACCAAACACAATCTCAAGTTGTCACGTATTGACGTTTGGTTAAGGACTCCTGCGTCGCTTTTTGACGTTTTTGGGTGTTCCGCCTCATCATCTTTTAGCGTGGTGGCTGTTCCCGTAAAATCAAGGGTCTACAACCCTCGGAACGAGGTACCGGATGCGCACTGGTCTTCGGGACGCGTTCAATATCAATATTCAAACCCATTACTGGTAACGTAACCTAAACCTGGTTGTGGTTTGCGCCTGGTCTGGTACTAATATTGGTTCGGGTCCAGTACCGCATCTGGTGCGGTGTTGGGTTAGGGTCAGGGTACCGGATGGAGGGAGGAACACAATATTTTGGATTTTGCCTAAAAAAGGCATAAAGAGCACTAGGGATGTTTCTAAAATAGATCAGAAGATGACTGGAAATGGGTCTTCAAGTTGGTCCAAATTGAAGTCATTCTCTTTATATATTTGTCTAAATGGAATCATTTTTGTGCATTTTTATAGCTTGTTTCCATGTACTTGATGGCTTAAAGGTCTCCTCTTAGCAATCATCTCTTTTCATTGATTTGTCGTTTATTTCCGGCTGTGTTTGTCCACACAGAGCTGCAGCCGTTCTTACGGCGTCTGCCCTGCTCTCGGCGGAGGTCGGGATCTGGTCAGACTCATCTCTGACAGAGCTTAGGAACGCTCCAGTTGTTACTCTCACTGAAGTACCTCATGACCTTTTGTGCCGCGCCACAACCGGAGGCCATCTTCCCTCAGTGGTCCCCGTGAGCCGAGTCTGCCTGCACTTGTTAAATCTGACTCCTATGACTCCGCCATTCACGTCAGAAAGAGACTTTTGGGTCAACCGGTGCGAGTTTTCTATATTAGAACACTAAAAGGAAAGGTATTTGCTGAAAGGACGCTACATTGATTTGTTGCAAAGCACAAGAGCGAGACGGAAATGGCAAATGTTTTGAAAAGGCCCTTTTTCTACACCAAACATGGGTTACACATTGATCAGAATCCCAGAATATCATGATGTTTGAAACAGTGTTTTCCTAGAATTGATTGTATTATTGCTGCAGAATGAATGGCACTCGCTGAAACATCTTCTCAGCCTCCCTGTCTGCAGTCCTGATCTTCCTCTCTCATCAGTCCTGCCGAGGCCCAGCAGAGCACTCCCTACGATTAAAACGGATCCAATTGGATTCCATTTTTCACCCCCAGCCGCTTGTCTATGGTGGGGTTCAGCTCCCTGTTCTACAGATTGCGGCGTGGCGTGAAGCCCCCGATTGTGACTGGGCGTCCCACCTCAGCCTGTAAAATAATGAATGGCCGCATTAGCCACAGCGAGCACTTCCTGACGTTTATGGATGACGCTGATATTCTGCGATGACATTAATGCTGAGGCAGAACCTCTGTGACTTTCTTTCTTTCATTGTTTATTTCCTGTCTTTTTTTCGGTGCAGAACCCAACCAGCCGAGGACGGTTTATCCTGTGGATTCTTCAGGTAAAAACACGATTTTTTTCCTCCCCTCTGTTTAAATGGACAGATATGAATGGTTTTGGTTCTCCTTTTCTACCAGGGTCGGAGTTCCAGGACATGGAGGTCCACCTGCGCAGACAGAAGTCGGGGTTTGGATTCAGGGTTCTGGGCGGTGATGAGGCCGGGCAGCCTGTGAGTCCGGAGACCCGTGAGAAGGCTCGTATGGAGATGGGCGTGGAACCCTGTCATTTTCTCCTCTCTAACTCGCTACACCGGCGGTCTTAAGTCTCCGAGGTCCACCATCCAGCTTTCCCTGCTGGTTGTTCTATGGTTGAAAATGCAGCCGCGATGGGGAGGCATCGGCAGGATGTTTACATTTTATATTTATTTTTTTATTATTACTGAGATCTCTTTTTTGCTTTCAGAATTTTACTTTTTTATGCTGCGATGGCGGTTCTCGGCCACCATAACTTTGAGCCTCCGGGCCGTGTCAACAGCCCCCGTCAAATGCCCGAGCTGCCACTGCTGGATTATTAAAAATCCAACAGTGGCGGTGGGACGGCAGGAGGATGGCTAGAAGGTGGCAGTCTAAAATCGGCCGATCATCAGATGATTTTGGGGACTTTGAAGACCCTCCTGTCACTTAGTTGTCGCACTGCTGCCTTCCTGTCACTGGACTGCCACTACATAACCTCTAAATATGACCGGGCAGCAACGAACTGATGTCAAACAATTTTCTCAAAGGATAACCAAACAGTAAATCAACTTTTTTTTGGCATTTTGCTTGTAGAAATGGGGCTTTAAGGGTTCTATCAGGTGATCCTTGCCCAATTCTTGCCAAATTTTAAATTAAACTTGTTGAATTCCTGAAAACATATTCAAAAGTGCCAGTGTGCTGCCCCCTAGAGGTTGAAACGAGACTCACTGCGGCAGGCAGCCTGCTTCAGCCTCCAGAACCAAGACAATATTACAAAGATCCTCTAGTTACCTCAAGCTAAACTCGTCATCACTGTCAATCACAGATCTAGACCACACCTCCCCTGCTCAGCCCTAGTCCCGCCCCATTTTTTTTTTTAGCATGTTTCAAATCTGGACTGGGAGTGTAGTCATCCTCAAAGTATCCAGTCGTGTAAAAATGCGACTGCCACCTTTCGATTAAAAATTCGATAGAAAACTCGAAAAGAAAAAAACACTAAAAACATTTTTTTTAAATCACTTTTGGTGCCAGCTACAATTAAAACTCCTCTCTGGGATTTTCGTTATGGGTGTGTATTAGCAAAAGTCTGGCAATGCAATAAACATCCTGACACTTTACACACGATTTGATACTTATCGCGATATATCCCAAGACAATTTTCACTTTTCGGTACCCATCTCTAGCTAAAACTGAGTGATACATGTCTCATAACAACAAAAATAATGAGACTGACTCGACATTCAACATAAGCTGGTTCCACGAGATCTTATTGTTGTTTTGGCCGCCGCGGTGTAGAGCTGCTCAAAGCGGCCCAGCGTGCTATTGGAGAACAAAAGTAAGGATGCTCATTATTAATTCATTAAATATTATCTCGTCAGAATTTTAAATTGATACAAGTATCACCAAACAAAATATCACGATATTAACGATATATCGCCAAATTGATTTATCTGTAATTTGGATCTATCCTTTCATTAAGGTTACCGCCCGGCATATCTGACTCTAGTCTGCATCAGTTGATACGAAGCTTTGTTAACTAAACTCGTTTGATCCAGATATTCAGCAGCAGGAAGGACACGGATGTCTGGAAAACTAGCAGATGGTAGACCTCGAGGACAACGGATTTAATCAACTCCACATGCACAACTCCTCCTAACCCCTGACCTTTAACCTTGAGAGAGTGCTGGCTGCTGTGGTGACTTCACGAAGCTTTATTAATTCCACAATAACAGCAGCTTCACCATCCACGGGGATTCCAGCTTTGTGGCGCTCTAAACGGTCTCTGTCCCAACAGATCCTGATCGGAGCCATCATCGAGAAGAGTCCGGCGGACGTGGACGGCCGGTTGCGGCCCGGCGACGAGCTGCTCTTCGTGGATGGGATCCCGGTGATGGGGAAGCCGCACAGATACGTCATCGACTTGATGCACGCGGCGGCGCGGAACGGCCAGGTGAACCTGGTCATCAGGAGGAGGGATCCGGTGGCAGGTGAGGGAACGCCGTTAAACTCTGAGTCCTGAGAACGAGAAGCCATCCTGTCCCAACAATCCAATTCTTCCCACTCCCTCCATCATAAAGCCCTGCGTCTGACTCATGCCGGGGCTCCTCTGCAGCGTACTTCCATCCTAATTGTCTGACTCCCACAGGCACTTTACCGAGTGTCAGACTTGGCTCTGAGCTCATATTCCGCCTGCACCTACTGCCCTAGATTTTACACATTTTGGACTACTTTTTCCTGCTTGTGGGAACAATTGTTGCAGAAAAATTCAGCATGTGGGTGTGGATCACACTGACTACTTTTGCTGCAACTCTGATGCGGTCTAAACTTAATTTACGCTCGCCCTCCTTCAATACTTGGTTTCTTCCTTGGAAAAATTGTTGCAGAAAAACATTTAAAAAATATTTTCTTTTTCAAATGCTTATCATCTTTTATCCCATGATACATAAGAAATAGATTTATAATTTGATCACTGAAAGTTCATCTCTGGATTTTAAGTGAATTATTTTATCATAAAATTGCACATTTTTACAAAATATGAACTAAAATCAACACTTCAGAGTATAATGAACCCTCTTTCTGCTTCATTATATTAGAGATTACCTCTTTTCTTCTCTTTGACTCACACTTGAGAATTATTTTGTAATCGAAAAAAACATGTTTTTGCACTTCCAAAAGCTAATTGAGAATACAAATTGAAACTGATGCTCAGTGGTGTTATTAAAAAAAATTCAAGCCATGTGCGAGGTCATAATTTTATTTTGCAATTCTAATCGTGAAGAAAAGAAATCACCACAAGCTGTCTGTGTTTTTACTGGGTTTTTTTAGTGAAGGCGCCAGAGAAAAAAAAATTACCAAACACACACACAAAAATAATTTAGTTTTTATATAAAAAAAAAAAAACACAAAATCTGGACACAGCTGCCTTTATTTTGGTAGTTATTTCCCAAAGATGCGCTTAGATTCCAGTCTTTCTTCTAATGTAGTTTTCTGGACAAACGCCTCAAAAATGCTCAATAGACCACCTTAAACAGATATCAATTAATGGCTGTGTTGGTTGATGTGTAATTACTGCATGAATGGACAGACCGACGGATACAGTGTTAGACAAATGTGTAGTTTAATGTGGAGCTTGATGGAATTTATGCATAGATCAATGAATGACAAGATTAACAGAGGAAAGTTGGATGGATGGATGGATGGATGGAAGGATGAATGGGTAGAGAGGTGGATTTAGATCAGGGGTCGGCAACCTTTAACAGTAAAAGAGCCATTTGGGCTATTTTTCTAGTGATCAAAACCTAGAGGGAGCCGCATTGACTTACGTTAGCCTTTAAGAAATTTGGATTCGGATTCATAGCCTTATATATTTTTTTAAAATAAATATGAATAATTACTATTTTTGGCACGAACAAAAGCAAAAACATATATAAAAGAAACTAGCATCTCTCAAAAAAGGATTTTATTTTACGTTTTTAACTTTAGTAGCAAAAAAGCTAGCTCGTCGCTTAATTTCAGGCTGAACTTCAAATTAGCATAATATTTCTCCTTAAATTAAACCGGCTTTCAGTAAAAGCTAAACTCAAAATTATCAATAATATATATATATTTTTTTTTTTTTAAACTAAAAATTAGCAAAAAATGTTAGCATACTGCTAAAATATTAGCTAAACTCTTAATTAGCAAAAAAAAAAAAACTAATTAGAGGCCAAATCTGACAAAAAAGCTAGCTTGTGGCGTAATTACTAGCTGAACTCCAACAAAATAGCCTAAAATTGCTCAGTAAACTAACTTAGTCAAAAATGTTAGTATGTTGTTAAAATAGAAGCCAAATTCTAAATTATCAAAAAAAAAAAATTCAGTAGATAACAAATTAGCTGAAAATATCAGCATTTTATCATCTTAGAAATATTGCCCGAGTGAGTCCCTTTCTCTCCAGAGCCAGTGCTGAAATATTGATACATGCTTTTATAACCTCTAGAATAGATTATTGTAATGCTCTTCTTTCTGGTGTTAAGAAAAACACTATCAATCGGCTGCAGCTAGTCCAAAATTCTGCTGCACGCCTTTTAACCAGAACCAGAAAGAAGGAGCACATTACTCCCATTCTGAAATCTTTCCACTGGCTCCCGGTCAGCTTCAGGATCGATTTTAAGGTTCTTTTATTGGTCTACAAGGCCTTACATGGTATTGGACCTTCATTTTTAACAGATTTACTTTTAGTTTATGACCCTCCCAGAACCCTCAGGTCCTCAGGTGCAGGTCTGCTTGTGGTCCCAAAAGTTAGAACTAAAACCCACGGTGAGGCCACATTTAAGCACTGTGGACCTCGCCTGTGGAACAGCCTGCCTGAGGATGTGAGGGTAGGGCTGGGCGATATGGTAAAAAAAGAAAATCACGATTTTATATCGTCATATCGCCCACCCCTATGTGAGGGCTTCGTCCACTGTGGAGGTTTTTAAGAAAAAGCTTAAAACTCATCTTTTTAGTATAGCTTTTACTTAGTTTTTACATGCCCACATGTTTTAATTCTGATTTTATGTATGCATGTGTATATACTTTTTTAATTTATTTCTGTGTACTTACGGGACGTGTACGTTGCTGGGTTTTTTAAGGTGTTTTAATGTTTTAATGTATACTTATTTTGTTTTATCTTACTTGTTTTACTGTTATGTTACTGTGGAAAGCACTTCGAGATGCTTGGAAGTAGGAGAAGTGCTATATAAATAAAGTTGAATTTGAATTTGAATTTGAACATATTAGCTAAACTCCAAATTAGCATAAAATTCCTTAGTAAACTAAATTAGTCAAAAACGTTAGCATGTTGCCAAAATTGAAGCTAAACGCTAAATTAGCCTATAAAACCCCACAAGAAAACAAATTAGCCAAAAATGTTAGTACGTTGCTAAAATAATAGCTAATCTCCAATTTTGTTTGAAAATTACTATTTTATTTATCTTCAGCCAGAGAGCCACTATGGATCGATAAAAGAGCCACATGTGGCTCTTGAGCCGCAGGTTGCAGACCCCCGATTTAGATGGATGAAATTATAAATTGATTGATTTATTGATAAATATAGTTTTAAATATGTATTGATGGATGTTTAGGAGGGTGGATTTGGAGGATTTGGATGGACGAACTGACGGATGGCTGGATGGATGGGAAGGTGCAATTTGCCATAATTGACAAATAAACTAAAACATTGATTGAGAACTAGAAAGACTGAAAAGTGAAAGTTTCGATACATTGACATGATTGGAGAATAAATGAAAGGAATAATGATCGGACAGATGGATGGATGAGTCGAGTCATGCATGGATGGATAGACTGGCCGATTGATGGATAGATGTTGACTAATAAATTAGTTATTCCTGTTATTTTAAATTCTTATGATTATTCTTAATTTTTTGTGCTTCTAATCAGATTTTTTTTCTTCAAATGTCCATTGTAAGTTTTTTTTTGCTTGCTCCACCATCTGCTCTCTGCCTCCCCCTACAGGTGAGTCGTGTCCGGTGAACGGCCGCAGCCCGGGTTCTGTCTCCACGCAGCACAGCTCCCCTCGCAGCGACCTCACATATGCAAACAGCATCAACGCAGCCCCGCCTCCCAACACGGCCGCCGGCAACACTGCCCCCTCTTCAGATGGGACGTCGACCGCCAAAACGCAGCCGAGTGACGTCGCAATCAGCCGAAAGGAAAGCGAGGGCTTCGGCTTCGTCATCATCAGCTCGCTGAACCGTCCGGAAACGGCTGCGAGCAACAGTGAGTCCGGTGATTGTTTCAGGGGTGATTTCAGAGTGGAGTACGTTCTCATGCACAATCAGTCGTCCTCTAATCTGGAGAACAAGCGCTTGAAGTGCGAGAAGCCTCATGGGCCCACGTGAAACACAGAAGAGTGTGTATGATGTGATGTTGGTGCCAAACTCAAGCAGACAAGACCGCTGAAGTCACGGCGGAATGAAAAGTGAAGCACCTCTGAGTCTAGCGTGTCAATTATACATGCCCTCCCACAGCCCGTCAGTCACACACATCTCTGAACATCGCCCACACGCCAGAACAAACTCTGCTGGGTACCTTATGTAAGCTGAGGGTGCAGAACAACAGACAGTCGGCGAGCGAGCAAGCGTGCGCTCCGGAGTAACCGTCCGCCGCTGACCGCGTCCCGCTTCCTCCTACAGCTGTGCCGCACAAAATCGGCCGCATCATCGAGGGCAGCCCGGCCGACCGCTGCGGGAAGCTGAAGGTGGGGGACAGGATCCTGGCGGTGAACGGCCAGTCCATCGTCAGCATGCCGCACGCCGACATCGTCAAGCTGATCAAAGACGCCGGCCTGAGTGTGTCCCTGAGGATCATCCCGCACGAAGGTGAGCCCATCCAATCCCACAGGAGCAACAATTTACTACTTTGACGTCAAAATGACAGCAAAAAATCATTTTGAAGTGCAGATTATCTACATTGTGTCTTTTCTGAAATTATAAAAAGAAAACATTTGGACAGCAAACAAAATTCCACCTTTACAAATCTTTGCTGAAGCTTCAGATCTGGACTGATTCAGAACAGGAGTCCCCAAACCTCGGGCCGTACCGGGTCACAGAGAAAAATATTAGGGCTGAGTTGATAAAATCGATTAATCAATCTGAATCCTAACATAAACTTAATAGATCAACAATCAGTCCATAAAAGTAGAGATCGATCTAACGCATACTCCTAAGGTCTGCTAGCTTGATGCTAACGTTTAATGGAATTTCCCATAGGACAGCTAATTCTAATGCTCAGTCGACGTAAACATATATTGCTGACTAAATGAGAATCAGGTATGAAATTTCTAAACTCTTTCAAGGAAATACGTTGTTAAGATAACTATTTGTGGTTTAAAGCACAGTTTTTTGCTAATTTTTTCTTCTTCTTCTGTAATAAAGTGTAATGCTATTGTGTAATCGCCATCTAGTGGCCAAACTGAAATGCCCTCCAGGAGATGCAGAACAATCGTTGGAGCTTCTATGTTTGAAAAGCCATGTAATTAATATGAATATTTTCAAAACATATATATATATATTATTAATGTATTTCTAAACAAATGTGTAAACTAAAAATTTACTTTATGCATTGAAAAAAATTTGAACTGAATCAATCCAGGTTCTGGTGAATTAAATCGATCGGATTCTGGAAACTGTTGGCAATCCCTATTCCTAAAGAATAACAGTTTTATTCTATTTTATTTAGGAAGTTTATTTTGAAAACTACTGGATTCTCCACCACATCTGACACATTATTGACTTGATCGTCCCCTTTTTTTTAAAAATAATCCGACCGCTAAATCACAACCCTAAAGCTAGCAGAGTTACCAAAAACAAACGGCATTTAACAGACATCAGAACAGGAATTTTTACTCAAAATGTGGATTTATGGTGCCCACAGACCATAATAATAAAGCATAGTATTCAGCAACTGACTGTTTAATGTTACCAGGATGCTGCTAATAAACGGTAGATTGGCGTTTATTATTCTATTCAGAAAAATACCAGTTTTATTGCACTTTAAACCTTTAAAAGTCAGACGAGGCTGAAGTCTGATTTTTGAGCTTCCACTTTGACAGTTATGGGAACATTTACATGAAATCTACTATACGAATAAAGTTTCAAGCAGATGTATCCGTCTGGATAAGAGTTCATCCAAAAAAAAAAAAAAATCACACAATCATCACAAAAGTTCGACACCAGCATCGCCTACCCAAACCGGACCAGTCAAGGTGGAAAAGGTCAGACAGACACTGTTGCCTGGCAACGGCTCTGTTCTGTTTAATCAATCTAATGAACTTTAGCAGGCAATTAAAAAGTCCACTTATAAGAGGGTTTGCAGGGTCGTACTCTAAAGTCATCAACCTCCTTCCACCCCCAGAAAGACGCTTGATTTTGGCTCACAGTTGTAATATGGTCACTATAAACTAACTTCCCTGATAACCTTCAAGTTTTTCCTGAGAAGTTTGATGATAATTAATCTTAATTTATCTATATAACGCTTTGATTTAATGGTCGAGATCAACCAAGGTGTTTATATTACTGCCCCCTAGTGGTCAAAGTGGGCTTTTATCAAAGCTTTTCTTGTTTTTTTTCTCACCAGAGATGAGCAACCCTCCATCGGCCCCCACCTCGGAGAAACAGAGCCCCATGGCTCAGCCGCACAGCCCCAAGACCCAGATCAACTCCACCGCCCCCCAGCCCAGCCAGACGGGGACAGAACCCAGCCCCCTGGTCAGCCAAATCAACCCAGCGCCCCATCAGAGTCCAGTCACCCAACTGCCTGCCCCCCCACCTCAAACCTACACCCACGAGGGCAGGTAGGACAGTTTATGTTTCACGATTTTCTCATTTAGATTTTAAAGAAAACTTCCCGGCTGTTTTGTTTTTTCCCAGAATTCCCCTTGTCTGTATCATTGCTTAATCAATGGTGGTTCTCCTGCTTCTTTCCGTACGTTTTTTGGCTCGTAAAAACTTAATCACATTTTAACTATTTCAGCAATCTTTGTATCAAAATGTTCATCTTGTTCAGGACGTTACTGCTTGTGTTTTTGGTATTCATAAACTTTATAGCTTTTAAAATTTGAACAAAATATGCCCCAATG
Source organism: Oryzias javanicus (assembly GCA_003999625.1). Taxonomy (NCBI): domain Eukaryota; kingdom Metazoa; phylum Chordata; class Actinopteri; order Beloniformes; family Adrianichthyidae; genus Oryzias; species Oryzias javanicus. Next base: position 18,666,777 of record CM012459.1, read on the forward strand.
GAAATGAAGGACAAAGTCTTCAATTTTCAAAATTTGAAGTGGATTAGCAACAAGTCTTCAAATAAATTCATGAGCTATGTTTTCATCTTTTAAAGTAATTTTCAAAAAATTTAGAGTTTAGCTAAATATTTTAGCAACATGCTAACGTTTTGGGCTGATTTGTTATATACTGAGGTTTTATAGGCTAATTCAGAATTTAGCTTCTATTTCAGTAACAGTCTAACGTTCTTGATAAATTTAGTTTACAGAGAACTTTCAGGCTATGGTGAAGTTTAGCTAGTATTTAGTCCTACAGCACTGTCGCTGGGTGATTTTCACCCGAGCAAAAGTATTTGCATGATTTCCAATATATTGCATTTTTCTGAGTGTCATGTGTCCCTGGGTAAAGTCTTACATGTCCCAGTAATGGATGGGCCAAAGACCTAGTCTCCAGTATCATTATTTTTTTAAGGAATTTTTTGTTCTCTCACATAAACAACAATTTAAAATAAAAGAAAACTATTCAAATGTATCATGTCTTGTCATATTTTGATTTATTATTTATGACAAATACTTTTTATTGGGTATATCGGGTAAAACTTACCTGACAAAAGTGATGGTGTAACTTTTCATTACGAAAGTGTTCTAGGGTTTAGCAACGCGCTGAATATTTTTAAGCAATTTTACTAAAAATTTTCCAGAAATAGTTTTGCAAATAGTTCTTGTATTTTGCATCACCATTTTCAACAAAAAGCTTCAGCATCTTCAGCAACCACTTTCTGCAAAAAAGCATTCACAAGAGCGTAATAAGCAGTAATTTCAACTTTTCTAGTTATTTAGAAGTTTTGCTTCTTTATGAAGATCTGTTGAATATTTTAAAAAGTCTAAAAATCCACAACTTTCCCTCTGTTTGTTTTTACTACTAATTAAAAGAAACAATATTTTCAAATTAATTAATTGCTATTCCTTAAAAAAAAGACCCTCATTTACTGGTTGCCATGGAAACAAGCACAAATCCTTTCTGCTAAATGTTTAATGAGGTTTGAGAACAGGCCATAATAGTAATCTTTAGTGTGAAGCTTTCCTTCAGTCTGCTCCGTCTGTTAGTTACAGATCTGAGGTGAAGGCCAGGCAGGACGTCAAACCCGACATCCGTCAGCCGCCGTTCACAGACTACCGCCAGCCGCCGGTGGATTACCGGCACCCTCCTGTGGCGGATTACCGGCAGCCCCCTACCCTGGACTACAGGCACCCGCCGCTTCTGGACTACAGGCAGTTAGCCGCAGACGCCCGGCAGTTTGCCCTCCCGGACTACAGAATGCCTCCAGTTCAGGTGAGATGGAATCAGTCGTGAGAGTTGGTAGAAACGCTTGGAAAAATAACCATTTGATTACAAAAGAAATGTAATATATTTTTGAATTTGCAGATTCGGTTTAGGCTTACAAACAATATAAAATAATCGTATTTTATTTTCTGAACAAAACTTTTAAAGCTTAAATCATGTCTTTTACCATATATTAAAGGTTTATGAAGATTTGAAATAATGCACATTTCTGTTTTATTATATTTATTTGGTATATTTACAGGAAGAGTTTGTCAGGGTTTTTTTCGGGGATTTCAGTGTGTTAAACATTTATGATTAGTATTTAAAATAAGGAAAACTTTATAAATATTTCCATTCAGGACTGTTCTGATGCATCTTGAACTTGTTGGTGCAGTTTTTCCAGTCATTAAAACCCTCACTGGTTCTTAAATTCAATGGTTTTTGGGAGAAGAGCTTGCAGCAGAAGCAGTGCAAACTATCTTTTTAGGAGGAATACATTAGTCATGGTCTTTTAATCATCTCCCCATTAGCTAACGTTCTAAAGAAACAACTGTGGTGGCAACTCCTTCCATCCTGATTTTTGTCAGCTTAAACTCTACTGCACAACACGGGCACCAAGCCGCTTTTCTCTGCAGATCAGCTCCGGTATGTTAAAGAGCATAGCAGGATTTTGACAGAAATATTTCCAGTGTTAAAGGTGTAAAGATCTCTGTTGTTAAAGGTTTAAAGCTTAAAAGAAAAAAACATAAACTAGATCGCCAGTTTAAATTAATCTTTTTTGACCAAAAAAAGGGTATTTTCCCACCATAATGCATGACGGAGTGAATTTTCAAGCAATCTATTGTAAATAAACAACATAAAACTTTTGCTTTGAATCCGTTTTCCTCCTCTTCCTTCCTTTTTTCCCTTAAAATTATCCCTGAAAGCTTGTTTTTCATCCTTAAAGTTTAAAAGAAACACTAACAGTGACAACACTGCAAGCCCCTCCCCCCAAAGTCATTGATTACGTCAAACTTTTGAGATATTTTATTTGTTTTTTTATTTTGCAGTCTACTTTTTCATTTTTACAGGAAATGAGTGGTGTGTCAAACTGGTTAAAAAAATAATAATTACAAATAAAAACATTACTATGTAATCATTGAGATTTAGAGGCACTTCCAGCAGATGGTGCTCTAGGCAGCCGCCTAGGTCGTCTATGCCCGTAGCCCGCCCTGTCTGAACTGAAGTCTTGTTTCCTCTTAAACTACAGACACAGAGGGGATGTGACGTGTGTTCAAGAGAGTGCCTAAGACCGTTTAGCCTGTGGTGTTCACACTGAACTAGCAGGGAGGGGCTTCTTCTTCTTTTTCTGCTGTCTACTGGCGAATGTTCGCCACCTGCTGGCTTGGTGCAAAACGGCAAAGTGGTACAAATCTCATAAATCTCGCTCTAGGCCTTTTCTTCAACAGCTCTGTTCCGATATCTAGAAGACTTTGTGTCATATAATTCTGGGAGAACACAAGCCGCAGTTAATAATGTCTCCTCAATCAAATTTTTAAAAGTTGGAACTTCTGTTTTTTAAAAGAGACACCATCGATGCATCACTACCAAATCCAAGTCCCTGATTGGATTCAATCAAGTTCAATCTGATTGACCTTGCAACGCACAACAACACGCAACAATGAGCGTGCGTTCATTATTGTGACTTTATTGTGATTGTGACGTCACCCATAGACAATGTCTGATTTTTAGCCCAAGTAAATCCAGTCGCCATTTTTTCGCAATATGGACGCCTCGATATCGGAATAATGATTGGTCCGATTCAATGTTTCTATGGTTACCACTCTCACCAATGAGGAGTAAGATATTCTGGTTATTCTGACAAATATAATCAGTAAAATGACATCTACAATCAATATATAAAATACTCTAGTTGCAATTTGTCAGCATATTCAGACTATTGTATATTTATATTATATTTATAATTATATTTTTATCCGTTTGGACCATATTTATTTATTTGCTATTTTCTTTCTGATTAAAAAAGTTCCAGTTAGGCTCCTCCCACATCTGCCATTTTAACTTTATTTCTTGCCACATTTTTCTCTGCTGCTCTCCCTTCAGCTTTCGCAGGACTTTGACTTCTTCACGGTGGAGTTAGAAAAAAGCGTCAAAGGTTTCGGTTTCAGCATCCGCGGAGGCCGGGAGTACAAAATGGACCTGTTCGTCTTGAGGCTGGCAGAGGACGGTCCGGCCATTCGCAACGGCAGGATGAGGGTGGGTTTGATTTCCTCTTTAAGAGCAGAGAGAGGCGCCTCGATCAGTCTAGATGACACGGCGTCCGCTCTCTGTAATTATGAGATGTTATCAGCGCTGAAGCATCTTCATTTTTCATATCTTATCAGTAAAAGCTTCTTCTTTTTAAGTCTGTCAGAAGTGTCCTCCTTCTACGGTGGCTCTGAAGTTCAAATCACATCAAAGCAAAAACATATTAATGACTACAACGACATTTAAAAAAGAGAAAATAATAAAAATGACAAAATTATGTTTTAGAAATTTAAATTGCTAAACTTTTGTAGTGGGTGTGGCTAAAAAATGTTTTGTCAGCAAACTTAAAATCTGCTGTTTTTTCATTATTAATCTAGCTGTTCTAACCAAAAAAATATATTAAAACATATTTTCTTAGTTTATTTAGATGGAAGGATGATTTTTTCCCTAAATTAAAATTAAATCTTACATCAGCTTTTCGTGCTCCAGGGATTTTAGAACAAGAAACACCAAACGATTCAGCAGCTTCCATGTTTTGTTTTCACGCTTCCCTCCAGCCAGAGCTGCATTATTCTGTTTATTTCATGTTCTACAACTTTTATGTCAGGATGGTTCTGCATGCTCCGCTGGGCTCTTCCGTAATGAACCCCGTACAGATAATGTTTGCAAAATGCCCCTGGGGGAGGTTTCACTCCTGGATGGAGCGCTCAGCCACGACCCAGCTGGAGGAGGAGGTGAATCCCGGTCGAGAGTCGCCTCCACGCAGCGCGGCAAGCTGCTGCGGGAAACGCTGGCGTTACCGCAGATAAGTCAATCAGAGGACAAATGAGGCAGGGCACAAAGACAGGAAGTGATGTTGCTTTATACCCAACATCTTTAGTTTCTTCTTTTTTTTCAAAATAAAAGCGGAAGCGTCCACATCAAAAAACGGAATAAATTACAAATTAATTTTTTTCTTAAACATTAAAGAATTTTAATTAAATGTCAAAACTTTAACCTCATTCTTGTTTCAATTATGTGTCTAAAAGTTTTGGTTCTTTTCTGTCAAAAAATTATGTTGATGTGAAAACTTTTTATTTAAATCAAAATATATTGAACAAATTATAAAAGTTTTGTCTTTATTTCTGTCAGGTTAACATTATTCTCTAAATTGTCTCATTTTATAAAGTTTAAAATTAATAAACATATTAAAGGTAAATATATAAAATATATTTTAATTATGTATGTATATATATATATATATATATATATATATATTTTTTTTTTTTAATCTATTTTTTTATTTTGAAATCCCTTTAGGGGCTCCATAAATAATAATAATAAAACGTTTTTTGGTTTGTTTATTTGCTTATTTTTAAAGAAATATAAAACAATGAAAAAGGACAAAAAACTAGTGTATAGATAGATGGATAGATAGATGGATAAAAAGTCATAAATGAATTGGAAACTTAAGAATAATAAAATGAGTATTCAACTTTATTCTGAAAAGCTGGACTTCCTTTTAGTCAGTTTATTTTAATTCTTTTAAATATCTCCATCTGTTTTGCACAAATCTAAAGCATTTTTTTGGAAAATAAACAAACTTATTTAAATAAATATTGATATTTTGGCTTTGTTGTCTATATTTTTCACTTTATTCTTGATGTTTTAAACACTTTTAAAAAAAAATACTCATTCTAGAAAATTTGGATCTAATTCCCAGACTACTTTAGATTTAAAGTTTCTCTACTAAAGATCTACTGAGATGTTTTCAAGAACAAAGTTGAGAATCGCTTTGGTCTTTATGAATCCATCCTGATCAAACAAGCTGCCCTTCCCTTTGGTAAACATTTCATCTTTGAACACAACCTCCAGCAGAGCCTCGTCATCCTCTGTGGTCACAGTGACATGTCATGTTGGACCTCAGTCGTGTCTCAAAAAGCAATTTGCGAGTTTTCTTGTTGCAGCTAAAATTAATTGAATAAACGAACACATTTTAGCTCGGAGTCCGTCATTAAAATCCTGACCCTTCATAAACCCGCGAGGACAAACCTCTCCTCGTTGATATCTCCTCTCTGAGTTCCGACACTATTTCCTGTTTTATTGAAGATGGTGGCCGAGCTCTGCCTCCTTCGCTGTGTGGAGGTCAGGATTAATGAGAGAATTGTTCTGCCTTTCACCTCCTCAAACCAGTGTAATGACACCTAATGACTTCCCCTCTCAACTCAAGTCCGCTCCTCACTTTTAAATTGCCCCAGCCATTACTGGAGGACCTTTGCATTTGTTCCTGTAATTGGATGTCGCGTTTCCTCCTGCTCCCCATGAATCCTCTCCATGAGTCAGCCTCGGAGCAGCGCTCTCTGGGAACCTTTCGTGAAACGTTCCGGTTAACATTTGTGCAGCATTGTAACGGAGCTGAAACAGCTGCTTCATAATGAAGAGCTGAAGGATTCTGACTGAAGCGTAGAACCAACTTCCTCTGTTTTGTTACCAGATCTTATCGTTCTTTAAAGACCCCGTCACACTACCGCTACCTACAGTTTGCTCATTGACAACATATACAACTTCCGTCTTTCGCGCATACGCGATACACATTATTCATGTGTTTCTTGTGTTCATCATTCGTTGATGTGCACCGATGTCCATCAAGGGTTTCACGTGAATTCGGTTTTGAGCTGTTGGGTTGAGAATTACGCAGTTTATGCATAGTTTATGAGTTTCTACGCAATTATTTCAAATATTTTATACAATGTGTGTGATTTTTGCGATTCAAATGTGCAAATTTGTGGCTTTCCATGACCGTCCTGTGTATGTCCGCGTATGTCTAACGGACTTTTCACTCTTTTAGAACTTTTGTATCATGTATACTTCTCACATATCACGTTAAAATTATGTAATTGATACAAAAATCACAAATAAATTGCATATAAACAGCACAATCATCATGCACATGTGGTTTGGGCCCCCTCCACGCCAGTTTTTGACATTTTGGGTTTCCCCAACTCATTATTTTTTTTAAATGTTGGAATGTTCCTATTAAATCAGGGGTCCCCAACCTCCAGACAGCGATCCAGTACTAGTCTGAGAACCGCTTGGTACCAGGCCACAGACAAAAGAATGCATATGCTAATCAGGGATCCCTAACCCTCGGGGCGCAGACCGGTTCCAGTACCTTAACACGGTACTAGATCTGCATCTGTTACCACATATCAATGGGAACCGCTAGCACGTCAAAAAACAACAAGTTGGGGAGATTCAAAATGACAGAAAGTGGTGTGGCCCAGTTCGGTCAAGGGGCCCCTTTTTCTCTTCCTAACCCGGTACTGGTTCCACAACCGTTACCCCATCCACACCACGACAAGTTGGGAGTGAGAATGTGTGCAGTTACAAATCAGCCGATCTTTTAACCCTTTTGCAGTCTATACTGACTAGGGGTTGGGTCTCGCACGGTCTGCCGCTAGGGAGGAGGCGTGGTACGGCTGGCATAGATGCAATTATGGATGCGCGCCAGCTGTGGCTCCCACTAGGGGTTCCCCAGTCTTGGCAGGGGTCCCCCATCTTGGTGAGGTCCCCCGTCTTGGCAGGGGTCCCCCATCTTGGCAGGGGTCCCCCGCCTTGGCAAAGGTCCCCCATCTTGGCAAGGGTCGCCCATCTTGATGGTGGTCCCTCATCTTGGTTGGAATTCCTCATCTTGGTGGTGGTCCCCCATCTTGGCGGGGGTCCCCCCTCAACTGGCGCCTAGCAGCTGACTTTGAACTTGACTGTTTAATTAAACAAAGCATCATGAGGGCCCACGGTTGGTGCTGACGGAATGTGAATTTTGCCGAGTTCTCTGAATCCCAAAGTGAAGAAATTCAATGAAGGTTTCCGTGTTCTTCGCGATGCATTCCCAGCTGTCCATTTATCGTCCAATCCCCGCTCTCTGTCTCGACTTCCAGGTTGGGGACCAAATCATTGAGATTAACGGGGAAACCACGCGGGACATGACCCACGCCAGAGCCATCGAGCTCATCAAATCCGGCGGCCGGCGTGTCCGTCTCCTCCTGAAAAGGGGCACAGGGCAGGTCCCAGAGTACGGTGAGCGCCCCCCCACCTTAGGCTCCCACTGTAGTCTCCCACCTGCTGTAATATCTGGTTGATACATTAATTCTGGCATGTTTTGATTCTGTACTCATTTGACCTTTCATACTATTCTAAACCTGAGCTAAGCTTTGATGAACAAACTAATGGACTGTCTTCTATCTTGACTAACACTAGTTTATCTTCTGTCCATTTCAGTGATCTATCACTAATTGATCCTTCTAGGTTGTTACTTCCCCTTCTATAGGAATGGTATCTTCCAGTCTCTCCATGTGCATGAAAAGTGACAAGCATGGCTCCCCCTATTTCTTCCTAATGGGCCACTCTAAAGACACGGTTTGTTACCATACCAATGTTTTTCTCTTCACTTTAACCCTTTGTGTGCTTTGATGTAACCACCACATAGAAAAAAAAAAACCAGGTCAGGATTTTATCTTTTCTCCACGATGGAGACTCGCCAAAACCTGCAGGAGATGTTGAAAATAGCGGCCATCACTCACCGACTGATGGGGCTGTAAATCAGCCTCCTGCAGCTCATTTCAGGCGCTAGCGTGTAGCGTCACGAAGCTTCAGCCGGAGACAAAGGGGGAAATATGAACTCCCAAAAATTAAAAAAAAGACTGGATCTGTCACTCCCTCATCACCTTTCTCTTATGTTAGAGGTCAAACCTCATCATTTCCTTGTGTGAACATTTAACTTCTGTACCGAAAGCATTCCTGAAAAAAGTACGGTTTAGTTTGTTTACCGCAAGATGAACCCCTGAGATTTTGTAAGTTCTCTCACTTACAAATCATGGAGGATTCATCTTATGTCCACTGTGAGAGACATAATGTAAAAAAATATATATATTCTAATAATTTATATGTGTTCTACTGCTGTAAATAAGTATTTGAACCCCTGAGAAAACTAATATTAATGTTTTGTACAGTTGTTTTTGTTTGTGTTTACACAGGTTTCACAGTAGTTTTTCACCCAGTTTTCACACGATGCAGGAGGGATTTTGGTCCACTCCTCCTCACAGATCTCCTCTAGATCAGTCAGGTTTCTGGGCTGTTGCTGAGAAACACAGAGGTTTTCTATTGGGTTTAGGTCTGTAGTCTTGTTAGGCCGCTCCAGAACCTTCATATCCTTGGTTCTCCTGGCTGTGCCTGGTCATCGTCATGTCGGAAGATCCAGCCACAACCCATAATCAATGCTCTAACTAAGGAGGTTGTTCCCCAGAATCTGTCAATACATGGTCCCGATCATCATCTCCATCATCCATGCAGTGCATTCCCCTGTCTCATGTGCAGAAAAATACCCCATAGCATGATGCTACCACCTCCATGCTTCACAGTAGGAATGCTGTTCTTGGAATCGTCATTTTTTCTTCCTCCAAACAGTGGAATTAAGACCAAAACGTTCTATTTTTGGTCTCATCTGATCACATGACCAGCAGTAACCATGGAAACCGTGGTTCCAGCTCTTTTCGGGTCATTCAGCAGGCTCCCCTGTGTAGTTCTGACCTGAGTCCTCAACGGTCTTAGGATCACTGAGATCTGTCATGGAGCCCCAGTCTGAGGGAGACTGACAGTCATGTTTCGCTTCTTCCATTTTCTAGTATTTGCTCCAACAGTGGATCCTTTGGGTCAGTCAGTGCTTGACAATTGACCAATAGTCCTTTCCATTCCTGTGGAGGTCTATTATCTTGTCTCTGGTGTCTTAGGACAGCTCTTTGGTCTTGACCATGTTAGTAGTTGGAGTCTTTCTGATTGTTTGGGGTGAACAGGTGTCTTTACGCAGCTCAAACAGGTGTTTTTAATTTTGAATATTAAGTGGAGGTGGACTATTTAAAAGTTTTTTAAGGTTTTTGAGAATAAGAATTCCACTTCTACTTATTTGCAGCAGTAGCATACAAATACATTATTTAGATTTTATCTCTCACAGTGGACCTAAGATGAAAATGTTAGACTCCTCTATGAGAGATTACAGGTGGTTCAAATACTTATCTGTCTCCCTGTACGTGACCTCAGAAACACTTATTTATGTAAATGCGCGTTCTGGGCTTCTGTGTTCGAAACTCTCGTATTCATGTGTAGCTGAGCAAGTTTCTATGAGTATAAGTTTCCAGCCACAAAATGTCCGTCCAATGAAGGCACTGAAGTTAAAGCAAATCAGAGTCCCTGATTGATTGACCAATCAGAGACTCTGATTTGGTAGTGATGTATGGATGACGTCCCTTTACGATTCACGTTAGAGGGCTGTGAAAGAAAGAGCTTGGAGTGAGATTTGACAAATGTTGACGTTTCACACCAAACTTCTTCCAACAGTAGGGGGCAGACATGAGCTCGTAAACAGTAAACAAGAAAAACACAGAGGGTGAAATACGCCTTCAAGAATCTCTCAATCGTCATCACTCCGGCTGAAGCTCCGCCCTGTTAGGAAAGCCGTCCAATCAATGGTTTTAGTTCATCTTAATGATGCTGCTTAGACAGGATTGGTTGCTGTGGTGATGATGGTTCGCGGCGTTCGCCTCCTCGCCTCACTGAGCTGGTTTCTGTTGCAGACAGCGCAGCCCCATGGGACGCCCGCCCTTCAGCCTCCCCAAGCCTGCAGGAAGTAGCCCCCATAATCGACAGCCTCTCTATGCCATCGCCTTCATCTCATCTGGTCTCAGAACCTCCTCATCTGCCACCTCCGGACCTGAGTCGGGACATCGCGGCACGAGACGGCAGGACGGAGCGTGCCAGGAGCCCCCAGAAAGTCGAGCTGCTGAACCGAGAGCCCGTTGGTCAGGGCAGGAGAGGGGGGAGCGGCAGAGCCCACGCCGGGGGTGGCCGGTCCACCCAAAAGGGTCCCAGGATGCAGCCCGCTACCGACGGAGAGGGAGGCCGGGAGGCGCCGGGCGGCGAGCCCAAACCTTCCAGGAGCGGCAGAGGAAGGTCCAAGGAGAGGAGCGCCGCCGACAGCAGAGACTCCGCCCACTCCCCCAGCGGCTCTGGGCTACCGCACCCCAACGGCACCGGCAGGGACGAGGCGGAGCGCTGGAGCGGCCGGAAGCAGGGCAAGCCGGACGCCGCCAACAAGAGCGGCGTGGCAGCGGGGAGGAAGAGCGCCGTCTCCCCTGGACCCTGGAAGATCCCCGGAACCGACAAGCTGCCCAGCACGCTACGCGCCGGTACGTCCACGCTCAGCAGATAACGGAACAGAACCACCCCCCCATATCTGGACCCAACCACCACTCTCACACCCCCATCCTCCTGCAGACGGACGGACGGGCGGGCGGGACAAACTTTTATTTATAGAAGCGTATCTTAAATTATTCTAAGACAAACGTACACCCACCACCTTAAGAACTCTTCCACCGTCAGGAGACGACGAGCGGCTCCGGCACAGCGGCCGGACGGGAAGCAGCTGCTGGATTTGTTTCATATGTACAGTTCAGAGCGGAGTCTATTTTATGAAGCGGGATGTTTTTAACGAGAACGACAGCAGAGGTGAGATCCACTCACTCATCAGCAGAGCCTTAACAGACTGTGGTCCATCAGGTGATCTCCAGAGATTTATTGAACATGTGGGAGCTTCTTTTGTAAATAGATTCACTCTAAAGACCTTTATGGAACGGGAGGTGGAGCGGAACAGACGACTGTTTTGGCTTCCATTTTTTTCGTTTTTTGTTATTTTTATTTGACGGCGGCGTCCAGCTGGACGCTGTGAGGAGGAGGAGGAGGAGGAGGAGGAGCGGATGGAGGCGCAGAGTGCCTTAGTCTGACAGAATCTGGTCTTTAATGTTTCAGCTGCTATTTCACTCACAAGTTTCTGCTTTCTGAACGAACTTCTCCAAAAGGGGGCGTCGCCACAATCTAGATCAAAAATCTGAATTTGTTAAAGTCCCACTCTGATCATCTTTGGATTTATCCTGAATTTGTTTGGTTTTTATGTTGTTTTGGACATAGTTACATTAGAAGTTTTAGTAGAAATTCACCTCTGATTTGTGGGCGGGACTCAAGCAGGGAGCTTGTGGCCCCGCCCAGAGAATCTTCTACATACAAATGTTTTGTTTTGTTTTTTTCTTTTTTATCAAACGGCATTTAATATATTAAATATTCAGAAATGCTATTTAAAGTTTAATTTACTTTATACGTGCCATAAGAACATGTTAAAAACACTAAAAACAGGATTTTTTAATCGAAGTGGGACTTTAAGCTGGATGTGTGCGACCTAAATAAACGTCCCCCTGTGAATTTCAAATGATGATCCTCCTTTTTTTCTATCTTTGTTCGCTGTAAAATGTTCAAAAACAAACTTAACTTTCCTGTAGTTTTCAGTCATCAAACTATAGAAATAGGAACTTTATTTTTCTTTGTTTTATTCTCTGATTAGAACGTTACCACAGTTCACAAAATGTTAGAAAAAGTGACACCAAGTTTGTAAAAAAGAGGCTGCCATTTTTTTTTTTTTTCAAAATTTCAAACTGAAGCAACTCGATATGAACAAAAAAATTAGGGTTGGGTATCGCCAATGATTCTCAGAATTGATTTCTATTCAATTTCTTTCAATTCACTTAATTCAATTTTAAGTCATTGTTACACATATTTGTTTAGAAATACATTAATTATATATATATATATATATATATATATATATATATACGTTTCAAAATATTTATAAAACGTATTAGTGAAATTATAATGAGATTGTTAATAGGATACAGTGTTACATGGATTTTCAAACAAATAGGCTCCAACAATTATTGCCGTTTCAATTTGGCCACCAGGTGGCGATGGCGCTATAGCATTTTACCTTGTTCCAGAAGAAGAAGAACGTGTGAGCAAAAAATGTTTTTTTAGACCACAAATGGTTACTTACAAAATATTTCCTTAAAAGAGTTTAGAAAATTCACACCTGTGAGTTTATAAAAATGTTCATTTTGTCAACAATGTATGTTTATGTCGACCAAACGTTAGCATCAGCCGTCCTATGGGAAATCCTGTTATACGTTAGCATCAAGCTAGCGGACTTGAGCATCATGTGTTTGATAGAATCATTCAGATCGATTTTACAACCCAGCCCTACAAAAAGTCCACCATTTCTAAAGCTCTTTAGATTTACTTTTGGATTATTTTAATTTTTTTTATATTTGGTACATCAGCTGCATTTTGGCTAACAGAATACAAGAGTCGTAATTTTTAGGAAAAGCTAATATGGAATTATGACAAAAATCCCATTTTACAGACAAACCAAAGCAAAATACACAAACATTTGAGAAAAAATTAAAATTTTCACACTTTTCCTGATGATTTCTTCCTTCATTTCATGATTTTTTTTTTAAGTCTCGTTTATTTTAGCACCTCAAGGGTTTAATCCAAGCAGAACTGAACGTTCATCATGCAGCAGCTCTCATCTCAGCTGATTAAAAAGCATAAATCCTTGTTTCTGTGGTAATTCAGGATGAAAACAGAACCCTTCCTTCAGTCAACAGAACTCCACGGCCCGGCGTGCATATTGATGGCGACTAAACGGATTTTACAGCTGCCCTGGAGGGGCTCGTTTAGAAAACCATTATCCACAAATCTTCTGTACCTTTCTTTTCAGAGGTGAAATTTAAGGGGTCATTTTTTAAGGCTCCGCCTCCACCCTTAGAGCCCCGCAAGAGCAAAGGAAGGGAGTCGTTGCCTTTCTAATCAGCGGTTACTCCAGGAGAAAGCAGCCTGACCTGAAAGGGCAAACCGTCAACAGTTGAAGGATGGAGATTTTAAGCTCCGCCTCCTGAACGAAGCAGGAGGACACTTGGAGGTTTTTTTTTTTTTTTTTTTGCACAATTCACTCCTTTCCAGGCCGAGGAGCGTCTGCGAGGCGTGTGTTGTGATCACAGCACCACATGTATCACTGTGTAGTGTTATGGCAGTGTGTAAAACCAATATAAATATGACTCCGTGTGCCACACAGACTGTAAGTGGAGCAACTATTTTTATGAAATGCAACACTATGAAAATATAAACTTTTGCAAAAACCTTGTTTACCTGTACTATATTCTAAAAAGGCAACAAAATAAAAGAAAATCTTGACACAACGTAACATTTCTGTCTGGATGTGTTGTTGTTTTTTTTTTTTACCATTTTAATTGCTTTTCTTGTTTAAATAGTTTTTCTAAGTGTTTAGTTGAAGAAAAATATTTAAAAAAAGGTCCACATTTGAATGAGAAGATATTTTTCCTAATTTATTGATCTTTTACTTCTTTGACTCATTTGCTTTAATTCAAGTGGTTTTAAAAGTGTAAAACTTTTTCATTTTTACTTCACGATTAATAAGTTTATTAACTTTTTTTGTTGACCTCTAAAAATAGGCAGAAGATATTTAGGGAACAATGTTCTTGCAGGAGGAAATAATTTTCTTAGCTGTCATTTCTGATAAATTTGGTTTGTTTTATTCTCTGAGTTATTAATTATGAATGGAATCATTATAGTGATGGTTCCAAATTTTTGTATTTATATAAAAAAATATAATATTTTTACTTGGAACAAAAAAAAGAATCTAATTTTACTAAGTGCATTTCTTGCGTTTCACCACTAGAGGTCAGTGTTGACCAGGTAATTTTTTTGGTTGTCCATTTTTAGATTCTTTGAAACTTTTTTTGACATATTTTAAAAATAAAATTTAAATATACATTTTTTTAATTCAATAATGATTCAATATTGTATATTTTCCTTTCCTCTTCCTTTATGCTGGTCTAAACTGTGTCGGAGAAGTCTGCTCCATCCTCAGAAGTTGGCCAAATTTTCCAGTTGCTGTAGGAAAATAACTCACTTGGGAAGGAGGCTCACTCTGGAAATTCCTGAGCATGCAGCGTTTTCATGCTGCGTAAACACAGAGAGCGCTTTAGTTCAGCAGAAAAGGCACTTTTATAGAGAAAAAGGGTCAGCACTTTGAGAAGAAAGGCATAAAGATTTACCTGCAGCCACGAGAAAGGTTTTGCTAAAGCAAATATTGTTGACACATGAGGGACATATTGAGGTTTGCCTCCTCTTTCTGCACCCTGACAGTGTTTTAGGTTGATTTGGTCTGACATTATTGGAGGGGGGGGGGGCACCTGGCTGCTTGTCAAGTTGAGGTTCAGGCGTGCCCGTCATTCTGTCCCGCCCTGAACTGCCCTCCTGCTTCTCCATGTAAGCTGCAGAATAAATATTTGCTTTGCAGATTTTGTTGGAGCTTCCAGACTGCCGTAAAGAGCAAAAGGCTTCTCCTGGAGTTCGGTCTGTGAGGTGTGCTTTCAGCAGGAAATGCTGTCATGTTTTTGCATGCCTGCTGGATGTTTACACTAGATTTGTATATCTTGAATCATGAAATTTGAGATTTTAATGATCTTTTCCATGTCTGAGCCTGAAAAAAGCAAAACAATTCTTGTAAAATTGATGGAAAAAATGACTAAAGCTAAACAATTCTTCTAAAAATACTTCAACAGAGCAGGAAAAAAATGACTAAAACAAAATATTTCTGATATAAAATGTAAAAAATAGAAATTAACTGACAAAAGCTACACTATTTCTTAATTATTTAATTTAAAAAAGCAAAAAAGGACTACAACCAAACAATTCCTTTAAAAAATAGATCAAAAGCATTACAAAAATATTTATCATAAAAAAATGTTTTTTTAAAACAGATAAATTGACTAAATTGTTTGAAAAGTAGTAAAGCAATATAGGTCTTCTGAAAATAGATTAAAAAAAACAGAAATGAGATAAATACAAAATTATATTTGATAAAACTAGATTTTAAAAAAACATGGAAAAAACGTCCAAAGTTAAACAATTGTTATGAAAACAGAAAAAAATGACAAAAGTGAGATGATTTCTATATTTGAAAAAATAGATTAAAAAAGGAACATTTACAAAAGCAAAACTTCTCTCATAAAAAAGCAGGAAAATTGTGAAATAAAAAAATTAAATAGATAAAGAAATATCAAAGTTAAACAATTCTTCTGAAAATATATCAAAAAGGGGAAAAAGGCTAAAACAAAACATTTTTAAAATAAAAAATAGAACAAAAACAGGAAAATTCATTAAAGAAAACACTTTTTATAAAAATATTTCAAAAACAAGAAAAAAATATACAATGCTGAACAATATCTAAAAAATGTTTTTTTTTTAAAATCAGGGAAATATTATTAAAGCTGAACAATTACTATAAAAATGAATTAAAACAGGAAAACATAAACTTAAAAAAAAGCAAATTTGATAAAAGTTGATGAAAACAAGAAAACATTACTAAAGCTGAACATTTTTTAAATAGATCAAAAAATAGGAAAAAACTTAAACTGAGCAAGATGTGTAAAAACAATTCTAAAAAATGGAAAAAATGACTAAAGCTGAAAAATATCTCTAAAAATATTTGTAAAAAAAAAAACAGGGAAAATGACTAAAGCTAAATCATTCTCAGAAAAATATGTCAAAAATCAGAAAAAAATCACAAAAGCAGAACATTTCTTTAAAAATATTAGAAAATCTTAGAAAAATAATAATAATGCTGAGCAATATCTATAAAAATATTTAAAAAAACAGGAGAACATTACTTAAGCTAAACAATAACTATAAAAAATATTAAAAACAGGAAAAATGACAAAGTAAAGCAAAATTTATTTAAAAAAATAGATGAAAACAATAAATAAATTACTGACGCTGAACACTTTTAATTCAAAAAATAGATCAAAAGACAAGAAAAAAACAAAGCTGAGCAATATGTGTAAAAATATTTTTTAAAAAGCAGGGGAAAATGACTAAAGCTAAATAATTCTTAGAAAAATATTTTTAAAAAACAGGTAAAAATGACCAAAGCATAAAAATTCTAATAAATATATAAAATCCGGAAAAATGATCTGATCCTCAATAGCTGAACAATTACGATAAAAATAGATTTAAAACAGGACAAAGAACTAAAGCAAGCCAAATTGTATGGCGTTACATAAAATTGTATGAAAACAGATGAAACTAAACATTTTTATTTAAAAAATAATTTAAAAGAAAGACTAAAACTAAATGACATCATTCTTTAGAGATTCAAATTACTTTCATCACTAATATGGTTTTTCACACTTTGAATTCTAAAATCAACTGAAATTGGAAGATTTGGGGCTTTCTCGTATTTCTGAATGAGTTCAGGTTTCTGGGCGGAACGGCATGTCCAGCCGGGGTGTCAGGGGGAGGGCCCAGACTGGGTGACAGCCGGGCCCTTCCCACTCACATTCTCATATGTGAGCCTCCGTCTGTTCCGCCGCTGTAGTCTGCAGACGCGCGCGCGGACGGACCGACGGACGGACGGGCGGCGGCGCCGGGCTCACGCGATCCCAGCAGCCCCATCACAGGCGGCCGGTGGGAGGAGGCAGCGGCCGATGTCAACGGTAGGAGAGGATCCGGTTCCGTTTGTTTCCCGCTCGGAACCAAATGGGATTGTGTGAGAGCGGGTTTCTGGAAGCAGCGGGGTGTCGTGGCACGCGGCTGCCGGAGCATCATTCATTGGTTCGGGCTGGCTGTGTGATGAGCGCGCGGGACTGAGCATCTGTTCAGCAGGGCGCGAGCCGCGCTGTGCTCGTTTGAGCGCTGAAACGCACGCGCGGTTTTATTTTTACGTCAGTTTTTCTGTAACACGGTCCTGCTTCTCAGAGGACACGGAGTTCACACGAAGCTGTAGCCGCCTCCGACAACAGGGCGGCGGGATAGTTGGAACCGCAGTCGGCGTGGAACTGCTACGGCAAGCTAGCAGTGGCTAACACTTAGCAAACCGGAAACGGTAGCTGTGACCTTCAAAATAAAACAGCCAGTTTTATATCTCTTCCATTTTATGGATATGTTTAAATCTGTTTTGAACAACAATACATTTCTGATGTGCAGTTTTGGAAGTTATACATTAAAGAAATATTAAATTGTGCCATAATTTAATAATGTATTTATCAAACTGGAGGATATTATGGAATTCTTATCGAATAAAATGTTGTAATTGAATAGTTCCTTTATTTTGAGATATTTTGTTCTAAATTTAAAAAAAAAGGGAAAAAACGAAATGTTTCTTAATATTAATTACACCCATCACAAGACAAAGGCTCTTAAGTGGAAGATTTTGCAGCCCGAGGCTTAAGGAATTAACCCACAGGGCATAATACTGTGGTTTTCTTACAAAATATATAAATTAAATGTAAAATTTGTTTTAACACAAAACAAAAACAGTAATATTTAGTACAAGTCTGTCATCTTATCTGTCTTAAATCTTATAGCATTTTACCTTGTCAACTTCATCCAAATCTAAGTGCTTTATAGTTATTGAAAACATTGAGAATCAATAATATAGATTAAGAGTTGTATTTTAATCAACAATATTAAAGCAGTTTTATAATATTCTGTTATTTGGCCTTTATTTTGGAAACTTACCGGAAGTGCTTCAGCCTAGTTTCTCATTCTTGATGAACAGAGAGCATCATCAGCAACAGAAGCATGCGATTTCATGATCGTTTTAATGTGTGTCTACAAAACGATGAAGTTTTTGCCTTGCATCTTGATTAGTGTTAGATTAATGCATAAGTGTACTCAGATTATTATTTTTTTTTTTAAGAATATTTAGTTCTCTGTTTCACCACTATGAGGTGCTAGTCCACAAGCCTGTATGTATGTGACGTCATCACGTAATGCCGGATGTATTTTTTCCCTCCAGTTCTTCTATTCATTCGTGTTGAATAAATACGCCAGAGTGGCTAAAGAAGATCATTGCCTCCGTCACATTTTTATCCTCTGAGAGTAACGCTGGACAAGCTGCACAGCTCAACAGGTTATGGGCCAGGAACGACTCAGAGAGGAGTTTAAGATATGTACATTTTTTTTACGATCTATCACCGGTAGAAAGTCGCGACGGATAGCGTGCTAACGGCAAGATAGCATCATGGATCAACGGGGGAGCAGCAGGTTACCTCGACTGATGTTTGACGGAGATGAAGGCAAGTACGAGCTTTGGGAAACGAAAGTGCTCGGGCATTTGCATCTGTTAGGATTAAAAGAGACTGTTCTGAGAGAACCCAACGGAGAAGCTGAAGCGGCGGCTGATGCTAAGAAGAATGCCGACGCATATGCCGAGCTAATCCAACTATTGGACGATAAAAGCCTTTCGCTTATTATGAGAGATGCACCTGATAATGGAAGAAAAGCATTGAAAATATTGAGGGACTATTATGCGGGTAAAGGAAAACCGCGCATAATTCACCTTTACACCACGCTGACTTCACTTCAGAAGCGGAGCGATGAGACGGTGACGGACTACATTATCAGAGCGGAGACCGCCATTACAGCTCTACGGAAGGCGGGAGAGACATTAAGCGACGGTTTACTGATTGCAATGGTTTTGAAAGGACTTCCAGAAAGTTTTAAACCATTCGCTATCAACGTGACGCATAACAAAGACAATATAACTTTCCCCGAATTTAAAATGGAACTACGAAGTTTTGAAGACACCGAGAAGTTCACCGCGCGCCGAATCGAGTGACAACGTAATGAAGACGGCAGCGAGGAGCCAAAGACACGTAAAGCCAACTATGCTTAGCAGAGACAACAGTGATGCAAATGTTGTCTGTTTCAAATGTGGATTAAAAGGTCACAGAGCAAAAGCCTGTAGACGAAAGACGTGGTGCAGTCACTGCAAAAGCAACACGCACAATGATACCACTTGCAGACACAAGGGAAAACTGGATGGAGCCAGAAAAGTCGCAGATGAGAGCAACAACGGATCTGAAGCAGGAGGAGACTACGCCTTCAGGATCAAAGATGCTGAAATCCCACTTCATCAACCACCGCTTAACATCAATGAGAAGGGTCTGATGGTCGACACCGGAGCCACCTCACACATTGTTAATGACATCACAAAGTTTAAGAAGTTTGATGACACCTTCAACCCTGAGACACACTGTGTTGAGCTTGCAGATGGAACTCTTTGCAAAGGCATCGCGCAGAGGAGGGGAGATGCAGAGGTGTTCCTGATCGACAGCACGGGACAACGACGAAGGGCAACGCTGAAGAGCGCGTTGTTCATCCCTTCCTACCCCCAGGACATTTTCTCAGTAAAGTCAGCCACTGCACTTGGAGCAACAGTCACCTTCAAACAAGGACAAGATGTGCTAACCTATAAAGACGGTATGAAATTTAACATTCATGTGCATGGTAAATTATACTATTTGCAAACAGAAGCTGACGAAAATGATGAATGTAATGCTTGTCATGATCTACAAACATGGCATGAGATTTTA
Source organism: Oryzias javanicus (assembly GCA_003999625.1). NCBI lineage: Eukaryota > Metazoa > Chordata > Actinopteri > Beloniformes > Adrianichthyidae > Oryzias > Oryzias javanicus. The sequence goes on from CM012459.1 coordinate 18,686,643, forward strand.
GGCCATTGCAACCACGAAGATGTGCTAAAATTGCAAAACGTTGTTAATGGTATGCAGATCAAAGGTAACACAGGTAAACCAGAGCAAGAATGCGAAGTGTGTATTCAAGGAAAGTTTGTGCAGACACGTAACAGAAGTGCAGACTCCAGAGCAGAGGCTCCCTTGCAGATGGTTCACACGGACTTAGCAGGTCCAATAGCTACAGAGTCTATTGATGGGTACAAATATGTGCAGTCGTTTACAGACGATTATTCAAGTGCAATATTTGTTTATTTTCTAAAGACAAAAACTGATGCTATACAGGCAACAGAAAAATTCCTCGCAGATGTTGCCCCCTTCGGGAAAGTGAAGTGTATCCGATCAGATAATGGCACAGAGTTCATGTGCAAAGATTTTCAGACACTTTTAAGGAAAAACGGCATCAAGCATGAAACATCTGCTCCATATTCTCCACACCAAAATGGCACAGCTGAGAGAGGCTGGCGCACTCTTTTTGAGATGGGGAGATGCACGTTAATCGAAAGTGAGTTACCAAAATCCCTGTGGAACTACGCTGTTCAAACCGCGGCTGCAGTTCGAAACAGATGTTTTAATAAGCGGACAGGGAAAACTCCTTACCAGATGCTGACTGATAAAAAGCCAAACTTATCAAAAATGCAAAAGTTTGGGTCGGTGTGTTACACATACAAACAGGATAAGGGGAAGCTTGATTCTAAGTGTGATCAAGGATTTTTTGTGGGATATGATAAAAACAGCCCCGCCTACTTGGTTTATCATCCCGACACGAGAAAAGTTCAAAAACACAGACTTGTGAAATTTGTAAACAAAGCAAGTATGGAAAGGCAAACGCAGACAGAGGAAGAACCAGACTATGCTTACGACACAGTAAAGCAGCCAATAACCAACCAAGTCACGCAGGAAGTTGACAAAAGCAATGAAGAGCTTCATGAGTCACTAACAGATCCAAACTCACACACTGACACATCAGACACACATAGCCAAAGAGAACCAAATGCAGCAAATGATAGTCATTTCAGTAAGAGATATCCAACCAGGGAGAGAAAGAGAACCTAGCCATTTGAAGGATTTTGTAGCCGACAACCAAGACAGTGATGAGATCAACACTACTGTAGATTACTGTTACAGGGCAGCATGTGGGATTCCACAAACATTCAAAGAAGCCATTGGATCAATTAATTCAAAACATTGGATTAAAGCCATGGATGATGAAATCAAATCATTAAAGGAAAACAACACTTTTACCCTCACTCCTCTGCCAAAGGGCAAGAAAACAGTGGGGGGTAAATGGGTATACTCTGTTAAGAGCGACACAGAAGGAAATGACAAATACAAAGCAAGATTTGTAGCCAAGGGCTATAGTCAGAGAATGGGGATAGATTACGATGAAACCTTCTCCCCAACAGCAAATTTGGCCAGTCTAAGAGTACTACTTCAAAAAGCAGCACAAGAGAATCTGCTACTCCACCAAATGGACGTGAAAACAGCCTACCTTCACGCTCCTATTGACTGTGAAATCTACACTGATCAGCCAGAAGGTTATGAAGAAGGGAAAGATTTGGTTTGTAAGCTGCAGAAGTCTCTGTATGGACTAAAACAGTCAGGTCGCAACTGGAACAAGGTTTGCATGATCATCTGACAGAGAATCAGTTCATTCAGAATCCAGCTGATCAATGTGTTTATTCCAGAGAAACAGAACACGACAAGACTATTCTGATCATTTGGGTTGATGACTTGATTATTGCAGCAAACAGTGAAAATGTCATGAAAGATGTGAAGGAGATGTTTTCAGTCAGGTTCAAGATGAAGGATTTGGGCAGACTGAAATACTTTCTTGGTATTGAGTTCACCCAGCTGGATGGATGTGTAAAAATGTCACAAGAAATGTACATAAAAAGAGTACTGACCAGATTCAACATGCAGGACTGTAAACCGAGAGAGACTCCATGTGATCAAAAACTAAATTACACAGATGATGCAATCAAAATGAAAAATGTAAGGATGTATAGAGAAGCCATAGGCAGTCTTATATATCTTACAACATGTACACGCCCAGATCTAAGTTTTGTGGTAAGCAAGTTATCGCAATACTTAAATGATCCAACAGAAGAACAATGGGTCACTACTAAGCAGGTATTTCGATACATCAAAGGTACCTCACACAAAGAACTAAGTTTCAAAAGAAATGAGGATGAGAACTTAGGCGTAATAGCCTACAGTGATGCTGACTGGGCAGGTGATACCACCGACAGACGCAGCACTACAGGTTACTGTGTTACCCTGAGCAAGAACAGTTCTCCAGTTTCATGGAAGACTAGAAAACAGCCCACAGTAGCTCTTTCGACCTGTGAAGCAGAATATATGGCTCTAGCTTCTACGATGCAAGAGTGCATATATCTTGAGCAACTTTTGGAGGGCATTGACAACTACAGGTACACACAGACAGTAGTGTATGAAGACAACCAGGGAACAATCGCTTTAGCTAAAAACCCTGTGAGTCGACAAAGATGCAAACACGTGGACATCAAATATCATTTTGTTAGATCCATTGTGACTGAAGGAAAAATGTGCCTTGTTTATTGCACTACTGAAAATATGGTTGCTGATATTATGACCAAGCCTGTTTCTAAGTTAAAACTAAAGAAGTTTACCGAAATCCTGTTTGCTACCTGAGAAAAGAGGAGTTACCTGTTCATTTTTTTTGTGTTATTCAGATTGCATAAATGTTTGAACTTGCATAACATGAGTACAAGTGGGGGTGTTAGATTAATGCATAAGTGTACTCAGATTATTATTTTTTTTTTTAAGAATATTTAGTTCTCTGTTTCACCACTATGAGGTGCTAGTCCACAAGCCTGTATGTATGTGACGTCATCACGTAATGCCGGATGTATTTTTTCCCTCCAGTTCTTCTATTCATTCGTGTTGAATAAATACGCCAGAGTGGCTAAAGAAGATCATTGCCTCCGTCACATTTTTATCCTCTGAGAGTAACGCTGGACAAGCTGCACAGCTCAACACGGGATTAAAAAATGTGTCCGTCTCGTCAAAGCGAAACCCACACCAACAGTTAAAGGTGTGTTCGCGCGCGCGCGCGCGTCTGCACGTGGAGCAGAAATCCGGTTCGGATCGTCTCCTGGGAAAACCAGATCAGTCAAACCTCAAAGGTGGTTCACTGACTGAAAATCCTTTCAATTTATATGTACACTAATAATCTAAATAAATCTTTAAATATAAATTCATATTAAATCTAAAAAAAGAAATACTTAAAAATGCAATTATTTTGCTTATTTTTTTAATTATATATCCTCCATCATCAGAAAAATGGCTCAGGAACACCAAAAATATGATTTCATTTTTACTATTTATTTATTTATATCGGAGTGAAATATTACAAGCTCACTTCTGAACCACTACACAGAAAAAGTAAATGTTACTAACTAGTTACTCTGGTTTTCATGTCAACAAAACTAATTTTAGCTTCAAATTTTAACCTTTTTTTTTTTCGTTTTTAACTGTCTGCCTTTTTGGTTTTGGTGAAAAGTTTAGCATTTTGCGTTTTTTCTCAGATAGACTCTTGAATGTGCATTTTCCTGACTTCCTACATTCTTTTATTGTGTGAAGTTTCCCTTCTCCGTCAGTCTCTTCATGGTGAAAATCTCCATCACCGTGAAGCAGCTTCTGCGGTAAAAGCAGCAGATCTGCAGCGTTAGGAGTTTGCATGTGGCGACTGCAGCGCGTCTCCTCCTCTGCTGGTAAAGACGATTATCTCATTGTCATCTCTGCGTGAACACTTCTACAAATGTCAGCCTTTGACTTTTCCTGCTCCATCGTCTTCAGTGGCCGTCTTCTGACACTTTTCTTGACGCGTTTGGCAGCCAAAGCGATCAGCAGGGATCATGTTTTACAATCTGAAGTTGTCATGTTGGTATGCATTCCCTTTCACATTTAGGAGGAAGTTTAAATACTTTCATCAAAACTTAAAAACCCAAACTGATGCAAATGGAGGTATTAGTGTTTCTAACATGTTGTCATTTTTCTACGGTGGCCCGGAAGTGCCAATCATATCAACAAATCACTCGACGGAAAAACACTTTGAAGATCAACGATTAAAGGAGCAAAACAAATATGGGATTACACTTTGGAAAACAAAACAAAATTCCAGAAACCAATAGGTACAAAAACATGTCAGAAAAAAATTAAATGTTAAAAAAAAACAAAACACAATGAGAAACAAAAAAAAAAATGTTGGAATGCAAGATATCCAGAATTGCTTTATGTCAAATAACTTATAGTTGGAATGATGGACAAACGTTATTTTTTATTTGTTTACATTTATTTTACATTAATGCTGAGTGCAAAAAGGGGGAGGAGTTATTTGACACATACTGGATATCATCATCCAATCAGGTACCTCCAAAACTACCTACTTTTTTCCTGTTTTCCTAAATTTTCATCTTCTTTTCCAAATGTTTGTTTTGTTTTTTTTCCTTTTGGTTTCTGGAATTTTGTTTTAATTTCCCCCTTTTTTTTTTGCCTTATTGTTTTTAAGATGTCAAGGAATTTGTTGTGATTGGCACTTAAGGGCCACCGTACGTTTCTTATGATTTGAGTCTTTCTTTTATTCCTTTTATTGTGAATCAGGAGCAGATGCAAAAATGCAGTTTGAAAAAGGCTGTAGACGAGACTACGAGAAGCCACAAGCTCCGTTATGATGCATCCACTTATAGATGACTAGATCCATGTACGTCTTCTTTTTCGTCGTCTGAACTGGAATCTTTCTCAAAAATTGTACAGCTGGATAGCTACAAATATGCAACCAAAATTTGTTGCATGGCTAATGTTCGGCTGAGGGTTTGATGGGCTGTAAGCTAGTGGGAGAGCATGTAAATGCAGGGATGATGGGAAGGGGACGGGATTGAACTCCCACTGCTGAGAAGAAATCATGTCCTGGACAGCTCTAATTAGCTAAAAACAGCACAATCATAATTAAAAGACCACGAGGGACGCTTTTGAAATGGATCAAATAATGATCGGAGTGAGACTTTGAATACCTCATAAATTTTTGGGTGAGTCAGTGGAGGAAATCTGGACTACATAATTGTAGTTTAAAAGGACTTTTTTTCTTTTCTGGAGAAGTTTGGATGGAAATCTTTCCTTGTGTTTAAAAAATAAAAAAAGTCATTTGTACTGAATGGAGCTCTTCTCATCTCCTAACCTCTGAATGTTCAGCTTTGACTTTCAGCTGTGACTTTATTCTAAAAAAGCAGTTTACGTGAACACTGACTCACCCCGCGCCCCCAGCACCACCTGCATGCGTGTCCGGAACAGTTGCATCACTGCCGGGAATTCTCAAAACCAAGTCAGAAACATGAGATCATCCACTGGAAGGATTAGAAATATGACGGATTTGTCCTTTTTTTGCGGCAGACTTTCACCTTTTCCGTCAGATTACCTGCTTGGTTAGTCAGGATATTTTATCCGGTCTTTACATCACCATCAACCACTGACGGGTTGTAAATCAAGAATCGCTAAACTTTTGTTTTCATTTTAATACTTCCTGATAGTTTTTCGTTCACTGGAATGTTTTTGAGTTGCTGAGATGACATTCACTTCCTCTGAAGTTCACTGCAGGTCACCTTCTTTCTGTTTCGTTAGTCTGCGAGCCGTTCAAATCCGGGGGGGCGGGGCAGAAGACACTGGACACCGCGGGGATGTAGGTGGTCTGACCGCATGTCAGAGAGGGTTTACATGCTTCTGTGTAGCTGCATTGATTCCCTCGCCGTGAGGAAGCTTTGCAGTAAATTGAATTTAAGACCCATTCCAATGAAAATTGTGGTTTTAACATGTTCTTGTAGCATTTCTTATGATTTAGGACATATATATATATAATTACATTTGAAAAAAGGTTTTATTTTTGATGTTGGGAAGCTCTCCCTACGTTTGACATTGTTCGCCATCTTTGTTGCTCTGGTAGTGCTCGGTTTGGGGTGTGAGTGGCTGTAAGCTAGGGTGTAAACTGCAAGCTCTCAGTTATGGGTGATGGGTAGGGGGGTGGGGTTGCTCCACGCCAAAGGTTCCACCCTCAACTCGGAGGTGAATTTCTAAAGCTGCGTTCACATCCCCCTCGGCAACACGCACGCTTTCATTAAAAAGGTCTATGTCGACGCGCATAAATGCTTGGCCACTGATCGCGCTTTGATTGGTTAACTAGTAGTGCTGCCACAAACGATTATTATAATAATCCACTAATCATTCAGATTAGTCTTTCAGACTCTTTCAGATTATTCGACTTTGAATCATGTTTAAACTCGGTGTAAAGCACACATCTTAACCAAAAAACTAACTAAAATCTAAATATATAGCATTACCTGCGATAATGCTAGTATGAATACTGTAAGCTGAATTTGAAGATGCTAGCACTGATAGCTGAAGATGCTAAAAAATTTGGCTAAAAACACTGAAGCTTATAGCCAGCTAAAATACTTGTCAAATGCCAAATTAGTCTAAATAACACAAAAAGGTTAGCCAAAACAGTTAGCATGTAGATGAAATATTAGCTAAACTCCAAATTAGCCTAGAAAACCTTAATAAATGCCAAAATAGTCCAAAATGATAGCTACACTCAAACTCTATATAATATAAAGTAACGACTAATTGACTATTGAATTAGTTGTCGACCATTTTAATAGTCGATTGGTCGTTGACTAGTCGACTAATCGTGGCAGCTCTATTAAGCAGTCAGTGACTTGGACCTCGTTTCTATTGGTCTGGTATTTTCAGTATTTCCATTGTAAAATGGACCCATTAAATAGTTCTGATTTGTACCACTTCAGAGCCTCCATCTGTTGTAGGTCCTTAGAAAATTAGAGCAAAACGGTCGGGACGGAGTCACCACCCGTTGATTGGAAGAAAGTGATGACGACATTAGAAAGCACCAGTTTAGTGCTAAGCTAGCGTTTCTGTTTTCCTCTTTACAGCGGTTTTCTTCTTGACCGCCAGCAATCTCTCTTTAAATGGCATCAATTTCCTGTTGAACATGATGTAAAAAAGTAAAGCAATAGAAAGACGAGATGCTGGATGACCGCAATTGTTGTAGCTTTTCTAGTTGTCGCACTACAATGACACAATGACATGCTAGCAGTCAACACCACGCATGCACAGCAAAAACAAAGTTCCCAGTGGAAATAAGGCTTATCAACTGTTTTTTTTTCTGATTTATAATCTGAAACATACTTGGATTTAAAGTAGTTCTTGTCCCATCTGAAACAAGGTTCTGGTGAACTACTTCTCTCAGGATTTGAGGTTTAATCTGAGCTCGCATTCCTGTGCATCAAGTTCAGATGAACAAACGAGCGCCGACCGAGCGAATTAAGGTACTGTTCCTAATGGCAGTGATTAACAACGGCTTAAGGCACTTTCACACTGAGCTGTTTGGTCTGGGTCAAAGTTCATTTACAGGAATAGTCGTCAACCCCCTCAGGGCAGCTGTGACAGCTCATCGGAGCTCTGGTATGGACCAAACCCCATATTACGTTCCAGAATTTAAAGCAACACTTAAGTAGGGAATGTTGCAGTTCCACGTATGACCACTAGAGGGTTTTAGAAGGGAGCAGGGAATGTTTGGAAAAAAATATATTTTTTTGTCTTTAATTTGTGTTTTGTTTTAGTTTTTTGTGTCCTGTTGACTGACCTGTCTGATCAGTCTTTATTTCTGGCCAAACTGGCCCCAAAAGAGCAGCTTTTGTCACATTTTCAGGAGGGTTGCGCAACAAAAAAATATACAAGCGCTGTTTTCCATGTTTCCCTGAAGGGATCACTTACTTATCATCCCTTTAGTGAACATTTTTGCATCTCTAAATGATTAGAGGGTGTGATGGGTGCTGCATTGTTAGGTTTTTACGCCTAACCTTTGTTGGGCGGTTGCTTACTCACAAGCAGGTTTAGACGCCCTGACTTCACCTCAGGTTCACTCTGCTGCCAGATCTTTCTAGACTGAGCCATTTCCTCCCTGTGCAGGAACGTCTGCACCGTCGCCTCCAGGCCACAAAATAGTTTGTAAAAAAGAAAGCGTAAATGAGCAGCGACTGTTTCAGGTGTGAATCAACCACTAAGGCAGAGGTGTCAAACTCAATCGCACAAGCGGCCAAAATTCAAAACACACCTTAAGTCACGGGTCGAACAGGATTAACATTTATTGAACACTCTAAAACAAATTTTTTTAAAACTTTAAAACCATACATTTTTGACATAATTATGAACTAGATATATAGCATTACCTGCAATAATGCTAGTGTGAATGCTGTAAGATGAATTTGGCCGCTGAAGATGCTAGAGATGATGGCTAAAAATGCTGAAAATGATAGCTAAAAACGCTGAAGCTGATTGCTGAAAACGCGGAAGCTTTTAGCTAGCTGAAATATTAGATAAATGCCAAATTAACCTGAAAAGCTAAAAAAAATAAATCTGAAAAAAGCCTTAATTAGCCAAATTAGGTACCGTGTAAATATTAGCTAAACTACAAAAAACATCTTAAAAAAAAAAACAAAAATCTTACCAATTTACCAATTTTTAAAAATGGAAAACTGTAACTTTTCAACATAATTGTGAATAACAAAAAGGCAGGAATATTACTCCAGAAAAAATCAACTTAAACCTTAAAAACTTTCAATGTTTTGCTCTCCATAAAAATTAGGGATGTCCCGATCAGGTTCTTTTTGGCCCGATCCGATTCCGAGTCATTCGATTTTGTGGATTTGTCGATACAGAGTCCCGATCCGATACTTTTGTAACACATTTAAAACACGAACATAAGGGTTGTCCCTTATTTATATTTCATTAACCTTTTTTATCATTAAAAAAATTAAATGGAAAACTTAAGTGAAGTAGCTTTAATAAACAAGTGTGATTCATGTCCTCATTTGAAATTCTTAAAAATGAACGATGACTTTGTTTAGCATGAATTTGATGATGAGTGCTCATAACTAGCTCATATCATTAGAAATGGTAATTAGTTTTTTTAAGATTAAGTTCTAAAGACATCACATTTTCAGTTTTATTACCACATTAGTTCATTTTCTTAACTTTTATTTCTCTATCAAATAAATACAACAGGCATATCAAAGAACAGCTGGGGTCCTAAGGAGTTAAATCACGGAGCTAGCACAGCTTAGCGCAGTTAGCAGCTGCTCTACAGCGGTCTTTCTATTAGCAGAACAAAGAGCTTAACATTAAAAATAAATGAAAAACTGTCTTTTTCTGTTGAAATGCCTTTATAGGTTGTTGTTTACGTTAAGACAGACCAATAGAGACACTTTCTGTCAGTTTAAAGCATTTTTAAAAGCGTTATTGATCCCGGAAGTTTGAATCTGTGACCACCGAGCTAGCTTGATCGATTTGTTTACGTTAGCCTCCGGTTTAAACTGCTGCCAAATTCTGCTGCGTTTTAGGGCAACAACCTCTTGTGATTTGTTCATTACATGCTGACATGTAGTGGATTATTTATCAGGAATAATTAGATTGAAATATAAAGCGCTAATCATAATAAGAAAAAATAAATTATAATAACAATAACAATAAAATAAAATGATCTGGAGGGCCGGCCTTGACTTTGACACATGTACACTAAGGCGTGATGCAAAATCACTGGAATAGTCAGAAAATTTAAATAATCATTGGTTTTTCTCTTCTCATAGTTCCTTCTAAAATTACATGTTCACATCTTGATCAATCGTAGTTGGTCTCCAGGCTTCTTCTGACAGAAGAAAGCAGTTTTATGGTGGTTTGACTCGACCATCAGGATGCTCACGATGTTTAAATCAAAGTGAAAGTCGCCCAAACTGCCTCTTCACAAGAGCAAAAGCGCTAAGCCTCTGGAGCTTATTTGGAGTGATGTTTGTCTGGGGCACCATTAGGGTGGCCCACACTGCCTGTCTCTATCTGGGACTGTTTGGATGAAAGCCCAGCGTCAGACGCAGGGGAAAGTATGGCCGGCAGCCAAAGCTAACTGTAATTTCCTAGTAAACTTCAGGCTCCTCTCGCTGAGCGTAAATGTCTAACAAGCCATTTCCTCTCATTTGGTTACTGGTTTAGTTGTTTGGAGGTTTCTTCTCCTCCTCTCAGAACGCTGGCTGGATGAGGAGCATAGGAGGGAGGCCACTCCCTAAATAGCTTTCCAGTGAAACATGAAGTATTTTGTTTCATATAATAATCTTAATCCAGAGCTTTTAGTAAAGCTTCCAACTGTGCGACATTTTGTTGACGCACGTTTGCTTTGTTGTTTTCCCAGTGAATCTACAGCAAACATGCACAGTTTTAGAAGAAATACTCAAGAAAACTTTGGAAATGTTCTGGATCATTCACTCAGCTGTTCTGGTTTGGGGTCATATTCGGAAGGAACTGTTAACATTTTTATAAAGAGAAAAAAGTGAATGTCAGAGGTCTTCAACCTTCCACATTTTAAAAGCCATTCGGGTTGATTTTTCACTAACCCAGAAGAAGCCACATAGTCTTAATTTAACCTCTAGAAAAATAAAAAAACAATTTGTATTTATGATTTTGTTACTGGTCACTGTAATTGAAGCCCAATGGGGCTAATTGTCTTTGTGATTTTGGGCCATACAAATAAAATTGAAAATTGAATTGAAACTACGTGCTAAATATAAATGAAATATTGTCTTTTAAGCATAAATAAAACAGAAACATAAAAAGATAATAGGCTTTTTGAAATATAAAAGTTTCTAGAGAAGTTTACGTGACAAAATAAAAAACATCCTGTACTAGATGAGATCATTTCAATATAGTAAGTGTTAAAGTAATGTCTGCAGTGATTTAAAAAAAAAAAAAAAGTTTATTTTATTGTTTGTGTTCCATCTCAGCCAGAAATACACGAATCTGACAAATGAAAATTAAATCAGAGCTAATTTAGTTTTACTGAATTTTTTGGACAGTCCACCTCAAATTGATTTTCTTTGGGAAATGACAATAAAAGTCTTACTTTTGGTAAACTATCAAGCTGACCACTTCATGGATTGTTGGAGCATTATGGGTATTGTGGTCAGGAGTCTGGTGGAGTGATGCAACCTGTGTCTTAGCTGTTTGTGACTAAGTTGAGAAAAGTTTGACTTCTGACCATTTTGTTTTGCTTAAAGCGTCTTGCTGAAAAGTTACCGTAAAAGTTTCCAGGCATTTGTTTGATTATTTAAATTCATGGTTTTTTTTTGTTTTTAACCCGTATATGTGGTATTTTGCCTCTGAAAGAGAAAAATATAATAAATCATTTCGTGTTTGCATTTCCGAATGTTTCTCCTTTTAAGTTGCTGACAATCAAAGAGCCAGAGGAAAATTCAGTTTGAATTCCTGAAACACAGTAGCTAGCTAGCGAGCCCGGATGCAGCAGTAGAGGCCGGAGAAGATAACATAACGTCCCACTTCTGTGCTGTAAAGGATTGTAATTCAGTGAAAGGCTATACTGATGTTAGCTTTTATTATTTTCCCAAGGAATCTGAGGAAAAAATGGATTGGATTTATTGGTCTCAGCAACGTCAATAATTATTTGATTAATTGCGTAAAAAGAGACATTTTTCAACTGGACGGAGCCGCGCGTCTACCAAGAAGTAAAATGCCTTGATCTTTGAGGCTCCGCCTTTTGCTGCTTGTGGGTGCCGCCCATTTCATGATGTCATCTTGGAGCCGGCCTGGGCATCGTGTCTGCATTTCTCCCTTTAAAAAAACAAGCAACATCTGAACTCTTGCAGATATGGATGTGCATACCATATTTCTGGTTTTAAGTAGGCCCGGCCATCACTATGGTTCACAACACAAATACACTCGACATCTGCATGACTGTGCCTGAGGGGAGGGGGAGGTCTTAAAGGAGTCCGGGGTCTAAAGTAACCAATCCCTGTTAGGCCCGGAATTTATTAGAGAAGAGACAGAATTGTAAGATATACGGCATTGTGGATTTAAAATGAAAGTTTTTTTTTTTGCTGATTTTGTTTTGTGTTATCTTGGGGGCGGAGCTGGCAGCGCAGACTCTTCCTAAAGGAGGCGGTATTCACTACGTGACATCAGCTTGTAAGAATTAGCTTGTTTTTGTGGGTTTGGAGGGGCTTTTTAGGACTTCTCAGACATGTGCGAATGGATCAAAATACTGCTTTGGGGTTGTTTGTAGTGAGGAATTATCATTACAATACACTTTAAAGCTTTAAAAGTTGATTTTGCACGGTATAGGACCTGTAGTGTTATTACTGCATTGCAACAGACGACAGATCAAGTGCTTAGTGTTGTCACACCCCAGCGTGCCACGGTCTTAAAAGCTCAAAAAGTTGATTTTGCATCGTATAGGCTCTTTAACAGTTGTCAGAAGAATGTCAACACTGGATTTAAAGCTCCAGTGTAAAACAGTTGATGGAAGTGGTTTCTTATGGCTAAAACTTGCCAGAAAATGTAATAAATCTTAACTTTCAGAGGAATTTTTAGAGCTGAAAATTGTGGAAAGATGAAACATTTAGTTTAGCGAGCTTTTCTTAAAAAATTTAAAATATTCCTGGGCCAGAAGCACCCTTAGCAATGAAGAGTGGAAGAAGGGGCGGGGTTTCTCCAAGCCAATGTCCTACAAATGTATAGATTTTTTGGGGGGATTTTGTCTAAAAAATTGCATAATTAAAAAATATTGCTGGGAACAGTTTTAAAATAGATCAAAAGATGATCAGAGTGGGTCTATCAAGATGTCTTGAACCATCTTCTAGTAAGTTTCAGAGCCTCTTGAGTGTTGAGAGGAAACTCCATCAGTGGATTTAGTGTTTTCCAGGTCAGTCACTTTTTCGTGGCCTCACCCAGTCCTGGGAAGAAAGAAAGCTTGCTTTCTTTATAACCTCGTCACCGGGGCTTGTATCCAGTCAGCCACCAAAGCTGACCGCATTTTCTTTTTCCTTGAAATGCACATAAACACACCTGTTCATCTGGCCCACATATTTGTCTTCACCCACAGATATTAGCTACACCCTCTTCTAATGTTTGACGAGGCTTTAACTGTGGTTGTTCACTTGAGATTCTCTGGAAAGGCAAACTGCAGATTGCATGGGTCTGGGCGGGTGTGCCCTTGTTTCACATTTAACGAGATTACGATACAGGTTTTAAATCTTGCCGTATTACTGTAATCACTGTTTATATGGAAGCATAATCTGTGGATGTTTTCTGTAAATCATCAGTGCTTTTTCACTTGAGCCCTAATCTGCATTTTGGATGGGCGAGAGTGTGGGTGGACACTCAAAAGGATGAGACATTCGAAGAGCTCATTAGCATACCGCTCTGTCACTAATGAGAAACCTGGCATCAGCGGTAAGAGAAGCGGCCGTGTGCGCAAACCGCCACATTCATTAGGGTTGTATGTCTTGTGTAATCCGGCTCGGTTGCCGGATATCTGATTAAATCATTTGGTCGTGTTGGATTTCATGGAGGTGAACTGAGCGTTGCGCAAAAGTATGGGCATGTCATTGAGGGCAAGATGGTATCGGACTTTATCTTTGCATTGAAGCTTCAGATTCGCTCCAGCATGAAAGATGTCTCTAGCCAAACCAACTTGTTTTGAGGAGCCTCTATTGTTTTATTTCTCTTTACACACGCATAAACTAACTTTTAAGTTTCCAGATAAGTAATGGATTTGTCAACAGTGGTTATTGGAAGCAATGAATATCATTTTTGTAGAAAATTGGGTGCATCTCAGATATCCTAACTTCCTTTCTCCCTCACATGACCTTAAAGAGCCGGCAGTCTTAATTACAGCTGTTGACGTCCAGCTAATTAGGATTGCCTTTAGCCATTCATTGTGATTAAGATGTCTCAAGTGGATCCTAAGCACCTTTGGGCTCTAGGGCTTTGAATGACTATTTAATTTAGTAGAAGAGGCTTTTATATCCAAGGTGTTATTAGAAAACAAAAGGAACCCCCTATAGTCTTCAGGCAACGTTTAGTCAATATCATGTTCAAATGTACTTAAAGATACATTTATGACTTCCTATCTTTATCTTACCCCGGGCTCGCACCACTAGCGTTAAAGCTCCGATGCGTTGCGGGAGCGGTCTAGCTACAACCGACGGCTCATACTAGCTGCTGCCGCTGCGGCTCTCGACCTCGCAAAACTCCAAACTCACACATGTTCACGGTAAACTCCCCTTCGTTCGCTGCGGTTTAGCTGCGTTGTCCGTCGCAATTTGAAACAAACGAAACGGATTCGCAGCGACGCAGAGCCTGACCGCAGACGCAGGACGTGAACGCCGGCAGTGGGATTTCCTCTCGCACTTTTAAAGTTACGGAAAGACTGCGGTGCTCGCATCGGAGCTGTAACGCTAGCGGTGTGAGCCCGGGGTTACTGCTACGTTCACACCGGACAAGTGTCGCACGTTCAAGAACACACTGGGGTTCTTGAACTGTGTTCATACTGACTGTCGCTCCCAGATACTAGGGCAGGGGTGTCCAAAGTCTGTCGTTGAGGACCTGTGTCCTACATGTCTTCCAACCAACCTACCATTGAAGCTCCTTATTGGCCAAATATACCAGACCCAATCACCTGAAGATAAAGTAGATTTCTAGGAAAACCAGCAGGAGGCCTCCCTTTGAGGACTGACTTTAGACACCCCTGTTCTAAGGCATGCACCAAGAGGCTTTATGCAAATTTTGCTCCAGGCTTTCTCTCTCACAGCTCTATTCTGATGTATGAAAGTAGGGGCATCGGGGGAAATCGATTCAGCATTATATCGCAATATTTAGTTTGGCAATACTTGTATCAATTCAAAAATACTGACGAGGCGATATTTAATTGATATGAACGCCCTTTGTTTTGTGTTTTACATATATTGCCCCGACCACTAGGTGGCAGCACAAGACACTGAGCAGCTCTACACCGCGACCAGAACAAGATCATGCGAAAGCAAGCTTGTGTTAATTATATCATCATTAAAAAAAATAATAATATTACCATTTTATTACAATAAGATATGTATTATTGTTATGCTTCAGTTTTGGTATACATCGCAATATCCATTGTATCGTGAGACGCGCATCGGAATATGTATGGTATCGCCAGGCTCTTACCGATACACACCCCTATAAGAAAGAGTCAGTGTCATATAATTCCGGCCGGGCACAAACAGCATTTTCAAATGATTTGCACATCTGCCAATTAAAAAGGTCGCTACCCCTACATCACTACCAAATCCGAGTCCCTGATTGGTCAAAGTTCAACTGGTTATTAACACTTGTTCAGTGGTTGCACATTTTGTACAAAAAGCCTATATGCATATATTCACATGGGGTTTTCATAGAAATTGTCCACTCGATTGTGTGTTCCCAAGATCAGAATGAATGTGGTATGAGACTTAAAACACACAAATAATCCTGGGTCACGAAGGAGGGAAGGCTGTATGGTAACCTGACTCTTGATTTGACGAAGAGTTCTGATGACTCCAAAATCCTGAAGATGCATGATTTCTAAAGACGTGAATGACCTACTTGTGCTCAATAGAAAAAATGTAGAATGTGGTTATAATGACCCAGTTTATCGTTACAGGTCTTAATTCAAAATGCAGTCCTCTTTGTGGAAAACTGGGACAGTGCTGGCATAAACAACGATCGCAATTGATTGACAAAATTGAGACAGTAGTCAACAGGACCAGTTTAGTAATGCTAAACAGTTTATGCTTTTACTGCTCCTGTCAACTTAGGACACATCTCCTTACAAGTAGGGTCGTAGCATTATAGTGGTATAATAGTAGTATTCAACCATTTCTTTCCTATAAAGAAAATTCTGCCATTAAATGTTAGATTTATTTTGAGTTTACGACCATGATGACCGCAACAAATGTCAACATTTCACATTCAGTTTCTAACAAACAACTTTGAAAGAGGAGGCCAAAGGGCAGGATTACCTGTTGAGGAATTCAGGAGTAATGCAGGGCGAAACCCACTGTTGTTTACCTCCATTTGAACAACAAAGAAAAGAAAACGATTGTGGAATAAGACCTTTGGACGCCAACCACACCATCTCCACCCCCAATTCTTTTGACCCCATGTGCTGTTGCATTGTTCTATTGTTTCACTGTTGCACAAAAAGGAGCTACATTTGTAGAGTCTAAAACGCCCTTGGTCATGAAATGTCAATACACCTGATTCCTAGTAGAGGCTTCTTTCTGCAGTAGTGCTACTTGATGAGACCTTAATGGATCAGAAATCCTAGTATCCACTTTTCAGGAACTGGTGATGCAGCTCAGTTGGCCAACTAGACATTTAAAATCCCGTTTCTGTTGAGGACTGGCTGGCTGAAGTTTCTTCAGTTCTATCAGGTTGGCATATAAACAACAGCTTTGTTAGTAGCAGGATTTGTGCCACGGATGATGGAGCAGGTTTAAAGAGCCTACCTTTCTTAACCCGCTTAGACGTGATGCAACATGTTGATCGTGTCGCCTCCATTCTTAGAGAGTGCCTGACGAACAAGTGGCTTTACTCAAAACTATGGCTTACAGCACCAGATACTACACTAATTCAATAATCCTACTCCTAATGCTCTGCTGTCTGTAGCCTTGGGATGTTGTGGCGTTGGAGTTTTTTGTGCTTAAAATAAGCCTCATTCCCACCTTCTCTTTTTCAATTAGTTTATTACATAGGGCTCTTGATACTGGTAAGCTTCTTTTAATGCACCTTATGGTGCTTCTTGGAGCCAAAGTTTTTCAAATGACCTTGTTTTATTCATAGTTGTCTGTAATTTGTATGCCCTGTGCACATAATTAGTTCCATCCAATTTCTATACCCATTTATACCTGTTTAGGATCACTGAGTCTACCAAACTGTTGTCAAATGAAGATGCAAGTCCATCACAGGGTCACAGAGGGACAACCAACCTTACACTCATAATCACACCTAAGGTGGCAATTTAGAGTCACTAATTAACCTATGAAGCGTGTTTTTGTACTGCAGGGTATGGGTCGGTACATCTTCAAGCTGACTAATACTTTAGTGACCCCAGGACTCTTGTGTCATGGAAAAAGCATAAGGCCTACCATCTCAAGACCTTTATGAGACCCCAGCTGAACTATACAAAATGAAAAGTCCGATCCGTAGTGTTCAAATGAACGTGTATGACACTTTCATAGGTTTTTCAACTGCAAAATCCCTGAAATGCCACATTTACTGGAGCTTGCTCCATCCAACTCGGTCTTTCCACAGATGGAGTGATAGTTTTGTTGGATCTACTCACCTGCCAATTAAGACACAATTTGAAAATGAAGCATAATTTGTTGCTTTATATATTATAAATTTGATGTAATTATGAAAAAAAGTCGTTTTGATTATATTAGTAAATAATGTTATTTTTGGGTGAGTTTGACCTTTTAACACAGATGTCAATGGGATAGTTTTCCTCTAGTGACCATTTAAGGAACTGTAACATCCCATGTGGTTATAATGCGTTAACTAATGGTGAGTTTTTGGTTCAATTGGTAGTGAAGGTGACTCTTGTTCTCAACGTGTTGTTACTATCTCAGCCAGCAAGGCCAGATAAGCACCCTTATGGCTTAAAAGTGGGCAGAAAATGTGGGTCCTCAGTGGGTTTGTCCGCAGTTCTGTGGTGGCCCCACCTGTGTTTGCCCATATTGGCTTAAGTGGGCACTCAGTGGGTTGGTTCGCTACACTAGCCATCTGCTCTGTGGACAGTGGAGCTCGCTAGATCGTTACAGTGGACCACGCTAGATCGCTACAGCGAAGCTCGCCATCTTGCTACCGCATAGCTTTCTAGTTTGTTACAGCAGAGCTTGCTAGCGTGCTACAATGAAGCTTGCTAGCTCGCTACAGTGGATCACGCTACAGGGGAGCTCGCTTTAGTGGCGCTTGATACAGCAGAGCTCGCTAGCTCAATACAGTAGAGCTAGCTAGCATACTACGCGTCCACTGGAAGGCTGGCTAGCATAGCGAGCCAACCCACTGAGTACCCACTTAAGCCAATTTGGGCAAACCTTTTGTGGGGCCACCACAGAAACTGCAGACAAACCAAGTCTCGTCCCACATTTTCTTCCCACTTTTAAACCAAATGGGGCCCACTTAGCCTGGCTGGCTGGTTATGGCACGGAAAAGTTAGTGAAGAGATGACGGCAACATGATTGGAGTGTAGCGCAAGAAAATACTGGAAAACAAAAAATGTAAACTCTCCTACATGACATTAATGCAACCAGACGTCTATTTTTAAGGATTTTTAAAAAAAAACTGTGCCCCCAAGGACCACACAAGTTGCTTGCAAGTCTTGTCTGAAAATAGCACAACTCGGTTTTGAGCTACATTAAAATTAAATTTTATTCTATTGCAATTTTTTTTTAAATTACGCTTGCATTGACATAGATTTAAAAATTAAAAATATGTTCATGATAGATGAACTTTAGATAAGTTTAGGTGACCTCTGACCTACTCCAGCTCAAAGAGCATTAATTTAGTTAAAAATGCGGCAGATTTCATCATTAGCTCAAAATGTGACAAGATTTGTTTAAAAATGTGTAAATTGATTTTTCTGTAAAATCACATTATCAGAGTGAAAATGGGAAATTTTTCCCATGAAATGTAAGTGATCATCTGAAAATGTACCAATCACTGATATTAATCAAGTGCTGAATATTGATACTTGATTCCTAGCTTGTTGTCATTGTTAACTATGGTGAGAAATCAGTGTTTTTACATAGAGAAGTATCATTATTCATTATTAATAATGTATAACTAAAGGCAAATGAGCAAATTTATAATTTCAAACCAACAGCGATTCATAAGACTCAGTAACCATGAAGTAGCTCTCAGTCTCAAAAAGGTTTACAAGATAAGGCCATGCTTCCAAAGAATAGTTTGTATGAATATACCATCTCCAACTGAATACCATTCTGTTTATTCTCCAGACATTGTTTGACTTGTGAAAATAACAGAATAAGAACAAGATGAACGAGATGATAAGGATGAAAAGAAAACTAACATTTAAGTTCCTGGAAAATTCTTTAAGGGAAATGATGCTTGAAGAAAACCTGTTCCTCCTCTACCTCCTGTAATCGAAGAGTCTAGTTTGTTATTTGAAAGCGGTGGATTGGGTTTTCACTTTGACGTCTGCTCTGCTCATGACCTCTTGACCAGACGGCAGGGAGATTTCCATTCGGGGTTTGAACCGAGCGCAACCCGACTCCTCGGCACCGAGACGCTTTGGCGCTCGGACACGGCTGGTGTAATTACAGAATCCCCCTGTTGTCGCATGCAGACAGCGCTCTTGCAACCAGAAACGTAAACCGACACACCTGCACCAGGTATCTGAAACAGTCTCCACGTGCAGATCTGAAACTGGCACATGGTTTAAAAAAAGATCGCATTAAGGAGGCGCCTTAAAGCCTGCGGCAGATATAATTAACTCTAATTAGACTTGTAGCTGGCATAGAAATGAGGAGTGGAAATTTGGAAGCTCTATCTTGTTTTTTTTTTTTTTTTGTGCCATCTTGAAAGAAAAAGGTAAAAATGAGATTCTACTTTGTGGCTGGAGGCAGCCAATTGGGGAAGCAATGGAGTTGAAATGTTTTTACTGTTCGTTGTCGAGTTTATTTTTCCCCGAGTCGCCTCGACGGGCCGCTCTCATCCGCTCCTCCATACAGAGGAGAAACTTGCTCATTTCCTCTCTGGAGATCATCACAGAGACAACAAGCAGAAATGGCCGTCGACCAGCCAAAATCACAAACAGGCTCATTTGTTTCAGAGGCTTTTTGGAAGACTTAAAGTAAACTTATTTGGTGAGTTTTAGAGGCTCCTTTAAATCAGGAATGAATGAACCTTGCTTATCTTTTGTGCCACTTGGCACTGACATGGAATTTGACTAATGCTGCTTTAATTATTGGCTGCATTTTGGTCTTTGGTTTTCTCTGCCAGCTTTTGTCCGTACATAAAGGCCTCAGCCGGCTTGCAGCTCTAGAGTCCACTTTTTGCTCGTCTCCAGCAGCATTCTGGTGACCCACTAATGGAGTTAGTTGTGTTAGGAAAGGCCGCAGGCTGGACTGCAGCGCTGAGCTGCAGCACAGTCGTGGTCCTCCTGAGGAGAACAGATTTGAAGGAAAAGACCATGAATAAGACATAAAGGAACCATGAAGGAAGGATCTCAGCTGGGTTGTCAGTACTTGAACCTCTCCTTATTTTCTCTGAAGTGTCCCCAAATGCCTCTGCAATGATGCAGTACTTTGTCAAGATGCTGTAATGACCTGAAAAGTGGTCTCCAAAGCCCTCGCTGTCCTTTACTGACTTTTCCCTTTAGAGCTCTAAAGGAGGATGCTGCCTCATCCATCTTCATTTCAGCATCTTTTGGTCCTTCTGTCCACCTGAAGACACAATGTGGAGTGTATAAGGGCTAAAAATAGAAGCCAAAAGTTTTCAAAATTCTACGTGATTGTCTTTTGATCTATTGCAAAAACATTCCCAGTGGGCTTTTAATTATGATTAGGCTGTTTCTGGGACATAGTTTCTGCAGAGCGGCAGTTGTTCATTAGCAATTCACGTCTGAGTTGTGGGCAAAACCACTGGAATAGAGCTACCCCCCCCCCTTCCCCTCCCTGTTGCTGAGAGCTTTCTGTCTACACCAGGGGTAGGGAACCCTGGTCCTCAAGAGCCACATTCCTGCATGTTTTCCACCATACCCTGCTCTGGCATGTTCTTATTGGCTGAACACACCTGAACCAGGTAATCAGTGAAGGGACTCATGACAATTACCTGGGTCAGGTGTGTTCAGCCAATAAGAACATGCCAGAGCAGGGTATGGTAGAAAACATGCAGGAATGTGGCTCTTGAGGACCAGGGTTCCCTACCCCTGGTCTACACTCTCTCCTGCTAGATTACAGCCCCTTACACCACCAACCTAACATTAGCGGTGCAACAAACACAGCGGGCGATATCAGAGCTGTCCAGCAGAGACGAGGAAAACAAAGACTTGTATGGATCTAGTCGTTTACAAGTGGATGCATCAGCATGGAGCGGAGCAATGAGCCTGGTGTATTTTCTACATCACAAGTACTCTGTTTTTAAACGTCACAACAGGAACAACTTTAAGCTCAACTTTCTTAACTATATTTTACGCACTATATGGCACACCGAAAAATCAGTCTGTTTTTTGGACAAGTTACACACAAGGCTAGGTGTTATTGGGAAACTGCTAAAGTGGCTAACGAGTAGCATTACTGAACTGTTTTTGGGGTTCTTTTGCCGTTTTTTATATGTTACTAGCAAAGTTGGGAGCTAGCATAGTCGTGTAATATGTCTGAATTCCTATCCCTAATCCCTAATTACTAACTCCTGGATTTTAAAAGCAATTCAGACATCATTCTGACTTTTCTTTCATTTTTTGAAACACTGATATCACATCACCAATTTTACGAAGTGAAAATCGAATCAATACGAATATCTTACAACGGCTTTTTGTGACTCCACTGTGTTCTGAGGATGAAAATGTGAATGATTTTATAAAAAAAAAAAAAAAAAAAAACTTTTTTTGCAAGAACTGTTTGACAGCAATGCATTGTGGTCTATATGCGCTAATTTTGTGAGCATTGATACATGCTCGTTTTTCGCAAAGACTTCTGGGAAATGTCAAATCTATCTACAGCTCTATTTTAAAATAGTAGATTCGGGCAGCACTACAAAATGGCGAACACACAATGTAGTGAGTAGGGAAGCAATTTGAACATAGCCACACAGGAATATCGTAGTGTTTTTTTTTTTTTCTTTTTTTTTTTTTTTAAACATGTTGTAAAAAAGGTTGAGAAATACACAAACGTGGCTAACACGTTTATCTGTTTTTTTTGGGGTTTTTTTTACATAACAAGATTGAGAATTAGGAGTCCCAGTAAAGTTTTTTTTATGTGTTGCAAATTAGGAGTCACAGGTGTGAAATAAGCAGAAGTTACAGTGAATAAAGTCTGACTGACGGACTCTTTCGTCTTTCTTAATGTGACATGGGCTCAAAAACAGAACACTGTTTTATATTCTGGTGTGGGAAATATGGTATGTCCTCAATCAAAAAAAGAAACACAAAAAACTCAATTTTCATTGGAAAGGGTCTTTAAAACTGATTACTATTTAAGTTTAGAAAGCTGCAGTTCAAGTACTTACAGAATCAGGGGGAGACGTTCATACTCTGGTGAAATAATGCAGTTGCGTGCGTCCTCACTATGGTGAGTCTTAAACATACACATGCATCCCGGCGCCTTTTCAGCTGCGGGCTCCTTTCCATTGTCTGGCGTTAATCTATAGTGACTTTCAGCTCCTCTGTTCTTGTCCTCATGTCTGCGGGGAATAAATGTGCAGCACAAAGCTGGAATCTGGACGGGGGGACTCAGCAGAGGACTTGAACTCTGACCTTTTTTTTTGAGAGCTGTGAACATAATTAGTTTGATTGGTGAAAAAAGTTTCTGTAGCTTTACCTTCACCTGGACACACCTTTCTATGTGTTTTTGTTAGGAAGGGGTGTTTAATTAAAGGTTTCATGTGGCGAAAAGACGATAAGTAAATAAAAAGATTGTATTTTTAATGGGTGAGGTTTTCTTTTATTTATACTTGTTTGAAATTTGCAGTCGAGGAGGATTAAAAAAAGAAAACAGCTCCACTTGATCAGCACTTCCACTGATTATACATCACTCTTGGCTAAATAGTAAAGCCATTTGTTGCCAAGTGAAAATTTTACAAGAGGGTGCTCCATCAGCCCCGCGCTCACATTTTAGCTGACTCCTCTGTGATTGGTCGGGTCAGAAGGGATGACGCCACGCAGAGATGGAGAGTTATCAGTCTTGAAGGGGGCTTGTGCTGCGCTTGGGCTCGGTTGCCGTGGCGACGCACAAGTGAACAGCAACAGTGGCAGAGCTTTCAGGCCACATGCCGACGCGAAGCTTTGATCAGAGCGACACATATCTGCTGTCAGCTTCAGCAGAGCTCTGCCAGAGCCGCATGACGCCTGCGGCGGTCGTGGCTTATTGTCTGCAGGGTCAAAGTCGAACGCGGCGCTGGTGCATCGCTGTTATATAAGGAACCAAAAACTGCAATAAAACCTACAATAATCCCTATTTTTGCAGCAGATGAAAGGTTAAAGGGTTTTTTTATTGCTTCACACTGAAGGTTGACTGTTTAAGTTCACACATTTGTTCAACTATTTTCATTAAAAGGCTTCAAGAAGTGGAGTTGGTTAGAAATAGAATTTTCTCTCTTTGAAGTTTAAGTAGTTTTTGTACTTTAAAAACCCTCCCTATGCATAAACGACTCTAAAGGAGAGTGAAAGTTGTTTATTTTTTACTACATTTTTTTTATTTTATGTCCTGCAGACTCAATTTGTGAACCAACACCACAAAGAATACATGCTTTCTGAGACTTTTAGGGTCAAAACAGAGTAGATGTGTAAAGCCACATCACCTTTTTCATATCTTTAGTTGGGATTCAACAGTACACGATTCAGTTCAAACTTCAAAATTCAGTCATATGATTTCTGTAAAACAAAATAGAAGAAAAACCTAAAAAATCCTATTTTCAATTCGCTAAAAAGCAAGTAAAAATGCAGAAAAACCTAAGTTTGTTTATATTATATTATCTAATAAAACAATAAATTACAAGTAAATTTAGCACAATACAGTATGTGTTCACTTGTGATTTGGTGTTGATTCAATAATTGTAGTATCTCTAGTCTTCATCGTAGTCCTGCCATTGACCTGCAACAGTCAAGAACTGATCTATACAGTAGGGCAAAAAAATATGAAGTTAGCCACCAATTGTGTGAGTTCTCCTATTTAAAAAGATAAGAGGCCTGTAATTTTCATCATAGGCACACCTCAACTATGAGAGACTCGTATTGTCTGAGGTTTTTAAAGAATTTATTTGCAAATTATGGTGGAAAGTAAATATTTTCTCACTTAAAAACAAGCCTCCACTCGTTACCTGTATTAATGGCATCTGTTTGAACTCGTTACCCATATGAAAGACACCTGTCGACAACCTCAAACGGTCACTCTCCACTCAGACCAAAGAGCTATCTTAGGACACCAGAAACGACATAGGTGACCTGAACCAGGCTGGGAAGACTAAATCTGCAATAAAGCAGCTTGGTGTGAAGAAATCACCTGTGGGAGTAGTTATTAAGAAATGGAAGACACTTATAATCTCCCTCGATCTGGGGATCATCGCAAGATCTCATGAAAAGGATCACACGAACAGTGAGCAAAACTCCCAGAAATACACGGGTCCCTAGTGAATGACCTGCAAGAGTGCTGGGACCAAGTACCAGTAACACTCTACAAACCCCCATCGAGGAGAACGTCCTATGGTCAGATGAAACCAAAATAGAACTTTTTGGTAAGAATTCTACTGTTTGGAGGAGAAATGCTGAATTGTATCCAAATAACACCATAACTACTGTAAAGCATGGGGGTGGAAACATGATTCAACAGAGACTCGGATGACTGATCCATGGAAACGAAGGAATGAACAGGGACATGTATAGTCAGATTTAAAACCTTCTTCCATCAGCATTAAAAATGAAAAGTAGCTGGGTCTTTCAGAGTGACAATGACCCCAAACACACTGACGAGGAAGAATTTCAAGGTCCTGGAGAGGCCTAGCCAGCCTCTAGATCTCAGAAAATCTGTGGAGGGAGTTGAACGTCCTTGTTGCCCAGCGACAGCCCTTAAACATCACTGCTGTAGAGGAGATCTGCATGGAGGAATGGACCAAAATACCAGCAACAGTTTGTGAAAACCTTGTGAAGATTTACAAAAAACGTTGTGACAGAGAGTATATAACAAACTTTTGTTATTGGTCAAATACTTCTTTTTTGCAATAATTTACAAATATTTTTTTTTAAATCACACAATGTGATTCTTCTGGGTTTTTTCTTATTTTGTCTCTCATAGTTGAAGTATAGATATGATGAAAATTACAGAAATTTGTTAGATCCGATGGAATAAAGAAACGTTTGTCAAGCATTTTCAAGCACGCTGCCATGAGAGGAGTCTGCTTGCTGGGAGTGGCCATCACCTTTTATACAGAAGCACAAACAAACTCTAATCAGGAACTTAAGATAGTGACTTTAAGGTCTCATAGCTAAAAATAGTCAAGATGTTCTAAGGAAGTCAAAATGTTTTATCATCAGGATAAGAAACAAAAAAATCTTGACTTCTGTGCACAAAAGTCGCTTTGTAAATGTAATTGATGAAAACTTAGGAGGAAATGTAGAATTTCTGCCACACTCTCTTGTTTTTTAAGTGGTAGAACTTGCAAAATTGATGACTGACTAAATACTTTTTGCCTCACAGTATACAGCACAAAACGGCAACCGAGCTGAAATGATCCCCGCCAATCGTTTCTGCTGGGGTGGGGAGTTTTCTGCTTTAAACCTAATTACTGATAAGAACATCCAGCAGTGAATTAAATTAAAAACAATAAAAGTCAATGGAGTAACACACACACACACAAACACAAACATCACTTAAATGTAAGTAATAGAGTTTGGCTCGCTGACTTGGGGATGGACTTCACGGAACAACCAATACGCTAAAGCCATAGACTGCATTATCTGCCGAACAGATGCCCCGCCCCTTTGCTGACTAACCATACTACTGTAGTAAATGTCAAGGCATTAAAATGATTGACAGGAAAAAAGCAGAAACATTGGACTGGAGTCAACCTGACTGGGATCTTTGGCTTAAAACATTGATTTTATTATTATAACTGAATTTTTGAAAGTATTTTATCAATTAGAAAAACACAAAATGTAAATATAATGAATAAATATGCGTTTGTTTATGACGGGGGTCTGCAACTTTTAACGTGAAACGAACAATTTAGTCTAGTTTTTTACAGACCAGAACCCAACGAGAACCACAAAGTCCCACTTAGTTGAAAAATGCACAATATTTCTACTTTTTTGACAATTAAGCATCTATTTATACATTTTGTTTGTAAATATTACAATAATTGAATTACAACAGTGTCTATATGTTTCTATATATAACAGTTGTAACTTCTTTTACTTTTGACATCAGCGCACTCTAGTTCCTTTCAAAATAAAACTCAGGTCGTCCTGCTGCACCAGCTTTACTTATATTAAAAATAACTTTTATCATTAATATTTTGGTGTTTTTTTTTCTCCTTTTAATCTAAAAAATAAACATTTTAGTAAAATCTATTCATTAAAAAAAACATTTAGAGTAACCTATTGAGACTCTTAATGAGTTAAATCATTTTATTTGTTCAAAACTTGAACTACTTTAGTTTAATTTAACAAAATAAAAAAACTTTTAGACTTTTATTTGACTAACTATAAATTAAAAACACAAATTTAAAGACCATTTCTACAGAATTTCTGACAGTAACTTTTTTTTTTTTTTGCTTGGATCCTTGACATGTCAAAAACCTAGATAGAAATGATAAAACTTAACTAACTAATCTTATTTATTCAACTGTAAGCATTTTTCATTCAAGCTAAAGAGCCACAATTAAGGGATTAAATAGCCCCAGGTTGCAGACCCCTGGTTTACATGTATTGTCTCACTTCATTCTAAATAACATATAAAAATGAAAACATAACTGTTTAACCTTGGGTAGAATTCACAATAAAACTTCCAGCTGCACTGATCTTCTGGCGATCACATGACGGGATTCCACACATGTGACTCAGAAGAACCAATAAAGTGTGGATAATTATTCCCAAATGCCAAGACATAAACTTAAAAACTACAAACTCTGCTACTGAGTAGGTCATATCAGCATTTAAGTGTGTTATAAAGGCATAAAATCTACTAAACCGTTCATTAAATGCTTTTTAATACATGTTTAAGATTTAGTGCTGCTGTTAAAGTTTCACTTAACCCTAAAAAACAAAAAAAAAAAAAAAACCCTTGTATCCTGATGTGTGGCTCTGACTTTTTCTGCACTGTTGCCTCTATTATGCTAATGAAACGACTCTATCACTCCAAACGCTGTTAAACCAGCAGTTTATCCATTAAGTCGCCTTTTTAAAAGAGGAATAGCTGGACCCCCAAGAGATGCATCAGACCCAATGACATGGAGGTCAAGTCAGGGGTCATCAGTGTTTTAGCAGGTGTGAGTCAGGCTGTCACTTCAGATTGTTATGACTAATAGATGGGGCTTCTAGTTAAAGGGTTATGATGAACTCTCCTGCCCTCAGCAAAAGCCTTGTGGGATATCACGTTTATTCAAATGAAATCACACAAAGCGACGGTTGTTCTCCTCGTATCTGACGTCCGTCCAGCCTGCTGTTTCACGGTCATCTATTATGTCTGATGGCTCGCCTATTGTTCTTTTTATTTATTTTTAAGCCTATAAAAGCTAAAAAAAAGAGGAACTATTATAAACCCGTTCCCTTGTAGTCTTTGAATTATGATTATGCCATTTTTAGACTTCTTTTTTTTTACTGTCATTTTCTAGGACATAGTTTCTGCAGAGCAGCAAGAGTTCATTAGAAATTTGCCTCTGAGGAGTAAGCCTGCGCTCATTTCCCATCAGCCCTTTGTTTACACTCTCCTGCTAGCTTGCAGCCCCTCGCAACCCCAACCTAACGACAAAAAATGAGCAATATTGTAGCTATCCAGCTGTACAGTTCTCGGACGAGGAAGACGTTCATGGATCTAATCGTTACAAGTCGATGCATAAGAATGGACAGAAGTAGGGAACTTGTGGCCCCCGTATTTACAAAAAAAAGTTATTTTAATGAACAGTGTTTTTTTTTTTTCTTCGCTTGCTCCTGATCCACTACGATTTGAATAAAAAAAATGGTCAGATGAAATTTTAATTTTCTTTAACTCTTTAACAACTCCAAGAAAAATTTTAAATCACCAAAAAAATTTATTTTTTTCCTGCTGATTATTGCTTTTGTACAGGAAGTTTTCTAAAAATAAGTAGGGGCTCCATAAAAATTTAAGTGAATTAAAAAATGTCTCTTTAGTAACTGGTGCATACCAGTTACTATCCAGAATTATAATTTTTTGAAAAAGAAAATATTTTTGTTGGTGCGGATCAGTTACTAACCAGATTTGTGTTCTGTTTAGTAACTGGTAACTAAAAATTACTTAAATCTAGTCACTAACTTAGTAACTAGAATTTTTTTTTTTCCATTTTTGGAAAAACATGTCACTTTAGGGCAGGGGTGGGCAAACTACGGCCCGGGGGCCACATGCGGCCCCTTAAGCTACTTAATCTGGCCCTCCAAATTAAAATACATTGAATCAAAAATCCTAATTATTGTATTTCTGGTTTCTTCTCATGAATGGTGTTGTTTCTCTGGCGTTCGTGTGTGTTTTTTTCTGAGTCAGATGGTGATTTTTCGGATTTTATTGAGTTCACATTTTCCTCTGAAGAACATCAACCCAAAAAGAGAACAAAAATTAAAATTTAGAAATTAAAATTGCCAAATTTTCTGTTTTTAAATGAATGTATATGAATTTTAATCGAAATTAAAGAATGTTTTTCTCTAAATTCCATATTTTATTTTTAGTTTGAGGTTCATTACCAAATCACTCCTTCCATCTGCTCCTTTTTCCGGCCCCTATGAAAAATTTTAGAACCCTTTCTGGCCCACAAAGCAAAACGTTTGCCCACCCCTGCTTTAGGGGCTCCATACCTTGGGAGTAATACACACAATCACTATTTTTAAAAACATATTTTCAAAATGTGCCCCTCCGTTTGGTTGAGTTTGGCAGTTAAAGGGTTAAATAGTTCTCCTATCACCAGAAAAATACCATAAGAACACCAAAAACACAACTTTTATTGAAGAAATGAGAAAATGTCATTTATTCCAGCCTCTTTAAGATGAGCACAGTTATAGGTCGAAATCTTAACAGAATATAATTGTCTGTCTTTTACATTTTAAACCGCCTTCATCAGTATTTAAAGTTTTGTTTATCTTCCACCTGTAGGAGTTATCTGAGAGCCAGGACCTGGACAGATCGGGAGCAGCAGAAGAGCAGCCGGACATTTGCAGCGGCGCAGCAGGGAGCAGAATGGTGTCCGTAGCGGAATACTACGCCGGCAAGAGCGTCCTGATTACAGGAGCAACGGGTTTCATGGGAAAAGTGCTGGTGGAGAAGCTCCTGTGGTCCTGCCCGGAAGTCAAAGCGCTTTACATCCTGGTGAGGCCCAAAGCGGGTCAGTCCATGAAGCAGAGGGTCAGCGACATGATGAAATGCAAGGTAAGACGGGAAAAAAAAGAACTGCGAACATTAAAATAAACATGTTAAACCCATAGGGAAAAATTAACAAACAGTTTTTTCCATTTTAACTTAAAACACAGAGAAATGAATTTGATTTTCTCTCTTTTGTCTCTTAAAATTGTTGCTTTAATTTCATATTTTGTCATAAATTAGCATACAGCTTTACGTTGTTCCATCTATTTTCTGAACACCTTTGAGGGGGTCATGAGATTGCTGGAGCCTATCCCAGCCACTGTTGGGCAATGGGGATGGGGGTCACACACTGTTGTAATTCTTCATATCAAGTACACCCTTCCGCTATCTCTGGGGTCCAGATGACTCCAACCATAAATTGATATGCGATTCCTTCCATGAGAAATGTGGACAACAGTGGACAGGATTTCATGTCTGCCATGGACATTAGTGAAACTCAAAAATCAAAGATTAAATAAAGTTCAGTCTTGTGGGGTCCAGATGACCCCACTTTTAATGTAAACAAGCCAAGGAGAGCGGAAGGGTTACGACAGAATTAGGGATTTTGGGGGGAATCGATATATTGATATATATCGCAATATTTCTTGTGCCGAAACTTGTATCGATCTAAAAACTACATTTTACAATGTTGGAAATAAACCGCACTTTAATTCCTTAATAATACTTTTAGAACTTATTTGGTTAAGGCACATTCATTCTATGTTTTCTTAAACTGTGTAAAAAAAAAAAGTGAAAAATTGCTCTAGTACAGTCTTGGAATATATCGTGATACATATCATGAGACGCGTATCATATCGCCAGACTCTTACAGAATATAAAAAAGTGAGTCCAGGTATCCACAGAAACATTACAGATCTCAGTGTTTTAAGTTGCAGAACTTGTGACTGACGTATACATTGTGTATCATAGCCATCTAACTTTTGTTTCATCCACATAAAAATCCTGACAAAAAACACTGGATGTTCCTCCTGATTTATAGTGCAGTCAGGTTATTGTTGGAGCGTGTACTAATACTACAGTTTGTCATCCGGGTTGCTCAGGAGGTGTAGAGCTCATCGCCTAGACTTTGTTCACTAACTTCACAGTCTGGTGTTTTTGATGATTCTCTTGTGTCTGTTACTTCATTACCTGGAAAATAGCCTGAATTTCTTCAAGTGTGAAAATTACATTCTCAGTAACTCGAGCACAGACCATTGTGCAGTTTCTTTTTCTTCGGAAAAAGGTGGATGTTGGCTTTCTGAGTCTAATGCAAGCTGGCTTGTTTTCACTGAATGTCTGAGAATAAAACCAGGTGAACTTTGACCAATCAGGGACTTGGATTTGGAAGTGGATATGGATGATGTCCCCTTTAATTTCATATTTCATCCAGTTTTCATATTTCCAAATAGAACTGTGAAAGAAAAAGCCTGGAGCGAGATTGTCAAGATTTGTTTCTTTTAACTGTAGGTGGCAAACATCTGGTTGTAAATGATGGCAAAAAGAAAAAGTAGAAGCCCCTCCCTGCTTGTCCAATGTGAGCATCCAGGGCTAAAGACCCGTTCACGAATCAAATTCTCAGTGTGTTTGTATCTTAAATGCTGTAGTTACAATTCCAGGAGCAGTTTTGTCTTTTTTTGTATATAATGAGCAAAATGTTGTTTTGTAGCTTTTTTTTTTTCCCTTTTACATGAAGAGTGCTCTTGCTGATGTGATTTGGCAAAAGCTTTCCTCGACGTGACTAAAAACATGCAGAAATGTGCAGAACCAGATGTTTATAGTTTATCCTTTACCGTCCAATCAATATCAGATGTGTTGCTGTTCAAATAACTTTTAAAGTTAAATAAATTATGTTTATTTATTGGTTTGAAACTCACTAAATGAATGTTTTAGCTGCTGTTTTTGGAATCAAATTAAAGTTGATATATGATATTGCGCAGTCATGCAAATTGAAAATGTTCTTAAATTAAACAGAACTTAAACAAAGACCAACCTCTTTAAAAAATGGACCAATGGGGTTGGAGACTAATTAACCTGTTGGTACACGCCCTGATAAAGGTGTTATAGAGCTAAAAATAGAATAATCATTTGTCAACAAACAGGTTTATCTATATTTAAAGAAAATGAATCAATCAGATTTGTAAAAGTTCCCCAAAATAGTTACTAAATCCAGCTAAACATGTTTATGGAGGTTTTTAAATGTGCTTCAATCTGGAAGTCAAAGTTGATCTTTTTTCATGGCTTTTCTTTACGTTTTTTGTGGCTTAAATGTCTTAAACTATTATACCATCATCGTTTCCTGTGAGTAACTTTTGATGTTGGTTTTGAATGTCGGATATTTTGGACTTGACGCTCATAAAGCCTATAAAACCTAGTGCCAATCCAGTGAATTTGAATGCTACTTATTCAAACGACCATTCAAAACCAGAGGCAATTCAGTTGTGTTTGCACAACGATGAAATTTGCCTGCACGTTTCAGCAGCAGCAGCAGCAGCAGCCTCTGTTGCCATGGTGACATGGGTTTAATGACCCCAGAAGAGTCCAATAGTTCATCTTTGAGCTTCAGAAACGATCCGATCACAAAAGGTGAGCTGGGCTGGACGAGCTGCACTCGCTTGAAATTCCTTTTTGAGCGGAAAGATGAAGAGAAGTAGATGACGGCGGTAAGAGGGAGGATGAGCTCCCGGAGGTTTGACATCAGCTATACCAAGCCGAGCGGCAAACCATGACTCGGCAAAAAAAAAAACCCCTCTGAACTACGCCGGGCTTAATGAGGACGGAGGGATTGACGGGGCGCGCGGTGATGCGCTGGCAAACAGCTGCTGTGTGCTCCTGCTTTCAGTGCTGCTGGCCTCAAACTGTCAGCACACCTAAGAAAATCACACGTTCTCTTTAATCTCCGTCTTCCTTCAATAGCATCTGTTTCCACCGGACCTCTAGTCACAGCTGTAATCGCAGTTTGGGGAACTTGCACCCTAAATTCTTTCTTTTATTCATTGTATTTCTCTTGGCGAGTGTGACGGTTCTTAGAAATCCTGCAGTTGTATCTCTCAAACACAAAAATGCCAGTTAACACCCTATAATTTGCTCCGAGCCAGCTCCACACTCCCGAAATCCTCCACTGTGGCTTTCAGGAACTAAAAGCTCTTGCTCTAGTCAGGTGGAAAGGAGACGATTGTTATTTAAAGAGGTTGACATAGTTTGAGTTCCTTTTTACATTTAAAAGATAAAAATCGTTTTTTTTTCTTAACTACATTTGCTTCTCGAAGAGACTTTATGAGACACTGCAGATGACCCAAATACACATGATTTATTTCACAGAAACCAAAAGTAAGTCTACCCTATATTTCACTGCTGAACCAGTTAGTAACACCGATACATGTTTAGTGGAATTTTGACAAACCAAACGAAATCTTTTCCATCTAGAAATCCATCCAACCATCCCAGGATTCCTCTTTTATTGCTCATTTTATTTTGCTTTAGGTTTTCTGCTGTATTAGTTTTATCATGTTTGGCACATTGATAGTCAAATGGGGCGATTCTTTTAAAATTGGGGTATTGAAGACCAACTGCCTGGTGGCATTTTTCTGATAATAAAGAATATATATATATATTCAATTCAATTCAATTTTATTTATAAAGCGCATTTCCTGGCTTGCGCCAGCCCAAAGCGCTGAACATAAAAACAAGAAAAACATTAAAAACAGTTACATGTTTAAAAAAAATTGTCCCAGCAAACCCAGCCCTAGCCCCACCCACCCAATATTGCAATGATCAACCCTCCATAAAATAATAAACAAGGATTAACAATAAATCATGAATCAACATAATATAAAAGAAACACGTGGAAAACATTTTGGAAAATTGAGCTCAACATTGCATTTCTTAGTATTTCTTAATTCAAATCGTAACTTGGGAGCAGATGACAAAATGCAGTTTGGATTTATTTTTATTATTTTTTTATTTTTATTTTTTGTATTTATGTTGAAAATACGCTCCATTCTGATGCATCCACTCGTTAGACGACTAGATCCATTTACGTCTTTGTCTGAGCTGGCAAGTTCAGTTCAATTTCATTTAAATAGCTCATTTACACCACACAGTTGCCAGCAGGCTGCACACCGGTGCAAATCGTCCAAACACATAAAATCAGTCATACAATATAAGCAATAGCTGATTGCTAAACTTAACTAAACTGGGAATCCCTGCCCTTAAAAACTCCTAAAAAAAAAAAATTCCAGGAAAAAAGAAGAAACCTCTGGGATGTACACAAGAAGGAGGGATCCTCTTCCGGGTAGACTGGTGATGTCCCAGTACTGTTAGAGAACGATTAGCTTATGTAACTCCACAACTACATGTTTGAATAGTGTAGGAGACGGGCTTCATCCAGATGGAACTGTGAGCCAGCTGGGGCGCGAGACGAGCCAGAGGCGAGGTCCACAGCCAAGAACAGGAGCACAGACGAGCCACCTGGAATCTGGAATCTCTCCCACTCCAAGACGAGCCAGAGGCGAGGTCCACGGCAAAGGATGGTAGCAAAGACGAGCCACCCGGAATATGGAAAATCACCCGCTCACTCGGAGGGGAGTGGAAAAGAGGAACAACACATGAATCGCACTGCACTAAACAGAGGCATGGAGAACTAAATGAATGATAAAGAATAATGGAGAGAAGTAGATCAAAATAGAGGGCATAACCCCAGTGCACATGTTTTCCCCAGTTTCTAACAACTAATTAATTATTGGAATTTAGTTGAGCTGTTTCAATCGTAAGTTGCATCCGATATGGCATATATAGTGGATGGTAATAATAATAGAAAATCTACATTTTTAGCATATCAATATAGTATTATATTATTATCGCTCACCATTTTTGTTGCACTGGTAGTTTTAGCATGTAAACAGAGAGCTCTCAGCAACGGGACAGAGGGGTTTCTTCTACTTCAACTGTCTCCAAAGTTAAAAACTGCATAATCATAATTGAAAAACCACTGGGAACTATTTAACAGTAGATCAAAAGATGACTGGAGTGCATCTTTAAAGAATTTATTTGTTATTTTATTCATCTTGGTGCTTTTATTGTGTCAAAACGTCTTCATTTTAGTCTTTTATGCCCAAAAGACAATAACCAGACAGCTTCAAGTCAAGGTGTGAGATTGTTCAGGTTTTCGTATAATAATAGGCTTAGGGATTTTCTTTTTCCTATTGTTTTCTCTTTGAAATTCCTTGTACTTTTTGGGCTTTTTCTTTTTAGTTTTCTGAACTTCAATTCTCCACACGTAAGCTGAAATATTTAATGTAAAAACTGAAAAGATTTCGGCGTTCCCCTATTGGATTGTGGGTATAAATCTGAGGGACTTTCAGCTTTTTGAAGATGCATAATACGGATGAATGTAACTGAATGTATTTTTGTTTTTCTGGTCAATTATGTGCAATATTGCGTAATCAAATCCACAAATGTTTTATTTTTTAGTTATAGATTTTTTTTTTTTTACAGTTCTTAGTTTTCAGCTTTTATTCATTGGGTTGGCCGTCCCTGTTGCTGCTCCGCCAAACCACGGCTGGCTCGCGCTCGGTTCATGCCCTCATCCAGAAATGATGTCATTAAATTTCCATGACCGAGCTTCAAGTACTAATTGGTATTCGTGCAAGTCCCGCTGTTGGCATTGTTCTGCTGAGAATCGGGATAATTCATGAAGGCGGACTGTGGTATTGTTTCTCAAGTAGCCTCTCATCCTTCAAGCCAGGCCAGTATCATTCTTACAACCTGTTGCTAGGTAACAACCCAGAGATCTGTCCCACGGTGCTTTTCAGAGGATGCAATCAGGGGAGCTGCCCTGAGCAGGAAAAGGACAAACCAATGCGAGTCTCATTGGATCTCCGCCGCTCTGACTTTGACATTTAGGCTCTGTTTGTCTGAAGTCTCTGCGGTACGTTGATCCAGTGGAAATGTTTAGCTGCAGAGCCAGGCATTAAATGGCATGTTCGGCACTCGATAAGTATGCCTGTGGGTGAAACAGGGCTCCGCAGTAAGCTTTTCCCACCCACAACCAGCATCTCCAGCTCTGTAGCCCGGAGGAATGCCGCTTTGAAAAGTGGAATTTATTTGGAACAAAGATTTCAAGAATTTTGCTCACAAGGCAGAATCCTACAAAAGACTGGTTCTTTGACTGATGGGTTATTAGGGAGGATTGAGCAGACACAAATATGTCTGCCTGCTTTGACAACGTCAGCAGCAACCAAGGAAGTCAAGGGTCAGAAAAAAGGGTTTTTTACCAGTATTTACCTTGTTTTCTGTGATTATTCTGGAAAAAAAAAAACGATTAAAGCAATTTTTAATGAACGTGTGCTTCTTTACAGATATTGTTGAAGACAAACCAGTAGAAAATATAACAGTTTTTTTTTTTTAATAAAGACAAGATAATCTACTCTCTTTCTCTTTAAGATCCACTTTTGATTTAGTCAAAAATCATTTTTAATTCCTTATTTGATTAGAAAATGAGCACAAAAAGGGAGAAAACTTTATTTTGAACTCAACACCATAAGCAGTACTTTAGTCGACTTCTGTTGTAGTTTAAATACTTTTGAATCAAAGCTGCAATTTGTTTATAGAATCAAAGTCGTTTGTTAGAAAAAAAACCTAATTTATTCCCATATTTGGGATTAAATTCCCTCTGGAGCCAGAATAGGTGGTTATAATAAATCCTGATGATCTGTAAACAGTAAACCCTCAATTATCTGAAACTGCAATCAGAGGTTTACCACAATCTGGTGCACCACTACCGAATAAAACAAACTGTTATCTTTTGTCCTCTCTGTTTTATTTCTCACAAAAGCGAATCAAGTGTCAGTGAAACTTTTAGCATTTTTTTTGTGCCATTTTTCTGTTTCATGATTATTAATAATCAATCATAATTATAAGACCACCTTTAAAATGAGATCAAAGGATGATTGGAGTGGGACTGTAAGTCAAGGAAGTGGCGAAAAAAAACTTGTAGCCAATGCAGAAATGTCCATTTTAAACGGATTTCCTTCACATAAACATGTTTGAAAAGCATCGGCTTCAAGTTAAAGAAGCTGAATAACTATAAATATTCCATTTAGACCAGTGAAGAGGAACCTGTCAATGTGCTGACAGCCTCTTTTCTCTAAATGTTAATGGGATTTGGGTTGACGTGTTTGTCTGACCCGGACATGTTCTGTCGCCGCTCCCTCCTCTTTATGCTTTTCAGCCCGTTATCGGACTGATCTAGTATGACAACACGCATCCATTGATTTCCTCTTTGTTTGCACCACCGACTCTGTGATCTTTATGCACTGCCTGAATATTTAAGGTGCATTGATTTCTTGCGGCGACCGTCGGCAGTCTCGCCTTTCCACTTGTGGGGCTCCTGAAATTCCTGCCTGAATTTTTAATGACCGTCGCCTCTCGTTCCGGAGAAAAGCGAGGGCTCGCCACTTCCACTGCGGTGCACTCCAACGGCTTTTGTGGAATCCGCCTCGGTGTGCTCTGCGGGAGGCAACCAGAGGCCAGTGCACTGCTGCTCCCCAGAGAAGAGATAAAGGGGGGACCATTGACTCTGCATGCAATTACACTGCAAATGAACCCGACTTTCTGAGTCTGCTGAGCAAATTGAACACTGCCGCGGATGTAATGAGGGCTTTGACTGAGCCAAAAGAAACTGCTACTCTCATTTCGTTTGCAAAATGGAAATTTGTGGCAGAAGGTCCCTAAAAAATGTGATATCATCTGTATTTTAGCAGATAAACTGCGCAAAATGTGCACAATTTTATCCTCCATTTTTAATGAAAAGTTCTAAGAATTTTTTTGATACGTTTAAAAACAGTTTTTGACATGTGGATTAGGATTATAACGTACTGTTCCTCTATGCCTCCACTTCTCGTGCGGCTGTTTGTGTGTCAGGGTGATTGGCGTTCTGCCCGGTAACAGTGCTCAGCTTCAGTTGGTGGGTGGACTGCATGACTTGTGTTTGGCACGGCGCCACATTGAAGTCATACAGACGGTTTTTTTTATTTATTTATTTATTTTTTAGGAAGCAGAACAACGCCGTCCAACGTTTCTCACTCCATGACCAAAGGATTTTGATTTTTGGGTGGATGGGAATTTACAAAAATACAAATGATCTGAAAGACTGACAATTGACTGTATACGAAAACAGGACCAAGTGAGCGTAAACAACAGTCAAATTGTATCAGCAGCCATTTTAATCCACCAAGATGGACGTCGCAATGTTGGAACCAAAAATAGTAAGTAAAAAATAATTGCTCGAAGTCTGCCTGAGTCATCATTTCTATGACAACCACTCCGGCCAATCAGGAGTGAGCTTGTTGGAAATCCACACCTGTACCAGTTAAAAGCAAACTACGCAAAATCTGTTTTGAACGTTCGACGTGAGACCACAAAACTTTATCGATACATCTGATTGGTCGTCTTATAACGAGAACTACAGAAAAAAAACTCATGAAAAAATTAGGATTAAAAATATATCGGAACAAGAATGGTTATTTAAATGAATTTATTTCTCTATAGAAGTTATTGCTGTAGGAGAGTTTGGTCATCAGACTCGCCGCTTTTTTTTTTTTTGGCTCTTTGGTTGCCTCCATGTTGACTGCCGATGACATCACTACCTTTCTGAAATGTGCTGTTTCAATGTCAACTATGAAGAAAATCTTAACTTTTTTATTGTGTTTGGGTCAAAATGAACCAATTTTCAAGAATGATTACAGGCTTCAATTTTACCCAAGCACAATATAAGAGTTGAAAAAAAAAACATAAAAAATACATATATTGGGGCATAATCACGAAAAAAAACTGCAGTAAGAACTTTTTATAAAACCCACAGTTAATTACGTTTTTTTTACTGTAAAGTTAATCTGTAAACTCAATTATAAGTATTGTAAAATATATATATATATATACAATTTTGATTAATTCTCAAAACAAATAAATGTCAAAACACATCTAGAGTGTAAAATATTCAACAAACAGAATACAAACTTTCAAAATAACAATTTCCAAGTTACATGTGAAAACATCTGTTTTACTTATAGATTTCGATCTTTGTTTTTCTAAATGGTCACTCTGTATTTTACAATATTGTCACACACTTGAAATCCATCTCCAAATGCATTTCTGATGTTCCTGCCAACAGTGCTGTAACATCATTTATTTATCTATTTTTTTTATTTTAAAGAAGATTAGGGCCAGATAAAATTTTAAATGTATCCCTTGAGCCACGCTTTGGACATGCCAACAAGTCCCTAGCAATGGTGTGCTAACCTGTTTTCACTGTAGTTTTCTGAGATTCTGAAGATGAAGGTTTGGATTTTGCTACTGAAGCTCCTCCACAAGCTTTATTTATCTCTGTCAGAGAAAGCAGACCGCTTATCTAATCTATCTGGTTAAGAAAATCAGGTTTCCTTTTTATTGCATTCAGGAAACCAGAGTTCTCAGTACAGCCTATAGCATGCTGCGGCTTCCTAGAATCAAACTAATGAGACATACATTTCTCCTAAAGGCACAAATGTGTTAAACAGGAAGTGGTCATAAAAACATGTTTTATGTGTAAATAAAATCAAGACAGTTTAATATAAAAATTATTACAATGTAATCTTCTCATAAAGTATTCTATTTTATTAATTTGACATTAATTGGGATCTTTATTGATTACAAACAAAACAGTTTTTATAGACCATTCTAACTGTAAAAAAGAAAGTTCAGGTTCTATCAGTGAGCATGGCTCACCGTGACGAGCCTTCAGTCAGCCTGAATGTAACCTGCTCTGGATGCTGTTGTTTCTGCTCTCCTGGGAGGCTCTTATAGGCACTAAGGTCAGGTACCGACCACAGAGGGGGTCTGAAAAGGACCGAGGAAGGAAAAGCCTTTTCCCTCTTTGAAAGGCTGACAGCCCTCAGCGCAGTCATGCATGGCCTTTTTCCCTGGAGAGTCCTCGCTGTGCCGACTGGTTTCAAGGCTTCGCTTTTCTCAGACACAAAAGAAGCTTTTTCAGAATGTTAAACAATCTGAACAGTTTCTCAATAAAGAGGGAAAAGAAGCTCCACTATCAACTTACTTACTTACCAAGAACTGGCGTTTCTTCCTGTTACCGGCTTTTGTTTGTAGTCATGGACACCTCACTACCTGTTTAGATCACATCAATGGATCACACCCAAGAGTCGTTTCACAAGACGAGGATAAAACCTTTAGCACAAGGTGAGAAATGTTCACCGAGGACAACAAATGTCACAAATCTATTGTTTGTGTTTTGTGGGAAACCAGAACAACTTTTCATTTTATTATGACTGAACCAGAGAATTATGGAGCGATGTGTTTTTTTATTTACTTTGGAAAATATTTGCTATATAAAAATTAGAACAAAGTGAACTTTTAATTTAAAGTTTTGATTAAAAATGTTTTACGTTTACTTTCAAATAGTTTCATTTAGGCTGTATTCAAACTGGACACATTTTTTTACTGAGAGTGAACCAGAGTTTGTTTCCTTTGTTCGTTTGAACACATTTAGACTCTCCGGTTCACTCTGAATTTCCTCAATCTGAATAGACTCTGGGCTCGGAGTGGAACGACTAAACCAAAATGACCACCGTAGCTCGCTAATACAGGATGTAAGTAGAGTAGATGGGCAAAGAAAAGGCCAAGTACCAATCCAGCTCAAGGCTCAGGACTCAAACCAGACCAAATCAAGTGGACCGGGTCCAGGTCGAGTTCTGAATTTTCACATTTAGCCTGAAAGTTTTAGTTTTCTATTATTGTTAAATTTAAACTTGTTCTTCTCATGTTTAAGCTGCTGGTCCTTGATCAAGAATTTGGGGCGTGGTGTCAATGTTTGGGGGCGTGGTATCAATTTAGGGGGGCGTGGTCAAAAAATGGCCAAAAAATTCCAATCTAAAAGTGTAGACTCTATTATCTCAGTCTTTTTGGACTCTATGTTCAAAATTAATCTGAAATATTTAAAAGTTGGAAGCACCAATTTAAAAAAAAAATGATTTTTTAAAAAATATATTGAGATTTAAAATGTCAACTTTTACATTGAAGCCTTGTTATAAAGGAAAATGGAATGTGCTAAGTAGAAAGCTTTTAATTTGTTAGACTGTGTTTTTAGATATTACAAAAATCACTCATAATTGTTTATAAGTTTGTCTAAAATTGGGTGAAATTCTCTTAAAAATACAGGATTTCATTGTTCTTCACATTTATTTGTTGCTTTATTTCTTATTTAATACAATCTTCTATTTTGAAGCACAAAACTGTTTTAAATTTCTGCATTTTTACATTAATGAATGTGATTGGACAGAGAAATAGGAGGCAAAAATTGCCTGATATCTTATTGATAACATATTTTTTTTAAAGTATTGACTAGTTTGAACATCTTTGTGTTTTCAGCCTGTAAAATCTCACAAATTGTGGAGTTTTGGTATCTGGGCTAAATCCCTAAAGGCCATTTTCAAATCTTTTTGTCATTAATCCTCATCACATCCAATTATTTGACAGATTACGCCAGAGCACGGCAGGAAATGGAGGTCAGCTCTGGGGGTGCTGCTGTTAATTGGCCGTTTCTGACACACTTCGGCAGACTTTTCCTGCCTACTGTGAATTAGCTCATCTTCAGTCGGTGCAGCTCACAATCTTCCCTTCTTCTCCGTCGCGTATTTGGAAGGCCGGCTGAATGGCAGAGAATAAAGGCTGTTGAAAGGCCATCTTGAGTCGACGGAGGGAAACAGAAAGGCCATTCGGGTGGGATTACAGTAAAGTTCACACTGTTGATGGAAGGTAAGAAAGAAAGAGAAAAAAGTGCGACTATCCAGTACTGGGAATAGATTAAAGTTGTGACAATCCTCTCCAAAAGTGAAATATTTTTTTTATTACTAGCAATATTTATACTACTTTGGTGAGGAGTGTCTGACTGGACTATTGTCTCCATGTGCAAGGCAGCCTGCAGTGTTCAATGCGTGCGGTGGAAGGCTGGTACAAGAGTCCTAACAATGCCCACTTTTATCTGCGCCTGGAACAAAAGCCCCTCTGAAGCCCACACTGCGTCCTCCTTCACCCCTGATGCACCCCGTCCACTCTGATTTGTTATTTTACTCAGTCATGGAGGTTATCTTTGGAGTTTTTTTTTTTCATCTATACAGCTGGATTTTTCCAGCCACTTCTAAACTGACCGACTTTCAAAAAAAAAAAAAAATTGGCACCACGTTGAGCGTTGTGCAGCCAATGACAGCGGAAGCCACAAAAATGAATAGCCACAACCTAAACACACTTTCCAATACTTAAAGTTTATAACAGGACGGAGTTACTATTGATTTCTATCTTTTAACACTAGATTTGTTTATAAATTTAAACATTGACAAAATATACGAATGTCCACACTGTCATTTACGTGCTAGAATACTTACGTTCTGTGTTGATATTTTCAATATAAAGTGACAAAAAAGTCAAAATTTCCGTTTCAAAATTTCCAATGTTCACCTTCAAGTGAGGTGAGGACTTCCAGCAAGCTCCTGATCGGTTGCCACAGAAATGATGACTAAGACCACCTCGGACCAATCACTGTTTACTGACAATTGGGGCTGCCACAAACGATTATTTTAATAGTCGACTAATCACCGATTATTTTTTCCGATTAGTCGACTAATCTGTTCATGGCCAAAGTGGATGTAAAGATGCTGAAGTTGATAACCAGCTAAAATATTAGTTAAATGCCAAATTAGCCAAAAAATAAAAAGAGCCAAAGTTAGCCTAAATAGCTAGCATGCTGCTGAAATATTAGCTAAATTCCACATTAGCCTTAAAAAAAAGGAAAAATCCTATATTAGCCAAAACAGCTAGCATATAGCTGAAATATAAGCTAAACTCAAAAATTGCCTAAAAAAACTTAAAAAAGCTTAAGTTAACCAAAATAGCTAGCATGCTGCTGAAATATTAGCTAAACTCCAAATTAGCCTTAAAAAAATGGAAAAATACTATATTAGCCAAAACAGCTAGCATATAGCTGAAATATAAGTTAAACTCAAAAGTTGCCTAAAAAACGTAAAAAAGCTAAAGTTAGCCGAAATAGCTAGCATGCTGCTGAAATATTAGCTAAACTCCAAAATAGCTTAAAAAACCTTAATAGATGCCAAAATATTCCAAAAAGCTAGCAGAATGCTATTATAACTTTCAACTTTACTAAAATCTGACTTCATACAATATAAAGTAACGACTAATCGACTATTAAATTAGTTGTCGATTATTTTAATAGTCGATTAGTCATCGATTAGTCGACTAATCGTGGCAGCCCTACTGACAATATGATGGCATCCATATTATGGAAAAATTAAGTAAGTAAGCTATTTTTTTATATGGGTGACGCTCAGTCCATTTCTTATTTACAGTCACCTTTTTGTGCTTCGTTTTTTGTCAGCAGTTCCTCTGAATCAAAGGTTCCACGTTGGTTTTAGTTGATCTAAAACCTTAAACCGTCTTAATCCAGCCTTTACCTCAGAATTCTAGTATGAGGGTCGACCTCACCTTCCATACAAACAAACCGTCGACTGAGCTCAGCTTTGACCTCTTTTGTTGAACAATGCAGACTGTACTTCCTGAGGTGCTGCAGGCCGTCATGCCTTAGAAAGCATCAACAAACAGCTACTCAAAGAACCACGCTGTTTATGGATCCCGGAGGAAGGGGAGGATGTGCATACCGGGAGCAGAAGAAGCCAGTTCTGCTTCAGTTCAGGTTTCTGTCGGGCTTCTACGACAGCTTTCACACCAGTTTGTTTTCTTTTTTTTGCGTTTGAACGCTCGTATGAACTCTACTAAAGGTCACTTGTGGTGGTTAACCAGCGTGAAACACATGAACGCTGCGGCGGACCACAGAGAAAAGTGACGTGCGTCCTGTACAATTGAAATAAAAAAAGATTTCCGATCATGTCGGGAATAAAAATCATAATATAG
The DNA here is from genome assembly GCA_003999625.1 of Oryzias javanicus. Lineage (NCBI taxonomy): Eukaryota > Metazoa > Chordata > Actinopteri > Beloniformes > Adrianichthyidae > Oryzias > Oryzias javanicus. Next base: position 18,729,839 of record CM012459.1, read on the forward strand.
TATTAAACACATTCACACAGGAGTATGTTTGATCAAAGCTGGTAATCCTTCATCTGACAACATTTTCTAAAACGAGGAAGTTCCATTTCTGTGAAAGTTTTCTCACCTCCAGATTAGTCACCCCGTTTCCACCAAATGAGTTTTCACTTCTTCTCACTGGGAACTCCCTCACATGTGCTGCTGGAGCTTGTGGTTAATGTGGCTGCGTGGGATTCTGTCCTGGAGCGGCCTTACGAGAAAGTGTAAAGCATCAGCATCTTATTTTTAAAGTAAAATGTCATAGCCTCCATATAAAAAGACTGGAGTTACCCCCAAAATATGCAGGTTTTGGATTCAGAATTGGTTTCAACACGTTACATCAGATTCATGTTTATCTTGTTTTAATTAAATCCCCCGATGTTCACGTCTATTTTTAGGCCGTAATTCAGCATGTTGCAGCGCCTCAACCTTAAAGAAGCGCTTTGTTGCTGCGAGTTTTGTCCCGGTCAGCTTTTTTCTGCAGCAGTCGGGATGTTCTCGCTCCATTATTTCTGCGTCTGAGCAGCTGAAGTGGCTCCAACCCCAACAGCTGTTGCAGACTTTATAAATGAATGCACCAAAGAGATGTGCAGCCAGGACTTTGTGCTCTTCGGAAGGGAGTTTTAGGTCTGTAGAGATCCCGCCGTTTCCAAATCTAATGTCGCACAACGTTTTGTTGCAGCACTGTTTCCTGTCACACCCTTTGAAGAAAAAAATCACTTTGATGAAATCATGTTGGTGGTGTTTTTAACATGTTTTTGTGGAATTTATTTTGAAAATAGAGATTTGATGAGTAAGTGTTGTTAGGTTGCTGGTGTGAGGGGCTGTAAACAGAGAGCTCTCAAGCAATGGGAAGGGGAAGGGGTGGTGGGGTTGCTCCGTACTAAAAGTTCCACACACAACTCCGACGTGAATTTCTAATGAACTACTGCTGCTCTGCAGAAACTATGTTCTAGAAAATAACATTTAGGCTAAAAAAATGACCCAATCATAATTAAAAGACCACCAGGAACGCTTTTAAAATAGATCGAAAGATGATCTGAGTGTGTGGGGGGGTTGTTTTTGGGGAAAACTTTTTGTCTTTTGGTTAGAAATGCTGAAAAGTGGTTGGATAAATCCTGTGTGGTATATTTATGATTGTTAAAACCGTGGTCTCCGACCCTCAGGCCGGACTGTTTGTGGTGGGCCAGAGAGCGAGAGAGAAAAAGCGCAGCCTTCATTTTTTTCAGTTTTATTTAGTATCTGATTCTGAAGGAAGTCTTATTTTGAAAACCACGGAATTCTCTCTACCACCGACTCGTTCTTGTCACATTTACTAAGATTTTTTAAATCTTTTATGGGCTTAAGCTAATATTTTAGCTACATGCTAGCTGTTTTGGCAAGTTTAGGCTTTTTCACTTCTTTTTAAAATTTAGCTATTTTTTTTCAGCTACATGCTAGCTGTTTTGGCTAACCTATGTTTTTTTTTTTTTAGGCTAATTTAGCAATTAGCTAATATTTTAGCTGGCAATCTGCTCCAGTGACTTCAGTTATTAGCTTCAGCATTTTCAGCTTCAGAATTTTCAGCTATCCATTTGAGGATCTTCAGCTACTAGCATCCTCAATGGACAAATTCAGCTTACAGCATTCACACAAGCATTGTGACAGGTAATGCTAAATATCTAGTACATAATGTCAAACAGTTTCTTTTTTAAATTTTTAAAAAATGTAGTTTTAAGTTGATGTTTATCCTGTTCGGCCCGCGACCTAACGTGTGTTTTGGATTCTGACCCCCTGTGCGATTCAGTTTGACATCGCTGTGTTAAATACTTTAAGCTGCCATGAGATTGTACATACCTGGATGACTTCTGATTTTCTATAGTATTTGTTAACTTTTTAGTCATTTATTAACTTTTTAGCTTTTTTAACTTTTATCAATTGAGTTTGATTTTAATGTGTTCATTGAACAGTTTATCTATCTATCTATCTAGCATGTGTGTAAACATCTATGATATCACGATGCCGGTACATTTATTGTACAGATCCATAGTGGAGCTTTTGGAGAAAGGACAATTGAACTAAATCTTCTTGTGTAGCTTTTCTCTCAGCCTACTATTTGTCTCTTACATAATGAGAATCCTACTCCGTCATGCCAACATTACTGGTGGCGCCCCCCCACCCACCCAGAAGGCAGTGTATGACATTGCTGTCCGCATACGAGATCCTGACCCTAATATGGGCATTTTTTTTTTTTTTTTGCAGTACAGTAGTCGGGCAAAACATGACAAAGCAGAAAACGCAAGGAAGACAAACAGCTGCTTTAATTCGACATCTGTCCTCTTTAGAAGAGACGGCCCTGCTTTCCGGGACAGCTGACACACACGGCATTTCATAACACTATCGTGGCAATCCCTTCACCTCCCCGCCCTCTGCTTCTTTTTTTTTTTTTTTTTCCCTCTCGCCATGCCAGCCCTTTCTGTACGGGGTCGCTTTGCTGCTAGTCATGTTTGTGCATTTTAGGCATGCATGATGAAAGATGACATCTGACTCTGCTGCTGCTCTCATGACACAGCACACTGGCTTCTTTAGCCCCCAGGGTGGTAGAATGGGGGGGGTTGGTCGAGGTCTGGGGTGTGTGTGTGGGACACGAGCTGGTAAATCTAGACCGCAGCCCTTATAATCCCCCCACCAGCACATGCTGTAGTTGGCGAACACCAGAGTCAGCAGGTGCAGTAATGTCACACAAGTAGGCCACACATCCGTACAGAAACATTGTGAAGAGTGGGTTAAATATAGTTATCCAGGGAGGGGGCAAACTGTAGTTATTTATATTCAACCACATATTTGAGCCCCTGAAAACTTTAAAATTTAAATAAATCCTCTGGTGTGTCAGTTGATGTTTTCAATAAAACCTAACAGGTGCAGTCAGATGTTTCGTTTTGCCTCTGTTGATAATGCAAAACCTTTTATTCAAACTGGACTGCTGAGCAGGAGTCATTTGCATGGCTTGATTTGCTGTCGAAGCATTATAGTTCCTCCCGTCGGAGCGCTCCTTCGTTCCAGTTCTTGTGCATTTTGACCACATCTGGAAATAAAGCAAACTTGTTGTATGTAGCCTTGGAAAAAAAAGCTGCGATTTAGACTGGAGTAGGGCTGGGCGATATGGGATTTTTTATATCACGATATAGCTTTTTACATATTGCGCGATAACGATATTGATCACGATATAAACCAAATAACTATATTTGAACACTTTGTGGCTCAAAAATGAAATGTAAACTCATCAGCAGGTTGTTTAAATTGAAATATTTATGTCCTATCACACGAAGCATAACAGATCCAATGGAAATTATGCAACTAGTTTTTTAATAACCAAGAATATATATATAAATGAACTAAGCTGAAAATTAAAGCAAAAGCTTTCAAGTTTCAAAAGTTTATGAAATAGATACTAAACTGTTTCTTCAGTTCCATTAAAAAACAAATCATTAAGTCTACAAATAAATTCTAATGTTTTCAGGGTTCACATAACAAAAATGTATTAATATACTACAAATTATTTTTGTTGTATTTAGTAGTGGTATCGATGTTTTTATTCAGCTCTTCAAAATAAATCAATCTCTCGGTATCCGCGTTCTTCACGAAGAGTTCCAGAAAAGTTTTGACGGAAGCTTCTTCCACACTCAGCGGAGCTTCAGAGCAACAGACTTTCTGAAGACCGAAAAGCATCAAATCTGACGCTTGTTAAAACTAATACAGTGTACAGTAAATTAATTTGACGCCGTGGACAGAGAATTGATTGTAATAAAGCGCGCGAGGTGCGGAGCGGCAGCGGGGGTTGCGGCTCGTGCGCGTTTGTTTACCTTTCATGCAGACGAAGGACGCGGAGTGGAGTCCAAAAAATAACCCAAATGAGAGCTAATAAACACAATAATTAGATACAAACACTTACTGGCGACTAATTCTCTAACTTTTACTCGTCAAATAGGAGAAACTGTTCGCTAGCAAGTGTTATTTGCGGACCCTTCAAAATAAAAGTCTATCGCGATAGACTCATTCTTCTATCGAAAACATTTTCTATCGCGATATCAATAATTATCGTTTTATCGCCCAGCCCTAGACTGGATCCTTTTGGTTTGCTTAAAGTGAACCAGGTCAGTTTCTCTCGACGATCAAGAAGAAATTTTGAATACACCCATGTGGACCTGAAACCGCTCTCTGACCCATCTTTTGAGGTGGTCTCTGCTAGTTTCCAATCGGACTGAGTTCTGGTTCTCTCTGAGATTCCTAAGTCTGAATAGACTCTGTGCTCGGAGTGGAACAACTGGACCTAAAACGGCCACCGTAGCCGGTGATTACGGGGTATAAACAGAATAGTAGAGCAACATAAGACACAGCAACTCATTCATTGACGGATGAATGCAGGCTCGTGAAAACCACTTTTAACGTGATCCACGTTGCTTCTTACCTGATGTTTTATAATATAAAATTAGAATAAGTGAACTATCCCAAGTAGGACTTTTATTAGTCTTTCTCCTATTAATTTGCCCCGCCCCTGTAATTTGATCATGCTTTTGTTTACAAACTTTGGTTCAAAACAGCTTGACTGCAGTCTGAATACAGACCAAACACAAAATTCAGAGCTCGATCCGGACTTTTCCACCCTAACACTCTTCTTCGGTCTTGCAGCTTTTCGATCGAGTCCGGGAGGACAACCCCGACTTCCACAAGAAGATCATCCCCATCAGCAGCGAGCTGACACAGCCCGGCCTGTCCATCAGCCCGGAGGACGTGGAGAAGCTCAGCGCCTGCATCAACATCGTCTTCCACTGCGCCGCCACCATCCGCTTCGACGAGCCACTGAAGTGAGCGCAAACCGTTGTTTACTCCCGCAAAGTCAACTTCCTGCATCTCTTTTATGTCTTCGGTTCGCTTGAAGTTCAGGGGGAAGTGCAGCTCTACATTCAGCCGCATTGTTTCATTGGTGTTTATCGAAAAAGCGGAAGCAGAGCAGGAAGAGGACGTGAAGAAATCAACCGTTGGTAAAGACCGCCACAGAGTAGTGTCACACTTTCTAGAACAGTCCACAATGGCTGTCTGTTGGTTCCTTCTGGCCAGGTGAATCCAAATTAACTACTGAAGCCATAATGTACATAGACCTCTAGATCTAGGTCTAGGCAAACCCTCCAGGATTTTGCAGAAGATTTTTTTGTGATTGTTCCAGTCTAAAACACCGGATGTTGTGGCAGCTTTTGTGAAAAGTTGCAACAAAAGTTGTGATGTTTTTATGATTTAATAAAAAAAGAGCATGGCTCCCGGTAAGGAGTCAGAAGGGAAACTGTCACGAAGCTGGTCGTCGTCCGTGAATGTTGTCACGGTAGACTGGTGAAAGTTGCAGTAAAGTTGCGGTGAAAGTAAAAAAGTTTCAGAGTGCAAAACAAATAGCTGGGTTTGCTTGAATTTACGTTTAATAGTTGCAATCACAACATCGCGAAATCCTGGAGGTCCGGTCTAGGGTACAAAATTCAACCTAACAAAACAGATTTTTCAGATATTTTCTAATTAAAGTGAAACATTTTACATTAAAATAAATCCCTAGAGCTGTGGTGTCAAACTCAATCGCACAAGGGGCCAAAATTCAAAACACACCTTTGGTCGCGGGCCGAACAGGATGAATCTTTATTGAACACACAAGAACATTTTTTTTTTTTTTTAAATTTTAAACCCATAACTTTTTAACATGTTTATGAACTAGATATATAGCTTTAGCTGCGATAATGCTAGTGTGAATACTGTAAGCTGAAGATGCTGAAATTGATAGCTAAAAACACTGAAGCTAATTGCTGAAAATGCTGAAGCTAATACCCAGCTAAAATATTAGCCTAAATGCCAAGTTAGCCTAAAAAAAAAAAAGGTTAGCCAACACAGCTAGCATGTAGCTGAAAAATAGTTGTAAAAAAAGATAGCTTAAAACAGGAATGCCTGAATGAAGCCAAAATATAGCTAGCATGTAGCTGAAATTTAAGCTAACTGATTGAATAGCTAAAATATTAGCTAAGTCAATTGCCTAAATTGTTCCCAAAAAGCTAGCAGTAAAATATTCCTAATTTTTAAAACTTTAAAAACCTGTAACTTTTTAACAAAACTATGAATAATAAAAAGGCAGGAATATTATTCCAGAATAAATCAATTTAAACTTTAAATAACTTCCAACTTTCTTCATAAAAATATCCATCTCCATCCATCCATCTTCTTCCGCTTCATCCGGGACCGGGTCGCGGGGGCAGCAGTCTAAGCCAAAGATGCCCAGACTTCCTTTCCCCCCGGCCACTTCCTCCAGCTCCTCTGGGGGACCCGAGCGTTCCCAGGCCAGCCGAGAAACGTAGTCTCTCCAACGTGTCCTGGGTCTTCCCCGGGGCCTCCGCCCAGTGGACATGCCCGGAACACTCTCTCGGGGAGGCGTCCAGGAGGCATCCGAACCAGATGCCCAAGCCACCTCAACTGGCTCCTCTCGATGCGGAGGAGAAGCGGCTCTACTCCGAGCTCTCTCCGGGTGACTGAACTCCTCACCCTATCTCTAAGGGAGCGCCCAGCCACCCTCCGGAGAAAACTCATTTCAGCCGCTTGTAGTCGGGATCTCGTTCTTTCGGTCACGACCCAAAGCTCATGACCATAGGTGAGTACTGGAACGAAGATCGACCGGTAAATCGAGAGCTTTGCTTTCTGGCTCAGCTCTCTTTTCACCACAACGGACCGGTACAGCGACCGCAAAATGCGGACGCCGCTCCATCCGCCTGTCAATCTCACGCTCCGATCTTCCCTCACACTCGTGAACAAGACCCCAAGATATTTAAACTCCTCCACCTGAGGCAGAGCCCTCCACCCACCGAGAGAGGGCAAACTACCTTTCTCCGGTCGAGAACATGGCTCAGATTTAGCGGTGCTGACCCTCATCCCAGCCGCTTCACACTCGGCTGCAAACCGCTCCAATGCATGCTGGAGTCCCTGGCCTGATGGAGCCAACAGAACAACATCATCTGCAAAGAGCAGAGAGGAAATCCTGTGGTCCCCAAACCAGATCCTCCGGCCCCCTGGCTGCGCCTAGAAATTCTGTCCATAAAGACTATGAACAGAACCGGTGATAAAGGGCAGCCCTGCGGAGTCCAACATGCACCGGGAACAGGTCTGACTTACTGCCGCCGGCATGCGAACCAAGCTCCTGCTCCGGTCGTACAGAGACCGGACAGCCTGAGTAAGGCTCCCCGGACCCCATACTCCCAGAGCACCTCCACAGGACACCACGGGGAACGCCGGTCGAACGCCTTCTCCAAATCCACAAAACACATATGGACTGGATGAGCGACTCCCACGACCCTCCAGCACCCTGAAGAGAGTGTAGAGCTGGTCCACTGTTCCACGGCCAGGACGGAAACCGCACTGTTGTTCTTGAATCTGAGGTCGACTATCGGACGGACTCTCCTCTCCAGTACCCTGGCATAGACTTTCCGGGAAGGCTGAGGAGTGTGATTCCCCGGTAGTTGAACACACCCTCCGGTCCCCCTTCTTGAAAAGGGGAACCACCACCCCAGTCTGCCAGTCCAGTGGTACGGTTCCTGTCTGCCACGCAATGCTGCAGAGACGTGTCAGCCAAGACACTCCCCAGCATCCAGAAGACTTGAGGTACTCAGGGCGAACCTCATCCACCCCCGGGCCTTGCCACCGAGGAGCTCTTGACTACCTCAGTGACCTCAGCCTGGGTGATGGACAGTTCCACCCCAGTTTCCTCAGCCTCTGCTTCCTCAACGGAAGGCGTGTCAGCAGGGTTGAGGAGATCCTCAAAGTATTCCTTCCACCGCCCGACAATGTCCCCAGTTGAGGTCAGCAGATCCCCACCTGCACTAAGAATGGTGCCTGCAGAAAACTGCTTTCCCCTCCTGAGGCGCCGGACGGTTTGCCAGAATCTCTTTGAGGCCAACCGATAGTCCTTCTCCATGGCCTCACCAAACTCCTCCAGGACCGAGTTTTTGCCTCCAAAACAACCCGGGCCGCAGCTCGCTTAGACTGCCGGTACCCGTCAGCTGCCTCTGGAGTCCCACAAGCAACCAGGCCCGATAGGACTCCTTCTTCAGCTTGACAGCATCCCTTACTTCCGGTGTCCACCACCGGGTTCGGGGTTGCCGCCACGACAGGCACCAGAGACCCTGCGACCGCAGCTCCGGAAAGCAGCAGAGACAATAGAGGTGGAAAACATGGTCCACTCGGACTCAATGTCACCAACCTCCCTCGGTACCTGCTTGAAGTTTTCCCGGATGTGGGAGTTGAAGACCTCCCTGACGGAGGGTTCAGCTAGACGTTCCAGCAGACCCTCACAGTGCGTTTAGGTCTGCAAGTCTTTCCGGCCTCCTCCCCCGCCAGCGAATCCAACTCACCACCAGGTAGTGATCAGTGGACAGCTCTGCCCCTCTCTTTACCCGAGTGTCCAAAACACACGGCCGGAGATCGCCTGAAACGACTACAAAGTCGATCATCGATCTCCTACCTAGGGTGTCCTGATGCCAGGTGTATTGATGGACACCTTTGTGTTCGAACATGGTGTTTGTTATGGACAAACTATGACGAGCACAGAAGTCCAACAACAAACACCGCTCGGGTTTAGGTCAGGGAGGCCCATTCTACCAATCACGCCCCTCAGGTGCCAATGTCATTGCCCACGTGGGCATTGAAGTCCCCCAGAAGGACGACGGAGTCCCCCGTTGGAGCACTTTCCAGTACCCCCTCGAGAGACACCAAGAAGGCCGGGTACTCCGAACTGCTGTTTGGCCCGTAAGCCGAAACTACAGTCAGAGACCTGTCCCCCACCGAAGGCGAAGGGACATGACCCTCTCGTCCACGGTGCGAACTCCAACACTTGGCGGCTGAGCTGGGGGCTTACGAGTAAGCCCACCCCAGCCCGCCGCCTCTCACCATGGCAACTCCAGAGTGGTAGAGAGTCCAGCCTCTCTCGAGGGACTGAGTTTCAGAGCCCAGGCTGTGCGTGGAGGTGAGCCCAACTATATCTAGCCGGTATCTCTCAACCTCTCGCACCAGCTCAGGCTCCTTCCCTCCAGAGAGGTGACGTTCCATGTCCCAAGAGCCAAATTCCATGCCGGGGTTTGGGCCGCCGAGGCACTCTCTCGACCACCGCCCAAACCACAATGCACCGGCCCCTTCAGAGCTCCCCTGCAGGTGGTGGGCCCACTGGGGAGTGATCCCACGTCGTCTCTTCGGGTTGGACCCGACCGGGCCCATGGGAGGAGCCCCGGACACCAGGCGCTCGCCTCCGAGCCCCAACCCCAGGCCTGGCTCCAGGGTGGGGCCCCGGTGACGCCAATCCGGGCGACGTAACAGAATCATTAATGTTCATGTTCATAAAGGGGTTGTGAACCGCTCTTTGTCTGGCTCGTCACCCAGGACCTGTCTGCCATGGGAGACCCTACCAAGGGCAAAAGCCCCCGACAGCATAGCTCCTGGGATCCCTCGAGCACTCAAACCCCTCCACCACGTTAAGGTAGCGGTTCAAGGAGGGGACATAAAAAAAAAAAAAAAAAAAAAAAAAAAAATATCATAAAAATATATTCTGTCAAAATTGTACAACTTATAGATAAGCGCAAGATAAAATCGGGCCATTAATAACATTAAACTAAAATGATCCGGAGGGCCGGATCCGGCCCCCGGGCGTTGACACATGTGCCCGAGAGGTCATTGTTACACCACACTTTAAAGAAATTGATTAAAATGTTTCACCAGATAAACTTGGGTAATTTCTAAAAATGTACGTTTATTTTTTAAATTTTGTTGGCACTTTTATAACTTCAGAGTATGTTAAGGACACTCGCACTGACATTGCAGTTGTTCACACACACGAAGGACAAAAAACCTTTTCAAAAAAAGTTTTGATTTACTTTGATTCCAAACAAAGGAGGGTGTGCTCCTTCCCTTGAAAAAAAAACATCTTTGAGATGCAAAAATATGAGATCTGATAAGCTTCTGTCTAACTTGTAGAACTATAATAATAAACATTAAAAAGATAATGTTTTGAAAACATAAGGGGGGGCAGATAACAATCATGAAAATGTTAGAAATCCCAAACATTAATGTTGCTGTTCTTTTTAATTAACTTGTTATAGTTTTTGGCCAGACACGGTGAAGGAAGAATGCTGCACCACGAGTTACTGAAACAAAAGCACATCCGTGTTGACAGCCTGAGGGGTTTACAAGAAACAACTGTACCAGTAATCTGTCTCGATCAAAATGAAAGTGTTTTTGTTTGGCGATGAATTCCTCTCCTGATTGACAGCTTTGTCAGGAAGCCGCACTGCTTTCAACTCTTCTTCTTCTTCACCCCTCGTTCCGTTGGCTCGGTTCCGGGCTCTTCCTTGCTCCACGGGTCACTTTTTAAAGGATCAGAGCGGAGTTTGTTTAAACTTCACTAATGTTTTGTTGGTGTTGGCCGGCGTTTCTGCCTTTTAACCGTGACATTGTAGTTTGGAAGATGAGGGCTGAGATTTCAGAAGAAAACCAGAGTGATTCCAGACCAGAAGAGAAACTGACTCCTCTGACTCTGAGATGCACGTGAAACCTGAACAACCTGCTGCTAAAAGCCAAAAAAATAGGGAGATTTTTATTTTTATGTCATGTTTTTACCTTGATTTACTATTTTACTGAGTTTTTGTTGTAATAAAACTGGACAAAAAGAGGAAAAAGATTGTCAGGAGAGTGATGAAAATCCACTTTCAGCCGCTCCGATCTCAGGCGCTCCAGCGCAGACAGATGGACGATGACTCAGCTGTGAGAAGCGCCGCATTTGTCCGACTGCTGGCCCGGCGCCCTGCACACCCTCAGAGGTTGGCGGGAAGAGACGCACGTGGATCCTCCCACTTCTCTGCTCACATTCATAACTTGAGCACCTACAATCTGAGTTAAAATTTCATTTCACGGATACTGACAGATGGATCAGAGAAGCAGGTTTCTTCTTCTACGTGGAAATAACTTTCCCTTCCTTCTTGCTATAATAGAAAGTCACACAGCGTTTTACAAAACTATCTCCATCCGTCTGCAGCTTTTTAGTTCCTGTCATGCAGATAAAATCTGCCAAAACAAGTTTTTACTCTTAAACCAAACGTGTTTTTTTTTCTTAAATCTCTAATAAAGGAGAACTTTTTCTTATTACATATTTGGCATTTAATTAATATTTTATGAATTTCAGCATCTTATGCTTTCAGCATTCACACTAGTCCTGGGCAATGTGGTGATAGAAAAGTGTCTATTGTACCATTTCTCTACTATCTTTTTTATTTATTTTTACTGCAGAATTTTTGTGCTAAAATAAGTTTTCCTTACTTGAAAAAAAATTAAGTTAAAAAAGTAAGTAATTAAATTTTTGTCAATTTTTTCAGAGAATAACTAAAAAATATTATTTATTTTGGTATATCGCGATATATATCATTACTGTGATATAAAATAATTTATATCATGATATCACCCAGCACTAGCTGAAAGTGTGTTGTTTCAAAAATTAAAAAAAAAAACCTAAAAGGCGACAAACTTTAGAAGAGAAATGGACCAAGACAGAAAAATGAATGTTTTTGTCACAGATTTGAATGTTAGTTCCTATTTATCAATTGTTAAACAACAAAATCTTAGATAAAAAACGCTCAGAAACTGGGAGGAATTCCAACAGGAAGAGGTCCGACTGACATACCCAAAAATTCACCTTTCTCAGCCTTAAATTCCCACTCTGATCATCTTTGGATCGGTTTTAAAATTTTATTATGATTTTTCTTTTTACAGCCAAAATAAATCAAACCGTCGGTTTCTAGGTCATAGTTTCTGCAGAGCGTCAGTTGGAAATTTGCATGTGAGTTGTGGGAGTTGAGCATAGATGTTCTACGCCACAAATACAATATCTTTTAAACAACTGTTTTTTTTTTTTATCTGCTGCACAATTTGAAGACTGAAATCCTTATAAATACTTCTTGCAATCGTAGAAAGTATATTCTAAGATTAGATAACTCTCTATTCTTCCCTCAGTGGAGAAATTTTCACATTGCATCACTACTGAACACGATAAGAAACAAAAGAACATAGTTTGTACATTTTTAAAGAAAACATCATGCGTCACACAGTTACACAATCAAGAGGCTCAGAAATATTGCACAAGTTGGAGACCGTTTTGAGTGTGATAACAATCATAGTGATATTAAATTTTGTTGATGGATTTACTGGAACCAGCTAAGGTTACAAAACAATCTACGATGTCAGACATTTTGGTAAATGGCGTGTACTTATATACCCCTTTACTGCATCTTTAGAAGCCTCAAAGCGCTTTACAGCATCAGTCCCATTCACAAGTGTCCGAGTACTCGCATACTTGTGAATCTGAGTATTTTCGAGTATCCGAGTACTCAGATACTCATAAATCCAAGTATACTCGAGTATCTGAGTACTCAGATACTTGTTAATCTTAGTAAACTCAATTATCCAAGTACTCGGATACATGTGTGTCAGAGAAAATCAGAATTTCCAAGTACTCAGATTCGAGTACTCGGATACCCATGAATCAGAGTACTATGATACATGTGAATCATATTAAAATTACAAATCTATTACAAATCTGATTAAATCTGAGTTTCCGAGTACTCGGATATAAGTGAATTAGAGTACCGTGGTACTCTTGAATCGGAGTATACTCGAGTATTTGAGTACTCAGATAAATGTGTATCAGAGAAAACCCTAGTATCTTAGTACTCTGATAGTCGTGAATCTGAGTTTACGTGAGTATCCAAGTACTCAGATACATGTGTATCTGATGCCAATGTATTCAAGCACCCAGATACTGTGGTGGAAAAATAGTTGGATCCGATGGAATAAAGAAATGTTGTCAAACGGTTTTAAGAATGTTTATTAAAACAGAGCAGAGAAAAGTACACGTCTTGCAAGCATGGAGGAGAGGTCTGCAGAGCCCTGCCTGTGATGAAGGACATTCGTATTTTATAGAGCCATACAAACAACTTTAATCAGAAACTTAGGATAGGAAGGTAAGCGCCATATCTAATATGGACAAGATGTTCTAATGAAGTCAAAATGTTTATACACTGTGATCAAGGCGTCCTGACAATAAGAAAGCAAAGACTGTGGCCTCACGGCTGTGCACAAAGGTTAGACACATTTAATTGTAAAAATGAAATGTATACGTAAACGTATAATTTCCATCGCAATACTCATGAATCTGAGTATACTCTAGTATTCGACTCCGAAAATCTGCTCTGTTTGGATCTACTTCATTTTCTTTGTTCGTTCGTACTCGAATAAATGTGAATCAGAGTAACCCAGAGTATCTGAGTACTCATGTATCTTAATACTCGGATACTCGTGTATCCAAGTACTTGCGAATCTGAGTATACTTGAGTATCAGACCCCGAAAAACTTCTCTGTTTGGACCTGCTTCATTTGGAGGGTTAAATGTATAAAGGGTAGGGAGAACCGAGAGGGAAATGGGAGGATTTGGATTCATCCTTTATGTAACAAGCCACAAGGTGGTTATTCAGAAAAATTATCTTTTTTTTTTTTTTTTACACAAGCGTTTCAATCAGAAAGTGAGGCAGTTTTCTGGCTATCCATCAGCAATAAAGAAACCTGACAGAAGTATCATATTTTATTATTATTATTATTATTATTATTATTATTAGATGTTTTTATTAATGACAGTGGCAGGAAATCTGCACAAACACCCACAAAGGTTGTTCCATTTATAGAAGATTCAAACGAGTTATTTCAGGACTCGAGACGTGTCGCCAAAAATCCCCCTGTGCTGAAAAACTGTGAGATGTCAGGATCATTCCGTACATCAGAGACTGGAAAAACCTTGGAATATAAATTCAATGAAGGCGAACTGGGACAAAAAAGGAAATGAGACGGCAACAGATTTCCAAAACTACAGATTACAATAAACCACATGTTTCCTATGTAACCCTGTAATTGGGCCTGAATGTTTCTCCTCTAAAATGTAATCATAGATTATGTAAAAAAAAGTGTAAACGTTTGGTGCAGGAGTGAGGTTTACTGTGGCTTTATAATTAGGAGAATCCACAGGAAGAAGTGTTAAAGTGAGATTGTGGTTTAGAAGATTAGAACTACACTGTTACTCAAAGCTGATTGCAAATAAAACATTTTGTCTTCTTATGCAAACTTCTAGCTTTATAACTTTTCTAATATGAAAAAAAACCTTTCATCTTAAGACAAAAATCACTAAAAGTAATCAAATTATCCTTGATAAGTCATTTTTACTTAAATCTCTTAAGGTATCAAAAGTAGAATGAAAGCCAAATACATCCAAATATTAAGTATGTTTTTTTTCTATTTCTAAGCAAAGGGTTTTTATTTTTTTTTTGGTACCTAATTGTAGTTCATTAGGACTAAAGTGACAAACTAGCGTAATAAGTGGATATTACTAATTTTTAAGGAAAATAAACAAAATAAAGATACAATCTTTGTACAAGTTGTCTTAATAAACCTTCATAAAATCTAAAATTAGCACTTACACTATCTCACAAAAGTGAGTACACCCCTTTCATTTTTGCAGATATTTATTTATAGCTTTTTCATGGGACAACACTGCAAAAATGAATTTTTAAAAAAAAGGAAAAGTGGTCAGCGTCCATCTTGTATAACAGTGTAAAGTTGTTTTTTCTGCAAAATAAATTATAATAGAGGCAGTAAATAGCCAAAAAACCTGGTAGTAAAAGTAAGGGGTGTACTCACTTCTGTGAGATACTGTATTCTAACATGCACTTTTTTTTTTTTTTCTAAAATAATGACAATAAATGCTAGTCAACATCCATAAAATTGCACCAAAAATTAATAGAGCACCTTTCATATACAATTTAAAGTGCTTGACATAAAATATTACGTGAACCATTTAATAGAAATATTAAAAGTGTCAGAATTAAAATAAAGATTTTAAAGAAGAACTGAATTTAAGAGAGCTTAAAGTAACAGTCTAGACTTAAACTTATGATTAAAAACAAATCAAATTCAGCTGATCTGAGGTGATCTTTGAAGCTTGGAAGTTTGGTTTTGAGGTGACGTCCACCTCCGTTTTGTTTTCGTTTGTCATAAGTAGTCATTAATGATCCTCGATGCATTTATCTCCTGGTGTCATTGTAATATATATATGTGCGTCATCTGCGTAGCTATGGTAACAAATGATTTATAATGAATGAAAGGAACCCAAGTGGAAGAGTGAGGTTACAGGGAGAAGAGATAAAGAAGGGGGAGGAGTTTAAGTATTTAGGGTCAACAGTACAGAGTAATGGAGAGTGTGGAAAAGAAGTGAAGAGGCGAGTGCAAGCAGGTTGGAATGGGTGGAGAAAAGTGTCAGGTGTGATGTGTGATAGAAGAGTTTCAGCACAAATGAAAGGAAAGATGTACAAGACTGTGGTGAGAGCAGCCATGTTGTTGGACTAGAAACAGTGAAGAAAAGACAGGAAGCAGAGCTGGAGGTAGCAGAGATGAAGATGCTGAGGTTCTCTTTGGGAGTGACCAGGATGGATAGGATCAGGAATGAATCCACCAGAGGGACAGCACATGTTAGAGGTTTTGGAGATAAAGTCAGACTGAGATGGTTTGGACATGTTCAGAGGAGAGACAGTGAAGATATTGGTAGAAGGAGTCTAGAGCTGCAGGAAAGAGGTCTAGAGGAAGACCAAAGAGGAGGTTTATGGATGCAGAGAATGAAGACATGAAGGTGGCTGGTGTGAGAGTAGAGGATGCTGAGGACAGACTTAGATGGAGGAAACTGATTCGCTGTGGCGACCCCTGAAGGGAAAAGCCGAAAGGAAAAGAAGAAGTAAATTGGAGCATGTAGATCCAGGGATAGACAACTCTAGGCTCCAATGTGTTGGCAGGATTTCCAAATATCCGAGCCCTACTGTGTCCAGCCAGTTTCAACATGCCAGAGCAGTGTATGTTGGAAATCATGCAGGAATGCATGTCTTGAGGCCTGGAGTTGCCTATCACTGATGTAGATGTTAAACCAAAGTGGCCCCAGGATGGAGCCTTGGGGAACTCCATATGTAATTTTTTTTTTTTAGGCTTAGATGTTAAGTTACCCAATAAAACAACATACTTATTGTTTTACAAGTACGTTTTGTACCAGTTAAGTACTGGGCCAATGAGACAATGTCTAAGTATTTACAGTGAAGTTTTTAAATTGTCAAGAGTATTGAGCTCAACGACTTTGACTTTTAAAAAAATTCTAGATCTTAATGAGAAAAAAAAAGAAAAGAGAAGTTAAAACAACTTAAAACTCTGAAAAGTGTCTCAAATTTCTAAAAAAACAAAAGTTTCCAAGTATCAAAGGGTTTGCAGTCTACCACCTGAGATATTCTTGCACACACCTGCACAATCTGAAGCACACGTGCAAACTTTGCCTCCCACGCAGGCCCGCCTTCCTGCGCGGCCTCTCCTCTCCCACGCGCACACTCCTCCTAACGCCGTCTCTCTTCTCGCCTGCAGACACGCTCTGCAGCTGAACGTGATCGCCACCCAGGAGCTGCTCAGCCTGGCCCAGCGGATGCACCACCTCGAGGCCTTCATTCACATCTCCACCGCCTATGCAAACTGCAACCGCAAGCACATCGACGAGGTCATCTATCCGCCGCCTGTCGAGCCCAAGAAGCTCATCGAGTCTTTGGAGTGAGTGGATGAAGCGCGTTTAGCTGCAGCCAGACGAGGAATCGATTCCGGTTCGCCTAATTTCTCAGAAAGGAAAAAAAAAATGTTGCAAAAACTTGATCAGGGATGAAAATAAATCTACCCGCCTACTCTCCTTGAAGCTTTTATTGAGGTGCATGAAAACAAACGAGGAACTGGAAAAGTGATGCTAAATATTTGTCACTTCTCTGCCAGGTTTTACATCTGTCTTTATGAAAAGAAAGGCTTTTTGTGAAAATTGTTAAACCCCTTTGAATCTTTTTTTCTTTTGTGATGAAAAAAATGTTAATTAAACCTATAAATTGGCAAATATCTTTCTTTAAAATTAATTATCTTTTAAAGACCCACTCTGAGCATCGACTTAAAAAAATCCCATTGGTTTATAATCATGATAATGCTTTTTTAAGTCAAATTTTTTTTCTAAAAAAGTTGTTTTTATAACAGTTCCTGCAGGGTGGCAGCAGTTTCTTCAAAATTCTCACAATTGTGGGTGGAGCTATTAGCATAGACCAACCCCGCCCCTCCTCCCAGGGTGCATTTGCCATTAGGCAAAGGTAGGCAAGTGCCTGGGAGTCCCGATACCTTTAAGGCCCCAGCTACTAAATAATTTCAACGTCCATCATTATCCAAAGAACCCACATTACTTAAATGGTATCAGACTACTTATGTGACAGTGTTTCGTCCTCCCCCAGGCCCTCTGAAACAGTGGAATATTCCAGAAGGCTAAGAAAGACGATTCAAGAGATAAAAACAAAACAAAACAAATAAAAAAAGTAAGATGAAGTGTTGTAAAGTGCAGGAAGAAAAAACAGGGAAAAAACAACAGATTTATGTGCAAACAGTCAAAATGTGGAGTAGACAAAATTATGGTAAAAAGGTCAATATTGTTCGTTAATAAAATCATAAAATTAAGAGAAAAAAACAATTGTTTTATCAAACTAGAACTTTATCAAAACATTTTCATGTAAAATTACAACTTAAGTCAAATCTATTAGTTTGTTCTTTTACTTACATGTGCTCTCTAGATGCTAACGTGTGTGCATAAAATGCTACCTTGTGCTCACAGATTCTAATTTATGTGCACAAAATGCTAACTTCTGCTCTCAAATGCTATTTTGTGTCCATAAAATGCTAACTTGTGCTCTCAAATGCTAAGTTGTTTGCATAAAATGCTAATTTGTGCTCACAGATGCTAATTTGTGTGTATAAAATGCTAACTTATGCTCTCAGATGCTAATTTTGGTGCACAAAATGCCAACTTGTATTCTCAGATGCTAAGTTGTCTGCATAAAATGCTGAATTGTGATTTAAGACGGCAATTAGTGTGCACATAATACTAACTTGTGCTCTCAGATGCTAAGTTGTGTACATAAAATACTAAATTGCGCACTCAAAATGCTAACTTGTTTGCATTAAATGCTACCTTGTGCTATCAACGTGCTAATTCAAGTGCACAAAATCATAATTTTCTTTGCACAGGATGCTAAATTCTGCTCACACGATGCTATTTTTATGCACAAACTGCTAACTTGTGCTCTCAGATGCTAAGTTGTGTATGTAAAATACTAAATTGCACACTCAAGATGCTAACTTATTTCCATTAAATGCTACCTTGTGCAATCAACATGCTAATTTAAGTGCACAAAATGATTATCTGTTTTGCACAGGATGCTAACCTTTGCTCACAAGATGCTAATTTGTGTGTGTAAAATGCTAACTTATGTTCTCAGATGCTAATTTATGTGCACAAAAGGCTAACTTGTTCTTTCAGATGCTAAGTTGTGTGCATAAAAGGCTAAATTGTGTTCTCAAAATGCCAATTTGTGTGCGTAAAATGCTAACTTTTGTTCTCAGATGCTAAGTTTTGTGCATAAAATACTGAATTGCCAACTCTAAATGCTAATTTGTTTACATAAAATGCTACCTTGTGCTGTCGACATGCAAATTTAAGTGCACAAAATACTAATTTGTTTGCACAGGGTGCTAACTTCTGCAAACAAAATGCTACTTTGTATGCATGAAATGCTAGCTTGTACTCACCAGAAACTAATTTGTGTGCTCAAAATGGCATTAATTGCGCACAAGATGCTAACTTGTCCACAAAAAATTAGATTAGAACTTTATTTTAAAAAAAATTCCATGTGATATTACAAGTTTTTAAGTCAAATCTATGAGTTTGCTCTTTTGAAATGGTGGCTTTTCTCTCATAATTTTATGACTTTTTTTCTCATACATTTATTAATAGATTTTCTTTCATGGTGGCCCTAATACTTCATCATATAAAGGATCAGAAAACAAGACAAGACAAAAAACTTCTTCTTCTCTGCATTTTTTTCCTCTGCTCCTGATTCACAGTGATTTGACTAAAGAAATACTCAGAAATGTAATTTTGAGCTCTATTTTCTTAACATATGTCCTCCATCATCAGAGTGGCTCTTTTAAAGTTGTTCTTGCGTCACAATCTGCTTTTATAACTGAAATGACTTATAATAAACCAATTGCTAATTGGAAAAATGCTTCAGTTTTGAGATTGTTTTCCCAAACTTCGTTGCATTCTTCTGACCGAGTCCTCCTCTCCGTTCAGGTGGATGGATGACGGCATCGTGCAGGACATCACGCCGCGGCTCATCGGCGACAGGCCCAACACCTACACCTACACCAAAGCTCTGGCCGAGTACGTGGTGCAGCAGGAGCAGGACAAGCTGAACATTGGCATCATCAGACCCTCCATTGTGGGAGCCAGCTGGCAGGAACCTTTCCCTGTGAGTCCAGAGATCAGCCTCTTTCCTCTGTTTGATCATGTCCCTGTGTGCTAGGGTTGTTTTTTTTTGTGGGTGATTGAATACGATTCAGAAAACTCCCCCTTCTTTGTGGTTACCCCGCTCATCAGTGGAAATAAGATATTGATCGGCGTGATGCTGCAAGGCTCTGTGTGGCTTTATCTAAAGCAATTCCGAACATTTTAAACCAATTTCTAAAGTTGGGTCTTTTTGTTGCTTTAGCAAATTGGTCTGGAATGAGGTTGGAAGAACGGTGAAAGGAGTATTTCTCCACGGGAGTAATGGAAAAGTCATTCCTCCTGCTCTGCTGTTCATCAAAACATTTCTGTTTCCAGAGAGTCGACTTTTATCGTCCTAAATGGACTAGATTTCAATTGAAAGTCCCACAGGGTTTCCTTCAAAATAAAAGTCCTACACACTTTTTATTTAAATAAATGCTTAAAGACAAGGAGGTTTTTGTTTAATAACAATGAAATGTGTGGGATTATAAGAAAACGAAGACAAAAAATACTTGATCCATTTTTTGAATTTTATAGTTTGATATTTCTTTTTGATTGATTAATTGATTGATGGATTAAATTCTCTTTTACGACCTGGCCCACGTCATCAGAATTTAGATCCAGTGATTAGAATGGAATGAGCAGAGCCTCTAAAGGAACAAAATAAATATAAAGGTATATACAATAATAAATCGTATCTAAGAAATGTAACATTGCAGAAGAAAACCAAAAATTAGGAGCATGAACACTGTTTGTAGGACTCTCATTCTTTTATGTTCAGGGAGGCGATATTTCTTTTAAATAATGTTCAACTATAAAAAATAAAATAACCACTAGAGCTCCTTTTCTCTAAAATTTTTTTCAACTCTTTAAAAAGGAAATACAGCCAGAAGACAGATAATTTGTTCTAACTAAGATTTTTAAATATTTTCGCTGAAACTTAAGTGAGTAAAAAGACTCTTGTTTTTTAAAAAAAAGTCTTATTTTCTGTTTTGCAAAAAAAAATATCTTATCAAGAATGTTTTTCAATTACAATATTTTTCATTTTTTTTCTTAAAATAAGCTTTTTTTTTTTTTACTTATTTCTCAGTTTTTGCATTGTTGATTTTTTTTTTTTTTAAATCCTGAATTTTATGAGCCGAAAAGCTAAAATTAAAACTAAATCCGTAACTATCCAAAAGATAAAAGGTTCAACTTGTCTTGAACCTTAAAAAAGCCTGAAGTTCAGCCACTCGAGGACCTGTATGCAGAACAGAGCATGCCTTTAAAAAAACTTGTGCAACGTCATGGAAGAACTTAAGTCCATAAATTCAAGCTGGATTTGAAGCTGCCGCTCCTGGCTTGCCTCAGCCTGCACTTGTAAGCTCAGCATGGTGGCGACTCTTCAAAAGTCCTCATCTCGCCACGGCGGGCCGGCAGGCAGGCGCTGCGGCGCCCGCATGTTTGTTGTTCAGAAGCTCAGTATGCGGCGAGCCTCTGTCACGTTGCTTCTCCTCGTCTCCTTAAATCTCCCGTATTCAAGCCACGGACTCTGAAGACGGAGGAGAAACCCCGGCAGCTTCCTGCTCATGAGAAACTCCTGCAGTCAAACTCATCCATTTTTAATGCTCCCTAATTGAACTTGACAATCACGGCCTCCCCAGGAAGTAACACCACCCCCCACCCCACCCCCCACCAGCATGTGTGCTGCTGTTATTCTGCGTGTCGGGGATGTAATGGACCGTCTGAGAGCTCACCGAGGGTTTTCTGTCTCGCGCTGCAGGGTTGGATCGACAACTTCAACGGGCCGAGCGGAGTCTTTATAGCCGTGAGTCCGACACCCTCCATCTACGAGCTTTTAATGAATCGGCTGGAGGGGGTCCAGGTCCTCACTGTGCTTTTCTGTGAGCAGGCGGGAAAGGGCATCCTGCGCACCATGAGGGCCAACAACGACGCGGTGGCCGACCTGATCCCCGTGGACGTGGTCGTCAACCTTACGCTGGCCGCGGGCTGGTACACCGCCGTGCACAGGTGAGCGCTCCCCGACGGAGAACCAAAAGGGTTTGGAGGGAAACGTACTTCCTCTATCCTTTAGGAGTGTCTGCGAACTCATTTGTGTTTACAAAACAAAATAGATGTATGGGTGGAGTGATAGGATGGTGGATGGATGGGATTAAAAAATGGTGGATGGATTGATAGAATGGTGGATTGGATGATGAAGTGATAGGTGGGTGGGTGGTTGGATGGACTGATAGGTTGGTAGGTAATTAGATTGATAGGATGGTGGGTGGATCGACAGAATAGTGGGTGGGTTGATAGGATGGTGAGTGGGTGATAGGATGGTGAGTGGGTGGGGAGTGGGTGGGTTGATAGGATGGTGGGGTGGGTGATAGGATGGTGAGTGGGTGGGTTGATAGGATGGTGGTGGTGGGATAGGATGGTGATGGTGGGTTGATGATGGTGTGTGATGAGTGGGTGGTGAGGTGATGGGTGGTGGTGGATGGATGGTGGGTGGATTGACAGGATGGTGGGTGGGTGGATTGACAGGATGGTGGGTGGGTTGATAGGATGGTGGGGGGTGGATTGACAGGATGGTGGGTGGGTTGATAGGATGGTGAGTGGGTGGATTGACTGGTTGGTGGGTGGGTGGGTTGATAGGATGGTGGGTGGATATGGTTTTGACAGGACACCTAATTCCGGTGTCAGTTGGTGGGTGGGTAAAGATTGAAAGGAGCGTGGGTTGGACAATGGATTGATTGATGTTGGGTTGGATGGATGGATGGAGGATTGGATGGATAGAGGATGAATGAGTGGATGGATGTATAGTTAGAGAATGGATGTCTGGAAGGATAGATGGGTAAATGGATGGGTGGAAAGCAGTTCTCCAGCACTGAACAAGATAAAAAAAACATGACAGTATCAATAAACATAAATAAATAAATAGAAATTAAATAAGTTAAAAGGAGATTTAAAGACAGGTGTCCTCTTACTGTCTAGTGAGGCCACTCTGATTTCAAAGCTTCATGTTTCATGGCGTGTGGAAGAAATCAGGTTGTGAACCTGTTTGTTTTCCTTGCTGGTGGAATAAAGCGAGTGCCAGAGGGCAACGTTAAAAACCATGTAAAACAGGACATGTTTGTGTGTGAAAATGATTATGCCTCTCCCACTAGGAGTTTAAATTCTTCTGTAGAATGTCAGTAATTGTGACCAAACTTTAACGATGCTATGGAGCCTGGTTTTGTCTTTTACAGACAGACTGCTGAACCAGCAAACAGAACAAAATATTCAAAGACTCAAAGACCAGATCAAACAGGCATAAGCATTTTATCTATTTTCAGAGCCTTTCCAGTGGTCTTTTAATTATGGTTGTGAGGCTTTTAGCCAAAAAATCCCAAAACCTGTGTGGTTTTCAAGGACATACAGTAGTTTCTGCAGTTGTGAGAACATGTTAAAAACACAATTTTCCTCAGACAAAGTCTTTGACAGTTTGACAGCAGCAGGTTTTAGGGAATTGTTTTCAGGAAGTTTACAGATTAAGTCCTAAAAACAACATCCCTGGGAGCATTGATGTCCTATTGCAGTAAGCACGGTTACTATGGTAACCGGTGACAACATCTGTCCACGCAAAGATATAGAGAAAAATATAACTCAAATGTCAGTGATCAGATTATGAGTGGAGATTGGAGAATGTCACTCAATACTTTGAGACAATGTTGTGGAAGTAAGATTCTAATGTATGGCGCCCTGGACATGGCATTAAAAAACACATTGTTCCACCAAATTAGCATTTCATGCACACAAAATACTAATTTGTGCACGAAAGATGCAAAATGCTAACTTGTTTGCTTAAGATACAACTTATGCTCTCAGTATGGTAATTTGTGTGCCCAAAATGCTTAATTGTACTCACAAGATGCTAATTTATGTACACAAAATGCCAATTTGGGCTCTCGAAATGCTAATTTGTTTGCATAAAATGGTAATTTGTGCGAAAAAAGGTTAATTTGTGTGAATTTATGTTCACATAATGATAACTTGGGCTCTCAAATACTAATTTAAGTGCACAAAATGTAAAAGTAGGCTCAAAAAATGTTAATTTGTTTGCAGAAAATTAAGTTTGCTTCCTCAAAAGGGTTTTTTTTTCACAAAAGATGCTAACTTGTGTACACAATATGCTAACTTTGTGCTTACAAGATGCACCTTTGTGCTTACAAGATGCACATTTGTGCGCAAAAAACACCAATTTGGTCTCTTAACTTTCTCATCTGTGTGCACAAATCAATAGCTTGTGCGCTCAAGATGCTAATTTGTGTGCTCAAAATGATATTTTTTGGTGCAAAAGATGCTAACTTGTATAAATAATATGCTAACTTTGTGCTCACAAGATGCACATTTGTGTGCAAAAAGTGCTCACCAAATGCTAATTTCTGAGCTCAAAATGCTAACTTGGGCTCTTAACATGCTCATTTATGTGCACAAAATGATAGCTTGTGCAATCAAGATGCTAACTTGTGTGCAAAAGATGCTAACTTGTGTACACAATAAGCTAACTTTGTGCTCACAAGATGCACCTTTTTGTGCAAAAAGTGCTAATATGTGTTCACCAAATGCTAATTTGTGTACATAAATTCAAATTTTGCTCTCAAGTAACTACTTTCTGTGCACAAAATGCTAAATTGATTTACTCTGTACAGCACTATTGTGAAAACTTGTTTCTAAATATTAATGCTGTAATAGACTAATAGGATCAAAATTTTGCACATTTTTTTTTTTTATTGCAGTTTAATTTCCTTTTAGTTACAATCATGTTTTCTTTTCAATATGTTGTTCTGTCTAATTATTTTCAAAGACCTTTTTTGTCTAATATCGTTCTGTATTTAATAAAATCCTAAGTTTAAAATAAAAATTTGTAGAAATCAGCAAAAATTAACATTGAAAACGTGCAACTTCCCCCTTTATAACACCATCAGAAACCATCAAGGATGTTTAAATGATTTGTGATTATTTCATTTCAGCTTTAAGCTTGTAAATAAACGCAACAGAGAGGGTTTCCTGGCAAAAAGAGTTTGTAAAATAAAAGCTGTGAAATTCCTTTGGCAGGAATGTGTTACTCACCCCGTCGCTGTTGCGTCACCTCGACTGACGGAGCCAGATCTTCCATTCAGAAAACAATGGGAGGAAGAGCCAATCGAAGATCGTTTTGCTTTTATTTAAAATCTCGTGTGAAGAAGTAGCATTAAAACCGACGTCAAATAACAGCAATTATAATCATTGTCCGCCTTCTTTGTGTGTTTTTTGATTCAGCCTTTAAGACAGTAAGAATCTAGGGAGGGGTCAAACGCTTTGACATCTTATGACCTTCATCTTTCAGACCTAAAACAACCCTGGTGTACAACTGCACGACCGGGGGCATCAACCCGTTCCACTGGGGCGAGATTGGTGAGTCCGACCGTCGCTGCAGGCGGGCGCTGGCGGCGCCCCGCTCCTGCCAGCACGCCGTTGTCTGTCTTCACTGTCCTCATCACAAATCCTCCTCTCTGACTTCACGTTTGCTGTGTTGATATTTAGCATGAACAGCAGCTCCACCTGCTGGAGAGAAGGGGAACTTACAGCTGATTTGATGTGAGAGAATCACGTTTATATTTTTAAGAGAAGGTTCCATTTTACAGTTTAAGATCAAATAAATAATGAAAGCATAAACATTATTTCACCCTAGAAAAAAAATTATTTATAATCCTTTTGTGTTTTAGATGAAATAAATGAATGAAATTCAATTA
Organism: Oryzias javanicus; assembly: GCA_003999625.1. Classification (NCBI taxonomy): domain Eukaryota; kingdom Metazoa; phylum Chordata; class Actinopteri; order Beloniformes; family Adrianichthyidae; genus Oryzias; species Oryzias javanicus. Next base: position 18,755,123 of record CM012459.1, read on the forward strand.
GTCAGACATTTTTTCCCCAGTTTTTAATAATTTAACCCCTTCATGCCTGACTGTATATGTATAAAAATATTGATGTCTTTTCTTTTCATGGTGATGTTCAATAAAGTGAAGTTCTGGATTATATGGCACATTGTGAATTTGCAAAGGGGTTAAAAAAAACTATATATTAAATATGTATTTTTCAGAGTTTCATTATAAGTCCACGAAATGACCAAAAAAAATGTATTCTGCTTTTCCTCATCTCCCTTAAAATCAATTTAAAATCCCATTTAAATCATTTTTTAATTTATTTTCAAAACCTTCCCAGTGATCTTTTAATTATGCTGTTTTTAGCCAAAAACCTATCATTTTCTGGACTAGTTTCTGCAGAGCGGCAGTAGTTTGTGAGAAATTCACTTCTGAGTTGTGGGCGGGACCTTTGGCTTCGAACAATGCCGCCCCCTCTTCCTCTTCCCTTCAGTGGAGCACAGCAAGGAGCCAGTTATTTTCTACACCTTTTTCAAATTTAAGTTTTTTCATCTGCTCCTGATTCACAACAAAGAAACTCTCACTTTATTTCTCTTTATATATGAGAAAAATCAAACAAAAACATGTTTAAAAACAACAGAAACACAATATTTTCATTGGACTAAAATGTAATTAGAAATCTCCGACATGTTAAACTAAAAATCTTTCATTTCTATATAGTTACTACAGACGAGAGGACTCGGAAAAGCACCACAGAGATGCTTCTGTGGTTTAAAGTTGTGCAGATTCTCCTGCCAGCCGGACGTCCGGTTGGCAGGATGTCAGCGAGCCCTCAGATTACCAAACACTCTTCTGCGGAAATTGCAAGCAGATGGCCGGCGGCGGGATTAGGTCTGATGGCTGCAGCTGATGGGAGCAATGCTGCGCTCTGATTGGTCCAGGTGATGAGGCCAGTTATGAAACACGGAGGCCGGCTAGAACGTCCTTACCTGAGAACGATAAATGTGGACGTTTTAGACCCTCCCACAGCTGAAGTCACATGACTTCACTCCCACATCTGTGGATGTCTGCCGGGGGGGGTCGGAGGACGTGTCTTCCACCTCAATCCCTGGAAGTTATTATCCCGGCCCACATTGTACCTGTTTGTCTGGGTAAACCCACTTTACCGATGACTTTAAGAGTACTGCCCCCACCGTCAGTCACACAGCTTAGCACCGGATTATCCCCAAAAAACATCAACCTGGTGTTCTTTGAGGATTTTGGAAGAGATGCTTTTCATCATCTGGATTAAAAACTGTTTTAGTCTGCTGCACTTGCATTTGTTTTGTTTTTTTTCCTAATCCAGAGAATACGAAAAAACAACCACTCGGTTGAGTGAAAACGACCTTATTTTCTCACCATCACAGAGCACCACGTGATTTCCTCCTTCAAGAGGAACCCTCTGGAGCAGGCGTTCCGCAGGCCCAACGCCAACATCACCTCCAACTACCTGATCAACCAGTACTGGATCCTGGTCAGCCACAAGTTCCCGGCCCTCATCTACGACCTCTTCCTGCGACTGTGCGGCCAGAAGCCACAGTAAGGCGAAGGAGTTTGAAACGCGCAGACAGACGGGTCGAGATATGTCTGGTAACCTGCATCCGTGTCCGTCTGCAGGATGATGCGCATCTTCAACCGTCTGCACAAGGCCATCAGCCTGCTGGAGTACTTCAGCAGTCAGGACTGGGAGTGGAACTCTGAGAACATGAGCATGCTGATGAGCCAGCTCACTCCAGAGGACAGAACGGTGAGGTTCCACCACATCCTTTAACCCTCTGAAGTACGGAACCTTTTAGAGCTTTTTTTTTGCGTTTTTAATTTAGCTTTAATAAGTTACATTTTTGATATCCATCTTTTTAGTTCAACCTCAGCTGCTTCTTTTTTATGGGCAGATATTTTTCTCATAGATTTACACATTTATTTTTGTACAATATATACTTTTTTTCTCAAATGTACAATTTTATTCTCTGTAAATTTATTATTATTTTTTTAACTTTTGTTAATAAAATTCTCATAGATCTGCAACCTTATTTTTGTTTAACTTTAACTCTTTCCTAAAAAAATGACTATTTTTGAAAAAAATTAAGTAGTTCCTCATAAATTTGCAACTTCATATTAGTAAAATTTTACCTTTGCTTACTAATAAAAATATGACTTTACTTTTGTAAAATTTTAACTTGTTCACAAATTTGCAACTTTATTTTTTGTAAAATTTTTAATATTTTCTCATAAATTTAAGACTATTTTTTTGTAAAATTTTGACTTTTTTTCCCCATACATTTTTACTTTTTTTTTTTTTTGGTATAATTTAACTTATTTCTAAGAAATGTACAACTTTATTCTTGTGAAATTTTAATTTTTTCACATAAGTTTATTTATGTACAATTTTGACTTTTTCCTAATTTTAATTCTTTTTTCCTAAGAAATGTGTATTTTTGTAAGACTTTGACTTTTTTTCCTGGTACGTTTATGACTTTATCCTTCTGAAATTGACATTTCACACAATAGTTTCACATTGAACCTGAAATTGTTCAAAGTTTTAAATAAAAACTATACGAATGAGAGAATCTCTCATTCCTTTCACTGTTAACATGTGATTAATGAGTCCAGAGGCTACTAAGGATTAATATTTAGGTTCCTATTATTTTTTTTTGTTTGTTTTTTATTTGTGTGATTATATCCCACTAGAGCAGCTTTTACTTTCAAAGGAGTAGAAAGAAATGTTCTTTAAAAATCAGGACCAGAATGGAGCTCACTGCTCCACCTAGTGGCTGGTGCTTGTACAGAAACCTTTTCGATTCCTCACTTTTCAGACGTTTAACTTTGACGTGCGTCAGCTGAACTGGCCTGAGTACATCGAAAACTACTGCATCGGCACCAAGAAGTACGTCCTGAACGAAGACATGTCCGACATTCCTGCAGCCAGACAGCATCTGAGGAAGTAAGTTATCAGGAGGAGCAAACAATGTCCATTTAATATGAAGATTTAAACAAAGAAAGGGGAAATGATGGTCAGTTTTCAAAAAGTAAAAAAGGGAAAGAAATATAGTTAGGAAAAAGAAAAAGAAGTTTCCAAACTTGCTGGAGTAGGTAGCTAAGTGGCATAAATGGATCAATTTCATAATTTCAGATCTAGAATATTCTGAAGTACAGATTATAATTTTGCTATATTGTGTTTTTAGGCTAATGATTATAATAGATAATAGATTAAGTCGTTGGTTTACAGTGTTGATCGTTTCTGTACATTTTTTTGCAAAATATTTTTTCAGATTTTTTTCCTCTTTAATGTTGACTTTGCAGGATGTTTACATTTAAACCAGCACAATTAATTAACAAATTCTTTTGACGATACAATTCCACCACAAGAAAAAATTGAAATTGTGTAAAAAAAAAAGTCGTAAAATTCTGAGAAAGTCAAAATTTTACCAGAATAAAGTCGTAAAATGGAGAAAAAAAGCTCTACATTTTAATTTCTAAAGTTTTAATTTAATCTAAATTACTTGATACATTGGGGGTGGTGGCAGATTCAGCGAGAATCTTGAGCGGTGTGAAATTTTGACTTCAGTTCTCATAGTTTTATGACTTTCTTCTTATATAATTTTGATTAGTTTGCCTCATTTTTACAACTATCTCTAAATTCACTGTTTTCCTCAAATTTATTATTGTATCCTTTTAAAAAAATTTAATTTTATTCATATATTTATAAAATTTTGCCTTTTCCAAAAATTTTATTTTAGTCTTTTGACATTTTCTTTTGTCAAATTTGGCTATTTTTTTAATCACAGATTTGCAATTGCATACTTGAGAAATTTTCACTTTTTCTTTGCAACTTTATTTTTTTTAAATCTTAACCATTTGCTAATCAATGTGCAACTTTTTCGGTAAACGTTTGAGTTTTTTCTCATAAATTTGCAATGGTTTTTTTGCAGAAATTTAACTAACTCCAAATTTACAACTTTTTGTTGAATTTTTGTAGAACTTTTCTGTCTCATAAATTTGCAGCTTTATTTTAGTCGAATTTTAACTTTTTCTCATGAATTTGCAACTTTTATTTTAAAAAAATGTTGCCTTTTCTTTCTAATGAATGTACAACTTTATTTTTGAAGTTTAACTTTTTTGTCATAACGTTACAACTTTATTTTTAAAAAATTTAAACTTTTTTTAAAATAAATTTGCCACTTTTATTGTGTAAAATTTTTTTTTGTGTTTATTTTTGACAAATTTTAATTTTTATAAACTTGCTAATTTTATTTAGTAAAGTTTTTCTTTCTTATAAATTTCCGACTTTATTTTTGAACAATTTAACTTTTTGTCGATTTGTCGAAATTTACAACTATTCTTTTGAAATTGATTTTTTTGTCCTCATAATTTTTCATCTTAATCCTTTTTAAATGTATGCTCTTAAATCCAGAAGCCGTCCTTTACTTTCATCTCTGTTAATGTTTTGACTCTTTCTCTTCGTCTCTCAGGTTGAGGAACATCCGCTACACCTTCAACACTGTCCTGGTGGTTTTCATCTGGAGAGTGTTCATCGCTCGCTCCCAGATGGCCAGAAACATCTGGTACTTCGTGGTCAGCCTCTGTTTCAAGTTCCTCTCCTACTTCCGTGCGTCCAGCACCTTAACCAACTGAGTTTCCTCGCCTCCTCAACCCAGAGACAGCAGCCCTTGCCTTTATCCGTCACCCTGGACTGAGCGCGCTCCGCGTGGAGCTCTGCGGCGGAGCGCGCTGCAGCTGAGTGGAGCTCTCAGGAGAAAAAGAAAGAGGTCTACTAGCCATGACTTGTCTGGATATCTGTCATCAGTACCTGTTCAGTCACCAAACCCCGTCCAGAAAAACCCAAACATTACTATTCATTTTCTACCTGCTGTTCAAAGTGGCCAATTATATATGCAACAACAAGCCTGTATGTGACTTCCACCCCTCCCTCTTGAATCTCGGTACATTGCCTTACCTTGTGATGATCTATTTGGTTGTTTTTTTTCTTTTTTTTTCCTCCCCCCCAGTACTTGAAATACAGCGGTGATTCAAAGGACGATCTCTGTGACATTTTTCTGTTTCTCCTCACACTAACGTGCGTCTACTGCCTTCCCCCAAACGACGCTGAAGCCTCACTGCTGGATTCTGTTTAATCCAGATTGAGAGGAGCGTTTCAAAAAAAAAAAAAAGAAAAAATCTGACCACACAACACAAGGATCTGCCACCTTTCCCGCAGACGACTAAACTAGGATCAGAAACGTTTCATTTGAATGCTCATCAACTTTATGCCTGTTTGTACAGCAGTTTGTATGAACTACGTTTAATACTTTTACATCTTTATACTTGCATCAAATGTTAGTCTGTGTTTGACCTCGGCAGTGTAGTGTATATAAATAAGAGTTAACTAGGGTTGTTTGTGCAACCCAGTATATACTGTAAAATGTTCCTCCAGGGGTCCTAACCGAGCTTGAGCGCTCTTCTTTTTCAGGTGGGTCTGTAAGTGAAGAGCGGGGCGGAGGAAAATGCTAAACGGATCTCAAAGATTCTCTATGTTGAAGGCCCACTCCGATCATTTTTTGACCTATTAGCGTTCCCAGTAGTTTTATTAATCACGATTATGCAATTTTTCACTAAATTTAACTATAAACTGTTGTTTTTAGGACATTGTATCTTCAGAATGGCAGATTAGAAATTTGTCTGAGTCACAGGTGGGAACTGCCCCCTCCCCCGCTAGCTTACAGATGCCAGCTCGGGGGAGGGAGACAAACATGTATCTTGTAGCTCGCCCACCATATTTTCTACACAACAAACATGATCTTTTTTAGACAATTCTTATTCCCAATGATTTGAAAAAAACACTAAAAAAAAAAAGCTAATTTTAGATAAATTTTCTCTACATGTCCCCCACCTTGAGAAAACAAAATCATGTTAAAAACATCAACATTTTTTCGGAGTGGGTCTTTAAAGCTGAGAGGAGGCTATCGAGTGGGAAAAGAAAAAAAAAGATGTCAATTTAAAGTTTTATTATTGGATGTGTTTAGACATGTGGCTAGTACGGAAAAAGACTGAAGTTCGTCAAGTTAAAATATAATAGGAAAGGAGCCATACGAGACCCCCAGAAGATTGGAGCAAACTGGGGTTTAAGGTGACGAAAAATGGTCAAATAACTAAATTTGTTCCCATTGACAAATTAGGCTACAATAAAAAAAAAACGATTTAATACAAAAGTTAAATTAACTGGAAAACTAGTGGACCAAATACAGAGCCATGAGGGACGCCACGCCTTACAGAATGAAGAAATGCTTTTTTTAACAAAAATATTTTACAAGGGTAAAGATTCTTACACGATTGATCCCAGTTCTGTAAATAGATAAATTATTCTTAAAAACAACCAAAAACGTGTGAGCGACTGTTGATCTTTGCTTGTGTATCACACAGGACCACAGAGCTTCCCTCAGTCTACAAAGAGTATTATTTTTTTTTTTTTTATGGAAAGAATTGAGGAAAGCTGTGCAGTATTGAAAGGCTTGCTGGAATAACAATAATGAGCCTTTTTACGGGAAGAAAAAAAGGGACAAAAACTTCATGTTTATGCAAAGCTAACGTCTGATGTTTAACAGTCTGTTCAAAGGAGACCTGAATGAAGCTGTTCTTGTCAGGTTGTCCTCAACAAGCTACAGGGCTAATTTAACGCCATCATCTGTGTGGAGTTTCGCTCTTCTGTGTGTCTGACCACAAAGCGTCGTTTTCACGGCAATGGGAGGCGACGACGGAGGACATTGAGAATCTTTCTGGTGTCGTCAGCAAATTGTTTGACCAGCTGTGATCCCTGCTCTGACAAAACTCTTAGTCTGTCTAAATGAAATAAAAAGGACTTAAAAATGAAACTGCAGCGCGGTGTATTTCATTTGCAGTGATTACTTTTAGCAGTGTAGAAAAGTGTAAAAAGAATCATAGGTCAAATAAACTAGCTTTTCTATATACAAAATGTCATTTTTTGTTAGTTTTAGCTTTAAAATGTTAATTTTTTTCAATTTTTTGTTTAATTTTCACATTTAGATAAAACAAAAACAGGATAAATCTGTATTGAATTGAGTTGAATTGACGGGAGGCGGCAATGGAGGACATTGAGAAACTTTCTGGAGTCATCTGCAAAATGTTTGACCCCCCTAAGATCCCTGTTCTGACAAAACTCAAGTCTTTACGTTAAAAATGAAATAAAATGGACCTTAAGTGCAAATAGTGCACAAAATGGATATTTTTTTGAATTTTTGTTTAATTTTAACATAAATTAAATACTCCAAACATTGTTTTATTTCAAAATGACAGCAAGTAGATATTTCTCCAGTGTGCTTGAAAGAACGTGAAAACCCTGGTCACTCGTGAAGAGCGTTGGGAGCCAGCAGAGGAGCCTGATGGTTGCTCAGATTGTTCATCTGGTTGTGGAGCATCCCATCCTGGAACAGATGGAGCCATCTCGTTAGGAAGAAGGACCGCTCGTGAGCCGTCTCAGGAGAAATTGGAGACTCACCTCTCGCCGCCTGTAGACTCCCAGGTTGAAGCGACAGCAGACGATGTCAAAGCAGAAGCCGACAAGGCTGTGAAGCATGCCTGTAAAGACGAAAGGAAAAGAAAAAAGTGACGGTTTTTCAGGTAAATATTACACACTAACATCCAAAAATATCAGTTAAAGCAAAAGTTTGATTTGATAAAAAAATTGAGAATAATAATTCATCACAACTCACTTTCATGGTAAAAGTCTAAGTAAAATTGTGTTTTTAACATGTTCTTGTGGTATTTTACTGATGATAAAAGACATACAGTACATACATATTATTTTTAGGTTTTTTATTTTTAATAAATTTGCAACTATTTTAAAATAACTTTTTTTCACATTGTCATTTTCAGTAAGAAAACTGATTTAATCCATTTTGAAATAAGGCTATGACATAAAATGTGGAAGAAGTGAGGGACTAAGAATACTTTTTGGATCCACTGTATATGAAGAAAATCGAGCATAGAAATACATTTTGAATATTTTCTTTTTTAATTCAAAATGTTTGACATAAATGTACCACTCTGAGCCCTTAGCAATGGGAAAGGGGGGTGGGGTTGCTCCACACCAACAATCCCATCCACAACTCAGAGGTGAATTTCTAATGAACTTCTGCCACTCTGCAGAAACTACGTACTAGAAGCAGTTTTTTTCTTAGGCCAAATACTACATAATCGTAATCAAAAGACCACTTGAAACACTTTTAAAATCTTTTTAAAGATGATTGGAGTGGGTCTTTAACATGTTTGAGACAGATGGATTCTGCTGTGGCTCCACCCACCTGTGGTGGAGTAAATGCCTCCGATGATGCCGCAAAGTCGCACCAGGAACTGCCAGAGCGGCATGTGCTGCTCGCTGACCGTCACCATCAGAGAGCTGGTGTCGTATTTGAAAAAGATGCCGGAAACGCCGTGACTGCCTGCTGTGTGGTTTATCACCCTCTCCTTTACAAAAAAAATAAAAAAAACACAAATAACACATTTTTATCCTCTAGAGCAGGGGTGTCAAACTGAATCACACAAGGGCCTAAAATCCAAAACACGCCTTAGGTCAAACAGGATAAACATTTATTGAACACTCCAAAACTAAATTTTTAAAAACGTTAAAACCGTAACTTTTTAACATAATTATGAACTAGATATATAGCATTGCCTGCAATAATGCTAGTGTGAATGCTATTAGCTGAATTTGGCCGCTGAAGATGCTGACGCTGATAGCCAGCTAAAACATTAGCTAAATGGCAAATTAGCCTAAAAACTTTTTTTTTTTTTTAAAGAACACTTAGGACGCCAAAACAGCTAGCATGTAGCTGGAAAATTAGCTCAACTTCAAAATGTCCCTAAAACAACTGAAAAAAAAGCCGCCAAAACGGCTAACATGTAAATATTAGCCTAACTCTAAAACAGCCTCAAAAACTAAAAAAAAGCATGTCGATAAAATATTAGCTAAAGTCCAAAATAGCCCAAAAAAAATCTTAGTAAATTCCAAAATAGTCCAAAAAGCTAGCAGAATGCGAATTTTTTAAACTTTGAAAATTTAACTTTTTAACATAATTATGAATAATAAAAAGGCAGGAATAATATTCCAGAATAAATCAATTAAACCTTAAATAACTTACAATATTTTACTCTCCATAAAAAAATTTTCTGTCAAAACTATCCAAGTTAAAAATAAGCGCAAGATAATTATTATTATAACATCGGGCCGTTAATAACAATAAAATGAATTTCAAACACAAAATGAAAATAAGAATTTGAAAAATACAAATATAAGAATTTAAAAGTACAAAAATGCTAAATAAGCATAAGAATCTAAAAATACAAATATAAGAATTGAAAAAAAAAATACAAATATACAAGTGAAGCAAACAATGGGCTTGAAAAGGAGTGGGTAGAAGAAAATTATTTTTTGGTCCCACTCCTTTCTACAACATTTTTTGTTACCTGGCCTATTTACAGTGGGGTTTTTTTTGTTGTTTTTTTTCTTTTTTCAAAACACTTCAAATCTCCTTGGTTAAAATGTATGTATAATGACATTTGTACATGTTTGTACTGATCATGTCAATCCTTGTAAAGATTCAGCAGTGACAGCTTGTATGTTTCTTTAAATATACATAAACTTTTGCTTTGTTTTAAACCTTCATTTAACCCATTCCATAAATCCAATCCACAAAATGATAGACACATTTTCTTTTTTGTTGTACGAGTACACTGTTTTTTGAAATTCTGCTGTTTTCTTAAGTCATAACCTCCATCTCTGTCCTTGAACATCTGTTGTATGTTTAATGGAAGTAAATTGTTTCTGGCTTTAAACATAATGAGTGCAGTTTTAAGTTTCACTAGTTCCCATGACCTTGACTCTGATACGTGCTCTAGAGGATCTAGTTTTTTGTTTTGTAATGATTACTCACCCGCTCTGTCACAGAGAACTGATGCGTTTCCGCAGAAATCTTATACGTATTCAATCTTGTGGGCACCACTGTAATGAAGTACTGGTACATCTGGTTATCTGTGGTGGACACAAACGTTAAAGTCGGCTGTGGAAATGTCTGATTCTGGGATTTTAATCATTTAAAGCTTTAATCCTGTTAGACTGCGATAGTAGCGACCCACTGTTGTAGGTGATTTTCTCTGTGCCGTCCAGGGGATTGATGATGCCGGGTATCTCCTCGCCAAAACATAGACGATCTATTCGATGGGAGAAGTTGTACGCTGCGGGATGAAGATGGCGGATAACGTGAAGAACCGCAACAGGATTTTAAGACAAAAACACTTTAAATCCAGTTAATACAAACTTACACTCGTGGCTCACAAATGCTGCGATGTGCGCATGGCCCTGAGGATGGTGGATCGGCCTAAAAAAAACAGACATATGGAGCATTTTGGTGAAACTGTAAGATCTATCGTTTCTCTTCTGTCTCCTAGTCCGTACTTTCCCACAGTGATGTGCAAGTTTCCAGCCACTTTGTTGACGTACAGATCTCCGTGTATCCTGCAAGCGTCGGGAGACTGCATAAAGACATCTTCCCTGAAAGTTAAAAAAAAAAATGACTGCATTGTCTTTTCAGAAATGAATCAAGCTTTTGTGGTGAAATGACAAACCGTGGAGGCAGAGCTGTTGGAGCTCCTTTCAGCAGACTTTTGTATAGAACTTCTTGTAAAGCGTGTTCTTCTCTCAGCCTGTTTTGGATGAGATGCAAAGTGCTGATGGACAAAAAAAAAATACAAAAAAATAGTCAATGACGCACAACTTAATGAAATTAAGTGATGTTCTGTACGCAAAACCAACTCATTTAAGATTAAAAAGAACTTTTTGAGAGAGAGAGAAAGATCAAATCTTACTGTTAAATCCCTTAAATCCAATATTTAAATGTATTCTTGAATTTTTTATTAATTTTACATTTAAAAAAAAAATAAAACATGTATAACCATGACTTAATCATCTAATTAGATCATTTTTGACCTACCTCTGCCACTCTCTCTGTTTTGGGGTGAGTTCAAAGACAACCTGAAGAAAATCACAAAAAAAAAAGTAAACCTCCAAATTTTATTCTTTTCTAATGATTTGTAAGAATAAGCTGCTCTTACGGGTTCGTACTGCAGGCCACCAGACGTGATCATGGTTTCTGCCAAATCCAGGATATCTGCTCCCACATCTACAGGTATGCAAAAAAAAAAAAAAATCAGTCATAAACTCTCACGAGAGGCTCAACGTCGAATGCAGAAGAAGGTGGGATGCTCACGCTGGCATTTCATGGCAACCGTGATGTCAACGTTTATTCGTAATTTACTGAAAGACAAATATGTCATAATTTTATGCAAATTAAATGATTAAAATCTAACCAAAAATTAAAAAAAAAAATGTTACCTTGAAAAATCCTTGTCAACTTCATATTCATATTTCATCCAAGTATCTTGGTAAACAAAGAACTCCAGGAGAGACAGAAGAGCCATGGTGCTGAAAGCGATGAGCGACACTGAACAGAAAAGAGGGCAACATCAACATCACACAAACATATTAAATCATTTTGGAAAAAATAGTAAAATAGAAATGGTTTTAAACACACATTTTCCTAAAAAACAAAAAATTCATACTGAACGTTAGAGTCAAAATAATAGTGACTTCACAAATATTTTCCTAAAACAAGACCCAAACTGATTTTTTTTTGTAAATAAAAAAAGAATATTTTGTTTTAGTCAATAGTATATCTTATTTTTCTTTGTTATAAAATACAAAACTAAAAATGTAATGCATTTAGAGTCAAATTCATATTATCAGACATGACTAAATTGCGCCCAAACAATATTATTATATAAAACTTAATAATTAAAATCATTATTTTACCATTACCTGCAATATTGTTCATTTGCAATTGAGTATCTGCTGTTTATCAGGAATTTTTAATCTTCTCTTGAATAAAGTTCAAACGCATTTTTCCCCCTATCTGACAAAGATAATTCAGTGATGTTTTACTTGTATTTTTTTATTATTAAAAACAATTATTAAAGACAATCTTGTTTTGGTGTTTTCAACATATTCTTCTGATGATGGACGACATTTATAAAGAAAATCATTCTCAAAATTGCATTTCTGAGATTTTCTTTATTCAAATCAGTGTGAATTAGGAGCAGAAGAATAAAAGTCGTTTGACAAAGATTGTTGGCTGGGCTACAAGCTCCCTGCTCCGCTCCATTCTGATGATCCTCTCACAGACAAATAGGTCCACATACGTCTTTGTTGTCCTCCCTGAACAGAAATTTGTCTCTAAACTGTACGGCTGGATAGTTGACATCCCTTGCCATTTTTGTTGCATTATGAGGGCCATAGGAGAAAGCAAATAAGAGCAGCAACAAGGAGGAGACAGGGGAACAGAGGTTGCTTTGCTGAACACTTAAAAAAAAAATGTCTAAAATATTTTTCACTGCCATTAATATTTAAAAAAAATAATAAAATCACTGAAATGACATAATATTGCTCATGTGAAAGTGTTTTGTCCTCCCCTGTCCCTGTGTAGCAATGGACTATTCCAACAACAGCAAGTTCGATATATATAAAGTATAATGTACAGTTCTTAAACATTTAGTTGTGATTTTTTTTTTTTGTATTCATTTTTTTAAATGGAATTCTTGACTTTGACGATGTCTAAAAGTGGATCAGTAAAGAAGTTATTCGATGGACGTTTTTTAAATAAATGATTAATACAACCGCTACATCTACTAAATAGTTTTTTCCCCTTTATGTCAGTGATTCGAACTCTGTACAAATTTAATTTATAAATGTTTATTTTATTGTTATTAATTTAAAGCAGTCTGCGGGGGTTAGATGGGCTTAAATACGGTGGCCCAGAAGTAAAGTGCAAAACAAGATTTGCACTTCTGGGCCACCGTACTTTAGACAGACCGCACAAACACAGCCCGATTCCATCCCATATTTATTTATTTATTTACAGGTGGGTGGCTCACCTGTCCCTCCGGAAGCGGAAGTCTCCACATAGCTCTCTGACACTTTGGGGAAGGCGTCCAGCTCCTTCACCAGACTCAGGGCTTTCCTTCTGCTCAGACGCCTCATCTTCACTCAGGACAGACCCGCTGATATTCAAATATCACAACACCAAAGTCAGCTTTAAACAGTACTACTTCACTGCGAAGCGTGTTTTACACAAACGTAACATTATATCTGCCAATCATGTTCAGCAAATTTCAACCAACTGGAGTTTAATAACGCGCAGACACCGTTGTTCACCAGAAAGCGACGGTGCGGGGAGCGTAATCTGCTACCACAACCAACGCGCTCGTCATTTTAGTGTCGTCTTACCTCTCATATCATCTAGTTAGATGTTTATTCGATTTATCGAGTCCCAAAAAACAGTAACAACCAAGCAGTTGTTCAAAAGACGCTTGGATTTGGATGCAAAATCCATGATGCTATCTCTCAGGAAGCCCAGTGTCTCATTTGAATACGTAACGACGTGATGACGTAGTCAAGTGGTACCTAGCACTTCTGTTATTCTATCGGTAGAGGGCGTTCTAACATAATTTTTTTATTTGAGGGATTTTCTTTATGTAGTTTTTTCAATAAGATGCAAGGAGGAAATGTGAGGCCTAAGAGATTTAACATTACAGATTAAAAGTAGCTAATTTTACGTTTAAATATGATTACATGTTTTTTAATAAAGCTTTAGTTTACTTTATTAATCTGTATATATAGATCTTTATTCACATGGAAACCATGGAAGTTACAGCAAAACTTTATTGTTTTATTGTTTGAAATATAGCATAGCGTGGTACTCATAAGATAATTAATACATTTTAATTTAATTTAATTCAATTATGGTTTATTTCAAGCTCTAAAAATATTAAAATAAATAAAAATTATAAACAACACAACTACATCAAAACAACTATATCAAACATATATTGACACCATGTTATTAATTTATTAGAAAATAAAGAAAAATACACAAGGATGTAAGACGATGATGCAGTCTTCTTGATTAATTATTTGGCTAATTACTCATTAACATAAATAAACTTTTTTGAATTACAGTCACAGTAAGGCATACAATAACATAAAACCCCAATAGATAAATTTAATGCAACAGTTATAAAATAAAGTTGAAAATAATTTGATTTGTTGCTTAAAAGGGACGGGAAAAGACAAATTTATATAATTCCACCTCCATTGGGTTTTTCTGTTCATAGTCATAATCTGGTCCCCATCAGATTAAGTTAGATTATTTGCCAGGTAGACACATTGATTTTTTATTGATTATTATCAGAAATATTCTACAAAGAGCCTTAATATGAATGCAACAGATATGTAATACTCATTAATTATCATCAGAATACATTATCAAATTAATCATTGCGACATATTGCTAACTAAATAAAGAAAATGATCATCACTTTTACATCAATAAAATTATCTATCATACATTGATAAACAAAAAGTCATTGACTATCATCAGAAAACGCTCATTATTCAACATCCAGATTAACACATCCTATTATTTGGGAATTGTTTGAACATCCAGTGACTTTTAAATCCCTTCATCAAATTGTGAAATTTTTTAAAATAATTTTTCTTGGATTTATTTAAGATCTTTTGACCTCATTGCTTAACCTGCTGCAAAGTTTGGTGCCGCAAACAGAAACTTTTTTTTTTATGGTTCTTATGGATGCTGCTCAAACTGATGGAGAAAGTGAAAAGTTTTGTCTCTATAACACGAGGTAACACTCGCGTGTTGATCTAAACTTAAGAAGGATTTATTGTTTATTGTTTCATTCACGACTCCAGGCTTTGTATGAGCCTAATGAATGGTTTTCTTCATTATCTTTAGCTTATTGGCTAATTTAAAACATATTTTTCTCAATTGTAAGATTTTTGTTGTTTTTTTTTTAAAAGACCAATCATGTATCAAACTTAAACAAAACCCAAAAATTGATGTTGAACCATGTAAAGTGAATAGCCGCATTTTCAATATAAACTACTGAAATTCTTGAAAATGTTTGAATTTGAGTTCACATTACACTATAAAAACACAAACCACCACCAAGTATTTTTGTCTAGTTTAAATACCTTTGAACAATTAATTTTTGAGTAAACTGACTTTGTAGTGATTTTTCAGTAAAATGTAACAACTCACATTTTGTTGAGTCATTTTGATCTTGAAAAAAATCCTATTTTAAGCAATCCTTCTAACAAGAAGTTTTTTGTATAAGTTATTTGCACATAATTTACACATTTGTTCTATTAATTGGTCCGAGAACGAGAATAAAACTTTTTTTTACTCTTTTTTCAAAAATAAATGCTTATTTTAAGACATAATATTTCCAATTATTACAAGAACATACAAAACAGGAGGGTTGATGGCTATTTGCAGGACTAAATTTTTGTCTTCAAAGAGAAATCTTAAAAAGACAAATTCCACTAGTTCTGTTGAAACTTTTTCACAAGAGAAAAAAGCTTATATTCTGTATATTTTTTAACTTGTTAGGGACTTTTTTTCCCCAGTGTGAAACCAAACAGTATAAAACTTTATAACCATGTCTACATTCCTAAGTGGATTACAATTCTGCCACGTGATTGGCTAATTAGAAGTTTGTGCTAACGAGCACAGGTGTCCCTAATAAAGTGGCCAGTGATTTAAAAAACTAATGTACTTCACGATAGATAGATAAATAATAATAATATCAAAGGCTTCCAATGTTCTTAATTAGATGGAAAACATTAGAAGCAAAAAAAAAAGTATATATCTATGGTAAAGATGCCACAAATGAATATTAATGAGACATGTGTTGGTCTTCAAAACATATATAAATCATCAACCTACTCCCTTTTTTTTTTCTTGAAAATTCTGTCACTTATCTGTCTTTGTGGCAACTGTCAAGGCTGCCAATTATACCTTGTTTTTCCTAGCAGCTGTCTGCGGCCTTCTATCAGCTGTCACACTAACTCATCCTAAGAGCCTCTAACCTTCACTCACAAGTGATAATTAACTTCCAGTAGGAGTGTTTATAGGGTGCTACGGGTTTGTGCAGCAGATGTGAAGTTGCACGCTGACAGGAGGGAAACCCTAACGTGGAGAAGTGATAATGATCCGCCACAACAAAGAGCTCCAGATTAAGTTTATCGCTCCTAAGAATAGAAGAGATGTTTAGTTATTGCAGCAGATTGAAAGAGCTGCAAAAAAAAGGTGAACTTTTTTGAACAGCGTTTCTGCAGTTTCTGCAGGCATCAGAGCTGCTTGCTTATGCAGAACAGCACAGATGGGCGTGTGGGGGATGGGTGCTGTCAGCGCACAGATCAAGCTTTGGGTCGGTGGTCCCATTGGTATTCACCACACAGGCACGTACGACATGTCAGACATTCTCCGCCGAGACACAGCAGGCCTGCAGATTGATTTTAATGCACGAATTTGCTCTGATTTTTAAAAATTTGCAAAAAAAAAGTCAAATTTTTTTGATTTCATTCAGATTTGTGCTTTGAAAAAGAAAATTGTGTTTTCATAAATGTTAAAAAATAATTAAAAAAATATATGAAAGTCCCTATTTGACTTTGTTGCAGTCAGTTTATCAAACATTAGTTTTATTTTCTCAAAATTATTCATATTTTAATGCAAATGTGCAAAAAAAAAAAAAAAATTTCCAAATATGTAAGCAGTTGATTTCTAAAACAATAATGACTTTTCTTTTATTTAAGTGTGATGTTAAATTTTGTATTTACATTGTTTGATTTTAAGGTTCTCTGTTTGGTGACACAAAAGAGATATTAGGATCTGGTTTTACAGCAGTCGTGCCAAAGTCCTGACCCTCACCTGAGTGTGCACATTTTTTCCTCTCTGCATTTGACCTGTTTCCCCTGAGGTAGCAGTGAGCTGCAGTCACAGCCATGCTCAGAAACCATTTTTAAGACCCACTCCGATCACCTCCATCTATTTGAAAAGCCTTCCGAGTGCTGTTTTAGCAATTATTGTTCTGTTTTTAGGAGAATCAAAAAAGTGTGTTGTTTCCTAGAACAGTTTTTGCAGAGCAGCGATAGTTCATTAGAAATTTGCAAAAGTCACCTGTTTTCCAAGTCAGAAGTCTCAAGTCCCGAGTCAACAGCACAAAATCCTAGTCAAGTCCCAAGTCAAAATCAGGCAAGTCTAAGTTGAGTCCCAATTTAACAGCAATCAAGTCTAAGTCGAGTCCTGAGTCAATAGCAATCAAGTGTAAGTCGAGTCCCATTTCAACAGCAGGAAAGATCAAGTCGAGTCCCAATTCAACAGAAGGTGAGTCCGAGTCGAGTCCCAATTTAACAGCAGGAAAGATCAAGTCGAGTCCCAATTCAACAGAAGGTAAGTCAAAGTCGAGTCCCAAGTTAACAGCAGGCAAGTCTAAGTCGAGTCCCGAGTCAAAAGCAATCAAGTGTAAGTCGAGTCCCGAGTCAATAGCAATCAAGTGTAAGTCGAGTCCCATTTCAACAGCAGGAAAGATCAAGTCGAGTCCCAATTCAACAGAAGGTGAGTCCGAGTCGAGTCCCAATTCAACAGCAGGAAAGATCAAGTCGAGTCCCAATTCAACAGAAGGCAAGTCCAAGTCGAGTCCCAAGTTAACAGCAGGCAAGTCTATGTCAAGTCCCGAGTCAACAGGTGGCAAGGAAAATGCGAGTCCCAAATCAACAGAAAGTACAATTCGATTCCAGAGTCAGCGGCAGGCAAGTACAAGTTGAGTCCTGAGTCAACAACAAGAAAGCCCATTTGAGTTCCGAGTCAACACCAGGCAAGACCAAGTCAACTCCCAAGTCAACGCATGCAAGTACAAGTCGAGTCCCAAGTCCCAAATAAAAGCTGAGTCCAAGTCTATAGCATAAGTTAAAGTAAAGTCCTGAGTCAGCAACAGGATAGTCCAAGTCGAGTCCTGAGTCGGCACCTGGCAAGTCCGAGTTGAGTTCCGAGTCAACAGCAGGCAAGACCAAGTCAACTCCCAAGTTAACAGCAGGCAAGTACAAGTCGGGTCCCGGTTTAACACTAGAAAAGACCGAGTCGAGTCCCGAGTCAGCAGCAGGCAAGTCCATGATGAGTCACGTCAGCAGCGAGCAAGTCCAGATTCAACAGCAAACAAAAACAAGTTAGGTCCTGAGTCAACAACAGCAAAGACCAAGTCCAGTCCCAATTTAACAGAAGGCAATTTTAAATCGAGTCCAGAATTAACAGCAGGCGAGTACAAGTCGAGTCCCAATTTAACAGCAGACAAGTCCAAGAGGATTTTCCTTGCAAGTCCAAGTCGAGTCCCGAAAGAAAGGAAGGGAAAGAGAAAGACCAGGGAGGAGATTCATAGATGAAGGACTAGTGTGGGCAAGAATTAGTAAAATAAAGAGCTAAATTTAAAATAAAAGATACAAAATTTTCGTGATGACATTATCAGTCATTAAAATAAATGCAGTTTCAGCATAAAATTGGCAAATTAAATGAAATGTGACTAAATGAGTTTAAATAAACAGTTGTATATTGGTGAAATTTGGATTAAAGTTCTTCAATCCTGCTTGCCAAAATAATAGCAATAAATCATTTTATTTTGAAAAGATATCATCTTTAAATAAAGGCCTTTTTTATTTTTATAACGTTTTTCTTTAATAAATCTAAAAACCGATTTGACCTTATATAACTATCGGACTGAAGTGCGGGGAAAATGCCCTAAACAGAGCTGTTATGTAATTCCTTTATTGGAAAAAGAAAGTTGGCAGAACAGACGTGCGTGCGCAACCAGCAGGAAATGACTGATTTGGAAACTGACGTCAGAGGTGGGATCGCCTATCGTAGAGCGGCTGCTCTCGTGAGCTCTCGGCTCCCCCTCGGGTATTTCCGGAAGATGGATTAAATCCCCGCCCGCTTCATTCCTGCGTTGTTTGGGGACAGTAGGAAGATGGCGGCGGCCCCGCTGTACTGTGTCTGCCGGCAGCCCTACGATGTGAGCCGGTTTATGATCGAGTGCGACATCTGTAAAGACTGGTTCCACGGCAGGTACGTAGGTTAGAATGTATTTAACGGGTCCGGTTAGCAAAAAGCGACAAACACGAGCTGTTTGACAAAGAAAGGCGACGATTTTCTCAGCGCTGCTGCCTGGTAGCTAAGTTAGCTCGTTAAAGCTAGCGGTGGGCGACGGGGGTTTTAAACCGTCTATTGACACGACTTAACAGGCGAAAGTAGGATTCGTCTCTCGCCAAATTCGCGGCGAATTTAAGGAGTTGCTACGCGGACCGGCTAACAAGCCACCACACCGTAACCTACTATTTAAAATCGTTTAAATAGTTAGCGTTATTGTTTTAAATAGCAAATATGTTGGCTTTATGTAGCTATTAATATGCGGAGGGATACAGAGCGGTGTCAGTCATTTCCAAAGATCAAAAGCTTATCGTGACAGTCAAAGCTTGCCCTTTATAACAGTCTTCAAAGAGATAACTTGAAAATGTCACAACTGTTAAGACATATATAAAAACTAGATATTACATTTATAGTTTTTATCACAATATTTAAGAAGAAAGTAGCTTTTGTTAGTGTTATCAACTTTGCATTTTAATCACAGGTTTTGTTTTGTTCTTTAAACAAAGATTTTGTATTTAAATTTGAATAGAAACTAAACTGTGATTTTGATTTATTTTATTCAAGGATTTGTGATTTTTGAAAACAGAGAAATGGGAACATGTTATTGTCGGTCTTGTGATTGACAGATTGAGAAATTTAAATCCCTCTTTCAAGCAGTGGAGGCACATGGCAGGGGCCCCCTAGTGGTTGACAGGAGGATTGCAGGCTCCTGGCATTTACATGTCCTCAGATTTCTTGGCCCTTTTGTCCTATATTAGGGATTTTTGTATGTACTTCCTGTCTCCTTTTGGCTAATTCCTCTTGGGAAGGTTTAGTGATAAATAATCAGTTGTTTTGGTGTGTGTGAGGTGGCTGATAAAACACTGACATACATTTTTTCGTGTCATATAAACTTCAGGTGTTGTACTTGTTCTAGTGCTAGGATAGTGGAGAAAACAATTCAAGATTGTGTATAAAAAGACTTGGTGACCAAGTTATTTGTACTTCAAATTTCAAGATCAAGTTAAACCTGTTTTAAGATTTGTGCTAGGATACATACCTATCTTAACGTTCTTAGTTTTATATCCCTTCTTTTGGAGATTACCTGTATCATATTTTACACACAATCCTCTTTTATCTTTGTGTTCCCCGCGGCTTACCCGGACAATTCGCTGCCTTGCGCGGGTGCATCTCCAAAGTGACAGTTTATGAATACAATAATCTGTTTTTACTCATGTCGAGATGACGAAAGCTTTTGCGTAACCACATTAAGTGTACTGCCAAAAAACTTGGCAGCCAGGATTTGTGGCGTGTCGGAGCCAGAAAAGACGAGCTACGTGTCATGTGCCAGCAAGAAAAAGGAACGAATGTTGGAGCTTCCCCCATTGATGACTAATAAGCGAAAACACACAAAGCAGACCTCCAAAAACAGTCTGATTTCCAGCCTCTTTCCCACGAGGCTGGCCAGGAGTAAAGGGATATTCTCTGGCTGTGAATTTACTGAAAGACAGACGTGGAATGAAAAGGATACTCGCCTGCTGATGCTTGGCTGTCAGTGGAGTTGCAGAGTTTTTGTCTAGAGAGGGCCCTGTTTTTCGTTACCTGTATCTTATGGTGTCGCTACTCAAGATAGCAGCAGGGTATCTGGAGGGCTGAGAGATGTTTATTTGGTAAATAGAAAGTGGTAAACATTTACATGTAAGACTAAAAGAGTTAAAGAGAATCATTTTTGCATTTTGAGATGTGTTGCCAGATCCAAACTGTAGGACTGAAGAAAGTTGTAAAACTTCATTTTCCTTTTTTTTTTTTTTTCTTGCCTAGTTGTAAAATCTGCCTCTTTAAATTGATGAGCAGATTATTTTGGGATGCCAGATTACATCTGCTGCACTGCAGATCAGGTCAAACCTTCGTAACCGCGATGTTAGGCGCAGACGATGGGGGTGACGACAGCCAAGCCACGCTTGATGGGACGGAGGGAGTGATTGATGGGAGGCGCAGCGAGCCAAGTTCAATGCATGATCCGTCAATGTCAGACAGAGTGTGAGCACACCAAAGAGAGACAGATAGCCCTCACTGAGAGTTTTCTTTAGTGTTTACATTAAGTGGATAGATGGACGAGGCGCAGGAGTTCCTCTTCGTTGTTTTGTTTTTAAGACCTAAACGTTGTTTTTTTGTGTTGGAGATGTTTCAGATCGTAGACGTCTGATAAGTTAATTGGCTAACATAAAGGGCAGTCCTTGTCAGGAACTGTGTTTACACTCATTAGCTAAGTTGTCTCTTGGGGGGGAAGAAAAAGGATTCATTTGAGCTGGATCAATGTTGATTGGAATGCTGTTGTTGCTTAGCACTCTGAATCGTGTAAACTTTTAAGGTTTAAAAGATCCACTAAAACTAAAATTGTGTTTTCAACCTGTTCTTGTGATGATGGAGGACGTATATAAAGAAAATAATGCTTAAAATGCATAATTTAGAGGATTTCTTTATTCAAATTGTTGTAAATTGCAAAAAGGCAGTTAGTAAAAGCTTGTAGTTGTGATGTAGGTGCTACAATTGACAGGGGATAAGTTCCCCGCTCCGTTCTATTTCCATGTACCAGGAACTGCTCGCTGACTGTCACCATCAGAGAGCTGGTGTCGCATTTGTAAAAGATACCGGATGAATGCCTACTGTGTGGATTATTACCCTGTAATTAACTCCTTTTTATCCTCTAGAGCGGGGGTATCAAACTCAATCGCACAAGGGCCCAAAATCCAAAACACACCTTAGGTCGCAGCCAAATAGGATAAATATTTATTGAACACACTAAAACAAATTTTTAAAACTTTGAAACCATAACTTTTTAACATAATTATGAAATAGATATATAGCATTACCTGCAACAATGCTAGTGTGAATGCTGTTAGCTGAATTGGCCGCTGAAGCTGATAGCCAGCTAATATATTAGCCAAATGCCAAATTAGACTAAAAAACGTTAAAAAAATTAAATAAAAAACAGGTAACCAAAACAGCTAGCATGTAGCTGAAATTGTAGCTTAACTCCAAAATAACCTACAAATCTGAGTAAATGCAAAAACAGTCCAATAAGCTAGCAGAATGATACATTTTAAAACTTAAAAAACTTAACTTTTTAACATAAATATGAATAATGAAAAGGTAGGAATATTAGTCCAGAATAAATCAACTTAAACCTTAAATAACTTTCAATATTTTACACTCCATAAAATATTATTTTTTATCAAAATCATAGAAGTTAGAAATGTGCGCAAGATAACATCGGGCCATTAATTACAATAAAATAAAATGATCTGGAGGGCCGGATAGAATTACCCGGCGGGCCGGATCCGGCTCCCGGGCCTTGACTTGACACGTCTGGTCTAAACATACAGATGACGGGAAGTGGGGAGGGGTTTACCCGCTCACAACTGAGAGTTTAATTTACTAATGTATTACTGCCACTCTGCTGAAACTATGTCCTAGAAAACAACACAGTTTTTAAAAATTAGGCTAAAAACAACACAATCATACTTAAAAGACCACTGGGAACGCTTTTAAAAGAGCTGATGTAGAGATGTGACTCTGTGCTGTTATGTATCCTAACATCAAATTGAAGTAAATTAACTTCTTGCAAAAATTAACTGAACAGTGCAGAGCCGCTGACAAGTTAAATTGCCGGTTAGAAAGTTTTTATTTTGAAATCACCAGTAACACACACCTCAGAGTAGATGAACGATGAACCCGGGGCGAAGTAATGTGCAGTTGACGTTTTGGGGCAGCATGAGAAGCAGGCAGTGTCTTGACTGATGACTTTGTGGGTTTTACGGGGGCACTGGGGGACAAGCATGTTGAAAACACGTGTGAAAACAGAGCCGGAGCCTCGAGGCAGCTCAAGCCGCACCAGAAACAATTAAGTTGTTAAACTCCCTGCAGCTTCCCTAACGTCCTATAAACAACAAAGTGATGCTCTTTTTGTAGTTCACCAGCTGACTGCAGAGAGGCCCTCTTGTCTTCTTCACCACTGCAGGGATTTTATATGTCTTTTACGGCTTGCTAGGTGGAACGATTTAACCCAGTGAAGCTGAAATGACAGATCCTTATCTGTCAGGCTTTAGTGGGCCTTATTGCTGTCCACTGTTTATGTAAGCATCGGCTGAGACCATTAGGAATAGGGCCCGAGGAGTCAGGTGTTCCTCTTGGCGAGATAAAGATAGGCCAGGTGTGTTTAACTCCCCTCATCTCCTCCATCTCTATCTCTTCCACCCATCCATTAGGGATCTGCCAGTTCCCTAATGTAGGCGTGTCACAGCCCCATGCCGAGAGGTTATTTAGAGCTTAAAATAATGGTGACGCCCGCCTCCAGCCTTTGTGTTTCTGCGCTGATCACTGAGGACAATGAACCCCTCACAGTGCATGGACTAATGAATAAGCCCTCTCAGTCACACAGGAAGGAGGCCCTTGATGAGAGGAAACAGAGGGGAGAGGGGTTGATGATGGCAAGGGTTTATCCAAGTGCACACGTCTCTTCAAACTCAGGAAGGGATGTTTGGTTTGGTAATCTGCTGCAGTGGCGGCAGACACCAAAAACAGTAGTTAAAGCGTTTTTCCTTTGCCATTTTTGGACTCTCTGCTTTCTTTTTCTCTGTTAATACTAACTCATTTAATACCCACTCTGGTGAAAATGGTGTTTTTGGTATTTTTAACATGTTCCTGTGGCATTTTTCTAATGAGATATTTGGGGAAAAAAGCTTTTATGAATATTGCTTTATTCAAATTGTTGTGAATCTTGAGAATACGAAAAGGAAGTTTGAAAAAGTTAGTATTTGTGACTTTAAAAAAAGCTCCCTCCGCTCCATTCCGATCCATCCACTTTCAGACAAATAGATCCATGAATGTCTTGGTTTTCTTCGCCCATGCTGTTACCAGATTTCTGACTGTACGGCTGAATATCTCCAATATTAGGCAAGCAAACGGAAGAGATTATAGATAAGGTATTGCTCTCCACCAGTGGGCAAAATTTCCAATCAACTTCTGCCACTCAAATAAGGCAGAATCCGAATTGCTCCTCTACCCATCTGGCTCCTCCCTGTTGCTCCAATTGTAGGGGCGTTTGAAGCTGTCCAAAAGGGTGTTTCTTAAGGAGGAGCCACAGTGATCACCCTCCGCCGGTAGGGTGATCTTCATCGTACTGGGCCGTGGAGGAGAAACGATTTCTTCACGAGTGTGCTCTAAGCACAGAAGCTCACACTCAAATGTAATTAAGTTTTTGCGTGACTTTTTAAAGTCACAAACTCAATGTTATGCATTTTCTGAGCCCTGGCAGCTACACGCTAACATAGATGACCGTCGACTACTGATGAGAGGTAGTAACATTCAAATTTGTTCAAAATGTATATAACGATATGTCCCGAGTAGGGCTGCCACGATTTGTCGACTAATCGACAAATAAAATAGTTGATGACTAATTTAATTGTATATTCAACAAAGTTGTGAGCATTCCAAAAATGTACTTTTTTAAATCTTTGAGTCTCTGAGATCAACAGATGCTGCACGATTCATTAAAAGTTTAATACACTATCATCTTAAATGTCTTTTTTTCTAGTTAGTTTAAAGCTAATAATGGTTAAGATGTATGTTTGTGCATGACCTGATTAGTCGAGTAACAAGAAGAAATAATCTGCAATTAGTCGATTATTAAAATAATCGTTTGTGGCAGCACTAATCCCGGACATTTTTTAAGGAGTATGACTTAGAAAAAAGACTCAGAACATTTATAACGGAAGCTGGTTCTGGGGAGATCTTGTTCTTGTTTTGGTCGCGGTGTAGAGCTGCTCAAAGACGCTCAATATGCTGCCAACTTGTGGTCGGAGGTTTAGAAGAAAAACAAAAATAAGGCTCCGGAGGGCGCTCTAATTAAATATTGTCATGTCAACATTTTGAATCCATACAAGTATCACCAAATGAAATATTGCGATATATCGTTGAATCCATCTCCCTTGCACCCCAATTTTTTTTCCATATTTCACCTAAATGTGGGGATTGGAAGAAGCTGTAGAGAAGTTATTTGGATTTGTCCTGCGTCCTAGAAAATGACACAATTTTTTGCATAATCATAATGAAAAGCCCACTCGGCACGCTTTTACAAGAGATCAAAAGATGATCAGAGTGGGTCTTAAAAGTAAAAGTTATTCATTTCTATGTGAACTGGACTCTGTGATCCCTTCCCCCTTGAGTTCCAAACAGGAAGTACCCTCTGACTCCAAGAAGCCAAAATCCTATAGACCATTCTATAGGATTTATGCTATTTTTTTTCACGTTTGCAATTTTTAAATATTTTTCTGTATTGCAATTTATTCAAGTTATAAACTGACCAATCAGATATCTTAATAAAAGTATGTGGTTTCACATCTATTGTTCAAAACGTTTCATCATCATCATAACCTTTTTTTCACCAGGCAAAACATTAAGAGCAATTTCTTATTTACAATGTTGACCTGAAAATGCTACAAAATACTTTTAGACTTTTTAAATACATTGAAGTGGTAGAGGTGTGGACTTCCAACTAGCCCCTGATTGGTTTGAGTGGTTGCCATAGAAATAAGGAATCAGACGTGGTTACTGATGAGTTCAACTGAATTGACTCAATTTCGTTAGTCCTTTTCTATGAGTAACGTCCCTCTCAAGTGCTCTATGATTCATACTGAGACCTCGCCAGTGATGCATTAAATATTTAAGCTACAATAACTTCTTTTTTTTTGTCTTACTCATCAGATTCTCAAGTTTGGTCATTTTTTTCTAAGTGCTTATCTTTGCAGGTGATTACAGTAGACGTTTGTGGCACAGTGCCCTCATTTCCAGATGGCATTACATAAAGAAACGAGATTAAGATTAGAGGGCGACCTGGTGCTCCTACACTGCAGCAAACCCAGCAGCAGAAAGCTATGACTCATGCTTTCCCCCGGAAAACAGGCACACGTTTGAACAAAGATTCCTGACACATGAGCTCGATCCTGTAAACCAGCCAGGCGCTGCACGGTGCAGCTGTTGGTCATCCGCTGACTCGAGTGCACAAGCAGGAGGGCTTCTTCAAACTGATACAGGGGAAACCTAGCTTGAAATGGCTAAAGATAAACCGTAGATCCTAAAAGCAGAAAAGTACTCCATTTTAAAGCCACTAATATGTTTATTTAGTAATTCTCTTAGGATGAATGTGGCAATGAAATGTATTTTATTGCCCTTTCACCCAACCTTGGTGGAAACCATGATACTGGTGCAGACAGTGTTTGCTGTGCCGCCGACTGCATGCGGTTAGTGAGCTGTTACTGATGCACGGTTGGTGCAACAAAGTGATTTGAGCCAGCATTCACGCAAAGCCACCACTTCCTGGTGAGTTAATGGTTCTCTGTTTTATTTCCTTTGCAGTTTCCTGCGATTCTTCATAGATCAAAGCTGATGAGAGTCGTGCAGTCAGTTTCAACTGCTGGCTTTCTCTAAAAAAAAAAAAAAAAAACGGTTAATTTGAGTAAAAATGGTCTTAATTCTGTCTCTGTGTCTGCAGACTGAGACAGAAAGGACATTTTTAGGCCTACTGTTCTATCTCCTGCACATCAGATTTCTGACAGCTTGTTATTTATTTGGGATTTGGGCTATTGGTGAAATTTGTGGAGTCATCCGTGTGTTTTGCTGACTTGTCCTCAGCCAAACTCTCTGTTGGTCCCATGCTGTGCAGGAATGGGGCTCTGGTATGCATTAGAGGAATGTCTGTTGCACACTACTGTAGACTGTCTTGTGTTGCACAGCAGTCAGGACTGTGTGTGTTGGCCTGCGTGGGGGTGGTGTTAATGTACATTTCAACATGACTGTGTTGATTGCGTTATGGATTTAGTGTTCTCATCTGGCTCTAGTAGATTTAAAGGCTCTGGATATACTCAGGAGTGAGATGTCATGTTGGGTTATGTGCATTGCATTAATTTAAGGGCTGCTTTTGCAAAGTGGGATCTTTTTTGCAGCCTGCAGATGTGAATTACATTTACACCTTTAAGACCAACTTCACTCATTAATTTTTATCTGAAAATACTCACAAAAACCCTTTTTTGCTTTTGATTTAGAAATCCAAAATACTTATTAGAGCTTTTTCTTTTCATAAAATAAACTATAAAACATAAAAAGTTACATTTTTGACTAGTTTGTTTCTCTCGCTCTTCATTTTTAGTGCTTAATTTACAGTTTCGATTTTTTTTTTTTTTTTTCTGAGTTGATCCTAATGTTATGTTGGGATGTTTGGGCCCATTGGCTACTTGGAAATAATTGTGGTTGTGTATCAGATTTTAAGTCGGCATCATTTCTAAATCAAAACAGTGTCTGTTGTTGATGCTGCCTGAAGCTACTTTAACTCATTCAAGGACGCTTTAAACGTAGGATCTTGAAGAAACGTTTATTCCATGGTATTCACACTGGACAAGCAGGGAAGGGCTTCTTTTCTTTTTCTACCGTTTGCCTTTCCGCCACCTCCAGTTGAAAGAGGCTTGGTCCGAAATGTTAAAGTGGTGTAAATCTTGCTCCAGGATTTTTCTTTCACAGCTCTATTCCAATATATGTATTTATTAGTTTATTTGACACGGACGATGCAAATCAAAAGCCTTGCTACAATGCTCCAGAATTAGCCGAAAAGCTATTTTCATCTGTATTCCCTGGACAAATGTTAAAAATTGCAAACTTAGAAACCTTAAAAAAAATCAATTAAATACATTTGTAAAAAATATAAACGTATATTAAAAATATATGTTAGAAAATCAGTTAAAATACATATAACCATAATAAAATGCACACAGCGAGAAACATTAAAACTAATATAAAAGACACAAGGGTGGCATAGAATGGACAGGGAGAACATCTGAAATCTATAGTTTTGAATGCAGAAGCCTGTAATGAACATTTATGCATATTTACATAGACTATTTATTTAAAGTAGTCACTTGAACGCGCATTGCAGAGCGGCGGAGTATGAACGTAGCTTGACTGTACTAAACTGTACTCTGTCACTACTGTACGCTACATCAGAGACACTAATAACTAATAATTTCTGGAGCAGAAATTACATCATAATAACCTTTGACCCCTGATGCCAATAACGTCCCAGCAGCCAATGGACTCAAAGCTCCACCCCCATGTAAAATAATACTGAAAACAACATTTCTGAATTGATACTGTAGATTAAGAATTGAAAGCAAAGAACGAGACGAAACAAAAGTTAATAAAGTTTTTGGTTTTAAGGTTTCAGTATTTCTTCTAAAAATGTTTATATATATTATATATATGTTCAAGTTTTTAACTTTTTATTATTATTTCGTTTAACTTTACCAGGTGTACTTTTGAGTTTTTGAATTTCAAAATTATTTTTTTTCTGTCTGGTTTTTCGTTCATCATCATCTTGTCTTTATTTGACCCATATTTTTTTCCTAAATGTTTTGTGGCACAAATCTCTAAACTGTTGTCCTCCCTCAGCTGTGTACAGGTAGAGGAGCACCATGCTGTGGACATCGATGTTTACCACTGTCCCAACTGTGATGTTAAACACGGACCCTCCCTGAGTGAGTCACGCTGTCATTAACCACAGGCTTCCTTTACTGTTTTCTGCGTTCGTCTCCTTCCCTCTGTAGCATTTACTTACAGCCTCGCATAGATTTTCTGGCCGCCTGTCACCTCTGTATGCAGGCCTGGGGGGGGAGGCTGCTCTCTGCCATGTCAAGTTTTTTTAAGGGGATTGGAGGGGGGTGGGGTATAAACCAAGCAGCCCTAAGGGCAGAGAATGGCAAGCTAATTGAATGCCATTGTCAGTCCTCTGCGTCTTTCAGTGGGCAAGAACGTCGAGTTCATTGGACAGATTTAAACTGAAACATGATTATTTTTTTATTTATTTTTTTTTTAATTCAGTGAAAAAGCGTAACAACTGGCACAGGCACGACTACACGGAGCCAGACGATGGAATCAAGCCGGTACAGGCGGGAACCTCCAAGTTTGTGAAAGAGCTCCAGAACCGGACCTTTCCCAGGTAGATGCCACCAAACACAAAGCCCTGCTAATCCAGCTTTTTTTTAAAAAATACCACCATTTTATAAAAAAAAATGTTCATCTGTTAACCCATTAGAGGAATAACTTTAAATCACACTGAAACTTACATAATTCAAGCTTTATAATAGGAAGCAAGAAAACCAGAAGAATAATGAATAAAAACCGATAAAACACTTTAGGTCTTCTGGTGGATTTACACCCGACGTGATTCAAATTTACTGCTTGATGTCGTGGAGAAACCACCAAAGTTTCTCTGGACTTTGTGTTGCTACATCATGAAAAACCTCAAATGTCGTCTGTGCATTGACCTAACATTGAAACTTCAGGCCCCTGTCCTGTCATGTACATTGTGTCCGGTGTGAATGCACCATTAGTCACATGCGCACCAAAGTTGGTGGTTGACTCGTAGGACCTCATAAAAATTGAATGTGGTAAGTGGATTGTGAAGTATCTGCAAGGCTAATGGAAGTTGCACGCACTTTTAAGGTAAATGTGACGCTGTGACCTTACGCCACACTCGAGTCAAGGGTCCCCAAAGTCAGTCCTCGAGGGCCGGTGTCCTACATGTTTTCCAACCAACCTGCCGTTGAAGCTCCTTATTGGCCAAACACACCTGATCCAGGTAACCAGCAGCAGATGAGGCAGGAGAACGGCCCTCGAGGACTGACTTTTGACTGCACAGAAACTCCATGCACGGAGGTTGCAGATTCCTGTTGGATACCCACACAAACTACACTCTGGTAATCTAATGTCCTCATCTCTTAACACAGCAGTAACAGACTTCTTGAGTAGTCACAGAGATTTGGGGGAGGTTGAAAAGATGAAACATCTGTACGATGGGCCTGCTTCTCAATAACTTTACCCTTACTTTTGTGTTGTACAAGTGTTCACTACAACCTGTCGCCCGCAGCATACCTGTAGAAAAAATGTGCATGCATATTTTTACTCTTAAGGCCTCCGTGAGTGATATACAACCATATTTTGTGTGGACCACCTACACTCCTGCACACACCCATCGGGCAGTTGCAACTAAATATGCGTTCAGAATATGCCTTTAAGCTTAAGGTCATTTTTGTGTGGAAAAAGGAAAACTATTACCCAACATGATCAGGTTTTGAATTGGATCGATATCTTACTGCACCAACGCTGAATTTGTGGTGTGATTTGCAGCGCCGAGGAGATTTTGATACGAATGAAGGGTGAGCAGGTGACCGCCAGATTCCTGGAGAGACACGGCTTCAACTACCCCATAGCCGTGACTGAGATGGAGGGCCTGGGGCTCAAACTGCCCCCGTCTACATTTTCTGTCAGGGATGTGGAGCAGTATGTCGGTAAGTTAACTTAAATTTATATAACGTACAGTGTCGTCTGCATAGATGCATTTCTCTCTTTTTTTGGATCGATGTAGAAGTGATCAGGATCAATCCGATCTTCTAAACGTTACTAAAAGTTTAGCCAGCTAAGTGGCCATTACTCAGCAGACGCCATCTGCGTCAGTCCAAACAGGTTTCCTGGTTCACAGGGTTTTAACCCACTTATCAAGCATCAGGCGACGGCTGAATGAGTTTAAAATGAGTGACGGCTTCGCTTTCACTGCCCTCTCCATGAAAACGAGGCTTCCTGAAGCTGGCTGCCCTTTCCCTTCTCCGGTTACAGGGCCATTACCAAGCCCACCAGTGTTTTTCATCATTAAGTTCAGATTACAGACTCCTTCCATCGTTTTATCTCTTTCTCTCATGCCCTATTGAGAATTAAGCCACGGCACAGGTGTTGTGAGCAGAGACTAAGCGTCAGGTTACATTTCCTCGCTGTTGGAAGACAATGAGACAACTGCAGAAAACTCTGCTGTGTCCTGCAGTTCTCCAACAGTTGTTCTGGCTGCAGAGAACCTGGCAAACTTGGTGTGTGGTCCAAGGTTAACACCAAAGTTGGTGACTTGGATGTCCCACAATACCAAGAGACTTTAAACACAACACTTAACATGGAAGTTTGTTTAAAAAAAAAAACAAAGGAAAGACATCAAACAAGTCTTTACTTTTAAATTTGGATATAAATTAATCAAATTTGTGAATTACTTTTACTTTAAAGTTATTCCTGTTTTATTATTTTAAGAAAGGAAATTGCTATGTTAGTTTTGATTTGCAAAACATAATTTTTTTAATAAGTTGCACCGTTGTTCTGTTTATATTACTGCTTTTTTTTATATAATTTAATTTTAAAGTGTTTGAAGAATGACTCTACATCCTATCGAGAGCTTTTTAATCAAACTAATGTTGATTCAATATCTTATGGTTTGTGTTTTTTTAATTTTTTAAGCAAAAATTTTTCTTTTTTTTAATTTGGTGATCATGTAAAAATGTATTTAATCCTTCAGTTTCTCAAAAAGTTTCTTAAATAAAAAAATGCAATATTTGCAAATTTAAAAGAATTATTTATTTTCACGATTCATTGCTTGAACTGAAGTACTTCTTCAAATTGCATCAAAATAAAGACAGTAAATAGTACATCACTAATATTTACATCAGTAAAATTATGTCTTTATCTTAATTCCAAAGATATTCTAGAGATCAAGCCACAAAATCAACGAGGAATTCAAAGACCTGTGTTAACCGGGTCTGGGTTGGTCACCATGGTTACGACAAAAACTTCAAATTCAGACAAAAGTTGTTCTTTGTTTTAGGTTTTTTGCTATCTTATGTTCTGACAAAATTTAACAAAGAAAATAACTTGTTTTTTCTTTTAAATGTATGTTTTAATATTGAAAATTGAACAAATGCAATTTTTTGTTTTGTTTTTTAAGGAAGCTTGAAATACTAAGAAGTATTTGGACGTTTTGATAGTAAATTTGAACATATGTACGTATTTAGAAGGTGTTCTGAAATTGTGGTTACATTTAAGTTACTTTTAAATCAGGAATTGTGGAAAACTAATTCAAAACAGATAAAATATGATGAAGAAAAAATATTAAAAGAATTCTCTAAGGCGCTTAGTTAGTTGTTGACTTAAAATGAATTCTTGAAATTCATAAACTCTTAAGGCAATTTTCCTAAAACATTTTGTATTTTGGGGAGAATTCTTGTCTTCGTTCTCCTCAAACATGAACAAAAATGGTCAAAAACAGAAACAAATCTGCACTCATCACTGAGGAAGAGGAGGGACAAATGCTGCAGCTGTGAGCTTTACGTTGTGGCTTTTCCTTTCTGTGTGTGGGGACTACCTAACTCCAGCTGCTCTCCATCAGCGGACGGCGGCCAGCTGGAGCTGCAGAGGTGTCTGTGTGCAAGTTCATGTTTGTGTGAGGGAGGGAGAACATGCAAAGAGGTTATAAAAAGGTGTGCGTGGGAGGGTGGGAAATACAACAACCAGCTGTCTCTCTGCACACACACACATAACACTTTGGTCCGACTTCCGGCCACATGTGTGATTTGTAACGTCCCAGCTTTTTCCCTTAAGGATCTGACTGTTCTAACTTCTATCTTCTGGGGGTTTTCCTGACATACGAGCAAATAAAGCTGCAAGAGAAAGTATGTGAAACCTTTGGGAGTGCCTCCGTTTCTGTACGAAATGGACACATGAAGTCGTTTTATTTTTTTTTTCCAACTTATTCTAAATGACAATGATGGAGATAAAATTGTCCGCTTAAATCACACCAGTTTACGTTTTTGTGCTTTTATTGAACACAATTGTGTGTCCAGTTTATGCATAATTCCAAAGGGTTCACAGATTTTCTCCTGCCACTGTAAACTGTAGAGTCTCATTTTCACTGAGCGGTACAATCTGGTCCAGTCTGGTGTTTGGAGCGTTCCCAATATTAAATGGACCGATTGAGCTGATTGAGACGTTTTTGGGCCTCCGTTGGTTGTAGATCCATAAAAAAATGAAACGGACCGTTTAACTTTTAAGTTTAAGTTTTCTTTTGGCAAAAAAAAACCATTAAGGGGAAACGGAAGATCCTTCGACTTCAAAATAAGAGTTCCGTATTTAACAGACAAAACTAGGAGTCTTTACTCCAAATATGGATTTATTATAACAATTTTACCCACAGACCATGATAATAATGCTGAAAATTCAGCAACTGGCTGTCTAATGTTACAAGGATACTCCTAGAAAGTAGTTCAAATTTTGGGATTTTAGAAAATATTTTTAGAAAATACAATTTTTTAAAATTAAAAAAAAATTAAACGTATAAAAGTCAGATGAAACTGAAGTTGGTGTCTGATTTTTTTTATTTATTTTTTTTGTTAACCTTTATTATGAGGGTTATGTGTTTTTGGGGAAATCTAAATCACATTTTCGTGATTCTTACTCCAAATTGAGGTTACAAATAAAATTTGAAGCAGCTGCATATATTTTAAAGAGGATGAAGATTAACTTTATTCTCAAAGTTTAAGGAAAAAGCGCAGACTCTCACTTCATTCCCTGTGAGATCAAACCGGGTCCTGAAACCCTCGGCTTTAGGTCAGACACTGAGGCCTCTCACCTTCTCCAGGACCGACTGTCGACAGATTGGCTCATTGACATCCCCTCCAGCCCCTCCCTGCTCTGCCATATTGATGCCAGTTTCCCTCAGGATTAGCTCCCTAAAAGCACATGAAGATGCCAGCGTGCAGCTGAACCCTCTGAACCCCTCTGTCGCCCTCCGTTCAGCCGTTTTGTTTGCTTTTCAGTCCCTTGTTTAGGTATTTCAACTTATCTGAACTCACAGACTTTTTTTTTTTTCTCCCCTCAATCCAGGTGGTGACAAAGTTATCGACGTGATAGATGTAGCCCGGCAGGCAGACAGCAAGATGAAGCTCGGGGCCTTTGTTAAGTATTTCACCAACCCCCATCGACCAAAGGTCCTCAACCTCATCAGCCTGGAGTTCTCCGACACCAAGTAAGACAGGCTGCAGTTCACCCCTTTGTTGGCAAAGAAAGCACACAAACACGTGGACAATAAACCTGAATAGATCAAATTTAAGATGAAGTTTTGGTAAAGAATTCCTAATAAGTTGAAGTTCTTAAATGACTTTGTTTCTCCTCAATAACCTGCAGGATGTCGGAGCTGGTGGAGGTTCCTGATGTGGCTCGGAAGATGTCCTGGGTGGAGAACTACTGGCCAGATGACTCCTTCTTCCCTAAGCCGTTTGTGCAGAAGTACTGCCTTATGGGGGTGAAGGACAGTTACACAGACTTCCACATAGACTTTGGAGGAACATCAGTCTGGTATCATGTCCTCTGGGTAAGAGAGATGCTGAAAACTGATTGGATTTATTAAAATATACAAAATATGTCTATAGTTATAGCTATTCCGTGGTTAAACTTTTTAGCTTTAGCTGTTTTTTTGTTTTTTGCTTATCTTGTAATCTGCATCATGATTGGCTGTTAACCTTGTCAATCAATCTCCTCCATTTGATGTCTTCTGGACAGATTATGTTCAAGTTGCCAGAGCTGCTTACATCTGTGATCGCGATCGGATCTTAAAGGGTTTATGCATCATCGTGTCTAGCACCACTAGCTGAGCGACAAAGTTAGCGGCTGAGTAACAAAGTTGGTGGCTAATTACTGCTAGCAGAGTGGCGAAGTTAGCGACTGATTACCACTAGCTGAGCGATGAAGTTAGCAGCTGATTACCACTAGCTGAGCGACGAAGTTAGCGACTGATTACCACTAGCTGAGCGACGAAGTTAGCGACTGATTACCACTAGCTGAGCGACGAAGTTAGCAGCTGATTACCACTAGCTGAGCGACGAAGTTAGCGACTGATTACCACTAGCTGAGCGACAAAGTTAGCAGCTGAGCACCACTGGGTGAGCGACGAAGTTAGCGGCTAAGCACCACTAGCTGAGCGACAGCTGAGTAACAAAGTTGATGGCTAATTACTGCTAGCTGAGCGGCAAAGTTAGTAGCTGATCACCACTACCTGGGCAACAAAGTTAGTGGCTTATCAACGCTAGCAAAGCAAAGAAGTTAGCGGCTGAGCACCACTAGCTGAGTGGCAAAGATGGGGACTGTTTACCACAAAATGAGAGTAAAAGTTTGCAGCTGAGCTCCAATAGCTAAGAGTTGAAGTTAACGACTGATCACTGCTAGCTTTGCAGAGAATATGTGTGTTTGTGTTAGCCTGGGGCGGTGCTGGGAGCACAGCCTCTTCCTCAAAGGGGCGGTTCTCAATCTATGACATCATCTTGTGAGAACCCGCTTGTTTCCGTGGGTATGGGGCTCGGAGTGCACGTTTTTTGAAGAGTACTCAGAAATGCGTGAGTGGATCAAAATACCACTTTGAGGTTGTTTGATGGAATGAACATAATAATACACTTAAAAGCTCAAAAAGTTTATTTTGTATGATTATGTAAAATACTGGACTAATTTTTATGCAGTTGGAAGTTTGAGAGTTTAAACAAAAGAAAAGTGGGAAAATATTTGTTTGAAAAAGGTTTATTTTAAAATCAGGTTATTTGCAGAACATAACCCCCACGATAAACAAGGGAACAATAGATATGTATTTATATATTTGACACTTTATAAATTTTAGTGTCAATTTCTTGTAAATCTTCGTTCATTTATCATAATTAAAGTACACTTACAGCTGCCACTGTTCTGTTCTGACACCTCTCCTCCTGATTTCTAGGGTGAAAAGATCTTCTACCTGATCAAGCCGACGTCTACCAACCTTGCACTATATGAGGCGTGGAGCTCCTCGCCCAATCAGAGCGAAGTCTTCTTCGGAGACAAAGTGGAGAAGTGCTACAAATGTGTCGTATCCCAGGGAACCACCCTGCTCATCCCCACAGGTTTGTTGCTGCTACACATTTGCTCCGTTTGTCACATTGAGCTGACAGGAAAAGGAAAATAAAGCGTGCCTGCTAGACAGCCTCGCATAAACATCACGCAGAATGACACAGGAGCGTGTTATTACCAAAGCCGTTCTCACACCAGAACTCTGCGCTTGTTCCGTCACATCTCGGTTTTCTCAGACAGGTTCACTTTTGTTAAAATTATAAGCAAAAAAAAGGGACAAAAAAGTTGGATTTTCCACACTGACACCTCCTTTTATATCTTTTTTGAGCAGTGATATAATATTTAAAGACTAAGACGAGTAAAAACATAAAGCACAGCTTTATAAAGAAATGACAGGTCGTAAATGTGTTGTAACCATCCAAAGTGAAAGTTCAGACGGTAAAAAGACGTTAAGGTCCCACGTCACTAACTGAATGTGACGTCCCCACCCCCCTTCAGTCATGGCGTTTGTTCACCCGTCTCTCAATAGACTTTTTAAGCCGATGGAATTCCTTTGTCACCCGCATCCCCCCACCCCACCCCCCCGGACAGACAAAGCTCACTTAAGCGCGTCAACTCCTGGACATCTTCAATCCGTCTTCCAGCCAAGCTTTCTCAGCGAGTCTTGTCAAAAGAGGGGGCTGTTTTTGGCAGAAAGGGTGTGGAATTAAAGAAGTGGGGGGGGGTCAGAGAGCTCAGTAGGTCAGTCAAGCGGTGCATTATCAGGCCCCATCTATCAGCCTCACTCCGGCTCCCACTGTGTGTTGTATCAGGAGCGCCGTCTCTCCGCGGCGGGACTCCTTACTTTGACAGACAGCCTTATCTCCCTTTGAGCGTGGGAGGATTAAGAAGGAAAGGTTTTGTGTCAACAAGTCGGCCGTCGATTATTTCTCTTCCCTGTGAAAATCCAGCTCTGAAAACTAATTACAACAATCTGGAGAGCTGCTCGTTTATTTGTGTTCTGTTCGGTCTTCTAACAAAGCAACTGTCTGTGTTCTGCTGCCCCCTACAGGCTGGATCCACGGTGTCCTCACCTCTCAGGATTGCATGGCGTTTGGGGGGAACTTCCTTCACAACCTTAATATTGGCATGCAGCTCAGGTAAAGTCCCCGCAGAAGCAAACATTTAGAAATTAGAAGCAATTTCAATCTGGAAACTCAATTTTTAAGAAATATTTTTGTTGTAGGTGTTATGAAATGGAGCGTCGCCTCAAAACCCCAGACCTCTTTAAGTTTCCGTATTTTGAGGCCATCTGCTGGTATGTGGCCAAGAACCTCCTGGAAATAATAAAAGGTAAGAAAAACACCTCGACTCAAACGAGAAAACTCTTCAATGGTTAACAATTTACTTAACAGATAAATAATTAACACTAAATCAAATCTTTGCTTTGTAACTTGTGGAGTACCTCAAGGGTCTGTTCTAGGACCAAATTGATTCAATCTGTATTTAAACTACATTATTAGTACATCCACACAACACTCTTTAATATTAGTGACAATTTAAAACTAGGGCTGTAATTATTAACGAGTTAACGCATGCGAATAATCAATCCAAATTAATGCGTTAATATTTATTAATGTAACTTAATTTTTCCTGCAGAGCAGCAGTTCGTTTTGCCTCCCAGAATTAGACTTCCAAGGTGTGCATTAGTACAATTTATTTATATCAAGGTGATTTACAGAAGCAATAAATATTCAATCAGTTTTTAGTACTTTAATCTTATTGATTTTTCCATTTTTTTTATTTTTTTTTACCAAAAGTGGTCTGTTTGATCCACGATCCGTTGCGTTGTCACGGTAACACAACAACGCGTCGTTGAACCTCAACTTCAACTGCAAAGGACAGTGATATATATGCTAATCAACACAATAGGTTAAATAAAGCATCAGTTCAGAGAGAAAATTCTCATTTTACCGCTTGTTTTTGTCCAGATGATGAAGAAAAACGTTTTAAAGAAACCGCACACTTCTGGATTAACACTTGAAAAATAAAAAAAAATCAGATAATAAAATGAAGGAATATTTTTCTCTGGCCTTTTTTTGTTTTTATTGTCATAAAATTTACCTAGTAAACATTGTGTTTAATGATGATCTTTTTTTTTCTTTTTTTAATAGGTTTACAAACGTAATTATAAATAAATATTCTAAATGTGCAGTTTTCCTTATGATTTAATATTTTGATTATTCACAGATATAAGTAGTCGGAAAATACTGCAGCTAAAGATAAAAGTTAATTGCGATGAATTTTTTCCCAAGTTTGCACTTAATTAGTTGATTTTTATTAATCGATTTACTGCCCTATTTAAAACATTTGGAACAGTTGATCCAAGTTGAGCTTAAAATATTGAAACAATAGTTTGATGTAAACAAATTATTACTAAACTGCAAAAAAAGTCATTTTCAGTATTTTGCAATAGATAAACTTTAAAATCTCAATTGAAATAGATTGTATTAAAATTGACAGTGTCACTTGGAAATCTCATATCATTAAAATGAAAAATGTATTTAAAAAAAAAGGCTGTTTTACATAAAGTTAAGTCAGCTCTGGATAACAAAGCACTATTTACTGTATAAATCCTTGTTTGACCCATTTCTAAATTACTGTATTGACATTTGAGAAAAAGCAGGGAGAAAAACAAGTTTTCTTCATTCTCTTCTCTTTCATTTCCTTTATAAAACAACTTGATCTTTTGTTTAGTTGTTGATGAAATTCTGCTTTCCCTCTCAGAGCTACGAGAGGACAACTGTCCGCCGCCAACCTACCTTGTGGACGGAGTCAAGGCTTTAATCAGTGCACTAAAAACGTGGTTGAAAAGAGAGGTGAGAGAAACGCCGTTCGCTCGCTCCGCGGTCGTTCATCCGACGCCGTCGATCTGAGGTGACGTGAGAAGCTTTTACTCCGATGGAGGATATCTGAGCGGCCTCTTCCTGTGATCCTCTTTTAGGCAACACAGCCAACAAGTGAGGTACCTGACCATATCAGGCCCAACCATCTAATTAAAGAGCTGACCAAGGAAATTCGTTACTTGGAGGTAAGGAAACAGTAGACGGGCAGAGCTTACAGACTTTTTTAGGATGCAGTTCCTGTTGACTCCTGCCCCCTAGTGTCAAACTAGTGAAAATAGAGACTGAAGATGAAAAGATTTATGCTTTATTTTGTTGATGTTTTAATATTCTTTACTAGGAATGTCTCAATTTGATTAAAATTGGATTTTGCATCCTGATCAGATGTCATTATTATTATTATTATTATTATTATTATTATTATTATTATTAGCTCTAAATATTTCAAGCATGTTGTTACAGATAAACACTCTACGAGAAGTTTGCATATTCTAAACAAATGGCAACATTTTACTGGAGTAAAACAGCTGTAGACACACAATAAAGTTAGCAAAATATTCACAGATTCTGATTTCTGGGCTCAATAACTCTTCATAAAGGTTTTAAACTGACTGTACGCGGTTTGTCTAAACAGTGATCTAGGAAGGCATGTTGAAAGAAAAAAAGGTCAATTTTTTATTTCTTTAAATGAGAATTAAACTGTTAGATGTAAAGGGACCGTCAACAAAGTGCAAGCTCTGTAAAAAAGTAATTTAAAAAAATTAAAATAATAAATGTCTCGTAGACAACCAAAACAAATAAATAGTTTTATCGTCATGCTATAACAACAGTCATTATTTGTAGTTTCTAGAATTTTTTTAATGGAGATCTGAATCAGATCTAATCAAACATTTTAAATTGTTCTGAAGATAATAAAGCTGCAGACTCTAAATTTTTACTTTAAACTTAAAATGACTATCACCTATTTATACTAGTTAATAGTCAAATATTCATGCTTGATAATTGAGACTATTTCACAGAAGTTGTATAAGTGATGAATATAAATAAAATCAAAATAGGAGAAAATCTGGATTATTATTTGTTTAATTTTTTTTTAATATGTAACAAAACTATCATTTTGGGATTTGATATCTGCAGATACTCAAAATCAAATAACGCTGAATCAAACTGTGGCCAAAAAGACGTAATCATTTTACATTTTACTTTTTATATAACTATTGTGCAACTTACTTACTTACTTAAATTTTAAATTTCTGCCAATTTTTTTAGCACCAGAAATTCAAAATGTTCCAACTTTATTTAACTGAAGTCTCTCTAAAATGCAACGATTGTTTTAAGAGTTATTTATTTCTTTACTACATACAAAAATCTGCATTTTAGTGAATAAAACGTTAAAAGATTAGGCAAGTAAAAGAACTACTATTTATTTTTAAATAGGAATGCTAAAGATACAGATATAAAGGTAAAAGAATTGTACTTCAAGTTAGTTGAATCTGTTATGTATCGATTTGTGGAGCCCGTGTTGAGATGCGACTGGAATCATATTAAAGGGAAAGATGCTCTCTTTAGAAACACAACCCAGCCGTGACGGGTTTCTTTTACATTTTAAACAGGAGGAGCCAGGA
This sequence comes from Oryzias javanicus, assembly GCA_003999625.1. NCBI lineage: Eukaryota > Metazoa > Chordata > Actinopteri > Beloniformes > Adrianichthyidae > Oryzias > Oryzias javanicus. The sequence goes on from CM012459.1 coordinate 18,795,518, forward strand.
AGTGGTATCAAGCCAGTGAAAACTCAGGGATGTGGAGCGCCGGCGGGAACGAACGGCTGCCCGGCCACGCGCTCCGCACTGGAGAGGTTTTGCCAGGCCCGGCGGGCGAGAAGAGCCGCCCGGCGGCTAAGGGAGCAGCAGCAGGCTCCTAAAGTGCCCACCAACCTGGACATCCTGGAGCAGCACACCAGGGAGGTGCTAAAGAGGCTGGAGGTGGGACCGCTGGAGGAGGTGAGCAAAAATACTAGACCTACTCTGAGAAAAATTTTGTTTTTCTGACATATATTAGAAAAGTTCAGCTCAAATTTGTATTTCTGAGTATTTCTTAATTCAAATTGTTTTGAATCAGTAATAGATTAAAAAATACTGTTTTAAAATTGAGATTATTTGTGATTATTTGGTAGCTAGGTGGACCACAGGCTAAAATAATGATAATTTAAAGACCTCTGGGAATACTTTTAGATTAAAAAATGATCAAATCAGGTCTTTAAAAATCAGCTTCTCTGTGTGATCATGTGGACTGAAACCTGTTTTGATGTCGTGACTCCAGGATGCAGCGTTTTGTGCCAAGGTTCACGGGAAACTCAACAAGGTGTCAACAGCATCAGCAGCCGCCGCCGCAGAATCGCTAGAAGACAACCACCTACGGCTCATGATGGTCAACGGTAGAATCATCAGGTGAGAAGATAAATTCTGCAACCCGCGGATCCAGATCCACACGTGGCTCTTTTGTCTGTCCATGGTGGCTCCTTGGCCAAACAGACTGCAGACCCAGCCATGTCGACCGTCTGAGTCAGTAGCTTCCTGCTAAGAGCCGCCTTAACAAAACTACCTTAAGAAAACAAATAAACAAAGCCCGCAAACTAAGACTACCAAGATCTAACCCCAAACTAAAATAACAAAACCCAGCAGTGTAAGACTGCTGAGGACAAAAAGGGAAAATAAATACAAGAAAAAAATATATATATTTTTTTAAGTAATCATTACTTGGCATTTATTTAATTTAGATTAGCCAAATTTGTACATTAATGGTTGAGGTCCACATTGTTGACCTGAAAATTTTTTATTTTTTTCAACGTTACCTCCAGAATGGACAGATTTTATATGAAAAGCAAAACTTTGGTAAAAGGTTTGATCTTTTATGAGTTAAAAGGAGGTTTTTTATGCTGCGCAGCATTGGTTACTCGCTGCCCGGAGCTGCACTGACATGTTCGGCACAGACAGTCTTTTATTTTGAAAATAAGTTGTTTGAACTTCCTTTCAAACATTAAAAAACATATCACATTTTGAGAGATGCTGGGTTCTTTTATGTATTTGGTTTTGTTCGTGCCAAAAAATAGACAGAATTCATATTTATTATTAAAAAACAGAAGGTTATGAATGCAAATCCAAATTTCTTAAAGGATAAAGTAAGTCTGTGCGTTTTGATCAGTAGAAATCGAGCTCAAATAACTCTTTTACTGTTAAAGGTTGCCGACCCCTGTCTTAACCCAAAATCTTCAGTTACATTTCAAGGTTCACTGATATACCTCTGTGTGCAGAGATATCCGGCGGCCGGGCAGCAGTCCCTCGAAAGCAGAGGGGGAGCGGTCATCTCCGGGTCAGAGCCCGCCAAAGAGCTGCGCGGAGGTGAAGTCGGAAAGAACACAGGACGGTCCGGAGCAGCTCGGCGCCGACGTGAAACCCGTGCTCCTCGGTAATTTACCCACGAATGAGCCTGCTTTACTGAGGGGACGATTGTGTGATGATGCGTCCGTGTGGTCGCAGGAGGTCTGGAGAGCGTGAAGACCGATCTCAGGGAAGATGTCTCAGGACACTCCAGCGCGTCGGACGTGGAGTCGGACAGCGACTCTCCCACAGAGGTAAAGGAGGGAAGAAAATGTCTGCAAGGATAAAAGTCACAATCTAAAGAAATCCATGAAGTTTATAGGTCAAATCCAAATCTGCTAAATCCTATTTGGAGGTTGCTGGAGCCTATCCCAGCAAATTTATCTTTGAAACGTTACCAGTGAGTCGCATAATTATATGTAGTATATTGAAGAGTGTCATGTTAAGATATTATTGAAGTCTCACTCCAATCATCTTTTAGTCTATTTTTAAAGAAGTCTTTTAATTATCATTCTGACATTTTTAGCAAATATCCAAAAATCTGTCGTTTTTTTTTAGGACATAGTTTCTGCAGAGTGGCAGGAGTTTATTAATGGGCTGAAGCATTTGTGTGGAGCAACCCCATCCCCTCTTCCCCTCCCTTTTACTTAGAGATGGGATCCACCCACTGTATTTTTCTACCTCTTTTTTTTTTTCCCTAACATCATTTTTGCTCCTGATTTATATAAGAATGAATAGATAAATATTAAGAAACTTAATTTTAAGCTTAGTTTTCTTTGTATATGTCCTCCATCTTCTGAAAAATACTACAAGAACATGTCAAAACACTAAAACATGACTTTTATCTTCAAAATAATCTATGTGTGGTATCTTGACACAATAGAAATTTTAATGGATTGCAACATTAATTACAGACAATCATGATAATGTTTTAATTTGGTCTGCTCAATAAATTGCAAACTATCCTCTTCATATTTCATCCTGTACAATCAGCATATTGCAAAAGACGAGATAAACTGAGATAAATCTCATGGGAGCTTGAAGTACAGTGGGGGGAAAAAAAGTATTTATTCATCCACCGATTATACAAGTTTTCTCACATAAGATGAGAGAGACCTGACATTCTCATCATAGTTATACCTCAACTATGAGAAAAAAATGAGAACAAAAATCCAGAAAATCACATTGTCTGATTTTTAAGGAATTTATTTGTAAATGATGGTGGAAAAGAAGTATTTGATCAATGATAAAAGTTCAACTCAACACTATGTCAAACGTTTTCTGTAAGTCTTCACAAGGTTTTCTCAAACTGTTGCTAGTATTTTGGTCCATCCGATGTGATTTTCTGGATTTTTTTTGTCTCATGAAAATTGGCCTCTCATCTTTTTAAGTGTGAGAACTTCCACAAATCATGGATGAATAAATATTTTTTGCCCCACTGTATTTAAAGGCCCACTCTAACAAAAACGATTCTTGTGTTAAACATGTTCTTGTAGCATTTTTCTTATTGTAGAGAATCTATATTTAAAATAATTTACAATTAAAACTGCGTTTTGGAGTGTTTCTTAATTCAAATTGCGTTTTATCGGAAAACCAAATAAAATGCTCAGACTAATGACAGAGATGATGAAAAACAACTTAAAAGCTGCTTTTTATGTGGTCAAATCAGGATCAGCTTAAAATGAACGAGAAAACAGATTGAAAATTTGAAAAAATAAATTAAAAAAATTTGACAACAAGAGATTGTACATTTAGGAAAAAGTGAAAATTTAAATAGAGTTTTGAAAATCAAAATAAAACAGAAAACTTGAAATAAATCTTGAAAATTACATAAAATTGACAATAAAAAAAGAAAACAAAATGAAAACTTCAAATAAATCTTGAAAATTCAGAATCTTCACTTTCGATCCTCAGTTCAGAGTTTCAGTTCAGATTTTCCAGTTTTCTGTGCCGAGCTGACCTTAATTTAATTTTAGAATTAGCTGATTGACGTTGATCGTGCAAATGGTGAAGAGAGTGAGTGTTATTTAGGTGTCGCTGCCGACATTTCTGGTGTTAAAGGGTTAAACCGTCATCGCTGATGTTTTTCTTTTCCCGACAATGCAGTGTAAAGCATCTTCATCGTCATCATCCTCCTCTGAAGAGGACTCGGAGAGCTCCCAGGAGGAAGAGGAGACGGGCTCAGGGCACACCATACAGCTGGACCAGTCTGGCCAGAATCTCAGGCATAACTGCAAACCACTCAAGCGGTGAGAAAAGCGTTCACACTGAGAGAGTTCCTCAGAACTCCTCTTCTTTGCCATAACCCTGCGTGGTTTTCTGCTTCCTTCCAGAGAACGTCCTACCTCACCCAGCACAGAAGAGGCCATTCAGGGGATGCTGTCCATGGCTGGACTGCTGTGCACCTCCAAACCAGAGAGGCCAGCCTCCACGCAGGAGTCCTGGTGGTCCAACCCCAGCCAGTGCTCCCGGCAGGGGGGCCGCGGCATGATGGACAGCCAGGGCAACAGCAGCAGCGAGGCCTGGGACAATCAGGGCTTCCCCAGCCCAGAAGCAGGCTACCAGTATGGCGACCCTTCAATGTCTCCTCCTCTGCACCCTTCCAAGAGACACGCCCCCAACCCTCCACCTATCAGCAATCAGGCCACAAAAGGTGAGTCGTCTTTATTTTGTATTGATTCTATTTATCTTTTACTTTTATTATTAGATATTGTTATTTAAAGCACTTTCATGTGTTCTGAAACAGGAAAATTGTTCTATAAATTAAATTAAAATTGAAATACTTATCAGGTAGCGTCCAACAATGGAACTCAATTTGGAGTAGCTTTACTTTAAAAATACATTACTCAAGTTGAAGTAAAACTTGAATAATAACTTGAGTAGAACTAAAAAAGCAAACAATTATTTCATTACAGATTTTTTAATGTGTATATTCTGGTATTTTTTTCAGATTTTAAAAAGAAAATTTGAGTTATTTACAAAAAAATTGGTTAAAAAAAATAGACTCTCATTAATGTTTACATTTATGATGTATTTAATTATAAAATGTGGGTATTTCCTTTAAACATTTTTGACAAAGACTTGACTATCAATAATTGTAATATGTAAACTTTTGCTTTCTTTATTTAAAAATATAGAATCCAACCTTTTTTTATTTTTATTTATTTATTTTTTTTAACCAGTCATAATCAACTTAAAGTGATGCAAACAGCCCATTTGTTAGAGGCTCCAACGACTTTATTGCGGTTTTAAAGTCAAAATTAAACAATGTTGTCAAGATTTACTGTGTGGAAACTTCAACGTTAGGTTCCTACGAGATTCCTCAAGTTAAATTTAAGGCTAATTTTGGCCACGCATGTCAAAAATTAATACCAATTTCTCAGTCTATTTCTCATTTATTCCCATTATTTTTAAACCAAAACTGAAGCTTTTTATCTTGTTGTTTGTGGTCGGTGCCGTTATTCCTTAGAGCTCTTCTTTTACTACTTTTTTTTCTCAAAACAGTTGTTGGTGTTCATGTATTAGTGGACAACAACTGGTTTTCCCAACTTGGTTGAAAATATTAAATTTTTGACATGAAATGTGAAATGGAGAAGTTTCAATTTTTAAGACTCGGATAACAAAATTCAAGACATTTTTAAAGACCTTATTCATAAATGTTTTGCTTTAAAGATTTTTTAAGTTCTGCAGCGGGAACCCTGTATATAATTACTTGATAATTATTATAAATTCCTGCAAAAAAATAAACAAATATTACTAATAAAAAAATAACTAGATGAAAACAGCCAATCGGAGCTCAGGAAAAGTTTTTATCTTTAATCTTATCAAGGAAAACTAAAACTAAAATATGCTCCTCTAAGGAGTTCAATTTTTTACATGAAGTTACCAAAGTAACTGAGTAAATGTAACTTGTTATTACTCACCCCTGTAAATAAATGTTTACCTTTCATGAATAGTGTTTTCCAACAGTCAGATTTTAATTCTTGTGTTTGGAGCTACACAGTTTAGAGAAACATTTTCTTTAACAGTTTTTTTTTTTTTTTTTTTTTTGTAAACATCATTTGAGTATTTTGTTTCTTTCATACAACATCAACATGTTTACACTCTTTCCATCCACCTTAAGCTACAGTCACCGTAGTCACAAGTTGAAATATATAATAATAATAGCAAAACTCTTGCGGTGCTCCCTCGTTTGTTGCTGGGGTTACGTCTTTAAAATATTAACTGAAATCCACGGATTACAAATGTTTTAAGGTTCTAAAATCTTTATAGAAAAAATAAGTCCAGTATTATAGAATGAAAAATCATCTGCTCGCAATCGGACATTTATGTACATTTTGTTAACTGAACACATTCTGTTCAGGATGCACAGAGATTGATTGACAAGGTCAACAGCCAATCAAGATGCAGAACACAGATTCCTGTGTAAATATAAAACAGTATGCAAATTTGCACCGTAGAAAACCTGCAAAACAGAGAGACCACATAACATGATCCACAATATACCAAAAATTAACAAGTAAATAAAAGAAATGTATTTTTGAAAAAGGAGTCCAAGATGCATTTGTTCCATTGACTGTATAGGAGAACTGGACCGACTGAGTGAGTATGACATCATCCATAGAAAACGATTTAATGAAATCAAATCAATTCAGTCGACATTTTTTTTCGTGGTACGGATGCCGCCATGTTGAAACCAGACGTCTGTGTGAGTCTGTGTTTCTATGGCAACCACTCCCCCCAATCAAGAGTGAGCTTGTTGGAAGGCCTTTTATCGAGACATCTGATCGGTCGGTTTATAAATTGCGGGGAAAAAAAACATGAAAAAAATTAGCAAGAACATGTAAAAAAAAACAAAACAAATTGAGCTGTTTATTTCTCAGTGGTAATCTGGAACAAGCGCGTACTTCCTGTTTGGAACACCAGGGGGAGGAGTCACAGTACAGTTTTCATATAGTCATCTTTTAGATCTGCTGTTAGCATTTTAAAGCTTCTGAGTTGATACAATTATTTGTTTGAATCTTTTATTTCAAATTTTAGTTTATCTAATTTTTAAAAAGATTTTGTGTTGTAGAGCCAAACTAGTTAGTTTTGATTAAGTAGCAATAGTAGTTTTGAACAATCTTTCTGGCTCCGTTATTTGACTCTTTCTCTTCTGTTTACAGGAAAACGGCCCAAAAAGGGAATGGCCACCGCCAAGCAGAGACTGGGCAAAATCCTAAAACTCAACAGACACAGCCACGTCTTTGTGTAACGACAACAGTCCAGAACAACTTCTGACTTTACCGAGAAAAGGAGAAAAAAAAAAAGAAATTTTTTTCTTTGTGGCTGGACACTTTAGTGCTGTGGAGCCGGGAGGAGGACACTGCCTGGAGGCATCGGGACGATTCTTGTACAACACGCTCACTGTGCATGCTTAGGGGGACAGGGTAACGGACCGAGCAAGCGCACGACTTCACAATAAGCACACTAAGAACAAACTTCTGCGGACATCCACGCGGACACAAATCAGGATGTCTTTAAAAAAAAAAAAAAAAAAAAAATTCTGTTCGGGGAGACGACAAAATTCCATCCTCAATGCCAGGATCATCCGCTCCTCATTTGCCGACGCCCCCGTTCAGTGCACTTCCTGTTGCTTCTTCTTCGTCTTCTGATCCAGGAGGGTGGTGGATGCGGTGCTCTAAAGGAGGCGGACGGCGGAAATTTCAAATGGTGCTTCTTGTTTTTGTATTTTTGTCCCCCCTCACTTCCCTTCCGATCTCAATCACACCAGCAATAACGAGGAGAGAAGCGAGAGGCAGCTCTTCTTCTTCTTCTTCTTCTTCTCCTTTTGAGGAACTTTGTTTGGAAAAAAGGGCGTCGCAGGTTTGCGCCGCTTTTGGTGCAAAATCCATTTAAAAGCTAAAAGAAAGTTACTCTAAAGTGCTGCCTCTCAGTGGGTTTAATAGGAGTCATTAACTCTGGAATGACTTGATCCTGTTTTAATTTATTTCTCTTTTTTTCTGTGTTATTTTTGAATGATGTATTTATTAATTGAAAAAGGTGATTTTTTTTTTTTTTTTTATTTTATTTTATGTTGACCATGAAACCTCAGCATTTCTGAGGGTTTTCCCTTCATCTGCGTTTTCTTTTTTTTTTTTTTGTAAATGTTGTAATGTGATGATCTGTTGAGTAGCGGTTTACCGACAAATCTTTTTCCCTGTTTTTGAGTAGCGTTGATTCTCGTCTGGGTTCTTCCTGTAGCCGGAGTTGTCGGGCTTTGGTGAGCAGAATTTAAAAAAAAAAAAAATTCATATCAACACCAGAGCATCCTCACTTAGTGCCACCTGTCATTTTAGCAAAAAAAAAAAAAAAAAGAGTATTCTGAGCCACCGTGGTTGATCCAAAGTAGATGTTTAGAAATCAGTGGGAAACGTCACAGGGATGATTTCTGTTTTGTTTTTTAAAGTGCTGTTGTGAGATTTGTGTTTTTTTGCTCTGGGTGCGCATTTCTTCACTCTCAGGGAATCATGGACATAACCTCCGGGAAACCACCAGCCACATCATGGATGCAGACGGGAGAATCCCGGCATTCCCGCTTTCGGAAATGCTGAGGTTTTTCTCTTCGGGAAAAAAAAAACAAAAAAAATGCTCCGCTTTAAGCTTTTTACTTCCTTCCGCCTGACAGAATCTGGTTGTTTACCCCCCTCCCCCCTCTACCTCCTAATAACTCAGTGTTACACCGCGCTTCATTTGAGTGAATGACACCCAAGGGGCCATGTAGCTTTAAGACCTCGGAACAGCGTGAGAATTGCTTTGCTCAGGTTGACCTGTGAGGAACTGTGATTCATCACTCGGCCTAAATGACATTGTTTTAGACTATTTCCCAACACTACACTCTAACTTTGTACTTTTTGCATGTCAGAGCATTGGAAAAAAAACTGGACCGGTCTCCAGGCCGAGCCGGTCAGAAGCTGTTGCACAGGATTTGATCCTTTTTTTTATTTTTAATTGTTTTTAATGCAGCTCTCTTGGCTTTTGTGTTGTATGTTCTGTTCTTTCTCCCTCTGCTTTTAAATGGTTTTAAAATATTCAAACACTGGCTAACTGTGACACTGTTAATGCATTGCGTTTTGTTTCTGCATTTCAAATAATTTGTCTGTAAATAAAACTTATGTAATACAACTTGTTTTTTTGGCTAACTGTAAATTAAAAAAAAAATACTGCAGCAATGTTTTGTTTAAATTCTCACTCTGATCATATATTTTTAAAGCGTTTTTTAAGTTATGTTGTTTTTAGCCAAAATCAAGAAATCTGTCATTTTCTAGGACAGCATTTCTTCATCTGCTCCTAATTCGCGATGATTCGAACATAGAAAAAATTACAAGAACATGTTTAAAAACACCAAAAACATGATTTTCTTTGGAGTGAGTCTTTAAAGGAAATGTATAGCTTTTGGTCACATGTCAAAGTCGAGGCCTGGGGGCCGGATCCGGCCCTCTATCCAGATCATTTTGTTTTATAATTGGCCCGATGTCATCTTGCACTCAATTCTAACTTATATCATTTTGAAAAAATACATTTTTATGGAGAGTAAAATTTTGAAAGTTATTTAAGGTTTAAGTTAATTTATTTTGCAATAATATTCCTGTATTTTTATTATTCATAGTTGTGTTAAAAAGTTAGTTTTTTAAATTGGCATTCTGTGAGATTTTTGGACTATTTTGGAGTTTAGCTAATATTTCAGCTACATGCTAGCTGTTTTGTGTAACCCAAGTTATTTTTTTTAACGCTAATTTGTCATTTCGCTAATATTTTTCAGCGTTTTCAGCTAGCAGCATTAGCATCTTCACCGGCCAAATTCATCTAATGCATTCAATGCAATCACACTAGCATTATCATAGGTAATACTATATCTCTAGTGCATAATTATGTTAACAAGTTATGGTTTTAAAACTGTAGCTTTAGAGTGTCAGTTTGACACCCCATGTCTAGGTAAACGGTAGTGAACAAAAGTAAAATACTGAGATACAGGTTAATTTATAGAACTTTATTTGTTTATATACAATGACTTTCAGAAAACCTTGAAGATTTCCACCCGAACAGCTTGAATCCTGTTGATCTGCAAAAGAACAATAATGTTAAAAACATATTTTCACCTACAGCTGTGATTTAAAGTTTACTTCCTACAAGTCAAAGGTGACCCACCATACCAAAGAAACTCTAAATGAATTGAATTTTAACTCTAAATTTATTGTGCATAATCAACCAGCTTTGTAAGAAGTTACATCCATTTTTAAAATCATACTTCTTTTAAATGTGTAATTACTTCTGAATTATTCGTATTAAATAGAAAACTGGAATTTCTTCTATTGAAAGTTAATTATTTTATATTTGTTTTGGAAAGTGAATTATAAAGTAGCTTTCTCAATATAAAACATATTGATATTTTAAATATTAACTATTCAACACATGTATGTGCAAAGGTGAGTATAAACTTTGTTGTTGTGTTTTCATGTGTGCTTTTAAAAATTTATTTGTCTAAAGTGATCCATAGCCCAATCTTTATACCCCAATGACATACAACCAACATAGAAATACAAACAAAAATTAAGTATTAATAATTATTGAGTCCATTTATGAAAAGTGTCCAGTTGGATGGAGCGACTAAACATGTTAATGGATCCCTTTTTTTACTACACAGTGTGAGTGGATGCACCTCATTCATCATCAGGTGGAATACCGAGCTCCTCGTCTGTCCACTGAGAGGCGTCGGGCCAGGGGAAGTGACCCTGCACAGAACACACAGTTTACTCTCAGCTTCGGCAGCATTTTGATTTCGTTAGTGTAAAATGTGATGAGGATGCAGAAAAATGGACATCGTGCTTCACAAGACAATTAAACTGTAGATGTAAAAAAAAGAAATTTAACACAATCAAGAGGGAAGCAATACATCAGTGTTTGCATGAACTAAATGTAAAACTGTGACATTTATGAGGAAAAACAAGAATGTTATTCAAAGTCTATAACTGGTATTAGACAAAAAAAAAATTGCATTGTAAACAATTTTAGGGCTGAAATTGCTGTTGTTTTGTCTCCATATTATGAAAGTCCTTGTAATTCCCACATCTTCAGAAGTAAACACTACTAGTTTTTTAAAAATGTATCCGCTTTAAAAAGATATTTGTAGATTTTGGATATTTACGATCCTTTTAAAGTCACCTGGAAGAGATGATTTAATTGCCAATAACTGTCTATTTTATGGTTATAGGATCAAAAGTGGCAGAAAACCTCATATCAACCCTTCCACTGATGTTAACCAAGTAAGAAATGGAATATTCTTCCTTTTATATACAGTATTACTCGTTTTTCCTCCACAGCATCCTGTCAACATGCGTGTTTTGTGAACATATGTTGGTTGGGCTTTAATGTTTGAATAACTGGGACTTTTTTGACAGCCTGAGACTACCAGGTGATGGAAGTTACTACAACAACATGAGGACACTTCTTTTTTTTTTTTTTTTTTTATTTCCCTGTGCATGTCCCAAGTCTGGTTAAATGATTTTCTATAACTAACCACCAATAAATATGTAATTGTACAGGTACAGGCGCATTTACTAACCAAAACTGCATCTGGATCGTGCCAGCAGTGCCACAGGATCCAGAACCACATGGCTCCACTGATGAGCTCCGATTGAAACTTCTGGTTCTTCGTCAGTTGGGGATACTGTCTGTACTGCGGCTCGATGTGTGGTCCGCCGCTGGCTCTGAAACACCGGGGGGTAAATGAGAATATTACACCAACTGACATCGTTTCTATAGTGTATTGGTGTGTTTGTTAAAACATCACATTCAAGTTCGTGGTATTCTACACGATCGCAACATTTTTATAAGAGCTAACATCGAAGCTAACTGCTAGCATACTTACTTTCTGCTCGTTATTCTTCCCGGGTTTTGCCTCAGCAACCGAGATCCCGCGCGGAGGACTCCTAACGCCTTCCCAAAAGAACTCATCGTGGTCAATTTACTCTAGCTGGCCTTTAAAATTGACCTTTTATTGGATGTAATCGAATGGACTTCTCTTTTAGCCGAGAAGTCACCTTCTCTCCTTGTCAATACAGGGCCAGTCAATATTGTCAAATGTGATTGGATAACCCGTGGTGACCTCGTTTTGTTCCGTTGTGTTCATTGGCTGAATAAAAAGGAAGGATGTTTTAGAGCGCCCTCTTCCGTTTCACTTGGGAAGTGCTTAAAAAAATAAATAAACAAAAATAATTAAATATTTTAAATAAATATTTTATATATATATATATATTATTTATTTATTAATGACAACTTCTCCTTGGTAATAAAACTACATAAGAAGATTTGGACCACGGAGAGAATTAAAAAAGCCATAAAAAATTCTGACTTTAATCTCAGAATTCTGACTTTTTTAAATTTTGAATTCTAAGAAGAATTTCAGTCAGAATTCTGAGATTAAAGTCAGAATTTTCCACTGCCTTTTTCCTTAATTCTCTTCCTTAATTAATTGCCCTAATTCTCATAAGCAGAAAAAAAAATCAGTAAAATTAAACAAAAATACACGGGGGTTCTGCTCATAGAAACCTCTTTCTTGAAGAGTGATTTATTTAATAGGATATGAGCAAATTTAGGATTTGGTGGCATCTGATTTTTTTTTTTTTTCGCCCACCAATAAGTAAATAAATCAAAATAAATGCCCTTACATTTATATCCAATATATCAATAAAAGTTCAATTTGGATATTTACCTAATACAAACTTTCATTTGTTTGTTTTAAATTGGTTTAAAAAAAAAAAACTAATCTGAAGTAGTGACATAGATAATGACAATCATAAAACAAACAAACAGCTGCAGTAGTGTGGGATTTTTTAATTTGAAAAAGATAAGATTACAGTAAATGTTTAAAAACAAAAGTCTGAAAACATTCCAGTGGTTACATAAACAGAAAACAATGTGATAATGGTCTGACACATACAACAGTGCAATGTTTTTATTTTTGTTGAATAAAAAAAGTTTTTATTTAAACAACTTCAGGCAATTGAGATTCAATAAATCCGCTGATTTAAAAACATGTAGTTGTATATATAGTGCTAAAATTCATACCGTCCATGTAATCTATATCCTTCTTTTGTCATTACAATGGCCTTTTAAAAAAAAAAAAAACAATAGCTAATTAATATTTGTTAGCAAACAGATGGAGACTTTACCTCTTTATGTTGATGCCCAGTTTTTTTGTTGTTAATTTTTAAAGAAAGAAATTCTATTGTCTGTGCTTACAATAGTTTATCCTAATACATATGTATTGACCCAAGCCATTCTTACACTTTCCTCTAATAGTGATTCAATTGAGATGGTTTAAAACAGTATAACCTTGAAGTTGCTACCTGTCTGGAACACTAGATGGCGCCAAGAAAACCAGTTATTATCGAACAAATCAATTTATCATTATTACTGCATCTACACATTTATAGCATTAAAATAACGTAAAATAATTGTCAAAACATAAACTATTTAAAACATTTGGAATTACTTACTAGCTTATACAACTCTTACTATGAAAACATGTACGAAAAGACGTATCAAGAAAGCATAAGTGATAGTACAGTTGAAAGTGCGAGTTTTACCTGAAAACAGCTAATCTGGATTTAAAAAACAGGAAATAACTGAAAGGTGATGACGCGCGCGGCGCCACCGCCCAAGAACCGGACAAGGAAAAAAACAGGCGCCATCTTGTTTCCAGTTGACAATCAATTTTCATTGCGTGAACGCAGATTTTTGTTTCATTTAATAGAGTAAAATCATTCTGGCGCTTACAAAAACACGCAAAAATTACTTTGGCTACTTATGTCGTGAACTACAATGTGATTTGGATGAACAATGTCCAAATGTTAAATCTCCGTCGTTACCTAATGGCGCCTGGCCGTAACTGCTCTCCGGTTGCGCCCCTCTCCCCTCTCAGCTCAAGAGCCCGCCCACAAACACCATCGGAATGATGTCATCTCAAACCTATCATTTTTCAAAAATGAACGTTTTCGTCAATTACTTTACCAACAACCACCAACTCCTCACCAAAAATGAACACACACTAGTAACATAAACGAACAAGTTGACGAAAATCACGACAGGTGGAGGGGTAGGTTTCCCATTCCAAAACCTCGAGGGAGCCTCCAGAGTCGACCATTTCTCCTACTGTTCTTAAGCAGCTCGATGACAGAGCCCGGGTTTTAGTATCTCCGTCGGCTCAACAAAGTAAGCAAACACCCTGGATGTTCGTGTACCAGCAGTCGCAGCAGTCCAACACAAGATGCGCATGCGCGAGAGGATGCGGTTTAGGGTGGGGGAGGGTCAATACATGGAAACGATGAGAGCATCCACCCTCGACGTATATGATGTCAAAGGGATTTCTACAGACTTTCGGTTACAAACTATACCTACGTTAGTCAAGATTTTCTAGTTTTTATGTTTTTTTTTTTCTCTTTTAAATAATGTTGAATAACAGTATAGGATATTTTATTATTATAAACAGTATTGCAAACCCAAGTACAAAATGTCTAATCCTTAATATCACTGTATTTATTTCTTTATTCCAATAAAAAACTTCCTCTAAAGATCTCGGTAAAACTACGTTTTTGCTTTTCTTTCAATGTCTGCTATTTAGTAAGTCAAATAAATAATATAAATGTATTTTTTTATATTCACAAGTAGATAATAACTTCTAAAATGTGTGTGTATTTTTATTTTTTTCTAGCTAACTAAGTCTTATTGCTTAGTACTTTACCAGCTAGTTTTCTGCAACATTCGTTTATGTGTTACACTAGGACTGTATTGGTTATGTAACAGTCTTTGGTAATCTTTTCCAAACACACAATAAAAAAGCAGATGATTTTAAATTGAATTACATTAAAAAAAAAAGTTTTCGGTTTAACAGTGCATGAACTCGCAGTGGGTTCATCTCGAGGCCATATTTCCCATGAATAGATTTGCTAGTACCCTGTTTCTATTTCCCCTGAGGGAGAAAGGAAGCAAAACTGAATTTAAACACATGGTTATTTACATGAATTCTCTTTCAGCACAAGATCAGTGATATAACCCTGAATACTTAAGCAACAATGGGTTGTTTTGTTAGATTTGAATCAACCTAATCATGTTACCTACAGTAAACAATTAAAATAAACAGCAAAAACCCAATAAGCTGACATATAAAGGCCAAACTCTAGTAGTTAGAGTTTTGCTGAATACCTTGTTGTTATTTTTAGCTACTAGTCTAAAAATTGGTTTTGAACATGTAAATGTACCTTCCATCATCATTTCATGTGAGTGGAACTGCTTACAATAAGGCCACAAACCGCCCCTGTTAAACAGGGAGTGTAACCCCGCAGTATGAGGGGGCGGCGCTATGATTTTTTTTTCCCTTTTTTTTCTGATGGCTTTAGGAGGGAGGGGGTTTGTGGTGGAGGCGGAGTCTCGGCGGTCCTGGCAGGGCCGCCATTTTTGCAAAGGGAAAAGAGACTGGTTTTAGAGGATCTAATTTTTTTTAAAGTCGCCGATGACTGCTGCTGTGTTTAACGGTTTGGGAGCGTTTCCGTAGCATACCCTGGTTCCGGCGTAAACGAGAAAAACGATGGATTTTTTAGAAAAAAGAAGTACTTAAAGGACAAGTTGATATACAAACATTTTGAAGCTTGCCTTAGGATCCGCAGTGTGTGGACTGAAGTATTGTTTTGGTTGTGGAAGCTGCGACGGGGGTCTAACCCAGGTCCCCCAATTAACCATTCAGCCACTCCAGATTGGATTTAAAACGGTAAGTAAACTAGTATAAGTGCTAGTTACAGGGTTAGCACAAATCCGACTTGGAAGGCTATTGTTGGCTTTAGTTAGCTGGCTAGGCACATCATGCTGATACTTGCTAACGTGAATTCAGCTGAGTTTAAGCCTCTCTACTTGCAAATAAAAATGGTTAGATAATTGTATCTGCTTATTTTATCTCTTATAATTGCGTTTCTAAAACCACAAAAGTATTTAATTAATGCTACAGGTCCCCAGTGTGGGTATCAAGTTGGCAAACCAACAGAGTACTTGCTAACTAGCGCATGCTACTAGATCAAATTAGCTTGACACAGACAGCAGGGCTCTGACTTCGTTTATGGGTTGACAAAACGAATACTGTCACACAATTATGATATAGTTTGGCCTTTAGAGATTTTACAATGGTAGTAAAGTCAATTTGTTACAAAGTTTTGTTATTTATGCCATTTTACCGGCACGGACAGCGTGAGTACAAAAACGTTTCATTACGTCGTGCTAGCCCAAAATATTAGGTTTTCATTCTACGCTCAAAAGTTAACAATGACAAGATCGTCATTGGAAACATTTTTTCCACACACGTTGATATTTTTTGACAAATAACCAAGACAGACAGAAAAGGGGTGCCACTTGGTGTTTGGTTTCACATGCTGACACCACGGGCCATAATGCGCACAGTTTTATTTGCTTTTGTGTACATACATAAAATGTGCAGCTGTTCACTTATTCTTTCCCGGCACAATAAAGCAATAGTCGTTTTTTACCCACTAACATATTCAGATTTTTTTAAGGGTTGGGATGTTCTTGAACGCATCCTTCCTCCATCTATCCGTAATATAATAATTTCTGAATTTTATATGTCGGATTTTAAGATTGTTTGTGTATATTTGTATATCACAATTATAATTACGCTATACTTTCGTTTATAATTAGTTAATAACATTTGTACAACTGTGATTTTTCAGAAGAAAAAGGGCGCCACTTTTTTTTTTTTTTTTTAGGAATATTTCCAGTGTTTACAACATGGTCATTGTGCAAATACCACACAAATCCGCCATGGTAGCTCTTTTTTTGCCTCACCTCACAGCACGATTTCCGTTCGGAGAATTTTTAATAGTGTCATTGTTCAAAGCAAGGGGACAATTGGCGTTTTGATGCGCGCAAGCGATGCGTAAAAACGTCCCGTTGTCCCAGACAACTTGGGAGTAAAAGCAGCTGTTAGTGCCTTAAATAATGCCTGATTAGTGTATGCTTGTTATCTCACTGGTTGATTATGGAGCTGCAGTCTTAATACGATTAAGTGGATGATAAATAGGAGGGGGGAAACGGACCACTCACCCGTAGCTTTACCTCTATATAAAGGTAGAATTTACTGTACGTTCACGTCAGTGTGTCTAATTGGGATCAAATACTGCAACGGTGGGGGAGGGGATGCTACATTCGGGTCTCTCGCCCCTCTCATACTATCAGAAACTCAATCGACAGTCCCAGTCATGGCACAAGCGATTGCACGAAAGCGCAGTTTGCTTGTGAACTGCCATTTTCGACACCGATGTCGTCGCTCCTTCCTGTCTGTGACGACTAAAGCATTAATCCACCTCAGTCGTGTAAAACATCTACGCATCATGGTGGCTAACTTCCGTTAGCTTATTAGCTCACTCAGTGCCGTGTTTTTTGTTTTTTTTTAATTCGCTCCTTTAGCGTCGCGTTAGCCAATTATTCATTTCTGTAAAGCGTGTTTTTACAAACATTTAACACCAATCGTGCTTCGATACTTCGAATGGCTCTTCGTGTAGCCTCCTAACGTCGCATATATATTTTTTTAAAGAAGCTAATGCCGTCCACTGGCCCCTGCGTTTCGACGGACGGGCCGAACCCGGCTTGAAACAACACAGAAACTGTACCGACAGAGTGATACTTAGAGCAGAATGTGTGAAAAGGTTGATTGAATTGCATTCTTGGGGCTTTTCTTCCCATGGCGAGGCTCCCCTGGCTACACGCCGTCCCGAGAATAGCGCTCTGAAAATGGCGACAACACCAGGGTGTTGTGGTAACATAATAGCAACGTTGTACCCTCCACACCCCTATCGGAGGGACTGACTGCAGCGCCGACATAGTTGCAGTAAAGCAACTGCACCACATTTAATTCTAGTTCACCTAAAAAAAATAATGTTAATAATTATTCACAGTAATATATTTACTGTTTAAAATATGTCATCTATATTTTAAATTAATAACCAAGCGACCCCCATATGCATCACTTGGTCGTGGTTTACAATTAAAAAGGAGAGATTATTTATCCAAAATTCCTTGAAATTAGGATTGGACTGCATGCTTTTAGAACTAAAACAAACCATACGTGTATCTATGCTGGTGTTTATTTATTAACATCTACAGAATTGAGATGTCTCCAACAGATAACATTCTGTAACTAGATTTGCAATTCCCTGAAGAAATTGCGTCTGATTGCTGAAAGCAATACCGATCTAAAACACTGCACAGCCTCAGGCATGTTAAAGAACTCCCGTTCGACGCGCACGCCAAGTTTCGTCCGCGTAGGTCAAGTACTTTTGGAGATATTAGAGAAAACGACAGGAATTGGCTGTAGCGCCACCTACGGGAGCACCGTTGTGAAAGATGTTGCGCTTGCTCATCTTACACTGTGGAAGAAGTCTTGTAAGTTTGGTGAAGTTATGTGAAACTGTCAAAGAGCTGCAGCGTTGCAAACATTACAATCTCAGCTTGTCTAAATTGCACGACGTGTAACGCATAAACCGTACGGAACTATGGAAAACGGATATTACCATTGGATTTGTGGTAGTCCAAATAGGGGACGTGTAGAAAACTGCAAAGTTTTGTCAAAGTATGTGACAAAGGGAGTCAAATAAGTGTTTTGCTAAAAATCGTAAATTGCGAAAAAGTCTTACACAATAGAGATCGCAAATGATTATAGGCTATTGTTTTACTATCCAATGAATCACAAAGCAGTAAAAGGTAGTGCTTAAGACAAATGCACTTGGAGTATAAGGCCTTTACACTTTAGTGCTCCAACTGACCACCTGGTGGCGCAATAGAGCCAAAATTGATTGAGCATTTAAAGATTGGTCTGAAGTATCTACCTACAAAGTTTCATACCAGTTGATCAACAACTTTTCAAGATATTAGGGATTTAAAGTTTGTCCCATGTATTTTGATAGGGGGAAAAAATAATTTTAAAAATTCATATAAAATCAACCATAAACCCAAATGGTACGAAATTTTAAACCAAACATCTCCTTCATAAGCTTAACAAAATACAAGTGGTTGCATGTTCATATCTACAATTATTTGGAAAATAACAGGACCAATCCAAACTTAACTTATCCTTCTTAAGTCACCACTAGGTGGCGCAGCAGTGCCCTATTTCTAGTATGTTATACAAGTCTCCTCCTGCAACCTATGCGTTGAATTTTACATAGCTAGGTTGAGTAGTTTTTGAGATAGAGGCTTAAACACCATTTCCTAAATTATAGCGCCACCTATTGGAATATTTTCACAAAATTTTTCATACTTCTTCATCACTGTAGGATAAAGTTATATTTCAAAACTTGTGAAGTTTTGACTATCTTTGTAGGATTTAGAGCATGTTAAAAATCAGTGACCACACCCACCTCATTTACATTACGATTATTTCAAAAACGGTAAGGAATTTCGCGGATTGAGTGGTACCATTGAATTCGGGGTAGTCTAAATAGGGTATGTACCACTTTTTGTGGAGTTTAGTTAAACTATGTTGAATAGGGAGCCAAAAACGTGTTTTATGAAAAATCGCAAATTGCGAAAAATCTAGTTAGACGGAAGTCTATGGTCCCAATTTGAAAAACGTTCAGTTGCATCCAAGGAACACACAGAAAAAGAAAGCATAAATTTCTGACTTACGGTATTCGAGATAGAGGCCAAAAACTAATTTTGCACTTAAACGACCACCTGGTGGCGCTATAGAGTACCATTGAACTAGAAATGTAATAGAACGTGTAGTTTACTATAGGCTACAATATTGTAAAGTTTCATGAAATTATCTTTAGTATTTTTGAAGATATGAGCATTTTTAGGTGCTTACAATGCAAAGTCAATGGGAAAAATATTTCATAAAAATATTAATATAAAATCAACCATAACTCCAATCAAAAAACTGAATAATAGCGCACCTCACACCACCAAGCACTACAAACTGTGTAAGTTTCAACTTTCTAACTATAAAACTGTAGGAGGAGATGCGGGACAAACTTTTGACGGAATAAGAAAATATAATAAAAAGTAAGAATAATAAAGTAGTAGGATAACATACTCTGATTGCTTTCAGCAATCAGACAATAACTGATGATGAATCATATCAGTGTAGATAATCCTGTAGAAAGATAATAGTCAATTGCCATACATTTGCACTGTTCTCTTTATATCTGGATTGAAAGAATAAGTATATAAGTGTGTTAACTTCTGTGGATTTACAGAATTTTTTGTTCTCAATTTATTCCTCATTTATGTTAGTCTTATTCTGTGCGTCAGCTCTTTTAAAAAAATTTTTTTGCTGTTTTTAAGTTAATCATACACCTACCTAATAGTAACTTATTAAAACCTATTATGTTGAAAACTATAAGTAAACTTTTGAAAGAATCAAATACTTTTTAATCAAATTAAGTTGTTATAATTGAATTTTGCTTGACACAAGGCTTTTGTCTTAATTCATTTTATGTAATTTATAATTTTTACATAATTATCAGTAACTTAGACAGTTTTTTTTTTTTTAGCAATTCATTGGTGCATACATTTTGAAATAATATGTTTATATATATATTTTCTTTTAGCTTTTTAGAGACTAATTTTTCTTTAAGGAAATCAACAGAAAAATATTTGGGAGAAACGTAAAAGCACAAGAAGCACCTCTAAAACAAACACCATTTTTTCAAGCTAAGATCCAAGCATCAGTTTTAATTTAAAAAAAGCTGTAATTTAATTAGTGTTTTAAAATATGGTTTACTTGGTGACAGTTTTCTGTTTGTCTCATTATTCTATAATTCTAATGCACAGATTACTACAATATCTTATATGTTTGTAAAAAGCAATAATCTCTGTTTTTATCTTGGCTTTTTTCCCCCACTTGTCTCTGTTGTTGCTGAACAGACGATATGAAGTACTCTGTTGAGTGCACTTTGGATGGAAAGTGAAGGTGTGATGGCTCTGCTAAAGAGTCGGAGACAGATTCTTTTTACTTTAATCCTTAAACACTCTAAAACATATACAGTTTACTAATAAATCGCTTGAACATTTGTTCTGTGTTTACATGAGAAAAAATAATCTTGTGTGTTGTCTAAACAGTTAAAGCCACAGATAAATAGACAGACTTTTGTTTGTGGTTTTTCTTTTTGTTATATTTATTATTAATAATTTCCATTTCAGTGACATATCTGCATGGTTAAAGTGAGAGTTTGCTTAGATGCCGCTCCAGCTCTGTTGCCCAGTCTCCAGTGATCTCACGTGTGGTTCTCAGACCCCGAGAGACCCCGAGACAAAGCTGAAAGGCTCAGACTCCCAATTTGTCACATGGTATTCCAGCTGGGATGAGAAACCAGGGCTCAGGTGACCTGTTTTTGTGCTGCTAGCTGGGCCGTAACAGATCCCTCTTTAAAGTAGAAAGCTGTCTCCCTGACAGGTGGTCTTAGTGCCGGAGCTGATGAGGCTCCACTCCCAGAACCGTCCCGCTGCTCTTCTATGCAACAATAACATAAAGCGGGATTATCTAAACATGATTGGGATGTGCCACCAATGTTGGTGAATGTTACCCTACAGACACGGATCATTCAATATAGTCAGAGTTCTTGACTTCCATACATGCCACTACCCGTTTTTTCTGCCACCACACACGGTCACATAGCTCACATTTTCTTTAGTTGGCTGGTGCATTCCCTAAATGCTTAAATGACCAGCTGCATGTGTTCCTGCTTGTCAAACTTGTAATTACAATAGCTCAAGCAGCGTATTGTATTGGAGCCCTGGCAAAAAGAGATTGATGTCACGAATACCTTCGTAAATTAGAATTCTTTGAAGTAACTCAACCTTGACCATATATAGCTGGGTTGTGGGACTTTGTATGCCGTAACTACGACCTGTGCTTTTCTCTAACAGTGTTTCCATTCATTCACCGTTAAAGTATTTGAGGTTTGCACAAATTCATTTTTATATGTAATGTGTGCAGCCTCTCGTAGTACATTATTTCAAAGGTACACGAAGTCATCCCACTGCATTGATGAACCCCACCAGTATGCTGTAAAGCTCTTGGTCAACATTTTTAATTTCTATTTTCAGTTTTAGTGACGATTTTTGGTTAGCTAAACATCTGCTGTTGTATTGATGTGTTTCCAATGTTCAAAAAAAGTTAATGAATCTTTTGGTTCATTGCTGTTCTGCGAAGGTGAATATAAATAATCTGTACCATAAATATGACGTATAGTTTTGTTTCATTTAATGACACTAATAAATCAATAAAGGGGTATATTATCATTTATAATCAGAGAAGAGCAACGAGCAAAAAATTGAAATTGAGTTAGTTCTTTTGGGTTGAAATTTAACTAGAATTTAACTATTTCTTTTCTATTCCGTTATGTCAGGGATAGGAAACTCCAGGCCTCAGGGGCCACAAACTTACATGTTTTCCATCACACCCTGCTCTGGCATGTTCTAACTGGGTTTACACACCTGAACCATGTAATCGGTCATTAGTAGGGCTTGGATATCTGGAAATCATGGAGACAATGCGGCCCTCGAGACCTGGTTATTTAAAGGCCCACTCCAAAGAAAATGTGTTTTTTTTTTTTTAATGTTCTTGTGCCTTTTTTTTCTGATGATGGTTGACATATATTAAGAAAATTCAGCTCAACATTTGAATTTCTGATAATTTTTTAATTAAAATTGTTATGAATCAGCAGCAAATGAAAACCGCAGTTCAAAAGCAGTTGGCCTCCAGGTCACTGCTCCTCTCCATTCTGATGCATTCATGTGTAGACGTCTTTGTTTTCCTCGTCTGAGTTGAAATCATACAACCGTACGGCTGGATGGATCTGATATTTTTCACCATTTTTGTTTCGCTGGTAATGTCTGAACAGTCGGGTGATGGGAAGTGGGAGCGGGCATACTGGTGCTGGTGTGCCATTGCTGTTCTATCGTTTTTATTTGTTTATTTTAATTAGAACTTATGTGCAAAAATGTATTTTCCTTCTAAGAAACTTCAACCTGTTGTACTCTTTAAAACAAGGTATTTTCATTCTTGGCAATTCAGTTACATGTTGAAAAAATAAAGTCAGATTAAAGTAATCCCATTGTTACTTCAACTCTTTAAAGATTCATTACATTAAATAACAAATCCCATTGTGGAGAAAAAATGAATCGCGATTAATCGCTTTTTTTTTTTTTTTTGTTACAGAATTTACAGACCCCCTTTTATCTGCAAATAATCACAGAATTAAATCGCACACAAAACTGTACAGTTAAACGTTTATTTTTAATTAGTAGTGTCAATCAATTCAAAAATTAATTAGATTAATCACACTTTTGTGATGTGATTAATCACAATGTTTTATGTGGTAAATTTTATATTCATCTTTTGAACTATAGCAAGCCAGAGCAAATGTTTTTCCCTTTATTTTGTTTGTCTGAAATTATTTAATCTATCAACTCCTATCCGAGAAGTCTAATTTGTGTGCACAAAACACGTTGAGGCAAAGTGAAGGACTGTTTCTTCGTGAGGTGTAATTAACTTGTATTAATAAATATTAACGCGTTAACTCTTTTTGAATAATCACCTGCGTTAACGCGTAATGTTCTACATTTCCGTCTTTTTTTCAGAGAACAACTGAAAATATACTTTATGTTGGTATATATCGTTATTGTTATATAAAATATTTTATATCGTGATATACATTGTTTTTTTCCCCACCCACAACTCAGAGGTGAATTTCTTATGCACAACTGCTGCTCTGCAGAAACTATGTCAGAGAAACCAGCACAGGTGTTGTTTTATTTTTGGCTAAAATCCTAATTAAAAGACCACTGGAACGCTTTGAAAATAGATCAAAAGAGGGCCAGAGTGGGTCTTTAAAAAGAGGGATGGACTCGCATTCCATCCAGGTCGAGCTTCCTGTGTGTATGACTGTATTCGCCCGAGTGGATCAACAGTTTCTGAGCTGAGTCACCACAGCCAGCTGTGGGCCCGCGTGAAGTCACATTGGCGTAGCAGAGAGGGCCATGAGATTTCAGACTTCCTAATTTTTCCATGCTCCTCCTACCTATCTAAAAGAATTATCTGCAGAGGGGTTGGCTGTCAAAACAGCGTCGAGCTTCCAGCTATAACAACAAATCGGTGGGAAAGGGAAGCCGTTGAAAACAGCGTCACTGTTTAAGATTTGTCGATGACGATTGAAATGGAAACAACGGGATTTTGTTTTCTAATTGAGGGGGGAAAGGCAAATCTGGTTGTTGTGTGCTCATCTCTGCCACCCAGAGAGCTCACAGGTCTGTGAAGCATCACTGTCAGACAGTCCCCATCCACACACACCTCCCCCACCCGTTGCCCTCATAGATGGCGATTTGTAAAGCTCCCCGTTGTGCAAAGAAAGCCATTTAGCTTTTAAAGGAATCCTACTATTTAACCAAATGTCCATTCTGTCCCTTTTTGCACCATTACTCACCATTTTCTATCCTTTTTTCCCCCCTCCTTTTGTATGTTCCCTGTTTTCCCCACCGCTCGCTGCCGTCACGTGTTTCCACGACAGCCCTGGATGTAGCCAAAGGTGGCTCTAAACGGTCTCTCATGGTTCGGTTGTAATTAGGAACCGTGTCTGCGACATTGCCTTTCCCCTCAGCTCCGTGTTACTTCGGTTTAGGAAGTGCATTAAGGAGGGAGGGGGGAAAAAATCTGCTTGGGCGGGGTGACTGGGCACAGGAAAGCGGGGAGCGGGGACTGAGGGTACCCCCCCCCCCCTCTCTCTTTTGCTGTATTTCTCCACTCCAGGGTGATGGGCAGTTCTAGGAAGTAGGAGGAGCAGACAGGCAGTCACAGCCGAGCTCAGATTTAGTTAGGAATGTTGCTGTTCTGTACTTTTTTTCTTTTTTTTTTTTTCCCTCCTCCCCGCCTGACTTTTGTCAGTCTTGACTGTGTCTGGCTGCAGTTTATGTTTGCACACAGCTCAAAGTGCCTCCTCCATTGAAGAATGTTTGAAAGGACAGGGCGAGAGGTTATCTGTCAGTTTCTATGAGTTAAGGGGTGCTTGTATGTGTGAATGTGCGCTTGTGCCTGTGTGTACGCCTCGCCAAAAACATCAGGATTAGTTGGTTTATGTAAAAATAAATATTCTACAATAAAAAAAAAAGCAGGCCATTGGTAGACTCTATTTTGGATAAGTTAACCCAATCTGATTAAAATTGTGTTTTTGTTTGTTTTTGACATGATCTAACGTGGCATTTTTGTAACACTGGAGGTCATATACTAAGAAAATAAAGCTAAAAATTGAATTTCTGAGTTTTTCTTCATTCAAATTAGTATAAGTCCGGAGCAGACAAAAAAAAAAGCTTTTTATTTTTGACAGAAAATACGCTGGGTTGGCCACAAACTCGCTTCTTCACTCCATGTTTTTGTACATGGCTGGGATCTAACTCAAAACTGTACCGTTACCGGTTTTTTGAAATGTTAACGTTATTTTGGGGGTGTGAGGGGCTGTAAGCTAGCTGGAGAGAGTGTAAACGGAGAGCTCTTAGCAATGAAAGGGGGTTGGATTTACTCTGCGCTAAATGTCTTGCCCATGTCTTGAATCTGAATTCCTCCTTCTACATTTACCTGAACAAGTTGAGAGAGATGGAAAATTGGGTCTTCATTTTTACCACTTGATGATGATGTCATCATTATCACCCGTCATCTATGTTAGCGGATACATCCGACACCCAAACCCCACCCCCCACGCCGTTGTCGGCCCACTACGTTGATAAGTAATCGTCTCGGTGTCTAGATTTATTTTTGTTTTAAATTATGATCGCATTTCTCAATTATGATATTTTATTTTGAAGAACTTGTTATATTTTGAAAATTGATCGGATTTTGTCTTGGCGTAACTTCCTGCCAGAGTTGACGCCGGAACGATCAGTGCACGGTGCGAGCAGAGGGCCGCGGTGTGCAGCGTTTGGTGTGTGTCCATAGGTTATCGAGGGCGCCAAATGGAAGAGGCCTTCGTCCCGCACCGCTCCCGTATCCGGTGTGAACCAGGCGTTAGAGGAAACTTGCATACATACAGTCATACAGCACCTCCTCTTCCCCCAAAACAAACAAACAAAAAAAGAGACCCTGACCCCAGGGTCACCCTAGAGGTACACGTGTAAAACAAAGTCAAGGGCCGGATGCGGCCCTCAAGATCACTTTATTTTATTGTCATTAATGTTATCTTGCACTTATTTCTAACTTGTAAAATTTTGACAAAATATATATTTATATAGAGTAAAATATTGAAAGTTATTTAAGGTTTAAGTTAATGAATTCTGGAATAATATTCATATCTGTTTTTATTCATAGTAAAGTAAAAGAGTTCTGGTTTTACTAATTTGGTTTCAGTGTGTTCACTAAATGTTTATCCTGTTCGGCCCGCGACCTAAGGTATTTTTTTTTTAGATATTGGGCCCCCTGTGCGATCGAGTTTGACACCCCTGCCCTAGGGTTATTCGAGGTGATTTTCTAATGAACTCCTGTCGCTCTGCAGAAACTGAAGTGTTTTAATTTTTAAAACGGCATAAACATGATTAACCCTTGTGCTGTCTTATGGGGTACAAATGACCCGGCCCTTATACTGATGCGTGATCCCTCCCATGACAGAGGTGGACAGGATTTCATATCTGTCACGGACACCAGTGAAGATAAAAAAAAAATCCTAGAAAAAAAAAAAAGTAGTTGAGTGCGCTCTCTTTTGGGGTCCAGATGACATCACCGCGTTAAAAAAGCTCTAAAGATATTAGGAGCAAATCTTTAAAAAAAAGTTGACTCTGACCTTAGTCATAAATTTGCCTATAACCCTGTTTTTACAGTTACCATATTTAAAATTAGAGTGGAATTTGTGGCTGACCCACCAGTGTCTTCTTTCTCCTATTAATTTGGCCTGAAACTGATAGCTTTTGGGGGTACAAGGGTCTCACAGTCCTGCTGGGTCAAGATTTAGAGGAAAGCACTCCTACTTTACTACAGCTGTTCAATCTTTTGAGGACGGTCCAACACTTTTCTTCCCACAAAGTGACAGTTTACTTGAAAGACTCTCTGCTGGCAGATGTTTCAGCTCACCTGGTAATGACACACATCTGTCCTCCAAAGATACAGTATCTGAATCTACTGGAGACGTGCTGAGCCGCATTCTTTCCCCACAAAACATCGCAGGCATGCAGAGGCAAGTTCCTCTACAGCATTGTTCTTCTGTCCCTATTAAATACACATATTATTCCTTTTTTTTTTAGAACCCGTCTCCTCTCTTTATTCCCCCAAAGCTGCGATCAGAGCTTTTGTTTGGCCACAGTTTGCATGAACAGGCGGAGGTGTGACCTCCAGCCTATTTTGTCTCAGCATCTGTCCCCTCCCACTAATCCCGCTTATCAACAGAGCTCCCAGCATCAGGGACAGCCACGCCAACACACATGCTCCGATGCGTGTTTACATCATAGATGGAGACTTGGCCTCACCCACAACTACTACTACTACTACTACTACTACTACTGTTGGGTGTATTTTTGCGTAAATCTGGAAGTAAAAGAACAAAATGTGTCCACTAACCTTGAGTGTTCACATATGGAGGAGGGATAGCATCTTAAGCTAGTTTCCTAACGACATCCATGAACCTTTACGTACACATAGTGGTTCTATTAGAAGTAACTTCCTGGTCCTTTTCGGTTAAAGGGGGGAAAAATGGCCTCTGTGTTGCATTATCCTCCCTCCTTCCACAACGGCTTGCTGCTGCGTGTTCTCCTGCTCCCCTTTGTGGGGGTTTTCTTCTACTGCAGCCTGGCGCGTTTCTGGCAGATGGTGGTATAAGGTCGCTTTAGCGCAGTTTTCATGCTGCAGCTCAGACTTCACCCCGCATCCTGTTTTTCATAAGTGAGTTGGCAGCTCCGTCAGGTGGGGAATTCCTGGTCATCAATTCTCATTTCAAGAGCGACGTGAAATTGTGAATCATTCAATTACATGTTCTGGGAATGCCCCATTCACTGTGTGATGGGTGATTTTTGGAAGCCACGTATTTGTCTTTAATAAAATGAAATAAATGATGTCTATTAATTGTTTTAACGCCATGTCTTTGCTGTGTTTCCAGGCCTTGTGGATGCACTTGGATGTCTGCAATGACTGCTGTGGCTGGCATGCCTCAGTGTTTTGGACTCCCTTTCTCTGGACTCAGTAGGAAAACAAGTAATAAGCAGAGAACGTCATGAGCATAGTCATCCCAGTAGGGGTGGACACAGCTGACACCTCGTACCTGGACATGGCTGCAGGCTCAGAGTGAGTAACACCAACAACAAATCTGAAGTTTTTGTTTTGTTATATTGTACCCCAACTTGTTACACCCTTTATTTTCATACGTTTTTATGCAGTTTCATTCAAACAATTGGCTGATCGGATGAGTGCTGGAGTTTTTAAAACACCTGCACTAATAAATGTAAAAATGTGGGTGTGGTGTGGAACCCTGTTGCAGAAGTGCCCACTATGACTTTTTTATCTCTAAACCCGTACCCATTAATTTAGTAAATGAAGCAAAAACGCAGCACAGAGCCATGGCAACAAGCTTCTTCCTCTCCCCTCCTCCTCTCTTGTCTCGTCAAGGGCATTGCCGTGACTTTTTTGGTCAAATAAATAAGGCAAGACATATGACTTAAAAAGGACTTACGTCATCAACTTATAGAGGAGGCTCCTCTCTCTTTAAAAAAGGAGGAATAGCCCACCCCCTTTCCCTCCATCGGCCCTGTTGCCGTGACAGCTCGAGTTGCCATGGTATCTGCCTGTCGCTCCCCTCCCTCCCTCCCTCCCTCTCTCTCTGCATTGCGTGAGGCCCGTTGCCGTAGTTACCGGCCTGAATGACAGGTGGTCCTCGCGCAGATATGGCGTCTTAAACAGCCCCTAGGCATTGCCCTACCGCCTGCCTCATCTCCACGGGGCTCCGCTGCCAAGCAGCGGGAAGAAGTTAGACCCCCCCCCCCCCCCCCCCCCCACATCCCTTGGGTCACTTTTTTGTGAGTCGGATTCCCTGTTGCAGATTTATTGAAAAGCAGATAACAAGCTCGAAAGGGGGCTTCCACCTGCTGCTGCGCAACTCCCGTCCAGACCAGAGGGGGACGGAGCATTGATGGACGTTGCGTTTGGCGCTCCGTGGAGAATCGCCAGCCGAATCTGTAACAGTGGAGCTGGCTACTCACCAGAAGCAGCATCATGTCCTTTACACGTCCCCCTGAATTCTGCAGCAGCATGACCAGCTGTTGGCTAACGCAGTGTGTGTGTGTGTATGTGTGTGGCGCGCACTCGCAGTCAGCATACGTAGTGTTGCCATAGCAGCAAGTGGGAGCTTTTGTGGAGCCAAAAGCATTACCTCTTGCTGTTCAGGGCTGTTTTTGCTTTTTGCGCTGGTGGTGGTATTTTTTTTTTTTTTTTTAAATCTCCATAATTCCTCATCCTCGTTGGATGACTCGTCAAACTGTTTGTTTTTAGGACGTGGTTACTTCTTTCATTTACCAAGCTATTTATAGTGACTTCAAATTAAAATTCATGCCTCAAAAGTGGTTTTCTTCATCTTTTATGCCCCTTTTTTTGACTTCCTTCTTTAAAAATACACACAAAAAAAAACAAAAAAAGTGTGTATGCATGTACACAAACCTGTATGATAACCAGCATGTTTCGTCATAAAGCCAGTTGTTCGGTTGGCCACCGCCTTTTCTCCTGACCTAAATAGAGAATTGCTCTTGATCAGTGCAGTAAACCCGTTTTATTCAACATCTATACCGTACACACGAGTCATGTTGCTCGGCTCAGTCATTAAAATGTGTGGCGGTTGATCTGTTGCGCGTGCACACACCCCTTACAGTGGCACCGCCTCCAGAATTCATGTAAGCCCTCACATTCTGGCGTTGACAGTGAACTATCAAGTGGTAATGCATACAGGAAGTGTTGCACAGTGCTGTTTCGGCGTGCAGGGAGAGTCATACCGCTGATGCAGGTACTGTAACTTTCCTCAAGTGAATTACTATTTGAAGGACACGCGTCCTATTTATTTATTTATTTATTTGTCCTCGTTCAAACTTCTGTTTAAAGTTGAACTGTTCTTTTGAATGGGTCGGTTCTTTGTTTCATGCTTTTGTTGGAACTTTGAAAGTTTGCCTTGTGTGATCGAGTCATAGCCTTACCTTAATGCATTGACTTTTTAAAAGAACGGCTGCTTGTTCACGAGGGGAAGTCCAACACTTCACATTTGTTAGATGAAGCCATGCGCTCTCGTAGGTGACACATGCTTTCGTCCTTCGCCAAAAGCGGAGAATGAAATGTGTGTCCTCATGAGCTGCCGCACGTGTTTCTTTTCTCTGAAATTGACAGTTTTCATTTACTTTCCCTCCTTTTTTCCCCCTCCTCATACGTGACCACGTTGTCTCATAGTATGTTTTGCTTTTGTCACTTCCCTCTTTTTTTTTTTTTTTACCAACGTCCTCAAAACCTGAAAAATAGTTCAGTTGTTGGTGTGCAGCAGCTAAAACAGGTTCTTTCAGCTACAGTGGCTTGTTTAGGGAAAGCAGATTTACTGGTTTGGCGTGAATAGGCATAAATAGAAATAGATGCACGTCTATAGTTTAGAGTGAAGATATTTTTGAAACAATCGACCGACGAGTTCAGAGGTCAACAACTGTGTTTCTGTCTGACCCTCAGCTGCTGGTTGCTGTGCACAAAAGCCAAAAAATGAAATTCTTTTTCAATTCCGCTCTCTCCTGTCACCACTATGTTTTTGAGTGTTCCAGTCAGTAATAATGTTCTTTTATTTTTGCTGCTGCTCTCTAACAGACCAGAATCAGTGGAGGCCAGCCCTGTGGTGGTGGAAAAGTCCAGCTACCCACACCAGATATACAGCAGCAGTTCTCACCATTCCCATAGTTACATTGGCCTACCATATGCTGTGAGTATATGCACTCAATTTTACCCCTTGTGCTGCTAACTTTTTAAAATAATGAAAAAAATGTAATGTTTATTTATGCTCAACATGTAAACAGAATTGATTTAAACTGACAATTCAGTTTCAATATTTCTATGTAGTAAAACCTGTTTTTGAAATAAAAGTAAAGTGTTTGTTATTCTTTTATATAAGCTAATGTTTGCGTTTTTAAATCTTGTTTTTTAAAGTTAGCAGGCGAGTTCGGTCCTGTTGGATCCTTCATAATTCGCCGTTCATCGATTCGTGACGTGACCTGTACACCTTCCACCTTTGCTTTTTATTAGGACCATAATTATGGGGCGCGGCCCCCGCCTACGCCGCCAGCCTCCCCTCCACCCTCCATGTTGATACGACAAGGAGAGGGGGGGCTTTTTGTTACTGGAGGGCAGGACGAGGCTTCCAGGGGCACGACCCTCAGCACGTCGGAAGATGGCAGCTACGGGGCGGACATCACCCGCTGCATCTGCGGCTTCACCCACGACGACGGCTACATGATCTGTTGTGACAAGTGCAGGTGAAGTCCGTTTTTCACCCCCGGTTGATTCGATTTATTTGAGTTTCTGAAAGTACTTATGAGTAACTTTGGGTTTGCAGTGCCTGGCAGCACATAGACTGCATGGGCATCGACAGGCAGAACATTCCCGAGACCTACCTGTGCGAACGCTGCCAGCCGCGCCACCTGGACAGAGAGAGGGCCATCCTGCTGCAAACCAGGAAACGGGAGTGCTTATCTGGTGAGCAAACCTGTGCATCAAAACGGCCTCTGCACCAACAAGTGCAGCCGGACGAGCTTGTCGTGTTCTATAAGATTTGCTTTGAGAGCCCACACCTACGACTCATCTGCTTCTGCGTTCCTCACTGCAGTAAAAAGGCCAGATTGTTAGTGAACAGTGCAGGTTGCAGAGGGTGCAGCCTCCTCCCCCTGCAGGCCACATAGACTTTTTATTAATTTCTTTTTTCTTCCCGGTCTTATCTTGGACCATAGTGACATCCTATGGACAAGGAGTAAACTACAACTGTCTCATTTGTATCTGTGATAGTCTCACTTTTATGCTTTGGTTCTTTGTTGTAACAAGTTGTCTCCACGTTCAGATGGCGACACCAGCGCCACAGAGAGTGGAGATGAGGTCCCACTAGAGCTCTACTCCACCTTCCAGCACACGCCCACCACCATCACCTTGACGACCGGGCGCCTCGGCAATAAGCAGGTTGATAAGAAGCGTAAAAAAAGTGGTGATAAAGACCCCCCAGCACCTTCTGCCAAAGCAAAAAAGGTGAACTTTATTTCACTTTATTATTATCATGGCATCTGCATGGATTTATTTACCATTATATCATCTCCAGGCCTTCAGAGAAGGATCCAGAAAGTCCTCAAGAGTAAAGGTAAGCAGCTGAAGGCGTCACACGACCTCATTTTTTGAGTTTTAAAATTTGACCCGTTAGCTAATTGAGTTTTTTTTATTAGGGTGCTGCTCCTGAGGTAGAGCCGGTAGAGCACCCGTCTCTGTGGGAGAACAAGATCAAGACGTGGATGGAGCGCTATGAGGAGGCCAGCAGCAATCAGTACAGCGAGGACGTTCAAGTCCTGCTGCGCGTCAAAGAACAGGGAGACGGCAGGAGCTTGGCGTACAACACGCACCCGGCTTCTTTCAAACCCCCAGTGGAGGTAAACCTCAGCACATCCATAAGTAAAACTCTCATTTTATCAGCTTCTCTTGCTTTTTTTTTTTACTTTGCCCTTTGTATTATTAAACCTGAATGCATTTCAATCTATTCAAACGCGCGTCTTTTCCAGAGTCAAGTACAGAAGAACAAGAAAATCCTGAAGGCCGTGCGAGACTTGGCCCCAGACTCCCTAATCATCGAGTACAGGGGAAAGTTCATGCTCCGACAGCAGTTTGAGGCCAACGGATACTTCTTCAAGAGGTCTGGAGTTTACAAATTAGACATCAAAGACCCTTAATGAAAATGGTGTTTTAACATTACCTTGTGGCATTTTACTGAGAGATATAGAAAGAAAACACAACAGAACAGTTGGAGGCTGACTCGCTCTCATCCCAGATTTGGGAAAAAGGTCCTATTGAGATTAAGAAATCTCTTTTACATTAATTAAAACAACACTTCATTTAAAACAGTTACAAACTAAAGATTTTTTTCTCTCATGCTCTAAACTTGGATTCAAAATAATTTAATGTAAGGAGTTCTGTAAGTTTTCTAGTCCTTCTGTAGCACTTTCCATGTGGAGGAGAGGGCGAATGCAAACGCCCTCTGTGGGCGGGGCTTTTAGACTTTTTACACTGGCACTGAAGAGCATGATGACGTGAAACTTCTGGGACTTCCACCAGTTGACCAATCAGAAAATTCAACTGTAGTATCTCGTTTCAACCTTTAGGGGGCAGAAAATAGACTGTTTTATGCTATAATTTCAGGGGAAAAAAATGGGGCAATGACCCAATTATAGAAGTCAACAGCCAAAAAAAGGTCTATTTACTGTTTAGTTACTCTTTAATCTTACTTATAAAATACGCTCCCAGCTCCGATGCATTCACTTGTAGATGACTAGATCCATGTACGCTGGAGGGTTAGCTCCACGGTACCTTGAATTTTTAGTGAACTACTACAGAAATTATGTCCTAAAAAAATATTTTTTTTGGCTTAAAAAAGGCATATTTATAATCTTAAATCTTTTAAAATAGATTTAAAAAATGATCGGAGTGAGTCTCCAAAAACACAATTGTGTTTTATTCATGTAGTTTCTAATGTATATTCAAATGACTAATAACTAAAAGCAAATATTGTTCAATTGTTGGTAAATTTGGAAAATTTTCTTGATTTTTGGTAAGAAAAAAGATAAGTAAAACAATTGAAATGTTGCAAGTTTCAGTGCTATTTCTGCTGTTGTCATATCATTTATGCCTCTCGCTTCATGTCTGTTTTTCAGGCCGTACCCCTTTGTATTATTTTACTCTAAATTCGACGGGTTGGAGATGTGCGTGGACGCTCGCAGCTTCGGTAACGAAGCTCGGTTCATTCGCCGTTCCTGCACCCCCAACGCCGAAGTGCGTGAAACTTGAAACCTCATTTCTGTTTGCGGTTGCAAAACCTCTTGGACTCACTCTTTACTTAACTGCTCTCAGGTGCGACACGTCATCGAGGACGGCATGCTGCATCTATACATCTACTCGTTGAGGCACATCACTAAAGGCACAGAGATCACAATCGGTTTTGATTTCGACTACGGCAACTGGTGAGTCATTGCAAACTTTCCGATGCATCAGCAGGACATCAGCAGAAAGGCACGTTTGGTTTAACCCACCTTTCCTTTGTGTCTCGTAGTAAGTACAAGGTGGACTGTGCCTGCGTGAAGGGAAACCAAGAATGCCCAGTGCTGAAACACAACCAGGAGCCCACGGAGAACATGGGTGCAGGCGGCAGGCGGCGAGGGAGCCGCAAAGACAAAGACTCGGTCCGAGACGACCAAGGGCAGAACCAGAACGTCGCTTTGGACGGCGAGGGGAAAGGAAGGGGTGTGGGCGACGGCAAGCAGAGAAAGCTCTCTCCTCTTCGACTCTCCATCTCCAACAACCAGGTATCATCCAGACTGTTTCACCTTCATTATGGTTAGAGTTGACTCTGTAAAAACAATCTTTGCATGGTTTCCCATTGTTATTGTTTATTCTGCTTTGTTTAATTCACCCATCCTTCCTTTCATGACTTTTTTTCCCCCCTCATTTTGACATGAAAACTCAGATTTGAGCATCATTCCCTCCCAGATGTGTCTCAAATTCTTCCATTGTCTTTTCTAAAACAAACCGAATTAGCATTTTTGTCATTTTAAGGAGCTAAAATCAATCCTCCAAAAAAATCTGGGGGAGCTGTGGCAAACATCATATTCTTCAATTAACTTTCTTTAGGAACTTTTCAATAATTTTGGAAAAAATAAAAACAAACTAGTAAAGATTACAAACTTTCAATCAGGTGAGCATTCTATTATTTATTTTTAATTTTTGTTGTTAGGACTGATCACCCAATGTTGCCCCAGCCTCTCCCCAACTTCCCCTCTTTCCCACTTTCCCCTGTTTCTTCTAGTCTGTAGCCAGACTGAATAAAGCGGCTTGTCCCGCTCTCCTCTTACAGGATCCTGAGTTATTTGAGGATGTAGAGGACAAAACCTCCATTAGCAATGAAGTAGAGATGGAATCAGAAGAGCAGATTGCAGAGAGGAAGAGAAAGATGGTAAGTGTGTCGAGCTAGGGGCTACAGCTTCTTTTGGTAAATATTTTTTTCCCTCTTGCACAACGCTGCCATCTAGCAGAAAAGGCAAAAAAGTAAAACATAGAATTGCCTCTTGGAGTTCTGGTGCTTTGATAGGAGCAGTTCTCCTCTAACTAGCTTCCTCCTCATTTTTTCATCCTGCATCGTCTTCCGTCCTTCAGCTTTCAGTTCTCTCTTCTTTTGTAGGCTTTTCTGTGCCAGACGTTCATTTTCCTTCATTTGTTGCTTCTTGTGTTCACATAAAATCCCGCGTCGGTGAAAGCTGATGGGGATCCACAGGTGTTCTGGTCGCAGCGCTTTTTTAATCTGCTTGCGGCTGGTAGTGTGATACGGCCTATCATGGCGCCAGCGCCCTCCCTCTGCCAGTGAGAGATGGGCTTCATGCATACAATCCAGGATAGCACACTGACACATGCACTCTGGAAATTACCCTGCAGTCAGCTTCATTTTACTCAGCGGGCCTGAGGTGTAAAGTGCTGACTCAGCTTTGGGCAACACGCGGTTCTGCTAATCAGCTAGACATAGATGGATAGTTGATAGGAGGGGGGTCGGAGGAGAGATGGGCCGCATAGGACCGTCCTTGTTGCCAGGGACCCGGAAAGATCTGATAGGCTGCGTTTTGTTGGCTCAGGAGATGGCTCCGGTGCCGGGACAGAGAAACATTTACACTGTAGTGAGCATTATACCTGCAAGAGAAAACCTGAATTGTTTTATATGTTCATCGTGAAGAAATCCTAAAACAGAAACTTTTGATAAAAAGTATTTTTTTATTTGACTCATTAGAAACATCATATACAGAGTATCATCAGCATAGAAGGATCGAAGACAAATGCAAGTTTTTTTTTTTTGTTTTTTTTTTTACAGTTTTTAAATAGTATTCCGATTACAGTGTTCCCTCATTTATAAATAATAATACATTTTATTTGAAGCGCTTTTCAAACTTTCTGAGCTTTTAAGTGTCTTATAATGTTCAAGCCTCACTATAAACAACCCCAAAGTGATATTTTTATCCATTCACGCATTTCTGAGCACTTCTCTAAAAGCCCCTCCCAACCCACAAAATGAGTGGGTTCTCATATGCTGAAGTCACAAGGAGAACAGCCCCTTTCAGGAAGAGTCTGCACTGACAGCACCGCCCCCCAGGCTAACAATTTTTCCGCTCAGCTAGCGTTGATCGGAAGCTAACTTTGCTGCTCAGCTAGCTGTTATTAGACACCATGTTCAACTCTCAGCTAGTGGTGCTCAGACGCTAGCTTCAATGCAGCCGCTAACTTTGACATTCAGCTAGCTGTTATTAGACGCTAACTTCTATTCTCAGCCAGGGATGCTCGGACGCTAATTTTGCCGCTCAGCTAGCTGTGATCAGTCACTAGTTATTGCGCTCAGCTAGCGGTAATCAATCACTAATTTTGCTGCTCCGCTAGTTCTGATTAGGGCTGCCACAAACGATTATTTTAATAGTCGACTAATCACCGATTATTTTTCCCGATTAGTCGACTAATCGTTTCGTGGGCAAAGTGGATGTAAAGATGCTGAAGTTGATAACCAGCTAAAATATTAGTTAAATGCCAAATTAGCCAAAAAATAAAAAGAGCCAAAGTTAGCCAAAATAGCTAGCATGCTGTTGAAATATTAGCTAAACTCCAAATTAGCCTTTAAAAAGAAGGGAAAAATCCTAAATTAGCCAAAAAAATCTAGGATATAGCTAAAATATAAGATAAACTCAAAATTTGCCTAAAAAAAACTTTTAAAAAAAGCTTAAATTAGCCAAAACAGCTAGCATGTAGATTAAATATTAGCTAAACTCCAAAATAGCATAAAAAAACCTTAATAAATGCCAAAATATTCCAAAAAGCAAGCAGAATGCTATTATAACTTTCAACTTTACAACACTCTGACTTCATACAATATAAAGTAACGTCTAATCGACTATTAAATTAGTCGTCGACTATTTTAATAGTCGATTAGTCGTCGATTAGTCGACTAATCATGGCAGCCCTAGTTCTGATCAGCCGCTAATTTCACCGCTCAGCTAGCGGGGATCACTGCTAACTAAACTGCTCAGCTAGCAGTGATCTACCGCTAACTTAGCCGCTTGGCTAGCAGTGCCCGGCCTTTAGCTTCGCTCTGCTCAGATAGCATTGCTCAGCCGTTAATTTTACAGCTCAGCCACTAATTCGCCACTCGGCTATTTCAGCCGCTAGCCCCGGCCATCGCTACAACCCGTGTAGGCGAGCATTGACTGACGGGACCAACAGCCAATCAGAGCTCAGAACACAATGCGCTTTAAAAGAATTCCTGAAACAGTGAAAGGCAACTCCATTATAATGAGGGAGCACTGTACTTTAAAAATCAAGTGTTTGTGTGTTAAGTGCAGCAAATGGGTTACAGCAGCAGGTCATGTTAAAATGTTGGTTTTAAATATTTGAAAATTCTCATAATTTCTGTGTAAACCACTTTCTATCAATCAAAGTGGCTCCGGTTGGAATATTTTAATATTTGGAGCCTGTTTTAAGATGAATCTTCTTCACCAGCAGAGGTTAGTGTTTAGTCCAGACCCCTCAGTGATGTCTGCTGAGCCTTGTTTAGGGGGGACGTGTCTCTTCTAAACTGGGCTGTTTCTTTATTAAAGATTCAGGCCAACCCGGCAGAGCAGTCCCATCTCGCTGTCGGGGCGGCTTCAAGCTGGAGGGGACTGAAACTCAAGGAGGTAATCTTAATCCATACATGGCCAGTTTTCACAAATGAACCCAACAACAGCCGTCAGATCTGCTGGGAGGGGGGGGGATTTAGTACACTAACCACCCCGTCTTCACAGACGAAATTTGGCCCTGATCGTCGAAGGAAAAACATGCTTTGGGTGGTGTAAATCTGTCTTGAAAGGGGTGTTCTAACTGATGGTGGAGGTAAATCCTGGAAAACTGCAGTGCTGTAATCCATTTTTTTTTTTTTTTTTTAAAGACGTCGCAACATTTTCTGCCGTTTTTCTTTTGCTTCTTGTGCTAAAGCGAGTTTTCAGTCTTCCCAGCTGCCTCTCTGTTTGCATCACTGCACTACAGTACAAGTGTTTCGCTCTGTAGCCCACACTAACCTCTAGCACCACACCTGTGGCCTCTTTGGTACTCATGAATCCTTTTTTTTTTTGTTTGTTTTTTTTTTTCTCCCTTTCATCTAATCCTGCAGACCCGGGAGGAGAGGAAGATGGAGGCCATTCTGCAAGCCTTTGCTCGGATGGAGAAGAGGGAGAAGCGCCGAGAGCAGGCGCTGGAGAGAATTGGTAGCATAAAATCAGAAGTCGGGGGCCGTGGTGAGGTTAAAGAGGAACCTCCTGCCACACCGGAGATGGCAGATTCTCCAGCTGTTACACAAGTGAGAACAGAACCAGAAAACAAAACATTTTTGCCTTACCACATCTGCTGAAGTGCTTATTTTTAATTGCTCCTCCTCTCTCTTTTTTTTTTGTTTTCAGCCTCTTATTGAAGTGAAGGAGGAGCCGGGCCTAAAGCCAGCAAAAGTAAAGCCTTCGAGGAACAGGAAGAGTTTCTCCAGGAACCGCACTCACATCGGTCAGCAGCGGCGCCGAGCTCGGACTATTAGCACTTGTTCGGACCTGACACCCGGCTCTCCAGCGGAGCCCTTGGAGCCTTTAACCAATGAAGTTCCAGAGGGAGAGACGCTTCCTTTGCCAGAGCCAGAGGCCATTTCGTCGCAAGCACCAGAGAGCAGCCCTCCTCAGAGCAGCTCGCCAGCGCCCGACAGAAACCGAACGGCGAGCAAAAACTTCAAAACTAAAAAGGTGCGAACATTTTCGCTTCTGGATCCTCCGGACTGTTACGTACCACACAGTCAGTACGAGTTTACTGCAAAAACAGGCCCTCTAGAAAGAAGTCAAAAATTATTCAAACTTTAAAAGTAGCATTACCTGCGATAATGCTAGTGTGAATGGTTTTTGCTGAAAGTAGTCGCTAAAGATGCTAAAGGTTTTTGCTGAAAAGGGTGACACAGTTTACTTTAATTGCTGAAGGGATTGCTGAAAATGCATCATGTAAAATTGCTAAAAATAAATGCATAATACGTGCCAATTTTACAAAGATATTTGGTGTGCTTTTAAATATGAGCTAAGCTCCAAATTAACCCAAAAAACCTTAGTAGTTGCCAAATCAGCCAAATAAAGCTAGCTTGTTGCTTAAATACTAGCTAAACTTCAAAACAGCCCAAAATTCCTCAGGAAAATAAATCAGTCAAAAATGCTAGCTAAGAGATTAGCTGAACTCCAAATTAGCCAAAAAAAAGTGCTAAATTACTAGCTGAAAGGCAAAATTCCTCAGTAAATTGTATTATTTAATAAACATTAGCCTGTTGCTAAAATAGAAACTAAACTCTAAATTAGCCTAAAAAAACCCCAGTAGATAACAAATTAGCCAAAAACGATAGCATGTTGCTAACATAGAAGCTAAGCTCTAAATGTTTTGAAAATTACTGTAACAGATTAAAACATATCCCATGAATATATTTAAAGACTTGTTGTTAATCTACTCAAATTTTTCAAATTTAAAGACTTTCTCATTCATTTCCTATGAAGCATATTTAGCTAAATATTTCAAAAACATTAAAGTTTATCAATACCAAAAAATAAAAGCTTTAATGTCCTGAACGAGCTCAATGTTTTGATACCAAGATTGCTGAAATCGCTGAAAGTGGGATTGAGTTTTTATGTACCGAAAGGAGCAGAAGAATCACTATAGTGATTTTCTTACAATAATCTTTAAATAGTAAAAAGTTGGGCAATGGGATAAAAAAAAATGGTTTGACCAAGAAATCTCATTTTTAATAAAGTTTATTTTATTTGCCAAACAGAAAATACGTTTTTTTTTCTTGAAACAGACTCTCATTCTAAACTTCTTTCAACAGCACTTTGTGAGCGAATGGGTAGGAGAGAAACAGCAGGACCGCGGCGCCGTACGAACGCCAGAACCAGCCCCAGAAAGGCCGCTGAGAATAAGCAGTGACCCGGAAGTTCTTGCCACGCAGCTCAATGCCTTACCAGGCATGGCCTGCTCGCCGCAGGTCTACAGCACGCCCAAACACTACGTCCGCTTTTCCTCCCCCTTCCTGGCTAACCGCAGCCCGGCCACCCCTGGAGTGCCCAGCGGGAGACGGCGTTCCCGGGAGCTGCCGGAAACGCCGCCAGCCACTGGCTCCTGCAAGAAGGTACGGAGGACGGTTTTTCTTAAAGACCCACTCTGAAAAAATTGAATTATCGCTAATGTCCTTTTTTCTTTTTTTTAACATTGTAGCGATGGTTGAAACAAGCGCTTGAGGAGGAGGGCTCCACAAGCCCAGCAAGACGACAGAGTCTGCTGGGCGACAGCCCCCTCAGCCCCTCCATTAACGGGGACTCTGACAGCCCCCTGCCCTACAACGGCACCTGCTCGCTACCTGGTAAGTTGTGCTAAAAACCAGAAAGGTCCCGATCAGGTTTTATTGGCCCAGATCTGATTCTTACTTGATTTATAAGAATTTGCCAAAACTCTTCTAACACTTAAAATAATTATAATTAGATCCAGGTCGACCCAGATTTTTATTTTATTAAACTTTATGATTAACCACTTTAACAGAGCACTTCTGTGAAGTAGCTTGAACTATTAAGAGAAAATAGTCAAACTATTTCTAATCTAAAATTAAAAATGACTTGGCATGGAAATGATGATGAAAATTCATATTAATGTAACCATTATTTAATTATTGATTTTTTTAAAACAATTTTTACTCACAAGCTTGCACTTTATAGACACTCTAGTTTTTTCTCCACTAATTTATAATTAAAAATTATTTTTAAAATATCTTCTTTTTTCAGGCATTGGTAGTGCTTTGTTTTTGTTCATGCAAAACAATAAAGTTTTTTTAAATGTTTTTTTTATTTGGTATGTGACATGAAGTTGGAATCTTCTAGAACTTTATTTACAATTGAGTTACATTACATAGAACTGTAATGCCAACAGTAACAACTTTACATATAAGAACAACCACAATGACCCAACATAACATATAAGACGTATATAGAACAACATATAAAAGACTAAACAGAAAAATACACATAAACAGAAAAATAAAAAAACAGCTTAACTTTTGTCAGGGGTTCTCGTTAAAGTGGATATTGCTTAATAAAACTAAGTAATTTCAAGACATTCTTCTTTTTCATATAACGAAGTGACTGAAAATAAAGATGGAGCTATTTATGAAAAGTATTAATTTTGAATTTTGGTATTCAAAAATGTATTTTTGTGAATAAAAAAATTTCAGAAGACATTAAGAACTAAATTTAGTGGTATATTAGATATCACCACCCCGGGAAAAAAAACACATTTATTCATCCAAATAAACTGGAACTGCAATTTTAGAAGAATACCAGCAATATCTTGCTGAAGAGTTTTTGTCTGCAATTTTTTTTTTAAACTTTATTAACAAAACTTAAGAGTCATACATAAAAACAGAAAAATGAATATGAAGGCAAATAAAAAAGAGAAGTAAATGGAAAAAGAGAAAACAAAATGCTATCAGAATTCAGAGCATGCTGGGGAAAAAAATCACAAAATTAAACATAAAATGTAGAGCCAGATGGTTTAACAATTATCCAAACCATACTTTTAAAATGGCATACAGGTTTTCATGGCTTTTAAATTAGCAGAAATGTTTATAGAATCATTGCACACACATATATATTATCTCAGAAATAAAAGAGGGATTTAGCAGACGTATATTTACATTTATGAATATGAAATTTAGCTGGGAGTTTTTGTGTGCATCCTGCTTAAGCTAGCTTTATTGTCTGTCTTTGTATTGTCCTTGAAATTATTAATAAAGACGACCAAAATAAGCTAGCTTCACATTCTGCTGCGCTTTACGGCAGTACAATGTCGTAAATACGTTCATGAAATTCAAACTTCTAATAGCGTTTTTTTTTTTTTTTTTAAATAATAATGAGTTTGAAATTTTAACCTTTTTTCGGAGTTTAAGTCTTACTTTTGAGTGAAAAGTTCGATGTTTCATAACAAAGTTGCCAACCCCTCATAGCGATCTTTACCTTCTATCTATCTGCAATAGCTGTATCAAGATGACGACCTCTTCTTCTTCTACTGTCAGTTTGATAACTTTGAGTTCCGCATTAGTCCGAGGGTGCAAAAAATAAAAACAGGAATATAAATGTTTTAATGCAAATCAGAAATATCAAAGTTTAAGAGGAAAATAATATGATTTTCTCCATGTTTTTTTTTTGACGGGACGACTTCTTTTGGCGCTGTCTGTAGTAAAGCCATACAGCGCCCTCTGGTGGTTGTTAGCGAAAACAACCGCTTAAGGACAATCAGTTTTTAAAGGGAAAATCACAAATAAATGGGCCTAAATTTTTTTTATAG
The DNA here is from genome assembly GCA_003999625.1 of Oryzias javanicus. Taxonomy (NCBI): domain Eukaryota; kingdom Metazoa; phylum Chordata; class Actinopteri; order Beloniformes; family Adrianichthyidae; genus Oryzias; species Oryzias javanicus. The sequence continues at coordinate 18,837,858 of CM012459.1, forward strand.
AGAAAACAAAAAAACAACAACAAAGAAGACTTATACGCTGATCATAAGACTAAAGTAAACATCTGATCCCTGATGAGGATCCAAGTTTTGATCTGATCAGGACATCTCTACTAAAAACACCCCAAATCTGACATCAGATTTATTTTTCAAAGAACTGAGATAGAGAGAACAATTCAGATCTTTATACCTGCAGAGCAAGTTCATATTGGAATTTATTTTTAATCTTATTGTACATTTAGACAATGACAATAAAGGCATAACTTATCTTATTTTGATGCAATTTAGAAGTTTTCATCAGAAAATTCTCCGATTTGTATTCAAAAATTGAACCTATGGCAGACATTTTAAACAGTTCGGGGTTCCTGGGACGCTCATCAAGCCTCATGTTTTTTGTTTTTTTTCCAGAGTTGCCCACCCCTTTGAAAAAGCGACGGTTGAGCCCGTTAGACGCCTGCATGTCCGAGAGCTCCACCCCCTACGGTTCCCCTTGTGCCACACCCACACGAGCCGACCAACTGGAAATCCACGGGACCCCCGTCTTATTAACCACGCCGCCTCGACCCCGAACGGAGGAAGCGAGCGCAGAGCCCGTCTCCAGTACTCCGACTCACGTGCCCAACACCCCTCAGGAGGTAAAGATGCAATGTTTAACAAACACACCTGGTTAAGGCAGGAATTTTTTCAAATGTTTCCCCTCAAGGGTTGTAGTTAGAAACTCCTGCAGCTGAGCTTCATTAGAAAATTAACAGTCTCTCACTTGCGCACAGAGTGAATCTTCAATGGAGAACTCACCAGAGGTTAGCAGGAAGCCGTCTGTCCAAGAGGTGAGAGGCGGGACTTACAGGAGATCTTACAAAATCATAAAAGATTCTAATGTGAATTCTCCGCTCTTTCTTCCAGGCTGATCGTCCTCCGTCATTGGTCTCCTCTCCTTGCATCAGAAACCCCAGCTCAGACGCACTCGCAGCAGAAGTAAAGTTGTCTGTTCCGGAGAGTCCTCAGCCTCCAGCTGCTGAGTCAGCGGACTGCAGCGAGGACAGGACAGAGGGAGGCGTCACAGAAGGCACGAGTGAGCCCTCCACCTGTGTAGAAACCTGCGCTTCCTCTTACCCCGGGTGGATAAAAAGCCCAGAAAGAGGCTCGACTGGACCAGCTGGCCTGAACTTTTCTCCAGTCAACTCGAACTTAAGGGACCTCACCCCGTCTCACACCCTGGAGCCGCTCTCGTCTCCCTTCAGGCACGAGGCTGCAGCTGGGGCTGCAGCGGGGACGGGGCCACCGGCGGCCTCTCAGCCCCCGTTTAGCGAGTCCCAGGGGCAGCTTTTTTACCCCTGTTCAGAGGAGGGGAGTTCGCTGAACGCCTCGCGTTCTCTGAATGGAGATGGCAGCGGAGAAGGGGGGTCTGCACAGAACCCCCCACAGAAGAAAAAGGTGAGTTTGTGGAATTCACGAAGAAATAAAACCCCTTTATGTAGAAATACTTCAATCAACTTTTGACCTTTTCAAAGCATTCCCAGTGAAATTTTAAATATATTTTATGTCATTTTTAGCAAAAAAAAAAAAAAATCAGCAGTTTATTGGGCGTAGTGTCTGCAAAGCGGGAGTAATTCATTAGAACTTCATTAGAACTCAGAAATACAAATCTGAGCCTCCAAAATCACAAAAACATTTGAAAAACGCTATTTTTTTTTTTTTTATTGTAGTAGGCCTTTAAATTGAAGTAAATGGGGATGGTAAACAAATATTTATGTTAATGTTTAGATTTAATAACCTAAAAAGGACAAACCAGAAATAAATTATTTATCATTTTTAATCCCAGATTTGAAATGATAATAAAACTTTTTTTTCATTAAATAAGTATCATTAATTCAAACAAAGTTATACCTCATATTTATTGTACTCATATTGTTTACTTTCATGTTGAATAAACTCTAAAATGAAACATTTTTAAGCATTACAAGATCTCAAGGGATTGTTTACACAAGCGTTCCAGTCAGTATGCTGCCCTCTACTGGTCAGATCCAGGAGCTGCTCTTTTCTTGTTAAACAAACGTTGTCATCGTTTTCCAGGTTTCGCTGCTCGAATACCGAAAGCGCCAGCGAGAAGCTCGCCGCAGCGGCTCCAAGACTGAATGCAGCTCCCCGGTATCCACCCTGCCACCTCTGACTGTGGACGCGTTCCCCGTGACCACGGAGCCTGTCGGCGACCCCGTTTTACCACCCGCTCCGTGCAACAACGCCGCCACGGGAAAGGAGCCCCAAAGCGAGGAGACGGAAGCAGGGGGAGAAAAAGGAGAAGAGAGAGGAGAGGGGCAGTGGTACGTCTCGTCACAGACGCTCATCTTCACATTCGTGGAGGTCCTAATGTGTCCCTGATTATCTCTTTAGGACCTCGTCGACCTTTGTGGAGCAGACCAGAGAACGCAGCTACCACAGAGCCCTGCTGCTCAGCAAAGACAAAGAGACAGGTGAGAAGACATGTTTCAACAAGGGGGGGGCAATTATCATAACACTAAATGTACTTTTTAATGAAATTTTGTCACAAAACAGAAATGCGTCTTAAGAATTTTTTGTACCTAAATTACTGGGAATTTTATTATTGAAGAGTAGATAAAAGTCTGGAAAAAAAAACATATCTGGGTTCATATAAAACATTAAATATTATTCTCTATTAAATGACCCCTGTAAACTTTTAAATGTGATTCACGTTAATAAGAAAAAACCCAAAAAATATTGTGGTTTTGATCACAAAAACAAATAAATCTATGCTTTATGTTTACAATATAATTTAGCCAATCACAATCAAGAAATCGTACACATCATTTTTTATAAATTAATTACTGATTTTGTGATTCTATAAGATTCTATAAGCGTATTTATCCACGGGCCACACTTTGGACGGGCCTGCTCTGATTTCCTTCATTACTTTGTGGACTTTTTAGAGCGTTTTTTCCTTTTTTTTTTTTTTTTTTGGGCATAAGGTTTCTAAATCCAGTTTCCTCCAGAAGTTTTGCAAAAACGAGTGTGCCATGATGCTAACTGGATTAGCAAATATAGACCACAAATTGAACTATTTATTTCAAATTATATATTTTTAAATATTTAAAAAATATACATGAAGTTTTTCCTTATTTACAAAAAGTCTTTATAAAATATTTGTATTTATTATGGTTTTACTAATTGGTGACGTCCTATTTGACGGGACAAAAAGCTGTACGCATGTATCCGAGTAGCGTTAAAATCCAGGACACTAGATAACTCTAAAGTATATGGTCTTCATGGAGTAGTGAGTGAATTCAGACATGTCTGTATCGTGTTGTGAGATGTTCCAGTTTGTAACGTTGCTCTCCTGCTGTAGATGGTGAGACAGAAGGAGGGGAGACGCCCGCGCTGAGAGAGTGTGCCTCTCCAAGTGTTCAGAAAACCCCAACTCACACAGTAAGACAACATTTTACTTTGTATAAATAATAATCTTTGTGGAGGGACATAATGTATTGATTAGGAAATTATGTAGTTTAAAGAAATTGCTTAAAGATGAATTAAAGATCCACTCCCATGAAAACGCTGTTATGGAAGACCTATTAAGAAAATGAAGCTTAAATTGCATTTTTGAGTATTTTTTTATTCAATTGTTGTATATCAGGAGCCGATTAAAAAAAAAAATAGAAAAAGTTTTTATTTATTATGTAGAAAATATGCTGGGCGGCAATAAGCTCCTCCCCCATCCCTACTCAAGCTCGGGTGATGACTTGCGAAATGAAGAATCATAAGTGGTGTAGAGTTTAGTGATTATAAAAGATGTTATTTAAGATAACCTGTTAAGTTACAGTTACAAATACAACGGCCACCGCGTGGTGGGGAGGCAAAGGCAGAATTTTTTACATTTATTTTTTATAGTGTGGTAATAAATGTAGACGGCGGGACTCGAGCATCTTTAAGGCATCCTGCTTTTCATACACCTGCGGCCGATGGCGCTTGATATGGACGGCCGCCGACCACAGACATTTGCACATCGTCCAATCAGAGCTCCTGCTGGCCGGCGATCTGCCCTATGAGCACCTGACCTCCACATGTTTCCTGGTGGCCACTGACCTGATGTTAACCTTAAAAAAAAAAAAAAAAAATTCTCTGTTTGCTGTAAAACTTCAACTTTTTCTTAAAACGTCCGTGTAAATGCATGGCGTGCAAAAATGTGACAGCTGAATACAAATTAGCTGAAAATCTTGCGTTTAGGTGGGCGTGTGAGGACGTCGGTTTAATCAGTGAGCAATAGGAAGGGGAAGAGGGAGCGGGGTTGCTCCTCGTCCACCCACTAGCGAATTATTGATTTTATTTAGCAGAAACTATGTTTTTAGAAAATGACAGGTACTTTGATTTAGTGAAAAAAATGTAATGAATACAATTAAAACGATTTGGGAAAAATTTGAAAATGGATCAGAAAGTCATCGAGTGGGGCTTCAAAATGTTTACTTTGATGTGTAAATAATAACTAATAAAAGCACTTGAATACAAATCTAATGAGCTTTTTTTGTTTATCTTAAAACCCACAGTCTTGTTCTCCCAGCGCTTTGGCTCCGCCTACTGGTCGCTCTGCAAGGGAGGAAGACGGAGACGGTCAGCCTTGGACGCCAAATCCAAGCGGCGCGCCTCCAAGTAAACCAGCAGGACCAAAGCCGGCTCCTCTGACTCCCACAAAGCTGCTCCCCACCCCTCTGCCCTCGTCTCCTGTCCATTACCCAGGATCCTCTCTGCTTCACTCCCCCAAACCGCAGCCGCAAGGTTCCCCCTACCGCAGCCAGAGGGCGCTGTTCTCCGGCCAACTTCAGAACCAGCCGCAGCCCCAGGCGCCGACCGGACCCGCTCCTTTCCCACCGTACAACACCCAGAGCGCGCCGCCCCCACCTCCGCCTCCGCCGCCGGCGCCGCCCGTCTCCACAGCCTACTTCCAGAACCAGAGCCCTTCCACTGCCGGACCTTTTCCCGGGTACAAGCCCGCGGTGACGCCCCCGTACCCGCCGGGCTCTCAGCCCTTAATGCAGACTCTTCCTCACAGCGTGCACTATCAAGCCTCAGCTGCTCCCCCCCCGCCTCCGCCTCCTCCACCCCAGCACGGCATGGCGGCCCCCGCCCTGTTGCACGTCAACATGCAGCCCCCCCCATGCAGCAGCTCCTGATGACCTCCGCCCCGCCGCCGCCGCCACCTCCACAGGGGCAGAGCTCCCAGCAGCAGCAGGCGCCCCCCTCGGGTAGCACCCTCATGTCCCTCACCCCACCGCCCCCTCCTCCCCCGCCGCCGCCCGCCCCCGCCCCCAGCGCCGCATTGCAGCCCCACCACTATCAGAACTTGGCGGGGTTTCAACCGCCGCTGATGCACCCCGGCGCCGCCTCGAATTCGTCCGTGGCCCCCACCGCGTACCCGCCACCCATCCAGCAGACAGGACTGCCCCCACCTCCCCCTCCGCCCCCACAGCAGACTCAACAGGGCCAGGCCCCGGCCGCCGCCCCCCAGATGCCTTCCGGGCCTCGGGGAGCCCCGGCGTCCTCGACCCCCTTCCACAGCTCGGGATACTTAAGCACAGGGTGGCACTGAGCGCCCGACCCCCACCCCCCACCTCCACCTGAGAGGGGCGTGTACCATACTGTGTACATATGTTTTCTATGAACTCGTGGCCAGTGGAAAACAGCTGAATGTGGGATTAAAGGGCACCCAAGAAAACAAAAACAAATAAAAAAATGGGAGGGGGGAACAGAATGTGTTACGGACTGAACTTTCAGAAAAGAAAATGAAGACGAACTGGTGCTCCACAGCCCCTCCGCCTGGCCTCCACTCGTTTTTTTACGACTTCCTCCTGCTCCCGGGGAGGAGAGCTGCGCCCCGCCGCCAGAAACCCGGCGCGCGCGAGCTCCTGCACTTTGGATATCAGTGGACATTCCAGCCTCCCCTTCTCTCCGTTCCCCCCCTCCCCTGTCGTCAGCTCTGTACTCCATTCGTTTTAATCTATTGGGTCATTATAACAAAGAGAAAAGCTTTTTTGTATAGAGAAAAAAAAAAGCAATTATTTTTTTTATTCTTCTGTCTAACAACAAATAATCTGTTCACCGCTGCAGATTCAGGATTTGGAGGAGACTGCGTCTGCCGCAGGAGGCTGCACTTGTGTGTCTGTGCGTGAATGGGAGTGCGTTCCGGTGCGTATGGCAGCTTAGAGGAGTCACGCGTGCGAGTGTTTTCGTGCTTGTAGTCTTCTGTGGTAGGCAGATGGGTCTCACCTACAAGTAGGACGTTAGCGGTTTATTTTTGAATATCAATGGTTATTTGTAGAAAGTGTAATTTAATGTATAGGTGGTTACTTCAGCTTTCACCAGAAACAGGATGTAAATATTGGCTTCTTTTCTTTTCTATGCTTGTAAAATTCGCTCCCATCCCATTTTGAAATATAGTTGTAAATATGATTGTTTTTTTCTTGGCAAAGCTGAATGTTTCTGTGACTGTAGCATTATTTTTATTTTATTTTTTTCCTTTATTGACAATTTAACCTTGTTTTTTTATTATTTGTGTGTGTGAGTGTATGTTTGTGTGGAGGGGAGAAACTCACAGACACTGCACTGGTTGGCTATTTTCATGGTTCATTATAATAAATCACTGTATTGACAGTTTTAAACTATTTGTCTTGACATTTGTCTGTGTGGAAAAGCTTTCATGGGAACTTAAAGAAAGCTGCAGATATTTTGGAAAAGAGCAAAATGTGGATGTTTTTAGAAAAGATTTAGTATCTTTTGGAAAAAATTGAATTAATTTATTTTAAAATTAGTTGAAGTTGGTGAGAGTTGTTGGGGAAAAATGATAAATCCCTCAGTGGACCAAACCATTTTTACAATTGTAACTTTTTAAGTCTAGCATCAATATTGGAAAAATAGTAATACATTCTAGCACTTTCAGAATCTTTATATATATATATATATATATATATATAATATATATATATATATATATATATATAAAATATTTGAAATGACCTCACAATTTTTTTTAGGAAGGTTTTATATGCTGCTTTAATAGCTTTTCACTCTTACAATAGTATAAAAACTTCAACACAAAGTACACGTGTGAAAGCTGACAAATGTGCCGCACAAGTTTCAAACACATGAAGAGGTTCGTTCCTGGATGCTGCAACAAGAACTGCGGTGGGTAAGTGGTAATTTTTGGAGAAGAATGTTGAAAAGAAAAACTCATGTTTATTTCAAGACAATATATATATATATATATATATATATATATTTATCAGTGGGGGGTCCATTATAGTCGACTTTAAGTCTTCAGCTCTATAGACTGTATATGAGAACTGGATTGAATGTGCATAGAAATTTATTTTCTTCCAGCTTCAGCAAAATTCAGTGACTTTTTATTTTTTATTTTTTTGGCCATACTGATGCTCCCATGATTGGAGCCAGACGAAGTTACTAAGTAGTAATTAGTCCAAATCATTGACTGTATATGAGAACAGGACATAGTGACACTCTCTCACCCTGTGTTCCAAACAGGAAGTCCCTGCCAAGAAGCCAAAATCCTATTGACATATTTTACTATTACAACAGAAGGTTATAGGTTTTGGATCTTCTGACACACTAAGTGCATATTTGCATTAACCCCTTTTGTAATGTAGGATAAACTTTATTCATATTGATTGTTTTTTTTATTATCTTTTTTTGTTGGACTGGATGGGTTGAACAAAAAAAAAAAAAAAAAAAAAAAAGAATAAATATTAATAATAAATATTTTAATCAGGCACTCACAGGGCACCTTACACTTTGGGTCCTACCAAGAGTACTTTAGCCGGAAGACACCAGGAGGCAGCCGGCTCTACACTGGATTAGTAAGTAATAAAAGAACTTTAACTTAAGTTTAATATTGAAGTTATAGTATTCTGCTCATGTTTTTTCCCATGTGTTTAAAATAATTACGGGGGTGATGGATAATACGATCATAGATCCAATAGATTGTTCTGCCGCAGCTAAGCTAACGATGCTATCGTTAGCTAGCTAGCAAGCAAGTGTTTCGCTTTTAAACAGGGTCTTCAAAAGCACTTAATGAAGGATTTTTTTTCTTTTTTTTTGGGAGGGGGGTATTCCGTCCTACGTTGTTATATTTACGCCTTACATTCGTGCTGTGAGTTTGTCCTTTGCATTTGTCGTTTTAAGCTTGTCAAACAGCGGCACGCGGGATCTCGGTGCAGTGCGCGCGCGCGCACCCCCCTCCCCCCTCCATGCACACAACTTGGTTTTTATACCTCTGAATTTTATTCGATTAATACATTACTAACAAATGCATATTTTATTACATGTGACCATCACATAAATTTAAGTGCTTTGGGCCGTGGTCACACGTGAAGTAAGTCAGAATATCAAAGTAGATTTGTATCCAATATATAAATCTGTCTACAACCACTAAATCTCTACATGCTAAGTTTGTCTTTTCATTTTAAACTCTGGATTTTGATATTTACCTTTGCTTATATATGGGTGTATGTTTACCTTTTTTTAGTTCAGAGGAAAACTTAAATTAAAGTCATGCCTTAACTTTTCTTTTCTTTATATTGCAACATTTTTACAGAAAACAGAACACGTAAAATACCAGGGTCAAAATTGTATTTTTATTGATTTTACACTTTGTTCTGATCGAAAGTGTAGTTTGAATTTTGCCGGTGTGTGTGACCTGGATTGATACTTTAAAATGTTATTTCAAACCAAAAAAAAAATGTTTTTAGCTTTAGTAGGGTTGTGAACTTGCAACCAGCTATCTCCTGATTGGTGAGAGTGAGTGGTTGCAACAGAAACTTTAATCCAGACTTAAACCAATCATTGCTTACTAATGGCTTCTGGCTCCAGCATGGCCTTATTGTGAAAAAAAGGCGACTAAATTGACTTAATTTCTTTAGAGCTGGAACTAAACTATTCCTATGGGTGACATCACACTCCAGTTCTTGTGAACAGTCAAAGGTCCGGATCTGTCTGAGCTGTTTCTATGGCAACCATTCTTGCCAATCAGGAGTGAGCCTAATGGAAGATCCCATAAATCTGTCAAATGTTTCAAGTGTTCGACATGAGACCACCTACTTTTATTGAGGCATCTGATTGGCCAATTTGTAATTTGCAATAAAGGAAAAAGATTATCAAAACATGTTAGAACACATTTTGCAGATCAGGATATCTGAGTAATAGAGGGAGTTATAGCTGTTTATTTCTCTGTAGAAATCTATGGGATTTTGGCTACTTCCTGTTTGGAATGCCTAGTGGGAGGAGTCGCTACGTAGTGGCTCTACATAGTTATCAAACATTTACCATAAATTAGTTGAAATAAGGTTGGATGTCAGATTTAAAAATGATCTGTTGCCAGGTCAGTTCACTAAATAACCACTAGAGGGCGTGTAGCATAAATGAGTTCCATTTGCTGTAAAGTAAAACTTCACACGAACCAAAAACTTTTGATGTATCACTGTATTTATATTAACTGTCTGCAGGAAATTTAAAATGGGCGTGTCTTAAATGTTAGGCTACTTTGGTCTACAGAAAGCCACAAATAATAATAAATTAAAACATTTAAATCAACATTTGTTAAATGGACTCTCATGTGACGCCTCCTTTATTTTGAAAGGGTCTTGAACAGTGTTCAGTTCCTTCTTTTGAGGTTCGTAGCTGCATGAACTGAAACACGTAAACGCACAAAATTTCTTAAACAACCAAGGCAAATTCATGTTCGCTTTTTTTTTTAAACAACACAAACAATATATCAATATTGTTAACAATCATGATGACCAATACATACAAAAAAAATGATGATCGGTGCACTTTAAGTGAAAGAGTTTCTGGAAACATTTATTTATTTATTTATTTATATAGTTGTGGTTTTTTTTTTCTTTTCTTTTGGGGGTGAAATAATTTCCGCTCATGTTAAAAAATAAACGTAAAAAAGATTTTGGGTTTATGCGAGTCTGCGTAAACCCAAACACCAGACTGAAACGTAAAAGTAACTCGGTGAATTTGTTCACATTTGACACCTTCCTAAGTCTTTACAGTACTATCGGATCACTATCTATCTATGCACACACTAATACTGGACCATTAGGCTGATATTTCACAGTACAAGGTCAAGACAAAATGAACACGTCTGCAAACAACAACCAAAGTGTTTTTTTCAGTGTGGAGCTTGTTTTGTTTTTCTCTTTGTACATAAATTGAAATTCATCTCATCAAAGACGTCATAAGAAAATCTCTTGTGAATTTCTTCAGTCCTCACGTCTGTGCAAACGCCAAAGTTCCCGAAAATGTGAGGAAGTTTCTGCAAAGTCCTCCACGTCCGTCCAGATCTTCGGGTTGATAACACGTCAGTCTGATCAAAAGCCCCGAAGCAGATTTAAGTCTCTTCAGCACCTGAAGATGCAGTGTCAGGACGGGCAGGTTTATTCTTTTTGAGATGACTGTTCCCGCAGAAATGAGCCACGCGGCTGAAAATGGGAACTATTTTACAGAAAGAGAGCCTCCATCCAAGAGCATCTTCTGCACGGATCTGATGATTCCCAACACTTGGGCTCATTTAAGCCATCAGACGACGGAAGCAGAATCCTCAAATCCACCCTGTAAGACAAAAAACAAACTCTTGATTTTTAACCGCATTAACTCCCTTTAGTTAGCACTTTTTTAATTCATGATTTTTAGTTTATTACATTTACAGTTAAAAATAAAATCTAAGTTCTCGCCTATAGTTCTCTAAAGATGCAAATTTGTAGAATTTTACTTTTCTGTAGAAGAAAAACACATCACTGGTATTGGATAAAATAATCAATAATACTATAACACATCTATGCTGCCAAGAAAAGAAGAAAAATAAAGAATTGAACGGGAAGTAAGTTATTTGTTGCAATCTGAAGCTTCACCACTAGATGTCCTAATTTCATTAAAAACATTTTTGATTTAATTTCTGTTTTTTTTGTTTCAACACTTCAAACCTCCAAAATAAAGGTTGTAGTTTTGATCTAATTTTGTGTTTAGATTTTTTTATCAATTAATTTTATATTTATTAAATTTGGTTTCAAACGTATACATAAATAGAGTAATAACAATAATAATGCAAACATTTTTGAAAAGAAGCAGGTGCAAGTTTAGCTTAATGCAATTTGCCACTTAAGAAAAATAAATGTTTTTCTTAAAAATTAACCTAGAATATGTAATTAAATGACACTTTAAACGCAATAATTTTAATATTTTACAAATTAAATGTATTTAACTCTGTCTCTAATGTTGAGAATAGAATGGTCGTGTCTCTAACATTATTATTAATTTGTAAATTTAGTAATTACCTTTTAATAGTGAAGATATCATGATTTTAAGAACCCAAAGTGATTAAAAAAGATATACATTTCTAATTCTATTACTTGTTTGTAGTGTTTAGGGTCGGTTGAAATAAAAACTGACATCTGCTGGAAAGAAACTCTTTATTTTTTCACATTTTAACATAATGAAGATGAGAACAGAAGCTGTTAATTATGACAATAATCATTTATTATTAGAGGAAGCAGCATCTTTTCCCCCACGAGGCTCGAGGAGCGTCGGCACGCGTCAATGCTTTCCTGAAAAATGCAGAGGCTGATCATGTATGAAAATGCCAGATATTAATCAGGGACGGTCTGATGCTTTCAGCTGACATGTCTGGCAGCAAAGCACACGCCGACTTCTTCAAACTCATGCTGGCTTCACTGTCAGCAGCTGTGTTATATTATATTAGTATATTACTATTCTGGATTCAGACAGCAACAAATGAAAGCTTGAGTTCTCAATGGAAAAAATAGAGTTCAAAACATTTATTTTTTTAAAGGGTAATTTCAAAATAAATCACTTTAGTATTATAAAGAGAACCTTTCTTATTATGATGATTCTGGGAAATATACCAACTCAATGTTAAAAGGGATACAATTTTATTTCTTACTTTATTAAAATTTTATCTATTAGTTTCAATTGATTAAATATGTATTATTTTTATTATTATTATTTAACAAAACTGTCCATAAAGAAAAAAAAACAAGATTTTTTTTTTTTTTTAGTTAACGTTACTTTAAAACAAAAAGAAACAACTGTCAGAAACAACAATCTGCGCCTTAAAGTCCACATATAGAAGAAATACTGTTATTTTAGAGAAAATTAAAGGGCAATAAAAGTTGATTATGACTAATAATTTATATAAATTAAGAGGTTTTCACTTCTTGTGGAATTGTTTGCCAAGTTAGTTTAAATTACCAGGAAAATAAAGGTTAGACAGTCAAAATTGTATAATAAATGAATCACACTTACCTGTTTTTTGATTTTCCAGAATTATATTGCATTATTTCCGGTCTCTGTGGAGGAAAAACGAATCAAAATAAATCATACATAAACTGAATTCAGGTCAGGATTGATGTTCTACCAGCAGGTGGCAGAATTGCATAAAGATCTACATCCGACCTACAAGATGATATCTTCTTTTGAAGTTGGAAATCTGTACATTGAGGTGAAGAGAATCTAAAATGGATGTAATGGTTCAGTGCCTCGTCTTCCTCCTGTCTCCTGGTTGATAATGACGTTTTCCTTTCACTCACTTTGCCTCAAACAAACTAACAGGCGACTGTGTGCAGGCTGATAGGGTGGCTGTGATTCATTTAGACAGGCCGCCAGCGAGCTGTGCAAACTGCCATTAGTAATTCATGACTCTGTCCGGCATCCACAGCCTTTAATTAACCCTCCATATCTGCGCTCCGTTTCCCCTCTTTTGGACACCTCTTTTTTTTTTTTTTTCCCCCTTTCCTCCGGCAGCTTTTCATCTCTGTCCCGCATCATCGGCGGCGCCCTTTTATCCGCCAGCATCGCTTTAAGTCACCCGCTCTGGGTCTGAGATGTCATCTCAGCCAATCAAAATAGATCAATTTCATCATAAAGAAACAAAAACAGCAGAGCAGGTGGCTTTTAAGGTCAAACAGATTTTCAGCAATGTTTAAATTATAAGTAATTTACATTTATTTAGAATGATGACACACTCATTGAATCTGAGCTGTTTTGTTGGGGAAAACAAAGAAAAATCTTATAGACCAGAAAATGAATATTTATGTAGAGCTTTCAATAAACTGAACTACAGAAGAAAAAAAATATTATTAGATTCAGATTCATAATCTTAAATGCTCCACAAACTCAGTTTACACAACTTAAAACAAGAAAATTAACCAATTCTTTGTATTTTTGTGCAGATTTGGTGGCATTTTGCAGCATTAAAAACAAACGATCCATCAATTTAAAATTACACATTCTTCTATGCCAAACAGTATTTAATCTGCTTTATAATATAAATTAATAAATTCTGAAAATCAATTATCTGATAAGAAAAAATGGTAGAAATATAAAATAATACTTAAATTGTTCATTTTATAGGTCAAACTGAAAACACATAGTTTTATATGTAATTAGTAATGTTTATTTTTTCAAAGTTCTCTGTATTTTGAAAGCAGATAGATGGAAAAGTGATCATTTTAAAAATTAATGTATTTTTGTGATGGTAATTACATTAAAGCAGGAGTGATGTTTCATTTATTGAAAAAATATGGTTCTGATTTATGAAAATTGCAGTTTTGTACAAAATCATCAACATTTGAACATTTATTTATTAAAAAAAAATAACATTGTATTTCTATAAACATTAAAAAAAATGTCTAAGAAGCACTTATACCCTCCCCTCTTTTGAGAACACCCCACTTGGGGTGCTACGCAGCCCCCCTACTAAATTTTCAATAAAACACTATTTTTCAAAAATGGCAGCTTTTCTGTTGTTTTTTTTCCCATAGCAACCAATGTATTTTTTGTTCGCTTGAGGCTGACAAACAATTTTTTTAGAAGAATTGGCAAAAGTATATTTTAGGATTTCCTTAGCAACGGGTGTTTTTGTTAACCATGCCCACATTTCAAATACGTTCATTTTGCATGTCATATCATTTTATTAAGCTTGAGGCAGGGATTCATGCATTAAATTTGACCATGTTCTGTCAAAAATATACAAGCAACAAGTTAAATCTACTTTTGTAAGATAGTAGATTACGCTAATGTAGTTAAAAATCTGCTAACTTTAAAACCTACATTTTTTCCCCTGAAGTAGCTTAGTAAAGATGGATTGAAAATCCCTACGAGGAGCTTAAACTTGAAGGTACTTAAAGAGGCCCTACCATGAAAATTCTACTTTTTGAGGTTTTAAGTGCATTTTATTGCCCATTCCTCACTATAAAGACTCCAAAACGGCATTTTGATCTGTTCATGCATTTAAGAGTAATCCTCTAAAAACCTGCACAGTCTGCAGCAGCTCCTCCCATACCCACGAAAACGAGCGGTTGTAACTTCATATCGTTCTCAACAGCTCCCTCCAGGAAGAGTCTGTGCTGCAAGCCCCGCCCCCAGACTACAACGAACACACCTCCATCTTCTCCGTGGAGCTGTGGTACCAATGTAGTTCTCTACTACCGCCTGAATCTGTCTGGCAGGAGATAACTACCTTCCTGTACCAGGAGCCGCTCGCTGACGCAAATTTTAAATGTAGTCTCGCTTCTTTTCCAATCGGACCGAACTTCTGTTCACTCTGAGATTCCTCAGTCTGAGTATGAAACGAACCAAGAGGAACAACTGAACCAAAACGGCCACTGTATGCGACAGTCACGTGATGTAAACGTGTTAGAAATGAATTGATCGGTAAGCCGCGGACTAATGTAGAGCATTAATTGTCATGTTATCCAAAAGGAAATAATTGTTCCAACCGTTTACTTGTTAGAACGTTTATTTTAACACCACCAAAGAACGTACAACTCGCTTTTCTGTCTCCAATGCGGCGCGCGCCGACTGCTGCCGTGAAAGCTCGATTGTCGTGCCAACAGAATTCTCTTGAAAGCAAACCATAAAACCACAACGATGAGACACGGAAACTCATTCAAATGTGGCCGGATGAATTCATGCTCAATAAAACAACTTTTAACGTGATCCACATTGATTCTACTGACGTGTTTAGCGTGTGTACCTGTAGCGTCTCCAGTAACGGTCATGCAGGATTCCTCAAACCAGCACTAAAAGTCTTGAATCTGGCCTTCATACAGACGCTCAAAATCCATCAGCAAAATAAAAGATTTTGCAGTCCGCAGCGCATCCATCTCTCTTATAGTTTTGTTTACAAATTTTGTTCACGCTGGAGGGGTTGGCTCAAGGATAATGTCGAAAAATGGGCGGGACTGACGAGGAGCGAAAGGCGGAGATTCAGAAATCAAGTCGTTTTACTTCCGGATATTAAAGCGAGCCACAAAATTACTTAATATTTCATAATTTTTTTTTTTTTTTTTTAGTTTTCCCAATGTAATATATGATCATATATATGGATATAGTTTACTGTGAAAGGCTGAAGAAAATCATGGTAGGGTCCCTTTTAAGGTGATGTATATATTTTTTTTATTCATTCCCGAGGTCAAGGTCAATAAAATTTTGTCTAAGATTGTAGCTGTCAATAGGTGCGTGAAATTTCACGAAGATCGCTAGAATGACTTTTTATAATTTAATTTATTCCATTTTACACAGAACTTCCCACTTTGTCGCAATATGGCTGCCAAGCCGCAGGTGCTGTGGCCATCTCATTATAACTCCAAATCTTTGAATATTTCTGACATGTGTTTTGGTTTAGTTAGTATAAGAATAGTTTAAAGGAGACATTATATAAATGCAAACATTGTAGTATAAAACTAAAAGAAAAGAAGAGGTTCTTACTGTCTGCTAAGAGCTCCTCAGACATCAGACTATCCTGACGGTTCCCCAGAACAAATGCCAGGAAGGACAGGATGAGGGCGTCCATGATGCCCATGATGGCCAGGATGTAAGCCCAGCGCACGGAGCAAGCGCCCAGCGTGTATTTATCAGTCTGTTCCCCGCACATCCGCTTCACTTCGTCGCTGTCCCAGCCGTCAGGGTAGATCATGCAGCCCAGAATCAGACACGTGCCTGGATCAAAAAAAGAAATTCATGCAGCTTCAAAACACTAAAACACAGAAGGAGGATAGGTTGGTAGTTATATTTATCACAACTAGAATATTGGAGAGGCACATTTTATGCAGAAATGTAGACATGGGGGGTGGGTGCTTCAAGTGCATCGTGAAATATTGCAGGTCGTATGCACTTATGGCTTACATGTGAGGTTGTCGTACTCTAGTAGTCATTAAGGTGTAAATCCTGTCTCCCAACAGATGCAAATGTACGTTCAAGGTGTGCAGATGATCCGAAAGTGTCCATAAGACATCTACACAAACTACACTCCAGTTGTCTAATTTCCTCATTCCTAATCATCAGGCTGCACACAAGAAGCACACGTTTAACGTCACTTGAATACCTACAGGTTTCTTGCAAAGTGCACTGGACTACGTCTCACCGACTTCAACCTTGTGTGTTGTTGTGTACAAAAACAGGCCCCTAGAAATAAGTCAAATTCACAAAATTGATTTTTTTCCCCCTTTAAATGAGCAAAAGAAAAATGGCAAATGAGATGGGAATATTTTTCTTGCCAAGTATTCTTGGTAAATTCAAGTCACTACGCTGCAAAATCCCAGAATATTTTTGTCTACTTGAATATTTTAGTACAAACTACCTTCTTAGTAACTTTTCAAAGAGGTGTAACGAAGTGTTTTTATTCAATAAATCTAAAAAAATATTGTCATCTGATCTCAAAACCACATTATTTTAACAAAAATAGTTTTTACTGTTCATGGTTTAAGCCGAAGTTTGATTAGTGATTGGCGAATGGACTTATTTCAAATGACAGACTTGTTCAATTTAGAGAAACTGGAAAATTTAATTGGACTCTTATTACAGAACAACAGGTCAGATGTTAACTAAACATCCATTTATTTGTAATTTTTAGGCCTTTTTCAGGTTTTTAGGCTGATTTGGCATTCAACTCGTATTTTAGCTGCCTTTCAGCGTTTTCAGGTTTAACAATTTCAGCTATCAATTTCGGTATCTTCAGCAGCCACTTTCAGCTTACAGTATTCATACTATAATATAATGCTATATATCTAGTTTTTAGTTTAAAGCTAATGATGGTTGAGATATGTGTCCACTTTGCGCATTACCTGATTAGTCAACTATTAATTAATCATTTGTTGCAACCCTAATCAAGGCTCAAACACCCAACCCGCTCTGTTACCCTCGATTTTTGCTTCTTGGGGTGTAAAAAAATTAATTTTCTATCATTTTGAGTGATTTGGTAATGAACCTCATAAACTAAAAAGATAATATGGAATTTAGATAAAAACCTGCTTTAATTTGGATCAAAATTCACATATATCCATTTAAAAACAGAAAATTTGGGAATTTTAATTTCTAAATTTTGATTTTTGTTCACTTTTTGGATTGATGTTCTTCAGAGGAAAATGTGAACTCAAAGAAATCCGAAAAATCACCATCTGACTCAGAAAAAAACTCACACAAACGCCAGAGAAACAACACCATTCATAAGAAGAAACCAGAAATACAATTAAAATAAGTCAATAATTAGGATTTTTGATTCAATGTATTTTAATTTGGAGGGCCAGATTAAGTAGTTTAAGGGGCTGCATGTGGCCCCCGGGCCATAGTTTGCCCACCCCTGATCTAGAGCAAAATATTGGTTAAAAAAGGTTTGATTTTCCTAAAGATTTGTTAATTATATGATAAAAAAGATTTAAAGTACACATCATCTTCCGCAACACTGCTGTTGACATGTTTTTATGGCTTCACATCTCTTTGGTGTCTGTAGGAAAAGTTGAGAAGAATTATGCAAATGGACAGAGCTTCCTTTTAAATCTTTTTTTTTTATCTTCTCCATTTGCCAAAGGGGTTTAAGAAAAAAAAAGCAGAGGAAAAAATGATTGGACGATACAGACACACCTTCTTCCTCTTCTTTGCCTTTCGGCTGCTCTCTTTAGAGGTTGCCACGGCCAATTATTCGTCCTCATCTAACCTTATCCTCATTCACACAAAGCGCCTTCACATCTTTCACTTCATCCATTAACCTCCTCTTTAGTCTTTCTCCTTGTAGCTCCAATCCCAGCATCCTTTTACCAACATCAACACTGTCCGTCCCTTAAATATGTCATGTTTCCCTGCATGTATCTGCCATAAACTGTTCTACTCACTCCCAAAGCAAAATCTTCATCTCTGCTACCTCCAGCTCTGCCTTCTTGTCTCTTTCATAAGAGAACCTTCAATATTTATGCAATAAACTACTTGGATGTCTGTCTGATCATTTTACATAAATATACTGCATTTGGTATTTGTGCTCAAATGTTCATATTAGAAAACTCTACACAAACTTACTGCAGCCTCAGTGTTAATAGAATGAACTGACTGGAGAGTTGTTCTGATGCTACTGGCGGAATCGAGTGGATGCGGCAGATCAAAGGGAAAACATGGCGGTATTTTTGACTCCCATCTGATGGCCTGAAGATGCTTTGGGGCTCAGGCTTCACCCTCTGGCTGCTGCGGGGCTGATGCTACACGAGTGTCAAAGGCACTCATGCATGCACGAGAAAAGCCCTCTATGCATCAGCTACTTTCATCTCTTTAGGGGTCTTATTGCTAAAACTTTCTCTTTTTTTTTTTTTTTAATGGAAGGGATTATATCTGTTACGCTTTTTCCTACACAGGTTTGCAAAAGAAGCAAAAATAAAATTTGTATTTCCTTGCATTTTGATAGTTAAATTTTAAGTTGTGCACTTTTGTGGAGGATTTTTACTCTTTATAAATGTTGTAAAACAAAAGTAACTGTATCTTAAGATGTTAAAAAATGACTTCTAAGAAAAAGATGAAGATAAACTGGAATTGAAAATATCTAATAAGCTTAAAGGAAGCAAAAAAAAAAAAAAAAAAATTAATTAAATTGAAAATTAAAGCCCCTCACCCTTACATCCTGCCCTTGCCACTCTGGTCAGAGCTGCCCGTGACAAACTGAGGAAACCCCTCCCACTTTTTTCACAATCTCACATTTCTGTTGGTTTATCTCCATAGCAACCATTTTATCTTTTAGTCGCTTGAGGTTGCCGATCAGTTGTATGTCATTTTTAGAAAATTCAGCCAAGGTATATTTTTGGATTTCCTTAGCAACAGATTTTTTAACCACGCCCAGATTGCCAATATGTCAATGTCATTTTTTTATATCATTTCATTCAGCTGGAGCCAAGAATTCATGTGCTACATTTTCACAATATTACAGTAAAATTAATGTTAGCAAAGGAAGAACGCCACTTTTAAGAGCCATCTATGCTAACGCTGTTCAAAATCTACAAATTTCTTTTACCAAATAGCTTTTACAATGATTTTCACGGAGTTCGGAGTTTGTAGCTGAAGTGGTACTAAAGGTGGTTCCTTTTTTTTCTTTTTTTAATTCAAGGCCTTTGATCTTTTAACGCCTGTGACCTTTAACCTGCTTAATAAATGAACTATAAAAGACAAAAGTTTAACAAAACTGTGGTTGCAGTTGTAGACTTCACCTGGTTGCGCGTGTGTGAAATTTTGTGAAGAATCCTCCAAATTTTTCCCATATTGTGCCAAAATGTGAACACTTTGCCACAAACTGACCACCAAACTGCAGGTCCCCCGGGCATCCCATAATTCTTCTTTGTATATCCCAGACACGTGTGTTTTGTTGTATGTGGCTGGGACATATTTTTGCTAAAAAGTGCAGTAAGAAAGAAGATTACTGTTAACTTGCTCTTGCTTTGGACAGAGTAGCGAATCTGAAACATTTCTCAGCCGCTGACAGATGAAATCTCCATATTTCAACATCTCTGCAGCTTTCTTTGCCATGAAGGGAAAACAGCTGCCGCACACAGTGTGTCATAAATAATGCAGAATATTACGCAATCCTCACATGATGATTCATGTCAGCTCATTCCACATGTTCAAAGTGACACGTTCTCATTTGAAATCCTCCGTCGGAGCGTGTTAAGTGGCCGGCCCGGCAGCTGAAGGTAGCGTTTATATAAGCGGGACAAACAGCTGAGTGCTCCGAGTTTGTGGCGCTTCAGATGATTTAGGTCAGCGCAAAAATGGAGGACGGTGGCTGTTCACCAACGTTCAGAGAACCCTCCTGAACCCAAGGCTGCGTTCAAACACGCCGCCGCTCTTATCACTGCAGGAGTCTGGTAATGAGCTGAATTTCACGGCCAACTCCTCAGAACAACTCTCCACTTCTGAAAGAAGAGAAGGTCAATTACTGTGCAGCTCTGCATCTCATTCTCTCGCGTCTTCCTGGCTGCTGTGGAGAATTCCACTCGGATTCCTTGACAGTCGTTTTTTTTACATAATTTAAATGATTTCCTTTCATGTGTTCCCTGCGCTGCTGCAAATTTTATGTTTCCTGTGTTGTTTCTGCAAATATTAGCCAACTGTTTGTCGTTCCACGTCTCACTTATTTATTTTAATTCAATTCATTTTTATTTGTTCATCATAACACATTTAAAAATTAAATCTCATTTTGTTTTCATGCTGAATTTTGCAATTTGAAAAAAAAATCGAATATCTCAGATTTAACATTTTCCCGTTTTTTTAGGTGATTAATTATAATTACAACACAAAATTTGATTCACAAACTAAAATAAGTCCAAATCCATCCATCTGTTTAATCAACTTTAGACAGGAAGTATAAAAAAAAAAAATCAACAATTTGCCAACAAAACATGGCAAAATGTATCTAAAGGTAGGGATGTCCCGATCCAATCACGTGATCGGAAACCGGGCCCGATCACGTGGTTGAAGACTCGAGCGGAAATCGGGCTCTGTTGTCCGATCAGGATTGGATATTTCATTTATTCTTATTCTGATCAGAACTTTATATTTCAATTTAATTTTTCCAGAAAAATCCTCCACTAGAAGTCTGCATGCCATGAACAAATGACAAAATGTTATTCCCGGAAAACGCAGCAGAAAACAGCAACAGTTCAAGCAGAAGACTAATGTATACAGCTAGCTAGCTAGCCAATCCCGGATTCAGACTTTCGGGATCAATAACTCTTTTGAAAACGCTTTAAACTGACAGTTAGTCTCTAAACAACAACCTCTAAAGACATTTCAATAGAAAAAGACAGAGTTTTGTTTCTTTTAATGTTAAGCTCTTCGTGCAGCAGAGAGATGCTAAACAGCAGCTGCTAACTGCTACATGCTAGCGCCGTGATTTAACTCCTTAGGACCCGAGCTGTCCTTTGATATGCCTGTTTTAGTTATCTGAAAGAGAATTCAAAGTTAAGAAAATTAACTCCTCTGTTAATAAAACCAAAAATGTGTTGTCTTAAGAGCTTAAAGAGAAGCACATAATCTTAAAAAACTAATACATGAAAATTAATGATATGAGCTAGTCATGAACACTCATCAAATTCATGCTAAAACAGTCATAATTTATTTTTAAGAATTCTAAATGAGGACAGGAATCACATTTGGTCAAAAATGTTCAATAGCTCTAAAGATATTAAAGCTAAAGTTACTAAACTTTCTCACATGACTAATTATCACTTATAGAACAAGAAAACATGATTATTTTCCTAGATTATATTTTCTCTATTTTTACTTGTTTATTAAAGCTACTTCACAGAAGTGTTCTATTTAAGTTTTTAATGATAAAAGAAGATTAATGAAATATAAATAAGGGACAACACAAATCTGTTTATTCAATTTGTTCATGTTTTAAATATGTTACAAAAGTATCGGATCGGGACTCCGTATTGGTAAATCCACAGAAATCAATGACTCAGAATCGGATCGTGACCAAAAAAACCTGATCGGGACGTCCCTATCTAAAGGCAAAAAAAGTTTTGTATTTTTTGCTTTTTGATATAAATTAGTTCAACTCTGATTAATGGACTTTTATACTCTGGAGGATTTTTACTCTTTTAGAGTTGTAAAACACAATAGTACTTGGAGCTTAAGATGTAAAATTTGACTAAGACAAATATACTTTAAATTTTATTTTTTTTAATTTAACGAATAATATATTTTTATTGATTTTTCCTGGCAATAAAGCATTAATTTATTCCATAAAAACATCCCAGGAAAACATTAAACACAGCTATCAAATGATAATTGTTACTAAGTAATCACACTATAGTGATTCTTCTACTCCTTTCCGTTAGGGGTGTCTGAAAAAATCGATTCACATCAAATCTAGATTCTCATTTTTAACGATTCAGAATCGATTCTTGATATCCAAGAATTTTTTTTTTTTTGTTTTCCCATATTCCTGCATTTACATATTTCAATAATGGCTTGAACCTGCTAGCTTACTTGCAAGCTGTAATGTTTGTCACGAAATGTAGTTTGTATTCTCTGCGTTTGTAAATCTCGCGGTAAGGGGCTTAATATGATGTGTGCAAAATCTGTAAAATCAAAAATTTCGGAACACTTCAAATGCCCGCGCTAATATCTCGTCCCATCACCCGGAGCTTAAAGTTTGAAAAGTCTTTTACTGCCTTCGTTCCTGTTAAAATCATCCGTCCCTCCATGATTTCATGATGTTGCATTTGCAACTTTTAATGCAAATCCTATCAAACCCCGCGATTTGCTGCGCACCTTGCAGCTTTTTATTTTCATCACAACTTTACTGTAACTTTTCCGGATCTACCGTGACAACAGTCATGGATGACCACGTGACCATTTCCCTTCCGACTCCTTCCCTTCGCGATTTCAACAATCTTGATGTCAAAGCGTTCAGCTTATTCAGGACATTACTCCTTGTACTTTTGGTATTCATAAACTTTATAGTTTGAGCAAAATATGCCCAATGGGATATGAATGAGAGTCTTCAAATGTCAAAATTTTAAATAGATTAGCATCAAGCCTCTATATAATCTCACGGGCTATGTTTTCGTCTTTTATCGTAATTTTTTTTAAAAATTGGAGTTTAGCTAATATTTTAGCAACATGCTAACATTTTTGACTAATTAAGTTCACTGAAGAATTTTAGGCTATTTTGGAGTTTAGCTAGTATTTCAGAATGTGCTAGCTTTTTTGAGTAATTTGGCATCTGAGGTTTTTTCATGCTAATTTGGCATTTAGCTAATATTTTAGCTACATGCTAACATTTTTGGCTAATTTGTTATTTACTGAAATTTTATAGACTTATTTAGAGTTTACCTTCTCTTTTAGCAACAGGCAAATGTTTTTATTTATTTAGTTTACTGAGGTTTTTAGGGGCTAATTTGAAGCTTAGCTCATATTTAATCAACAACTTAAATATTTTTTGCAAAATTGGCATGTATTAGGGATTTTTAAGCTATTTCACTACACATTTTTTAGAAATTCAAGTCTACTTTCATAGTTCTTTAGCGAAATTTCTAGTCTTGTATCAAATTAAGTAAATTGTGTCTCCATTTTCTGCAAAAAACTTCAGCGACTACTTCCAGCAAAAAGCATTCACATGAGCATTATCGCAGGTAAAGACATTTTTCTAGTTACATTTATTTTTAGGAAAAATGTACTGTCCAAAGTGTGTTCAAAAGTATTTGCCCCCTCCTGTTTTTATTTTTCTTCATGTTTGACTCACTTAAATGTTTCAAAATGATTAAAAAAAAAAGTTAAATTATTATTTAAAAAATGTTAATTCAAAGAATGGTTTAAACTGTTTAACCCTTTAACACCTGAGGTGTCGCAGGTGAGGCTTAAACATACTGCAGCCTTTTATCGTGTTAACTATTAATAATATACAATATTACAGCAAATCAAAGAACAAAAACACCGGAGCTCCGGCGTTAAAGAGTTAAACTTCCATAACTTTTCTAGTTTTGTGTTTACGACCCCTATACGTACCCTTATGGAAAACAAAAATTGCCTCCAATAGAAGCCAATAAGTTTTCACTGCCAAATCTCCAGTTTTCCTCGTATTCTTCCTCTCCTAACCCTCTCCAGGTGTTGACACATTCTCAATCCAGACTTCTGTTTGATCACCACACAACTCTACCCTCCTTTGCTTCAGAGGCTCAGCTGTCTCCTTTGTGCAGTTCAGCTGACATTCAGGGGTTTGTCGGCGTGCTTCTGTGTTGACGTGCAGAGAGTGGCGCTTATCTACTACGCAGCGAGCGGCAGTTCCAAGGTGGAGCGTGGCAAATGAAATTAATGGCTGTTAATTGGGGCAGAAACTGGGCAGATGCAGGAAAGGTTTCAGCACTCGACAGCTCCCCCCTCTGATCCCTTCTCCACCACAGAGAGCAGTTTTTGTTTATTTGTTTGTTTGTTTTTTGAAAGGAGGCTCCAGGATAAAGGAGAGAAGCCGAGTTTTTAGAATGAATCCTGCTGCACACCTCATGCTCATTAACACGTCTTGCATCAGGTTCTCTGTTGCAGATGCAGCTGGCAGAAAGGATTGAGCAGTTTTTTGTCTTAGAATTGAGTTTTTTTTCTTAAATAAATTGGGCTGAAACAATTTTATATATAAAAAAGAGGAAAAAATAAGATATTGGTCAAGAACTGATCCTGTCAGTTAAAGGCATTTCCAAGTCCTGTATTTGGAAAATTGCATTCTGATGTCAAAAAACGTTTTTCCACGTTGTTGTTAAGTTAATTTTGGTCAATTTTTTTTTGTCATAGGGCTTATGTGTAGCATAAGGCTTGCCTCGTAGTGTGTTTAAATACAATTCTGTTAACAGAGTTCAGCAATTGTGGTCCTAACTGAAGACAAAGGCTATTTATACAGTTTCTACTTCATTTTTTGCAAAATGTCATACAAAAATCAGCAAATTGTACTGAAGTACATAGTAAAGTACAACAGATTTAAAATAATGTAAAGTTTCCAAAAATTGAGAAGTAATTGTGCAAAATTAAAAGTTGAAACATCAATTGTTGAACACGGAGGTGGAAGTATCATGGTACTGAAGTGTTGATGGCTTGTACAAGTTGAAATGCATCTTTAACTCAGTAGCTCAAAAAATTATCCGGGTGCCGAATTATACCAGGTTTCAATAATTATTTCACTTTTTAGCTTTATTTATAAATTACCTGATTTCTATAATATTTCATATGGAAGTCTAGAAGCTTTTCCTCACGTAATTTGCAAACATTTGTAGTTATGGGTTGACTTATCGCCACCAAACTTCTTATTCACAGTGTAGAGTAGAATACAATGAGAAAAGGCAGCAAATGATTGGTAGGAGGAGTTTTATAATTCACCAATAGTTAAATTAAATTTTTTTTTTAAACATGTTCTTGTAGCATTTTTCTCAGGATGGAAAACATTCATAAAATAATTTAAGATAAAAACTGTGTTTCTGAGTATTTTATTATTCAACTTGTGTTGATCGGGAGCAGATGAAAACAAACGGTTTGAAAAAGCTCGAGTTTGTGACGCAGAAATTGCCATTGGTGGGCTAAAGTCTCCACTACAATTCAGATGCATCCACTTTCTAGGGCTGTGGATCATTACTAACTGTACGTGGGGATCCAATTCCATTCACAAATCAAGCTCAATGATTCATGAATCGAACTATGATTCTCACTTTTTATTATGTTTGTTTCGATGTGTGTGTGTTTTTTTACTAGACGGATGAAAAATGAAATTATTTTCAGTAAATCACAATCATTTATTCCTTTTTAATTAGAACAGGAGATCAGAATCAACAAAAAATCATAAAAACACAAAGATTCAGATAGAAAAAAATTATTTTTTTCTCATTTTAAACTTTTTTTTTGTCAACCTCTTTTTGTCAACCTTCTGGTTAAGTTCAGCAGTAATATAAAAAACAGAAAAAGCATAAAAATCAAAGCTTTTTCTTTGCATCATTTATAAACAAAACCTGAAAATGTTCTGCACAGTTTTCTATCCTACAAGTTCTTCAACATGTTATGTTCTAAGCATTACATATCGGTGCAGAGCCCGTATGAAAAAAGTTTTTTCTCCGCAGCAGAATCAGCTGATTCACGTTCATTACATCCGCACTTCACTGCTATGCAGCGCGGGATATCAGCGTGAGGCTGCGTTCCTCCGCTGCAGAATCCACCGGAGTTGCATTAATTGTGTCAACTGTTGAAGAGTTACCATAACCAAAAGAATGTAAATACTGGAGCTAAAGCTCTGGTGTTAGGGTTAATTCCTCTTTTTTTTTGCTTCAC
The DNA here is from genome assembly GCA_003999625.1 of Oryzias javanicus. Taxonomy (NCBI): domain Eukaryota; kingdom Metazoa; phylum Chordata; class Actinopteri; order Beloniformes; family Adrianichthyidae; genus Oryzias; species Oryzias javanicus. The sequence continues at coordinate 18,864,015 of CM012459.1, forward strand.
GCTCTTCGCAGTCACGCATACGCTTACGTTCCATCCACAGACGCGCTTAAATCCCCACACCTATCAGATCAACAGTCACAAACACAGGAACTGTTAGGTTTTTTTTTTTTCACCGCGTCAAACTTTTTTTCCCTACGGTGCGCATTGATTTAATTAATTTAAACCATCCGGTCATGAAGGTTGACATAGACCAGGGGTCTGCAACCTGTGGCTCTTTTATCTCTCCATAGTGGCTCTCTGGCTGAAGAAAAGTAAAATAATAGTAAATTTCAAAAAAATTGGAGATTAGCTATTATTTTAGAAACATACTAACGTTTTTGGCTAATGTGTTACCAACTAGAGTTTTTTAGGCAAATTTAGAATTTTAGCTTCTATTTTAGCAACATGCTAACGTTTTTGGCTAAGTTTTCTGAGAAATTTTATCCTAATTTGGAGTTTAGCTAATATTTTAGTAAAATGATAATGTTTTCAGCTAATTTGTTATCTACTGAAATTTTTTTGTATAATTTAGAATTTAGCTTTTATTTTAGCAACATGCTAACTTTTTGACTAAGTAAGTTAGTTTTCTGTGAAATTTTAGGCTATTTTGGAGTTCAGCTAGTAATTAAGCAACAAGCTAGCTTTTTTGGCAAATTTGGCCTCTAATTAGTTTTTTATGCTAATTTGGAGTTTAGCTAATATTTTAGCAATATACTAACATTTTTAGCTAATTTATTATCGACTGGGGAGTTTAGGCTAATTTGGAGTTTAGCTTTCATTTCATCAACATGTTAACTTTTTTGGCTGATTTGATTTACAGAGAAATGTTATGCTAATTTGAAGTTAAGCTAGTAATTAAGCAATGATCTTGCTTTTTTGTTACTAAAGTTAAAACTGTAAAAAAACCACCTTTTTAAGAGATGCTAGTTTTTTTAAATATATTTTTTTGCTTTCGTTCATGCCAAAAATAGACATTACTCACATTTATGAAGAAAACAAAATTTCCAAATCCAAATTTCTTAAAGGCTAACGTAAGTCGATGCGGCTCCTTCTAGGTTTTGATCAGTAGAAAACGAGTCCAAATGGCTCTTTTACTGATAAAGGTTGCCAACTCCTGACATAGACGGTAACCACCGTCCCTAAGTTGCCGACCCCTGGTGTAAACTATCAACTTACATGTATTCATCTGCATTAATTACATAAATATGAACACATTTTTTTGTTAACAAAAGCAAATGTTGCATCTAAAAATCTTTGGAGTCGCCCACTCAAACAACTAAGATGCAATAATACAACACAGCCGAGAAACAATGAGCTCAACTCCATTGTTACCCACAATCCTCAGGGGGAGCTCTCCACATTTCCTGCGGTGCTGAAATCTCAGCCATGAGAAGTGTTGACGTCTGTTTTCAGCCGCTGTCTCCTGCAGCTCCAACCATTCTCTATCATTCAGAAACTAACTGAGGTCACAGCAGCTCTGTGTGCTCTCCAGCACACAAACAGAAATGCATTTGCATAACCCCAACCACCACCACCTACAACTGTGCAGCTGCTGTCGGAGTACGGAGAGGAAAAGATGATATAAGACAAAAAACAGCAAAAGATAAAGACAACCAGTTAGATCTTCATAACTGCGATGAAGATGAGGGTTGCAGCATAAACAAGAGCAACAAAATATAAATGTCAACATGAAAGATTAACAACGCAGCAGCAGAGGCGCATTAACACGTTCAATGGAACGATGCAGATACGAGCACAGAATGATCTCTGAATCACCGAAAGAGCACAACTCCTCCGAAACAGAATATGATCCGCAGATGTGAGAGTGCCAAAACAATGACTGATGACCTGATCTGGAATCTAATCATCTCTAAGCAGAGAAGCAGGAGCAGCTTGAGGACTTTGATTACTCAAAAAAGCTTTGGTTGAATCTTTTAACGTCTTCTGTGATGATTAGTTGAAGATCAAAGCTGAAGAAACGCAACTCCGCATGGTCTCACCTGTCCTGCTGTTCCAGATGTTTGAAGGCTTGATCAAAGAAATCAAAATCTTTCTTTTCTAAATATTTTTGTTGAGGGTTGTGTTTACCAACGAGAATCACTTTTTCTAAATTCCAGATTGTTAGGGGAAGAGAAGCAATGCTTGCTAGTCTTCACCATTCAGAAACGCGTTGAAACACAGCACCGGGTTGAAATGCTTCTTCTCTAATTAAATACAGATGTAATGGGGTATTTAGTATTGCCCTCATTTACCCCAAAAATAGTCAGTTTATTTGTTTATATGGAGGCTTTGTGACCAAAGTAAAAAAAAAAAATCTACAAGCAATAAAAACAACGATTCCATCTATTAATCTTCTTCCACTGATCTGTGACCGGGTCGTGGGGTCAGCAGTCAAAGCAAAGGTGTCCAGACTTCCCTCTCCCCGGCCACTCCCCGACCATCCACCCTATGCCGGAAGCTTATTCCGCCAGCTTGTATCCGGGACCTTGTTCTTTCAGCCAGAGCTCATGACCAAAGGTAAGTATTGGAATGAAGATCGACCAGTAAATTGAGAGCTTTGCTTTTATGCTCAGCTCTCTCCTCACAACAATGGACCGGTACAGTGACCACATGACAATGGATGCCACACCAATCTGTCTATCTTTCATCAACTTCCCCTCCTGAGGCAGTAGCACTCTACCCACCCACCCAAAGACAATAAACTGCCTTTTTCTGGTCAAGAAGCACATTTTCCTTTCTGTTCTTTGCAGATGATTTTGCCCTGTTGGTTTCTTCAAGCCTGAACCTCCAGCATGCATTGGGGTGATTTGCGGCCGACTTTAAAGCGACTGGAATTAGAGTCAGCTCCGCCAAGTCTGATTCCATGATTCTTGACCAGAGAAAAACGACAATTAACATAAAATAAATAAAATAGTAAACCAACAACACTGCTCATTGGTAACGTTTTCCACAGCACATATTGGAAATCCTTGTTCCCATCTGAGCTTCCTCTTGGACTTCGGTATTTCATACAGTAGCTGATCAGTCAACCTCAGGCACTGAGTTGGGATGTAGGGAGAGTTGTGATTATTTCTAGATTTAAAAACAAAAAGATAAACTCTAAAATCATTTGATCCATCTATCCGTTCATCCATCTATCTATCCATTCGTTGGCTACATATGAGAAGTGAAGTGAGTAAGCGTCACGTCACCATTGAAATGGCTTACTTTAGCTCCGATTAAATTAAGTCAATTCAGTCGCAATTTTTTTTCAATTGGTCCAAATCGTTTCTTTGACAACCACTTTAGCCCAGGGGTCTGCAACCTGTGGCTCAAGAGCTACATGTGGCTCTTTTATCTCTCCATTGTGGCTCTCGGGCTGAAGAAAAATAAAATAATAGTAAACTTTTAAATAAAGGAGATTAGCTATTATTTTTGCAACATACCAACATTTTTGGCTAATTTGTTTTCTAGTTGGGTTTATAGGCTAATTCAGAGTTTTAGCTTCTATTTTGACACCATGCTATTTTCTTTGACTAAGTTAGTTTACTGAGGAATTCTATGCTAATTTGGAGTTTAGCTAATATTTTAGCAAAATACTGATGTTTTTAGCTAATTTATCTACCGAAGTTTCGTTTTTTGGATAACATTTTGACTAAGTTCGTTTACTGAGGAATTTTAGGCTATGTTGGAGTTCAGCAAGTAATTAAGCAACAAGCTAGCTTTATCTGGCGGATTTGGCCACTAATTAATTTTTTATGCTAATTTAGGGTTTAGCTAATATTTTAGCAATATGCTTACATTTTTAGCTAATTTGTTATCTACTGTGGGTTTTAGGCTAATTTTGAGTTTAGCTTTTATTTCAGCAACGTGCTGAAATTTTTGGCTGATTTAATTTACAGAGAAATTATATGTTAATTTGAAGTTCAGCTAGTAATTAGTCAACAAGCTAGCTTTTTTGCTACCAAAGTTAAAAACGTAAAAAAAAAAATTGAGAGATGCTAGTTTCTTTTAGATATTTTTTTGCTTTTGTTTTTGCCAAAAAAAGACATTATTCACATTTATTAAAAAACAAAAAGAAGGTTATGAATGCAAATCCAAATTTCTAAAAGGGTAACTTAAGTTAATGCGGCTTCTTCTAGGTTTTGCACAGTAGAAAACAAGCTCCAATGGCTCTTTTACTGTTAAAGGTTGCCAACCCCTGCTGTAGCCAAACAGTAACGAGTTTGTGTGGAAGTCTTTCACTTGAAAGCAGGCTACACAAAATCTGTCAAACGTTCAACGTGAGACCTTCTGCTTTTATCGAGCTATCTGATTGGTCTGTTTTTATACCGTGAATAACTAGATTTAAAGAAATAAAAAATATGAGAAACCAAGGCTGCACAAGAAACTCCACACAGAATTAACCCAGTTGGGATTTGAACCAGGGCCACGAGTACTAATTTAAAATCATATTCTTTCTGAAATGTAAAGCTTTTCTTATAGCTATGCTACATTCTCTGTTCTGTTTAAATTCCTTTCAAATTTTTTTTCATAAATCTTGCTTTTCCTTATTTTATATGGTGCAATTTTAAGAATTGTTTTTTGTGAGATTTGCATAATTTCTTTCTTTTTGCACTCATAAAATTTGAAAAAAATCACATCTTATGGTCAGGAAAATGTCTTGTGTAAAAGCTTAGACAACTAAATCAATAAACGTGATTAAACAAAATGAGCTTGATCAAAGAAAAAGTGAAATAAAATGATTGAAAAATCAACAAATGAAAATTAAAAAACAAAAAAAACCCAAGGAAAGTTATAACGTTTTACTTTCCATGTAGTTCGTATTTAATTTAGCCTTCATCAAAGTATTTTATAAATTTGTTTACCAATTCATAGAAATTAAATGAGGAGAGCTAGAGCTAGACTTTTCCAGTTTAGGATACAAATCACTGAAAAATCTGTTACAGGAAAATCAAAGCTGACTAATGTCTAAATCACATGTCTGTGCGTCACATGAGCCTGGGCAGTGACTGTTGGGGTGAAAATACTTTCAAACTTTATGACCTATTTTAAACATAATCTTTAATCCCACAGAGTGAAAGCCCCGGGGGCCCTTTAAGATTGGACGGAGCTTTTGCAGTTTGCACCAAAGCGGACGAGCACATGATCCGGCCCACTCCTGACACCATTTTTGGGGTTCTTTTGAATGAATAAAACGACTCTCTTAAAGGCCCACTGTCATAAATATGCCAAAATGAAGTTGTCTGTGAGCCTTGAATTTTGTCTGCACACTGTATCCCAACATACCAGCTCAAACCAGTCTTTGCTGGTTTGAGCATCTGTCCTTGGACTGGACTGCTAGAAGTAGAAAACAACTCCTTTTATGGTATGACTCTTCTCACTTTCTTATCTTCTGTATGACTATAACTTTGGGCTGATATTACGTCAACCTGACCATATTTGGAAGTTCCTGTCTAATTAATAAAAGTGATTGTGTGGGGCGTGGAGGCCGGAGACTGGGACGGAGACCCGGACAGACACACTCTGGACGAGTATTCCGGCCGACTCTCTCCTTTGCAAAGAAATGATTTCAACTTTAAACTTCTGACTGGTTCTTGGATTTTGCAATACACTTATATAGACCTTTTTTATCATTCTTAACACCCACTCTGATGAAAATGATGGTTTTTAACATGTTCTGGTGGAATTTGTTTCTGATAATGGAAGACATTTATATTGAAAATTAGACTTAAAATTGCATTTAGGAGAATTTCTTTATTCATATAAAAAAGATGATTTAAGTGAGTCATTAAATACAGCTAATACAAGTGGACGATTGTTCTGAATATGTGTAATCTCTTAGGGATGAAAATCTGCCAAATTTCTTCTTTACAGTTCATTTTGTGGTTTATTTTGAAAAGCAGAAAGTCTCACAAACCCACAGCCTCTTTTTTTGTTTCAGTAATCATTTGCATAAAATTTATGATGGATCTCTTGAGTGTGGAAATGCAAATGAAAGTTCCCTCTTGCTTCTATAGAGCTCACTGGAGAATATTTTTGGAAGTTGCATCCAAACTCGTTGTTTTTCTTGTTTTGTTTCAAATTAGCTTAAATTCCATGTTTTCTTTAATCTACTCTGGAGTTAAAAGAGTGATTGGAATCTCCTGACGGACCGCGGAATATCCCTGATATTCCGCATCGCCATGGAGACGGGGCGTCGTCCAAGCGAGATGTGAATTTTGTGTCAGGTTTTCATCCGCACCTTGGTGTTGTAGTGAGAATGTGACAAGAAAAAAAAAAAAAAAATGGTGACTTCCTTCACCTCGCTCTCTTGGGAAAACCAAAGCCATATGTCCCGGCCCTCTGGAGCTGTCGACATGCTCACAGAATCTGTCGCAGCTTCCAGCAAAGACCTTGTTTCCAAACGGGAGGGAAAGTGATTCATAACAGGTGTTCTTTTTAATAAACAGCTGCCACCATCACATACAAGGTGTGAAGCAGAACAGGCGACATCTTTATCACTCTTGGGAGGACTTGCATGCTTCCTGTCTGTGGAGTCAGCGAAACAAGTTTTTTTAATCATTGTTTTGTTGGCGTTCTTTTAATGAGATAAGTTCAGATGCTTCACATATTCTTCCCCTTTCACACAATTGTGGCGTGTTTGAAGCGGCACGAAACTTTCTGATTCTATGGCGGTTGTCCTTATTTTCGCTCTAAAACCGCCCGCCTTTGAAGTCAGACCGAGGGGATTGCTCCACTCCATTTCTGTCATTTCTAATGCGACTCTGATCTGCGGTGATGGCAGAGAGAACGTGTTCTCCTCCTCCTTCTTCCTTCTTTCAACCCCACTTTCCACTCTGTCACTTGTTCCCTTCTTGCAGCCAAGAGCGCTAATGAAAGATGATGTGAAGGGAGAGAAAAATGGACAGAAACCTGTCGCCAAAGAACGAAGGCGCCAGATTAAAGAGTTTTCTTAAGTTTAGTAATTAGGTTAAAGAGTGAAAGTAAAATGCAGCTGAAATCTTGTGACTTTTTCACTACAATTTTGATTATTCTGGTTTAAACTTTGATTTGATAAACATTGTTATGATTGAGCTCAGTAGTTTGATGCTTTTTAGTTTTCTGTGTTCACACAAGGTTCAAGCTAACTAACTCATACACAAGTGTCTGAATTTCATTTCTTCATTGTCAAATCATTTGTTTGCTCATCGTTTTGTTGCCCCTGTGGGAACCCTTATTTCTCGATTTTAACTCAAATGAAGCAAACTGCTGAAAACAAGTGTAGTGTTGTGGCCATCTCTCTCTGAAGGAGAGGCTGGAACCATATGAGTGGATAACAGTCTGAGTGGCGCATCAATGTCTTTCTATTGACTCTGCCTCAAGATATGAGCCAGGAGGAGAGAGAAGACATCATTGATTGGGCACCACATCCAGATGGATGTACAAAATGCAACAAGTTGTAGCATGAGGTAAACCTCCATGACCATATAAGACCATTCAGTGATCATAATACTTCTCGCATCCAGACATGGGGCTGGGTGTGGAACCAGTTTATTTACTTCCAAATAATCTACCTAATTTTAATGGTTGTTGGTTGGTGTCCGACTTTGATGCAACTTTACATTCATTTTACAATAAATTAATTAATCTTTTCTTGACAATTTTTGTCTCCAACTTCCTCGTCAGCTTACTCTGGGAGGTTGACGAAGGGCTATCTCAATAATTTGGGGGCTTGTCCGGTATGAGGAAATAGGTTTTTTGAGTGGGTGTCAGCATCCTGTCCCCAGAGTCCGAACTTGCACCAAAAAAGTAAGCAGACACATGTAATTCTGCACATTTACTTAACCCAAACTGGTCATACCTGTGGTAAAGGTGTTGAGTTTAATGTTGTACATGTTAGGGTCCCAGTTTTGTCATGTTTATGTGCTCTCATTAAATGTTGCTTAAAACCCAGAGCTCTGTACAACCTTGATCCAGGTTTATGTAGACTTTACAATTAATTGATTCATTTTTCTTGCTAAGTTTTTGTGCCTCACTCCTTGTAAACCAACTCGAAGTTAGCAAAGAACTACCTCAACAATTTGGGGGCTCGTCTGGGATAGGTGAGTAATTTTATTTGGGTGGGTGTCTGTATTCTGTCCCCAGAGTCCGGACTGACACCAAAAAAGGTAAGCAGGAACCTGTAATACACCACATGAGGGCCAAGCCTCCTCCAGCAACACCAGTACAGTTGACACTGGACCACTGGTTAGAGCACGAGACTGGAAGATGCTTGTAGATCGGTTAGCTAGATGGTGCCCAGAAAATGGCATTACTTTTGTGGACAATTGGAACGTGTTTTGGGGGAAGCCCGGTCTCATGCGGAGAGATGGCATCCATCCTACTTTGGGAGGTGCCTCTCTTCTTTCCAGGAACATTTGTGCTAGCTTTAGTCCTGCAAACTGACAATCCAGAGATGAGACCCGGGCACAGAGCAGCAGTTTACAACTCTCCTCTGAGCCGCCTTCGGCGCTGGTACTAACCCCAAACAGGGACAGCTCAGCAGTTCCTAGCTTTAGCTTGTGTACTAAAAGACAGATGAGAGGAGTGAGACACAGAAAGCTAAAAGTATTAGCTGCTGATACTCTCAATAATGAGCAAAACCATGAGGTCATTAAATGTGGATTGCTAAACATTAGATCAATTTCTTCAAAGTCCCTCTTAGTCCATGAATTAATTAATGACAATAAACTTAACCTATTAGCTCTAACAGAAAACCTGGCTAACAACAGGATGATTAGTCCAGGCTGAATGAGCAACCCCCCTAGCTATAAAAACCATCAGAAATCCAGGATTTCTGGGAAAGGAGGTGGGCTAGCTGTAATATCCCATGCAAGCTTACTTCTTAACACTAAAGCTAAATACAATTATAATTCCTTTGAAAACATTGTTTTGTCAATAAATCACACAAGTAGAAATACTGAAAAAGCATTCTTATTCATAATTATTTATCGCCCTCCCGGCCCGTATTCAGAATTTTTAACAGAGTTTTCAGATTTTTTATCAGCTGTTGTTCTACACTCTGATAATATCCTAATGACAGGAGATTTTAATATTCATTTAGATGACTGTAATGACTGTCTTGGGAATGCTTTTGCAGCCTTATTAGAAAATGTTGGTTTCACACAAAATGTAAATGAACCCACCACTGTCACAAGCACACCCTGGACCTTGTTTTAACTTATGGCATAGAGATTAGTCATCTGAGTGTCCATCCTCACAACCCCATACTTTCTGATCATTTTTTAATTACCTATCAGTTTATATTAGAAAACACCATAGCTCCAGTGATTAAGAAATAGCTGAAACGAACATTATCTGACCGTTCTGTATCTGAATTTAAACTCTCAGTCCAACCATGTTTAGTAACATGTTAGATAAATACTCTCAGAGCTCTTTAAGCCCCGTTGATAATGAGCAGTTTGTCAATGATACCATGCAAGCCCTCAGAGGAACCCTTGATGCTGTTGCCCCTCTGAAACTCAAGCTTGTTAGACAAAACAGAGTAGCACCATGGTTTAACGCTGAAACACGTTCCCTCAAACAAATAACTCGTAAATTAGAAAGAAAATGGCGCCGTTCTGGCTCAGAGCACTCTCTGAATGCTTGGAAATGCAGCCTCTTAAGCTATAAAAAATCCCTGCGTAAAGCGAGAACTCAATATTACTCATCTTTAATAGCAGAAAATGCAAATAATCCACGATTTCTCTTTAGTACTATAGCCAGGCTGACCAGCAGCCACAGCTCGGTTGAACCACATATTCCTGCTGCCCTCAGCTCTGAAGACTTTGTTACATTCTTTGATGATAAAATCTCAAATATCAGATGCAAATTGAACAAGGTTATTCTCAGATTCTCAGATTTATTTATTTTTCCAGACATTTCCAGGCATTGTGTAACAGTTTCAATTCAACAATAACAAAAGCAAACAAAACATAAGATCATGGAAAGTCTGAAAGGGAGTAGACAGAAGCCAAAGCTTATAATGGCTACCCCCTATTCCTACCATTACCCCTGAGCAAATTAAAATGGTAGAAAGGAAAACATCCATAGAAATGTCTGTAACATTAGATTGCTTTACTGCTGTGGACCAAGCAGAAATAGCATCAGTTATTACATCTTCTAAAACTTCCACTTGTCTCCTAGACCCAATCCCCACTAAACTTTTTAAAGAAATCTTCCCCCTAATCAGTGAATCTATTCTAACCATAATAAATGCCTCCCTGGAAACTGGTTATGTGCCTCAGTCTTTTAAATGTGCTGTTGTTAAACCTCTTTTGAAAAAGCCCAGCCTGGATCCTGACATTCTGGCCAACTATAGACCAATATCTAATCTCCCATTCATATCTAAAATCCTAGAAAGAGTTGTGGTAAAGCAGCTGCAGTGCCACCTACAGGACAACAATCACTTTGAGGATTTTCAGTCGGGTTTCAGACCTCACCATAGCACTGAAACTGCACTGGTCAGAGTTACCAATGATTTGCTATTAGCTTCAGAAAAGGGACTAATCTCTGTTCTGGTCCTGTTAGACCTCAGCGCAGCCTTTGATACCATCGACCACAGCATCTTACTCCAGAGATTAGAGCATGACATAGGGATCAAAGGATCTGCCCTCCAGTGGTTTGAATCCTATCTATCTGATAGACACCAGTTTGTTCGCGTAAATGGACAGTCCTCTCATTGTACTCGAGTTAGCTACGGAGTCCCACAGGGCTCAGTTTTAGGGCCCATCCTGTTCATGCTTTACATGCTGCCCTTAGGAGACATAATCAGGAAACACAGCATTAATTTCCACTGTTATGCAGATGATACACAGCTGTATTTATCCATTAAACCAGATCAGAATGACCACCTAGAAAAACTGAATTCCTGCATCAGAGACATTAAGTCCTGGATGACAATTAATTACCTCCTTCTGAACCCAGAGAAAACTGAGGTCATGATACTGGGTCCTAAACACCTGAGAGATGCTCTCTCAGATAAGATAGTCTCCTTGGATGGTGTAAATATTGCTCCCAATTCTTCAGTCAGAAACTTAGGGGTCTTATTTGACCAGGATTTATCATTTAATGCTCACATATCTCAAGCTTGTAAAACTGCATTTTTTCACCTACGCAATATCGCTAAGATTAAAAATATGTTATCTAAAAGTGATGCTGAAAAACTCATCCATGCATTTGTTACGTCGAGACTGGATTACTGTAACTCTTTACTGATAGCATGCCCTAAAAGTTCTTTAAAAGGTCTTCAGCTTGTCCAGAATGCAGCAGCAAGATTGTTAGCAGGAACTAGCAGAAGAGAACACATCACTCCTGTGTTGGCTTCTCTCCACTGGCTCCCAGTTGAATTTAGAGTAAAGTTCAAAATCCCCCTGTTAACATATAAGGCTCTGAATGGTGTGGCCCATCCTATATTAGAGATCTCATAGTTCCTTACCAGCCAATCAGAACGCTCGCTCACAGAATGCAGGACTGCTTGTAGTTCCTAGAATTTTTAAAAGTACAGTCGGAGGTAGAACCTTCAGTTATCAAGCTCCTGTTCTATGGAATAAGCTCCCAGCCCATGTCAGAGAGGCAGGTACAGTTTCTACCTTTCAAAACTAGCCTTAAAACATTCCTATTTGGACAGGCGTTCTGCCAGACTAGCCAGTAATCATAGAATAATTAACATAATGCTCTCATACTGTTCTGAAGTTTGGGGAAATAATTATTATAATCACATACTTCTCCAATATATGCTTGAAATATAAATGATGAAATATGTATATTCTCTACATAATAACATAGAAGGCTGCTAGAAGTTAGAAGCTGGGAAAAGTATGGTGCACTGGGGCTCTGTCCTCTTTTCCATCTACTTCTCCTCTCCTCTACTTTTTTATTTACTTCTAACTGTATGCCTGTGTTGGTGGTGCAGTATAATTCACATGTTTTTCCTTCTCTCCGACTCCCCTGTGGGAGACCGGGAGAGATTGCAGTTTCCGGGAGACTTGTTGGTGATCCTGACGAAGCCCCGCCCATCTGGATGAAGCCCCGTCACCATCCGTCACCATCCTGCATCTCTGAGTGGGAGTGATTCCTGGTGGGTCGTCTGTCCTCCTGCTCCTGGTCGTGGTCTGCAGTTCTGCCTCATCTGGACTATGGACTTAATCATCACTCGTCCCTCAGCTCTATATGAATGAACTCTACTCATATATGCAGTTTTAGCAGCTAACTTTTCTTTAACCGTTCTGGTATCGCCTGTCCGTCCTGGGATGGGATCTCTCCCTCATGTGGGAATCCCTAAGGTTTCTTCTTTTTTTTCCTGACTCAGGTTTTTTTTTAGGAGTTTTTCCTTACCGCGAGGGAGGGTCTAAGGACAGGGATGACCTGTTCTTTATAGTCTGTTTAGTTTTTACCTATTGTGCATATTTTATGACTCCATCTGTGCATCTGTAAAAACTGCAGGCATGAAGCCCAATGAGGCAAATTGAATTTGTGATATTGGGCTATATAAATAAAATTGAATTGAATTGAATTGAATTGAAAAAAAACTCTGCTTTCCACCAGAGATAGCATCCACTAACCTGCGACCAGACCTTGTATTGTGGTCATCCTCGCAAAAGCTCGCCTACATTATAGAGCTTACAGTACCCTTGGAGGGTGCAGTAGAGGAGGCCTATGAAAGGAAAATGCTGAGGTATGCCAACCTCGCAGCAGACGCCACAGAACAAGGCTGGTGTGTGATGGTTCGACCAGTGGAAGTATGCTGTAATGGGTTTGTGGCCACCTCAACATCCAGGCTTCTCAGGGAGATTGGGGTGCGAGGGAAGATTCAAAGGCAGGCAATGAAAGATCTCTCCAGGGCTGCTGAGAAGGGGAGTTAGTGGCTATGGATCAAGAGGAAAGACCTGACCTGGGCCTCCAAATGTCTGGTGGCGGATGGGGGTGAACCTGGGACGCTGGGATTCACTGCTGAACCTCTGGAGGTGTCGTGGGCTATCAGCGAAACACTAAGAAGGAGGGAGCCCACTTGAAAACCCAAACGATGCACATTCATTTGCCTGCCACAGTGTCCCATCGGTGCCATTTAATGAGGGATAATAAGATCTAATCCTACACAACAGACCCTTAGTCCAAACGTCCTACTTGGTAAAAGTGTTGAGTTTAATGCTGAATACATTGGGATCACAGTTTTGTTCAACTAAGCTTATTAGATGTAGCTTGAAACCTGGAGCTCTGTACAACTTTGATCCTCGTTTATAATAATTTAACAATAAATTGATTCATTTTCTAGCCTTGGTTTGTCTCCCACTTCCCCATCAACCAACTCGAGAAGATTGGCAAAGAGCTACCTCAACAATTTGGGGGCTCATCTGGGATGAGTACGTTTTTTTTTTTTTTTTTTTGAGTGGGTGACCCCAGAATCCGTACTCACACCAAAAAAGGTAAGCAGAAACCTGTAACTCTGCACATTCGTTTACCTATATTTCCTACTGGTCAGACCCATGCAAAAGGGGTCGAGTTTAATGTGGTGTATGTCGGGGTCCCAGTGTTGTCACAAAAATAATAAATCAATCTAACAAGTAGCAGTTTTGTTATAAGTGTAAAAAGGTTTGTTCTGAAATTCTATAATCCTTTCTCAGTCTCTCTCTGTAAAGCTGAAAATTCCTTTTAAAGAAGCTTTGTCTCTTATTTACTATATTAATATACTATCTATACATTGCAAATTTAAAAATGTTCCAACTTGTTCTGAAGAAGTCTGTAGTATAGTTGCTATGCCTATACTTGTACTCAAATCTACTTACTAAAATAAACTTAAAATGTAAAATTTTTGCCAAAGTTAGCCCTTTAGCCCTTCCATGACAAAGGGGGACAAGACTTCCCGTCTGTCATTGGACATCAGTAAAGATTGACAATCATTGGATAAAAAAGTTCAGCGCGCTGTCTTGTGGGGTCCAGATGACCCCTCTTTTAATATAAACAAGACTAGGAGAGCGGAAAGGTTACAAAAGTTTTCTTTAGGAAATCTTAATTTTTGATGCAAAATAACCATCAGAGGATCTTTTCTGACAAAAACACAACCCTCCATCCTTCAATGATGTTTCTAAACAGCCAGTCTGTACCTGATGCACGCACCCCGAGTGTCAGCATTGATCAGATGGAGGCTCGGCTGCGCATCGCCATGGAGATGGCTTAGATCTCGCAGTGTTGCATCAACTCACAGAGCACATCCTCTCCATCTGCAGCGCCTGATAGGCCCCACTGGTCCAGAACAGCTTCTTGGCCATTTCTTGCAGAGGACAGTGTGACTGATGGGAACCTGCCAGCAGCAGCAGCAGCGACGGCAGCGACGGCAGCACTGCCACAAGGAGTCGTTTCCGTGGCAACCAGGAAGCTCAGAGGGAGGACGAGCTTTAATGGGCGGTTGAGGTGACTGAGAACATCCCCGAATCACCACACACGCTCTCTGTTTGTGTCTCTGTTCTGTGACCTTCTGGTAAATATACATCTGTGAACGCGCAAACACACTCCGAGGGAAAAACACTCGTCTCTGCGCTAAAAGAGCCCTTTCAGAGCACAACATGAAGCGGCGCTCCTTTGCCTTTTCCCTGGTGTGCTGATAAGTACGTCCACTGGGACGCCAACACTCCCACAGCTCACACTTCTTAACTCCCCCCGCTAGACTTATGAAATAACAACCCTCTCTCTGCACTGATACAGCCCTCTGCGGCGTTTTGATGTTCTCTCCGCCAAAAAAGCTCATTTGTATTCAACTTATTCTCCCCGTTTTCACTAAGCTGTTTTGATTGAGTCGCCTCACCAGCACGTTTTGCAAATGTTAACATTGTTAGTCATGTTTTCCACACAGCGTGGCGCGCCATCTCATCTCCAGCTCAGCACAACAGTTATAATTGTCGATGGAAGATACGTGTAATTATGCCGCGTTGTCGAGGAGAAACCAGCAGGAGAAGACACCTTCTGATCTTATTTTGAAACAATTCTGGAATCTGTCTGAGCTCTGTGCAGCCTTCAAAAGGTGATGCTATAGCGAGAAAACACAAGGGAGACGTTTAATTACTGCGTAGCAAATTACATTTCCTTTTAGTGCCACAATTCAGCAGTAAAACACATGAATGTTTACAAGAAGAAATCATTAAATGTCCTCTTCCGGAACAGGATTTGGAAATGAATCTAAACATTTGTTTTTAACCTTGAAAAGAACATGTGGAAATACATGGATCAATTAAAAAAATATACTAATTAAAATAAAAAGGTATCCCCCAAAATGGACCTTAAACGAGGGTGGTGCATCATCCAGAAAAACAAAAATTATTCGAATCAACTTAAAGTTGAAGTTATACCTGGAACAGATGCAATAAAATCAGAGAATTCATTCTTTGGGAAAAAAAAGTGGGAAAATAAAAAAATAAAAGAGAAGCAAATGTTATCAAAGACTGAAGATGTAACATTTGGTTTGTTTTGGTTTGATTTACAAAACAGCGAAAACCTAAAAATTCACAAAAATCCTTTTTTAATTTACAAATTAGCAAGTAAGCATGACCTTTATATTAAGCATGCTGTAATGTAATTAAATGATGAATAATACATTTTTCTCATCATAACAGACTTTTTGACACTACGTGAACATGAACAATAAGGATTCAACGATTCACTTTAACAGCGATTTGGTTGAATAGTGTAATATATAGTTCGCTTTTATACCGAGAATTGTGGCACAGAATTGGTACAGACTAATGAAAACCACCACCGGATATTTGTTTCTGTTTGTCACATGGTTGACTCATGGATTGTTGAAGGGGTGGAGTTGTTTTTTGGGGACTTCCTGGTGTCCTTTAATGATAAGATTATTAGTTTTGCCTTTTAAGACAGAAGCATTTCCCCAATTTGCTGTATAGAACTTTTTTCTCCATTTTTTGTGATTGTGACTCTCAGCTCCTGTTTTATTGATTTAAGCCAGTAGCTGTACAATAATGCCTTATAAGGTTGATGATAATTATTGATATGAACACCGTTGGAGTCCCAGAATCCATGTATTTGAGGGTTGTTTTGCTGCCATCTCAACATTTCTGTCTACTGAGCTCAACCCATGAGCCATACTGGTGCTGCTGGGTTTTCCAGGTCTGTGGAGGGTCCTAGAGAGGAGTGGCCACATCTAAAGGTTTGTCAGTCACCTCATGAAAATGTTTGTGGTAAATGTATCGTGAAGTATTTGTAGGGATAAATTACATGCTGTTAGTCATGTGCAAGTACTGGTTCCTTAAAAGGCCCATACCATGATTCTCTTAAGTCTTTCAGAGTAAACTATGTCCAAATATATGATCATATATTATCTTTGGGACACAAAAAGAGAATTATTCATGAAATATAAGTTATTTTTGTGGATTCCCCCCCCCCCCCCCCATTGTAATAAGATGAGTTGATCTCTGAGGCTCCGCCCTCCTTGTGGGTGCCGCTTATTTTATGACGTCATCCTAGAGCCAGCCTTGGCATCGAGTCTGCGCTTCGCCCACAAAGAGAAACAGCATCCACGCTTTTGCAAAGAAGGATGTGCAAACCGTATATCTACCTTTAGCAGCCCGGGTCATCACTGTACTGGTTGTAACAATGGCCGGGGCTAGCGGCTGAGCTCGCTAGCGGCTGACCACCGATCGCTTAGTGGAGAAATTGGGTGTTTGTGTTAACCTGGGCAGGCTACGCAGACTCTTCCTGGAAGGGGCTGTTCTCACTTTGTGACATCAGAACATGAGAACCCACTCGTTTTTGTGGTTTGGGAGAGGTTGATGCTGAGAGTGCAGATATATGGAGGAACACTCGGAAATGCAAAATACCACTTTGGGATTGTTTATAGTGAGGAATGACGAGTATAAGGCATTTAAAAGCTCAAAAAGTACATTTCCTGATACATTTTGGGACCATTTCTTTCTCAACTGGAAGTGGTCAGATTGGATTGAGGCCAAAATAATTTGGAAAAGGGGAAGAAAGTAAAAAAAAAAAAAACCCTGACTGATTGTGTCCTGCCCACCTTCTGTATTCATTGTCTATTTTTCTCTGGAGCTGACATAATGCTTTAAACCCATCTGAGTCTGTTTGTTCGTGTTCTGTTTATAAAGGAAAAATTAATAGCTACTTCAGCCCTACTAAGCCTTACGCATTGTCTAAGTGTTCACTTTGACCTGTTACCCATGGAATAAAAATGTGCTTGAACATTTCTGCTCTAATAGCTCACCAAGCGGTCATCAACCTAGATATTTTGTCCAGCGTTCATCCACCCGATGCTACATGCAAACAGGGTTAAGTCATGTGTGTTCAGGAATGTACTGAACGCTGGTTCTTAAACACGCTTTTAGCATACGGTGGATTATCACCACCCAATAGGAGAAGAGGCTTGGCGCGAAATATTGCAAATCCTGCTCCAGGCTTTTTCTTTCAGCAATCTATTCAAACATATGAAACACTTGGTGTCATTTAAATAATACATAATGGCTTTTATTGTATATGTTTTTGTTTTTAATGTAAAGCGCTTCGAGCTGCGCAAAGCATGAGAAGCGCTTTTTTTTTTTTTATAATAAAGTTTGATTTGATTTGATTTGATTAATATATATAATTCTAACCAGGCACATTTGTTAACATAAAACCCCAAAAATCAACTTAAAAACTTCTGTGGCAACATATGAACGTGAACATAATGAATAAGGAAGTCTAAAATGTGCATATATCTCCATTTACATAGATTTTTAATGGAAGTGGTTGCTTGATCGAACGTTTCTGAGCTCGGTGTGAACATAGTTCAACAGATTTTCCCCATTTTTCACCTGCAGACAACCCATATCAAAATCATTTGTGATTTAAACTTTTTAAGTGGTGGATCAAAAATCAAATTAAAAAGTAGAATCTATGTTAAAGAACAGTTCTGAAATGACTAAAAAACAAAAAGAGAGCAGGCTTCAGATCTGGGCGTCCTCGATTAAAGCTGGTATGTATCAGTATTTAAAAACACTTTGGAGACTTAAATTGACCCATGGGGGCCTCTGTCCCCCCAAAGTCCCTGTGCTATAAATCAAAGAGCATCAGAACATCAATAAGTCCAAAAGAATGACAGCCAGGTGTCAAAACAAGTTTCTGCAAGAGCGCGAGGCATGAGACGGGCCAAGCCCCCACATCTGTCTCCTCAGCACCCGCCGACACCAACATCATTCATCAGCTCGCTCACAACCCCAAACCCACCATCACTCAAAAACACGTGAACGGACGTCTGGCGTTTGTGTGGAGGAGAGTTCAGCTCCTCTAACAAGGACACAACGACCTTGCAGGAGGATCATAAATCAAGCCGCTGTCGTCTCCGTCCTGGCCCGCTGATCACGAAGATAAACTCCGACGGGAGACCTATAAAGCTTCCCTTCCTCGATGCGCACGGACATGCATCAGCCATCAGCGGAGGATGGATGGAGAAGCTACGGCGAGCGGGGAAGGACACGGTGATGGTTTGAGAAACTCGTGGATCAAACAGGAGGTTGATGAAGCTGCTACTCGCCGCTCTTTAGTTGTTAACATCCTTTTAGCTACTTAAGTTTTCCGACTGTTCTTGTTAACTTAAGTAAGAGGTGAAGAAGAGGGGCGGGAAGTCTGTTAATTTCATTTATTACCATTTTTGCTTCTTTTAAAGACCCACTCAGAGGAAAATTGTGTTTTTCTCTGATAATGGAGGACGTATATTAAGAAAATTAGGCTTAAAATGACATTTCTGAGTATCTCTTTGTTCAAATTGTGAATCAGGAACAGTGCCGTTTGAAAAGAGCACAGTTGTGTCATAAAAAATAGGTCACAAGTTTCCTGCTCAGCTCCACTGTGATGCATCCCTTTGTGGACGAATAGATCCATGAACGTCTTCGTTTTCCTCGGTACGACTGGATAGCTTCAATATTGCTCGCTATTTTATCTGTACCAGTAATGTTAGTAAGTATATGTCATTGGGTGTGTGTGGAGCTGTAAGCTAGCTGGAGAGCATGTAAACGGAAAGCTCTTGGACTGCGCCCAAATCAAATGAAATTAATGCGTCAAATTTCGCTTTGAGGCAAATTTGCTGCCAGACGCCTGTTTAGAATGCTCCGCCCTGCCTGTTTTTGGGAGGAGCAACCAGCTAATGGTTTTAGCCTGATCGCTACATAGAGCAGCGTCTGTGTTTAAGTATGGAAGATGCAGGAAAGATCAGGTTGTTTTTCATCATGACGTGATCACATCTACAATCATTCAATGATTCTCCTGCTCCAAGATCTGTGTTTGTATGACAGCCGCTTCCGCTGTGTTTCTGTGTTACTGTGACGGAGTTTGAAGGCTTTCATTAACCCGAGAGGAGAAAACATAAAATTTATGGGGCATTTTTTTGATTGTCTTGATGAAACGCTCACATTAGATTAGTATTCTACCCTTTGATCGAGTCACTGAAAACGTCACATGCCCAAAGCTGAGTCCCTGATTGGTAGATGCGCCGCTACAACCGTGCAAACATTTAGATATTTGAACTTTTGCTGCACCGCCCAATCCTCGCCACGTCGCTCAAATCTTGCCGCATGACCTCAGATCACGTCTGTACTAAAACTGGCCGCCTCTACCGCGAGAATCCCATTCGGTGTGAACATTAGTAACAGGATTAGTAACAGGGAGGGGAAGGGGGGCGTGGTTGCTCAGTGAACTCCTGCTGCTCTTCAGAAACTGTGTTCTAGAGAAAAACTTTTTTTTTTTTACATTTTTGGGGGGGTTAAAATGGAGTGGGACTTTAACAGAGAAGAATTTGTCTTTTGAAAGCATTTCAAGTGAAAGCTTTTTGCAGTTTTCATGCATTACCACATACATTTGATGGATTGGCGTATAGGAAAATGTAAAAGTGTTTTTTTTTTTTCTTCAAA
Organism: Oryzias javanicus; assembly: GCA_003999625.1. NCBI lineage: Eukaryota > Metazoa > Chordata > Actinopteri > Beloniformes > Adrianichthyidae > Oryzias > Oryzias javanicus. The sequence goes on from CM012459.1 coordinate 18,883,898, forward strand.
CCTTTAGCGCATGTTTGCCACCTACAGTAGGAAGTGGCTTCATCCAAAATGTCAAAGTGGAGCAAATCTGGTCAATCTTGCTCCAGGATTTTTGTTTCACTGCTCGATTCCGATATATGATCGACTTGGTGCAGTTTTCCAACTGTACATCATACATCACTACCAAAATCCGAGTCTCTGATTTGTCAAATTTTAGATTCGATTACAAATGGTTTATTTCAAGCAATCAAGAAAGAATAATGCATGTGCAATACAACCAATCAACAGAGGTTCACATCCATAAAGACACGTCAAACAAAAGATAACTAGACATTAAATTATAGATTGCTTGAAGAGTGTGGGAGTACTTAGATTACCTTTCAATGCACTTTCAAAGGCCAGAAGTTTAGTGAGCAGAGAAACTTGCGTGGCAATGTGCAAACCAAGAGTTTTCAAAGTGGAAGTTGGAAACTCGCCACCACAAAGACTTTACATTGGAACTGGCTGCTCGAACACCAGTTGCCGATGGCGGTGTAAATGTATTTTTGAAGTTGCCGTCCCATTCACACTAGACATTCACACACTAATGGGGAACACTGGCACCAACCTATAACCATCGGAGGCAATGTGGGGTTCGATATCACTTGCGATCAGAGGTTGACTACTCTTCCACTGCACCAAAGCATGTGCATCAGTGTCTATGTATGTGTGTGTATAATTTTAATTTTGTACCTCTACATTGTGCAAAAAAAACTATAACTAGAAAATAATTTGTTGTGTAATTGTACTTTTTGTTAAGTAAATATGTTACTTTTAAAATGCCATACATTTATACGAGTAGAATCAAAGGTATTTTCAATTTTTTTTATTTTTTTTAACACTAACCTGAAAATTTGAAGTTAAAACATATGATATTGCCTGCAGGGATTTCAGTCATATAAAAAACAATTGATAACATTTAAACAGCCTTTTGACTTCATTATTTGTGAGTCTTTATTTATATTTTTGTCAAAACAATGTTTGAACAACATTATTGTTTCTTTCTCACAGTCTATGAAAATGTTGGAGACTACAATATTTAATAAGTTGTATAAAATTGGTCTAAAAATTATAAAACTTTAATGAAAACTGAAATATTTTGAAGAAATTCTTGACAGGGTTTTTTGTACTTAAGCCAGTTTAAATGACCCTATTATTTAATCGTATTTGAGCTTGTTTATTCTATAAATACTATTTAAATTGAGTCTGAATTGGTTCTATGGTACAAAGTATTTTGTTTGACTCGTGTTTAAAGCTGGGGCGGTCATAGTTTGCAATCAAGATAACTGATAGATAAATAGATTTTCAGTGGTTTCAGAGACATACAAGAAAAATTAAGAATTTTCTGTCGATAAAAACATGACTTGGACAACCTTGAGGCGTTTAGACTTCAGATATTGTTTACAAAAATCCAAGTAAAAGTGACTCATGAGGCTATCGGAGAGATGGTGACAGCAGCGGGGGGGTGGATTTTATCTGCACACTAACATCATTTAGCCCCCTAGTCCAGGATATTTCAGCTGTGACCCGTGACTTTAGATTCAAAGGCCCAGAAGGATTGAGGAACAGTGGTCACGTGACGGTAAATTTGACATACTGTCGGTTCCGGGTCAAGTTCCTCTGGCTCATCTTGTCAAATCCAATCAAAGCGACGCAAGCCTCTCAGCTCAGACTTTACAGAGGAAAGAGATATTTGAGCTGTTCACTGAACTGTGAACGGGAGTTGATACTACGATACAACACGTTATCGCAATACCTCATTAATATTAACAAAATGAATACTTAAGTTGTAAATTTAAGAGAAATATATTTTCAACTTCAAAGAATATAGAACATTTTTTAAAAAAAAGGGTAACTTTGAAACTAAAAAACATGTTATCAGTTGAAAAATATTTATTTTTTATCAGTTGCTGTTTAGTAAATGAAACTAACGTAAAGATTGAAAGCAGAGTGTGAAATAATCAAGCAAAAGTTGGAAATACAAAAACGTGACTGTTACAAATAAAGATTAATTTTCATTTGATAACAGTTTAATGTTTATCGTTTATTTTTTATTAAAGTTTTAAATTCAAACTTTTTCCAATTTTCAAACTTTTTCCAAACTTTAAAGTATTACTTTCTATTTCAATTTAAATAATTTAATGTTTCTTTAAAGATTAAAATGTACATTTTTAATGTGTGACTTTGTTTTTCACTTCTTAAATATTTATTTTAAAATATTTATATTTTTCCCAATTAATATTTTGATGTTTCCAACATTTCTTTTTACAACTTTATTTAAAAATTTTTATTTTTATTAAGTTTAAGATGTATATATTTTACATTTGAAAATTTTTTTGTGTCAAATTCTCAAAATTTTTTTTAAGTTTTAATTTTTTTTCAATTTTTTCAAGCTTAACATGTTTTTTAATAACTTTTAAAACTTTTTTGTAATTTCCAATTTCTTTTTCACAACTTCAGCTTTAAAATTTCAATATTTCTTTAATGTTTAAAATTTTATTTTACATTTACAACTTTATATTTTAAATTTTATATTATTACTTACAAACTTAAAATAAATTATTTTCAAATTTACCATTTCATTTTTCAAATTTCAACATTATAAGTTTTATATATGTGTAATTTTTTCAAATTTATTTATTTTAATTTTCAATGCTCCGTTTAAGTTCACAGTTTTTACATTTTAAAACTGATTTTGTTTTTTCCCCGTCTATCTTTTAAATTTACAAATTTACAACCCATTACTGTAAGCTGATCCTGATTTGACCCCATAATCGTCTCTCCTCGTGGAGGTGAGCGTTTGAAGCCGGGGGCTGCAGGACTGGGGGGTTATCTCTGCTCCTCCCCCATCCTGGTTACACTAATTATGTTACTCCTGTAGAGATGGGATAATCATATCTTAACGAGGGATAGACAGATTTGGAGCTCGACAAACAGTCACTGAACCTTTGCTGATTTCTGAGCAACAGTTGGATTTGCATCCGTTGATAATGCTTTACATTTGTGAGGTCACTATTTTAAAGATTTTTGTGTATTTGTGGTATTTTTTCTTTCAGGGCTTAAAGGAAATCTGTTGTCATGCATTAACATCGTTTTATTTAAATTGACTGTATATGAGAACTGGACCGAGCGGGTGTGACGTCACCCATAGAAAATAGTTTATTTCTGTCTCCAACTACGTGAGTTCGGTTGCCATTTCTTTGACGATATGGTTGCCGCCATGTTGGAACCAGAGATCATTAATAAGTCGGTCTGGAAAATATTTTTTCAACTATAACAGGCAATCAGGAGTGAGCTTGCTAAAGTCTTTTGGAGACCACCGCATTTTATTAAGGCATCTGATTGGCCAATTTATAACTTGAATAACTTGCTATAAAGGAAAAATATCAAGAACATGCAAAAAAAAATAAATAAATAAAGTATCAGCAAGAATTATTCTCACAAATAAAATGAGTGTATTTCTCAGTAAAAGTCTATGGGATTTTGACTTTTTGGTACTATTTTTTTAAAGGTACAAATTATAGTCTATAGATGAGAAATGTTAACTTGTTCTTTTTGGCAATTTCACAGCTTTATGAGAAAAACAGAAGCAGTTTCAGAACATTTTGTTCTCCTTCAAAGTTATCACTCTTGAAGGAGATGTGTCGGCAACTCAAATATTTGGATGACCAAATTTTAGCTAGGTGTTTTGGCTAATTTAGTCTTTTCTCCATTTTTTTCCAGTTATTTTTCAGTTAGCTTGAGTTCAGCTACATGCTAGCTATTTTGGCTAATTTAAGCTTTTGCCGTTTTTTGGGGGGGCTTTTTTTGGCTAATTTGGAGTTTAGCTAATATTTGAGCTTTAAGCTAGCTATTTTGGCTAAATTAGACATTTCAACAGTTACTAGGCTAATTTAGCATTTAGCTAATATTTCAGCTTTATGGTATGAGCTTCAGGTGTTCTCAGCTTTTTGCTAGTTATTTTAGCTATTAACCTCAGTGCTATCAATTTCAGCATCTTCATCTATCAGCACTAGCATCTTCAGTGGCAACATTCAGCATACGCTAGCATTATCGCAGGTAATGCTTTATATCTAGTTTTTTAAAGGTATAAATTATAGTGTACAGATGAAAAATCTTGACTTGTTCTTTTTGGCAATTTCACAGCTTTATAAGTAAAACAGAAGCAGTTGCAGAAACTGTTGTCCTCCTTCAAAGTTATCGCTCTTGTAGGAGATATATCAGCAACTCAAATATTTGGATGACAAAATTTTAGCTAGCTGTTTTGACTAATTTAGTTTTTTTTCTGTTATTTTTTATTTCTCCTTATATTTCAGCTACATGCTAGCTATTTTGACTAATTTAGGCTTTTTTCTGTTTTTTAGGCTAATTTGGAGTTTAGCTAATATTTTAGCTACATGCTAGCTAATTTTGGCTTTTTCAGTTTTTTAGGCTAATTTGGTGTTTAGCTAATATTTCAGCTACATGCTAGCTAATTTTGGCTTTTTCAGTTTTTTAGGCTAATTTGGGGTTTAGCTGTTTTAGCATAATTCTTGGTATTTTGGCTAAATTAGACATTTTACCAGTTTATTAGGTTAATTTAGCTAAAATTTCAGCTACATGTATCAGTCTTAGTGTTTTCAGCTATCAGCACTAGCATCTTCAATTGCCTCATTCAGTTTACAGCATTCACACTAGGAATTATGCAGGTAATGCTATACATCTAGTTTTTTAAAGGTATAAATTATAGTGTATTGATGAGAAATGTTGCTTAGTTCTTTTTTTGGCAATTTCACAGCTTTATTAGAAAAACAAAGCAGTTGCAGAACATTTTATTCTCCTTCAAGATTAACATAGGAGATACGTTGGGATCTCAGATATTTGGATGACATTTCTATCTAGGTGGTCTAATATCCTTTATTTCTTACACACTGAGACGCCATCCCTCCACACCATTTGCCCCTAAATCCCTCTGCTGTTAGCTCTCCAGCTGCTCCACAACTAGTGGCTGATTAGGAGTTTAGCGAAACCCAACATCTTCAACACATCCAAATCCTGCAGAGATTTCTTGAAAGACCTCGTTATCGCCCCATCAGACCTGCCACCAGCTCCTCCTGTCTGGAGGTTTGTCACTCTCCCATCATCATCCTTCTCATTTAAAGGGCAAAGTGTTAGTGGACTTCCAAAGCTTCAACACCGAGTGATCCTCAAAAAAAGGCAATGCATCGGTGATGTGGCTCCAGAACTTTAAGTATGATGGATCTACACGAGTATCTGCAATAAAATCGGAAGGCTGGTAATGATAAAGCTCTTAGCGGAAGGTTGAGCAGTGCCGCGTTAGAAGGAATCTGTTTCTCAGCAACCGAATGGAGCCTTTTACCTCCGTTATGGAAGTGTGCGGCGCCGTCATTTTCACATTTTGTTCAGGGTTTAAGTTATTTATGTCAAATTTGACATTTCAGAGCCAATTATTGGAGGGAAAGAAATCATTTTCAGCCAATTACTTAACATACAAACACTGGTGAGGATGGCTTTTTGAAATGTTGCTGATTCTGCAGACTCTGTGCCCCGATGTTGGACGCAAAAACTATAATTCCATATATAATTGTGCACTTAATTGTTTTTTTCACAACTTTGCAAACTAGAAAAAAAGTTAAAATTTCAAAATAAGCCATAAAATGTTCTGGTCCAGTTCGTAATGAGCAACAATTTTAGGGAAAACAACTGAAAGGGTGATTAAAAACTATGTTTTAAGAAGGGAGGACATATATGAAGAAAATGAAGCTTAAAATCAAATTTTTGAGTATTTCTTTATTCAAATTGTGAATCGGTAGCAGACAAAAACATGCAGTTTAAGAAAAAAAAGATTGCATTTGTGACACAAGATTTCTGCTTTGCTCCATTCTAACGGAACAGAGAACTCTCAGCAATGACGAGGGGAAAGGGGGCGGGGTTGCTCTGTGCTAATAGTCCCACCCACAACTCGGAGGCAAATTTCTAATGAGCTGAGAGGAAATATGTCCTAGGAAATAACAGGTTTATGGATAAAAATGGCATAATCACAATTTATTTTCTTATTTATTACATTTTTCCTAAAATATAAACTTGTTCTAAATTGGTTTTCTTTTATATCCAAGTATTTCTGATATTTTTCCTTTGTGTAGAATAATAAGTTGTGAGGCCTTTTGGGAGTAGTGTGTTATTTTCAAGCCTCTCTGGCTTCTCCCCGTGTCACATAATCGCCATTTCTCTACTCATTCCACGTCCTAACTACTCTGCAATCAAAACTGTCAGTCACACTTAAGGGTCTAAATACCCCACAGCGCCCCAATCAGACACACCACTCTGGGCTCAGTCCAAATGGGTTCTTCTCACTCCATCTGTCCGGCCGCGCCTTGGCAAATTTTTAAAGACAAATTCATCATTTGCCCGAGGATGATGAGATGCTCATCAACCTGCGGTGGTGCAAAGTGGGGCGACCTTCACAGAGCTGGGGTCACAGTTTCTCTACTTCTTGATGTGACATGAATGGAGGTTTACAGAAATGAGCACAAAACTAAAATGAAGTTGATTTTTTTGACATTTTTCAAAATAATTGGGGCTTTTATTCCCTCTGAGTTGGAGTTTGTATTGTTTTGGTAGAATTATGAAAATATAGTGACTTTTTAGTTACGCTTTCCTGTTTTATTGTTCATTTATGTTGTTTTCTCCAACACAAATCACAAACTTAAATTGCTTTTCTGTCTCTTTTGTCTTAAATTAACACAACACATTTGGAATTTTATCAGTTTTGGTTAATGTTTTGCCTTTTTATCATTCCTAAAAATAATAAATTGAAGAGGCTTTTGTGCAATGGCATCCTACAAATGCTGGCACGTGCATCTGCCGTTTTATTATCATGATTAAAATAACATATTCCAAGTAAAATTGTGTTTTTGGTGTTTCAAACTGGAGGACATCTATAAAAGAAAATTCAGTTTAAAATTGCATTTCTGTTTTTTTATATATATATATGTGTGTGGGGTGTGTGTGTGTGTGTGTGTGTGTGAGAGAATGTATACACACACAACTTTCAGATATATTAATCAAATCTAGTACAGCTATTTGGTCCTGAGACCAAATTATTTCCCTTTTTAATGTTATTTTCATGGCTAATTTTGTCATTTTAGACAATTGGATCCAATTTTTGCTTTTTAGATTTAATAGTTTTACATTTTTTGATGACAACACATTACCAATGAGGATCACTAAACCTAATGGGCAGAGATGCGGATCGATGGATTGACTTTCAATTTCAGCCATGAGTCTCGGCCTTCATTCTTTATTCTGCGGCAAGTGGCTCTGCGGGAACGTGAGGAAAGGCCAAGAAAAGTCAGATCCACTCTGATATCAGAGAAGACTTTTTACAATCTGTCTAAAAGCTCTGAGCAAAGAAGAGAATGTGACTAACATAATGTCGGTGGTTCTTTTTGCGTCTTTACATTAAAAATGTACATAAAATACATGAATTCTTCATCCATACTGTTGTTTTTTTAAACCAAATATTAGATTAGTGAGGATAAAATGTCACTGAAATAAATTGTGGATTGCTTTGATGTGAACATTTATAAAGTTAAACACGACCAAACTCTTTGAAGACCCACTTCAATAAAGACATTTTTTCCTGATGATCGAGGACATATTAAAAAAAAAAAGATTAGAATGTTTTCAAATTATTGTCAATCAGGTGCAATAGATCCGTGCACGTCTTTGTTTCTCTTGTCTGAGTACTGAACGGAGGGATAGCTTTGATGTTAATCTCCATTTTTGTTGCACCGGTAATGTTAGATTAGGGGTGTGAAGGGCTGTAAGCTAGTGGGAGAGTGTGTTACATTGTGTAGAAATGGCTCCAAGAAGCCAAAATCCCATAGACTTCTATAGAGAAAATAGACGGCTATTACTCAGTCATTCTACTAGTCAAAAAAAAAAAAATTCTTTTTATGATACTTTTATTAACATCTTCTTCCTAACCCTAATTTTTTTCATGATTTTTTTTTTTTTTATCACAAGATATTCAAGTTATAAACTGACCAATCAGATGCCTCAGTAAAAGCATGTGCCCCCCCCCCCCCCCCCCCCCGAACATTTGATTGACAGATTCGCCCGAGCTGCTTTCAGCGGAGTTTGGACAAACTTACTCTTGATTGGTGACAGGAGTAGAAACGTGACTTGGACCAATGGCTGCCGATTGGCTCCAACATGGCGGCACCCGTAATTCAGAAAAATGGCGACTGAATTGGTTTCATTCCGCTGGAGCTATTTTCTATGGGTCATGACCACCTGTATTTACGGTCTATGGGGAGTAAACGGAGAGCTCCCAGTCATGGGTGACGGAAAGAGGAGCGGGGTTGCTCCATGCCAATGGTCCCAACTACAACTCAATTTTAAAACGGATCAGAAAATGATCGGAGACAGCTTTTAAAATGGCGGGAAACTGTTTTGGATGAAATCTCCAAAAATAATGCAAACTTGTGTTCTTTTAAAATAACAATTTAGAATGTATTTAAAATGTGATGAATTTGCATCACATTATTGAACGTTTGTGTTTTTCTTCTCTGTTTTAGAGAAACCGGTTTCATAGCAGACGAGTTCTGTCCCTTTAAGATCCTCATCAGCCAAAGTGGGTGATCCACTTTCTTAATCCGCAGGCTCAGATTGGATCTGAGTCGATTTCCAGGTGACTAGGCTGGCTTTTAATTAGTCTCATTTACACGGTGGCTTTCTTTGCCTTTCATTTTAAGCCTCTTGGGTGATATTTCCGGCTCCTTTAAACCTCAGCCAAACTGCCGGGCCCCCCCTGGTGAGCTTCAACTCGAGAGACGAGGACGCGGGCACTCAGGTGGACGCCTCACACGGGGAGCGCGCGCACCGTCGTGTCCGCGCCACACGTGGGGTCGTGTTACATCACCGTAAAGCCTTCCTCTCACATGAATGAGAGGATGAAGAGTGGCCTGATGTCATTAGCACGCAGCTTTAATGAGAGAGTCCGGTACTGTAGCTTCATTATAAGAAACTTTTTCTTCTACTTTAGGCTTAAAAAATCATCAAAACCCTGAAAACAACGCCATGATGGCTCTGTTGCTTTTAGGTCAAGAAAATTGGATCAAGTGTGAAATCAGATGCATAAATAAATGAAATGACTCATGAAACTTGGCAGAGATGTAAAAATATCCAATAAAGAGTACATTATTCTCAAGTGTAGGTGGGAAGTACAGTTTAATTCCAGCCAATTTACACTTTGATGTAAATACGTATGAGTGCAGGCGGGTAGAGAAAACACGCAGATGACCAAACAATTTGAGAGAAAATTCTGTTTTATATGTAAATTGATTAATAGAAAGATGGGATCAGATCAGCAACTTAACGGTGGATTTTTTTGTAGTATTTTAGATTTTTGATGAATGTGTGTTTTGTGTAAAAACAGTACTAGAGAACATGAAAATTAATGCATTGAACTTTTTTTTTTTTTTTTTTTTTTTTTACGACAGAGCAGCTAAAAATTTAGACAAAAAAAACAAACAAAATCAGGTTTTAATGAAAAGATAATTGTCAAAATAAAGTTTATGTTTAGTTTATGAATTTATCAGGACAGCGTACAAATACATTGAGCTTAAAAAGCACAGATGCTTGCACCAGATTGAAGCTTAATAGCTAATTTCCATCTTTACATCATCAACATATTTACCATTTTAAATCGTTTTGAAAACAAATGCAATATAAAATATATTTTAAAACTAAAACTCAAGCAATATATACCAATTTAGAAAAGCCAAACAGCACAAAAACAGTTTAAAATAAGATAAAACAATTACACTAAGGGTCTCTGATAGCCATCAAATGATGTGTATAATTAGTAACATCTGACGGTAAAATATCTGACTATATGTGGATAAAAAGGTTCATTTTTTTCCATCTTTTGAGTTTTTGAAACATTTGTTTTTGTTTTATTCACTAATGTGTGAATTTCTTGGTCTTCTGGAAGCGCGGTAACCTCCATGATTCCACCTTTAGTCTCCTAAAGTCTTAATTAATGGCCACAGATCAGCTAATTAAACAAAAAATCGAAGGGATGAGAGGGCGTTCCACTTTTTTCTGAAGGTAAAACTGCATTTTGAAAAAGTTTCAAGAAAAAATGTCTCATTTACTGTCTTAAAATAATATATAAAAAGTTTTTTAAAGAAAAAAATCCTCCTTTTTTTGAGAAAACGTCTTAGAATTCCATTTTTCTTACCCAATTGTTAGATTTTTTTTTTAGCTTATGGAAAGAAAATCTCCTATCAAGGTGAGAATTTTTCACTTCTTCCTGTTTTTGCGGTGTGGTTGGTTGTTTAAGGAGTCACCTGAAGGACTCTCCTGCACAGCTCTTTTGGGTTTTGACCCTGCGAAAGGCTTAGCTGAGTGAAAATCTGTTTAATCAATGGGAGGGCCAGACAAGTCTCTAGGAGCAAATTAATTAAAAACTCCATCCATCCATCCATCCATCTATCCCTTTCAGGATCACTGGGTTGCTGGACCCAACCCAGCAACTGTTAGGCAAAGGCGGGGCAGAAACAGGCCTCTTTCCCCATTGGCAGATTTTCTTAAAAGAAGACAAAAAATCGGCCAATTAACAAAAAAGACATGTTTATTAGGATTATTTTACTATATAGAAATTTTTCTAGATAAGATTATTATTATTATTATTATTATTTTCCAAAATATAAAACATATTTTTCTTGAAGAGTCTTAAGATTTGCAGGTTGTGTGTCTGTTGCACAATCACACACTCTCATGTGCACACTTCATTTAGAGACATCAATTATCCTATGAAGGCATGTTTATGGGTTTTGGGGGGAAGTGTCCAGAGAAAATCCATGCATGCACGAGAAAAACATGCAGACTTTATACAGAAAGATCCCTGCTGGAATCAAACCAGGATCTAAACTCATGGCTTTTAATTACTGGACAAAAACGTTTTTTTTAAACCTGAAAATGTGGTTTTTATCCAGTTTAGTGAGGATATTCTCACACAAAAATAGATATAAACTCCTTAAAAAAATTTATAGTTGCATTTTATAATAAGTGCTCAAAAAGAATTTATAAATTGAAAGTAATAAACGTTTAATATCTCAAATGGGGAAACGGAGGCGAGAATTAAAAAGACGTTTCCCTTACTTAACCTCATTTGCGATTTAGATCCTGGGTTTGTCAGAAAATGCATGTGTTTCAATGTGTACTTGTGATTTTTCCGACTCTGCATCGGATCTCATTATCCAGCCGGGCCTGCAGATGCGGAGCGACAGAGCTTCTGCCTCTCTGTCCTGCTCCTTTTCCCAGACACAATATGATGCTGATGAGAGGAGCGGCCTACTTCCACTTGACATCTCTCCGAAGAGGTGCACATATGAATATCACAATATCGAAGCGCTTGCTTCGATCTGTTTACTCGTTCGACGCTGCATCTCCTTCCAGGTTGTGCTGCAGCGACGGCCTGTTAACACCGCCACTTCCTGTTTTTCCTGCAAGGCCATTTCTGGATCAATAAGCCTCCAAACTGACCTTTTATCGCTGGATCAAAGTGAAAGCTCCCCGTTTTTAGAAAGACCACTTAGTGGGCAGAGAGCGCCACGAGGAGCGCCACTTATTGCGTGTGGAGCTGCTGGTCAGACAGCCAAGAAATGGACGGCATGTTTCTGTGTAACTCCATGTTCCGTGCAGTGTTATGGATTCACAACCACTGGAAAATGGACAGCTGTTTGAGCCCGAACACTCCCTTATGAGCGGATGGTCATCAGGGTTTGAGAGGCCTTCCAGGTCATCCGGCATCAATGTGCAGCCTGGAGTCAGCATCTCTTCATCCAGTTTTTCTAAAGCTGCGTTCACATCGCCCTCGGCAACACGCGCTCAACCGACCACTTTGAAAAAAAAGACTATTTAAATGTTTCTATAAAATCTTAAAAGAAATGTTAAATCATCATGTCTAAATTTATCTTATATTTGCGGTCAAAAATGATCAACTTTTTTTGCAAAATTGTATGATTGATAGGAAATTCTAAGAATCTCATCATTTTTCTTTTGGATTCAGTTTAGATAGTAAATAAATCTGCATCTTTTATCAATTCAGGGAGCATTGAAACAGTTTTTAGCATTTTTAACAGTTCATTGGATGTATTACGACTGGAAAAGTCCATCGGTCCGGACAGAGTCCGCCTAGTTTAGTCTGGATTGAGTCCTGAACTTTCGAATTCCGTTTCAAACCAAAGCTTGTAAACAAAACCACATGACTAAAGATCTTTTCAGTCATTGGCCAGGAATCACAAGGGCAGAACAAGGCGGCGAGAGAAAGAATAATTTTTGCAATCCTTGTCAGAATAGTTCACTGTTTTAAATTTTATATTTCGCCGAACAATTCTGAACGTTTGAATCAACGTCAAGTTTAACACTTTTTACTTTTTGTCACAGAGGAGATGGTTACTGTGGAGATGTCGGCTATGTGTTTATGAGATTTATACTGTAAGAAGCAATGTGTAAAAGATGTTTTAATGAGCCCAAATTCATCCAACCGCATTTCAATGAGTTGCTGTGTCTCTACGTTTCTCTGCTACTCCATTTACATCCCATAATGCACGGCTACGGTGGCCCTTTCGGTTCAGTTGTTCCTCCCCGAGCACAGAGCCTATTCAGACTGAAGAAACTCAGAATGAACTGGACTCCAGTCTGATTGGAAACGAACTGAGACCACTTCGAAAGATAAGTACGAGAGCAGTTCCTGGTTCAATCTGAATTTTGCACCTTTTACAGGTGTTTTAGTCATTTATTAATCTGAATAATCTTTGTTCTTTATTTGACCTGAACCTAATTTAGATATAGTAGGATCAGTAAATAAAATACAGATTGAAAAATCAGAATTAAAGAAACGGCTTGCTCAGATTATGACATGAATTTGAAAAACAAAAAGCTAAATTTAGGTCAAATCCTTCCGACGGAGTAAATAAAGTCTCAGTTGCTTTAAAACATTTGATTAATTATTTAAAATGCTCAATCTCAGAGCCCGCCCACTCCAGAGGAACATATTTTGTAAGAGTTTTTTCATAGAATCGGCCCTCCGGTGTGATAAAAAATGACTATCAGAGCAAAAACAGGAAGTCAGAAAGTTAAATAATAAACCAAACGTGAAAGTATTAAAAAAAACTCACTTCAATACATTTTGAATTATGCACCAAAAAAAAGATGCTGTTCGTAGCAACCATATTTCATTTTTTATTTGTTTTTGACCCGACAATAAGAATATAAGTCAATTCTTAATGTTGTTTAGTGAAAATTCAAACACCGTGGAAACGATGGTCTCCTGGCGTTCTCGCCCTGGATGCTGTGGGAAAACTGAAGCGAGCCAGCATGTGACTCAGGGGAATAAGAAGCAGCTTTGATCTGTGACTAAAATACTGCAGCGCTACAAAGTGCGGCTCATTAGGACCGGCTTGTGGTGGAGCTCATCACTGTGCTTTTACTCTAAGACAATCCAGCTCACAGCTGCTGCTGCAACCAGTTTGATGGCACAGATGAAAAGAAATAGTTTAATCCACCTATTTTTTTTAAACCTCTGTTGAAGTTTAGGGTCATAGATCGTAGCAGCAGGTGGATGAGAGGTCACCGGGTCATCGTGGTTGGTTGATTATAATCCAGACTGTGGATAAAGAGTCATTTTTAAACCTTTTATTGTCAAAAAGCGTCCTTTCTGCCAATATGACATTTAGTTTGTCGTGTATGCTGGGATCTGCGTAGGTGTGCATTTTCACACCACAAATAAAACAGAACCTGTGGATTCACATGAAAGATTCTTCGTTTGTAACATTAGTGGCTTCTTATAATCCTGGTTTTTGTCTTTTACTATCAGATAAGTAGTTAAGTAGAGTATTTACACAGCTTCAGGTTATTTATATGTGCCCTCCGTGATCGGAAAATGTAACAAAAACAGGTTTAAAAAACACAATTTTCATCAGAGTGGGTCTAAACTTTTGAATAGAAGATAAATAAGTGGGAAAAAATAAATCTAAATATGAACAGATATTGTTCAATAACTGTTGTTTTCTTTTCCCAATAGTTATTTTTAGTGTTACTTACCATGCTGCAGCTTTTAAAAGTGACTCATAACAACTCTCTGTTCAAAATGTCTGATTAACTTCGAGCTAATGGAGAGTCTGGAAAGTTTTCAGTATGTAAATACGTTGAGAATTGTAGGAAATAAAGAATAAGTAGTTTTTGTTCACAGTGTGAGTGGATGCTTTTAACTTTCACCGGAACGAATCTGAAGGGACGATTTGATCCATATAATTTAAGGCGTTCTGCTGGGAGAAAAACTGTAAACAGGAAATGAAGTGTGCAGTAAGGACTTCAAAATAATATGCAGAAGTCTGCAACTTGAGGATTTAAGGAAAAGGTTTTCATTCTAAAAAGTGACTGTAAATTAAGAAAAAGAAAACTGCTTTATTAGTTGAAGGACAAAATTAATCACAAGTGGAACAAAAACATTTAGATTTTCCTAAATTACATTGATGGTCACTAAGGGCTAATTTAAAGGTTTGTCTCAGTTTCTTCACTTCTCAGAAATGCATTTATTTTGAAAAATGGAAATATAGTTTTTGTTCTGTTAAAGACTTTAAAAAATGAGGAAATGTCATGTTTTTGATATGTTGATGTTTTATTTGTGCCAAAAAAAGTCAATTTATAATAATGTTAATAGTAAAACAAACACAAATCAGAGTCTTATGTTGGAAAGGCCACAGACCCCTGACCTTTGACCTGAGAAGTTCATGAATAATTTGTTATTTCAAGTGTAATCTCTTTTAAACTTCAATTTTGATGCAATAATTTAAATATATATATATATATATATATATTGTCTCCTCACATCCTCCTGAACTTCCACCTGGAAGCAGAGCGGGTCCTACCTGCAGCCAGCTGCATCCATCCGCAGATCTTGTAGACGGTTCCGGTGCTGCAGAAGAAGAAGAGCGCGAAGCAGGCGATGCAGGTGATGACCAGCGCCATGGACATGCAGATGAAGAAGGAGGCGGCTTTGAAGGCTCCGGAGGGGATGCTGCTGAACTCCGTGAAGCTCCCCTGACAGGTCAGGTCCCGGGACAGCCCGTTCCCGATGCAGTAGTGGAACAGCCCGAAGTAGCCCGCCTGCGGCGTGTCCGCGCCGTCCCCGATCCAGTACGGCTGGATGAAGCACACCACGTTGACGATGGCGAAGAGGATGGTGAAGATCGCCCAGAGGACGCCGATGGCTCGGGAATTACGCACGTAGTTGGTTTGGTAGATTTTGGCGGCTTCTGACGCGGGGAGCATGGTGGTGGTCGCGCTGGGGGCCCCGGGGACCATCCTCCGGAATATGTCAGGTGAGAGACTTAAGATTCGCACTCAATCAAACCTCTTCCTCATCAGGTCTTCATCAGAACTTCCTCCTGTTTTATAGGGATGCGTCTTCAATGCGCGCTCGCATCCTCGACTCCTCTTTGCGCGTTCCTCCTTCATCAATACGGGGGAAACGGATTGAGAAATCCTCTCTGCAGGAGACTTCCTCCGCCCCAATTTCTCCCGGCGTTTCTGTCGGAGGCGATCAAACGGCTCCAGCTGCCGCGCGCGCCTGAGATGAGGCAGAAACGGTCCGTCTGCTCTCGACGGAGCAGCAGCAGCAGCCGCGCCGGAGATCCTATTGAATTAGACTCGGAAGATAGTTGCGGATATTACACAGGCAACTCACATCCCTTAATCCCATTCTGACGTATTATTCCGGTAACGCGCGTAAATCCCGAACAGACACATTGATCTGAAAGCAAATGCGGAGGCGAAAAGCTTTTGATTTCTCTGCTCGTCAATCCATTGCGCATGACTGATACGATCAGCATAAATACAAGTTCATAAATAAATACACACGCTCTTTCTGCATTTTTGAATGCATACATTTCTCAATTAGTCTTTTTACAAAATATACATGCTAATTGTTCCTAAATTAGCTTAGTTTGGTTAAACTTTATTAGCAAAAACGGGGTAACAAATAACCCAAATAAAGATAAAAGTGACAAAACTACAAAAGTTTCTTTAAAATATAATAGCAAAGAAGCTCATTTAAGATGCAAATGATCCAAAGTATTCATAATTATTCGTTTATATAAAAATAAATAACGATTTTAATCGAATACAGACGCACGCGGGCACACATTTTAAATATTCCACATCATAATTATGATACATTTATTAAATAAAGTATTATTATTTATATAGTTAGTTTTTCAACACGTTTTTTGTTTAAAAAAAAATCTAAATCTGTTATTTTACGTTTTGAAATTTTTAACTACATTACCCAGAGTTCTACACTACTTTTCTGATTGGATGATACGGAGGAGGAGTTTGTGACGTAATCCAACGGCGCGTAAAGCGAGTTACACCCGGATTCGCGGCGATTCGCACGCTTTATCCGCGATAAAAACTTATCTTTCGACTTGTTTTAAAGAGTTTACGTTTAAAATCTTTAATTTAACGACGACGCGTTCACTTTCTTTACTTAACAGCGGCTTTCTCTATCTGTATCTCCGCGAAAGCAAAGCTAATGTTTGTAGTTTGCTTAATGGTTTAGCTAGCTTCTCACCGGCTCTAAAGCGTTTTATTAGTTAGAAGTTAGAGGAGCAGAATGACAGGAGTGTTAGAGCATCCAGGATACGATGAGGAGAGGCTGAGGAGAGCCGCAGAGCAGCTCCCCTGCAGGGAGCTTCAGGCTGGGATGTTGCTGTCTCTTATGGGAGAGGTATGTGACTAAGTTAGCTTACTGTTAGTTATTCACCTGATACAAAGTCACTCATCTGTGCAGTTTCATCATCTGTAAACTTCAAAAAAATAACTTAATAAATTTATATTAAAAACAACAGTCTGGAATGACTCAAATACCAAAATAATCATACTTTTTGTGTGTTTTTAACATGTTCTTGTGGTATTTTTCTCATGATGGAGCTAAAAATTGCATTTCTTGGTAATACTTTATTCAAATAGTTGTGCATCAGTAGCAGATGGAAAAAAATGCACTTTGAAAAATAGCTTATGTGGGAAAATACGCTGCCACAAGCTCCTTGCTCTGCTCCATTCTGATGCAACTATTTGCAGACGGACAGATCCATGTTTGTTTTCTTTGTCCGACCTGGCATCTGGCTCTTAACTTTACGGCTGGATAGCTCCACATATTTCTGTTACACCTGCAATGTTAGGCTGGAGGTGAGCGTTTCAGTTCTGATGGGAACGCAGGGGTGAATTTCTAATGAACTTCTGCCGCTCTGCAAAAATTATGTCCCAGAAAACGACACAGATTGTTTTGATTTTGGCTAAAAGCGGCATATTCAAAAGATCATAGGAAATGATGCTGAAGTTGGCTTCCGATTTGCACCCGCACTAAAGGAACATTATACTGTGTTTTTCACACTCAGATGAGTGACTTTGTTTGCTTTGGATGGTAAGGATTACATTAAGAATGGTTTCTGATTTGTGAAAGCTTTATTTGATTTGTGAAAATACAAAATAGGTTGATTTTTATCACATTTTTTGCACTCTGACCACCTAAGAACAGGTCCTGTTCAAAAACTGCTGCACCGAGACAACTCAAACCTGGATTACATTATTCTTTGGACAGTAAAGATTACATTAAACACAATTTCTGATTTGTGAAAGCTTTATTTGATTTGTGAAAATATGAAATATATTGTTTTCGGTCAGAGTGCAAAAAATGCAATAAAAATCAACTTATTTCATATTTTCACAAATCAAATAAAGCTTTAATAAATCATAAACTGTGTTTAATGTAATTTTTACTATCCAAAGAACAACTTAATCCAGGTTTCAGCTGTCTTGGTGCAGCAGTTTTTGAACAGGACCTGTTCTTAGGTGGTCAGAGTGCAAAAAGCGCAATAAAAATAAATTATATTGCACATTTTCACAACTCAAATAAAGCTTTCACAAAACAGAAACAGTTCTTAATGTAGTCTTTACTATCTAAAGCATAATTTAATCCCAGTTTGAGCTCTATAGGTGCAGCTGGTTTTGAACATGATGGGTTCTTAGGTGGTCAGAGTGTGAAAAACACAGTATTCCTTCATAGTTCCTTCAATGCGGTCGCGAATCGGAATCTGTAAATTGGAAGCCAACTTCAGGGTCATTCACAGGAAACACTTTAAAAATAGATTAAAAAATAATTTGAGTGGGACTTTAATTTAATCCTGTGTCCATGAATAGGAATTAAAGACACATTTACTAGAATAAAAATGTAGTATAGTTCTTGGTATTTGTATGTTCTTGCTTAAAATATAAAAACATGGCTTACACAATTTGTTAATATTCAGAATTGATACAAGAACAAAAAAAAAACAAAAATGATGCAGATGCAAATTTTTTATTTTGTGAAATGATAGAAAGCTTTACTGAAATATGATTAGTCTCTGTTTAACTCAAAAGTGTATTTTTTTCTCTTCAAATTTTCTTTGTAATTTTTGACATTTTGATGCTATTTTAAATAGTTCTACTTCGCACAGGGATCTTGAGTGTCCTGAAAGACACTTTAGATAAAAGGAAACATTAATATTAAAACATTTGTGGCATTTTTCAACCATATGATTCATTGATTCACACGTTGGTCTTGAAATAAATGACAAGAGTTTTCAATGTTTTCTGCGCTAAAACCATCTGTTAATATTGACAGTTTGATGACTTTTCTGTGGTAGAAATATTTTCTGTTTTTCTCTGACAGCCTCAGCAGTACTGTTACCCTTCAGTCTTCATCTACGGTCATCGGGCTTCAGGAAAGAGCCATGTAATAAATGTTTTGATGAAGGAGCTGGAGGTAATGTCTGTTTGATCAGCTTTTCTTCTTTTGTTTGCAAAGTTGAGCTTTTTTGGAAACTCAGATGTGTTGTCTATTGACAGCGCCAAAGAAAAGCGTAAAAAATGGATTCTGAAAGCTTTTTCTCTTTAGGATTTCATCTTTTTTTTAAGTTAAAATGATAATAAATAAATTTAAAAAAATAGAATACAGGGTTTCTTTCATTTAGTTCATGAAAAAAATAAGATTTTATTGAGGTACAAAACTGGATTCTGGTGATTTTAATTATATTTAATTTAGTTAGTTTATTTTTTACTGGGTTACAAAAGTAGAAATTTTTTTTGTGTTTTTCCTGCAGGATGCAGATTTTTTTTAATTTTTAAAATCTAAATATTAATTTAAAACGTTTATACAAGTTTACAAAATTATTGATCTTTTAATGTTAAGTGATGCTAATTTAGGGAAAACTTTTCAACAACACATTGTTGGTAAATAATCTCAATATCCAGCTAACATTTAATCTAATTTGATTCAAAATTTAAAAAAATCTCAAAGAAATGTTTGTGATATTTTGCCTTTTTCTGCTGTTTGTTCATTATTACTGATTGGCTGCATCAGGATGTTTTTCTGAATCTGCAAAAAATAAAATCCTCTATTATATTATTGTCCAAGTTTGAATAGGAAATTGTTTGATTTTCAAAAGAATCAGTTGCATCTGATTCATTTTTTCCTTCTCTTTCCACCTCCTCTTTCTGCAGCTGCCTCACGCCACAGTCAGCTGCGTGGAATGTGTTTCTGTGGCGCTCCTGTTTGATCAAGTGCTGCGCTCCTTCTTCGGATGCGACGAGGCCTCGCTGCTCCCCCGCAGTCCCTCCCTTACCGACTTTGTCCGCATTTACCGCCAGCAGTCCCCCGCCCAGCAAACACGATACATTGTGAGTCCTACAGTTTTTGCTCTCGTGACACAGAAATCATCATTTCTATCTCCAAACAATTCCCTCTGTTCAAACTAACAACTTTACAGATCTAAATAACAGATTTGTTTTATTTTTTTTAAGGTGGTGGAAAAAGCTGAACTTCTGCGAGACGCCGATGCTAACCTCCTCCCCGCTCTCCTCCGCCTCCAGGAGCTGGTGAGACGATTCAGCTCTTTGTCTTATCTATCAAGTGAAGCGGCGTCTTATTGCCGCACGGCGTGGATGATGAAGGAGGGATGGAAATCATTTGTAAAGGACGACCTTGTGCTTGAGTTTGAGATTTTTCACAGTGTTGTTTGGAAGAAACTGTTCAATGCATTTTAATTAGAGCCTCGAGTGACAGTTTGTCTTTTATTTTAAGTAGAAAAAACAGTTTAGTGTTGTGAGACGTCTTCAACGCTGCTGCAATTCTGATGTAGATGCTTGTAAACATGCTGAAAGAAGTTGTTTTTTTCATCAACATATTTATTTGTTACAAACACCCACAGATTATTCAGATTTGCTTCATTCTTTAAGTGTGAAAACATCTGCTGTCTTCCTGACTATGACTTCATGCACCATTTTTAGAATAAAAGCCACCTTCCAGTTGTTCAAATAACCAGAAAGGTCTGATTACATATGTTTCCGCAGCGGAAATATTTCGCAGACTGAAACTAAATGTCATCCTAGCTGGGAAAAGGCCATGTTTGTTGCATCTTATATTCAGGTTTTCGGCAACAACATTTACAAAACGGAAAGATCAGCCTTGAGATTGGTTTTAATTATCATTTTTTATTTGGATTAAAAATTCACAGAGCTCAAGTTTTAATCAACAAACCACGAAAAAGACATAAAAACAACAGAACTCCGTTTCTAGAAGTCTTTGCACTCTACTAATATCAGGCATCTCATGCTGAATATGACCTTATCTCAATGAATCAGGAAGTGTGTTCATGAGTCTGAGTCTCTTATTTGTGTCTGCTGGAGATATAATTGGAATATTTGCCAGCATGTTAATGTAATCAGCAATAATCTGAAATTTTCTGTTTGTGATCAGCCTCATTTTATTCTAGCTGTGTTTTAATTTGGTCAAAACATTCATGGATCTGTTGCTGTGGGCACAAGTACGGTAAAAAGCGTGTTGCAAAAAAAATGAATAAAAATAGCAGTTAAACATCTTTCCTGTTAAATTGCTGTCATTTGTTAGTTTAGTGGCTTTAATAGTTTTCTTAATTATTTTCTATTAAGTTTAGTTAACTATAAAGTTGATATTTTGGAATAATTTTACTGTTTTTGTTAATCAAATAAAACTTTATTGATAAAGCAGTTTTCATACAAATGAAACATGGAGTGATTTACATTTTACACTTTTTTTTTAATGTCTAATCCAAAAACCTGTACACCTTCAAAAAAAAGTAAAGCAAACTAAATGTCCACAACATAATGAAACATTAAATAAAAAATGAATGAGATGCGAAGTACAAACCTGATTTGACGCTGAAGCCGCCCAAAATAATTGTGTGACCTGTCCCCAACAGCAGCTACCATAGTTTAATCAATAGTTTTGTTTTATTGCTAAATAACTTAATCTTTAAAAAAAAAAAGTAATTAAAAATGAGCAGCATCGTATAGCACTGCCTACCTGCCCTCATTCTCCCTTCTTCTGTTTTCAAAATGTCTGCTTTTGTTTCATCTCCATAGCAACAATATTATTTTTTGGTTGCCTGGGGGTGATGAACAGGTCTATGTGATTTTTAGAAGAATCAGTCAAAGTAAATTTTTTGATTTCCTTAACAACGGGAGTTTTTTACTACCACGCCCACATTCCTGATATGATCATATCGTGCATCATATTGATTCATTCGGCATGAGCCAAGGATTCATTGTGTATAAATTTTGAGAGCAACAAGGGGTACTGTACTTCTGTAAGCTTGCTACGTTAAAATCTATAAACTTTAAAACCAACATTTTTTCCACAAGTAGCTTCCCAACCATCCTCGAAGAGTTATGAGACGATAGATCAGAATCCTCAAGAAGAGTTTAGATTTGTAAACAGCGCTAAAAGTGATTTTATTTTTTTTTTTGAAATTCAAGACGATGGTCTCCTCCTGAGGTCAAAGGTCAACAAAACATATTTGTGGCTGTAGCCTTTAGTTGTGTCCGACACCACCCCCCCCAAAAAATCACTATATAGTGCATTTGCAATTTACTAATTTACTAATTCCAAAATGGAGTGCACTTGAAATTTCCCAGAAGTTTTTGCGAAAAACTAGCGTGGATCGACGCTCACTAGATTAGCAAATATAGACCACAATTCATTGCGATGCAACAATTTTGAGCAAAAAAAATGTGTTTAAATGTAGTATTTGAATAAATCATCCACATTTTCACCATCAGTACACAGTGGAGTCATAAATAAACGTCGTGAAATGTTTGTATTGATTTGATTTTCACTTTGTGAAACCGGTGACATCATATCTGATTTTTAGAAAAACAAAA
Source organism: Oryzias javanicus (assembly GCA_003999625.1). Lineage (NCBI taxonomy): Eukaryota > Metazoa > Chordata > Actinopteri > Beloniformes > Adrianichthyidae > Oryzias > Oryzias javanicus. Next base: position 18,906,230 of record CM012459.1, read on the forward strand.
GAAAACTACAAATTGCTCAAATATTTTGCGAAAATGTGAAATTTTCAAAATTTCACACTTTGCCTGAAAATTGTTACCAAGCCGTAAGTGCTATAGCCATCCCATAATGATTTCAAAACGTTCTTTGAATATCCTCAGTACATATGATTTGTTTTTGTTAGTTGATTTTGAGGTTTTTTTTTTTTTAAAGGTTTCGCCCACTGTGATGTCATCCTTGTTTTGTGGGGAGTCGTTCACTATTCCCAAAATCTATTTTCACCGGGTACTCGCTGGGTCAAAATTTTTTTTTTTTTTTTCCCTCAGTAAGTGGTGGGGGGGTGAAATTGCACCCAGGTCTGCTGCGGGACATAATGTGGGCTGCAGCCGTCACAGGGATCTCTGACTGAGCCGTAGCATCTCCTAATGCGGCGTTTGCTGCCGTGTCCGTCTCCTCTGCAGGTGGAGGATAATGTTAGCGTCATCCTGCTCAGTGAAATAGTCTGGGACACGTTCAGACCAAACACAGGCTGTTTCGAGCCTCTCCTGCTCCATTTCCCCGACTACAGTAAAGGTATTTTTCATGCTCTCTCTCTCTCAGGCATCAGCTTTAGTTGTATATTTAATTCTGACACATGACTTTATAAATTCAGCTGTTTCGTGGGAGGCATTTCTTATAAAAATCTTCAGCTGCTTTGCTGAGAAAACCATTAATGTTCTGGATTTCTGTGAGGTCAGTGATGTTGGGATTTTTTTGTCTGTTTGTAGTTGAGCTGCAGCAGATTTTGTCTCAGGACAGACATCCGTCCTATTCCGCTGAGCTTTACTCCTTCTACGTCAACATCCTGCTGGGAGTCTTCTACTCGGTGTGCCGAGACCTCCGAGAGCTGCGACACCTGGTCAGAAACTCAAATCAAGACACTTCGCTTTATCACCAGACTCATTTCTGCTCCTCGTCTTTCCTACAGGCTGCCCTCAACTTTTCAAAGTTCTGCGAGCCGTTGGCAGAAGGGAAAGGTAAAATATCTTTAAAAAATAAATGTAAGTTTGTCAGAACCAGTAAAATCTATAAAGTGAATAAGATCGCCCTGATCAAGGTGGACTGAGTCAAACAAAATCTTAAATCAGGATTTAGTCCATTAAAAGGCTTAAAAATAACACAATTTATTTAAAAATTTAAATACATTTCTCAGCTAAATGAAGCAATTTTTCTTGCAAATTTTCATAAATAGTTTATGCCTCTGTTTTTTTACTTTCTACTAATCATGAGGGAAAATACTTAACATGACTTGTGACTGTTCCTTTTGGATTGATGCTAAGAATAAATTGAATTCACTTGTGGATCAAATTAACTAAGGCAGATATTTTGAGAAAGAAACTACAAACAAATGCAGTAAACTCAAAAGATAAGAGCTAAACTCTGAGAAATGCTTAGTGTCAAACAGGGAGGCATTGGGTTCCATTTTTTGAGTCTTTGATTCAAAATCCACAAACGAACATGTAGTTTCTCTCAACATGTACATGTCTTGAGGCCAAATCTACAGAAACTAGGAGAAAGGGATGCTTGAATGTTGCTTTATTATTAGAATATATGTTATCACAACATCTTATGATGGAAGGTGAGGCAGTGCCTCACCTCTCATCCCTGAACTTGGCCTAGATTTAAACTTCCAGTCTCAGGGCGGACACTCTACCACAAATCTACAGAAACTAAGAGAGAAGAATGTTTGAAAATAGTTTTTTGATTAGAATATATTTTATCACGATATCTTATGATGGAAGGTGAGGCACTGCCTCTCCTTCCATCCATGGATTGGGCCTGGATTTGAATTCACGACCTGCAGTCTCAGGGCAGACGCTCTACTGCAAATCTACAGAAACTAAACAGTTTTATGATTCGTTTACATTTTATCACAACATCTTATTATGGAAGGTGAGGCACTGCCTCACCTGCCGTCCCTGGACTTGGCCTAGATTTGAACTTCCAGTCTCAGGGCAGACACTCTACCACAAATCTACAGAAACTAAGAGAAAATAATGCTTGAATATAGTTTCATTATCCGTGTACATTTTCTCACAAGATTTTATGATGGATTGCCTCACCTGTCGTCCCTGGACACGGCCTGGTTTTGAACTCACAAACTTTCAGTCTTAGGGCAGACACTCTACCACAAACTTACAGAAACAGTGAAAAAAGAATGCTTGAAAATAGATTTCATCATTATTATACATTTTATCACGACATCTTATGATGGCAGGTGAGGCACTGCCTCTCTTTCCATCCCTGGATTGGGCCTGGATTTGAACTCACGACCTGCAGTCTCAGGGCCGACACAATCTACAGAAACTAAGAAAAGAATTCTTGAATATAGATTTATTAGTGTACATTTTATCACAACGTCTTCTGATAAAAGGTGAGGCAGTGCTTCACCTGCCGTCCTTAGACTCGGCCTGGATTTGAACTCATGACCTTCCAGTCTCAGGGCGGACACTGGCTCAGAGTGAGCCGGCTGTGGGTGGAACCGTTGCCACGGAGCAACCCCGCCCCTCTAACTCTTCTTGGTGCTGGGAGTTTGTGGGCCACTCAGCATGTTTTCAAATTGTAGTTTTTCGTCTTCTCCTGATTCACAACGATTTAAATAAAGAAATTCTCAGAAGCTTAATTTTTTTCTTAACATATGTCCTCAATCTTTAAAAAAATGATGCCGTAAGAACATGTTTAAAACACCAAAAACATTATTTGCATCAAAGTCAGTCTTTAAACGGCTCCTATGATCTCTCATATGAACATTAAAAATGTTAGAAATTGCATTAAAACACTCAGAATTCCTGAAATTAGTTCTCTACTTCTTTATGATTTATTTAAAAAAAGTAAATTTTTCTTTATTTTTGGTACTTTTAAGTCCAAAAATCAGATGTTTTTTTTTTGCTGAGACTTTCTGATCTGTTGATTAAAAAGCTGTTAATGGACTTACATCTGTTCTCCTGCTAAATCTGACAGTTTTTTTTTTTCATTCCACACGCATTCATTAAAACGTGTCATTTCGAAGCGTTTACACACATTCAGCTAAGCGCTAATAGGAAAATGCGATCACTGGATGTTTGAAGTTATGCCGCCAGTGGAGATTTTTGTGGAGTAGATTTTATTGTTTGTGAAAATATCTATGAGAGGACGTCGAGTGCAACGATTCCTCCAAGCAAAAAAAAAAAAAAACAAAAATAGCCGGAGTCTCAGCTGGATGTGAGCGGATATGACGGCTCATGTCATCATCTTCACATTAAATCTCAACTGTTTTCTGCCTTGCTTCTGTGATTTGGCGTCTTTATGCCCATTTTTGTCACATTTCTTAACTGAGTTGTTGTTTATCTAAATTAGAAAATGTTTTTGACTAATGAACAAAATGAATTCTGGGTCATTAAATGCATGAAAATGGTTCAAAAGGTTAAAAGTTGTTGCAAGAAATAGTTTGGTGCGGCTAAATTTGTGTTTTTAAGCTTGTTTACACTCTCATTTGTTAAAACAAAACTCATTTTGGGTTGTTTTCTGAATGTTTAGTGAAGGAAACGGACACACACAAGCTGTGGAAAAACATCGAGCCTCATCTCAAAAAGGCCATGCAGACCGTTTACCTGCGGGAGGTGTCCAGGTCTGACCGCTGCTCATCAGTTTGATCCCAAACTCAAACTTTTTAAATGACACTCGGCTGTGCTTTTCCTCCTCCACTTCAGTCTCCAGTGGGAGCAGATGCAGCAAACGGAGGAGGAGACGGGAGCTCCGAAAGGTGCCGCTGCATTCAGCCACGCTCTGCAGTAAATACACGACAAGCGAGCAGAAATACGTGACTTTTATCGCATCTTCTTCAAAGGTTTATCGGCTCACACTCACGTGGAACTGCCGTTTTACTCCAAGTTCCTGCTCATCGCTGCTTATCTGGCCTCCTACAACCCGGCCCGCACGGATAAACGCTTCTTTATGAAGGTAAAACCATTCTTTACATTCTTATCTCTCCATGTTTTTGTTTTTGTGCCGCCTTTCATGGACATTTTTTTAAAACAATTTCTGTCCAACAGCACCACGGAAAAATCAAAAAGACCAACTTTTTGAAGAAAAATGAAAAGGTGATTCCAGTTTCAGGATTTGAATTTAAAGACCCACTCTGATCCTCTTTCAATCTATTTTAAAATGGTTATGCTGTTCTTAGCCAAAATAATTTTAAAAAAAACTGTCGTTTACTGGGACATTTTTTTGCCTGCTCCCGACTTAAACAAAAAAAAATATTCAGAAAAGCAATTTTGATCTTAATTTTCTTCATTTATGTTTAGAAAAATTCCACAAGATTTTAAAAACACAGTTTTCATCAGAGTGGATCTTAAATTCTGCTTTAATTTTATACATACATTTTTACATGTATTGCTGGATAATACATATAGTGTCTTTCTCCAGACCACTAACCACCTTCTAGGGCCGAAGCCTTTCCCTCTGGACCGCCTGCTGGCCATCTTCTACAGCGTGGTGGACGGCAGAGTCGCTCCGACCGCCAGCATCTTCTCCCAGGTGAGAGATCGACTCGTCAACTTTTAGCATTCATGCTGTGTTTTATTTACTGGTTAGGGTTTGAAAAGTATGGTGGCCCTGAAGGCCAGTACATTTTAGAAAACAACAAAATTCTGAAAACCAAAACGTGATTTTAAGAAAAGTAATTCCAAAAAAGACAAAATGTTTTTCCTAAAAGTGAGACGTAATTCTAAAGAACACATAATTTCAAAAACCTAACTCCTAATTCCCCAAAAAATGTAATTCCAATAATAATTAAATTAATAATTCCAAAAAACTAAACATAATTAAAAAAAAACATGATTCCTAAAAACAAAAGTTGTGACTCCTAAAAAAAAAAGATGATTCCTAAAAACTAAACAAAATAATACAAAAATGTAATTCAAAAAAACAAAGTCGTAATTCCAACAAAAAAAAACCAAAAAAACAGAATTTGATTTCAAAAAACAAAAGTTGTGATTCCCAAAAAAAAAAATTCTAAAAAACTAAACTTAGTTGTCAAAAAGAAAGTCATAATTAATAAAAACTTATTTTCATAAACAAACATGTTTCCTAAAAAAAATTATGATTCCAAAATAGTAAAAAAAAAAAAAAAAAAAAGACTAATTCCAAATAACAAAATGTGATTCCAAAAGAAATAAAAAACTAACCTTTCGGATAACAAAAACAACTTCCAGAAATCAAAAGGAAATTTTTAAAATTAAATAAAATAAGAAACCATTCTAATAAATTGGTGTGACAGAACATCATTCTGGCAGTCAACGGAAGTTATTCGGAATTCCAATATCTTCCGACAAAAATGTTCAAACTAAAGTCCCAGAAAAGTTTTCAGAAACTTTGGAGTGTGAAATTTGTTCTCTCCACTCGACCCATCCCCTGAGGGAGGGGTGAGCTGCAGACACAGCTGCACTCAGGAGCCGTTTAGGTGATTTAACCCCCCAATCCAAACCCTTCATGCGGAGTAGCAAGCAGGGAGACATGGGGTTCTATTTTTAGAGTCTTTGGTATGACTCGGCTGGGATTTGAACTCATGACCTTCCAGTCTCAGGGCGGACACTCTCCCACAAATTCAGTGATTGCTTAATTAACTCTTTACTGTAGTTTAGGCAAAACATCTTTCTGCTTTCCTGCTTCTTTTAAACTCAAACTTCATCATCCAATCAGCAATTTCTCATAAGACCTACTTTGTTTTCTCTTTTTGTTTCATTTTTTTAACCTCTTGTTTTAATTTTTTAGTAATGACTTGTGTTTTCATAAATATATTTATTTATTTAACATTTCAAAAACAATAAGAGGATCAGCCCCTTGAGATGTCACATCTCGTTTTTGAGGGGTTCCTCCATTAAACAGATAACTTAAATAAGGATGGAGTACAGTGTAATCAACAACCAAAAGTACAATTACAAAACATATAAAGTATATAACCAATATACAAATCCAGATTCACACACTCATACACACACGACAGCGCTCAACTTTTCCCGCTCAACAAAATGTAATTTAACAGAACAAATTCAGTCAAAGCACAAAGAATAAACCCTACGAAGGACAATTTTTAGTTTCTTTAATTTCTTGTAAATTTGTAATATTTAATTTTTTTTCAAATTTTTTGTTATTTGTGTTTCTTTTTTGAACAGTTTTTGTGATTTCTTTTCATTTGTTTTTGCATTGAGTGCAGGGGCGGAGCTACGGGGGACAAAGGGGGACAGCTGTCCCTTCAGTAAAAGATTTCCCCCCAATGTTTGTGTCAATATTAGTGTCATTATTGACAAAAATTAAAAAAAAAAACCTATAACACAAGCTTCTTTAAGCGGATGAACAAGATTTTTATGATGAAATTTAGTAATAAAATACATATTTTTTTAACCATAAATCCCCTATTTCCACCATGTAAAATGTTCTAGCTCCATCACTGGTTGATCGATTTGTTGACATGATTTGGACTTCTAAAGATGGAGCTGAACGCTGGGAGAAAACGAACAATTCTGAAGCTTTTGACCTTCACAAAGTTCCCTTGATTTTGCTGAGAGCAAACCCCCGCATTAAGGAGCACTTTTTTTTTTTTTTGTTCTGCTGATGCCTCAGATTGCCGCCGTTTTTCTGCGGTTTGGCGCCGCCTCATTTCAGCCTGGAGTGCAATCATCTGATTGCGAGGCTGAATCTTTGCCTCACAACGAATAAAAAGTCATTTCACACTTTTTATGCATTTTCCACACCATGAATGAAGTCTGGACGTTCAGAAGATGTATCTCTCCATTAAAGTAGTTCATTATTTCATGTTAAATCAAGCCTGATAAACGTTCAGATGAGAGGATTTTTCACCCGTCTGGTCAGAACATGAGGCCCATCATCAGCTGCTGTTTGTTTACAGTTCGATGCGTCTGCATCAAAGTTTAACCGTCACAGCGGCGTTCCTCTCTCTTCCTTCAGATCTCGTCTCTGGTGACCTTGCAGCTGCTGGCTCAGGTGAGTCACGACGACCAGCTCGATAGCCCAAAGTACAAGTGTGCCGTTTCTCTGGAATTCATCTGCAACATATCCAGGTGAGCGCGCCCGCCTGAATCTCATCAACTGAACCCTTCAAGGGAACTGACCTTTGTGCGCGCTCTCACGTGTGTTTTCCAGGACGGTGAACTTCGACATCATGAAGTATTTGTACGACTTCTTGTGAGGCGGCGGCGTGCGAGCGAGAGGTGACAGAAACACAAAGAGCGCTTTCTTTCCTGTGAGGATTCATTTAAGGACAACCATCACAACAATGAGGGATTTAACTCCCTGCTGCCCCCTTGTGGTTGAGATTATTTTCTATTTGTGTCCAAAACACATTAAATGTTTGCATTTCTACTAAATCTTGATCTAATTTTTCTCCAAATATTTCTATTAAGTCACATTTAAAAAAATATGTAAATATACTTTATCATCACCCTTATTTCCTACTAAAAAGCAAAATGTATGAAGTTAAAAACTCTAACAGATTTTAGTGTCTTTACTGCAGTTCTTCCTGACAGAGCTAACCTGTCCGCCTCAGGTGAGTCATCCTCGCTCAGAGGCTGGATTGTGGATTCTCTTCCACGCTTTATTCCTGCAGATTTACAGCGTTTAAGTCAAGAGCAAAAGTTATTTCTGTGGTAAGATTAAATTTTGTTATTAAGCTTTGAGGTTAGAGGAAAATTCGTCTTAAAGGTCACTTTTGTGGTAATCAGAACACAGATTTTTTTTTTTTTGGCAATCATTTCAGGTTAGGGTTAATTAGATATCATCAAAGAAAATGTCATTTGAACTTTTATCTCTGAGGAAAAAAAATATTTTTATAAAATTACAGAAACAAAATTTTGTTAAAGCTCCATTCCGATCATCTTTTGATCAATTTTTAAAGAATTCTTTGTGGTCTTTAAATGAGTATACCGCTTTTAGCCAAAATCATTATTTAAAAAAAAGTGATTTTCAGTCAATAGTTTTGCAGAGCAACCCTGAGAGCTCTCTGTTTACATTCTTTCCCACTAACTTACAGCCTCTCACACCCCCAACTTAACATTACTAGTGCAACAAAAATGGCGGAGAATTTTCATTGGACGTGTTGGTGCAGTTTTTAACATCTAAAATGATTTACATTGCTCAAAACAAATAAAGGGAACAACTCTGTTACTCCAAGTCAGTCACACTTCTGTTACCAAACTGTCCAATTAGGAAGCAACACTGACTGACTATTAATTTCACGTTTTTGTGAAGTGGAATAGACAATAAAGGCAATCAGCGACTAAAATAAAGGAGTGGTTGTAGAAGTGGTGACCACAGACAAGTTTTGGCTGATGTGTCGAATGCTGACAGTTTTATTCCTCCAGTGGTTCCATGAGATGAAGCCAACAACCTGCACAAGTACCTGCAACACTGTCCAACATGACTGGTTAGGTAATGGGTCAGTAATGGTTTGGGGTGGTCTTTCTGTGGAGGGCCGTTCACCAGAAGCAGCCTGACTCCCTTTAGGTACCGAGATGAGGTTCTCAGACCTCGTGTGTGACCACATGCTGGTGCAATAGTTCCTGATTCCTCCTTATGCAAGACAATGCAAGACCTCGTGTGGTTGGAGTCTGTCAGCATGTTCTGCTGTACGATGCAATGATCTAAGTCGACCGGACCCTAGAACTGAACCCAACTGAGCACATCCAGGATACCACGTACCATCGATCCATCCATCAATGCCAGGTTGCACCACAGACTGTAGGTGTGGGAGGAGATCTCCCAGGAGACCATTATGGAGGGATTATATAGCCAGCAAAAGTTGCAGTTTTGAGATCAAAAATTGCTTAAATGCAAACAAGATATAGTGTTAAGAATAAAGCTTCCTAATTTACAAACAAAAACATTTAATATTTGCTTTCAAAAACTTTATTTTTCTTTCAAAAAAAGATTTTTGTATTTGCGGCACAGAGGTTTTTTTTAGATACGTTGTGTCTCATCACGCTTTCACCCTATCTTTGATTTTGCGATGAAACGTTTCTGATTCATGTAATGTTTGAAAGCAAATAAAAGTTTGCAAACTCAAAATTTATTTTTTGAGTAAAATTAAAAGTTTGCAAATGCAAAAAAAAAATTTAAAGGCAAAATACAGAGTTTGGAAATGCAACACTTATTTTTTGAAAGCACGATAAAAAGTTTGCAAACGCAAAAATACCTTTTGAAAACAAAACAATTGCAAACGCAAAAATGTTTATTGAAAGCAAAATAAGTTTGAAAACGCCAAAAAAAAATTAAAAAGAAAAATAAGAAGTTTGCAAATGCAAAAATGAGTTTTTAAAGCAAAAAAAAATTTGCAAACACAAAATAATTTTTGAAAACAAAAAAATTGAAAATGCTTATATAATTTTTGAAAGCCAAATAAAAAGTTTGCAAATGCTAAAAATATTTTTTCAAAGCAAAGAATTGCAAACAGTAAAAATATTTTTTGAAAGCAAATATTTTCATTTCCATATTAAGAACTATTATTCTATAAACCTTGAATTCTTCATGCAATTTAGAAATTTTTTATCTCAAAACTGTGACATTTACTTGCAATATAATGGCACAATGATCACTCCATAGACCATCCGCCGCCTCATCAGAAGCATGCCCAAATGTTGAAGGATACGTGGAGAGCACATTCACTACTGAGCCACAAGGGTATTCTGAATACAACAGTGAGACAAAAGCATGTATATGAACTTTATTGTGACAAAAAGTCAACATTTCATTTCCATAAAAAAGTATTTGTAAAAGAATTCAGCTATTACACTTTCCTTTTTTTGCTATCTGTGTTTTAATGCAATATTATTGACTTTTTAGTTTTTGAGGACAAAACCAAACTTTCTGCAGTGTTTCAACAGAAGGCACCAGATCATCACAATTAACGAGTAAAAATAATCTCTAATTTATTTCTAAAGAAGCAAAAGCAAACCGTTCTAATAAATGCCGAAAAAGAAAAAAAAAATACATATTTTGCTTCAGAAATGACCAAAAAAAGAGAATAAAATCTGCATCCTCGGATATCTCCAGGGATGTTTATCAGCTTTATAGCTACTGTTCTGATCTGAGGTCAACCAATGCAGAGTTGTAATAAAACCTTAAAGGCTTGAAAGAATAAGCAGATGTGACGAATGTCATGCAGAGGATAACAAAGGGACCTAGAAAGTGCAGTTTAGTTGGCGTAACTGCTGCTCTGCTCCACTATCCGCCTGCCTGATCCCTTTAGGGTGTCTGAGGCTAAGTGACCTGTCTGAGACATCATCCTTCATGCCAGAGTGGCCTTGGAAGAGCTCATCTTCATCACACAGAGGACAGTGACCAGCCTTCACGCGGTGACTGAGTCATCCCACTTAGAGTGCATCCTTTAGAGATTAAACACAGGACATGTCGGTGTCCGCAGCTCACTGCTGTCACATTAAGGTGGACTCAATCTTAAGAGAGATCTCACTCCCTTTTTTTTTCCCCTCTTAACCAGAGGCAGCAAAAGCTGACGCACTCGGGTCAAACCATGAGTGAAGATCAGGTGGCAGACGGCCTAAATGCTGTGCCTCCGGTTGTGGATCATGGCCACAATGTGGCGAAGGTCCAAGCTTTTCATCATGACCTCCATGAAGTCTTCGTCACTCCGAGCACCCGCCACAAACTCCTCCAGGGAAAGCTCGCCTGCGTGAATTGAACAACCGTGAATCAGGCAGTTAGCTACAAATCAAATACACTTGAATACTGATGAACGTTCATCGGATGTGATGCGTCACAGATAAAAGCTTTTTACAATTACTTAAATTAAACATAACCGAAAAAAATAAAACTATATTAAATCCACTAACTATGGTGCATATATAATTATTTCATTTTTTAAAATTGTATTTAACCAGGAGGATCATTTGAGAACAAGTTCTTCTTTAGATTGACGACCTGGTAACATTAATTTCATTAAAATTTGTGCAGAAACTTGAATTCTTGTCTTTTAATTTGTAAATTTTTCTTTAGAATGCAAACTTCATACAAATATATATAAGTAATTGTTCTAAAGGGACAATTTTGTGTGTAATTTTATATTGTGATTATTCACAGTTAATAAGTAGTCGACAAATAATATAAATAAATAAAAAAATGTAATTAATCGCGATTATCTGAATTAATTTTATGCAATTATTCAGTTACACTTTTTAATATATATATATATATATATAGTATTGTTGTTACTGCTATTAAGATGTACATTTTGTGATTTATAATTATTAATAAATTTAATATTTTAATTTTGTTTTTTTATTATTTTAGGTTTTTTTATTTTTCTTTTCCTATTTTATTTTATTAAAATAATATATATAATTTATGAATAAATATTATAATTGTAACCTTTATTTCATACATGTATATATACACATAAATATTGAATACATGTATATTAATATTACTTATATATTAAATAATATAAATTATATATATATATATATATATAAGCAAAAAGTTTTTATTTTATTATTGTATTGATTCCTTCCCAGGGCTCCTTTGAAATAGAGGTTTTAAATCTCAATGGGATCCACCCCTGATTAAATAAAGGTTAATAAATAAATAAGTGAAAAATAATAATTTTAATAAATAATTTTAATAATAATTTTAATAAATATCACTCATCAAAAAAAATATATATATATATATAAATAAGCCATGAGTCAGTATTGGCTTTGTTAAGTTTGCACCATATTCTGATTATTGTGTTTTTGTGAGTCAGTTACAGGATTCATCTTCCTCATAAGTGTATCTACAGCTCACCATCTCCATTCACATCAATCCTGTCAAACACGCTGTTTGTGAATTCCTCTGCAGTCGTTTCCTGGTTTTCATTCCCGTTGATCGCCCGAATAGCCTGTAGTACACAGATACGCGGATGAAACAAGTTCAGGTACTTGAAAAGTGCTGCTGGATAAAACAATGAGAGCGTTCTCAACTGCACCTTGATGATGTTCAGGAGTTCGTGGCGGTCTATGCAGCCGTTTCCGTCCACGTCGTACAGTTTAAAGTACCAGCGCAGCTTGTGCTCCATCTTCCCGCGCATCACCAGGCTCAGAGCCGCCACGTACTCCATGAAGTCAATGTACCCGTCCTGCAGGAACAAAACAACTTGAGTCATCGTGTACGAATAGTTTCCCTGACTTATACTTATGAATAAACGCTCCATCCCAAAGCTGTGCCAGGACGGAGGATTATCTGCAGGGACTCTGTGTGTCAGTCTGAGCATCAAAGCATCGTCTGGGATAATCTCACTGATCAAATCGAGCTCGGTGATTACCGCAGCCTTTTGCTGGCTGAGAGGGACACTAAATATAGATTCCGCACAAGACATCCAGTGATGAACGAGATGAAAGTAGTGGTGAGGTTGACAAAAGAGAAGCTGGATCATAAAACTCCAGATTTGACTCTCTTTTAAATATTGATCCTTTGCGTTTATATGACCTGTTTTTCCGCATTTATCCTTTACTAAAGTAGCCTATTTCATACTTCCTGTACTGATATTTAAATATTCTTAAAAAAAAATAAATACTTTGTTGTAAATATTGAGGAAATTGTAAAGATGGTACAAAAAAACCTTAACTTTATTTTAATTTTTCTTAAATCTATTATTACGGAAGCTGAGAAGTGTCTGTCTTGCGTTTTTTTTTTTCCAGTTTTCTCATGATATCTACTATCCCGTTATAAAGAGAAATGATAATGAGATAGTAGGCATCATTATCAGCCTCCCTCCAAAAAAAATAGGCAAGAAAAAACAAATAAATGTAGGCAGTTTTTGCCTTCCATATAAAATAATTACTTCATAATAATTAATACACACTTTTTTTGTGAAAGTAAGGACATTTTTGCAAAAAAATACAACAAAAAAACTCATTTATATTTTTCTGGACTTAAATATTAACTCAAAGCAGTTTAAAAAAAAGATTTTTATTCCAAATATTTACATTAAAAGTTTTTAATCATTTTCTTCACAGTTTTAGCTTCAGAGATTTCATCTTCATCTCATGGAATGCCATTTTTATTTTTTTTACTTTATTTCATTATCATTTACATCATCATTTGATAGATGATCAAAATAACTAAAATAAAGTTGAAAAATATCATTTTAGGAAGTCCCATATTAACAAATTGAAGCACTTAAGTATGTTAAATTAGTAAAACTATTTTTTAAAACTATTTTTTTAAACTAAACTGACAACAACTGACTTGTTAAAATTTAAATAAATATGTTACTTTAAATATTTTATTTCAAGTGTAAAATATACGATAAATAATAGGAAAACTTAGTTTATTAACATTTAGTAAAAATAAAAGATTTTTTTATTTTTCTTTCTGCTTGTAAATTTCAATTTCTGACATAAAACGTGTTATTAGACATTAGTAAAATTGGTTATTTTTATAAACTTTGGAGTGAACTCACACGTTACCTTGTTCATGTCAAACGTCCGGAACATCTGCTCTATGTAGGCGTTGGCCTCCATGTCCAGACCTTTCAGCCCGAAAAACTGCTTGAACTCGTGCAGCGTGAGCTGACCCGAGGGACACTCCGTCATGAACTTCTTGTACCACAGGTGCATCTCCACAGCCTGCAGGTCGTCCACGGTGCTTCCTGTAGAGTTGCCCATTTCTGAGGGAGCCGATGAGGCCGCTGACTTTATCTTTTACCCGGTTTGGTCTACTGTGAAGCGGAGGTTCTCCCTGTTCACAGTCACTCAACTCTGGGAACCTTTAGGGTGAGAGTGGCGGCCGGTCGGGGCCTTTTGTAGGTTTTTTTTCAAGCCCAACCCACTTGATGTTCTCCTTGGGTATAATCACTGGCTGTAATCCAGACAACCACACAGATGATCAGCTTAATCACTTCTGTAAAAGGACAGGATCGCTGCCCCACGTTTACCTGGGACGTGCTGACGAGGAACTTTCAAACCCTCACGTGCACCAACATGACATCCTGTCCTGTCTGTGGAGTCGGTCTGAACGTCTCAGTTTTAGCTGTAAAATGTTACCCAAATAATGATAAGCACTCAATATATTACAGTAAAAAGAATAAAAACCATCAAATGATTCATTTTCAAATTAAAAGTTTGCTTTTGCAGACATTTTAAAACCATCTAAAGAGATAAATCAAGGCAAATTAGACCCACATTTGGCTAAAAAAACATGTTTTCTTACTTTTTTTTGTGTGTACACAATTGCTTTTAAATATTAAATTATATTTATATATTAATATTAATAATATTTTAATATTGCCACAAGCTATTAGAGAAGTCACACTTTTGGAGAGTTTTAAAGCTCAACTGTTCCTCCACTATCGCGCTATTGTATCTGCCAAGCTGCTTTTTATCATGTAAATTTTTTTTTTTTTTTAAATACTGTAGATTTTTACTTTTTTATCTTTTAAATTGTTTTTATGATTCTTATGTATGGTACTTTCTTGTGTACAGCACTTTGGGCCTCCTTGGCTGGTGGTGAAAGGTGCTTTATAAATGAATAAATGAAAATGAAATGAAATAATAAGACAATGTATTTGTTATATTTTGTATTTAAATGTGTACACATTTTTTTAATTAAACTATATCTATACATTAATAAGATAATATATTTGTGACATTTGTTATTTTTAATGTGTACACAATTTTAACATTTGTCATTTAGATTTTGATTTTTTTTATAGAAATTAAAACAAAAGCAAAAAATGCAAAATAAAACAAAAGAATTATGTCTGTATACAAAAATATATCAAAGTTTGGACGATTAGTTCCGTCTTGATTGGGAAAAATAAAAAAATCTAAAGTAGAGGAAGATGCATTTCCATATATATGCATTGCATCCACCTACATAAGTAAATTATGCTTTTATAAATATTAAATAATTTAATTACAAGTGATGTAAAATAATCCCACTCATATATTTTTAACTATTTTATTCAATTTTTCCTGATTGTAATTTCTACTAAGTCATTTATACTCAACAAGTCCTAGTGGAGTTTATTTAAAATATAAATACATAATAATATTAAATAAAGATGGAGTGTTTATTGATGTGTTTTTTGAGAAATTATTGTTCATATTACAGATTATTTATTATATGTTAGGGTCAAAGTTAAGAAAATTTTTAATTTATTTAGTCTAGGTTTTGTGAAAAAGTAAATACCTCTTCTTTTTTTTCAATTTTCTGTATTCTGATTTAATTTGTTTGGTCAAAAAGAAATTTGGCTATTTTTTACTGATTTATTTTCTCTTTTTTTGAGGAAAAATGAATCCAAAGAGGAATCGGGTTATAATTATCTTCAGTTTAATTCAGGAGGTAAACAAGATAGCTTACAGATGTATGCCACGGATAAGTAAGGCATTACAATGTCATAAAAAAAAAACAAATTGACAAAAAAATTACTTCAGTGGTTATAAAATTTTGGAATTACATATTTTTGTCGTATTAGACAGCTGCAAGTGCATGTGTGGCTCAGTTTAAACACATTTTCTGCAGAAAATAATGATAAAAAAAAAACAATAAACATTTGTTAATAGAGCAATCACAAGTTAGCATAAAAATACATTTAGTAGATAACTAAAAATCACATTATGTGTTCGGTTCCTTCACTTACTGGCTATAATTAGAAATGTTAGTGTTCAGAAAAGAGGGTCTAAATCTATGAAGTTCTTTGTATTTTCTAGTGTAAACCTGACGCTATAGTGCAATGATGTTATTTAGAAACATGTCATTGTCTTTTCGATAACCCTGTGACACAAATATAGGATTTGCCATAAAATCACACTGTAGGTTTCCTTTTTATGGGTACACAACTTAAGTGAAAAGATATAATAAAAGAATAATAATAGCTACAGTTTATAGACCCACTCTGATCATCTTTTGATCTATTTTTTAGGCATTTACAGTGGTCTTTTAGTTAGGATTAAGCCATTTTTGGCCAAAATTACAAAAAAAAAAAGGAGTTTCTGTAGAGCGGAGCAACGCCGCCCCCTTTCCCCATTGCAATATTGAAGCTAGTGGGACAGGGAGCTTGTTGTGGCCCATCCTACATATTTCTAAATCACAAATATCTTCTTTTTTCACACAGTATTTTTTTTTATCTGCTAGATTCACAATGATTTGATTAAAGAAATATTTAGAAAGCTTAATGTCCTCCATCATCAGGAAAACGTCATGTTTAAAACACAGATTTTCATTGGAGTGGGTCTTTAAAAGCTCCGAAAAATAATGAAAAGTAAGGCATTTTTTTCTGTTTCACTTCAGATCATACTAGTTAAATTTCTTGATGGGGATAAAGTCACTGTGGTCGCTTGTCAGAGTCTGGAGTCCCCTCATTGGCTCCAGCAGCCACACGCCTCCTCGGGCCTCTCTGCAGGCGTCTGTAGATAAAGTCAAAAGCTGAGGAGGTGTAGTGTGCAAACGTGCTGGTCCACTTGATCGCACCCACTACACATTCCACAAAGCGACCAACAAATCCAGCAAATACTGAAGTGTAGTGAGCCAGCAGGAGGATGTTCTTCCCAAGCTGCTTGCCTTGGTTGATGATCAGGTTGACTCTTTGGTCACGCACGGCCATTTTTTTTTTTTTTTTTTTTTTTAAATGCCCTCCAAAAAAAAAAGTCAATGATTTTGTCTGAACGGGAGGTTAAAATTGTATTTAGGTACACGCTCCCTAAAAAAAAGCAGTCTTTACATTTGCAGGCGGTCCCTTACGGGTTGTCCAATCAGAGCGCAGGAAGTTTTGTTTCCGGGTTTGTTTGGT
Source organism: Oryzias javanicus (assembly GCA_003999625.1). Taxonomy (NCBI): domain Eukaryota; kingdom Metazoa; phylum Chordata; class Actinopteri; order Beloniformes; family Adrianichthyidae; genus Oryzias; species Oryzias javanicus. The sequence goes on from CM012459.1 coordinate 18,923,026, forward strand.
GATGTGGCTCTGAAATCCATCCGAGGAAATAAAGAATATTAAATCCAGGCGGTTAGACTTGGGGAGCATCCGCACAGGTCAGTCAAATGCTCTTTTCTTCTAGAATGCACCACCAACTGTAGCGTAGATCCAGCTGTCGCTCGCGGAAAAGGGAAAACTCCGCAGCTTTTTCGGGACGTTGCTCGTATTTACCTTCTCCCAGCGTTAGCTAGCCAAAGTAGCTAACTTACTGTGTTTCGGAAACAGCAGCCGCGATAAGAAGCGGGCGTTTCCCGGGAGTCTCCGGTTTACGAGACGGTCTGTCTGACTCAGCTTCCATGTCGAGGAATTCCAAGTGCTGGAAAACTTTCATTTTCTTGTAGATAAGCTAGCTAGAATCTTTGCAGCTCACTATCAGAGTGACGCAGACTCAGTAGAGGAGTAGTGTCGGTTCGGTTCGGTGGGCTTCGGCTCCGTTCGTGTTGGTCCGGAAATCACAGAAAGGAGGGGCGGCCACTGGTTTATTCTGAAACTCAAATATTGACTATCATACATGAAGGTGTTTTGGCTATATTTAACTTAAAAACATACATATTTTAAAAATAAGAGTTGTTAAAAATAAGGTTTTTCAAAATAAAATTAGTTTCCAATTAAGTTTCTTTTAAATCAAACAAGACTTGTTTAATCTTTATTGCAAATGTTTTAAGTTTACAGAGATTCAATTTAGTTTATACATTTCCATAAATATTAAACACACACAAAAATAAACACCAAGAATAATAGTAATGAAATTTTGTTTTTTGTTATTGTGTTATTGCTTTAGCTTTTTTAAAAATTTTATTTTATTATTTTTATGTTGATTTAATTGAACGTTTGGATAAATAAAATAAAAAAATATAACCCAAAGAAACACAGCATGACAAAAAAACACATTTAAGACACAATTTTTCCTAATTATTTTGCAAGATGTAAACATAGGGTAAAAAATAATTAAATAAAAAGGTACATTAAATAATTAAAGTCATACAAACCCCAACAAACAAAAAATAAATAAAACAATCAGAAATATCCCTAAACGTGAAGAGATTTTAATAATTTTTCGACTCTTTTTATTTTTGTAAAATTAGTTTTTTTAAATAGCATCATGAGCTTTTAGAATAAAATTATGACAACCAAAAATGACATTTTTTTTAATATAAAAAAAGCAGAATTTCTGGATGTTTTTCCAGAATTTATAACTGTGGCTTTATTTCTATTTTTATGAAAAAGTAGTTGTCTAAAAAAGCCTAAAGTGATTAAATCAAATACTTATTAGGAAAAACAAATAAAATGTTAAAATACTCTATGAGACTAGAGAGAATTTAATACTTTCTACTTTGAAATCACTATTTTCTAAGATTTTCGGACATTTTACATAAATATTGTTTCAGGTCCTGGAGAGTCCACTTGCTTTTATTTATTTTGATTTCCACAGTCGGGGCTGGACTTTGAACTCCAGTCCATAAAACGTCTTCCTCTTCCTGCCTGCTTGAATAGTAAAATAACATTTCTGTGCAGCCTGTTTGTATTTACACACTAAAAGAACACATTGTTCAAGGTCAGTTAGTTGGAGTTTTGTTGTTAAAATCAACGTTCCAGTTTATAATCTTGAACAATCCATGTTTGTTTGGGTTCAGGCCAGAGAGGAAAATGATCAACATGAAACAAGTTAGTACATATATGACTGTGGGAGCATTTAAACATCTAATCATGGCGTCGAAAGCCTCTCTGAATGTTTCCTCTCCTCTCAGTGTCGTCTTTATGCTCAGCCGTCTGGCTACAGTCCTCCAGGAGCTTTCTGGAGAGGAGGGCGCAGATGGAGGACAGCAGGTGAGAACGTCAAGGTGAACATTTCAGGAGGGGTTGTCTGATTCTAAATGATCATTGATCAAGTTCTATTTTATTTTTAAATGAGATTTCTGCAGCAAAACAAATGTCATACAAGTGTTTGACTGCTCAGCTTCCAAACTCATGAACCGTCTTCCTCCTGACCTCCGAAACGATCCAAACTACAAAATTATCAGTTTAAATCTGCATTTTGTTCTTTTTTGACATTTGCCATTAATGTTGTGCTTTTATTGTTGTTTTTCTTGTGATTTTATTGATTTGTACAGTGTCCATGAGTTTCTTGAAAGGCATTCTTATATAACATTTATTATTATTTTTGCTCTACTTTAGAGCTGCCACGATTAGTTGACTAATCAACTAAGAAAATAGTCAACGACTAATTTAATAGTTGATTACTTCATATTATATGGAGTCAGAGTTTAGTAAATTTAAAGGTTGTAATGGAATTCTGCTGGCTTTTTGGACTATTATGCCATTTATTAACAATTTTTAGGCTATTTTGGAGTTTAGCTAATATTTTAGCTGCATGCTAGCTGTTTAGGCTAATTAAGGTTTTTTGACAGTAGAGGAGTCTATCAAACCTGTAAATGTGCTTGAGTTTGAGTTATTTTTTTTGCTAGTAACAAATTAAAATTCTGCATTATCTATTATCATCATATATATTAGCTAATAACGAACTATTACTGCTTCTCGTGCATCCATTGTTGCTTTATTTTTTCCATTTTCTTTGTTTTTTTAAATCTGAAATAGCTTCCTTTAGCTGCTTTTTCCCCCACTGATCACATAAACATATAAGCCACGAATTTAAAAGTATTTTCTTTAATATTTTCCAATTTCTAAATATATTTCTTTGGCTTTATTTTCTTTACAAAAGCTTTTATTTTAGTTGTCTCACATTGCTAAAGTAAACACAGTAAGTTTAGGAGTGTAAACACAACACATGTCGCAGAATTTCCTCTTTAAATGAGCCTAAGCAGCTTTTTCAGTTTTGAACGGGACAGCTCTCTTTTTTGGGTGTGTTTTATCTTCCAGCAGGGTAATATTCTGTGCAGATTCATCATTTTCAAATGATGCATATTTTATAATTTTGGCTCCTTGTTCTTTTAAATTGTGCATTTAATATCATTTGATTGTTTTATCTACTGATTTATATGTAAATAGCTGCTTGAAATTACATATTTTAGGCTATAAAAAGTAATGCTGTTCAAAAAGAAAATGTATTTTTCTATTATTTTCTATTATATAACATCTTCCAACAGTTTTAACTCCATTTGTGGTTACATTAAAGTAGAACTTTTATATGTTTACATCTTTTTATAAGTCTCTATGCTCCTATATAATGACCCTAATGCCTTGATAATCATCCCAGACATCCTGAATTTATTCCTGAATTTGAAACATGTCATTGTAATTTTCATGTGATTTGTCCTTAAAATTGTGCCATTTCTTTCAACATTTCTCGTCTGCTTACACAGGACATACTAGTGCCGGTGCTCCCTCCGGCTGAGGGTCAGGCTCCGATGGAGTCTGAGGCACCAGAGGACGCCATGGAGAGGCTGGCTCACCTGGAGCAGCTGGTGGTCCAGCTGAAGGGGCTTGTCCGGGATAAAGACGCACAGCTCGTGCTGAAGGACACGGAGCTGAGCAGCAAAGATGCACAATTTAAGGTAAGAAGCTTAAGAACGGGTCTTTTTTTGGTGCAGATTCTGTTTGAGTCTCAGCCCGGGTTTGTCTTTGATTTGTTTGCAGAACGAGAAAGAAGAAGCTGAGGCTCGCTTCACGAAACTCAAACTCCAGGCCAAAGCCAAGATGGCCTCCCTCACCAAACAGATTACCGAGCTGAAAGGACAAGCAGCCGTGAGTCCAAGTCTCTAGTTTTCCATGATTCTTTGGGGATAAAACTATCTAAACCGCCGTTTCGTCCCGGCAGAGCCCCGACAGTTCATTCACAGGAGCTGGTGCTGCGCTGGAGGAGGAGCTTCAGGATCTGAGGAAGAAGCTGAGCGAGGAGGAGGCGCACAGCAGGCAGCTGAAGGAGCAGCTCCACGCTGCCGAACAGCTGCTCCAGGAGAAGGAGTCGGCCCATGGACAGCAGGTAATGACCTCTTCTAATAGAGGATGATCTCCAATAAACTCAGAGCCAAATCTGTTGGATTCTATTGGAAGATAAATGGTTTAAGGACGTTATTATTTTCTAGAAAACTCCTGCTGAGAGTTCTTTGTTTACAGCTGCAGGTCCTGCAGACTGTGGTGTGTGAGAAAGACGTTCGTTTCCAAGAGCAGATTCAGAAACACGAAGACGAACTGCTGAGGCTCACAAACCAGACGCAGAACGAGATGCAGCAGGTAAAATACGGTATTTTGTGTATTAACATAAGGATTGGGAATCTGTTAAAAACTTTAACTAATTAATCGCATACCTGGGGAAAAATTAATCTCCATTAATAACAATTTTTTACATTATTTGACCAATTATCTGCAAATAATCACATAGAACATTTATTTTTAATTAGTTCTGTCAATCAATTAAAAATGTATTCTGATTAATCATGAATAATCAGAATGTTTTTCATTTTTATTGTCTTAATTTTTTTAATCTCTCAAGTTTTATTCCAGAAATGTAATTTGAGTTCAAAACACATCAACAGTAAGATGAGCAGAACTCTAAACACTTTTATGTCTGCGGTATTATTCCAACAAAGTCGAGGCTCAGCGACGTGTTGTCGTGACAACGCGCCAAACCATGGATCAAATAGTCCGATTTTTGCGAAAATGCAATCTAAACTGAAAAATAACAATATTAAAGTACTGAAAACCTATTAAAGGTTTACTTCTTTTGTGAATAACCCTGGTATAAGTGCTATAATACCTGACAAAGTGTTTTAACGCACACAATGGGAGCCTGAACTGCCGAGGTAAAGCGGAGGACGGCTGCTCCGTGACGTGGACACATTTTGGACTCTTTGACCCGTTTCAGACCCTGCAGGCGGCCCAGCAGAGGTGCTACGAGCTGGAGGAGGCTTTAAGCTCTCGCTCTCAGGAGCTGGAAATGCTGCAGCAGGAAGTGAGCAGCGCAGATCAGCAGAAACAGGTACAGATTAGCTCCTGTTGCGAAGAAGAGTCACTTCAACAAGCTCCCAAAAACCCTCTTCTGCGGCTCCTCAGATCCTGACGGCTCAGTTCCGGCAGATGGAGCAGGAGCTGGCCGAGGCGGTCCGGCAGAGAGCGGAGGACCGGCAGCAGTGGGCCGAGCAGGCCAGCAAAGCAGAAGCGGATCTGGCATCGCTGAGAGCCGGACTGGAAGTCCAGGAGAGCGAGCTGAAGTCTCTGAGAGAAGCCGGGGAAGAGGCTCTGGAGAAGGAAAGGATGGAAGTTGCCAGACTGGAAGCAGATCTGACTCTGTCCAAAGAGGCGGAGCTCGCGGCCGTCCAGGCTCTCAGGGAAGCTTCGGAGAGACACGAGGCGGAAAAAGCTCAGCTGGAGGGCGAGCTCGCTTCAGCGCGCCAGTCTGCAGCGGTCAGCGAAGACGCCATCCAGGAGGAGAAGTCGGACGTGGAGCAGCTTGAGAAGGAGCTGGCTGTCCTCAGGGAGGAGCGGGAGGCCTTTCAAAGTAAGAGCGACATCCTCAATGAGATTTGGAGACGTCTACGCCCTCTTGCTCCGGACAGCGAGGCGGAGGAAACTCCGACCCCCGCCGACCCGTCCGCGCTGCTGGACGCCGTTCGGTCCGTGGAAACACGGCTGAAAGACGAATGCAGTGAAAAGAACGAGATCATCCAAACCATGGAAACCATTAAAGGTTTGAAACTCGAGCAGAAACATGTTTTTGTGTTAACTTTGGTGCGACGTGTGTAAACGATTCGTCTGGTTTCAGCACAACTGGAGAGAAAAACAGCCGAGCAGGAGGAAGCGTCGGCCAGGATATGGGAGCTGGAGCAACAGGTTGGAGCTGTGAGTATTATAGGAAGTATTTCTCTAATGCATAATGCTAAAATTCACTAGCTTGATGCTAACTTGTAATGGAATTTCCCATAGGACGGCTAACGCTTGGTCGACTCACAGGCAGTTCATTTTCTAAACTCCTTTTAAGGAAATATTTTTAAATTAATCATTTTTGTTCTAAAACACATTTTTTTGCTCATACTTTCTTCTTCTGGAATAGGGTGTAATGCTATAGCATGATCGCCACCTAGTGGCCAAACTGAAACTCCCTCCAGGAGAAGCAGAACGATTCTTTCTCCTTTTGAGAATCAATGTAACACTGTATGATTTTAACAATCTCATTATAATTTCCTGTATACATTTTACAGTTTGTGAACTGTATCAGGCTCATATGTGCATTTTCAAAACATATATATATATATAATTAATATAGACAATGTGTCTAAATGTGTAAACTCAAAATTGAACTGAACTGAATTGAGAGAATCAAAAGAATATTAAAAAATTCAGATTGAATGGATTCTGGAAACTATTTCTAATATCTAGCCCTAATCTCACAACTTTTTATTTTTTTATTTTTGGTGCAATTTATATCTCAAACTTGATTTTATTTAAAAAAAAAAAAAACTGTTTTGCTAAAACAATAATTTGGAAAGCAACAATTATGTATCTGGATCCATTGATGAAAAAATGGTCATAAAATGTTGTGTTTTACATAAATTAAATTTCTTTAGTGCTCTTGTAATAATAAGAAAAAGAAAAAAATATCTTTATGCGTTTGTTTGTTTTTAGCTCTAAAACTGTGTCCAAAAAAAAATGTATATAAAATGAAAATGTACTTTAGATTTATACAGTGGATTTGAATGTTAACAAACAAGTTATTTTGAGTTTATTTTTCTAATTTTCTCGTTTTTTTACACTTTTAACCTCTTTTACTCTGAATTTGTATAGATTTTATTAATATGAGTAGTTCAGGCACCATCTTTCCATTTTTAGGGGTTAGCATAATTAAAATTTTATTAGACAGATTACTATCCTCCAGAACTGGTCCAGGGTCACAGACTTGAGTCTGGACAGAAGACCTTTTCCCATCTCAGACAAGACGCTGTCTGTCTGTTATCTCGCCGCGCAGCAGACAGACGAGCGTGATCCCGTCTGTGTGATACAGTCTAATCCCTTCTGCGCTGAGCTGACCTTCACCTCCCAGACGCTGCTGATAGATTTAACCTGAGAGAGCAGAGGAGACCCCTTCAGGTCACCTTTATAAACCCAGTTTACTCTTTTAAAAGCCTTTTCTTTATAGTGATTTAGGTTTAAAAAAAATTATTTTTATTGTTAAGAAGAAGTTTCTTCAATATTTATGAAAACATGAATTTGATAACCTTTTTTTTTCCTCTTAGATTACTGAAGAAAAAGATGCTCCAGAACCGTCAGAGAATTCATCTGAAACTGAGAAAGGTATGATATATATATATATATTTTTTTTTTTCTTAAATCCATTTTTATTTATTACATTTACACAAAAAATTGTAAAAAAAACAAGTTATTTAAAAAAACATGCAAACCTTTTGTTTTATTTATGTATTGATAAGAAAAAAAATTAAATAATAAGCTCAAATTTAAAACTTAAAACAGCTTTAAAAATATTATGTTAATATGAAATTGGCTTCAATTTGGGACTTTTTTTTTGGTTTATCTCAGAAATTGAATTAATCCTACATTAACAGATTAATAGCAATCAAACGGGAAAAAAAGCAATCAAACAAAAAAAATGGGTAAGCCAAAAAAGCTAAAATTTATCTGAAAACATAGCTTAACTTAAAAATATCCTATAAAACTGAAAAAAAGACAAAATTAGCCAAAACAGCTAGCATGTAGCTGAAACTCCAAAATGGCCTAAAAAAATCTGAGTAAATGCCCAAATAGTCCAAAAAGCTAACAGACTGCCCATTTTTTAAACTATAAAAATGTTACTTTTAAGCATAATTATGGATAATAAGAAGGCAGGAATATTATTTCAGAATAAATCAATTCAAAACTCAACATTTCAATATTTTACTAAGTAAAAATACATTTAATCAAAATTATACAAGTTAGAAATGAGCACAAGATAACATCGGGCCATTAAAATCAGTAAAATAAAATGATCTGGAGGGCTGGATATAATCACCTGGAGGGCCGGATCCGGCCCCCGGGCCTAGACTTTGACACGTGTGCTCTGAATGATCTCAGGAACCCAGACAGGATTATCGCTGCTTTTGTAGAGCTCTTCAAAATCTCTCAACGTCATCCATGTCCATACTTACAGCTATACAGTCAATACTTCCATGTGGAGATGAGGCTAAAAAATTGACAGTAGCTCCTCCCACTCACGTCTGAACCGTCAAGTTTATGAACACCTTTTTGGACAAACGTCTTGATGCAAAACTTAGGTAGTGTGTGTCCGTTTGACTCATGAAGGTGTGAACGCAGCATTAGCGCTCATGTATGTCAAACATCTTTGTGTTTGTTTGTGTTTTCTCGTCACTTTCTTCTTCTCTTCCATTCATAGAACACATACTGGCGTTAGAGCAGCAGCTTTTGGAGAAAGACCGTGAACTGGCCGCCTTACGAGAATCCCTAACGGAAGCTTTGAAGCACAGCTCCGGTCAGGCTGCATCCCAGGAAAACTGCGATCAGGATCCAGCTGCTGACTCGGCCGCCATCCCCGCTGAAGACGCAGAAGAGGAGGACACCACGCTGGTTGCTGAAAACACCTTCGCCTCTGCTGCTAACGAGAGCAGCCCGGAGCTGATCGGACACCAGTCCGAGTCCCCCGAGGAATCTAAAGCCACCTCGTCGGACGAGATGGTGGCCAGCAGCGATTCAGAAGTCGCCCACAGCAGCTGGACTCTCCTGGAGGCTCTGAATCAGGACGGAGGTCAGGAGTGGCCGTCTGGGCCTCAGGACTTCGGACAGTCGTGGGTGGCAACGACGGTGGAGCACGAGGCCTCCACCGCCCAAACCGAGTCCTCCTCCGTCCTCATCGATGAGACGGTTCAGGTTCACGAAGCTCAGCAGAGTTCCTCCTCCGCTGAGCCCCCAGGCCTCTTCGCTCAGGCTTTAGCCGAGGAGCTGCAGAGGAGGTACGGCGACCTCCTGCTGGAGCTGGAGACGCTCAGAGAGGCCGCCGCCGAATCCCAGCAGAAGATCCTGAGTCTCGAGGAGGAGACGCGGTCTCTTCACGCCGCCAAGGACGAAGCTCTGACTCACGCCGGCGGCTTAGCGAATGAGCTGGAGGCGGTCAGAGAGCAGATGGAGGAGCACAGCCGGGAACAAAGCTCTGCCGAGGAGAAACGCGGCGCTTTGGAAGAACAGACCAACATTTTGAGGAGCGAAAATGAAACCAAGGAGGAGAAGATTCAGGCTTTACAGGCAGATCTGGAGGCGACCCATCAAGCTCTGGCTGAGCAGCAGCGTCAGACCGGGATGCTCAGCGCCCAGCTGGAGGACCGGGAGCTCCTCTCATCCGAGCTGGAGAGGAGGCTCCAGGAGAGGGAAAACGGAGCGACGGAGATCCAGGAGACAAAGATCCAGGAGTTACAGCATCTCCTCAACGAGAAGGAGAAGGAGATAACGGAGCTCAGCGACAGCATGTCTGCTAAACTCCTCCGAGCTGAAGAAGAGAAGCTTCTGGTCGAAGGGGAGGTCAGCAAACTGAAGGAGAAGATTGTGGAGCTGGAGAAGGCCAGAGAGGAGAAGGAGACGGACGACCGTGAAGATGAGGAGGTGCTCAGTTTAAGAAAAGATAAGGAGGAGCTGGAAGCCCAGCTGGTTAACGTGAAGAAGAAGCTGCAGGCGGCGCTCGTGCAGCGCAAAGAGCTCATGAAGAAGGTTGCTGATTTGGAAAACGAGGCCAAAACGTTTAAAGAAAAGGACGAAACGGTTACTGAAGAAACGCCACAAGCACACGAAGCTGAAGGACTGGAGGTCCAAGAAACGGAGAACAAAGTTACTGAACTCACAGAGGCTTTACGGCTTAAAGAAGAAGCGGTCGAGGTTCTCGAGCAGAAAATGGCCGACATCCTCGCTCAGAACGTGAAGCTGAGCGAAGAAGTCCAAAACCTCCAGCAGGCCGAAACGTCCGCCCTGCAAACTCAAGTGTCCTCCCTCGAGGCGGAGAACGAAAGTCTCCAGAAGAAGGTCCAGGACGCTCAGGAGTCTCGCAAAGAAACGATCCGCAAAGCCAAAGAAAAAGACCGGCACCACCGCGAGCAGCTGAAGCAGCAGAAGGAGGAGTACGGCGAGCTGGCGCAGCGCTTCGAGGCGCAGAGCGGCGAGCAGGAAGCTCTCCTCGCCAAGCTGAAAGAACTAGAAGACCGAGCGGATGTGGAGAAACCGGCCTCCGGCGGCTGGGCTCAGGAGGACTGGGTGGACTTTTCCACGACTTCAAAGGATCCGCAACCCGCAGAAGTGGAGGAGCGCGTGGAAGCTCTGAAAAAGGAGATCCAGGCTGTGCGGACGTCGAACGCCGAGCTGGAGGTGAAGCTGCAGGAGGCGCAAACCAGTCTGTCGACGAAGGAGGCGGAGATACTGGAACTTACCCGAGATCTGCAGACGCTGAGAGACAAGGAGAGACAAATCGACGAACTCTCCGAGGAAATCGGCGACCTCAGAGAAAAGTACCATCAGGCCGAGTCTCACGCAGAATCCCTCAAAGCAGAGATGGAAGCTGCAGCCGGAGCCGCCGCGGAATCCTCCATCGCTTCTCTTCAGGCCGATGTGGAAAACCTAAAGCAGTTTCTGGACAACAAAAACCAGGAGATGACGGATCTGAGCCAGCAGCTCTCCGAGCAGAACTCGCTCATCCACTCCATGCAGGACGTGGTGTCTCAGAAGGATCAGCTCATCGCATCCTTGCAGGAGGAGCTGGAGAAGTCCCGGAAGTTGGAGGCGGAGCTCCCGCAGAAGCAAGAGGAGGACGGCGAGCTGAAACTCCAGCAGCTCCAGAGAAAGTTCCAGGCGGCTTTAATCTCTCGCAAAGAAGTCCTCAAGGAAAACAAAACCTTAAAGGAGCAGCTGGCGTCATCGGAGAGGATCGCGGAGGAGCTGAAGCAGAAAGTCTGCTCCGCCGAGGAGGAGCTGGAGAAGCTGCGAGCTGAAAGGGATCGACTGATCGAGGAGGTGGACCGGGCCCTACTGGAGAACCAAAGTCTGGGGTCGTCCTGCGAGAGCCTGAAGCTGGCCATGGAGGGTTTCATCAGCGAGAAGGACGCGTGCAAGAAAGAAGTGGAGCTGGCAAAGGAGGAGGCCGCCAGGGTGAGCAGGGAGTGGGAGGAGAAGGTCCAGGGCCTGAAGGAGGAGTACGAGACGCTGCTGAAGTCCTACGAGAATGTGAGCGACGAAGCAGAACGGGTGAGGAAAGTCCTGGAGGCGGCCAGGCAGGAGCGGCAGGAGCTGTCGGCGAAGGTCAGGACGGCCGAGGCTGCGAGGCAGGACGCCGAACAACAGGCGGAGGAGGCGCAGAAGGAGGTGGACACGGTGAAGGACAAGATGAGAAAGTTCGCGAAAACGAAGCAGCAGAAAATCCTGGACTTGGAGGAGGAGAACGAGCGACTCCGAGAGATGCAGGAGAAGCCGGAAACAAAGAGGGAAGATGAACGTCTGAAAGAGGAGCTGGACGCTTTGACAGCTCAGCTGCAGGCTGCTAAGGTAGATAGAGACTCTTTAGAGCAGCAGGTCGAAGAGCTGAGGAAACAAACGGAGGAAATGAAGGAGAGTGCTCTCAGATTTGATGAGGAAGCTGTCAGCGCGCAACAGTCGGACGCAGTGACGACAACGGAGCCGGTTCAAGAAACTGCTGAAGAAACACAAGCTGGAGAGGAAAGTCCTGAAGCTGCTGCTGAAAGTTTATCAGAAACCAAAATAAAAGAGATTGAGGCCGCTTTCGATGCAGAAAGGAAGATGTGGGAGGAGCGAGAGGCGGAGCTTAAAGCGAAACTGTCCTCGGTGGAACAGGAGCTTGAGGAGAGCAAAAGTCGGGAGAAGAATCTGACGGAAGAAGCTTCCAGGACAGAAGAACGTTTCAAAGAAGTCATTAAAGGTCTGGAAGTCGAGAAGGACAACCTGGAGGAGCGCCTCATGAACCAGCTGGCCCAGCTGAACGGCAGCATCGCCGACTACCAGCAAGAAGCGGCCGAGAACCGCCAGCGCCTCGGCCGGCTGCAGCAGGAGGCGGAGAGGCTGGAAGCCGAGGCGCGGGCCGACAGGGAGCGCGCCGCCAGGCTGGAGGAGGACGTGCGGCAGGCCCAGCGGCTGAGAGCCGAGGCAGAGGCCGAGTCCGGCAAGCAGAGAGAGCTGGAGCAGCAGCTGCGCTCCGCTCAAAGGGTCAAGGAGGGCAGCCAGAGCCGAGCGCGGCAGCTGGAGGAGCTGCTGCGGGAGAAGCAGCTGGAGGTCCGGCAGCTGCAGAAGGACAGCATCCAGTACCAGGAGAGGATCAGCGAGCTGTTCCGGGAGGCCAAGGCGCTCAAGCTCGGACACGACGAACTTCTCGGCAAGCTAGAGCAATCCCAGATGGAGTCTTCTAAAACTGCCGAGGACCTGGGAAGAACGGAAGCTGAGCTGGAAAAGTCTAAATCCCAACTAGCTGAAGCTCAGAAACAAACAAGCGAAGCTTTAGCGGCGAAAGCGTCCGCCGAGCAGAGCATCCAGCAGAGAGAGGCCGTCCTGAAAGCAGAGGCGGAGCAAACTCTGGACTCTGTGAGGTTCAGGCTGGGGGCGGAGCTAAAGGAGATGGAGCTGAGATTGGAGGAGGCCTTCACGGAGAGGGAGAGGGAGGAGGAGGCTACTCTGGAGGCCCGAGCGATGGCCGAGGAGGCGGAGAGGCGCGCCCAGGAGACGCAAGCTCGCCTGGAGGAGTCGCTGGCCAGGCTGGCCGCCTTCTCCCGCAGCATGTCCTCGCTGCAGGACGACCGGGACCGAGTCCTGGACGAGGCAAAGCAGTGGGAGACCCGGTTCAACTCCGCTCTGCAGACCAAAGAGGCTGAAGTTCGGGAAGCTGAAACGCGAGCGAAGGAGCTTTCAGATCAGCTCCAGAAAGAAATCGCTCTTAAACAGGAACTGGAGGGCTCAGTGAGCAGGTACGACCTCTGTGGTGAAAATATTTAAATTTTTAGTGTGGAGCTAAATTGGGGCCAATATTATTTGAAGCCCAAATTAAACAAATTGAAAAGAAGTTAAAATAAAGTTGGCCAAAAAGTAAAACTTTATGCTATTCTAAAATAAACTTATTACTTTTAGCTTCAAATGTTCTGTTTTTTATGGTTTCAAAACTCAAAATTTCAATTTCAAAAACTTTCTTTTTTTTTTTTTTTTTTTTTTAATTTCAACTCTTTTTATTTATTTATTTTTATTTTTTGAACTTTTGGCCACAACAGGGCCAAAAGTTTTCCATCTGAAATTTTCAAATTTGAAAACGAAAAAAAAAAGAAGTTGTAAGTGAAGATTTGAGTTTTGAAACTTAAAGAACAGAACATTTGAGGCTGAAAAAAACAATTACATTAATTTTAAAAAGAAAAAAGTTTTGAACATTTAACTTTTTTTTTTTTTTTGGCCAAACACCCAAATTTTTTTTATTTGCGTTTCAAACAATATTGGCCCTAATTTAGCTCCATATTTGAAGACACAAACTGAACATATTTTTGTCTTTCAGATTAGAGAAATCCGAGACAGAGTGGCAGCAGAGACTGGATGAAGAAACCGAAAAAGTCAAAGAGCATCAAACTGCTCTAGAGGACGAAAAGAGGAAGCTTGAAGAAACGGAGGCGGAGCTCCAATCTGCACAGAGCGAGACTCGCGGCCTGAAGACGGACCTGGAGAGTCTGACCCAGAGGAGTCGGGCTCTGGAAGAAGCTGTAAGTCGACTGCAGGGGGAGGCGGACCTGGCCAGAACCGAGCTGCAGCAGAGGGAGGCAGAAGAGCGACGGCTCTGTCTGAGCGTGGAGCAGCTAGAGACGGACCTGCGCTCGTCCAAGGCGCTGACGGAGAGCCTGCAGGCCGAGCTGCACGAGAAGGAGGAGCGAGTGGTGGAAATGCTGGGGGAGAAGGAGCAAGCAGTCGCTCAGGTATTGAAGTCAACCACCCTCATGGGGGGTAACTGGCTGAAAAATGGGCAAATATCCCAGTGGTGGGCCTGTAGAGGGAAAAACTTAATGCAACTTAATGCACTCTGATCATCTTCTATCTGTTCTAAAGGGTCTAAATCATACAAAATCAACTTTTTTCCATCTTTTAAGTTATTATAATGTGAATTCCTCACAAAAACCAATCATAAAGCCTCATTTTGATCTATTAAATCCTCTAAAACCCTGCTCTCTGAGCACCAGCCCCTCCCAATCGACAAAAACAACTGGGTCCTCACATTGTGACATCACAAAGTGAGAACAGCCCCTTCTAGAAAGAGTCTCTGCTTCAAGCACCGCCCCCAGGCTAATATGCACACCCACTTGGTTCCTCTTAAGCCAACAACTCTCACTGCCAAGGCTGAATCTTGATTAGGAAATGGGCGGCACCCACAAGGAGAAAAAGGCGGAGCTTAAGAGATCGAGGCGTCTAACTTCCTTCAGGAAAAGAAGTTCATATTTTATAAAAACAATTGTTCTTTAGTGTGCCAAAGGTAATACAGTATCATATATATGGATATAGTTTACTCTGAAAGACTTAACAATAGCATGATATTAAATTATTAACACTAAATTTAAAATTAAAAAAATTTCAATTAAATCAAAGCACATAAACATTGTAGCTCTGGTGTTAAAGGATTATTAAAGTTGTATTTTATTCATCTATTAAGGCGGCAGAAGAAGCTAGAAAAGAGGCTGACAGCAGGGCGCTCCAAGCGGAGGAGGAGCTGCAGCAAAGACGAGGAGAAGTTCGGGATCTGGAGGAAAGAGTTCGAAAAGCAGAAGAAGAAAGCGGCAGCAGGAAAGCCAAGCTGGACTCGTTTGTGAAGGCCATGGGATCCCTGCAGGACGACCGGGATCGACTCCTCGGCACCTATAAGCAGCTGGAGGAGAAGCACCTGCAGGTACTTTACAAACCTCGGCTTGAGAGGATTCAATGACTCCGTTAAAATAATCGACGACTAATTTAATAGTAGATTAGTCGTTACTTTTTATTAAATGGATCAGAGTGAAGTAAAGTTGAACAGAGTTGTGAGCGCTCGGTACCAAAAGAAGCATTTGTTTTGGAATTAAAACGTTTAACTTGTTCAGAACAATACTGTTTGTATTTTTGGTATTCAGCAAAATAAAAAAAAAAAGATAATTAAAAAGATTTTAAATTTCTAAATTTTAGCTATACTCTATATTTTAGCAACAGGCTAACCTTTTTGGCTAATTTACTGAGAACTCTTTGGCTACTTTGGAGTTTAGTTTCTATTTTAGCAACGTGCTAACGTTTTTGGGCTCATTTGTTATCTACTAAGGTTTTTATTGGTCAATATATAATTTAGCTAATATTTCAGTAACATGTTACATTTTTGGCTAATGTGTTATCCACTGAGGTTAATTTGGCTAATTTAAAGTTTAGCTTCTATTTTAGCAACAGGCTAACTTTACGTTTTGACTAATTTAGTTTACTGAGGAATTTTAGACTATTTTGGAAGTTTTTTTTTTTTGCTAATTTGGCATCTACTAAGATTTTGTGCCTAACTTGGATCTTAGCCTTCTATTTAAGCAACACACAAAATATTTTTGCAATATTGGCATGTATTAGGGATTTTTAAGTAATTTTACAACAAATTTTTCTGAAATTTAGGTCAACTTCAGCACTCTTTTTCATAAGAAAATGTCCAATCTTATAGAACATGTAACATTTTACAAGTAGCTTTTGCATTTTCAGCAAATCCCTTCTGCAATAATGCAAATACTTTCGGCCATAAGCATTCACACTTGCATTATCGCAGGTAATGCAACTTTTTTAGTTGTATTTCAAACAATGAGATCAAAACTTTGTCTTTTGTGAAAAATTGTTCATTTTTTCAGATGGTAAACTTATTTGATTTAATCTTGATTCAATTCCAGAAACTAATGAAGGACAGAGGCTGCACAGTTCATTAAAACTCTATTAAACTATCATCTTAATTGACTTTATTTTTAGTTAGTTTAAAGCTAGTTATGGTTAAGATGTGTGCTTTACACCCACTTTGCGCTTGACTGGATTAGTCGACTAATCGGAAAAAAAAATAATCGATGATTAGTCAATTATTAAAATAATCGTCTGTTACTTGAGCGTGCGTGCGGAGGACGATCCGGCTTCAATCTGCTGTGTTGCAGGTGATGATGGAGAAGGACGGTTTGATCCAGGAGGCCGCAAGCGAGAACAACGGCCTGAAGGAGGAGCTGCGCTCTCTGCTGGCCCAGAGGGACGACCTGTACGCCGAGAAGGCCAAGCTGTCCGCTCAGCTGCACGGTTACCGCGACGAGCTCAACCAAGTTCTGAGCATGAAGGACTCGCAGCACAAACAGCTCCTGGCAGCCCAGAAGGAGCGCATCGCCTCTTTGGAGAAGGAGCGCAAGGAGCTGGAGGATCAGCTGCAGAGCTTCAGCCGAGCCAGAGAGGAGGAGACGGTGCAGAGGGCGGAGACGGAGACTCTCAGTGGGACGGACGCTCCCGGAGCAGAGGTGGAGAAGCTGAGGGAGCAGCTGCAGGCGGCCAGAGCTCAGCAGGAGTCCCTGGAGGAGCGTCTGCTCAGCGAGAGGCAGGAGCACGAGAGCAGGAGCAAAGAGCTGGCCGAGCTCCGCTGGGAGGGGGGCGTGATGCGCACCGAGTCGGAGAGCGCTCAGGAGAGGGTGGCGGAGCTGGCCCGGGAACTGCTGGCCGTGGAGCAGCGGCTGCTGGAGGAGGCGGAGACCACCAAGCAGCTGAGGGCGGAGAAGGAGGCGCTCGGCAAAGCCATGGCGTCGCTTCAGGACAGCAGGGAGCAGGCGGTGAACAGGGTCCAGGAGCTCAGCCGGAAAGTGGAGGAGGCGAGCAAAGCTGGCGGGCAGCCGGCCAGCAGCGGCGCTGGCGAGGTGTGGGGGCTGAAGAACGCTCTGCAGGCCCTCCAGAACGACAGGGAGCGACTGGTGAGGAGCAGTCCTGATCTGTCTTAGCTCCCTGGGATTTTTAGGCTTTGAATTGAATCGTGTTTCTGTGCAGCTGGAGCAGCTCGAAGCACAAGAAGGTGAGCTGAAGAAGCAGAGGGCTGAGCTGTCCCGACTCGGAGCGGGAGAGCTGATCAAAGTGGGCCAAGAGCTTTTTGAGGAGAAGAGGAAGAACGAGCAGATCTTGGAGGTCCTCTCAGAGCTGAGAGAGCGTGATGGACATGAACAAACAGGAAGTGGAGACTCTCAGGTAGAAGCAGATTTATAGTCTTCATCAGACCTCCGGAGCAGAGCTCAGTTCGGTCGGTTTCTCCTCCAGGCTGGAGCGCGTCGACCTGCTGGCTCAAGCGGAGCAGCTGAAGCAGCAGACCGTCACCACGCTGTCCGAGCGAGACCAGCAGCTGCGACAGCTCACTGCCATGCTGGAGGACGCTCAGGCTCAGAGGCCCAAAGTCCAGCAGGAATCGTACCAGAGACGGGTAAGACGCACTCTTCAGAGGACTTTAAACATTCATAAAGTCCTCTATTGTCAATAAAAAAGTGAGTTTTGTCTTTTTTTTTTTTTTTATAGATGTTTGAATAGATCACTTAAATCTTTAAATCTCTCACAGGGCTCTGAGGACGTGGACAGCGCTCCTGGCGCCCCACAGGAGCGCAGCAGCCTGCATGACACCTACATGGCTGAGGTCAAAGAGTTGCAGCGACGGTACAGTCTGTTTAAATGACTAGAAACTTTGAAATAAAAAGATCCATATATTGACTTATTTTTACTCTTAAATCAGCCTCGAGGAAGAGACTCAGCAGAGGATTATGGTTGAGGAGCAGCTGATGGTCACGCAGGATCAACTAAAACGGTATGAAGTGCATCCCGGTGTCCAAAATGAAGTGTGTGATACATTTGAGTCTATTTAAGGGCTAAAGGTCATCATGTTTTCTAAAGTTTTTCTTTTAAAGGGCTTAAACAAAAAAAAAATCAACTTTTTAATTTTTTAAGTGTATTAGAATGTTCATTCCTCACTAATAACAACCACAAAGCGGTCTTTTGATCTGCTCACCCATTTCTGAGTAATCTTCTAAAAATCTGCACTCTGGGCTCCAGCCCCTCCCTCAAGCTGATTTCACAAAGTGAGAACAGCACCTTTAGCACTAGCTTAGCCTCTCAGCTAGAAATTCTCAGTTGCTAATTTTGCCGCTCAGTTAGCGTTGTTCAGCCGCTAACTTTGCCGCTCAGTTAGCAGTGCACAGCCACTAGCTTAGCCTCTCAGCTAGCAGTTCTCAGTTGCTAACTTTGCCGCTCAGTTAGCGTTGTTCAGCCGCTAACTTCGCTGTTCAGTTAGCAGTGATCAGCCACTAGTTTAGCCTCTCAGCTAGCGGTGCTTGGTTGTTAGCTTCACCAGTTAGCTAGTGGTGCTCAGCCAGCGCTTCTTAGCCGCTTGCGTTCAGCTAGTTGTTATCAGCCGCTAATTTCACTGGTCAGCTAGCGGTTCTCAGCCGCTAACCTTGCCACAGCTCAGCTGCTAGCGTCGCTGCTCAGCTAGCTAAGCCGCTAGCCCCAGGCCATCACTACAACCAGTGTAGCGAACACCGCTATGCACATACCTCTTTGCAAAAGTTCGATTGTTGTTTTTTTTCGTTGGCGAAAAGCGGACACGATGCCGAGGCCGGCTCTTGGATGATGTCATAAAATGGGCGGCACCAACAATTAGCGAAAGGCGGAGCCTCAGAGATCGAGATGTCTCATTTTTGTGTTGGAAAGAAAACAAACGAAAATAACTAATATTACATGAATAATTAAAGACAATATATGATCATATACATGGATATAGTTTACTCTGAATGACTTAAGAAAAGTTGGATACAGGCCCTGTAACCCTTCCGCTCTCCTTAGCTTGTTTACATTAAAAGTGGGGTCATCTGGACACCACAGGACAGTGCGCTGAACTTTTTTTTTTCACTGATTTCGGAGTTTCACTAATGTCCATGGCAGACATAAAATCCTGTCCCCCTTCGTCCACATTTGTCATGGAAGAAATCGCATAACAATATGTGGTTGGAGCCATCTGGACCCCAAGGAGAGCGGAAGGGTTAAATATTTTCACCCTGACACTAAAGTGCTTTTATGCATCCTTCTTTATGGGTTCAATGAAGTGGATTTGAGATTTCATATCAGTTCTGGTTTGTTTCTTTCAGTCACAGTCAGGCGGCGTGGCATTCAGCTCAGGAGGGCGAGCTTTCAGAGACGGCTGTTTTCATCGAGCCTCCGGAGGGCGCCGTCACTCGGGTGAGTCTCCTCCCATGTTTCCGAAATCCTCTTGCAGAAGCGTTCCTGGTGGCAGTTTGATTATGATTATGCCGTTTTTAGCCAAAATATATAAAAAAAAAAATGTTTTCTCAGATAAAGTTTCTGGAGACTGTTGGTGCAGAGCAACTCCGCCCCCATTCCCCTCCCCATTTCTTGACAGCTCAGACCGAATCTGTTTTTCTCCTCGCAGACCCGGCGAGGAGGTCCAGGTTTGAAGCGGATGTTCCGAGCGGCCTTCTGCTCGCGCCACCGCACCCCGCTGCTGCTCGGCCTCTACCTGCTCACCGTGCACGTCGTGCTGCTCCTGTGTGTGGGCGGGTTCCTCTGAAACCCGACAAGAAAAACCCTCATTTCTACTGTTACCGCAGCGGCACGGCTGTCCTGAAAATAAAAACTCGCACTTTACAGAACTTTTCATCCAAAGTGTACAGATTTCTAGAGAAAAGCTGCTGTCGTTTCTAATCTCTGCTGACGGGTGTGTGGAGGATTCGGTCAGACGGGACGACATTTGACTCTGAAACACATCTGGAGGGGAAAATGTACGATAATAATCAGAAGTTTTGGAAGATGGTGGTCTTTGTGTGCCTTTAGACAGAACCGTTATTCACATGATAAAAACACATGTATGCATTTTGAGGAGTATGCAGAGTCAAGACTATATTATGTACTGTATGTACTTTTATTTCACACTTCCAAGTACTTCTGAGTTTCTAAAGATGTAAAGACTCTAAATGAGCTGATTTATTGAGGGACAAATGGACAAAAAGGTGAATTTCTGAGCTCTTCTGGGTTCTTTTGCTCCAAAGCTTTCATCATTCCTTTTTGTTTTTTACTTTCCTCCTTTCCAAAAGGAGCATCTTGCATAGTTTTTAGCTGTCCTTGCAGATCTGTCTACCTGCTTATACATTTATACCCTGTAGTTCTCATCTTTTGACCAAATTTCTGCCAAAACTGTAAATTCTTTGCAAAACAACAAAAAAATAATCACAACTGCTGTTTTCTTTAATCATTAGCGTCCTATTTTGCCAATTATCTGTTCTGTCCATTCCATGTTCCGTTATTTATTAGTGAAATTCACCATATCGCTCAATAACTGGTTGAAGGGCTGCTCGTCATAAATAAATCATGTGAAATGTGCGCTTGGATCAGGGACCAGACTTGAGTATTAAAACATTTTTTTTTTGCTGGGAAAGGAAAACTGGGATGTTTTGTTTACTCCGAACTCGGTTTGTGGTCATTATTAAAATATGATATAATTCAGGTGGAGTTTATTATGTTTTTGTTACTGGTTGAAAATAACACTAGAATGATTTTCGGTAAGATGAGGGAGAAGTATGTATGTAAATGTGTCCTGTTGGCTGAATGGAAACCTGTTTAAAGATTTTATTAAAATATTCTTTAAACTGTATTCTATTCTTGTTTTAAAGCTGTTTTATTCTTTAACCCCCAAGAATACCCAGCTGCAGGTGTCATGGCTGATGGACGTCCAACCAGAAGTTGTCTTAATGCACAAATAGGAAGTCTACAAACTCAAAACTGAAATGTTCGAAAGTTGTATTTTTATGATATATATATATTTTTTGTTTTATGTTATGTTGATTTTAATTGCTTAATAGAAGTCATTGTATTTTTTCTAGTTAAGTTAATAAATTCATTATTCATAAATAAAAATACATTATAGTAGTATTTGTAGTAGAAATTCGTTAAGCGTACAATAGTATATTTTTGATTATAATGAAGCATCAACCTGAAGAGCCGCTTGGAAGCGAAAGAGATGATTGTTTTTAGTGAAATGAAGAGCTGGAATCACCATCTCTAGCCCCGCCCCCTACCGTCAGAAATACTTTTTGTATTTGTCAACTGTGGTACAAGTTTTTTTTTGTGCCAAAAATTTCCTAAAGGTTGAATAAAATGCAGTTGATAAGATTGGAGAGGTCTCTTGAGAGTGAAGTCATATTAAAATAAGAAAAATCAACTCAAATGTAGTTTATGTGGTTTTATGATGGATTCCCCCCCCCGTCACAGTATCCTATAAAATCCTTCACTTTCAAATGTGTAGTATGTTCGTATGTGTTTTGCAGTACACAAGATTTGTCCGTAACACAGTTGACAATAAAATGAATCAAATATTCAGTTTAATAAAAATATCTCAAAATTCATTTGAGCTGAGCTTTCCTATTGATTCATTTTAGACATTAAGGGTGAATAATATAGAACAATCAGCTATGCAGTGAGGAGGGGCAGCTACTAAACTATAACACATTCTTATCACACCTGTTAGTTTACAAGAGTTTTCAATGGTGCACTGTTGACCGGTTGATTGTCCAATGGGTGTGCTCCCAATTATTGAGAATTCTTCTCAGGTGTTCTCTTCATGTCGTGTCATTGCCTATTTAAACTGCACCTGCACCAATAAACTAGTGATAGTATCTTCTGACTGCAGACTGTGTCCCAGTGTATCTTTGCTGCCCTGGTGTTTCTCAGGTTATGGGCCCAGGTGTGCTGACGTTTGCGCAGACATAGTGTGAGTGGTTAAACAGCTTGACAAAATACTGCCTCAAAGTTTTTGAGTCCCAGCGCCATGAGTGAAAGGACAAGTTCACGTTGGTCTCGTCTTGTTTGGTGGAGACGAAGAGAATTATGAACGGTGAGAGACAAAGTAGTTTTTTGTGGCGTCTGCGGTTACAGAAATTGAAGGATACAAATCTAAATGAACCTGCCGTTGATGCGGATGAAGACTCACTGGCTGAGGATACAAGGAAAAATGCTGCTAATGTTTCTGTTGTGGGCAGAGAGGACACAAAGCAAGACGGTGTCGGCGTGGTCAGCAGTGGTACAGCCAAGGCAAAAGCAGAACGTTCTCCTTGTCTTCTCCAGACTCTTTCACGTCTATCACAGGTGCTCAGGGTGAACCTGCTCTCGTCTGTGAAAAGTACAGGGCTCCAGTGGTGGACTTGCCAATTCTGGTGTTCTTGAGCAAATGCCAGTGGAGCCACGGTACGGTGGGCTGAGTGAGCACAGGGCCCACTACAGGACGTGGGGCCCTCAGACCACCTTCATGAAGTCTGTTCCTGATTGTTTGGGTAGAGACATTCACACCAGTGGCCCTCTGGAGGTCATTCTGTAGGGCACGAGGAGAGCTCAGCCTGTTCCTCCTCGCACAAAGGAGCAGGTATGGGTCCTGCTGAGGGGTTGAGGACCTTCTACGGCCCTGTCCAGCTCTCCCAGAATAACTACCAGTCTCCTGAAATCTCCTCCATGTTCTGGAGATTGTGCTGGGAGACACATTAAACCTTCTTGCTGCAGCACGTGTGGATGTGCCATCCTGGAGAAGTTGGACAACCTGTGCAACTTCTGTAGAAATGACCTCCACATGTAACACCAGTCCTGTTTGGAGGGTTTTCTAATTGTTGCCACTGAAGTGCACCTGTTGTTAATTCATGAACACCAACACAGCTGAAATTGATTAACAAGGTCCTCAGCTGATTAACCAACAAGAAAATGATCAGACAGGTTTAATTCAATTCATACCAGGCCCAATAAAAAAAAGTGTTCCTTTAATTTTTGTGAGCAGTATAGAACCATGACTAAATAAAATAGTGACTAATGACTAATTCAGATTTGTATAAAAAAAAATTGCACTAAATGATTTTATCATTTTAGAACCGTTTAAACATATTTAATGTTTGTTTTCACAAGTAAATTATTTGGAGAAATATGATACTAATTGTTTAAAAATGTCAAAATAGCTTTGTTATCTGAATTTGTTTATTTATGTATTTATTTAAGCAATATGCACTATAGAAAACTTTTGTCTTTAGAAAATATATATATTTATTTGTTTTTTTCTGCATCCGGGTGTTTAAACATTTAAACCATTTTCCCACATTTATTTTTAAATCATGTAATTTACAGTAATCAAGTGGTCATCTATGACACTTAAATGACTTAAAAATCAACTCAATTTAGATTTTGTTAGCCTTTTACAAATTTCGTAATATTTAATTTTTTTTAAATGTATTTAAATAACGTTTTAACGTTTTACAGGCACCGTAGACAAATAGAGTATGGGTTTTATGGCACTTCATGGCCACCGTACTTTTGTCCTAATTTTAAATTTATATTAATTTTTTTTTTATCGATTAACATATTATCTACCCAGTATTTATTATTAAAATTCAATTTTTATAGTGAGTTTACTTTTTTTACTTGTAGAAATTCCACGTTATGTGCTTTTATTTAACCTATCCGTGCAGCACTTTGATGCATCGAAAATGCAAATTAAACCTAAATTTGTGGTCTAGGCGTGATATTTCTATTCTGGGTAGAGTTTTTCTAGTAAAGATGGAATCCCTATCAAGAGTAATCTACCCAGCACACTCTTTATCCTTCCCCAAATCAGCAATTAAAGCCATAAATCAAGCTAATTTTAAGTACATTTGGAAATACAAAACTCATTATATCAGAAAAAGTGTAATGCTAACAGAATATGCAGAGGGAGGGCTTAAAGCTATTGATGTTGAATGTTTGGATGGCACAATTAAAATCAACTGGCTGAGATCCTTCTTAAAAAAACGAAAAGGGTTTCCGGTTTCAGTTTCCCTCCAAATTATTCAGTGATGTAGGTGGAATCAACTTCCTGCTGAAATGTGACTATGACCTGAAGAAACTGCCAATCAAACTTTCTGCCTTTCATCAACAAGTTTTATTATATTGGAAACTCATCTATAAACACAATTTTAGTCCACACACCACGCCTCTCTGGAATTGCCGTTATGTCTTACGAAGAAACAAATCTTTGTTTTACAATGACTGGCTGGCTAAAGGGATATGGTCTGTCTTGCATTTATTAGATAATTCTGGAAATATTTTAACATTTGAGGACTTTTATTCTAAATATCAGTTGTCTGATTGGAAACAATATGATGCTGTGATCAAAGCCCTTCCTAAGTCGTTGATCCAGTTATCTCAAAATTTACTCTTAAACAAAGTTCAATTAACACTTCCTTCTCTGCTATTAAACGGACAGCCTGTTACAAAAACAGAATTACCCAACACTTTTATACGGAATTTGTTCCTCAAAGAACTTTTTCAAACATCTTATCAGAAAAGAAACATATCTAAACACTTTCCTAAAGAAGAGGTGATTGAACTGAGATCTAAATTCCTTAAATTTTCTATTTTACCGAAAATTAAAGAGGTTCATTTTAAAATAATCAGTGATATTTATCCATCCAAGGAATTTTTGAGACACCGATTTGGCTTTGATGAGAACGGCTGTAGTTTTTGTTTAAATGACATTGAGACTGTAGATCATTTATTCTTTAACTGTAGAGTTATTAACACATTTTGGGGAGAGTTTTGTTTTTGGTTTTCTTCTAAAATTGCAGCTCCAGTTCATTTGGATGTGAAAAATGTTTTATATGGGGTGGTGATATCTAACAGACCCGAAAATATTGTTCTTAATGTCCTACTATTGCAAGGGAAGTTTTTTATTCATAAAAACAAATTTTTAAAGACCAAACCACTTTTTAGTACTTTTCACAAGGAGCTCTGTTTTTATTTTCAGTCTCTTAATTATATGAAAAAGAAAAATAGCTTGAAATTACTTAGTTTGGTTAAGGATTACAAACTTAATGAATACCCCTAACGAAAGTTAAATTGTCATTTATGTTTTTTTTTTTTTTTTTTTTTTTTTTTTTTGTACTATTATGTTAAGTCTCATACATGTCGTTTTATGTATGTTCAATATGTTATGTTGGACAATTGTGGTTGTTGTCATTTGTAATGGTGCTGATAATAACACAACTCTGTAATGTATCTGTTGTCAATAAAAAAAAAAAAAAACTTTGATGCATCGAATGTTAAAAAAAATTATAAATAAAGTTTGGACTTTTTTTTAAAAAAAAAAAGTATTTCCTGCGAGATTTTCTTCTTCCGCTTTTGCAAAAAACTCTTATTTTGAAAAGTAATTTGCAGACGTAAATGCTTAATAAAAAAGTAAATAAGTTAATAATTAATTTGAATGTATAAATGACTAAAAATTTTTAACTTTTTTTTTTTTAATTAAGTCAACGGATGCGCGTTCTCGAGAGCTGGATCCGCGTTCATGAGGAAGTCTCGATAAGGCGTGTAGAGGCTGCGTGAAAATAAAACCCACCTGCACGGATAACCATCTAACTCTAAGGTAACTGGGTTTTTTTTTCTTCCTTTTTTAATCCAATGATCTAAAAAGATCAATTTAGTTTCATATTTTTACTTATACTTACTTTTATTTAAAAAAAAAAAAAGTCACTTGAAGTTTACCTTTATGATCAAAAAGCCTTCATCTCATCACTTGTCATATAAAAATGAGCCATCATTAATGTAGGAAAGTAAAAATATGAGTTCTTATCAAGAATTTAAATATAATTGTTTCTGATATAAAGTATTTGATGTCAGTTCAAGGTTATTTTTTTCATCTTAAAAGATCAGATTTTCATTTATTAATATTTCTTTAATGAAAATCTCAACAAAATGAGTTCAGCTTTGGAGAAATGAAGTTTCAACCTGAACTTCCTTTTTTATGTACTCTTTAAAGCTTTGACGCAGAGATATTTTAGCTGGTACATCCTCTAACAGCAATGAAGTGCAGAGAAACGAGTCAAACAAAACCCTTTTGTCAGGTTTTTATTTGTGGGTTTTTCTCTCCAGATGTGGAAGTCAGCCGTGGGCCACAATGTGAACATGAAGGTGGCTGCAGAGGGGGATGACTGGGAGACAGACCCCGACTTTGAGGTACCGTGCACTTCCTGGTCCCTGCATC
This sequence comes from Oryzias javanicus, assembly GCA_003999625.1. Taxonomy (NCBI): domain Eukaryota; kingdom Metazoa; phylum Chordata; class Actinopteri; order Beloniformes; family Adrianichthyidae; genus Oryzias; species Oryzias javanicus. The sequence continues at coordinate 18,949,064 of CM012459.1, forward strand.
GTCTCTTAAAGAACTCATTTGATGCAGTTTTTGGGTTTTAGAACGACGTGTCGGAGCAGGAGCAAAGATGGGGAGCCAAAACCATCGAAGGCTCCGGACGCACGAAGGAACACATCAGGTGCCACAAAAGTCCATTTTTTTCTCACTTATTTAAGTATGAACCCTTATTTAAATTGAGGAGACATATGTGAGTTAGAATGGGTGTTGAAACAGGAAGAGGAAGTGAGAGCAGAAGTTTGTGAGGCTTCAGTCTCTCCTAATAAGGGTGCTGTGTGATTTAAAGTGCTGTTTACCAAGTGACGTGGTGTTCGGATACACAAAATTAGAAAATACAAATTTAAATGTATATTTTTAAAACGTCTGTGGAAAAGTTTCAAAGTTGGGAAATGTAATTAAATTAAAAAAAAAAAAAAAAACATTTTTAACTTCCCAGGCTCCTGCAGGTCTCTTTTATAAATCATTGTAACCAAAAATGTAACCAGAATAAAAGTAATGATAACTTTAAGGCTTATAGATCAATTTGATTGCATAAAAACAGTAAGAGTAACCAAACAACAGAAGTAAATGCAGCAAATGCCTATTTTTTTTAATGAAAAATAAATAGTAAGCAGAGGATAAATCATTTTGAAATTTTCAAATATTTTGCATTTCTTGAATTCTGAGCTTCAGTGATGCTGTAGTTTCCTGAAAATGCCAAATGGATTCATAGCTCTTCTGATCATTGGGATTTAGAGTTAGAAATAGATTCTAAATAAAAACAAGTTTATTTTTTATGAAAAAGAACACTACCTTCTTGATAAAAGTGACCCATAACAGGAACCACGAGAAAAAAACAGTCTCTGGTTATTATATGATCAGTTACATGTGTAATAAAGTTATTTAGATACAAAGCAAATTCATAAAAAATATTGAATTGAAAAATAATTTAATTCTATCTTTAAAATTTGTAAAATAAAGCAAAAGATGACTTTTTAAATAATATGCTTTAATATTCCAAAATATGCATTACTCTTTTTTGATGTAAGCAATATTTTTATCACTTAGTTAAAAATTTTACTGCCATTATAAACATTTGTTTTTAACTCACAAAAGTCAGTGGGCGGAGCCTAAATCAGACTCATATTATTTTGGTTACTTATCTCTTAGACCACATAGACCCTTGAAATAGTTCTAAGATTAATGCTTTATTGTCAACATTAATGTTCTTTAATAAAGTAAACAAACCATTAATTTGTGTTTTTTCCTGTCAAGTACGGAGCCCCTAAAGGGACATAAAGAAGCCTTGGTAACTTGTGTGCACCACTTACTAGTAAATATATATATATATATATATATATATATATATATATATATATTACTTCGATGTCCCTTTAGGGGCTCTGTAGAAAATGCGGTTTTATTTATTTATTTTTTAATAAAATGAGTGCTTCAAAAATATTGATTGCGTTTGTGGACGTCCTAATCAATGTCTGAAAAAGTTGGTTTAAAAAAGTTTTGAAAGTAAAAATAATTAAATGTGCTGAAATGAAGTACATTTTTTCAATATTCAATTGTCTTTTTTGCCCCTTTTGACTTTCCATAGAAATTTTGCAATTTATTGGGACTTATTTACACCTGAAGTTTGCTGATTTTTTTTTCTGTATTCTCTCTGAAATTATTGCTCAAATCCAGAAATATTTGCTCCAAATTGACACATTTTTGCAATGAAATGCAATTGATCTTATTATTTATTTTAAACGTAACATTTTAAAAGTAAAAATATTTAAATCTTCCTAAATAAAGTAAATTCTGTTTATTTTTTGTTTACTTTCTTTTTGACCCTCTTGAGTTTCCATAGAAATTTTGCAATTTAATGGAACTGATTCACTCCTGAATTTTGCAGTTTTAAAAATGTTGCATTGTTTCTGTAAAACAATTACTCAAATACACAAATTTAATCTCCACATTTTTGTGATGAAATGCATTAGATTTTAATTTCTTAATCATTTTCTATACTTCTTATTTTCTCATTTATGAAAAAAAAATAATGCAATATTTTGAAAAAAAAGTATTTAAATAAAGTAAATTCTGTACATTTTCTAAATTAACTTTTTTCTACTCTTCTTGACTTATTTGCAAAGAAAGTATTGCAATTTATTGGAATTGATTTATACCTTAATTTTGCAATTGTTTATTTCTGTAGTTTCTGTTAAATCAATGTTCAAATACAAGAAAAGCTATCTCGAAATATAATTTTTCTTTGTAGTAAAATACATTAGATTTACTTATTATTTATTTCGTTTTTGAAAAAAAAAAAATATTTAAATGCAACATTTTGAAAGTACGGAGCCCCTAAAGGGACATCGAACAAAAAAAAAATAAATAAATAAAGTTAAAAAAAAAATTAAAGTAAAGAAAAAAAAAAAAAAAAAAAAAATTCTAACTCGTGGCCACGACATACTGGAGCCCCTAAAGGGACATCGAAAAAAAAAAAAAAAAAACAATTTCTATCTCGTGGCCACGACTTACGGATATGATACGCAGTTGCAGCCCATTAACAGGAGCGGCTCTTTATGTGTTTATCTTTCTTCATTTTGTCTGAAAGCATCCCTCGTTATTGTCACTTAAAATAACTGACATTTGTGTTTGTTTATGAGGCAGAAATTAAAGGATAATTATTTTATGCTTGATACTCTTCGTTTCGGGATCACGTTTGACCGTCTCCTGGACCGGAAGTGGTCAGACTGAACACATTCTAGCTTTACAGAAGTCATTCGGGGCCCGATTTAAAAAGGTTCCGGACGGTTTCTCCGAACCTACCCTAACCCTAACCTTGACCCGGTACCGATGCGGGTCGGGTCCAAATCCTGCTGATCGCCCGGTTCCGTGATTGTTCCGTTCAACCCCAGACGTTGCTGTTTTACGATTTTTGAGCCCAAAAAGTCAAGCAAAACAGACAAACTACGAACTGTATGTCCAAAATAAATGCATGTCGTGATAGTAACGGGTACATTTCTCGCTAGAAATATTACCAAAATAAAGATTAGTCCACAAAATATTTTATTCAGAGGGATTTTACACCAAAAAAGTAGTGGATCTACCGCCATATTGTTAGCCGGCTGTCAGACAGAAATCGGCAGAAACTCAAAAGTCACGTGATCAGTCACGTGATCCGGAGAAACATAGATATTATATATTCATTTTTTATTTTTATTATTCCTCTATTATATCTATGCGGGGAAACCTAAACATCCGACCACGTGATCAAAACGAAACCTAAAAGCCGCTCCTGTTGCTTTGAATGGGCTGCAACTGCGTATCATATCCGTAAGTCGTGGCCACGAGATAGAAATTGTTTTTTTTTTTTTTTTTTTCGATGTCCCTTTAGGGGCTCCAGTATGTCGTGGCCACGAGTTAGAATTTTTTTTTTTTTTTTTTTACTTTAATTTTTTTTTTTAACTTTATTATTATTTTTTTTTGTTCGATGTCCCTTTAGGGGCTCCGTATGAAAGCAAAAATATTAAAATGTGCTTAAATAACTTCAAATTCTGTTAATTTTTTTTTTTTTCCTCTGGACTTCCCATAGAACTTCTGCCAATTAATGGAACTGATTTACATCTGCAGTTTCTACATTTTTTTAATTGTAGTTTCAGTGAAATAATTTCTCAAATACAGACATTTCGTCTTCAAATAGACACATTTTGTGATAAAATATATTACATTTTTTAAATCATTTTTTTTCATATTTCTTACTTTCTAATTTAAAGAAAAGGTTTCAAATGCAACATTTTGAAAATAAAAATATTTAAGTGAACACAAATAAAGTAAATTCTGTAGATTTTTTGACAGACTTTGTTGACCCTCTTGACTTTCCACAGAAACGTTTGCAATTTAATGGATAAGAGTCACACCTACATTTAGCAGTTTTCACATTTTTCTGTAGTTTTTGCTCAAATGCAAACATTTCATCTTCAAATCACATTCTAGTTTTTCTGCTTACTTTGTTATTTTGTAAAAATCTGCTAAAACATAATCAAATACTTGACATGTTTATATTTATTCTTTTGCATATCACACTTTAATTGCTTGTTCTCAGTGTTGCGGAGCTCCGGAACAAGGTGGCAGCGGAGCACGAGCAGGTGAAGCAGAAGGAGCACGCCCCCAAAGCCTCATACGGGTATGGAGGCAAGTTTGGGGTGGAGAAGGACAGAATGGATAAGGTAATTAAACCCGGGTTTAGTGTTTTTCTCTGTTCGGTTCCTGTTTGGTGTGGTTTCAGTGCCTGTGTTTGTAGGCAGCTGTGGGTCACGACTACGTCGCTCAGGTGGAGCAACATTCGTCCCAGAAAGACATGGCAAAGGGATTCGGCGGGAAGTTCGGCGTTCAGAAGGATCGTGTGGATAAAGTGAGACTTTTCTTAATGAGAAATAAAGAATTAACATGAAAACTGAATTATCTTGTTTTATTTTACAGTCTGCTTTAGGCTTTGAGTACAAAGGATCGGTGGAGCAGCACACCTCTCAAAAAGGTCATTCACTTTACTGATTAATTAACCCTTAAACTGCCTGCTCAACCAAACGGTGGAAAACATAAAAAAACATGTTTTTAAAAACATTGATTGTGTGTATTACTCCCCAAGGTACGGAACCCCAAAAGGGACATAGAAGAAAAATGATTGAAGTTTTTTTTTTTTTTTTCGAAAAGTGGAAGATGGTTAGTAATGGATCCGCAACCAGATAGTAGCCTCAATTAGTAACCACAACATTTTTTTAAATTTTATTATTAATTCAATTTTTAGAAAAAAAAAACAAAAAACCAAATACCCTCTGGTGCGCACCAGTAAGTAACCATTCTTTTACTCCTTTAATTTTTAGAAAAACAAGTTGCAGTTAGTAGCAAGAACTTTTTTTAACCTAAATTTTTAGAAAAAAAGTTACTATCTGGTGTGCTCTAGTTAATAACCATATATATTTTTTGTTTTTACTACTTTAAATTTTTAGAAAAACAAGTTCTACTTGGTAACCAGAACGATTTTTTTAACTTCAATTTTTAGGGAAAAAAATTTACTATATGGTGTGTTCTAGTTAATAACCATATATATATATATATATATATATATATATATATATATATATATATATTTATACTACTTTAAATTTTTAGAAAAACCAGTTCTACTTAGTAACAAGAACTTTTTTTTTACTTTTTAACTTTTAGAAAAATAAGTTACTATCTGGTGTGCTCATGTTAATAGCCATATATGTATGTATTTTTTTTTACTACTTAAAATTTTTAGAAAAACACGTTATAGTTAATAATAAGAACTTTTTTTTTACTTAAATTCTTAGGGGGAAAAAAGTTACTATCTGGTGTGCTCTTGTTAATAACCATATATATATATATATATATTTTTTTTTTTTACTACTTTATTTTTTTAGAAAAACAAGTTCTAGTTAATAACAAGAACTTTTTTTTACTTTAATTTTTAGGGGAAAAAAAGTTACTATCTGGTGTGCTCTTGTTAATAACCATATATATATATATATATATATATTTTTTTTTACTACTTTAAATTTTCAGAAAAACCAGTTCTACTTAGTAACCAATTTTACACTCACATTTTTTTAGGGAGGTCCTTAGTATTTTTTAGAAAAAAAAAATGTTTTTACTTAAATCATTTTTTTTCATAACTTTGTCTTTTTAGGCGCTCCGTACCAAGACAATAAGCAGCAGAAAAAATACCTTTTTTTGGTTTATTTTTTTTTTAAGTTGTTTTTTGACATCAGAACATCTCATTCAAGCTTTTTTTTTTTCTTTTTTTTAGATTATGCTAAGGGGTTTGGAGGGAAATACGGCGTGGAGAAAGAAAAAGTGGACAAGGCCAGTTTAGGTTACGACTACAAAGGAGAAACGGAGAAGCACCAGTCGCAGAAAGGTGAGTGGAGGTCAACACTTCCGTCTGTTCTCCGTCCTTCCAGCCGTTTATTCATCTTTGACATGTAGATTACTCCAAGGGATTTGGAGGGAAATTTGGCATCGAGAAAGACAAAGTCGATAAAGCGGCGGTGGGGTACGATTACAGAGGCGAGACGGAGAAACATCAGTCGCAGAAAGGTGAGACCGAACATATTGATGATGACGACCTTCAGAGGGAAAATATCAAACTAATCCGATGTATGTTTGAAGGTGGGAATGGGGTCCAGGTGGGCCGCGTGAATAAGGTAAGCAATCACTACGATCTTCTTTTTGGGTATATTCAAACCATTCTCAACGTTTTTGACGTTTTTAGAAAAATATACATTAAAAATAGTTTTCTCGGACATATTTTCAATTAGAAATTGAGTTGTGGGAGGGACTGTTAAACCCCCCCATTGCTGAGAGATCTCTGTTCACTTTCCCGCTAGTTTACAGCCCCTCACGACCCCGACCTAGAGACACATGCACACTGGGTATTTGTTGATGAAACTACATGTTTTCTCTCTTTATATATGGCGTTCCAGTAAAGGAATTAGAGGTGGAACGCCGCTCCGGCTGGAGGGATCAGCCGTGCGGCCGGTTTTTAGAACAAAAAAATGACACTCAAGTTGAGAGAAGGCAGCGCTTTAATTCATTGTTTGCGTTGTTTTTAGTTTCGGTTGATGAAATCCTCTCCTGGTCTGAGCTCTTTTGCTTCCGTTTCCGCACATCCTCGTTTTGGACCCATCTGCATTATTTTTTTCGGTTTTGGGTGTCCCCAACTCGTTGTTTTTTTAACATGCTGGCTGTTCCCATTAAATCACGGGTTCCTGACCTCGGAACTGTTCCAGTACTTGGACGTGGATCACACTGGTACTCTAACCCCAACCTGGGACCGGTTGGCGTTGGCTGGTGCTGTATCCTGAACCACGTCCCGAGGGTTGCGGACCCCTGATTTTACGACCAGCACATCAAAAAGTTGGGGACACCCAGAACATCAAAAAGTGACGTGGAGGGGTCCAAACGTCAATATGTGACGATTTGGGAATGAGAACGTGTAATGGGGTGCGTTCGGGAACATTGAATTTGTTCAGTCACCTGAGCATTAATGTGTTTGCTACACTGAGGTGTAACGGGACAGGAACTACAATAAATCAGTTCAATGGTGAAATAAAGAAGCAAATTATTTAAAAGAAAAACTTAAAAAGAGAACATGCAGAGAAAAATGAATCAGATGTTTAAGAGGAAGATCCAAAGTGAGGATGAAGATGAGGAGGCCCAATCTTCTGAAGGAGAGGATGAAGAGGAGCTGCATGGAAAACGCCATTGAGACACCAGAACCGTCAAGCAAAGATGACGTCTTTCAATCTACTTTCACTTCTGTATAAATGTGACTTGCTAACATTTTATGCTGAATATTTTAGACAATTAGCCTTCAAACCATAAAGTTGTTTGTTCTAATCCCATTTATTTCTGTTTGAAATGACTCCAGGGTGCAGCAGACTTCCTGAACACGGACTCCCCAAGTTCTTATGAAAAGACCAAACCGGTTGAGGCGTGTAAGTCCTGAAAAAGCTGAAGCATCTGTCCAATTCTCAAACACACACAAAAATAGTTAATTAATTTCCACATAAGCATAAAATAATTAACGGAAGCGTGTCATTGTTGTCGAATTGGGCTTCTCGTTTTCTTATTTATACGTTTCCAAGATTTTCAGTTTTTAGTTTTTTTTATTTGATTTTTTTTCCTCCATTTTATTCCATAATTTCCCCCCACAGACGGAAAAAAACCCATTTATTTTTCACTTACATTTGGTTGATGTCATTTTTGTTTTATGTGGTAAATATCTTCTCTGAAACAGTTTTTGTTTGTTCTATAAAAGTAGTTTGTGTAGCTTTATCTACATTTTATAATGTAGTTTTCTGCTGATTCTTCCTTCGCTCAAACTTCGGTGACATTCGTCTATTTTCTGCAGCGAGTGCCGGCGCGGGGAAGCTGAAGGCCCGCTTTGAGAGCATGGCGAAAGTTTCCGAAGAGGAAAACAGGAAGAGAGTAGAAGAAGAGCGAGCGCGACGGCAGGCGAGGGAAAGCAGAGAGCGCGAGGAGGCCAAACGTAAACAGGAGGTAACGCCACCATTCAGCAAAACTTGTTTGTTTTCTGCAAACCGAGGAACCACGTCTGTGCTGTTTGGGTTAGGAGCAGCACAAAGATGAGGAGGTCGAGCCTCCACCTGTGGAAGAGACTCCAGAGTTCAACATTCCACCAGCTACAGATCACTGCCTCAGCCCAGAGGAGGAAGAAACGTCTCCTCCAGAGCCGGAGGTGAGACTTGACTCCAAACTGGTTAGAAGAGGATTTTTATTGAAAAATTACCTCCTGCCCTTAACTCTTACTGTGGCTGCTGCGATTACTCGACTAATCGACGACTAATCGACTATTAAAACAGTCAACAACTAATTTAAAGGTCAATTAGTCGTTACATTATATTATATAGAGTCGGAGTGTAAGAAAGTTGAAAGTTTTAATGGCATTCTGCTAGCTTTTTGGACTAATGTGGCATTTATAAAAGTTTTTTTTAGACTGTTTTGAAGTTTAGCTAATATTTCAGCTACATGCTAGCTATTTTGGCTAATTTAGAGTTTTTTTTTTTTCATTTTTTTGGCTATTCTGAAGTTTAGCAAATATTTCAGCTTCATGCTAGCTGTTTTGGCTAATTGGGACTTTTCAGTTTTTAGGCTATTTTGAAGTTAATATCTCAGCTAGCTATTTAGGTCAATTTAGTTTTTTTTTCATTTTTTTAAGGAGGTTTTGAAGTTTAGCAAATATTTTAGCAACATGCAATGTATTTTGGCTAATTTAGGATTTTTTTTTTCCTTTTTTCAGGCTATTTTTAAGTTTAGTTATTATTTCAGCTACATGCTAGCTATCTTGGCCAATTTAGGATTTTTTCAGGTTTTTCTGGGCTATTTTGGAATTTAGCTAATATTTCAGCTACATGCTAGCTATTTTGGCCAATTTAAAAATCAGTTTCAATTTTTTTTGCCTTTTTAAGGCTAAAAAATAGCATTTTTTTTTAGCCTGACTGAGCTAATGCTAGCTGAATGCTCATCTGGCATTCAGCTGAATGCTGGCTTTTTAGGCTAATTTATGATTTTTTTATTTTATTTTTCTTTATTTTTAAGGCAATTTTGAAGTCTAGCTGATATTTCAGCTGCATACTAGCTATTCTGGCTAATTTATGCATTTTTATTTTGTTTTTAAAGGCTATTTTGAAGCTTAGCAAATATTTCAGCTACATACTAGCTATTTTGGCTCATGTAGACCTTTTCTGATTTTTAGACTAATTTGGCATTTAACTAATATTTTAGCTTGCTATCAGCTTCAGTGTTTTAAGCTGTCAATTTCAGCATCTTCAGCGGCCAAATTCAGCTTACAGCATTCACACTAGCATTATCACAGGTAATGCTATATATCTAGTTTTAGTTTGTTTAAAGCTAATGACGGTCATGATGTGTGCTTTACGTCCTGTTTGCGTATGACCCGATTTGTCGACAAATCGGTAAAAATAATTGGTGATAAGTCAACTAGTAAAATAATAATTTGTGGCAACACTATTCTATTTAAATTAAAAATTATATATATCTGTAACTTGCACATATGTGTTTACATATCAAACTTAGGCTCTGATGAAAATTTGAAAGTAGGTCATAACCAAAATCAAAGCCTCTAAAATCACTGAGTTGGTTGTTTTTGTGGCCCTGGAATTTTTTTTTTTTACCCCAACTTCACCCAAAAGTAGCTGGATAGGCTCCAGCAACCCCATTGACTATGTATTAAAATGATGGACCATAAATAGACCCATAGATAATGTCTTTCCTTTGCGTCCAGCGAAATGATGTCACCATTTTTCCGTGATATACGGCGCCGCCAATGATTTATATTGCTAGAGACGCTACGCTAGCCTCTTATCATTGTCCAAGATACCTAAAGAGTGACGAAAGTCTTAGTAAACACTGAGATGTGGCTTAGACATAAAATGCTTAATTTTGGTCCAATTTTAAAAGAAAAAAACTGATCACCAAAGAAGATTCAGGTGGTGGTTTTAATGTTTTTGTACAACAAATTAACCACATTTCAAACTTTTCTATAAATAAAGGAAATGCAATGTATACCGGATGTATGATTGTGATTTTACTCAAATCTACACACACAGACTAAGATTTACACAAACTGTTAGACTCCTCCGTCTGTGTCCTTGTCCACCCGCCGCATGATTACATGATGCAAGTCCCATACTGGTTAGTTTCTTTTCCACTGGTTAATAATCTGCTTACCAGCGGATCGTATGGTCTGATCTGAGGTCTAACACTCATACAAATACCACAGCCATCCCGCTACAATCCAGAAGGATAGGTGTTCCTGCCAGAAAACGTGGAAAAAAATGCATAACTTAGAATAGACCAAGGGTCTGCAACCTGCGGCTCTTTTATCCCTTTACTGTGGCTCTTTAGCTTTAATGAAAAATGTGAACAGTTGATTAAGTAATAAATTATTTATTCAAGTTGTCATTTCTATTTAGATTTTTTAACATGACAAACAACTAAGCAAAAAAAAGTTTCATTTATTGTTAGAAATTCTATAGGAATGTTCTTTAAATTTGTGTTTTTAATTTATAGTTGGTCAAATAAGTTTATTTTGATACATTTTCACTGAAGTGGTGAAAGTTTTGGTTAAAATGATTAGATTTATGTGCTTTGTGCCTCACATCTTAGAGAATGACAATGAAAATCCCAGGTTATTCTAAATGTTTTGAGTTTATAGTTTCTACTAAAATGTTTATTTTAAGTGTATTTTTTTATTGAGAATAAAAGGGAAAAAGTACACACAAATCCTAATAATGAAAAATATCCTGCCTGTCTGATAGTGATTGGTTTGTGTCACGTTTACAGGGTCACTACTGTCACTGCCCACGCCCCTTCCACTGGGAGAATCTGTCAATCAAATGTTTGAGGCGGGGCCAAGGAGTTTATAACTCGAATTACAGAAAAAATATCATTAAATAAATTAAGATTAGCAATAAGATGTTAAGAAAAATGTATCAGAGCCAAAATGTTGACGGAATGACTCGGCAATAACGCTTTATTTCTCAATAGAAGTCTATGATTTTAGAAAGTAGCTCCATGCTAAATTTTTTTTTCATTATATTTTTGTATTTGCGAGTTATTTGAGTTATAAACTGACCAATCAGGTGCCTAAATAAAAGTGTGGTCTCAATATTTGATTGACAGATTTCAAGTTTTAAGGGTGTGGACTTCCAACAAGCTCACTCCTGATTGGCCAGTGTTGTTGCCATAGAAACATCGATTAAAACGGACTCAAACCAATCACTGCTGACAGAAGATTTCTGGTTTTAACGTGACAGCGTCCACTAATAACCAGTTAACAAGTCATTTTCTATGGATGACATCACACTCGCTCCAGTTCTCTTATACAGTCAGTGCATACTTCAGTTTCGTATAAGCACGAATGGATGAGTTTTTTTTTTTTTGTTTTGCAGGAAGAACAGGAATACGACGAGGTGCCAGATTTACCGCCACGGTCAGAGGATCTCGAGGAAGAAGAGGCTCCGCCCCTGCCTGAAAGATCACTGGAAGAGGATGAAGGAGATTATGATCAAATCATTGAAGCTCCTCCTCTTCCTCCAGTACCAGGTCAGACTCTGAAAATGTGTGCAGCCATCCTGAAATAGTTATGATTTATAGAGTAAAAACTTTAGACGCTATGAACCCGATTATGCTAACTATGTAAAAAAAATATTTGAAATAATCCAAATCCATAGTAATCTGTGGTTCTTTTTTGTGTAAATCAGAAGTCGAGAACGAATACGAAGACTTGTCTTATGGCCAAAAGGCGATTGCAGTTTACGACTATCAGGGAGGTAAGTTGATTCCCTTCAGACGTGAGGTGCAGTAATCTGTTTACAGATGCGTCGTTACGCGTTTTTGTTTCACACAGAGGCGGAGGATGAGATTTCCTTCAGTCCAGACGACATAATCACCAACATAGAGATGATCGACGAAGGCTGGTGGAAGGGTCAGTGTCACGGTCGCTTCGGCCTGTTCCCCGCCACTTACGTTCAGCTGCTTTAAACATTCTTCCAGATATAGAATCAATGTTCTAAGTTTCAATCCTCATGATGAAGAAGAGTACATTTATCCTTTTATACATACTGTGTCCTGATTGGTTGTAGACTCTGTCAATCAATCTCCTTAATGTCATTTCTCCTATCGAGTTCCATACATTTTTCTTCATGATCAGACCTTTGATAATACTGGATTTATTTTCGATAAAAATTTCAACTTTGAGAGTTTAAAGAGAGAAGAAGGTGAAAATGTTCTCGTCTGTCTGAGAAAAGTGTATAGTTGGGAGTTTTACAACTTTTAAAAATAACTTTTTAAAACTTTTGTAATCCTGCTTCATTGGTTGGACTTATTGGCGGTTATTTTAAAAGGTAACTCTGCGATAAACAAGAGAACACTGTAACTCCAAAAACTTAAATCACTTAAATAAAAAATAAAGCACTTTCTACAGACATTGTTTCATGGTGTTTATTGGTTGCATTAATATTTAACCCAATATAGAAAGCAGAAAATACTCTCTTCTCATAGGAGCCACTGTGAACACAAGAACTCTTTTTTTTAAAATAAAAAGGTTTCTATTAGAAGACGGTGGAACCACAGTTCTGTCAGTCCACCCAAGAAGAAGTCCAGACGGCCGAAGCATCAAAAGTCTTTATCGGTTCCTCTGTTTTACCAGGCGATCCCCTTCTTCTTCTTGCCTTTCCCACTTTTCTTTGTGGCGCGTTTATCTTTCAGTTTCTTGATCTGCCGTTGGTTCATCCACACAGGGTACCGTCCGTCTTCATCCAAAAGGGTTTTCTTGTTGCGCTTCTTATCCATGTCCATCTTCGTGTCTGAGGACGGAAATGTGGAGGTGAGTTTTGTCCAAAAAAAAAAAAAAAAAAGCACTGAAACACATCGAGACCCATTCCAATGAAAATTGTGTTTCCAACATCCTCGTATAGCATGTTTCTCATCATGGATGATTTATATAAAATCATTTAAGAATAAAACAGTTTTTCTTTGCATTTCTTTATTCGAATAAATGTGATTAATTAAAAACTGCTCCTTTCTAAAGCATCCACTTGCAGACAAATAGATCCATGTACGTCTTTATTTCCTTGTCTTAGCTGGAATTTTGCTCAGAACTGCACAGCTCTGTAGGTCTCCTACTGCTCACTGTTTTATTTTTGCTACGCTGATGTTAGCTTGGGCATACGAGGTAGCGGGAGAGTGTAAACAAAGGAATGATGGGATATCGGATGAGGGTTTCTAATGAACTCCAGCCACTCTATAGAAACTGTCAGAGAAAACGACACATTTGAGGATTGAGTAAAAAAAACTATTATCTATAGTTCTTCGTGATCAGACCATCTAAACCAGGGGTGGGCAAACTACGGCCCGGGGGCCACATGCGGCCCCTTAAGCTACTTAATGTGGCCCTCCAAATTAAAATACATTGAATCAAAAATCCTAATTATTGTTTTATTTTCATTGTATTTCTGGTTTCTTCCCATGAATGGTGTTGTTTCTGACGTTCGTTGTGTTCCTTTCTGAGTCAGATGGTGATCTTTCGGATTATTCCTACACCACATAAATGCAGCATTTCTTTGAGTTCACATTTTCCTCTGAAGAACATCAACCCATTGGATCACCCAAAAGAGAACAAAAATCAAAATTTAGAAATTAAAACTCCCAAATTTTCTGTTTTTAAATTAATATATGTGAATTTGAATCCAAATTAAAGCATGTTTTTCTCTAAATTCCATATTATTTTTTTTGTTTATGAGGTTGATTACCAAATCTCTCCTTCCATCTGCTCCTTGTCCGGCCCTTATGCCAAATTTTAGAACCCTTTCTGGCCCACGAGTCAAAATATTTGCCCACCCCTGATCTAAACTATTATTAAAAGATCACTGGGGAAGCTTTCACATTAGATAAAAATAGTTATTCTTTTTTTTTTTTTTTTTTTTAATCAGGCAACAAATGAATCATAGCAAAAAATCAGAAATCATGAATATTTTTTATTTCTACTACAAATTTTTGGTTCCAGTTAGCAAAATGAGTGAGTGTAAACAAAAGGATGATGGCACATTTACTTCCGTGCCAACAACCAAGAGGAAAAATTCTCAACTGCTGATGTGCAGAAAATTTATCAACACAGGCTTTTTAAATTGTGAAAAATCTGCATAATCAGAATGAAAAGAACACTAGAAACGATTTTATAAAAGAAAAAAAATATAGTTGGAGTGGAACTATAAAGATCCACATGTTTTTAATTGTTCCAAGTGATATTTTAATTAGGATTGTGCCGTTTTTGGATCTACAAGTGGATGAGAGCTTCTGGTCTGCTTGTAATCCACAACAAATCAGCAAAGGAATTCTCAGAAATGCAATTTTAAGCCTAATTTTCTTTATATATGACATCCATAATCAGAAAAATGACACTAGAACATATTAAAAACACAAGTTTCATTGGAGTGGGTCTTTAACATTCACAGACTGAACACAGTCACTCACCTTCACCCACATCCTCTGCCATTTCAACATCCGTCTGCTTCTTTATCTTGTCAGGAGACACCACTGTAGCGATCTCCTGCAGGTCAGCCATGTCCACTTCTACTTTCTTGTCGTTACCCAGAGCTTGTTTGAGTCGAGCCAGCTCCTTTGGTGCATTTTTCTTCCTCTTCTCCGCCCGCATCTTGCGTTTCCATTTGCTTCTGAGGCTTTTAGCCATTTTTAAAGAGATTCTAAAAAGAAAAAAAATAATAAAATTAAGGTAAATATTTGTATTTATTTTATCAGTGGGTAACTTTACTTCTTCTTGTAGCCTGGGCTTTAGCATTATAGCCAAAAATCATTTAAAAAGAAGCTGGATGATGAGTTCAAGACAAATAACGACTGATGGATGACACAGACACAGCTGCAAAAAGTCATTTAACGCAAAGAAAAAGACAAACAAATGGTTGTCACTTTAAAAATATATACGTATAAGGCATATTCAAACAAGTAATAGTCATGAAATGTTATAAAGTACTTTAAAATAAAGATTTTCACGGTTTAAATAGCTGCTAGCTTGATGAATTGCTAACAGTTACATGTGTAGCTATTAGCTAAAAGCTAAAAAACGCTTTAATTCTTCTAAATGTAGAATCTTTTACCCACGAAGTCATTCGGTTGTGAGTTTTATTATCTACTATAAAATGAAAGTTAAAAAGATATCGACAAATTGTTATAAATACCTGAAGTTTTCAAAGTAGCAACTTCATAAGCACCGCACGTGTTTACAGGAATGACTCGGAAAAAAAGAGAAAAGCTATAAGGTGCGACCTGATTGGCTAGTTTTGCCAGTCTGAGGAAACTAGCGTCTGATTGGCCAATTTTTCAAACCCGGAAGTTCAGTGACGTTTGGATAGTAAACAAACCGTGCGAGCGTCCAATTTCCTTTTAAATCGTCAATTGACTTTAATCAGCTTGAAAATAAACAACAATTCGAAGATTTTGCGGCGGTTACACATTTTTTCGGGAGTCATGAGCAGCTGCTCAACCAGACGGACGCCTTCCAGCTTCGGTTCCGTTAGCAGTCCCCCTCCACCGCCGTCCTCCGCTGCGCTCCAGATGATAAACATGCTGGACTCCGCAGCAGAGCAGATGATGGTCCACAGAGACTTCCAGGCGGTTTTCGACACGTGCCAGAGAGGTCTGGAAAAGCTCGCGGGCACGGACGACAACAGGTGACCCAGTTATAGAAAAAGAAATCAAGATTTTCCCTTAGCAAAAAGTAGTACTCTTGAACTTATATTTGTGTACACGTATAGAAGGTATAGAAATAGACCATGTACATGTGTGTAGGAAGTATTCTATA
Organism: Oryzias javanicus; assembly: GCA_003999625.1. Taxonomy (NCBI): domain Eukaryota; kingdom Metazoa; phylum Chordata; class Actinopteri; order Beloniformes; family Adrianichthyidae; genus Oryzias; species Oryzias javanicus. The sequence continues at coordinate 18,964,983 of CM012459.1, forward strand.
CTTCTCAAGACTAAGTTGGAACATTTTAAGTGTACAATAAATGTACCACATTTTAAGTAATAGACTATTTTTTGATAGAAGTACTACTTAGCAGATAAAATGTTAAATAAAAAAAAAATAAAAAAAGTATATTAGATTCAAACTTTCTAAAAAAGTGTGGAAATTGAGTTTGATCTCCACCAATAAGCATCAGCTGAGATTGCTTCAATCATGTGATTGAAGAATGGCCATTTGAATATTTTCTCAGTTTTAGTTGTATTACACTTCTTAGAGGTTCTTTAAGTAGAGAGGAATTTAATAGTTCAGTTTGGAGGAAACAACAACTTTTTTTATAGATGCTATTGAGATGGATGGGTGAATCTTTGCTGACATGTTTGATATTATGGATGAAACTTCACTCAGAAACTTGGGACTGTAAAAAAAAAAAAAAAAGTGAATTGATTGGATCAGGTGGGTGGTCTCGATCACATTTCCTTCTGCTTTAGGCTGTTTTAAATACTTTTAATTTCACCATACAGGATATAAGGAGTAAAATGGCGGTTGCAATAAGAGTTGAGTACAATCGAGATGGATTAACAGTCCAAATTTTCTGGTATTACAAGTGAAAAGGATCGATGAATTGGATGGGGCCAATGATTGAGCCCTGTGGAACACCACAGATGAGACCCTTTACACAGCTGCACATCTAGAATTTGTTTCTATTTTAAAAAGTGTTTTGTTAATTTATTTTTATGATTATGTAGTTTTTAGCCAAAAAAATGATACAATTTTCTCAGACTAGTTTAAGTAGTGGTGCGGAGCAACCCCGCCCCCCCTTTCCATTGCTGTTTTCATGCTTTCCTGCCAGCTTGCAGACCTTCATACCCTTAACCTAATATTACCGGTACAACAAAAATGGCCTTTTTTTTTTCATCTGCTCCTGATTAACAACTTTTTCAATAAAGAAACAGTCAGCAATGCAATTTTAAGGTTACTTTTCTGTATTTATGTCATCCATCATCAGAAAAATGCTACAAGAACATGATTAAAACACCATCATCATCGGAGTGGATCTTTAAGCCTGACGGTTAATTTTCTGTTTTTTCATTTATTCAGATGTGCAGAGTTGAAGGCTGGTTTCTGCATTTTGGGGATTCAGGCGCTGGCTGAGCTGAATCAGTGGCATGGAGTCCTCGCTTGGGTTCTGCAGCAGTACGAGCGCCAGGAGAACATACCAGCAAAAATAATGCAGATGTGGTGAGAAAACAACAGCAATGTCACCTTTACCTTTTTTTAAATTAATAATTTAAACAACAGCTTGATTTTCAACTGGTAACATATTAAGTCAAGAAATTGTCAATTTAATATCCTATTTAGTGTTTATAGTATCTTAAATTAGAGCTGCGACGATTTCTGTCATAATGGAGAATAAAAGATGGAATAAAAGAGATTTTTGACTAATTCCTTCCTTTGCTTGCAGCATACTTCTTTACTCCAAAGTGGGTGAAGCTGCTGAGATGCAGGAAGCTGCCAGACTTTGGTTGAACTGCCCGTCAAATTGCAGATCTGCTGGTTTTCGGACAGTTGCCGAGTTGTATCTTCTACACGTACTCGTGCCTCTTGGACATTTTGAGGAAGCGCGGGAGTTTATCGCAGGTGAGGTCGGCAGCGCTGCCTTCGCGGAGCGGAAACAGGCGGCGCTGGATATTGTGGAAGAAAAAGAACAAGAAAGTCAAGAAGCAGCTCTGCGTTCTGGAATCCATCCAGGTTCCTCTGAGGTTTCTGCGCATCCAAACTCAGTTAAAGGTTTGATATTTCCCCCCTATTAGTTTCTCCATTTCTTAGCAAAAATAATAACCAAATCTTCCCTTTTTTTTGCAGATGTTATAATCCATAAACTCGAAGCTATGCTCAGGTTTTTATACAGAAAAATCTTGACAGCCGGTTCTGGCTTATTCCATCTCCGGAGACTTTTCCTGATAGCCGTCATCCTCTACATGCTCTTCAGCAGACTGGATCCAGGTTTGGGAAAATCTTCCTCTTCAGAATATGAATGTTGACCTGTTTATACGCTGTTTGATTGGAAACAAATGATCATGTTTATTTTTTTTTTTTTCCAGCTTCGCCATCGTCATTTATGTGGATTTCCAAACTTTGTCAGCTGTTTAAACAGATGTGGAGAAACATGTTTGCACCAATTAGTCTGAAAGACTAATTTTGTTCAGTTCCTTTTGAAGTATGGAAGAATTTAATTCCTTTAGATTCTAACATTTGTGTAATTTCATTAATAAATTCCAAATACTGATTTCACAGAGAGGTGGTCCACAATCTACCAGTAACAGATTTTATTGTCTGATTTATAGTCAACAGTTTATGTGCTAAAAAATGTAAACAATTTAAATGTTTGAAGAACTTTATTAAATACTGTGAAACAGGCAGAAGCCAGACTGCATTTATATTAATGTGTAAATAGAATTTTGTAAAATCACAGCTATAATATATTGCACAGGATTGATTAAAATTTAGATGTTATATTTTTTTCTAAAATCTCTATATGTGTAAATTTATGGCTAAAAATAAACTTTTTTGTCTTTATTAATTATTTTCTTGTGTCCAGTATTTTTATAATCCCGCTCCAATTATTTTTTAATAAGTTTTCAAAGCGTTTCCAGTTTAATTTTGATTATTTTTTTAGTTTTTCTGTACGAGTTTAATAGAAACTCCCTTTTGAATTGTGACCAATGTCGAGCAGCAACCTCGTCTCCCCTTTCCCCTTGTTGTTGATGAGAGCTCTCTGTTTACACTAGCTTACAGCCCCTCATTGACCCAAACTGATATTACCGGTACAACAAAATATGGCGAGCATTGTTGGACGAGACGGAGACATACATGATCAAGTCTGCAAGTGGATGCATCAGAATGGAGAGGAGCAGAGAGCTTGTGGCCCCGCCCAGCGTATTTTTGCATCACACCTACACAGGGGCGGAGCTTGAACATTTTATAAGGGGGGATATAAGACTTTGGAAAGTGGCAAATGAAAGGTTCAAAAGTCTTGTTTTACTTATTTTTGCAATAATTAAAAAAGTTTGTATTGATGATCACGTCATCTTTGTCAATAGTGGTCCTAATGTTTACTTAAGGGGCAAAGTTTTTTGCTGATAGTGCAACTTCCCCAAGTAGCTCCGCCTCCGCCCCAACAATGTTTTTCAAACAGCTTTATTTATTTTTTTTATTTTTTTGTCTGCTTCTGATTTACAACCCAGAAATTTAGTTTTAATATTATTTTTCTTTAATCCTGCAAGTACATGTTAAAAAAGCGGTTTTTTTTTCTCATTGGGAGTGGGTCTTTAAGGGGAAAATGACAGTGAAAGTGTGACGTTTAGATAAATATAAGCTGGGATGATCTGAAATATGTAAAAAAAAAAATAAAACATTTAAAAGCAGAAAAAAAAATAATTTTCAGTGAAGTCATGGGGCAATATTTTGTTATTTTGATGAGGCAGCAGAGTCTACTGTAAAAGACCTAACCCAACTGCGCATGTGCAATGCTTTTCAAACGTTTATTTTTTTCCGTTCTGCGTCGAAAACAGCTACTTACAGATTTATATACGAGATAAAAACCAAGTTTAACACACTAGATTAATTATCTTTAATACGTCACCGGTAAACAACTCGAAAAACTGGAGTTGTTAAGTTTCGTTTTACCGGCAGAGGCGGGTTAAACGAAAGTGACGACGACGACGTTGATGATGATGATGTGACGAAGACTCAGCTGACAGAACCTTGACTCCAGCAGACCTTTAATATCACAGAAAAAAATACTACGAGAAAGATTTATTCCAATAAATCTAACCAGATGTTACCGGTAATCTACTTCAAACGATTTTAGCGCAATGTCTTCTGGGATTTGTAGGAATTTCTTATCAACGCTGTGGCCAACTCAGCTCAGTAAGTAAATCAACGCCTTTTATCTTGAGTTTGCTCATTATAATGACAAATAAGACACCAAAGAGTTTGATTTTAACTTAATATATGTATAAAAATAAACCAATTTGAAAATAAAATTAAAGTTTGCTCTCAAATCATAACAAAATTACAGGGAAGCAAGTGCCCCTTTAGCAAAAAGTAGTCTGTTTACAAGTGTAGTAAAAGTGAGGCAGAAAACTTGAAATCTTTATCATATTTTAAACTTAAAAAAATTTGAATTTAGTCTGTAGAAGTATTCAGTTAGTATACTTCCTGGTTGATACTATGCTTGCTGTACTTATACTCAAGTATTCTTAATGCATGTAGTACTTTTTGCTTAGGGACATACAGGAAAAGGAGTCAAATGAAACTAATAAATATGAATTGATTCATTCAACTTTTGGGACCTTTTTAAAGTGATAACAAAACCTTTACCTTATGTGAAAAGAACGTATTTTTCTTTGTATATTTCATACATTTTTATGATATAATTCCATTTTTCTGTCATCTTTTCTTCAGGAATGAGAGGCCTTTCCAACTACCATTTGTCCTGTTGTGTAAACACGTTGCTGCAGACTTTCTCTGCTACCTGGGAGCTCGTAGACCTTCTAGAAAAGTAAGTCAAGTACTCACCAGTAAAATACCAATACCTCAATGGTTCTCATCAGACTCTGTGAGGTTTTCAGTTCCCACGTATTGATTTGTGGGACCGTTTGACCTCATAAAACCCGCTCAAATATTTGAAAAATGCAGTGGTGTCCATCTGGAAACAAGTCTGTGTTTCTTAGGTACTGAAAAAAAAAGATAAATGAGGGCTTGTGAATTTCACAAGGTGGGAACCAGCTGCTGTGAGATGGGCCGGTTGGAACGTTCCCCTGGAGCTAAAGAAAGTTCTCACGGCGATGCGGGGCGACCTCCCTCAAGCTGCTCCACATCGGGACTTCCTCCACTGTCTGGATAGAAACTGCATTAGACGTAAAGGCCGCACAACCACACGTCAAAGTGAGATTTTTGGTGACGGGTTGTTTGTAAACACGATTGTTTTGCAGTTAGCACGCAGCACGATGCTGACGAGGTTTTCCTCTCTATTCTGAACCTGATGGAGCAGCAGATTGATGACAGACGTCTGGTTTGTCTTTCACAATAAAATCCTCATTTTTAAGCTTTTGCTATTTCTCATTTACTGATTTTTTTTTTTTTAATCTTCAGGCTTTGGAAATCCAGGATTTGTACAAGATTTCAATGGAAACCTATCTGCAGTGTCTGCAGTGCAACTCCATCAAAACTCTGAACAGCTACCAGCTCAGCCTGCCGCTACACATAAAGGAGGATCACAACACACTGGTGGGATTTCGGATCTTTTGAAATTCCTCATTTTTTAAGTTAAGGTCGCGGCGGTGTAGTGGTTAGCACTTTTGTTTCACAGGGAGAAGGCCCTTGTTTGAATCCCAGCTCTCTATGTAGAGCAGGGGTCACCAACATGGTGCCCGCGGGGACCAGGTAGCCCCCAATGACCACACAAGGTGCCCTCAGGTCTCTTCTAAAATTCACACTCACTTCTGAACTAATTTGTGAACTGCGTCTAAAATTAAATTTTATTCTGTTGCTATTTTTTTTTTAAATTACATTTGCATATAGACAGATTTTAATATTAAAACGTCTTAAAAATATGTTCATGATACTTGAACTTTAGATAAGTTCAGGTGACCTCGGACCTACTTCAGTTCAAACACCATTAATTTTGTTAAAAATTCTGCAGATTTAATCATTTGTTCAAAATGTGACAAGATTCGTTTAAAAATGTGTAAGATGATTTTTCTTTAACATTACATAGTTGATAAACATGCTACAACGTAGTGAAAATAGGACATTTTTCCCATGAAATGTAGCGATACAAGTGATCAATTAACAATTACTGAGATTAATAAAGTGTTGAATATTGATACTTATTTCCTAGCTTGTTGTAATTGTTGTTAATTATGGTGATAAATCAGTGTCTTTACATAGAGGAGTATTATTATTCATTATTAATAATGTAATGTAACTATAACTAAGAAAAATTTATTATTTCAAAATGGTAGCCCTTTGTATGACTCAGTCACCTATGAAGTAGCCCTCAGTTTCAAAAAGGTTGGTGACTCCTGATGTAGAGTTTGCATGTTGTCCTTTGGTGGCTGAGAGCCGCCGTCGCAGCAGAGCAGAGTAACTGCGCAAACAAAAAAAGAAATACTAAAATAAAAAGAAATATTGCTGCAAATCAAAGAACGAAAATGCTGCAAACAAAAAAAAAAAAATACATTGGAAGTGGATTATCTGGGATTGTATCTATATTAGATACAATTTACACAGGATATAGGAAATAATATTTGACAATTTCTGAAGAAATTACAATATATGCCTGTTCTTCTGTACATGCAGTGTTCATGTTAACGGTGGTGTTACTGTGTCTGTCTGTGTGTTTTGATTCTATGTCTCTGTCTGTCGTTCATTTGCCAGTTTGTATTCCTGTGTTTTTCTTCTTCTTCTTCTCACAATGGTGCATCAGCAAAAACAATCACAGATAATTCACTTCCAGTGTGGCTTTTTTATTTGCAGCATTTTTTTTGCGTCAGTATTTCTTTTAATTTGTAGCATTTCTATTATCTGCAACATATTTGTATTTTATTTGCAGCAGTCTTTATGTTTATTTGAAGCATTTCTTTTATTTACGACATATCATTTTATTTGCAGCAATTTGTTTTGTTTGTAGCTTTCTTATATCAACATATTTTCATTTTATTTACAGCAGCGTTTCTTTTATTTGTAGCATTTCTTTTATTTGCAACATATTTGTATTTTATTTGCAACAGTCATTGTGTTTATTTGTAGCATTTCTTTTATTTACGACATATTTTATTTGCAGCAATTTGTCTTGTTTGTAGCCTTTCTTATATTATCAACATATTTTCATTTTATTTGCAGCAACGTTTCTTTTATTTGTAGCATTTCTTTTATTTGCAACATATTTTATTTTCTGCAGTTTCCTTTTATTTGTAGAATTTCTTTTATCTGCTACATATTTTTATTTTATTTGCTGGAATTTGTTTTATTTGCGGCATTTCTTATATTAACATATTTTCATGTTATTTGCAGCAGCGTTTCTTTTTTTTTGCAACACACAATTTTATTTTCAGAAGCATTTCTTGTTATATATAGAATTTCTTTTACTTGCTGCATATTTTTTTTAATCAGAAGCAGCATTTCTTGGTATTTGCGTCATTCTTTTATTTGTAGAGCTTAATTTCTGTTACTTACATTTTTTTTTATTTTTTGCTGCGATGGCGGGTCTTAGCCACTGTAATCTATAGATATGGACATCGGCAAAGGTCCCCCCTCTCAAAAAAAAACTTGATTGCTAACAAGAGAAATTACAAAAACAAAAACACAGAAATGTCTTTTTTTTTTTTAACCTCTTAGAATATTTAAGATAGGGGCAGAAATATAATGAAAAGTCAGCTCACTTCACTGCAGCTTTCCTGTGATGAATGTGTGTTTACTTTTTATTTGTTGATTAAATATGTTATGTTGTAAATAAATAAAAATAAAATAAAAGACAGAAAAACATCAGGAAAAAAAGACAGATAGATGTTTAAATAGACAAACGTAAAAAGAAAAAATGAACAAAAACAGCACAAGCCAGTCTCCTGCTTGTGCCTCTCCCTGGCCCGGTAAATGTAGAGGCTGGTGTCAGGAAAACTTACAGGACAAATCAAATATATTAAAGGAGGGAAACGTATATCTGTAGCACTGATACAGTGATGTTTTTTAAGCATTTAGAGAGAAATGACACCCCAAAGATGGATAGCTGTAGGTAGGCTGCAGAATTTAGACTTAAACTCTTTTTTTTTTTTTTTTTTGTCAGGAGGACTGCATGACCTCCTTCTTTGAACATCAGGAGCTGACGGGCATCAACTGCTGCTCTTGTGCTCATTGTGGAACCAGGAATCCATCCAAACAGGCAAAGGCATTTTTTGTTTCTGAAGCGTCTCCTGCATAATTATCTGCAGACGCTGTCATCACCTCAGACGGTTTTTGTTTTCGCAGGGCGTCAAACTCCGCTCCCTGCCTCGCATCTTGTGCATAAACCTGAAACGATTTCGAAACAGGCGCGGTTTCCTCCAGAAGCTTCACTGCAGAGTCACTTTTCCAGAATATCTCAATTTAGCTGAAATTCTGACGGAAGCCTTTTCTACAGACTTTGCAGAGGTACTTCTGCTTTAGTTTTTTTTTTTTCTTTTTGCATTGTGCAACTTAGATTTTGCCTAAGAGTTTCTGTGTTCGTGTTCCAGAACGACTGTACGTTCAGCCTGTATGCAGTGGTGGTGCACTCCGGCTCTGCGATGTCTGGACACTACACGGCTTATGTCCGAGAGCGGAGGAGCATGTGCTGGTACCATGCAGACGACAGCTATGTGCAGCCGGTAGCTGGAATAACAATTTGTTTTAGAACTTTTCAGAAGAAAATTTCAGTTTTTTTTTTTTTGTTTTAATCCTTTTAAAATGTGAAATATTGATTTTTAATATTAAAGCATTACAAGAAAAGAAAACATCATCAAAAATAAAACACAAAAGTTTCAGTAAATAAGGTGTTAATATGATACCATTAAAATTCTCTATATATAATTATATATTTGTTGTTACTTTTATTGGACATCAAATCTTAGTATTGGGTGTTTTTCGTCTTCCAGGTTTCCTGGGAAGATGTACAGATGACATATGGGGACTGTTCAAGGTATTTTGCTGTTTTTATTTAATCTTATTTAGGTCCTAAGAATGGGGTTTGCCAACTTCAACACTAAAAGAGCCTTTTGGGAGGATTTCTCTTGGACTTAAATTCAGATGGAGCCACAAAATGTACCATTAAAAAGAAAAAAAAAAAAAGAAAGACACTGCTTTGTATTAAGTTTATATAAATATTTATGTTGTGCCAAATGTGGCTCTTTTATCTCTCCATGGTGGCTCTCTGACTGAAGATAAATAAAATAATAGTAATTTTTTTAAAGTAAGAATTGCATAATTATCAATCATGAATGCCTCTTGTATTTTTGGTATTCATGACGTTTATAGTTTTTGAAATATTGAACAAAATGTGAGTGAGAAAGTCTTCAAATTTCGAAATTTTAAGTAGATAAGCAACAAGTCTTTAAATATATTCATGGGCTATGTTTTCAGCTTTTATCATAATGTTGGAGTAAACCTGATTTTTTTAGCAACATGCTAACATTTTTGGCTAATTTGTTAGCTACTGGGGGTTTTAGGGTAATTTAGAGCTTCTATTTTAGCAACATGCTAACGTTTTTGGCTAATTTAATTTACTGGGGCTTTTAAGGTTAATTTAGAGTTTAGCTTTTATTTTAGCAACAGGCTAAAGTTATCTACTTATTGAGTTTACTGAGAAATTTTCAGGCATTTTTGGAGTTCAGCTAGTAATTAAGCAACAAGCTAGTTTTTTTTTTCTTTTCTTTTACTAAATTGACCTCTACTGAGTTTTTTATGCTAATTTGAAGTTTAGCTAAGTTAGTTTAGTTTTTGGAATATGCAAACGTTTTTTGGCTAATTTGTTATTTAGGCCTACTGGGATTTTTGGGTTAATTTAGAGTTTAGTTTCTATTTGAGCAAAATGCTAATGTTTTTGACTGACTTAATTTACTGGGGAATTTTAGGCTATTTTGGAGTATAGCTAGTATTTAAGCAATGAGCTAGATTTTTTTGTGGCTAATTTGGCATCTAAGGTAAAAAGTAAAAACATTAGGAAAAAAAATCACATTTTGAGAAATGCTAGTTTCTTTTAAAATTTTTGCTATTAGTGCCAGAAATTAGACATAATTCATATGTATTTTAAAAAAAGGTAATGAAAGCAAATTGGCTTTGACCAATTTTCCTACCTTTGATAAAGGGTCAAGTCATTTCCTGTGCAACAAGTGATCTTCTCACTGCAGTAAATGCTTTCCAATGAAAACCCTTCAAAAGTTCAAATAGCGTTAAGTCTACCTTTGGTATTTCTTCCTTATTTTACGCACTTTCTACCACTCTACATCCTGACTATATGCTTTAAACTTTTCATATATTTTCTTAAAGTCCCACTCAAGTAAGTGTAGGGAAAAACCGATTCTTCGATATTTCATTTGACAATACTTGCATCAAATTAAAATGTTAAAAAGACAATATTTAATGAATAATTCAGGAGCATTGCGATCATTAAATAAAATATATTAACATGAAAGGTGAATTAATATTCAGGTAGATTTTTGTTTCTCAGTCGTACTCTCTAAAAAATAGTTGAAAAAAGGCTCTGGGAAATATCGCGATACGTATTGTTATCGTGAGACGCGTATTGTACCGCCAGATTCTTGATTCGCCTCTGGTTTGTGGGCGGGACTGTTGGCGCTGAAATTAGCCTCCACTAATTTCCCATCATCCCTTTCCTTAAACTCTCTGCTGCTAGCTCACAGCACCAAGCTAACATCTGAGCTACTGTGTGTAGACACACAGTTTAGAGTCAGCTCTGACAAAATATTCATTTGATTTGGAATTGAAGCGAAGAAGGGAAACTTTGGCAGTTCCAGACGGTTTTTCAAACCGCGGGTTTTGATCTGCTCCAGATCTATCACGACTTGAATAAAGAAACACTCAGAAATGCACTTTTATTCTTAAATTCTTTTATGTATTTCCTCTGTTATAAAAAAAATGCAACAAATCATGTTAAAAACACCTTTTTCATTGGTCTAATCTGGGTTGTTGTTGTTTGTCTAATGTTGTCTGAAACACTTTGAATATTTAAAATCTGAAACAAATCTTGCAGAAAATCAATTATTTTACTAAAGTATTAGTCAGTATTTAAGATGAATTTGTGTAATCTTAATTCATTGTAATATCAGCGGTGGTTTAAATTTTTTTAGAAGCACCTCAGTCACTAATTTATGTATCTGATTAAATAAAATTAATACAGTGCTAAATAAATAATTCTTTCTTTATAAAATTACTTTTTTCTTTATCTGTAGAGCCACATTTGGCTCTGGAGCCTCAGATAATAAATTGGTGTTTTAAATGTGGTAAAAACATGTTAAAATCCTTGTAAATAACTTTACCTTTTAAACCTTTCAAAGCTTAATTTAGTGACGAGGAAAAATCAAAGTTACTCCTCGCTCAATTTCATTGTTAAATTTGAGCTCTTCTTTATAACAATTAAAGCCCTTAAAGCTGAACTCCAACTGACATCACCGAGCTTTCATCCTCCCACTCTGCAGACTTTAGATCCTCAAACGAAACCGTATCGTCTGTTCCTTTGCCCCGTTATTAAAGTCAAAAGGTGACGATGTTTTTGTCCTCAACTTTTGAACTCCTAAACAAAGGAAATCCGCCTCGTCTATTATGGCGTCTTGTCTTTGAGCAACAAAGTTGCTTCCTCGGGCCTCAGAAGTATAACTTGTTTTCTTTCTTTTTTTTTACAAACAGAGGAACCGCTTATATGTTGATGTACAGACGAGATCCGAGGAAGGAGGAGCCAGATTCGACGTTTTCCGGCTGAATTAAAAAATTTTTTACCCTTATATTGTGCATGTAACACAATATAAGGGTTAAATCAAATCCAGAAAGCAATGTTCACCAGCGACCAATAGGTGGAGATCAAGACTTAAAGCGCAGCAGCTTTTTCCCATCAGACCACACACACTGTGAGCTCATTCAGCAACACTGGGGGTGGCTTTGAAGCAACTGCTCTGCTTTTATGTATTAATGCTTATTTTCCTGAAAATTATAGATTTAGATTTTTTAAAAAAAGTATTAATTTAATTAATAAAATAATTACCCTTTTAGAAAACTATGTATTTATTTAAAGTGACCCACTTTGATGCATTTGCAGTTGCACACGTCTGCTGGAAAGCAGCAAAAACGCCGTCCTACATTAGATAAGAGGTGAAACCTTGCAGTGGAAGCCACAGTGCGTAAAGTTTGGCTGCAGCCCGTCAGCAGAGCGACCAAAGTTCCTACTCGCGCAGCCACAAGGCCGTGGGACCGTGTGAAACGGCTCCTATGTGCAGCGCAGCTCTGACAGAATGGAACATGCCTGCGCAGTGCCAGAGGCTGCGGGCCTCATGCTTAGTCATCTCCACGCTGAGCAGCACAAGCTCACCCCTTTTCAGGTCTAGGAGGTGGCTAATTCTTTCAAAGCGCTTGCAGAAAGCGTCTGTGGTCTGGATCTGAGTCAATGTCACAAACCTGATCAGCAGTTCTCTTACTTTGAAGTTAACTCTGACTTATAAAAAGTGCCTTTAAATGATGTTTGGATTACAAGTCACGTGGTACTTTGTATTTATTACTTACATTTTACAGATTATTTATTGCAATGTTTGACATCATCTGCAGGAAACAAATAAAAAAGATATTTTGCCAAACGTTGCTAGCTTTGAAAAAAATATTAAAATACGTGTTTTTGTTTTTAGGGGGGGTAATCTGGGTTGTAGCTATCTGAAATTATTTGGAATACATCTTTTTTTTGGGTTTAATGTTTCTTTCTTCATGTGGCTTTTAAAATAAACAAAATGAAAATGGTGTTTTCAACATGTTCTTGTAACATTTATCTCATATATAAATTAATTTAACTGTGTTTCAGAGTATTTCTTTATTCAAATCATGTTAGATCCGGTGGTTTGAAAAATATTTGTCTACAACAATTTTGATGCATTTACTTGCAAATAGATCCATGAACGTCTTTGTTTTCCTCATCTGGCTCAAAAACTGTACTGCTGGATGACTATAATAATGTTTGCTATATTTTTTTCACATGCTAATGTTAGCGTGGGCTTGCGAGATGCTACAAGCTAGCAAGAGTGAGTGTAAAAGAATGAATGCAAGGAGGTTAACTTTGGTGCCAACAAAAAGGTTTTCCTTCATTTCACCTCCTTTTCAATCTGGAAAAACAATATATGTATAAAAAAATAAATTAAACACAGTATTAACAGGTGTTGAATTGTATATGTGTGTATAAAACACTCAAGTATAGTGGTTAAATGTGTATTTAGAGTGGTTGTAAGTAGCTATATATATATGTGTGTTCAAACTCGAAATAGATAAAATCAAAATTAGCATCTTTATTTTCCTCATCTGAGGAAAAATGTACGGCTAGATAGCTACAAAAATGTCCGCAATTTTTTGCTACGCTAATGTTAGCTTGGGCTCGTGAGATGCTATAAGCTAGCAGGAGAGAGTGCAAGCAAAAAAAATTCTGGGAAATTAGCTGGAGGCTAACTTTTGTGCCAACCAAAAAGGCTTCCTTCATCCCACCCCCTTTTTGAGCTGGTAAAATAATGTATGTGTACAAAAATATAATCGCATTATCCCCAAACAGGAGTTGAAATGTAGATGTGTTTATAAACACTTAGAATATTGGGGTTTAATGTGTATATTGTATGGTTGTAGATAGTATATATGTGTTCAAGCTCAAAATAATTATAAAATACCATCTTTATTTTCACCTTCTCAGCTGCCATGTGGCTCAAAAACTGCACGGCTAGATAGCTATATTAGTGTTTTTTTTTTTCACGCTAATGTTAGCTTGGTTTTGTAAGATGCTATAAGCTAGCAGGAGAGAGTGTAAACACAGCATTGCTAGGAAACTAACTGGAAGTTATTTTTCGTGCCAACAAAAAAGTTTCCTTCATTCTACCACCTTTTCAAGCTGGAAAAATAATGTAAGTATAAAAAAAGTTCATTATCGACAAACTTGTGTTGACGTGTAAATGTGTGTATAAATTCTTAGAATATAGCGATTAAATGTGTATTATTTATGGTTGTAAGTAACTATATATGTGTACCAAAACTCGAAAAAAATAAAAAATACATAAAAACTTTCTTTTCCTCATTTTAGTTAGCATGTTGCTCAACAGCTGCACGGCTGAATGGCTACGATATTGTTCGCCATTTTTTTAGCTACGCTAATTTTAGCTTGAGCTTGAGAAATGCTATAAGCTAGCAAGAGAGAGAGTATAAATAAAGGGTTGCTGGGAAATTAGCAGCTAACTTTTGTGCTAACCAAACAAGTTTTCCTTCATCCCACCCCCTTTTCCCCCTTTTCAAGATGGAAATTTAATCTATGTGTAAAAAAAAAAAAGAAAGGAAAAAAGCGCATTATCGACAAACAGGTGTTTAAATGTATATGTGTGTAAAAACACCTAGAATATTGGGGTTTAATGTGTATTTTGTATGGTTGTAGATAAGTATGTGCATTCAAGCTTGAAATAAATGTAAAAAAACAAAAAAAAAATGAGCAACTTTATTTTCACGCTAATGTTAGCTTATGCTTGTGAGATGCCATAAGCTAGCCCAAGAAAGTTTAAATCTCTGCAGGGAAAATTACCTGGAGGATAACTTTTGTGTAAGCAATTTATTTCACAGCCTTTATGGCAGAAAATAATTTATGTGAAGCAAAAAAATTAGATTATCGACAAAGAGGTGTTGAAATGTATAAACACTTAGAATATAGTGGTCAAATGTGAATTTGTACGGCTGTTAGTAAAGTTAAATGTGTTATTAACATCTTTATTTTCTACATCTGAGCTCTACAAAAAACTGTACGACTGGATAGCTACGATATTGGTCGCCTTTTTTTTTGGCTAAGATAAATGCTAGCTTGGGTTTGTGAGATGCTATAAGCTAGCAGGAAAGAGCGTAAAATGAAATATCGTGATATATTACAGAATTGAGTTTTCTCTACATCCCTATTCTGCAAATTTTTATTGAGCTATGCAGAAAATATGTCTTAAAAACGACACAAGCTTTTTGAATTTTTGCTGAAAACAGCAAAATATTAATTAAAAGATCACTAGGAACGCTTTTACAGCAGAACAAAAAGATGGTTGGAGTGGGACTTCAGACAAAACGAAAGTCCTAAAAGTAGATTTACTTGTGTAACTGTACTGTAACGCATTAACTTATAAACGCGAATGATTATCTCCTAACCTCAATTTACTGTTAAAATTCATCCAGTCCTGTTGAGAACTTTCACTTTTATTATTTCAAAAATGCTCCTATAATGGCACATTTGCTTAAACTTTAACTTATATACCATGACTTAAGTTAGCTAATAAAGATTTTGCTGTTTCTAATAAAACTGCAACAGGAAGGGAAAATTATTTCTCATTCATTCATCTTCTTGGCCGCTTTGCCCCTTTCGGTGTCGCGGGGGTGCCGGAGCCTAACCCCTTCCCCCTGGACTGGTCACCAGTCTGTCACAGGGCCTTAATCACACATACATTCACACTCACTTTCATACATCGGGGCAATTTAGAGTCACCAATGAACCTAAGAAGCGAAATGAGCAAAAAGGGAAATTATTAAAACTATGTAAATAGGATCAAACTTTTTGGTTCTAACAAAGATTCATCCGAGACATTTAAAGCATAGAAACCCAATTATAAAGCAGATCTATTTTTTTTTTTTCCTTTAAGAACACCTAATTAAATGTGATGTTCAACTGCTTAAGGTACAGATGATCAGCTGTTCCACCATGACGCATAACAATGCAACTGCACTGCAAAAACTGAATCTTAAGGAAATAATAAATAAAAAAAAAGAAATGTTTCAAGAAAATTGAATTATTGCAAGATTATTATTATTGAATTATTGCAAGAAAAATGTTACCAAGGAAGTTTTTCAATGGCAAAATCATCATAATTTGTGACAACGTGTCTGTGATTTTAGTAATTCTCGGTAAGACACTTATTTTGACCTAATTTTTGATTTATTTCTAAGAGCCCCCTTTTTTTTCAACACACAGAACTCTGATGATGAATGCTAAAAATCCAGCTGCAGGTTCGGAGGTTTCCTTAAAAGCACGTGGTGCAGGTGGGTGAGGTCCAACTCTCTGTTTGGTTGAGCTCAGGGTCCGTTTGGCGGTTCTTCACAGCCTTTATGGCAGATCATAATCTCCGCAATAACGTTCTCTATCTCCACAAAGTGTTAGCCATCCAAGGACACCATGTGACGTTGTAGGGATAGAGGGGTTGAAGATAATAAATCACCGATACAGTTTGCAGATCAGTCTGCGTGGGCATGGCAGCTGCTCTGAGTTTGTTATGTGACCATAAAAGTGAAGCTTTCTAGACATTGTATGTTTACCAGTCACTGGGCCCTAGTGGTGTGTATTGGCAAGAGTCTGACAATACGATACATATCGCGATACAGGTGTCATGATACGATACGTATCGCGATACACGTGTCATGATACGATACATTTCCTGATACATGTGTCGTGATACATATCGCGATACATGTGTCATGACATAGCACGTATCAGGAACACATGTCATAATACGATACATATCGCGATACATGTGTCATGATACAATACGTATCGCGATACACGTGTCATGACACGATACATTTCCTGATACATGTGTTGTGATAAGTATCGCGATACATGTGTCATGATACAGCACATATCAGAAACACGTGCCATGATACGATACATATTGCGATACATGTGTCATGATGCGATACATATCGCGATACATGTGTCATGATACGATACATATCGCGATACATGTGTCATGATACGATACGTATCGTGATACACATGTAGTGATACACTAAGTGTCGCGATACACCTGTCATGATACGATACATATCCCAATTTGTCCCAAGACAATATCCGACCATATTTCACTTTTTTTTAAATTATGACCTAACAATGATCTGAATATTAATACTTTTTTTGCGAACGTAAAATACATGTTATGTAATGATCGGAACATTTAAGCATTGCAACTGTATCTCATGAACAAGTTGCTTTTACCCAAGCAAATTCTTTTCTTTTGGTAATATAGAAAATATTTAAGTGGAAAACAAAAGTAAGACTGAACTACATGTTAACTTTTAAATAATTTATTAAATATCGCCTCGGCTGTACTTTAAATTGATACAAGTATCGTGATATTTGACTGAATCGATATTTTCTTACAACCCTATTGGGTACCGCTGTGATTGGTTGAATTTGTTTTTGAACAAATGTATTTTTTTGGAAGCAGATGATTTAAAAACCTTAATGAAAAAGAAACTGTTTAATAAAAAGCTTTAATAAATCCAAAAAGAAAAAAGTTTACGCCTGTCTCATCCAGTCGTTCAGAAACATCTAAAATATTTGTCGATCATTTCTTTAGTGCGCTCCAGAAACTGACACATTCCTGAATTCTTTTTGCTTTTGGCATCATCAAAAAAAAAAATTCAACCTGTCCAATATTTTGCTTTATGACCAAACACCTGCAAAGCAAAAGCATTCCTACTGCTAATCATTTTCGCCAGGTGCAGCTGTCATCCAACTTTCACAATAATTTAGCCCCCTTTAAAAAAAAAAAAAACGAAAAACATAATTCCAGAGAAACCTGTAGATGTGCAAAAAATTAGCAAAGCAGTTTCTGGAATTGTACGACACAACAAACATTGCGCAATTGACGTTGAAGTGTGGTGCAACTGATGCTGCCTTCCGGATGATGTGCTTTCCTAGCAAGGCCCTGCTGGTTTCAGTAAAACAATGTCAAAATCACCTTTTGAGCTTATTCGAGTGGTGTTGCATCATGGGAAAACAATCTAAAAGACAAGCCTGGCAAACAAAAATGCTTCAAAGGGAATCAGTTCTGTAATTTTTTACAAAATGAGGATATAAATAGTAAATGTTATTCAAAAATTGTATTTGGAGTTATTTTTTATGCTATTTTGTGTTCCTACTTTTAGATTAGGGTCTCACATTTTAAGGAAACAGCCCAAAAAGATAGTTCACATGTTACCCAAAATGTTCGACAAATGCAAATTTTGTTTAAATTTAGGTTTTAAAATCATTTTCAACTTGTCAAACTTCATTTTTAGGTGTTCACAGAACTTTAAGTAACTTAAACACCAATTAAAAAGTTGCTGTCTGGCAATTTCTTCTGAAAAGAAGTTTTTATCAAACACATTTCTAGCAGGATCTGGCTTTGCAGCCGAGCTCACTTGCCTCATCTCTATATTTTTACAGCCTTGAAAAGGAACTATTTGTGTTCTGTCTCTTCTCAGTTCTCTTTTGCTCAACCCACCAGATGAAAAAGAAGCTCAGCTTGCAGAAATATTTTTGAACCCCACGTCGCCCATAATTTCAAACCTGAGACCCTTTTAACAAGCCCCGTCCTGACTGCGCCGCTCGGTCCTATAGAGCTATCCTACAGCCAACGCTTTAGGAGGGGCAGACCAGCTTACACAGCGACTCTTTTCGTTACGTAATGAGGTTCCAAAAAGGAAATGATTTTTTTTTTTTTTTTTTTGCTCAACATGCAGGCCCGGTGACCATGGTGAAGTCTGCTTTTGTGAATAGCAAACAAGAACTGAAGGGAAATATCTGCTGCATGACTTAGATTTTTCCTCCCATATAAAAAAATTGGTAAATCAGATAAAGCAGATAGAGGACAGAACTGAGAAAGTGTTATTCTTTGTGTAAACAAAATTCAACAGAATTAAAAAGTTGAGACCAGATTTAGCTGTTTTTGACTCCCTAAGGCCCACTATGAAATAGTGTTTTTTACATGTTCTTGTAGCGTTTTTCTCATTATTGAGGACGTATATTAAAAAAATTAATCTTGTGTATTTCTAGATGCAAATCATCTTTGTCTAGATGCACAAAAATGTCATGAAAAAGTGACATTTGGAAAAAGCTTGTAACTGTGATATAGACGAGCCACTAGGTCCCTGCTCCTCTCCATTCCGATAAAGCTACTTGCAGACTAATAGATCCATGTACGTCTTTGTTTTCCTGGTCTGAGCGTTCAAAACTGAATGGCTGATAGCTCCAGTAGCCCTTTTTGTGGCACCAGTAATGTTAGCTTGGGGGTGTGAAGGGCTGTAAGCTAGCAGGAGAACGTGTAAACAGATGGATGATGGGAAGGGGGCTGGGTTACTTTGACAAAGATGGATGTCTGTACTGTATATCTGCCTTTTGTAGCCTCAGCCATCGCTACACCGAGGCTAGTAGTCGAGATAGCTGAGCAGTGAAGCTAGCAACTGAGCACCATTACCTTAGCGTCAAAGATGGTGACTCATCACCGCTAGCTGAGCGGATAAGCTAGCGTCAAAGTTGGCGGCTGATCACCACTAGCTGAGCAGCGAGGCTATGGTTGAAATTAGTGGCCAGTCACCGCTAGCTGAGCGTTGAAGTTAGCCACTGATCAATGCTAGCTGAATGGGGAAGTTAATGTAGAAATTAGTGGCTGATCACTACTAGCTGAAAAGCAAAGCTAGCATAGAAGTTAGCAGCTGATCACCACTATTTGAGCGGCAAAGCTAGTGTCGAAGTTAGTGGCTGATTACTGCTAGCTGAGCAGAGAAGTTAGCGGCTGATCAGTGCTAGCCGAGTGGGAAGTTAGCGGCTTAGCACTACTAGCTGAGTGGCGAAGTTAACATAGAACTTAGCGGCTGATCAAGACTAGCTGAGTGGTGAAGTTAGTGTTTAAGTTAGTGGCTGATTACCGCTAGTTGAGCAGCGAGGTTAGCGGTTGATCAGTGCTAGCTAAGTGGTGAATTTAGTAGCTGATCACCACTAGCTGAGCGGCAAAGTTAGCAGCTGAGCACTGTTAGCTGAGCAGCGAAGTTAGCGTAGAAGTTGGAGGCTAATCTCAACTAGCTGTTAGCGGCTGATAGCTGCTAGCTGAGCGTCAAAATTAGCAGCTGATCGCCACTAGCTGAGCAGCGAAGCTAGCATTGAACTTAGCGGCTGATCACCACTATTTGAGCAGTGAAGTTAGTGACTAGTTACTGCTATCTGAGTGGCGAAGTTAGCGGCTGATCAGCGCTAGCAGATCAGCAAATTTAGCAGCTGATCACAGCTAGCTGAGCAGCAAAATTGAGTGTTTGTGTTAGCCTGGGGGGGGCGGTGCTGGCAGCGCAGACTCCTCCTGGAAGGGGCTGTTCTTACTTTGTGACATCAGCTCGTGAGGGCTCGCTCATTTTCATGGGTTGGGAGGGGCTGATACTTAGAGGAATACTTACCAAAATACCAAAATATAGCTTAGGTGTTGTTAACAGGTTGGAAGGAACATTATAACACACTTTAAAGCTCAAAAAAGTAGATTTTGCGTGGTGCAGACCCTTCACAGCATGTGTCTGTCTGAACATGTCGTGATTCTGTTGTGTGGGCAGACATGTAAAAAAGGAAGTCCCTTTTTTCACATTTGAGTTCATAAAACTTCCTCTCAAGAGAGAGAAGGTCCATTTTTTTCTTCAGCTCTCCCAGAGATTCTTGGCAATCTGGCGTAATAAACAGAACATCTGCTGAGTTGTGTAGAAGCCGGTCAGGGTGGTTCCGGTTTGGTTTGGAGCAGACTAGAGGTTGGGATGGATTTTGCTTTTATCTGACTCAAAAATGTCACGTGACTCTGCTTTTAAGCGGCTAATAATACATTTCTGAGGTTATTTATACGTATTGTAATGCGAACTGGGAGCAGCGGAGAACGGGTGCAGATGTTGGTCCTCACAGGAGCGACTGCGGAGGCCCCTTAGTAATTGTGGTGCACGGATATATGACCTGATGCTCCACCCTTGTCTTCATAAGTCTGTCGTTACCCCTTCAGCTAGCGCTTTATCTTGTCTCCTTATCGTCCAGCTCCGGATCTTGGGAAGATCTCCCTCAGAAGTTGGGCCGCTCAGGTTGCATTTGAGATCCAGGTCGGTGCGCACTTTGGATTCACAATGTGGATTTACTAATGAAACGAAAGAACAGAAAAACACGCACCCTGCATCCCCCCTTGTGTGTTAATAAATCTCCATCTTCCCTCCAATTAAACTCCTGTCTCTCAGTCGGCAGGAATGAATGGAATTGCACCTTGAGGCCAACCAATGCTCCACCGTTCCCGCTCTCAGCTCATGATAAGGTCACGGCAGCCTGTTAACTGCGGCACACAGCAGCTTGTGCATGCATGCTGATCATTTGCTACACCGGCGCTCAGGTTAATAATTTGTACAGTAGTGAACGGGGAGAAGTCGCAGTAAAACGGTGTCATTGTTTCACCTCCCTTTACCTCGCCTTATACGTGACCTCAACCCGGCTCCTCAGTCTATTGTCAGCCCTCTTTGACCTGCTCTCTCCTTCAGCTTCTCCTATTTCCGCACAAAGACTCTCTAATGCCAGGTAGCTGGTGCTGGCATTCCAGTTGCATTCCACCATGGGGAAGTTGCTGGGATCTGGATGAAAAATGCCTGAAACAAAGGCCTACTCTCATTCACAGGGTTTAGGGTTCTGTGGGAAAGTCCAGGCTGGACAGAGGTTGGATGGCAGAGGAATGCAAAGCGGGGCATAGCTCACACAGTCTCTATGACACAGGCCTAAAGACACATTGACAAGCTAGAGGTCTTCTTACACAGATGAGTCAGGAACGAGGATGATGGGAGTCGGGATAACCTGCACAAAACCCTTTGTTTCTCTCGTGTTTGCACACGACTTGTGAGTCTTTCACATATCATGAATTGGATTGAATGCGTGGGTGTGAAATTCGGTCCAAACCTGCTTGGTTTCGTTATTGCAGTCCTCTATTTACTGCCGCGGGAAACGGAGGGTGGCACGCCATAAAGCAGTAGCTGCCGATGTTTATTGCTGGTGGGCCTGTAAAGCAAAGGTTTGACGTCTCTTGAGGTATTTGCTTTTGGCTTAAACATTAGAATGACGCCAAACACATGACAGTCTTTAAATATTAAGCTGCTTTTGATGCATCTCGGATGTGGGAAGCGAAAATTGCTTTTGACCTCCTTGCCGTTCATGGCGTCATAGACTCCTTCCAAGCTCAATTTTAACAGCAACACACTTCAAAACACACCTACCTGAAAACACAGAGCTGTAATAATAATAATAATAACTAGAAAAGTTGCATTACCTGTGATAATGCTAGAATCATTAGCAATATTAGCAATAAAACTTTATAATGAAGATGCTGAAGCTTTTTGCAAGAAATGGTGAAGCAATTTATTTTATTGCTGTGGGGATTTGCTGAAAATGCAAAAGCTATTTGCGAAACATTAAATTTGCTAAAAGACTAAAGAACTAAAGAACGATGAAAGAGCGCTGAAGTTGACCTCAATTTCTGAAAAATTTGTAGTAAAATTGCTTAAAAACCAATAATGCATACCAATTTTGCAAAATAATTTAGTGTTTGTTAAATATGAGCTAAGCTCAAAAAAACTTAATTAAATGCCAGATTACTCAAGAAAGCTAAATTGTTGCTTAAAAACTAGCTAATCTTCAAAATAGCCTAAAATTCCTCTGTAAACTTAGACAAGAATGTTAGCCTGTTGCTAAAATAGAAGCTAAACTCTAAATTAGCCTATAAAAACAGTCAATAACAAATTATCTAATAAGCTAGCACATTGCTTATTTACTAGCTAAACCCAAAAATAGCCTAAAATTCCTCAGCAACCTAAATTTATCAAAAAAGAAGCTAAACTCGTAATTAGCCAAACAAACCTCAGTAGATGGTAAATTAGACAAAAACGTTAGCATGTTGCTAAAATAGAAGCTAAACTCTAAATTAGCCTATAAAAACACTCAATAACAAATTATTTAATAAGCTAGAACATTGCTTATTTACTAGCTTAACCCAAAAATAGCCTAAAATTTTTCAGCAACCTAAATTTTTCAAAAAAGAAGCTAAACTCCTAATTAGCCGAACAAACCTCAGTAGGTAGTAAATTAGCCAAAGCGTTAGCATGTTGCTAAATTATAAGCTAAATCCCAAATTTTTTGAAAATTACTTTAAAAGATGAAAACATAGCCCATAAATATACTTAATGTCTTGTTAATAATCTACTTAAAATTTTGAAATTTGAAGACTATCATTCATTTTCTATGGGAGCATATTTTGCTTAAAATTTCAAAAACTACAGAGTTGATTAATACCAAAAATACAAGCAGTAATGTCCTGAACAAGCTGAATGTATAGTGTGAACGCTTCCTATGCATTCACAAAATAATAACTAAAAAAACTTGCATTACCTGTGATAATGCTAGTGTGAAGGCTTTTTGCTGAAAGAAGTCGCTGAAGCTTTTTGCTCAATATGGTGACGCAATTTACTTAAATTAGTGAATGGATTTGCTGAAAATACAAAAGCTATTTTCAAACTTTTAAATTTGCTAAAAGATTGAAAATTTCATGAAACAACTATGAAAGAGTACTATGAAAATTGACCTAAATTTCTGAAAAACGTATAGTAAAATTGCTTAAAATTGCTAATACATGCCTATTTTGTAAAACTATTTAGTGTGTTCCTTAAATATGAGATAAACTCCAAATTAGCTCGAAAAACTTTAGTAGATGCCAAATTAGCCAAAAATGCTAGCTAAGCTTCAAAATAGCTTAAAAGTCCTCAGTAAACTAAATTTGTCAAAAACGTTAGCATGTTGCTAAAATAGAAGCTAAACTCTAAAATAGCCTAAAAAAATAAAAAACAGTAGATAAAAATTAGCCAAAATCGTTAGCATGTTGCTAAAATAGAAGATAAACTGTAAAATAGCCTAAAAAATAAACAGTTGAAAAAATTAGCCAAAAGCATTAGCATGTTGCTAAAATAGAAGCTAAACTCTAAAATAGCCTTAAAATAAAACAAGTAGAAAAAAATTATCCAAAAGCGTTAGCATGTTGCTAATATAGAAGCTAAACTCTAAAATAGCCTAAAAAAATAAACAGTTGAAAAAATTAGCCAAAAGCATTAGCATGTTGCTAAAATATTTGGTAAACTCCAATTTTTTTTAATTGCTATAAAAGATAAAAACATAGTCCGTGAATACATTCAAAGGCTTGTTGTTAATCTAAAACTTCTGTAATTTGAAGACTTTTTCATTCATTTCCTATGGGGCACATTTTGCTCAATACTTCAGAAACGATAAACTTTATGAATACCAAAGGTACAAGCAGTAAAGTCCTGAACAAGCTGAATGTTTTGATATTGAGATTGCTGAAATGGCTGAAAATGTGACTGAGTTTTTACGTGCCTTTAGTGTGATTGCTCACTAATTATTCACGCAATGATAAAGATATACTTTGTCTCAAATATGATCAAGAATAAAGAAAGCAAAAATGTATAGTGGAAGTAGCTTTTCTGGGATTTATGAAAAAAGCAGAAGTCTGGGTTGAGAAATCTTCACTTCTTCAGTAACCTTTGCTTTTTTTTAAATCTCAAATTGAGACAATTTTGTGACATCAGTAAGCTAAACCATAAATAAATCTTTAGAAATTGCACAAAAAAAACTAAACTTCTGTAGTTTTAAATTCAGTTTTCTTACTATTTCTTTCCAAAAACTGCTTAAAAAACAAAGTTACTAATATACTATAAAAAGAAATAAAAATCAGCAAATTAACCTTTGACCTATTTGGGACTGCATTGTTTTCTATGCTAAATTGACAAATGATCTGTCAGACTCACAAAGAGAACATTTTTTTGTCTCTTTCAAAGGTAATTGACTGAATAACTTCCTAAACCACCACATTGTTCCAAAAAAAAAAAAAAATGTTTCCATTTAGTTATTTGTCAGCTTGTTAATGGGTTGAACCCTGGAATCTGCAACGATTGTGTTCCCAGCAAACGGGCGGCGCATGGAGAAAATGAATCTACAGTATTTACTTTTTTATGTCAACATTAAGCCGAGATTTACTCTCTGTAATCATTAATCTTGAGTTATCTCTTGGAACTGTTTTTTCCGCTCGCACAGGTACGAGTCGCCGTACCTCCACAGGCTGAGGTGAAGGTCCTCCTCCCTCCCTCTGAGCCAAATGTGAACTGCGGCTTTGGAGAGGAATTTACTGTCAAAGCACTCTCACTCTCCCACATATACTCTTCTTCAGAATACACCTTCAGCCATGGGAAAGGCCGGGAGAACAATGTAATTTATGGCACTGTTAAATGACGTGTGCAGCTTTTGGAAGCTTTATCTACTTTAGTGGACTTTATGGAATTAAAAAAATGGAACCATCAAGCTGATTAGACATACATGCCAAAGTATTACTTGACGTGAACCAGAGTTTGTTTCCCCAAATACTTCCAGAACAATCTTTTAGACCCTGGTCCAGAACCAGGAACTGATTTCGTACCCATCTTTTGAGGTGATCTTGGTTGGTTTCCAGTCATACTGAGCTCCGGTTCGCTCTGAGTTTTCTCAGTCTGAATACACTCTGTGCTCGGAGTGGAACAACTGGACCAAAATGGCCACCGTACCCGGGTATTGCGGGATGTAAACAGAGTAGCGGAGCAACGACGAGACACAGCAACTCATTGAAATGTGGTTGGATGAATGCAGGTTCATTAAAACACACTGATTGATTTCACACTGGTTCCCAGACAACCCGTATATCATAAATATTTATCAGTGTACCCTCTTAGCCGATGTATTCTGAGAAACCTTCCTGGAGCATGCCTCCACCGTACCAAAACTGGGGTTTTTATTGACAGCACATGTGTCATTCCTTTGGTTAAGCACCTGTCCCGTCACTTTTTTCACGTTTTGAGTGTCCCCAACTCATCACTTTTTTTGACTTGCTGGCTTCTCCAATTAAATCAGGGGTCCAGTTGTTTTGTTGGACCCCGGAACTGGACACAGACTAAATTTCGGGACGGGGCCGGTGTTCTAACGATCTGCCCCTTAGATTTTCCTGCCCGTAGCTCAAACGGATAGCTATAGCTATCCAAATGTTCTACCTTATCCGATAATCCTATACCTACTGCACATGAAAGAACTTACAGTTTTTGCATTTGGTTGTAAACACAGCAGAGTAGAAAAGAATTCTGGACAGGGTAGGACAGAATTACAGGGAGGGTAGTAAAAAATTATGGGCGGAGTTTGATAGAATTATGCACAGGGTGGGAAAAAACAGGACAGCTTTACAACGAGCCAGCACGGCCTCACGGGGGGGTTCCAACAGCTTACCCGCGGGGCCTGACCACAAGATCGAGGGGTAGCACAGATTCATGGGCGGTCCGCTAAGACTCAAAAAGATGACGTCTTAACAATTTGCACATGCGCAGTAAGTGTAGTTAGGACAAAGTCACAGGTAGGTAGGATTTAAAGAACACCGGTAACAATACCCTAACATGGTACCCTAACCCTAGCCTACAGCTGGTACCGTATCCAGAAACGGTATCGCATATGGAATCTGCGTCTGGTACTGCTACCGATCCGCGTCTGGTACCGGGTTAAGTTTAGGAAACCGGTGCGGTCCACGTCCCGGTACCGGTTTACAGCCCGGAGGTTGGGAAGCTTTGTTTTTTTTGGAACAGCTAGCATGAGTTGGGGACACCCAACAAGTCAATTTTTGACGCGGAGAGTCATTATGCGTCAAAACGTGAGGACTTGGGAATGAGAACGTGTTGGTATTGGCAAGAGTCTGGCGATACGTATCGTGATATATCCCAAAGCTGTGCCAGAACTAAGTTTCACTTGCTTATTGATACATTTGTTACTATAATAAAATAGTAAAATTCATTTTATTTAAGGATCACAACATTAACCTCCTCAACTGTATCTCATCGTGGCAGACATTTTCAGTTCCTTACCTATCTCAAGTAAACTAACTAGTAGATGTCTCAACAAAAACTGCAACGCTGACTGAGCGTTTCACACAAGCTGAATCTTGCAGGATCTTGTTTTGTTCCCGGTAGAGCTGCTCAAAGCGGCTCAGTGTGCTGTGCTGCCAACTAGTGGTCAGGGGGTTAAGGTGGAAAACAAAAGTAAGGCACTGAAGGATGCTCATTAGTAGTTAAATATATTGTTTTTTCAGCATTTTAAATTTATATCACCAAAAAAAATATTGCTCCTGACGTTCAAAATTGGTCAACAAAATAAAAAGTTTGAATAAGTGTACTATCCCAACAAGGACTGCAAAGCATAGGACTTTCATTATTCCTTCTTTCATTGTTTTGCTCCGCCCTCGTAATTCCTGACCAATGATTGAAGAGATCTTTAGTTACATGGTTTTGTTTACCAGCTTTGGTTTAAAACAGAAATGTTTGTTAGACGGGAAGATTCAAGACTCGACAAATAAATACGTTCTTTTTCGTTTTCTCCTGTCTCACAACAATTTTGTGAGGAATTTGTTATATTTAACCATTTAAATATGCTCTCCATCATCAGAAAAATGTTAAAAAACATGATTTAATCTTTAAGTGAGGTTTATTTGCTCTTCATAATCATTTCCTTTAGCAGTAATCATCAGACTCCTTAATCGCTTTTTACGCTGAAAAATTCTTGCGACAAATTCATGAGGGACTGATACATCGCCCTGGAGCACTAAACATCCCCATCTGAGGAAAATCCACACACTGATCCAAAACAACATTTTTCCACAGTAACTCACAAATTAAAAAAAAAAAAAATCTCAAAAAATGTCAAAACATCATAAGCTGATAGCCATCAGTTGTAATATTCATGTCAAAGCTGATGTGAAGAATTTTTATGATCTTTAAGATATATTGAGCGTCTTTTGGCTTCTGGTTGAAATGGAGTTGATGCAAATCAGCTCATGACAGCATTTCTCTGAAGCTGTTGCGCACCAGCTTGTAAAATGACAAACTCTCATTCCATTTTGTTATTTATAAAAATGTAATAACGTTGGATGCTCCAGGCTACACAGGCACCAAACTTTAAATGTATGATCATTCTTGGGAAGGATTAATGGTTTTGTGCAGATACTTGGCTCCAAATAGCACAGCTGAAAATGGCAGCCACTGAGTTTTGGTCTGTATTGTCAAAGTAGTTTTTTTAAAGGGTGAAGAAGATTGCAATGGAAGTGATCCAGATTTAAGTGGTTTTACCGGAGATATCCACATTCAGGTGAATTATGGACAGTTTTTTTTTTAAATGCCTGCTTTTCTGTTGGTTTTATCTCCATAGCAACCATTTTACGGTTTGGTTGCCTGGGGATACCGATCAGATAGACATGAGTTTCAGAAGAATCGGCAAAAGTAATATTTTGAATTTCCTTAGCAACGGAGGTTATTTGCTAGCCACGCCCAAATTCCTTAGACAGTCATATCATGTGTTATATTGTTTCGATCAGCTCTAGCTAGGGATCCATGCACTAAATTTTCCACAATTTTCCGTTAAATGATGTGCAAGTAATAGAAGAATGCCACATTTGCTAGCTTGAATACACGTGTTTTAGCTTTGTAAGTGTATTTTGAAATATTTTTTTCCGGCTTTATACGATATATTTGATCCATTCTTTCTTTTCTTACTTTTTACGATTGTGCTCGCCATGATGCCTTCATTCTTTTTTTTTTTTTTTTCGGTGGTGGTGGGAGTGGGGTGGGGAGTTGTTGTTTGCTAAGCCCAGGTACCAGTTGTGTGCAAATTTTGGTGAGTTTTCACGCACGTAGCGGGGGTTACATTTTTGCTCAGGCACAGAAATTTTTCCAACTGTGGAAACAATATGGTCCTTGCAGTGCGTGACTGCTGTGGGCCATAATCTAGCAGCGAGTGGCGTCACCCCGCCCTTGCGGTCAACTTCAACGACTCCAGCCTCAATGACTCCCCCAACCCCCGTACTACCTCTGCTAGCCTGGTCAGAGCTGCACATGACAAATGTTTTATGTGCAGAAAAAAAAAACAAAAAACTTTTTTTCAAAATTGCAGCATTTCTTTTGGTTTATTTCCATAGCAACCATTTGATGTTTTAGTCGCCTGGAGCTGACAAACGAGTCTATGTAATTTCTAGAAGAATCTGCTCAAGTAAATCGTTGGATTTCCTTAGCAACAGAGGTTATTTGCTAGCCACGCCCACATCCTTAACATAGTCATATCATGTGTTAAATGATTTCGTTCAGCTTGAGCCAGGGAGTTGTGCTTTAAAATTTCCTTCAATTCCGGTAAAAAATGAGCGAGTAACAGAGAAACACCACTTTTGAGAGCTCGTCACGTTAACACTGTTTAAAATCTACAAACTTTAAAACCAATGGTAGCTTCCCCAATGATGTTCAAGGAGTTATTATGTAAAGGATCAAAATTTGACAGAAAAGACTCAGGCTATATCCGAATTCCCCCCTACTCACTATATACTGCGGTCGCCATTTTAAATAGTACTGTCTGAATCTAATAATTCCAAAATCGAGTACACTAGAAATCTCCCAAAAGTCTTTGCAAAAACCTAGCGTGTATCGATGCTCTCTAGATTAGCGAATATAGACCACAATGCATTGCAGTTGAACAATTTCTGCAACAAAAAGTGTTTATTTAAAAATTATATTTAAACAATCCACATTTTCATCATTAGAACACAGTGGAGTGACAAATAGATGTTGTGAAATGTTTGTTTTGATTGGATTTTCACTTTGTGAAATCAGTGACGTCATATCCGGCGTTTAGCAAAACAAAAGGTGTCCATCCAAATTGCTTTTAAATTCCAGGGCACTATGTACTCCCACACTATATAGTTTTTTTTAGTTGTTTGGGATAAGGGTGGCAATTCGGACATGAAAAAAATTTTCGAGGTCAAAGGTCAACATTTAGCTTGGTTAATTTTCATAACTCTGGAAAACAAAACATTTTGTAGATTAAAATCATCTTGTAAAGTGGGCTATAAAAACAACTTATCTTCATTTTTTGTGGTTTGGAATTAAAGATGCTTTTAAGAAAAAAAAAAAAAAAAAACTTTATTAAACCAATCACATATAGAGGCCTCATCCTGAACAGTGTTGGAGTTTAAATGCTCCTGTTTAAGAATGAATTTCACTTATTTATACGGGTTTAAGAAAATATTGATGCAGTGAAATATCGCGATACTTGTTTTGATTTAAAATACTGCCAAGGTATTACTGATCTTCTGACACGCAAGGGGTATATTTGTATAAACCCCTTTTGTAATTTTTTTTTTTTTTTTTGGGCGAGACATTCAGATGCTATTCTGATCACAATTTAAAAAAAATAATGACTTGTACTGTCTTGGGATTTATTTGGATCGTGTCGTGACACGTGTATCGCGATATGTATCGTATTGCCAGACTCTTGCCAACACAAACACCGCTACTAATTAGTGCTTCGGTTTGTACATCTTGCAAAAACGTCATTTTCACCTGTCAACAGTTGCTCCCTCAAACGCATCAGCGACTGCCAAAACCTTTTTTTCCTCAAAAGTTTCTGTTCGATTTATTTATTTATTTATTCTAAATCGAGATGAATTTGCAACGCAAACAATCAAGCCGCCACTTGTTTATGCGCCCGCCATTATCTCAGGCCGAGCTGCGGCCTGCCATCGGCCCGGGCCATATATCATCCCCGGAGTCTATATGTAGTGTGCGGTTGCGGGGCGTTGGAGACGAAGCATGCAGGGAAATGAGAGGAGATCTGTTGCAGCCCACAGGCCCCTTCCAGCTCTCTGATGTGGCTTCAAGACTTCCCAGGAAATGCAAGGCCTTCTGGGATAGCACTTAAGTATTCTCTTGAGTTTTGCAAGTGAATACATGTGTCTGCGTATATGAGCGTTCTCTCAGGCAGCTCGGCCCTTTCATGTGCGTGGTTACAGTTAACTAACCGTCTGTCTGAGGTGATCTTTCTCAACTAACTCTCCGGTGCGCATGCCTCCGAGCGCAGAGACTTTTCTTCTGTTTTCTCATGAATTGCTATCAGTGATATTTAAATAGGGTGTTGGCTCATGACTTGAAGAATGAACTTTTTCATCTGTTGTCAAATTAGCTGTTTGTTCAGGGATGTTGATTTTTTTTTTTTTTTAAAGCTCCCTTGCTTTTTGTTAAGTGAATAAGGCTGCGGAGAGGCCCGGCCTCCCCTCATCTGCAGCCTGTTATGGCCCAGCAGGACGATGACATCATAGCGGTCTCGGAGCAGCGGCTGGTAATTGGCTCGCTTGTCTTCCTCCAGCGGCACAGGCCAAACAGAACACACAAGTGGATCCAGGCAATGCAAGTCAGATGCACTGGGTTTTTCCAGCGATGGGGCCTTAGCCCAGACGGAGAGCCAAGAGGCCTCATAGAGGGGGTGCACCCATCCAACTTTAAATGTCAGAAATGAATGAAGGGACTCAACTCCAAAATGAAATCTGATATTAGGCGCCGCGGGCCAGGCGCTTTGATCTGCAGCACAATCCACTTTTTTTTTTTTTTTTTGGAGGGGGGGGCTTCTCTGCCACAATATCACACAGCAGAAGCGTTTTCGTGTGGAGGGTCCACAAGAGCCAAATTCAGCGAGCTCCTCGGCCCACACAATGTTCCATTACTGGGAAATGAATGACTACACCTCTGGGCTGCAGCGGAGCCACAGCCAGCGACTGTTTGTAGAACTGGAATCAATGAAGACTTTTTCTCAGCACTGAGGACATTCACGTGTAATGCAGATGCAGTACGGCCGGTGGAGGATGGAAAACTCCTCAAAGCTTTATCCTGAAACTTCTGGTCAATTAGAGTGATAGCCAGAGGATGAAACATCTGGAAGGAAGGTGAAACCTGTGCAGGCTTAGATGAAAAACATAAAAGGCAAAAACATCCAAATACATTAGAATTATGGGAGGTTTTTAACCCTTTGACTGCCTGCTCAACCAATGATGGGGCACATTTAGAAAACATGTTTTTAAAAATATTGATTGTGTATGTTACTCCCCTAGGTGCTGAGACCCTAAATGGACATTGAAGAAAAAAAAAAAAAAAGTAAAAAAACATTTTTTTCTCAAAAATTGAACTAAAAATATATATTTTTTCCAGTTAGTAATTGATTGATTGATTGATTGATTGGTTTATTTCAAGCATAAGTTGAAAATACAGGACAAAACACACAATTAATTCAAACTCATTACAGAAACAATAAGATGCATTGATTAGAAAATAGAAAACAAACAAAAATAAAATACACTTATGTCCCATTTGGTTCATTCGTTCTTTGTGATTATTAACTAAAGTCAGTTTGATTGATTGCTTGAAAAGGAGTGGGAAGAAGCGAACTTATATAATCCCACCCCTACTTGATTACTTCATTTAACTGTTTTGCATAATTATGTCTTCCGGTTGTTATTGTTGTTTTTTTTTTTTTTTCTGGTTAGTAATTGGTGCGCACCAGATGGTAACCACTTTTACTTCACTCTTTAGAAAAAATAGTTTTTTTCTGTTACTAGCTGGTGCGCACCAATTACTAACCAGAATATTTTTATTTCTAAAAATTGAAGTTAAAAAAAAGTCTGGATAGGTACTGGTGCGCACCAGATAGTAACTCTTACAGAACACCTACTTTTTTTTTGAAAAAAATGTTGTTTTCTTTTACTATCTGGTGTGCACCATTCAACAGAACGTTCAACAGAACATTTTTATTTCTAATAATTGAAGTTAGAAAAAAGTCTGGATGGGTACTGTGCACACCAGATAGTAACTCTTACAGAACACCTAATTTTTTTTTTTTTAATTTTTTTCTTTTACTATCTGGTGTGCACCATTCAACAGAACATTTTTATTTCTAATAATTGAAGTAAAAAAAAAGTCTGGATAGGTACTGGTGCACACCAGATAGGAACTTTTACAGAACCCCTAACTATTTTTAGAAAAAAAAATGTTTCTGTTACTATCTGGTGTGGACCAGACAGTAACTATCTTTTACTTTCAGGAATATTAAACAGAACATTTTTTTATTTCCAAAAATTGAAGTAAAAAAAAAAAAAAACACTTACACTACCCCAAACTATTTTTAGAAAGAAAAAATAAATTAAATTTCACTTCATTTTTTTTTTCTTCTAAAGCTTTGATGTCCCTGTAGGGAGGAAAAACTTCTTTTTTTTTTTGTTGTGTCTGTGTCGTTTTCTAAGACAAGCGTAATTTCCACTGAGCAGTCCGTTCCGGTTGGTGTTAAGTAAACTACTTTTAAAGAGTAATTGATTACTTTACTTTAGTTACCGGATAAAATTGTTATTAAATTACTTTACTCATTCCCCAATTCAGAAAGTAATTGATTTCTTGTTGCTTTAATTTACTTTTTTTCCACTCACATACTAATTCTAAAAGAAATAAAGCTGGCACCCTAATTTTTTTCTCATTATTGCGAAAAAACGAACTCCGTTTTCTTAAGAAAACAAGATAATAACTTGTTATAACGAAAAAACCAAGTTCAGTTTCTTCGTTTTCTCGTGATAACGAGTTAGTCGAGAAGGAGTAATGTAGCGTCCCCCTCTCCCTTACCCACACTGACATGCAGAGACTCTTTATTTGTGGTTAACAACAAAAACAGCAGAAGAACACTCCACAAAAGTTGTTTTTAGTCTTTTATTCATTATTTTTAGTGGATCTACGCTCCTCAAACTCATGCACCAGCCCTCCTCCCTTTATTTCCCCAAAGCCTCCAAACAAACAGGTTGACTGACAGAACCCAGAGCCAACGAGAATCTGCGAATGGTGCGTTCAATGAACTCCAAACATTAACGGATCCAAACAGCCACGTTCCCCAACCCAGTCCAATACTGTGCTTTTGTCATTTTTGTACAATCCTCAGCAAAACAAAGAAGTTTTTCAGAAAAAATTTGACACTATTTAATCAATCAATTATATATGGATCAGTGCTGTTGTTTGACATTTTCTCAGATAAACTGCATCATTTTGCTGCTATGTCCGGAGTTCAGTGAACGCACCGTGCAGGAACGCTCTGGGTTCTCTCAATCAATGTTTGTTGGGAGGTTTTGGGGAAATAAGGAGAGGGGGGTGGTGAGCATAGATCGACTAATATATAAAATATAGACTAAAAACAACTTCTGTGGAGTGTTCTTCTACTGTTTTTGTTGTTAACCACAAACTAGAGAGACTTTAAACAGATGAAGTCTCTGTGTCTTCATTAGGGCTGGGAATCACTGGGTACCTCACCATACGATACGATACGATACACGAAACATGGCTCACGACATTGCTGAATGTTGTGTTTTGGTGTCGAATTGCTGTTGTGACATCATCAATGTGTGACTTTGTAGTTAATACAGAACTAACTCACAAGCCCACATGTAAGGAGTAAAGCCTGAGAAAAGTCTGGTGACAGTAACCTGTGGAAAAAGGGTTTTCATCATATATTATGGTATTGATATGAAGTTAGCTGCAATTTTTTTAGATTCCTAATGAAGTTCTTAAAAAAAGTTCACCTTTCTAAATTTGCTCCATTTTAATTTTAAGTGAACACAGGAATCAAAGACAATCAAACTCGACACAGTGAGGTGAGACGCAGGGCAAATTGTCACTGAATTTACTGGAAGGCTACACCCAACCGGGAAAATGTTTAAAAAATAAAGTCTTCAACTTGCACAATTCCCAATGTCATGGAAACTTCCCAAACAGCAGGAAAAGCTGGATGAAATCAGTACATCGCATGAGGTTTATTTCATTTTCATGGGATACGAACACGACTTAAGGTACTCTATGGATGAGACATTACATTTAGGCAATTTTATGTTTTCCTGTAAATGCTAAAATTTTAAACAATTTTTTTTCTTAAAAATATTTTCTTGAATTAAGAGCGCAAGAAAAATAAACATGAGTTTTTGTATCATCATAATTTTAACCATCTTTTTTTTTTACTATCAAAAAGCAACATAACTTAATTTGGGGGAATATCAGTTTTTTTTATGTTATTTGTAGATATAAATGCAAATATATACTTAAGAAATTGGCTATCAACATCATTTTGGTCCATTGTCTGACGTATTAATACTATAAATGAAAAAACTAAATTTAAATAAACTATAAACTCATTTTTTATTCAAATTTGTATCATTTCTGTTGAAAGGCAAAGAGCCAAATGTGACTCCAGAGCACGGGTGGGCAAACTACGGCCCGGGGGCCACATGCGGCCCCTTAAGATACTTAATCTGGCCCTCCAAATTAAAATACATTGGATTAAAAATCCTAATTATTGTTTTATTTTCATTGTATTTCTGGTTTCTTCTCATGAATGGTGTTGTTTCTCTGGCATTCGTGTGTGGTTTTTTTGAGTCAGAAGGTGATTTTTCGGACTTCTTTGAGTTTGCATTTTCCTCTGAAGAACATCAACCCAAAAAGAGAACAAAAATCAAAATTTAGAAATTAAAATTCCCCAATTTTCTGTTTTTAAATGAATATATGTGAATTTTAATCCAGATTAAGCATGTTTTTATCTAAATTCCATATTATCTTTTTAGTTTATGAGGTTTATTACCAAATCTCTCCTTCCATCTGCTCCTTGTCCGGCCCTTATGCCAAATTTTAGAACCCTTTGTGGCCCACAAATCAAAAAGTTTGCCCACCCCTTCTCCAGAGCCTCAGATTGCAGACCCCTGCTCTATTATATTGTTTCCTTCTTTTTTTTTTTAAATTAAAATCTTGACACACTTTCACCTTTTTAGAAAACATAAAAAAGTCTCCTGACTCTTTTAAATCACCTATTGGTATGCTGTCTTCCAGGCTATGAAATATTGGACAGAAAGCTAAAAAGATTATGCAAATACTGCATTCCATTTATCACAGTAACACAACACCTACGCTGAGTTACTGCGGTGCACAGCCTTACATCTCGGTGCAAGACCTGACAGAGCACTGAGAGCGAAAGCATTCGAAGACTCATTCCAGTGACGGCAGCGCTGTTTGTCTGGCAGATTCTGCTAACTCGGTCGTTTTCACCCACAGATGCTGAGTTGCATCTTCTCTGAAAGTGTGATGTTTTTTTTTTGCCACCTACGAGCTCAATGTTTGACAGTGTGTGACCTTTCACTAGTGTCGGGCTCCGCCGCTCGCCGGGGTTAAACGACAATGGGCGAGAGAGAAGCGGGCGGACGGGCACGCGCCGACACGCCGAGCACTGCGCCCTGCCTTCAAAAGCATGCGTGTTTTCCCACACTGGCAGTAAACGGCAAAGATCTACTAACTGTGTTATCAAAACATCAGTGCCTTCTGTTATTGTGTACAAGCTCCGCATAGCAGGAAACATGGTGGCATGACTGAGCAGCAGCTATAAAAGATAATGACGGTGCTTCATTAGAAGAGGATTATCAAACCACCAGATGCAACGTTTAGGCCACATGCGTCAAAGTCAAGGCAGGGGGGCCGGATCCGGCCCTCCCGGTGATTATATCCGGCCCTCCAGATCATTTTATGTTATTGTTACTAATGGCCCAATGTTATCTTGCGCTTATTTCTAACTTCTGTAATTTTGACAAAATATATTTATATAGAGAGTAAAATATTTAAATCTATATGAGGTTTAAGTTGATTTATTCTGGAATAATATTCTCGCCTGTTTTTATTATTCATAATTACGTTAAAAAGTAACAGTTTAAAGTTTTAAAAATTGGCACTCTACTAGCTTTTTGGACTATTTTGGCATTTACTAAGATTTTTTAAGCTATTTTAGAGTTTAGCTAATATTTCAGCTACGTGCTAATTGTTTTGGCTTATTTAAGCTTTTTTTTTTAGACTTTTTTTAGTTTAGCTAATATATCAGCTACATGCTAATTGTTTTAGCTAATTTAGGCTTTTTTAAAAAAAAGTTTTTTTAGGTGTTTTGGAGTTAGGCTAATATTTACATGCTAGCTCTTTTAGGTCAAATTAAGATTTATTTTTTAGTTTAGCTAATATTTCAGCCACATGCTAGCTGTTTTAGCTAATTTAGTTTTTTATTTTTTTAGGCTGTTTTGGATTAGGCTAATTTACATCCTAGTTCTTAGGCTAATTTAAGCTTTTTTTTTAGACAGTTTTTTGTTTTTAGTTTAGCTAATATTTCAGCTGCATCCTAGCTGTTTTAGCTGATTTAGTTTTTTTTTTTTTTTTTTAGGCTGTATTGGAGTTAGGCTAATATTTACATCCTAGCTCTTTTAGGCTAATTTAAGCTTCTTTTTAGACAGTTTTTTTTTTAGTTTAGCCAATATTTCAACCACATGCTAGCTGTTTTAGCTAATTTATTTTTTATTTTTTTATTTTTTTTGGCTGTTTTGGAGTTAGGCTAATATTTACATCCTAGCTCTTTTAGGCTAATTTAAGCTTTTTTTTTTAAACAGTTTTTTGTTTTTAGTTTAGCTAATATTTCAGCTGCATCCTAGCTGTTTTAGCTAATTTAGTTTTTAAAAAAAAAAATCTTTAGGCTTTTGGAGTTAGGCTAGTATTTATATACATGCTCTTTTTGGTTAAATTAAGATTTTTTTTTAGTTTAGCTAATATTTCAG
The DNA here is from genome assembly GCA_003999625.1 of Oryzias javanicus. Classification (NCBI taxonomy): domain Eukaryota; kingdom Metazoa; phylum Chordata; class Actinopteri; order Beloniformes; family Adrianichthyidae; genus Oryzias; species Oryzias javanicus. Next base: position 19,002,116 of record CM012459.1, read on the forward strand.
CCACATGCTAGCTGTTTTAGCTAATTTAGTTTTTATTAATTTTTTTTAGGCTGTTTTGGAGTTAGGCTAATATTTACATGCAAGCTCTTTTCGGTTAAGTTAAGCTTCGTTTTTTAGTTTAGATAATATTTCAGCCACATGCTAGCTGTTTTAGCTAATTTAGGGTTTTTTTAGGCTGTGTTTGAGTTAGTTAGTACATCTAAGCTGATGTAGGCTACCTCACAGGTGCGTCAAAAATGGCGAGTAATATTGGAGTCAGATACCGACTCAGACAAGGAAAACAAAGATGTACATGAATCTACACTGTAAAAAGTGCAACATTGGATCAAATAACAAACGTTGTGTAATTTCTTACATTTATTAGCTTTCATCAAATTAAAAATTTGGGCTGATTTTTTACTTAACTTAAACTAATATTTTTAAATCTAAAAATTACTTTTGTTAATTTATCTAATGTTTCACTTTTTACACTGTATCCGTCTACAAGTGGATGCATCAGAATGGGGCGGAGCTTGTGATCCCCCCAGTGTATTTTCTACGTCACAAATCTTTTTCGAACTGCATTGTTTCGTCTGCTCCTAATTTGCAATTATTCGAATAAGGAAATACTCAGAAATGTAATTTTGAGTTTAATTTGATTAATTTATGTCCTCCATCATCAGAAATGTGTCGCATTTTTCAGGTTTTTTATTTCTGGAGACAAGTACCTCCCACTCCGCCCGCTCTAGTTTAGTTGACGTTTTAATGATAATGATAACATCAATTAATGGAGTTTTTTATCTCAGGCTACATAAGGACATAAAGTTCGTTTTGAAAAGACAGGCGTCAACTTGGATTAAACCCTCAAAATTGCAAAAGAAAATTATGCTCTCATTAACTTTATTCGTTTCCGCATATTTTACATCCTCCTTTTCTCTCAGCTGATGGGTTAGCTGTCAAGGCAGAGAACTCGCCGGAGGGAGGAAATGATCTTAGCATGGGGGAATGTGTTATCACTTTCTCTCTTCTTGTGTATTTTTCCTCGTCCAGCTGAATGTCGTGTATTTTCGCTCCTTATCTATCAGACGTGAAGCGATTTCAAAAACTGAAAAAAAAAGTTGGTTTTCTGCACATTTGTGCACTTCCGCACGTCACGTTTGGACGGTTAGTCCAGACCAGACATATGCACTGAAATATCAAGTGACACGTCGGCTGTTGTGTGGCTGCACAGCAAAGAAGCCTATATCGTGTTCCACATCCATCAAACACTTCTCTCTGGAGGAAGTGGACCCAGCTGTTGTTGACCATTGATACCTTTGTTGTTCCTCTCTGTTGAACCACAGTAATCTGCTGTCACAGACTTCAGCTGCTTTTTTATTTAAACGCTCAGAACATCCTAATTCCTAATACCCAACAGGGAATGCTAATCTTTGAAAGTTGACTACATCCTGAAACGACTTATTTGCACAAGCTAGTCAGGAAGTGCCACACAATACAAACACGCACGGGGCTCCTCACGTTAGCCGTAACTACAAACGGCGAGGAGAAGAGCCGCACCTTGAAAAGCCTTGGCAGCTTTTCATGTGTCAGGACTTCTCCTCCTACGCAACAAATTTCACACATTCCATAAGAATGTTTGCTTTTTTACCAGGTCAGGAGAATCCAACGCCGCATTGTAAGAGGGGGTTTGCTAGCTTTGGTTTAAAGATCAATCACAAAACTTTTTTTGTTATTTTCTGGTCATCTTTTTTTCATGAATGTCTTGTCTTTATAGACTAACTGTAAAGATTACTGCCCTCTACTTTCATTTCCTCACTTACAGTGGAAATCCTGAGCAAGGACTTCAACTCTGGCTAGTATCTCTAAAGATAACATATGCTTAGGTGCTTCCTGTTATCAATGATTACATAAGTTTGGGGGAAACAAATTCTATCGGTGAAGCTCGTTCCATCCTAAGAAAACTAAACAATAAAAGAAATAAGAGCTTGTTTAAATTGTGACATAATTCTGGAATAAAAATCTATTTTTTATATATAGCTGAAGTCTTCAGTGAAAATCGTGTTTTTGTTTTTTAACATTTTAGGCTAGGTCTCAACTGCAAGCTCATAGCATCACACAAGCCCAAGCTAACATTAGCCTAGCATTAAAAAAAAAAAAAGTAAACTATATCAAAGCCGTACAGTTGTAGGCCAAATGGCACAGAAATCATCATTTGTTTACACTCTCTCGCTAACTTATACCACCTCATGACCTCAAGCTAACTTTAGCATTGCAAAAAATGTATATATTTTTTAAATGGTGAGCTATATAAAAGCCATCCAGCCGTTAAGTTTTAATCCGGATGGCACAGAATTTAGCTTACACTTATATCTCATCATCCCATTGTTTACACTCTCTCTCTCGCTAGCTAATAGCCCCTCAAGCTAACATTAGCATAGCAAAAAAGGAGCTACTCTGTATCAAAGCCATCCAGCCGTACAGTTTTAGGCCAAATGGCACAGAAATGATCATTTGTTTACACTCTCTCTCTCGCTAGCTAATAGCCCCTCAAGCTAACATTAGCATACCAAAAAAAAAATGGCAAGCTACTGTATATCAAAGCAGTCCAGCCGTACAGTTTTAGGCCAAATGGCACAGAAATGATCATTTGTTTACACTCTCTCTCTCGCTAGCTAATAGCCCCTCAAGTTAACATTAGCATAGCAAAAAAAATGGTGAGCTACTGTATATCAAAGCAGTCCAGCCGTACAGTTTTAATCCAGATGGCACGGAAATTAGCCTCAATTTATATCTCATCACCCCTTTGTTTATACACTCTTTCACAATCAATGCAACCTCAAGCTAACATTAGCCTAGCAAAAAAATAAATACAAAAAATGGTGCGCTATATCAAAGCCATTCAGCTGTAAAGTTTGGGGCCAGATGCCAACTCAGACAATGATAAAGAGATTAAAAAAAAATGAAAAAAAAACAAGATTGTTAAATTTGTAGGCAAACAGATCTATCTACGTCTTTGTTTCCTCATTCGAGCTGACATCTGGCTCACAACTGTACGGCTGGATAATCTATAATACATATATGTAACCGGGAGTTGTAACATGATGTGCACCAGGACCCAGAAAATGGCTTCACAGTGAAGCCATTTTCTGGGTCCTAGTGCACATCATGTTACAACTCCCGGTTACATATATGATAGATATTGCTCGCCATTTTTGTTGCATCGTTAATGTTAGGTTGTGCATATTTAGAAGAAGAATAGGAACGCTTTTTAAAAAGCTCAAAAGATGGTCGAAGTGGGTCACTAACGCCTCTGACCGGTATGGTCCGGGTTGTGGACCGACTGCATACCTTTTGCGTCATAGTAGTGAAAAGCGAAGGTTGGGGGCGGTGCCGCTGTTGCCACCTGTTGATTGACAGAAAGTGATGACGGCTTTAGAAAGTGCTAATATAGCGCTGATTTAAGCTAACGTTTCCAACGCTTGTAAGCATTCGTGTTTATGTGGTTCTACACAATGCACCACAAATATAACTTTACAAAGGCGAGCTGCTGGTTGACCTCCATTGTTGTTGCTTTTCAAGTCGTCGCACTGCAGTGACACGCTACCTCTACACCATGTATGTGCCGCGAAATCAAGAAGATGAAGCTTAACTGAGTGGAAACGCTTGTCAGAGTTAACTGTACCGTACTGTGTAATTTTTGATAACTTTATCAAATAAACAGGTGTTTTTGTGTGTCACGTGATACGTATGCTGACAGAATGTAGGTCAGTACAGTAGGATTTTGCTCAGTGCTGAGGTTGCAGACTGATACAGCCTCATCAGTCTTCCCTCTGGGGACCAGACCTCGGGCCTGGGAAGCAGCGGCCCAGGATCAGGAAGAGCATCGCAGCTTCAAGCAGCAGCAGCCGCACTGGGAACCTCCTTCTTTCCCAGCGTGGTCGCTCGACTGAGATATGAACAACCGCTCGGATTAGCCCCGTTCCTCCCAGACTTCTGATGGGAAGAACTCCATATTTTCTCTCTAGAAATAGGTTTGTTTCTGGGCGGTGACTATTATTAACAAGCTCGATCGACTGCTAAACAAAGCAGCCCTCGTGGGAATGTTTAGTCAGATGAAATATTCAGTTTCCAGGGGTGTGAAATGATTTTTGTCTCGTTATATTATGTTGTATCAGGATCAGTCTGATCCACCTCTCATAGCTTGGAGGAGGGGGGGGGGGTCTTCTGTAACAAAGCCTCGGTATCTGGTTCTGTAAGCATGCTATTTGATTAAGTCTAATCTCTAGGGTTTGTTTTCAGCTGGCTTTGTTTTTTTTCTCCTCTTCTGTGTCTAAATCAACGTTAAGCCTGTTCAACTGGATTTTAATCTCTGTGACTTGAAAAGAGCTGCACCCAAAGTGATGTTTAAGGAGAGAGAACAACCGGAAAATTCCTACCAAACGGCTTTATGTTGACAATTAAAGGCAAATATTATTCTCAAGAGATTGTGTGACATTACGGAGGAAGTGTTTCTTCCTCTCCTTTTCCAAACGGATAAGATCTTCTTTGTCCTCAGCTTTCTTTAATTCAAAGTCCACCTATATATTTTTTATCATTCCAGTGGTCTTTTAATTATGATTATGCAGTTCTAGCGAACAAAAAAAGTCTTTGTCGTTTTGTAAGACATATTTTCTCTAGAGCAGAAAGAATTCATTACAATTTGTTGTTGTGGGCGGAAGTTAGCCTCCACTTATTTCCTATCATTCCTTGTTCACACTCACTTGTAAGCTTATAGCACCTCACAAGCTAACATTAGCGTAGCAAAAAGAAAAATCGGTGAGCAATGTCAAAGCCATCCAGCCTTACAGTTTTAAGCCAAATGGTATGGAAGTTAGCCTTATATTATATCCTATCATCCCTCGTTTAAATTCTATCCTGTTAGCTTATAGGTACACACAAGCCCAAGCTAGCATTAGCGTAGCAGAAAAAAAAGAAGGTGAACTATATCAAAGCCACCCAGCCATACAGTTTCAAGCCAGATGGCACAGAAGTTAGCCTTCATTTATATCTTAGCATCCCTTCGTTTACACTCTCTCTTGCTAGCTTATAGCACCTCACAAGCCCAAGCTAACATTAGCATGACAAAAAGAAAAATCGGTGAGCAATATCAAAGACAATATCAAAGACAGTTTTAAGCCAAATGGCACGGCAGTTAGCCTCAACTTATATTCTACCATCCCTTTATTTACACTCTCTTCTGCTAGCTTATAACACCTCACAAGCCCAAGCTAACATTAGTGTAGTGAGGAAAAAAAGGCAAGCAGAATAAAAGTCATCTAGCTCAGTGGTTCTTAACCTGGGTTCGATCGAACCCCAGGGGTTCGATGGGTTGATCTCAGGGGTTCGGCAGTAGGGTTGGGCACCGAAGTTTGGTTCCAAGTAGGAACCGTTATGATTTTTCTGCCAAAACCGAAAGAAGCTGCTGCAAACGGTGCAGCATGTCGGTGTCAAATTTAATTTGTTTGTGGACATGTCAATCATCTCTACTCACGTCAGTAGTATGAAATCCCAGCCAGTCTCTTTTATGTTCCTACAATTGTGGGCGGGCTCATATAAAGTCGCTGACTAGGCGAAAACGCGCGTGCGCAACTCTTCCATGTGTGTCTGCATATCACAGCTTGACAAGTGCTGCATCACATTTGCCAATCAGGAACTCATGGGCTCGTGATGTTTTCACGGACCCGATCATCGGACAGAATATTGATCCTATGCGAGTGTTTTTGATTGTTTGTTCTGCGGCGGTGTTGTGTACATGAGTTCATGCCATCTCCCGTTAAGGAAGGTATTAATGTTCTGGAGACCTGCAGTCAAGGAGTTGTTTTGTCTATTCATGTCAGAAATTAAACCAGAGAAAACCTGAAGATGCGCGTCATCCTCCTTTATTCACACACAACGCCGAGAAACGGGCGAAGCGTTCAAGGACCAGAGGAATGTGGGAGACGCCCGTTACACTTGCTCTATACGCTGGGAGACAGACAATTACTGCGCAGGGCGCAAAGCTGGAAGCCCGGAGCGACTCCCCGGCCCAAGCGCGGGGAGTCGCTTGGGCCGGGGAGAGCTTCAAGATACCAAAACATTTTGGACAATTAGGTGTCTGACGAGGTGTCTGACGGCTCATTTTGTGTACCAGTAAAAAACTTGTTTCTAGATTAAAAAAAAAATAAAATTTTCACCAAAGAGGGATTCGGTGAATGCGCATATGAAACTGGTGGGGTTTGGTACCTCCAACAAGGTTAAGAACCACTGATCTAGCTGTACAGTTTAAAGCCAGATCGCACAGAGGTAAGCCTCCACTTATATCCCAGCATTCCTTTTTTTACACTCTTGTCTGCTAGTTTATAACTCCTCACAAGCCCAAGCTAACATTAGCATAGCAAAAAAAAATGACGAGCTATCTCTAAGCCATCAAGCAGTAAAGTTTTAAGCCAGATGGCAAAGAAGTTAGCCTCAGCTTATATCCTATCATCCCTTTTTTATATTCTGTCCTGCGATTTATAGCACTTCACAGCCCCAAGATAACATTAGTGTTACAAAAAAATGGTGAGCGAAATCAAAGCCATAAAGCCAGACAGTTTTAAGACAGCTGGTGTGGAAGTTAGCCTCCATTTATATCCCATCATCCTTTAGTTTACACCCACTTGCAAGCTTACAGAACCTCACAAATCCAAGCTGATACTAGCAAAGGAAAAGCAATATCAGAACCAACCAGTCGTAAAGTTTGGGGCCAGAGAATTAAATAAAAAAATAAAAAAATAAAACATAGAAAACAAAAGATTGTAAAACTTGTAGACAGACAGATCTGTGCGTTCCTTTTCCTCGTCTAAGTTGGCTCAAAACTTTACATCTGCATAACTCCAGTATTGTTTGTCATTTTTGTTTCTCCAGTAATGCCAGGTTGAGGATAAGAGGGTAAGTAAATAAGTGTGAGAGAGTGTAAACAGAGAGCTCTCATGGAGGAGGGGAAGGGGCGGGGCTCAGTTCTGTTCCAACAGTTCTATCAAAAACTCAGAAGTGAATTTCTAATGAACTCCTGCCGCTCTGCAGAAACTATGTCCAAGAAAGTGACACGTTTTTAATTTTGTGCTGAAAACGGCATAATCTTAAATAAAAATGGGTCTTTAAGGATGGAAATTAAGAGCAAACATCGCACCCTTTTTCAAACTTTCTTTTTCTCGATTTTCTTTGGAGGAAAATTTGACCAAAATTTTAAGAGATACATTTAAAAAAAAACAAAAAGCAAAATAAATAGGATCAAACTAGCAGCTTCTGACATCCTATTGTTAATCTTCCATATTAAAGTGCTTTTATATCGCTACAATAGGAGCTTGTAACTTTCCCTTCTCTGTCAAAAATGAATTTTGCTTCAATTGAAGTGAGATCAAACTGTTGCATGCTGTCCTCACTTTCATAACTGATCATCTTTTGTCTTTTTTTGCAGTTGGATAGTTCTCCTTTTTCTTTGAAAGGCTCCACATGTGCACAATTTGAAGCCAAATTGGGGAGAGGGTTCATTTTCGCTGCCTGCTTGGTAAAATATGTTTCTATCAAGCTAATCATAGCTGAAGCTGTGATTACGTTAGATGACTGCAGAGCTATTTGAGCCTGGACTCAGTTCCCTTCCCTCCTTTTTTTTTTTTTTTCTTTGAAGACAAGTGCCAGATGTTTGTAGGTGAATGGGGGGTTGTGGCCCCGTGAGAAAAAACGGTTCAGCGTTTATGAGTATTTGTCTGGAGCTCAAATGGCAGTGGTGGAAACTCCAGAGGATTTGAACACGTACTGCTAGCTACCATTAGCAAAACTAATTCACTACATTAAAGTCCCACTCTAATCATCTTTTCATCTATTTTAAAAGCCTTCTCTGTGGTCTTTTAATTATGATTGTGGCGCTTTTAGCCAATATCTAAAAATTTGTAATTTGACTCTGTGTTGTGGGCGGAACCGTTGGCGTGTACTTACAGTACATGGAGAACTGGACTGATCATCCCCTCCCCCCTCGTGTTCTGAACAGGAAGTACATGCTGGTCCCAGAAAGCCAAAATCCCAAAGACTTCTACTGAAAAATAAACAGCTAAGACTCTCATCCCACATCTCTTTTTAACATGTTCTTGCTAATTTTCTTAACCTAATTTTCTTCACATGATATATTTTCTTTATCGTAAGTTATTCAAGTCAGATGCCTCAATAAGAGCATGTGGTGCCCACTGGCTCCACCTTAAACGTTCGGAGCGTTTGATTGACAGATTCTCAGATCAATCACTGCTTGTTGATGCCGTTTGGTCCCAAAATGGCGCTATCCGTACTGCGGTAAAATGGCGACGGAATCCGAGGTAACAGGCTTGTTTTGTTCCTCTCTATTCATGTCAACGGTAGTAATCCAACCCTACTTCCCAACATCTATCTGTTTACAAAATTCTAATCTAACATTAATGCAACAAAAATGGCGAGCAATATTGGAGCTATCCAGCCGTGTTTTTAGCCGGATTCCAACTCAAACGAGGAAAGAGAAGATGTACATGGATCTATTTGTCTGCAAGGATGTATTGTATGGAAGAGTTTGTGAGTCATAATTCAAAATAAAGTCAATACTGGAAATCCATTTTCATTTTAAAAATGTATCTTACTTGTGTCTTAAATAAAAGGAAAATGAAAAAGAAATTCTCTGAACAGGTTTTTCGTTTAATTCATCATCACCAATTAAAATGATAAAGAAAATAGCTTTTGATATTTCATTTTCAAAAAAATTCTCTTGTAAAAAAAATAATAAAATAAAATTTAAAAAAATAAAATTTAAAAAAAATATAAAATTTTAAAATTAAAATGGATTAACAAAAATTGCTTTTTGATTTTCACAACTGCATTACTTGTCTCTTGAATAAAATGAAAAAGCAATTTTTTAATTTTCTTCTTCAACACCGCTCACTCTGTGACATACTTAAAGTGACAAAGCCAATGAAGGTTACTTTTTTGTTTTCCCGTCCCGCCGCGCAAAAAAATGTGTCATAAGTCAGTTTGAGTTAGCAGTTTCAAGGGGTGCACCATGATGACGCCAGTGCTCGCTCCTCCTATTTTGAATCATGAGTCACAAACGCTTCCATAGTTTAGGTTCTGACCCGCCATGGTACCTTCTATGTCATGAATAAAAGCTTTTATAGAAACAACTTTTTTCATCTGCTCCTGATTCACAATAAATTTAATAAAGAAATACTCATAAATGCAATTTTAAGCTCAAATTTCTTCATAAATGTCCTCCATTATTAGCTAAATGCAACAAAAACATGTCTATTTTTATTAGAAATATAGAAAAGTTTTACATATAAAAAAAGTTTACTTAGCTTGCATTTCTGATTCTAACTAAAAGTTCATAAAACGTCCATTTTCACCATTTCTGATCTCCTAAATGAAGTTACTGTCGTTGATTCATCTTTAAGGTGTTAGTTCATGTTTCATAAAGAAATGCTCAGCAGCATTTCGTGCATTTATCTTAAAAATTCTGCTTTTTCTGCTATTGAGCTTAAAGATCCACTCTGATAAAAATATTTAAAAATTTAGGTTTAAAATTGGACTTCTGAGTATTTCTTGATTCAAATTGTTAAAAATCAGAAGCAGACAAATAAATGCAGTTTGAAAAAGATCCTCCTCAAAGCTCTTAGCAAAGGGGAGGGGAAAGGGGCGGGGTTGCTTCGTGCCAACAGCCCCGCCCACAACTCAGATATACATTTTTGATGAGCTACAGAAACTATGTCCTAGAAAACAACTTTTAAAAAAATATTATTTAGGAAAAAAATAATTTAAAAAGCACTCTGAACCTTTGAAAGTAGATCAAAAATATGATTGAAGTGGGATTTTAATGAAAAATTAAGCAAACTGCTCACTCCTTTATACTTCAATGCAGATCTACACACAAAGAACCGAAAATTTGGATCATCTGGTTTTAAAAAGGAAAATATAAATACCTGTTTTCTAGATTTAGAAAAATTCTGAAGTTGTGTGTGAGATCAGGTTTGTTTGAACTATGTAGTCATGTTAAATTGCCTGGCATGATAACAGACAGGAACACCCAGAAGGATGCAAACCCTTGATAATGGTCTGGATGCAATCAAACAGGTTGGCTCTGAGCTCCGCTGGACCTCCGCTGGACCCACCACCGGACCCACCACCCACTCCATGATCAAAGCTCAGCCGGCCATCGGGGGACCACAAGACAAAAATGCTGTCATCCACCCCTGACCACACCATCACCATGCTAAGTCATATCGGGGCATTTCCTGCAGATAGGCATGGTATGCCACTGTTTGTCTTCTTTCTTTTATTCTCGATTCCTCCGGAATGCCAGATTACACAGTGTGCAAGCGGAAATGTTGGATTTCAACAGAGTTTATTTGTTGTATTTGCTCTGCAAACAGCTGTGGTGAGCTGAATGCCGGCTCGAGGAGGACCAAACAATTGTTCTGTGGTTGAAATTGAAGCGGTCCTTTTGAAATCCTAGGGGCTAAACAAGCTTTGCTTTCTGCGTTGCACATACTCCTTTCTTTGTCTTCCGTGCACAACCGGATAAATGTCTCTGCTCGGCCAAAGTCAGCCAAGACGAAATCCTTTAAAGACCGACTCTGATCATCACAAATGAGCTCTTTTTCAAACTTCATTACTTTTTTCGAATAAAGAAATACTCAGTAATGCAATTTTGAGCTTAATTTTCATTATATTTGTCCTCCATCATCAGAAATATGATCCAAGTACATGATAAAAACATATTTTTTATCAGAGCGGGTCTTTAGGTTCCACGTGTAGGGACATTCGAAGGGGTAGGGGTGTCTGAAATAGATTTTTTAAAGGCTAACTCTCGCCGCGGAGGGACGTGGGTGTACTCTAAAGCACCAAAGTTTTCATTTAAATGTAAGTAATGACTTTTTGTTTTAGCATGACCTGTTTAAAGTTATAAAACTGATGTTGTTGTGTATTTCTGAGCGCTAGCAGCTCCACGCTAATGCTAGCTGACCGGCACCTATTGATGACATCATCAAGGGGAAGTGATGTCTAAATTCAAAAACATGGGCTATGTCTGAGTCTTCACTCCAATTTTAACAACTATAAAATATATATATATATATAGTGCGGGACTATCTAGTTCCCTGGGTTTTAAAAGCGATTTGGACACTGTCCACTACTTTTCTTTTGTTTTGCTAAATTCCAAATATGACGTCACCAATTTCACAAAGCGAAAATCGAATCAACATTTTTCGACATCTTTTTATGACTCTGCTGTGTTCCGATGATGAAAATGTGGATGGTTTATTAAAAAACGTTTTTTCTTTTTTGCAAAAATTGTTCAACCGCAATGCATTGTGGTCTATATTCGCTAAAGTAGTGAGCAGCAATGCATGCCAGTCTTTCTGGGGAATTTTTTGGTCCACTTGATTTTGGAATTGTAGATTCGGACAGCACTAGAAAATGGTAAACACGCTGTTTAGCGAGTCAGGAAGCTATTTTTCCATATATTTCCATTTGGAAGGCTAAATTGGGAGAAGCCGTTGGGTAAGATAATTTTATTTTATCATTATTATTGGTTCAATGTTATCCTGCTTTTATTTGTAACTTGTATAATTTTAATATTTGATATAATTTTTGTGGAGGGTAAAATTTTGAAAGTTATTTAAGGTTTAAGTTAATTTTTTTTCTTTAATGAAATCCATGCCTTTTTCTTTGTCATAATTATGGTAGAAAACATTTTTTTAAAGTTTTAAAAATGTAGTTTTCGTGTGTTCAATTCAATTTTAGTTATATAGCCCAAAATCACAAAGAAATTTTGCCTCATTGGGCTTCAAATGTTCAATAAATGTTTATTTTGTTTCTGTGTGTTTTTGGATTTTGGCCCCTTGTACAATTGAGTTTGACACCCCTACCGTAGGGAGAGGAGAAGAATTTGGATTAGGGATAAATGTAAGGGTTACGGAGAAGCTGTAGGGAGAGGAGAAGAATTCATATTCAGCCAAAATCTCTGCAAATAGCGGAAACAATGTTTCCAACCTACATAAAGTGCTAAACTTCCCATTTTTTGGTGTCCTCCAATTGCTTTAAATAAAGTTTAAAAATATATTAAAGACCCACTCCAATAAAAATCCTTTTTTTGGTGTTTTTAACATGTTATTGTAGCATTTTTCTCAAGAAGGAGGACACATATTAGGATAATTAAGCTTAAAATTACTGATAATGAATTTAAAAATTACGTTGTGTTCACTTGAAGACAAATACATCCATATACGTCTTTGTTTTCTTCATCCGAGATGACATTTGGCTCAAAACGACCCAGCTGGATGGCTCTGATATTGCTAGCTGTTTTTGTTGCACCGCTAATGTTCCGTAAGCATGGGGATGATGGGAAATTAGAGCAGGCTTACACGCAACTTTCTGATGAACTCTTGCTACTCTGGTTAAACTACGTCCTAGAAAAGAACACCTGATTTTAGATTTTTCCAAAAAAAACAGACGGCTGGAAACGCTTTTAAAGTAGACTTTAAAAGAAATCTTCTTAGTTTCTCTCCTGAATTAACTGAGGTCAATGAGGTGAATACAGACGGGATCTGAGGCCGCCTTACAGAGGCCTCTTTATGCCACTGTCAAAGTCAAGGGGGCCCAGCGTTAGCATGCATCACACACAGGAAAACACCAGGCAGCCCCCAGACAGTCCAGACCACAGCAGTCTGCCCCTGAATCACTCCCTGCTCCCTATAAGGAACATATCACCACTTTCAAAGGGCTTTCCTCCACATTGTGAGGCCTCTCCATTTCCTCCTCTTTCTCAGGAGGGAAATCTAAGTTTGTGAGAGTGGAAAAGTTGCTGCGTTGAAGGGAAGTGAACGGGCGAAGAAAGCAGCGTTATTTGTGGAGCTGTGAGGCTTAAAATTAGCTTACTGGAAACTGCCTCTGCCGCTCCTCAATATCTCATTTTTCAGTGGGGAGTTTTTGAAAGAGGGCAACACAAAGAAAAACAAAACTTTGTTTGATCCAAGGTCATTCAGTGGCCAGCTGCACGGCTCTCTATCAACCGCTGGGATCTGTCTTCCTATTGGACATCCTGTCTCTGATGAATTGTCACTCTTCTCATTTAAGATCGCACAGAGGAAGCTGGCCAATGCCAGGACACACCCAGTGTGATCGCTCCAGTTGTCCAGCATCCTTTGCAGCTCCAGCTGCCACCAGAGCTCCTCAGCTGGAATTTTTATCCTTTTTTTTTGTGTATGTGTGTGTGTTTGTGTCCTTCCTTCCCTAATCTCTGACCACACACACTTGTTCGCTTGTGACAGGCGGTCCTCCCTCTTCGTCTTCCGCGCCGCCCCGAGACATCTGCTTGTTGTGAGGCAAACGGCTTGGAAAGTTGGGGAACTTCAGAGTCGACTCTTGGAAGAGAACAAGCGGCTCCCTCAGCAGAGTTATGCAACAGGAATCTAAATGTATGCACACAGAAGAACATCAGTCTCTCTTTGGTAAAAACCGGCTGCTCTCTTATAGGCTGAACGCTGACATCACTTTGCATACTTGCGCTGTTGTTTTTTTTCAGCAAGGACACAGGAAATACGCACATCTCCTCCTTTCCAGATATCCAAGTTATTCAGTTTAGATGTTTGACTTTGAACTTATCTGACCTCACCCACTTAATATCCAACCTTTTTTACATGCAGCTTAAACATTTATTCAAGCTTTCCATTTGTTTAGAATGCCTTTTGTCCACCCTACACATTAAAAAACCTGTTTCTTAAGGATTAGATCAAATGTCTCAAAGTCAAGTAATTTAGGTTTTTATATCCGGCCCTCCAGATCATTTTATTTCATTGTTATTAATTACCCGATGTTATCTTGCACTTATTTTTAACTTGTATAATTTTGACAAAATATATATTTTAAGGAAAGTAAAATATTGGAAGTTATTTAAGGTATACGTTGATTTATTCTGAAATAATATTTATGCCTTTTTATTTTTCATAATTATGTTAGAAAACTTACCATTTAAAAGTTTTAAAATTTGCATTCTGCAAGCTTTTTGGAGTGTTTTAGCATTTACTAAGATTTTTTTAGGCTATTTTGAAGTTTAGCTAATATTTCAGCTACATGCTAGCAGTTTTAGCTAATTTAGGCTTTTTCAGTTTTTAGGCTATTTTGGAGTTTAGCTAATATTATAGCTAGATATTAGCTGTTTATGCTAATTAAGGGTTTTTATTTTTGTTTTTTAGGCTGTTTTGAAGTTTAGCTAGTATTTCAGCTACATGCTAGCAATTTTGGCTAATTTAGGCTTTTTCAGTTTTTAGGCTATTTTGGAGTTTAGCTAATATTTCAGCTAGATGTTAGCTGTTTCTGCTAATTTAGGCTTATTTTTTTGTTTTTTAGGCTGTTTTGGTGTTTAGCTAATATTTCAGCTACATGCTAGCAGTTTTAGCTAATTTAGGCTTTTTCAGTTTTTAGGCTATTTTGGAGTTTAGCTAATATTATAGCTAGATATTAGCTGTTTATGCTAATTAAGGGTTTTTATTTTTGTTTTTTAGGCTGTTTTGAAGTTTAGCTAGTATTTCAGCTACATGCTAGCAATTTTGGCTAATTTAGGCTTTTTCAGTTTTTAGGCTATTTTGGAGTTTAGCTAATATTTCAGCTAGATGTTAGCTGTTTCTGCTAATTTAGGCTTATTTTTTTGTTTTTTAGGCTGTTTTGGTGTTTAGCTAATATTTCAGCTACATGCTAGCTGTTTTGGCTAACCTACGTTTTTTCAGGCTAATTTGGCATTTTAGCCAATATTTCATCTGGCTATCAGCTTCAGCGTTTTCAGCTATTAACTTCAATGATTTCAGCTATTAGCTTCAATGATTTCAGCTATCAATTTCAGCATCTTCAGCTATCATCACTAGCATCTTCAGAGGCCAGTTTCAGCTTACAGCCTTCACACTAGCATTATCGCAGGTAATGCCATATATCTAGTTCATAATTACATTAAAAAGTTTCAAAAATGTAGTTTTAGAGTATTCAGTAAATGTTTAATCTGTTCGGGCCACGATCAAAGGTGTGTTTTGGATTTTTGCCCACCCATAAGATTGAGTTTGACACCCCTAGATAAGGTCATTATGAAATTGACAAACTAACTTAAAATTAAATTAATTAAAGTTTAATTAAAACAATTTAAATATATGTGTTTAATGATAATGAATGTAAATATTAGTATTAGTTGAAAAACTAACAATCTAATTCAAATGTTCTACTCCACTGCCATCACTTTTACTACGCTATTCAAATTAGCCTTGAATGTTAAAAAAAATAAAGTTTCAATTTATCCTGGCATAACCTCAGTAAATGAAAAGTAAGAATATTTTCATAAATTTCCCATATTTTGCTTATTTTGTTAACCAAAAATTTGGCATAAAAATAAAAATACACATAAAAAAAAAGCCTGAATCAGCCAAAACAGTTTAGCGGGCCTGGCCAAATGTAGAGAAGGGCCTGATTCGGCCCATGGGCCGTAGTTTGAGGACCCCTGAACTAGATCACCATTTTTGTTGCATCACTAACACTAGATTGGGCTTGTAAGGTTGGAGAAGAGATTGATAGAAGAACAGATGGATGATGGGAAGAGCGGAAGCGTTTCTCTGTGCCAACAGTTTCAACTAAGAGGCAAAAACTAATTGTATCAAAGTGGGACCCTTAACTGTCTTCCATCAGAGTATCCATAGAGTTTTACCAAGTCTTGACCGGCTATTCCTTAAAAAAAATGTTGGCAATCATTTTTACATTGCTGAAAATAGATACGAGTATTATGTTATGCACTGGAACTAATAGATTCAATATGAAACCGATAGTGGCGCTTACATCTAGCTTTCTTCCACAGAGCATGAAATTATGACAGCCCCCTTAAAATATTCTGTAATGGAGCACAAGTATGAGTCTCTTGTTCTGGCACCTTATAGACCCTCTTTTGTTAGAAAGCACCCTCTTCCCTTCCCGTTTTCTGTCTGCTGTTTCTTCTACGTTCATGCCGGAGAATGGGGTAATGTTTTCAGAGGCTCTGCTCGGAGTGAGGGATGCAAGCTGCCGGACGTCAGGCTTGTATATAGATATAATAGAGAAGGGGTGGGGGGGTTCAGCAGTGACTGAGGCCCAAAGTGATGAATAGAAACCCCCTTGTGCTCACGTCCCAAACCAGGTCCGGATGTCGCTATCTGTCTCGTCATTGTCTTCTCAAATGTTGGCATTTGAGTCTGAATGTTGGCTTTCAGTTTGGCCAAAACATTCCAAAGACACAGTGGGGGAAACACCCTCCTCTTCCTGTGCCGATTTAATGACGCTCCATTTGTTTTCTAATTTGCTGGCTGCAGAGTTGAGAGAAAATTAGCTCCAGCATTTCAATCGCGTCTGATAGATTGATGGCGAGAGTTCCTTAAGGATTAAGGATTTACTAGGGGGAGTAACCATTCATTTTAACGATTCCGTTCATATCATAATTAGTGGTTGCTGATACGATTCATAGCGGATATGGGTTAATTTTAAACGATCTGACCTAAAATCAACCCAGGACATCTTTAGCCAAAATTTCAACCAGTGTGAGTCAGAGATTAATTAGATTAAATGACAGATTTATTTTATTTCTTTCAAGTATAAACTAAATGTGTGCACTAACAAAAATTAATGTTAAATCCATTCACATATTAGTTTTATCACGTTCAGCCTACTTTTGTTTTTCCACATTAAAAATAATACATTATTTGGATATTTACTTTATGGTCGTATGCTTTTGTTCAATTAAAAAGTTTCCTCAAATTGGACTTAAATTATGGTTATTTCATCTTTAAGTAATCTTAAAATGCAAAAGGTGATTAGATTCAATTCAATTAAAGAATATTGCCTCAGACGTCTATCTGATCGACCTATGATTTACGCATTAAAATTTTTTTTTGCCATTTTCTTGTTGCCTTTTTGTCATGATCGAGGACGTATTTAAAGAAAGTTCAGCTTTTATGAGTATTTCTTTATTCAAATTGTTGTGAATTAGAAGAAGAAATGTCAGTGAAAAACCCTGTAGCGGTGCTGTAGTTGGTGGGCGTCAAGGTTCCAACTTTAAGATGATTAGATCCGCGGACACCAAGGGTGCCAAAATCCAAAACACACCTTATGCCGGGGGCCGAACATGATAAACATTTATTGAACTCATTAAAACAAAATTGTAAAAATTTTTTTAACATGTATGAGTAAAAACAGACAGGAATAGTATAATACAATAGATCAATTTAAACCCTAGATAACTTTCTATATTTTACTTTCCATAAAAATATATATTGTGTCAAAATTATACAAGTCAGTTGCTTCAATATGTTAGCAAGGTAACATTGGGCCGTTTATAATAATTATATAAAATGATGTGATGGCACAGATATAATTACTCCGCGGGCCGGATTTGACCCCCCCGAGCCTCGACTTTGACACATGTGGTGAGGCGGTACTCACTGGTACACAGTACAGTGTTCCCCTGCGAATTATGGTTTCTTTGATCGCGGTTTCACGTAAACGTTGATTTTTTTTTTGACTCTTTGGTTCATCACAAAAACTCTGACAACTCAAGAATTTGTATGAAAATTTTGTGTCCAAAGGAGATGCTGCGCTGCTGAGGTGTATCTCCGTGCAGTAATTATCATCTGAAGCAGGTGTTTATTATTTGATAAAGAAAAAAAGCGTCATGAAGTACGTTGTCATTGCAGTACAGTCTTTTGTTCTGAAATTAAAAAAAAAAAAAACTCTTTATGTTGAGCAATGCTCAAATATTCTTTATTAAATGTTTTACAAAGCATGATCAGGAGTGTTTTTGACGAGTATGGACTGCTAACACACATCCTTCTGCTGCGGGGGTAGGGGGTTCTCTGGATTCGCGGAATCTGCATTTTTCGCGGACGTCTAAGGGGTCAAATCAGAATTAGCTTGAAGTGAATGAAAAAACAGAGATAAAAAACTTGAAAAATAGACTTTGTAACTGAAGAAAAAATACAGAAAATTTGAAAAAAATGTTTAATTTTTTTAATATTAAAAAACCCTGAAAACTTGAAATAAATCTTGAAAATGTGAAAATAAAACCAAATCTTCACTTTGCCGTTTTTCATGCAGACGGGCACGTGCAGCTTGGCAGCGTTACATAAATCTTCATCGTGATTAGATCCTTGGTTTCATCCAAGACCTATTTTCTATGAACGTTTGAACAGTGAGAGTAAAAAATGAAAGAAAAATGTTAAAATATTCATGTTTGTCTGAGAAAAGTGTAGAAGACGTAGTGAGGAGTCGTCTGTCTCCCCACAGGAAACATGTCCCGGCAGCCAATCATCTTAAAGCCCCGCCCGCATGTAAAATTGGGCTCAACTCAGCAGCGAAAGTCAAAAATCAGAATTAAAATGAAAATTAAGGAAAGAAAGTGAAGATTCATGGTTTTCCGAAATTCTGAGATTTATTTCAAGTTTTCAGTTTTTTTTCTTTAAATTTTCAAAAAGCATTTATTCAAATTTTCAAAAAAACATTTTTTTTTCAGAATTTCAGGATTTATTTCAAGTTTGTTGGTTTTTTTTTTTCTTCAAATTTTCAGGGTTTTTTCAGTTACAATGTCTATTTATCAAGTTTTCAATCTGTTTTTTTTTCACTTTAAGCTGATCCTGATTTGACCCCATATTTGTCTCTGGTCCCTAACCCCCACGAATAATGAGGGAAGGGAATCAGGAGCTAAACTACAATAAGCTCCCTGCTTCAATCTCCAAGTTGGGAAAGGGGGGCGGGGTTGCTCCACCTCAACAGTCCCACCCACAATTCAGAGGGAAATTATTAATGAATTCCTGCCGCTCTGCAGAAACTATGACCTTGAATGTTTCTTTAAATTTTGGCTAAAAACTGAAAAATTACTATTAAAAGACTACTTATAATGCTTTAAAAAAATCAAAAGATGATGGGAGGCATATATGAAAAAAAAATTAATAGAATTTCGGAGTATTTCTTTATTCAAATTGTTGTGAATCTGGAGCGGATGATAAAATGCAGTTATATAAAGACCCTCGCTTCAAACTCCGAGTCGGGAAAGGGGGGCGGGGTTGCTCCACAGCAACAGTCCCACCCACAACTCATAGGGAAACAATTAATGAACTTGAAAGCTTTATTTAATTTAGGCTCAAAACAGCACAATCATGCTTAAATGACCACTGGGAACGCTTCTAAAATAAATCAAAAGATGATCAGGGTGGGACTTTAAGAGCAGATTCAAGCTGTTATTTTTCCGAAATGCTTTACTGGAGTCCTCCTGGAAAGAGCGTCCTCTCTCACTCTCTGCACAGAGCGACAAAGATAAGACAGCTTTGATGTGCGACACTCCTGATAGAGGGCTGACCCGCGCGGCCGATAACCCGACTAGAATAGCACATGAAAGAGTTCAGGGATATGCAAGTCAACATTTATGTCGCCTACTTTTCATGTTCGGAAGAGGGTGTTTGGCCTACTTCCAGTGTGGCGTAATCGTTTGGACGTGAGAGCACATATACTCTGCAAACATGTGACAAACAGAAGCCGCTTTATCTCAGCTCCGGGCTGAGCAACACCAGCTATCAGTCAGTGCTGGGAGGAGTGTTCACCACTATTCACACCACAGCATTCCAGCCATAGCATCCTCTTCTCTACTGTCAGTAAACCCAAACAGCCAGCTTGACTCAGAGCACATGGGCAACCTGTAATCTAGCTTGGCTCTGGATGTGGCATGTAAGAGTAAATCCTTTGTTTATATCTGGGAGAGGCCTCCCTCATGGAGAGACTGACTTAATCTCGCACAGGAAATGCAAAAGATGATTTTTGAGCTCGCAACCAAACTCTGGGATTAAAGATTTTGACGATCACCCTCCACCTTTTTCTTTGTCTTTTCCCCTTGATCTGTTGCAGTCTGCCTGTCTGCGGGCCCCTGTCCTCTGGTGGGTTCAGTGGACTGGTATGCAGCAGGAATCTTTGGATCAAGGTGATTTCACGCTCCTCCACGTTTTCCCAGGGCTTTGGGCACTCTCTGTTACCTCTGTGGAGCCCGCAGAATTTGATGGCGGCTGACATGTGTTATCATAATGCACATGCATAACCAGCATTAACAGTACAAGGCTGCTTTATCAAATCTAGCACCTCTATTTCCCTCAAGTACCGATTATTTGACTGGCAAGAGTTTCTTAGGACCAAATCTTTGCACCGGGGATTTGCGCACAGATAACTGGATAACCCGACATGAAATCACAATTCTCAGATGAATCCTCTCAAACATACACCCTTTCCTTTGAAGCAGAACTAATCTTGCTAACCTTGACATTCCCTCAGACAGTTCCCACTCTCACTTCACAGTCTACTCTCACAATGGCTCCACAGTGCTCTTCTTTTTTTTTTCTCAATGAAACCCCATATCTCATTCAGCTATTTGGTGGCGGCAGTGAAAAGAGGAAGTTTCCGAAGTGACTCACTTCAGACACTTTTCTTACAGCAAACTGAACATTTCCTCTGGCAGTAAAACAAAACAGTTCAGAAGCAATGTTTTTTTTTCTTAATTATCTGTTAGTTCTTTCAACACAGAAATAAAATGACCTTCGGGTATCAAAAACGATAGGAAGCTTGAAACTCCGTGACTTCCTCTTCCATTATAATCCTGTCATTCACAGGGACACAATAACAAATCCTTTAGATGTCTCTGCAGATTTACATTCTCTCCTTACACATCCCATCATATCCTAAGAACTTCCTTTGTGGAAAAGTTTACCCTGGAAAGTGTCTTCCATGAGGATGTTAGCATGATCCAGTTTTATAGTTTCATAGGATTAGGAAAGCAAGAATAAACACATTTTTAAAGCACATATTGATAACAGCAAGTGCAAAAATACTAAGGCAACTAGATATAAAGCATTGCCTGCGAAAATGCAAGTGTAAGCTGAATGTGGCCGCTGAAGATGTCAGAGCTGATAACTGAAAATTCAAAGCTGAAAGCCTGCTAAGATATTTGGTAAGTGCCAAAGTAGCAAAAAAGGAAAAATGTCGAAATTATGCCATATACAGTTAGCATAATGCTAAAATGTTAGCTAAACTCCAAATTAACCAATAAACTGGAAATATGCTTAAATTATCAGAAAACAGCTAGCATAATCCTAAATGTGAGCTATACTCAAAATGTGCTTAAAAAGCTGGAAAAATGTCTAAATTTGCCAAAAAAAAGCTAGCGTTAGGCCAAAATGTTAGCTAAACTCCAATTTTTTTTCCTAAAAACCTGAAACATGTCTATTTTAGCAAAAAAAGCTAGCATGATGCTGAAATGTTAGCTTAACCCAAAATTTGCCTTAAATCTGGAAACGTCTAAATTATCCTAAAATAGCTAGCACGATGCAAAAACGTCTGCTAAACTCCAATTTATTCAAAAAACAAACATTGAAACATGTCTAAATTAGCCATGAACAGCGAGCTAGCGTAACGCTAAAATTTGAACTAAACTCCAAATTCGCCTAAAAACTGGAAACATGTCTAAATTAGCAAAGGAGAGCTAGCATAATACTAAAATGTATCTAAGCTCCAAATGTGCCTGAAAACTGCAAAAATATCTAAATTAGCCAAAAACAGCTAGCATAATGCTAAAATCAAAGCTAAATGCCAAATTACCCTAAAAGCCTAGTAGTCACAAAACAATTTAAAGTTTGTCTTTAACTGAGCTACAGATGTAATAGGTGTATACAGGTGAATAATAGTGCCAATGACTTTTTTTTAAAATAAGTTTTGATGTTTAAATTATTATTGTTTTCTTTTTTTTTCAGGGGGGAAAGTAAGGTTTTGTTAGCATTGTCTGTTCTGCTTTATGTCAACTGCAGACGGTTACACACTGATGGCAGCTCTACCATGCAGGGTGCCAACCTGTTACCACCAGGAGCAATGTGGGGTTCGATTTCTTGCCGAAGGACACATGAGCAGGCATGATGGGAGCTGAACCTGTCATTTACCGATCAGAGGTCGGCCACTCCGCCTCTGGACCACACCCAACTTGTAAAATAACGGTGGAAGAACAGTGCAAATATTTCAAGAATGTCAAATTGTTGGATTTTTTAAAAAATGTTGGTATCTCAATTAAAGTCACACGTTACTAATAAATTGATAAAAGAACATGAATTTATTATTGATTTTTTTATTGGTAAATAATGAATAATTAACTTTTTGAGGAATTTTCAAAATGACCAAATCCTCCTCTGAAAAAATTATGAAAGAAAATCTAAGGTCTAGAGTAGAATAGAATAGAATAGATTAGAATAGAATAGAATATCATTTTTTCTTTTGCACTTTTCAAAGAAATAACTCACAAGACAACATAAAATTAAACCAGAACACAGAGAGGCAGTAAAATCTAGTATAAACAGTGCTTACTAAAAGTCAAAATACAAATGAAAACCGAATAAAACTAAACGCTCTCCTGAGTAAATACTGTCTATATTTGTTATTAATATCGATATTTCCTTCTGTTTATTTTCAATTTTTTTTTTTTTTACAGATTTTGATGTAAAAAACAGTTAAATATCACTAATGTGCACAAATTTAATCCAAAATAAACTGTTGTTTAAATAATAAGTACTGATTTATTCTGCAAACTCTTCATAGAAGTCTAAATAATCCATAATTTGTGGTGTAAAACACGTTTTTTTTCTCTATTTCAATGTGTTTTCTCCCCTTTTATCAAATAAAGTTTCATTACCAACATCCTTTGAATAAAGTTTGAATGTTAGAAGAACATGTTTTCTTTTTTTTTACAGATAACACGTGTGGAATTTGCTGCCATCAGCAAATTCAGTTCTACTTTATTGAAAAATCTGGTGTCAACAAAATGTGAATGGAGGATGTTATTAAAAGCTTATAACCATTTTTCGTGCACAGTGTAAAGAATTTTAGACAATTTGATAATTAAAACAAAGCATTTGCAAAACAAAATCCTAGAATCAATTAAACAAGAATTGAGTGGAGAAGTGATGGTTTGGAGAGGTCGCCCTAAAGTAAGACTATTACAGCATTTTAAGTTTATTAAAGCCTAAATAGATAGTATATGAATGGAAACTTCAAGTATACTCCTTCACTTTTAGTACAAACTAAGTACACTTGTAGTATACTTAAATGGACAACTTATTGCTAAGAGTACCCTGAGAAATATGTAGTACACTTGAAGTTCATTTTATTGAGTATACTTGAGTATAATAAGTATACTAAATATCATGTATGTGTAGTGCAGGAAGTATACTAACTGACTACTTATTCAGACTAAATTGGAACATTTTAGGTTTGCAACACGTAGATAATATGTAAAACTTTAAAGACACTGTAACACAATTAGTATAGACTAATTATACACTTTAAAGGATACCTTAGCAAAAAGTAGTACACTTACTTGATGCTCATTTTATCAAGTACACTTGAGTATACGTAAGCTACAAGTATGGTATTCTACAGATCATGTACATACAGGGTAGTATACAAACTGAATACTTCTCAAGTTTAAATTGTAAAATTTTATTTTTAAAATAAATAGTACAAAAGTATCTGAAAAGTAAACTTAAAGTATAGACTTTTTATTCATGCGGTAAACTTTAATAGACTACTTTTTGTTAAGGATACCTTAGCAAAAAGTAGTACAAGTTTATTTTATAGGCCATGTATATATAGTTTAGTACACTAAATGAATATGGAGTAAATTGGAACAATTTACATTTAAAATAAATGGTATATATAAAAGTGTATAAAAATTACTAAACTTTGAGTCTACTGCCTTACTTTTATCATAGTATTCGTGTGGTGTACTTTAAGAGACTAAGGGTGCTTTAGCGTTAAAGAAGTACACTTGAAATTTATTTTAAGTACTCTATAGTTGAGTAAAAGTAAACAGTAAGTATATTAAACTATAGACCAGGAGACTAGGAATAAACTAGGAACGTTTTAAGTTTATAATACACACATCGTATACATAGTATACTTTTTGTTCAGCTGAAGTTTATTTTATTAGGTATACTTGTGTATAAGTACAGCAATACTATTGACCATGCATGTAGCGTAGGAAGTGAAAATCTATCGAATTAATAAATATTAAAGCATAGAAGTATGAAAATGTACTTGCTTGCAGTGCACTTGAACGAAGGAAGGGTACATTTGGTAAAAGTAATGATTACCTTACCAAAATGAAACCATGTATATGTTTTTAAAGTATACATAAGCATAGAAAAACTATATTTTCTGAAGTATACCACGTACACTTAAAAAGTATACTGTCAGTTTACTAACAAGTTCTTGGAACTAAATTTGCCCACTTTTAGTTTGATAAAGTTGATACAGTTTGAAGTATATCTAACGTAACTTTTAACGTTTGCTTTACTTTACAAGTACTTATAAGTCTAAATATTCCAAGAATACATTTACTCAACTTTTATGGCTGTGTAAGAAAATGTTTATATATATTATACTTCGAAGTATACTTAATATAAACTTATGAACTTGTAAAGTTTATCTCTAATAAGTACCTAAAAAGTAAACTAAAAATATATTATCTTGATTTTTGTTTTTAAAACTTGAGTATACTTATTTCCGGTAAGAGGAGGCTTTATGTAAACATTGATACTATTTTATGCATTTTTCTACAAGTTAAAGGCTTTTACTATAATTAAGAACCTATTTATAAACAAACAAACACGTGTTTTCCAACTTTTAACATTTGTGCTTATTTTGGAGAAGCTGAACATTCAGACCGGATGTGTACCTTTATTTTGAAGGGATCAGCGTCTGCTTTCAGGCAGCCTGGAGGAAGACGCAAGCCGACACGCAGCTGCACTGGAGCAAACTCTGTTGTCTCAGCCTCATGCTTCGCCTTGGGGACTTCTGCTCCTCCTGTCCGCTTTGTGAACGGCTGTGACACTATTTATTTCTTTAATTTTAATTTTTTTTTTTAGTGACATAAAAAGAAGATGAAAAAAAGTGGGGAAGAAGAAGGAAACCGAGTCATGGATCTTTATTGCTTGGAGTCGGATATAGTCGTGAAAGCCCAGCCTGACCCAAACATCCTTTATGATGAGAGAGTTTTGCAAAGTTTATTAACAATTGAGGACAGTTTTTTACCCCAATGTTCATATTTTCAGCGGGTCCAGAAGGATATCCACCCATATATGAGACGAATGGTTGCAGGTTGGATGCACGAGGTTTGTGATCAATTAAAGGGCTAACCTATAGCTTTTTTTTTTTGTATTTATTTGCACTCAAGCTAGCTTTAAAGTTTACAAACGAGCACTTTTTGTGGTGTTGTCAAGATTTTTTAAGCTGACAATTGAATGAGAATGACTCACCAAATACGTGGGGGAGTCGGAAATTCCTCTACGACGAAAACCGAGCTTCAAAGAAATACCTAGCTAACTATTTTAGCTTCCTTTCCATCTCTAACGTGGATATTTTAGCTTTTTAGCTAGCTCTGCGGATAAATGAGACGTTTTTCTTAATTTACATGATCAAAAATCGTTCATTTTGTGTTTTAAATAATTATTATTAATTTTTGAAAACCCCCCTCATGGTCAGTGGGTTAGGCAACCAACGTGAATGCTAGGACACTTTCACTTTTAAGCTCAAAATTAGCTAAGTTAGCTAACTTTAGCTAATTTAAAGCGTCGGAAACGGCGTTAAAAACGGTTATAAATATGATTTTATAGTTTTAAGTCCCATTTGGTTATTTTATACTTTTCTTATATGAGGTAAATCTAACAAGGAAGAGGCTTTGCAGAATGGGGGGTTGCTGCGACTTCCTTTTGTACTAATTTTTTCAGTTTTTGTTAAACAAAAGGACGTAAAATGTGCTATTTTCACGCAAAAAAATAAACTTTCAAGCCTTTTTACATTTTTTTAAAATTGTTTTTGTTCTTTTTTTTAGGTTTGTGAGGGAGAGAAGAGCAATGAAGACGTCTTCCCTTTAGCTATTAATTATTTGGACAGATTTTTAGCCGTGGTTCCCACAAGAAAGAACTTTTTGCAGCTCCTGGGAGCTGTGTGCATGTTCCTGGCCTCCAAGCTGAAGGACTGCAGGCCCATATCAGCAGAGAAACTCTGCATGTACACAGACTACTCCATTACATCAAGGGAACTGCTGGTAAGAGCCCAGGAGTTCAGAAATGTTCATGAATCTGAGTTTTTTTTAAGTTATGTTTTATGGTGGAGTTTGCATAGTCACACAGGAAGTTTTCCATTCTTCTTTTGAGGAACCTTGCTCTGCTACATCCATGCTTTGGATCCATGTGGACAGCAGAGGCACATGATGCCACCTAGTGTCAGTAATGCAGATTGTTTTTTATTTATTATTTATTTACAAATGATTTTAAACCTTAAACGTAATGTAAAAAATCTTTAAGACAATAAGTAAATTTCACTTTAAGGTTTTTAAAAAATACATAGATTTTTCTTAAAACTTCCAATTATAAACACTTGCAAATGGATTAAATGTAACTTGATATTAATTGATTGAGACGTTGGTAAAACAAAATATGCTTAAATCCAGTTTGGTCTGTAATTTCCACCACTGTCTTTTAAGATCCTAATGGTGTCACATGTCTTTTTATCAGATTAAAAAAAAAAAAAAAGTTCTAGTTGTTATGGAAATTCTGATGATTGTGATTACATTCATAGAGGGAAAAAAACAGAATTCTTTAGATGATCTTAACTATTTCCCTTATTTTGCCTCTTTTTTTAAAAAAAAGAACATCCTCAAAGCTTCGATCTGTGTCTAAAATAAATTTTAAAAAATTCCCAGATTAAGAAACATGTTTTAGATCAACTCATTTTCTCCCTAGTTGCTTGAAGGTGAAGGAAATAAATGCTTCCATGAAATGAAATAGCCCTGGATGTGCTCACAGGATGCAGATGGAAAGACGCAGACAAAACATTACCAGCCTTCCTTGTTTTGAATGTACTTCTTCTGCCTGCTGGGGCTTCAGTTCTTGGGAGAAACCATTCAATAGAAGGGGGGGTGCACAGGAAGTGAACACATTCACAATTCTGCTTTTCTTATCTCGTCTGGTGGATTGTACCAAATGATTAATTTTGCTTTTCCAGGTAGGAGAATCCTACTTTCTGTGACCAGAGGGTATAAAGTTCATCCCAAGAAATCTTTTTTTTTTTTTTTTCTCTCATAGATTAAATTATTTTAAGTTACTGTGTTCCCAAAACTTGGTTTTTCTAACTTCCCATTCAAAAAAAACGCCACAACACCGTGTGAAAATGGAAGTTCTGCTTCCTCTTTAGTATATAAATCATGGGAAATTGCTGATGAAGCACTATTAATCCGGTAATAACTGCTTATAAGGAACAGAAAAGGAGAAAAAAAAAGGCTGCAAGAGTTTTGACTTCCTACTTCAGGCAGAGAAAGAAGTTTCCAGGTGGAGCATGAAAGATCATTGGTGCAGTGAAACTCCTTTAAAAGCTTCATCGCAAACTGCTAATTAGAAGAATTTGAGGAGTCCCGTCATCATAGGTGGTCCCAGCTGAACACTTTTCCTCTGCTTTCAATGCTATTTAGTAACCTCGTTTGTGTTGGTGATATTAGCTTTAATCTATGTACACACTGAGTCATTCAAGAATGCGCCAAACAGGTTAGCATATGGCGTGGGGCTGGGTTGATGACATCGATTTAAGCTTAATGGATTAATAATTGATCAAAAAAAGTAAATTGATTTAGCACATATAGCTAAAGTCCGCTACCTTGATGCTAACGTTTAATGGAATTTCCCAAAGGACGGCTAATGCTAACGCTCTGTTGACCTAAACATACATTGCTGACTAAATGAACATCTTTATAAACTCACAGGGATGATTTTTCTAAACTCTTTTAAGGAAATATTTTTTAAAGTAATCATTTGTAGTCTAAAAGTTACTTACTCATACTTTTTTCTTCTTCTGGAATAACGTGTAATGCTATAGCGGGATTAGTGCCCAAACTGAAACTCCCTTCAGGAGAAGCAGAACAATGTTTGCGTTTCCGTTGGAGCTTCTCCATCTAACGTTTTATGCTATTAATTATTATTATTATTATTATTATTATTATTATTATTTATCTCATTATTTCACTACTAAATTTACAGTAAGTAAACTGTATCAGAGTAATATCAATATATTCAAAGCATATAGTAGATTATTAATATATTTCTAAACAAATGTGTGAATTAAAAATTGAATTGGAGAATTTAAAAAAAATCTGAATCAATCCAGACTTAAGTGAGTCGAATTGTTACTGGAAATATAACCGATACCCAGCTCTAATATGGTATTCACTTGGCAAATGAATCGCCATTGCAATATCTGTCTGTGTAATACATGTATGGAAAAAGAAAATTGCCATAAACCGTTTCCCAAAATGTTTACAATCTTACTGCAACTATTTAAAAAAGTGAATAGATTTTATGTTAGATACTCCATTTCTATGTAGACGTGGGTCATTTGGAGCATAATTTAAGTTCTGTTGAATTTATTTATATAAAACTGATGCAGTGATATGGTCACACTGGACTGCTGTTGCCCAATACCAGCACCTGGACCTACAGTTGGAAGAGGCTTGGTGCAACATGTCAAAGCGGTTCAAATCTCACAAATGTTTTAGTTCATAGTTAAAATACTTTGACTATGTCTGAATTCCCCCCAATTGTTAACTGCTAAAAAACTGCAGGACAAGTGATTCAGATACCATTCTCACTACCAAATATCGATATATTGGGACATTTAATCCAGCGATCGATTCTTGATGGATTCTCGCAGAGTATCGATCTTTTATTTACATTTAAAGAGGCTGTAAATCATTATACTGGTAATCGTTTGAGATGTTCCTTTAGAGGTAGATAGGGGGCGCACGTTGCAACAGTGTGTCTGGCAGCTACTTGAATTTTTCACTTTTTTTCCAGTTTAAAGTAAGTAAGTAGTGGAACTGCTGTACATGTTTACTATTTTTAACACTATTACAGATAATTCAAATTCAGTTGATGTCTATGCTTATCTAAGACAAAGTATTACTGATTTCAGAAATGCTGCACTAAAGTATCTATTATTTGTTGTACAAAATGAAACAGAAGGTATTAATTATGATTGTGTTCAAGCAAAAAAATAAATTGGGATATATTTTCTTAAAAAAATATGTGTTCTATATAATGAGTCATTTGAGAGGATTTTAACTAATTATCGCAGTATCGCGATATTATCGATATCGTGAGCGATGTATCGTATTGTGAAGTATGCTTACTACTTTACTTTCGTTTATTTTAATCGGCGGGTATGACATCACCGATTTTATGAATCATTATGTTTTATTTTTGACTTCACTGTGTTCTGATAATGAAAATGTTGATGGTTTATTAAAAAAT
This sequence comes from Oryzias javanicus, assembly GCA_003999625.1. Classification (NCBI taxonomy): domain Eukaryota; kingdom Metazoa; phylum Chordata; class Actinopteri; order Beloniformes; family Adrianichthyidae; genus Oryzias; species Oryzias javanicus. The sequence goes on from CM012459.1 coordinate 19,031,542, forward strand.
TACATTTAAGCGCCTTTTTTAAAAATTTTGCGAATATTGTTCAAACGCAAAGCATTGTGGTCTATATTCGCAAATGTAGTGAGCATCAATGAACACTGGTGTATCACTTCTGGGAAATTTCTAGGGTACTAGATTAAACACTACAAAATAGAGCTGGGCGATATGGAAAAATTGTAAATCACGATATAAATTACTTTATCACAATAACGATATATATCATGATAGACCAGAATAATAATATATTCAATTATTCTCTGAAAAAAAGATAAAAATGTCAAAAATGACTTTATTCTTTCAATTAACTGAATCGTCACAAGTGATATTTGTAAAGTGCACAACAGTCTCAAGTTTCTTTGTAGCAAAACACATTTTAACACAAAAGTTCAGCAATAAAAAAAAATGATGGAAGAGAAATGGCGCTATAGATACTTTTTTTTATTGCCCAGTACTCCTACAAAATAACAAACAGTATTGAGGAGTGAAGGAATTCGGACATAGTTAATTAATTTCTTAATTTCTTCTTTATGATCAATTTTCAAACGGTTGGCCTTTCAGTGAAGTAAATAAAGACAATACCCTTAAGTCGCTACCAAATCTGAGTCCCTGATTGGTCAGAGTTCAATGGGCAAACATATTGTATTCGGAACCCAAAAACCTATTTAAAATTTGCTTAAGTGATGTTTTAACCCTTAAAAAGCCTGAAACGCAGATTTACATCAGCTTTTCGACGATAGCGCGTTCCCAAGCATTTGAGACGGTTCAAATCTTAACAGCCACGTGCACAAAGTCCCCAAACTGACCTTTTCTGTTCCTTTTTGTTTAGACTGTCTGTAACTGCCAGACTTGAATGTCCATAAAGTCAAGTTAGACGTATAGTTTATGTGAATGCTTCTGGTTTACATCACCTGCACGCCGCTGTTCGGGCTCTGCAGCTCCAAGAGCTTCTTGACTGTTGTTTTTTTCGTATCAGTGCATCCTAATAAAATGTTTTTAGATTATTATTACAGTTATTTGACAAAGTTACTTCAGAATATTATATTATCAGATTTCAGGAGTTATATTTTTGTAGTTTGATTCAAACGCTCAGCTGTGACACAGTCCAGATGGATGATAACATTTTTGAAAGTGATGCATCTTTCTAAAGTTTTTTATTCTAGATGATCAAGCAAATGCTGGGTTTGATTAATTTGGATGATTCAGGGAACCAGCAGCAAGTAGGGTAAAAAAAAACTCAATAGGGGTCATTAAAACGTCGGTGTTTGACATTCTTGCCCTGTAGTTTATTTTGTGACATCATTCAGATGTTATTGATCTATTTGAAATGTTGATGGTCTGCAACCTGACTGTACATGAGAACTGGAATGAGTGAGTGTGATGTCACCCATAGGAAATGGTTTACTTCTGTCTTCATTGAAATAAAGTCAGTTCAGTCAGGATTTTTTTTTTTTTTTTTTTTGCGATTCGGGCGCCACCATTTTGGAACCAGATGTTGACCATTCCCGCTCCGAGAGGCACTCGCTCCGCATCCAGTCCGGTCCGACCCCTCTGGTGCTCCGTATCTGTTTTGATGGCTTTAAATTTTGCCGGATCACTTTTTTTTTTTTTTTTGCGAAGTTGGGGCCGTTTAAAACCTAAACAGGAAATCATGCGAGCGAGTGTAAAGCGCATCCGGTACATTTCTTTTCAAAATAAAACCTATTTTCCGCTGTACTCGCTGTAAAGATTACGTAGCTGTGACAACCAACCCCGGTCTCCCTGACTTGTTACACAATCGAGACGAAAGTATTAATACAAGTTAGTATGAAGACGCAGAAAACGAAGTGATGTGAATATAATTCTAAATCCCAGCAGAATTTGGGTTTCTTCTATTTAAATTGCGAGTTATCTCATGAATATGTGAGTTTGAAGTCTCGCGAGGTCTGCAGCAGAGTCTGCCGTAGCTGCACCGCTCTAGTGTCCAGGCCGAACCGGATGCAGTGATTGGCCGGCACCTGTGTGAGTCGACGTTTCTATGGCAACCACTCTTGCCAATCGGGAATGAGCAGAGAATTTGTCAAACGTTTTGAACTAGCTGGCACTAAAAACTCCTATAGGGGCATTTGATTGGTCCGTTCATAACTTTAATTAATAAAATTATGAAAACAAAATTAGGATTAGCAACAATGTGTTTAAAAAAAAAAGATTTTTGATTAAGAATTGTCAAATGTAACAACTGTTTATTTCTCAATAGAAGTTTGGAACCATCGAGTACTTCCTGTTTGGAAGGGCGGAGGGTCACTCAGTCCAGTTCTCATGTACAGTCAATTATTGTGTAAATTCAACCAGATTTTAATCTTTTGTTTATTAAAATGACGAGTCACTTTTGACATCTTTAAAAGCACACGGATGCTTTTATACCCATTGGAGGTTAGTTTTCTACATCGACCTCTGCTAAAGAAGCTTTCATTGCATAACGTTATTAAAACTAACCTTTTTTTTACATAATTTTAGCCACTTTCGAGCCTCCCTCCTTGTGGTCTTTTACTGTATTGCTTTATAACGCTTCACTATTTTGGTTTCATTAAAGCTCTATTTCTGTAACATTGTTCTGCAGAATCAATTCATTTTAACCCTTAAATTAAACTTTTGGGTTAGTCTGTAAGTTCTTTAGTGATTTTTTTTTAAATGCCTTTTTAAAAAAAAATATTTAGCTCGACATAATTCTCTAGAAATGCTCCAGTTTTGTTTAAACAACTAAAGTAGGTAATGATGAATTTATAGCAAATTGGTTTCTAAACTAATTAAAGCTCACAGATGCAGAAAACATATTTTTGTGACTCTTTCTTTGGAAGTGGAAGTCATCTCTGCAAACTCACTGTATCTGTTTGAGGCTTGTGACAGGAAGGAAGGGGCTTGCCGTCTCATTGGCAGGGCCTCTAAGCAGGGCAAAGCTTGTCACATGCCGGCGATATGAACACAAAGGATGCGAGGAATGAGAAAGGCACGCAGATAATAAGATACAGCGAGGAGAGATAAAATGAAGAAATGTTACTCTTCTTACAGAGCCATTTCCTCTGGGAATAGGGACGGGCTGTGATCTTTTTCACGGTCAATGAAGGCATGGCAGCACGCCATTTAACCCCTTGACGGAGCCAATTTTCGCCGAGAGTCACATTCTGAACTGACTGACGCGTTTTCATGTCATTCCTCTTGTGTCCTTTCAGGAGTGGGAGCTGGTGGTGCTGGGGAAATTGAAGTGGAACATGGCCTCCGTCATCCCCAACGATTTTATAGAGCACATCATGCGCAGGCTGCCTATTCCCAAAGACAAGCTAGCGTTGGTCCGAAAGCACACGCAGACTTTTATCGCCCTTTGTGCTACAGGTAAAATCAATGAATGCTTAGTAACCAATCACACTAAAGGGATTCTCCTGCTCCTTTCCGAACGGTCAATCACACTTTCAGCCATTTCAGCAATCTTATTATCAAAATCTTCTGCTCGTTCAGAGCATTACTGCTTAAATTTTTAGTATTCTTAAACTTAATAGTTTTTGAAATACTGAGCAAAATATGCCCTAAAGGAAATCGATGAGTCTTTAAATGTCAACATTTTAAGTGGATTAGCATCAAACCTTTAAATATATTCATGGTTTATGTTTTCATCTTTTATTATAATTTTTAAAAAGAAATGAGTTTTGAGTTTTTTTAGGCTAATTTAGAGTTTAGCCAATATTTTAGCAATATGTTAACATTTTTAGCTAATTTGTTATGTACTGAGGTTAAGGCTAATTTAGATTTTAGCAACATGCTAATGTTTTTGGCTAATCCATTAACTACTAAGGTTTCTCATTGGCAAATTTAGATTTTAGCTTTTATTTTAGCAACATGCCAGCGTTTTCGACTAATTTAGTTTAATGATTAATTTTAGGTTATTTTGGGGTTTAGCTAGTATTAGGCAAGGTGCTAACGTTTTTCATCTACAGAGAGGGTTTTATAGGTTAATTTGGAGTTAAGTTAATATTTGACCAACATGGTAATGTTTTTGGCTAATTTATTATCTACTGAGGTTTTTGTAGGTCAATTTAGAGTTTAGCTTTTATTTTAGCAACCGGCTAATGTTTTTGACTAATTTAGTTTACTGAGGAATTTTATTCTATTTTGAAATTTAGCTAGTTTTAAGCAATGTGGTAGGTTTTTTTTTTTTTTTTTGGCTAATTGGCATCTACTGAGGCTTTTTATGCTAATTTGGAGTTTAGCTTTTATTTTAGCAACATGCTAATGTTTTTGGCTAATTTGTTGGCTACTAAGGTTTTGATAGGCTAATTTAGATTTTAGCGACAGGCTAATTTTCTTGGCTAATCCATTAACTGCTAAGGTTTTTAATTGGCTAATTTAGATTTTAGCTTCTATTTTAGCAACATGCCAGTGTTTTCGTCTAATTTAGTTTTATTTTATCTACAGAGGTTTTTATAGGTTAATTTGGAGTTTAGTTAATATTTTAGCAACATGCTAACGTTTTTGGCTAATTTGTTATCTACTGAGGTTTTTATAGGCTAATTTAGATTTTAGCTAACGTTTTCAATTAATTTAATTTACTTTTATTATTTAATATTATTATAGGCTATTTTGGAGTTTAGCTAGTTTTAAGCAATGTGATAGCTTTTTTTTTGGCTAATTTGGCATTTACTAATGTTTTTATGCTAATTTTAATTTGGAGTTTAGTTAATATTTTATCAACATGCTAATGTTTTTGGCTAATTTGTATCTACTGAGGTTTTTATAGTCTAATTTAGATTTTAGCAACAGGCTAACGTTTTCGACTAATTTACTGAGGAATTTTAGGCTATTTTGGAGTTTAGCTAGTTTTAAGTAATTTAATAGCTTTTTTTGGCTAATCTTTACTGAGGCCAATTTGTATTTTAGCTCTTATTGAAGCAACACACTAAATATTTTTGTGAAATTTTCATGTATTAGGGATTTTTTAGCAATCGTACTACAAATTTTAAAGAAATTTAGGTAAAAATTCCAATCTTTTAGCACATTTAACAGTTTGCAAATAGCTTTTTTATTTTCATCAAATCCCTTCAGCAATTAAAGTAAATTGCGTCAGCAAACAGCTTCAGCGTCTTCAGAGACTACTTTCAGCAAAAAGCATTCACACTAGCATTGTCGCAGGTAATGCAACTTTTCTAGTTTGATGTTTGCGTCTGTCGAGTTTGCAGCTTTTTAGCCACCAGAATTTTCCCACACGCTCCGGCATTCTTTTATTGTGAGTCATCTATGACCTCTTTCTTCTCCACGGGCTGCTTTATCCACTTTCCAACAACTTTACTACTTTTTTTTCTCCCCCTTTCTTTATAGCTGCTTTTAAGTGCATGCTCAAGTATCCCAGCTAAGTGCCTGGGAAAACTCCTATCAGTTCTGTATTTAGATTATCCACATAGTCTGCTGATGATTGTATCATACTGTAAGTGCTTAAGTAGACAAACAGTGTACCGAGTGACCCAGGTGCAGTTCAGATTTTTTTTTTTTTGACGGGGAAGCCTCCAGGTTTAGAAAGCCAGGGCAGTAATCCAGGGATCTGTCTTCTCCTCCCATCCTGGCTTCAAAAATAATACTCGTGTCCCTTCAGGCCCCTCTTCTAGGTGAATTTTCACGGTGCTCCCATGTGTGTATCCAACCAATCCCTTTAATATTTTCATATCCTGAACAGAAAAAAAATCACTTGGGACTCACAATTCACAGGACTTTCATCACAAAGCTACCTTTCATCTCCTAACTCGTTTTACTTAATTCAATGAGACAAAGGAGCGGTGAAATTCCTTCCAAATAAGAGTATGGTCAGATCAGGCCAATCAGAGCTTGTTTACTAGCATTTGTTATTTTCCTTCAATGAGTTTCATACCCAGTTTTGTTAAGTTTCAAGCTCACTTGTTTTTTTTTTTAATGTAATTGGGTGTGTTTCAGTGGTTGCTTGTGCTATTCGTAAGCAGCTGCTTATATCCGAGCACAAAGCAGCCACATTTGGAGGAAAAAAAAAAGAGGCCTGGTGTGGTTTTGCAGTAATGTAAATGTTTGGAGTTTTATATGGAGTTGAGATGTTATTCTTATATTGGAGGAGCTCCTCCTATTGACAGCTGCTCCCTTGTGGAGAGGATGGGCGTAGTCGAGCAGATTCTTCCTCCCAGTTTAATCAGAGCTATCAGGACATCAGTTTTTGGCCTGCATTGTTTGAAGAATTGCAAATGCTTCCACATTTCCTATGACTTTAACACAATCTTATAAGTATTTTAAAAGCGTTCCTAGTGATCTTTTAGTTAAGATTTTGCTGTTTTTAGCCAAAATCAAAGAACCTGTGTCGTTTTTTAGGACATATTTTTTGTTAAATTCCCCTTTGATTCGTTGTAAGCCTGCCACTACTTCCCATCATCCATCTGTTAACACGGTTTCCCACTAGCTTACGGCCCTCACAACCCACTACTTCTAGAAAACGACACAGGTTTTTACCTAAAAACGACAAAACCTTAATTAAGATCTCTCTGGGAACCTTCATGAAATGGATCAAAAGACGATCAGAGTTGGTCTTTAATGCTTCGTACACAAGAACTTGCAGGTTTAGCATTTGGTGTTTACACGATAAAAAAAAATCTATTTTTAAGAACTCTTTAAAGGGGACATATCATTAAAAACAAACATACATTTTTAGCTTTTAAATGCATTAAAAACCCATAAAAACTAATATTTTAGTTAGTTTTTTAGTGTTCCAGATGTAATATATGATCATATTTATGGATGTAGTTCACCCTGAAAGACTTAAGAAAATCATGATATGGGCCCTTTAAGTCTTTCAAGCTCTATTAAATTTCTTTCTAGTTTTTCTAAAGATTTTTTGTCTCTTTTTATTATCTAAAGTCACAAGTCTTTGTTGCTTGGAAACGTGCTTTCAAGTGACCACATTTTGAGCTTCAGGTGTCACAACCATTGACTCTATATAAAGAACTGGACTGAGCGAGTTCCAAACAGGAAGTGTACCCGCTGGCTCCAAGAAACCAAAATCCGATAGACTTGTATTGAGAAAAAGTTATTATATTTGTCAGAATAAGTGTTCTAACTCTGAAGCTTTTTTCTTCTCATCTTGCTCATTTTTGTTTTTTTCTATTGACTTATTATTTTTTTTTTATCTTGAGTTATTTAAACGCATGTACCCGATACTCGCTCACACACAGTTGGAACAGGGTGAGAGCAGAATGGTCCAAATCTCGCTCCAGATTTTTCCTTTTCCAAACTGCAATTATTCATTTCCCGTTCATGATCAGTTTTCAAACATTTCCTGTTTGTCACAACCAAATCCATGTCCTTGAGGGGTCAAAGTTCAACTGGTTTATTGATTATGAAACTTGCATATTGACTGTATATAGAGCACCGGACAGAGCGAGTGTGACATCATGCAGCAAAACAGCTTAAATTCTTATCAGTAGGTGTGTGAAATTTAGTCAGCAATGTGTGTTTAGGTCGTCCGAGCGTTAGCATTAGCCCTCCTATGGGAAATTCCATTAAACGTTAGCATCAAGCTAGTGGACTTGAATTATATTTTTATGAATAGATTCAAATCCATATTTTAGCCTCGACCCAAAGTCTATCAGATTTTGGCTTCTTGGAGCCAGCGGGTACTTCCTGTTTAGAACACACTCAGTCCAGTTCTTTATATAGAGTCAATGGTTGTGACATCTGAAGCCCAAAACGTGCACATATATATATATATATATATATATATATATATACACTTGAATGCACGTTTCCAAACTCCAGTATGAAAGTAGCGTAAGACTTTGAAAAGACTTTGGAAAGTTAATCTTTAAGTCATAAAGACATAAAGACAAAAGAGCTAAAAAAAACAACTTGATTTTTTTATTTGTGCAGTAGTCAGTGGGTTTGAAGGTTGGAGTTATTAGATTCAGGAAGTTACAAAAATGGTCAGAATTCCCAGCATGCCCCAGACTTCTCTTTTTATGCTCCCAAAATAAATCAGACTATTAGACAATTTACCATGAAATAACACGGTTTAACGGCAATAAAAGACGATCCGATTTAGGTTCTGCTTTTCATCAATAAGCTCCAAGTGTTGAACCGTTTGTTCTTTCCCTTTAATCCTCATCGACGCGTCCTCCTCCGTGCAGACCTGCTGTTTCTCAAGTCTCCTGGACTTGGATGTCGACTCAGGGGAGTCCGGCCTGGAGCGTTTTGCTCCGCGAGTAGGAGGTTTCCTACTCTGCTTTTTTAATCAGAACTGATGTTTTTAAGGAAAACAGCGCAGCAGAACTGTGGGAAAATCCGCTCAGATCTTTTCACCTGTTTTGTGCTTTTGGTTTGTTTCCTGAAGCCGCCGGCGGCTTTGTTAACATCGATTTTGTCTCTTCTCGGCAGATGACCGGCTCGCCATGAACCCGCCCTCTATGATCGCCACGGGCAGCATGGCGGCCGCCGTCTGCGGCCTGCAGATCCACCACAGCGACCAGCGGCTGAATCGAGACAACCTGACGGACCTGCTGGCCAAGATCACCAACACGGAGGTGGTGAGTGTCCGTCCTCCGAACACGAGACGGGCTTTTTGGTAAACAACAGTGACGACTTCAGACTGAAGCTATTTAGTTTTCATGGAGAGCGGGAGCTTTTGGTTTTTGTCTGGAGAGCCAGACTGCTGCTATAAAGAGCAGCGGCAGAGGGAATGTTTCCCACATTCTTGTGGTGGGACACATCCAACCCCTCTGTACGGTGTGCGCCCCTCCTGGTGGAGGGAACATGGACGACAAAAGTAAAAGTTTGCCTCGTTTCGGTGAAATGGAGTTCTTCTTTGAATACCTTGTGATGGATCCCTAACAGTTTAGTGCAGAAATCCCCCCGTTGGCTGCTGGATTGTGGCTGTGTTGCCGTAGCAACGTGGGCCTCACAAACCCGCCGTCACAACAGACTGCAGACCATCAGGTTCCAATTATTCGTACATTTTAAAGGAATGTTGGCCTCTTTGCAAGTTTTGGCTCATTCTTTACGCGTCTAGGAGTTTGTTCAGGGAGGCAGACCTCCCACGTCTTCCGTACAGACCTGCTGGGGGTGGGGGGGTGGGGGGGCAGACAAAGAGAGGATCCCCTTTCATAAGTAAAGTCGTCCAAAAACATCCGGTCCGGCTGTCCTCTGTTCTGCTTTACACCCAAACTCGGAGGGGTCAGGGAGCAGGAGGTCAGAGCCATTTCCTTTAGACCTCCACATGGGATTGACCGTGCTGTAAACTTTAGCGGGGGGGGGCCGGTGTGTTGGAAGAAGAACAATTTGCCTCAGATCGGCTCATACCCCCCCCTCGACATAAACGCAGCTCGTGTCGCAGGGCTGCAGCGCCCACCACCTTGTGATCCTCTGCTGCGTGTCGCCGGTGTTGCCGGGCGCCGGGACTCATTGTTGTGGTCATGATGCAGACGGGACCACCTACCTACAGACCCATAATTCCTTGCTGGAATGCCAAGCATGTGATCTGTTCAACAAGTCGTGTGTCAAACGCAGCAAAAGAGCAGAGTTTGCATTTCTGTGTACAGGTGATCAAACGATCAAAAGTTCAGATACTTTCATCTGTTTCAAACTTATCAGAATATTTTTAGACAACTAAATGATGGAAGATATAATACAAACTGTAATGTTCTCATAATTGTGTTGTAGATATGGAAATTCATGTTTTTGGGATGTCTGTAGAATTAAACATCCACTCCGATAGAAAAATTGAATTTATAAAAATTACATGTTCTTTTGGTGTTTTTTCTAATTGCATTTCTGAGTATTTTTTTATTTAAATCGTTGTGAATCAGGAGAAGATAAAAAAATGCAGTTTGAAAAAGAGCTTTAGTGTATTTTCCAGAGTATAAGTCACTGTTTTTTTTATATAGTTAAGCTGGGGGTGTGGCTTATACTCAGGAGCGACCTTTTTTTCTTTCTTTCTAAAACATTAAAAGGGTTATAAATGTGTTATTTTCCCAGTAAACACCAGTTATCCTTTAACAGTTGTTTCCTCTAACAACCGCTAGAGGGCGCTGCATCTGTGTATTTGCTACTGACAGGGAAAGAAGTGTCGTCCAAAACAAACATGGAAGAGAATCTGATTTTTTTTCTTCTTAAACTTTGATGTTTTTCTTATGCAGATCATTGTATTTCTTTCTTTCTCCCTAAATTTTTTTACATAGTTTTTTTATACTATGGTTTTCTTCTTCTTAATTACACATTTTTTGGTCTTGTGACTTATACTCCGGATAATACGGTATTTGTGGTAAAGAAAATACGGCTGGCGGGGAGAATGGGTGACGGGAAGTGGGGATGGGCTTACGATCTACCTGTAGTCCCACCCACAACTCGGATGCAAAGAAGAAACTCCTGCTGTTCTAGAAAACTGTTTTTTTTTTTTTTTTTGGGCTATTTTTTGAAAATTTAATAAGTAGAGATGTTCCAATCAGGTTTTGATTTAAATTTAATCATAATTTAATTATTTTAGGAAAAGTATGAATGAAGCACTGACCATTGAGCACTTTTAAATTTCGTTGCACATGTGACGATGAGTAATAAATCTATTCTATTGTAAGAATCTGCCAATACCGAGTCAAGATCCAGTACTTTTGTAACACATTCAATACCCGTTCATCTATATACTTTTGCATAATTGTTCCCAGCGGTCTTTTAATTAAGATTTTGCAGTTTTTAGCAAAAATCTTGTCATTTTTTTAACACATTTTCTGGAGCTCATTAGAAATTCACCTCTGGTTTGTGGGCGGGACTACTGGTGTGGTAGCTAGCCTTGGCTAATTTCCCATCAACCCTTGTTCACGCTCCCTCCTGCTAGCTTATTGCACCTCACACGCTAACATTAGCGTAGCAATAAGAAAAACAATATGCTATACAGCCGTAACGTTTGCATCCAGATGCAAGAGCAGATGAAGACGTTAATGGATCGATTTGTCTTCATCAGAACTGTAGCAGAGGAGGGAGACTTAGCCCCGCCCACGGCAGCAGTTGATGCATCATTAACCCCAACTTTTCCCAACGATTTTCAGTGGTTTTTTCACAATTTGAATAAAGAAATACTCGATAAGTTTCAATTATTTTATATATGATGGGAAAAAAATTGACAATAATATCATAAAAACACCAAAAACATGATTTCTATTAAAGTGGATCTTTCAATAAAATGAAGAATTGAAAAATAAAAAGATCCAGACTGTCTTCTGTTTTCATTTTATTGACCTTCTTTTATCATTTAACACTTAAACAAGTTTATCAACTTGTATAAATATTCACCTGAGAAAGTTTTGTGACTGGAGCTTTAAGAGCTATTGAACATTTGTTATCATAGTTGAGCCATATTTCCTTTAAAAAATCTTAAAATTCAATGACTTTATTCCAAAAACTGTTATAGCATTAATATATTATCATCATTTCCTGACTAACTCAAATCAATTTAACTATTTGTTTGTTTTTGAGACTTTATTGATGTTTTTTTAAATCACTTTTTTTCCAGAGCTTACACTTTGTAGACAGTCCCTTGGTAACCGTCTGTTTAATTCTCTTTTAAAGCCTTTGAAGGTTATTACTTATATTAAGATAAACCAATAGAGACACTTCATGTCATTTTTAAACATTTAAAAATATTAAATAAAAGTTATTGAGCCCAGAAGTCTGAATCTGTGAATTTCTTGCTAAGTTTATCAAACTGTACGTTGATGGTTTTTATGGCTATAAAATGTCACGATCTGAAATATATATATCAGAATAAAATAAATAAATATCTGATCTTTCAATGGAGTACGAATCCACGTGGTCCGGCCCCCAATTTCTGATCACGCTATTGAGTTGAAGAGTTCCTCCAGCAGAGGTTTGCGTGTTTTAACCGCTGCGCCTCTCGTTGTCCCAGGACTGTTTGAGGGCCTGCCAGGAGCAGATCGAGCGCGTCCTGGCCTCCAGCCTGCAGCAGGGCCAGCAGCACCGGCAGGAGGGCGGCGTCCGGGCCGGCAGCAAGGCACGGGAGCAGCAGGACCAGTCCAGCACCCCCACAGATGTGCGCGACGTCAACTTATGAACTACTCTCGCCATCCGACCAATGAACTGACTGCACCGAGAGGGGGGGGCGTGTCTTCTTGGAGTGGCTCCATGGTGTGACAATCTATGAACTTTAGAAACTAAGAAATTTCTTCTTTTTTGTTTTTTTCCCCTCCCTTCACACCAGAATGGGTGTAATTCCACCTTTTTGTACGGACCACAATTAAATCGAACAAGCTATTTAAAATAAAAATAAGATTCATTCTTGAAAAAACTTGATAGTGCCTTTAGGTTTCCTGAGTGGAAGCCTGAAAAGACGCTCATACTTGAAAGGAAGATTGCGAAATATTTTATTTCATAACACTTAGTAAAATAAGAAATTGATGTATTTAGAATTGAGTTACTCTCACTATCTTTCATCAGCTTATTTGGTGTTTCTGTTCTGAAAGTGATGGACGCAGCAGTGATGGATCTTTATTCCCGAGGCGCCGGCTCGGTCGGAGTGGGCTGCGCCCGCTCGCAGAGGAACTCCATTTTTTTAAAAAATATATGGAGCTTCTTCTTCATACACTCAGTTTGGGGTGTTCCGAAGGGATTTGGGCTCAGCTTAAGGAGGTTTTGGAAAGTTTTTAGAGGACAAAGAAGCAAGATGAGGGGGAAAAAGGAAAAAGAAGGCATGTGGAAAGTGGCTGGAGGTCTGAGGCGGGTAATTTAAAGCTTTATGTTTCTGTCAGGATGGGTTTGCATGTGCTGCAATTTTTTTTTTTTTTTAAAAGGACAACACGAGCAATATTGATGCACTTTTAAATCACACTCCTTAAGTTTGGTAAGGGGATGGTTGAGTTCAGAGGTTTTTATGGGGTCATTTTTTTTTTTTTTTTTTTTTTAGTTTTATTCCAACTTTTCTTTTAAGTTATTTGCTCGTTTGTTTTTTTTTTTTTTTTTTTGGGCTGGATTCCCGTGGGGTGTTGCATGTTCTCATGAAAGCTATGCCCAAACTGGTGTATAGACATAGGATAATCAGCATAAGCCACATGCAGACCACATTTATTTAACCCTAAACTTGAATTTTATTGTTATTTTTTTTTTTTTTTTTTAGATTTAGTGACCCCATTCCTTCACAAATTACTCATATTCTTTCATGTTTTTTTTGTGTGTTTAGCTTTTTGAGCTGCAGTTTAAAGCAGAGCATTTGTGGGAGAATCACAAATTTCTCAATGAGTAAAAAAAAAAAAAAAAAAGAAAAAAAATGCTTGAAAATGTGCATTACATTTTATAACAGAAATTTAGTTTTTGATCTGTATTCTTGCATGTTTGTGCAACAAAAAAAAAGCCAAAAATGAGTTGTTGTGTTCCCAAAAAAATGCTTTAAACAAAAAAAAAAAAATGTTCATGTTTGTTTCCAAAGTAAGGAAGAAGATAGATTATATTCAACATTTTCTTGCTGCTATTAAGCTTTTTCTTTCTAGTCTTACAAAAATTGCCTTATTGTCATTCACTTGTGTGCTGCTATATTATGAAATGTGTATGTAACAAGTCTGCTTTTCCATTCGGTTTGTACCAGAGGTAAAGTAACTCATCTTGGTGCAGGACTGGAAGTACTTGTGTTGGCAGATTTTTTTTTTTTTTTTTTTTTTATTAAATTAGCATGTCTTTGTTATTGTAATTGTATCTTTACTCTATCTTTTGTTCTATCGTACTCTTGCTGCTTCTATTTGTACCTCAGGATAATCGAATTGGATTGAGTGAGAGCCCATCTCACCTTTACCTCAACACACTTTGCATCACACACACGTCGTCTTCACTCCAGATTTGTTGGACGGGTTTTTGTTTTTTTTTGTTTGGATGTTTAAAAAAATGCCAGTTCCACTAAAATTAAGTGCCTGCAGCCTAAAGATGGGTGATTTCATGTCTGGTGCTAAGTACAACATCCTATACTGTATGTTATGTGTGTATCAGAAAGACAAAAAAAAAAGAAGTTACCTTATTAGGGCTTTGACATGTTTGAATCAGTTCAATAAAATAAAAAATAAAAATGTTTATATTTGAGGTACCAGTATACAGTATATTTTACTATTTCTCAGTTTCATGTGGTTGTTGATCCAAACATCTCTCCCAGTACAACCATACAGTGTACCTCCACTATTTGACATCAATAAATTGGCTAAAACCATTTTTAAAGGCTTTTGTGTATTTTTCTGGTTGGAGAATATATATATTTAATGTAAAACTTGTCTTAGTTTAGCTAAAATACGAGAAAAAAAATATTTTTATTGTAAACTAGCAGTACTTGGAGCATTTTTTAATTCAGTTTTTTTTTTCATTTTAGTACCTCTATTTGGTGTAAATGAGTTACTTCTATCGCCATTTATTTCAAAGTATAAATATAATTTTATAATGAAAAATATTCAAAGTTTAAAAAGGACTTTAGATGAAGTTTTAACAACTTTTTGAGTCTAAGAAGGGGGTCTGCAACCTGCAGCTTTGAAGAATCATAACATGCTTTTAATTTGAAATATAAAGTATTTTTTTAACACGTCTAGCTAAACAAAACTGTCAAATAAGTCAAACTTTATTCAATTCATTTACAGTTTAGATACCTGACTACAATACCCATAATTCTCCAACAATCCATCCAGCAATTTGGGTTTGTAGTAAACATTTTAACAGAAAACACAACCAGAATTCATACTTAAGGCGGATTGTCTGTTACTGAACACAATTCAGCCATATGGTCCAAAAGAATTATAAGGTTCACTTAATTAGCTCTGATTTAATTTTAGTTATATTTACAGATTTTTGGCGGAAATCCAACAATATCGATTATTATAAGTGTATGGCTTTTTATTCTTAAATCACACACAAACTGTATGTTTTGGGAGTAAAAAATAAAAAAAAACTGAAAATAATCCATTATGGCTTAAAAAACGTTGTTTAAAATATATGTTTTTCAAATCATCCTTTATAATTGCGTTTCATTTTTTAATGATTTGACAATTGTTAGTGTCTTCCCTGAAGTTATTCTAGATCCAAACCCTTCTTACAGAAATTCAGAGATGTTTAGCGTTTGTTCTGACTGTAAGTTCCTGGGGACCCACATCTCAGAGGACCTTTCCTGGACCACCAACACCTCCAGCCTGGTCAAGAAAGCTCACCAGCGCCTCTTCTTCTTGAGGACACTGAAGAAAACCCACCTGTCTTCAGCCATCCTGGTGAACTTCTACCACTGTGTGATAGAGAGCATCCTAACAAACTGTGTCACAGTCTGGTACGGAAGCTGCTCTGCTGCTGAGCGCAAACAGCTGCAGCACGTAGTGAAAACTGCCCAGCGCATCACAGGAACTCCCCTCCCTGCCATTGAGGACATCCAGAAGAAGCGCTGTCTGCGTCGTGCTCGCAGCATTCTGAAGGACTCCTCCCACCCAGCACATGGACTATTTTCCCTCCTGCCCTCAGGCAGGCGCTTCAGAAGCCTCCGGACAAGGACCAGCAGACTGAGGAACAGCTTTTTCCCCAGAGCTGTGACCTTATTGAACTCTCACCCCCTTGACCCCCGCTGACCCCCACAAACCGATTCATCCAATCACCTTCATCATTGCACTATTGATCTTCTTGCACATATTTACAATCTGTTTGCACAGTACTATGTACCGAAATTGCACTAGTCTTGTTACCTAAATAGGCTCTGATATTATTTATTAATACCTTCTGCACTGTAAATTGTCCATGTCATCTGTTTTGCCCCACCATATTTATCATCTGCCATCCCCTTTTTTTTGTAAATTAGGTTATGTTAGTTCTGTTTATAGTCTTCTCCCTCCTAAAAATCCATCTGTATAATATGTTCATAGTACCTACCTCATTCATTATGTATATATATATATCTAGGTCATTAACCTGTATATGGTCATCTCTTATACATCCGATCTGTAAATACTGTCCATATCCTTTATAACAACCTGTAACATACGTATTTATCATTATATTTATACCACATGCTCTTACTGCCTATTGCACTTCTGGTTAGATGCCAAACTGCATTTCGTTGCCCTGTACATGTACATGTGCAATGACAATAAAGTTGAATCTAATCTAATCTAATCTAATTTCTTGTCTTTTGATTTGAAGAATCATTGGATGCTCTTTGATATTTTTTATTTTCATTTATTTTAAAAATGATTTGATTTTTTCTTAATAAAACGTAAGTTAGTCATATCTCTATAAAAGAATTTGGATATTATTCGTATTCTATTATTCTTTGGAATTAGTTCAGAAAGAAATTCAGAAAAAATTAAAAACAGGGATAAAAAGTTAAAATTTCCTCCTGTTAGAAAAATAGGAGGAATCTGTTATAGTTATTGACTACTGAAAATAATTTTTAAAATTCTCACAATAACCAAAATGAAGCCGTTCCAAAAAAACAAAAAACAAAAAAAAACAGTTTTTAAAATAACATTTTTTGAGCATAAAGCAGTTACAGACAACAAACAAGTGCTCTATTCTATAACATTGTAATGAAAAATATTTGATAGACACGCTAAAAATATTCTTTAAAGAAATGTGTATATATAGAAAGAATGAAAATATTTAAAATAAATGAACCGAATAAAAACACAGGCAGTTTTCTTCATTAAAAAGGCTGTCTGTAGCACAAAATAATGTTTTTAATAGCTCTGAGTTTGTAAATTAATTTAAATATTCTGTAAAATTAACAAAATTATTACATTTTCATCAATAAACACAAGAAGCATTTCTCTTTTCGGTTTAAAGTTCTCCTAAAAATCTAACCAAAACCTCGCAGTCAGCGTGTGACGTATGCGCTACGTCACACCATGCAAACGACTCACCGCGGAAGTAGTGCCAACCAACGATGCTGACCTTCAGTTTCACGCTAGTACGACAGTATGTGTTTAGTTTTACCTTTGTTGGTTTTATAAAATATTGATATAATTGTCCTTTAAATAAAAATGGCGTCCCGTTTGTTCGTAACGGCATTTTAGTGGCGCGTGCACAGCCGGTCTTTTTTTAAGCTAACACCTAGCTAAAGAAAGTCAACGCAGACAAGTTTAATAAGTTTGTATGACCACCCACTTCTGTTTGCTTCTTTTCCTAAGTAGCTGCTTATTTTATGACTTTATTTATTACGTTGTGACTCTAAAATTGTCTGACTTATTTTAAACAATATTGTGTTGTGTGTTTTTACAGTGGAGAGACACAATACAACCGAGACAAACTACTACAAGGTAAAAATCCGCTCACTTTCATTCATAAAGAACCACTCCAAACACACAGTAGAGTTTCCTGCAACAGTAAAAACAACAGAAATTAGTGCACACAGAAACAATCCTGTATTTACTTAAAAAAAAAAAAAAAGGTGAAATTTTACCAAAAAAAATGTTTTAAACCATTTTAGTCATGCTTCTGGTTGCTGTGGCAACCCATCTGCCTTCATGTAATGCTCTTCTCTGTTGACACCAAACCTCTAGTTTTTCCTCCAGCTGCTCCCTACTCTTCCAAAAAGAATAAATGATTTGAATTAAATAAGTCACAAAAAATGACTTATTTAAAAAATTCTGTCCTCTTTTTCACTTTGTTATAAGACATCATTGATGTTAATAAATATGAGGAAAGTATCGTGTTACTAAAATCCAAAAGCTCAAGCAAGATGATGGAGTTTTTCTTCTATCATAATAGTTGGAAACTTCAGGAACCACCAGATAAAAGTCCACATTTTGCTAAAAACAAACCATGTAAACAACAAAGATACCACACGAGAGCATTTTAAAGCCTTGAGTTGTAAAATTACAAGACAAAAAGGAAAAATAATAGACTTAACTGAATATTTTAGGGTTTTTTTCTGCTGTTAAGAAGAAGAATCAAGTATTTATTTAAATTTTTATTACAATAATTTAATATTTTGAAATACTATGCTAACCATACCTGTACTTGACAGGGAAGGTTTGTCACAATATAACCTTTTAAATGGGAAAATCTTTTGTTTATCTTCATTTATAAAAAGTAAATTTGATGGGAGGATGCTTCTTGTAATCGTCATAAGATTATATTCTCGTCAGACTTAAAGCAGCATCTTTTTTTTTAGGTCAAGGAGTGGATACCCCTCTGTCAGAGACCGGCGTGCTGCAGGCAGAAGCAGCAGGACAGTATCTCAAAGACATCGCTTACAGTAAAGTGTTTGTCAGTAACTTGCAGCGGGCGGTGCAGGTAAGACATCCAAATGCGTCTCTTTGTTTAATAATGAAACTTGTATTTCTGTTGCAAGGAAATGGTAGTAAGTCCATCAACACAGAGGCAAAAACACTTCCTTAAATATGGTGGTGTACAGTGAGGAGACCCTGGTTTGAGTCCCAACTTGGTCCTTTCTGTGTGGAACACGTATGTTCTTCTCTGGAAACTTCCAGAAACACGTATCATCAATTCATTGGTGATTGTGACATCATGGACTGGTGAACCATCCAGGGTGTTGGTGGGATTTTCCCAACTTCCTCTTGACCCTAAATGGGAAGTTGGCAGGTTTGGAAGATTGATCTTCGATTGATATGTTCTTTTTTTTTTTTTTTTTTTTTTCAAATTCAAGTTTTATTGACAAAGCATATTGACAACAAACACTTTTAGATACAGAAGTTGATGCTTTGCTTCATTTTTTTTTCTTCCCCTTCCTTCCCCTTTCCCCCTCCCTTCTTCTTTCTCCCTCTCTTTTAAATAAGAACACAAAAAAAACAAAACTTGGGTGTGCGTAGAAGGGTAGCCAAGTTACTGAAATATATATTAACATATTTTTATATTCCAGTGTGCAAAAATAAGGACTTTTTTTTCCTTTCCTTTCTTTTCTTTTCCTTTCTTTCTTCTCTTCTTCTTAAATAAACTTATATTTATTTTTTCTTTTAAAAATTATTGATTTTTTTTTCAATTCCTTCACCAAAATAAATATAAAATCAGGAAAGACTTACAGTTAAGTTCTTTTTTTGTAACATTAATATGATATATATATATTTTTAGCACAACTCTTATCTTCTACTTTTGCTATAATAAGCTTAATCAATAATCAACCATACTGCTAAAGTCCGTATACGTATAATAGGGTTTCCGATAGGACGGCTAATGCTAACGCTCGGCTAAACTAATACATTGTTTACTAAATAAACATCTTTATATACTCTCAGGCATTAATCTTCAAGTTCTTTTAAGTAAATCTATTTAAAGTAACTATTTTTGGTTGAAAAAACGTTTTTTCCTCATACTTTCTTCCTCTTCTGGAATAAGGTGTAATGCTTTTGCTCGACCGCCACCTAGTGGCCAAAATGAAACGCTCTCCCAGAATTTTTTTTTAAAATTGAAAACTAATATTCCAAATATAAAACATATGTTTAATTATTTATGTTGAAGCTAAAACACACGATGAAAATCCATAAAGTCTTGATTCAAGCTAATGAATATTTAGTTCATTTCTTCTATTCTATTCTATTCTATTCTATTCTATTCTATTCTATTCTATTCCATTCCATTCCATTCCATTCCATTCCATTCCATTCCATTCCATTCCATTCTATTCTATTCTATTCTATTCTATTCTATTCTATTCTATTCTATTCTATTCTATTCTATTATCTGCTAGTGTTCAGTTTTTGTGCATCTAATGTAAACATTTAATTGACAGATAATGCAAACTCTTTAAAGCCCTTTTCTGTCGTCTCTGAGCTATAATTCCCAGCATGCACTGCTTGGCCAAAGGGCAGCAGCTTTCCATTGGAAAATTACAGCAGCGGCTCATCTGGCAGCAAACTAGATCAGCTGACTCTGTGAACTTCCAGAATTACCAGGTTCTTCCATCTGTCGTTGTTTTTGCTTTTCTCAGGGGGCATTCGTACGTTTTGGTTTTTTTTTTTCTTCTTAGAAAAGATGAAACATCATTTTCACACATGGATTTTATGCAGTCAAGTCCAGACAAAAAAAACCTGTGGGAGACGATGGAAAAATGTTCCATCCCTCCAGACAGCAAGAATGGAGCTCTGTGTGAAAATAACAAGGACAGAGACGTTACATAATGTAGTGCTTGTTTAAAATGATCAATGCAGGTAAATTGAATAAAAATATGGAAAATATATTACCTGAGACGTATCTTTATCTGTCTTGTGCTTTTGATTAAAGATAGATAAGGATTTGCTGTGTTGTTGCTCAGTTTTAAGTCTCAACAAATTATGGGAAATCTGTTTAGACACTGTGTGTAACTCATTTTCTGTTATGAGCAAATCGCTTTGTGACTCTGTTAAAGTGTCACCTGTTTGTGAAGGAAAAGAGAAAAACAGGATGCCAGAGGTAAATGACTTCCACACATGAGACGGTGACGCTGCATTCACTGCTCTGTGGTTTTCGACTCACCGATGCTGACGTTTATAATAATCTTAATGTTTCTGAACCTGCTCCATGGAAGGTTTTTGCTGCTTCCTCACACTCACTGAGTCAGTCATTTTTCCCTCCCCAGACGGCTGAAATTATCCTGAGAAACAACGCTCACTGTTCCGACATGGAGCTGAGTCTGGAGCCATTACTCAGAGAAAGGGTAAGTTATCTGCGGGTAACTAAACAGTAAATCGACATTTTTGGGCTGTTTACCTGAGAAAATGGATGTTTAAAATATAAAAAAAAACATTGAAATGTTAAATACTGAAATTATACAATAAAATATAGTGGAGCTCGCCCCATTACTCAGAGTGAGGTGGAGCTCGCCCAATAACTCAGAGAGAGGCGGAGCTCGCCCCATAACTTAGAGTGAGGCGGAGCTCGCCCCATAACTCAGAGAGAGGCGGAGCTCGCCCCATAACTCAGAGAGAGGCGGAGCTCGCCCCATAACTCAGAGTGAGGCGGAGCTCGCCCCATGACTCAGAGAGAGGCGGAGCTCGCCCCATAACTCAGAGAGAGGCGGAGCTCGCCCCATAACTCAGAGAGAGGCGGAGCTCGCCCCATGACTCAGAGAGAGGCGGAGCTCGCCCCGTAACGCAAAGAGAGAGGCGGAGCTCGCCCCATAACTCGGAGAGAGGCGGAGCTCGCCCCATAACTCGGAGAGAGGCGGAGCTCGCCCCATAACTTGGAGAGAGGCGTTTGTAGACTTAGCTGTGAAATTCTGTGAACATCTATCAACCAGAAACATTTTTTTCCCCATATTTTGCAAAAATATGAAAAAAAAATTCCCACTTTGCCACAAAATGGCCACCCAGCCGTAAGTCCTGTGGACATCCCATAATAATCTCAAAACTTCCTTTGTTTATCCCTGTCATGTGTGCTTTGGTTTTGTTACTGGATTTTTTTGAGCCCCATAAAAGATTCTGACCCTCTTCACTGACGGTTTCTCCCGCTGTGATGTTAACTTTTTAAACCATCTACTTTTTAGTCTCTCATCACCGTCTCTCTCTCTCTCTGCAGGGATTTGGCGTTGCTGAAGGACGCCACAAAGAGGACCTAAAGAACATGGCTAACGCTGCTGGTCAGTCGTGTCGGGACTACACACCACCAGGAGGAGAGACTTTAGAGCAGGTGAGTCACGTGGAATAGAAGATAAGAATTTAATCGAGGAAAAAAAAACAATAAACCTCCAGAAGCTCCAGAGAGTCCAAATCATGTGACCAACATGAAAGACATTTCAGCGCGTGTGTAGAAGCGTCGATTGGATTGGGTAAATGTGGTTTTGCTTATGTTTGTTCAAAAATAATGAATGACTGAATAAATACACAAATAAATAGATAAATGAAAATATGAGAATACATGAATAAATAAATAAACAAATGATAATAAATAAATAAATACATTAAAAAACAAATGAATTAAATAAATAAATGAATGAAAAACAATTTTTAAAATGAACAAAAAATAAGTAAAAATTGTTTAAAAATCAATAAAAATAAATTAACAAAAAACAAATACACAAATGAATAAAAAATAAATAATAAAATTAATATAAAAACTACCAAATTGATGAATAAATAAATGAAAAACTTATATTTATAAATAAAAAATATAACATAAATATTAAAATAATAATAATAAAAATGTAAAAAATGAATAGGAAAAAAATTAGATGTGTGACATTTATTTTTGTACATATCTTGTGCAACGCAGGAGAAGTAGCGGTGAAAAGTTTTACGACTGAAGATGTTTGAGAGATTTGACACATTTTGTGTGTTTGATGTTGTGAGATGATCAGAGCAGATGTAGCTGTGACACACAAAGATGTTGGTTCAGCTTCGTGGTTTGGACAGACAGGTGTTCCACAGAGCAGGAGATGAAGACATTCTTGCACTCTCTGTCACAGATGCTGACGAGACAAAATATATAAATACTGCCCCCTGGTGGACACAAATAGGAATTGCCAAATGTGTTCAAGTGGAAAAAAAAGTATCTTTGTGGGATCTTATTGTGAATATAAATAGTTGAAAAATCAGCTGAAATATTACCTGAATGTTCTTATTTAAAGTTGAGTATAACTGTGTTATTTCCCAAAATACAAACATACTTCTGTTTGTTCGGCTAAAGATTTAGGAGGGCCGTATGTGATTTGCTTCTCTATCTTATTTTGAAACCATTTTTAGGAACAGCTGTTCAAAAACGTTTTAAAGATTGGCTGAGTTTTTATTTTCAAAGGTGATGTTTGTCTATATTATCGCAAAAATCCAACATAAATTCTTCAGTTTTCAATTTAAGTTAAAAAAAAAATCATTAAGACATTTTTATGATTTTCACAGTCAGAAAATCGTAATTGTATGACTTTGTTCTTTTGCTTTAAGGTCAAGTGTAAATATAGTATAAGAAAATTGTCAAAAATAAACACAAAACGTAAATTTTTACTTTATTGATGAAAAAAAATCCCTCTATACATCTTAGAACCAGTGGATTTGTGGCAAAACATTGACATCTAGTGGTTACTTTTGGTATTGCTGTTAAATCTTTTTAGTGTAATGTAACTTCCCAAACCTGGAATAATAATAATATGAGAATAATATATAATATATATGATAATATAAGAATAATAATTTAAAAAGCAAGAGATTATTTTAGGATGACACAATGTTTGATTTTATTCATTTCTATCACCTTTTTAATACAAAAATCAACCCCATGTTGGCAGTTTGACAAACTGTTCAGTTTTGTAAACGTTTTTTCTCAGACGTCGTTGCATTAATGCAACTGTGGCAACCAATGAACCACCAAACAGTTTTGTGCGATTTCACCTTTTGATATAATTTTTACATAAATGTTGTTAGTTAGGTGTGCTTTTATTTTGGTAAGTTAAGTAACTAGTTTTTATAGTAACGCTCTTTTTAGTTGAAAAATCATTGCATTTTCTGTTGAAAGATGTTTTCTTACAGCATTTCAAAGAGTCTGAATTAAAAATATTTTGCAGAAAATCTAATTACACTTAATATTATTTTAAAAAAAGCAACATTGTCAGTGTAAAATTAGCAAAGAAACGAGCCTAAAACAGTTTTGAAAATCTTCTGTTTCCTCATAAATGCTAATATAGATCTATAGGAGCTTCTCAGACTGCCTAGTTAAATGCAAAATATAACAATAATTGCAATGAAACTCTCATGCGAACATATTGTTGTATATGATCTGCATTTTTATCAAATCTAAGTCATGTAAAAAGATGAGCCTAAATTTAAAATGTAATTCATGTATGACTTTGAGTAAATAAAAATACATTTTTACTTACAAAAATGCACATGAAACAGAAATTCATTGATAAATTCTGATGAAAAAGTTGAAAATGTTTTACGAAATCAAAATGTTGCTAAAATTGCTAGAAACACAAGTAAATAAGTTCTCATTCTGCCCACTTAAAACCTGATTATCGTAAAAAGATTCAATTTTTTAGGAGAAATTGATTCATATTACAAAACAATGCTTCAAAAAATATTTTTACATTTCAACTTTATGAGATAAATGCAAATTTTACTTTAGCTTTTCAAAGCTGAAACAGAACTTCTGAACATTTATTTTTTAAAACTGCTCAAACTGATGAATTTAAAGCTAAATTTTCAAATAAGAAAATCTGTAATTTCAAAATGATGAATTCAAAAAACTGAAATCTTAAAAAAATATAAATATATATAAATTTGTGCATAAATGTACTGCAAAGTTACAATCAGGAATGTCCTGAAAGTCTAGAATATCTTGATAAAAATATGAAGAACAGAAAGCAAATAAAACGATTTAGAAAAAGAATCTTCATTTATCAAGAAGCAAAATGTAAATTTCTTAGAACAAGAAGCAAAATGAATTGTCTGAAACAAAGTTCTTCCTCAAAGTTCTTCTAGATCAGATGCTTGAGGATCACAGCCCGTCCGACCCCGACTCCAGTCCAGCCGCCTCGGCGCCCGGAGGAGCAGCGGACGGCGCGGGAGCGAGCGACGGCCTTCAGGGAGTCGGCGTGCACGTCCTGGCGGTGAGTCACGGGGCTTACATCCGGGTGGCCACCAGGCACCTCGTGGAGGACTTGAAGTGCGGCTTACCCGCGGGGGTGAAGGCGGCGCAGCTCTTCTCCCCGTGCCCCAACACGGGCATCAGCCGCTTCGTCATCACGGCGAGCCGCTCCGAGTGCGGGCCGGCGCTCAGCGACGCCCGCTGCGTTTTCACCAACAGAAAACATCACCTAGAAAACCTCACAGAGTAAATCAAAGAGTTTGATGCGTGAATGTGTGAGACGATCATGATTTAAATGATCTGACAGTTTCAACTCTAATCAAGTTCGGAGCGTCTTTAGGGCAATTATTTATCTTATCAGTGTCTCTGCATTTTTAATGTTTGATGCACTTCAAGGCTGCTGTGCAAAACCTGTGCAATATCACATAAAGCACTGAAAATGAGTTTTTATGTAAACGTTTAGCATTTCTTCAAGATGCAAGTTGCACATCTCCGAGCATTGTGTGGACCTGTTGCAGATTCACAAACGTTTGTTTACTTTATCAAAGTTCGAGCTTTAATGGATCCTGCAAACTGAAAGCTGCTCAGAGCAAAGACAGAGGGTTTTTTTGTCATTGCTTCTAGCTGTTTGCGCTATGAGATTCACATTTATGTTTCAAAAAAAAGTGTGTTGTACAAGAATGAAATATTTAAAAGTTCCATCCAGCTTTTATTGATTAAAAGATGAAATCAAAACCCTCGTCTGTGTATGGTTGTGTCACTTAACGGGGGCGGAGAGACGACTTTCCTCCATCATTTTTAATCTATTTTATCGTTCCCTGTGGTCTTTTAATCATGTTTTAGCCAGAAATTGGAAAATCTGTGCTGCTGTCCAGGACTTAGTTTCTGCAGGAAATTTCCCTCTGAGTTGTGGGCGGGATCATTAGCATGGAGCAACCCCGCCCCTCTTCCCCGTTCTATCGGCTCACATTGATTTTCCACGACACAAATAAGCTTCTTTTCCAACAGAACTTGTTTTAGATCTGTTCCTGATTCACAATGATTTAAGTAAATAAAATCTTCTTAATTGTATTTATCCATGTCCTCCATTTTGAGAAAAAATGCTACAAGAACATGTTAAAACACGGTTTTTAACAGAGCGGGTCTTTAAGCCTCCTGCATAGAGCTGAGGGGGTCAATTTTGTGTCTTATCTATTTTTTTTTTTGCATTTTTATTCCTTTTTTTTAAGAAATTGAGAAAATATGAAGTTTTCGATTTAAAGTCTGCTAAATTTTTTAAATTTTTATCAAATTTAAAAGTGTTCACATTGATCTTTTAATTATAATTATGCAGTTTCTGCCAAAATTGAAAAGTATGTGTCGTTTTTTTAGGACATATTTTCTGCAGAAATAAGTAGGTCATCAGAAATTTGCCTAACTGTTGGTGCATAGTAATCCTCCACTGATTTCCCATCATCCCTTTGTTTACACCCTCTCTCATATATTACAGCCTCTCACAACCCTAAGGTAACATTAGCAGGGAAATAAAAATGGCCAGCAATATTTTGAGGGAGATTCCAGCTCACAGTCATACGTGGATCTATTTGCCTACAAGTGGATGCATCAGAATGGAGCAGAGCAAGGAGACTTTGGCCCATTCATTTCAATTGTGGCATCAAAACTAAGATTTTTTTTTTTTTTTTTTTAACTGCAGGTTTTTCTTCTTCTGATCCATCACAATTTGAATAAAGAAATCCTCAGAAATCTTAAATTATATAATTATATTTGTCCTCCATCATGGGAAAAATGTTACAAGAACATGTTAAAATCACCAAAAACACGATACGAAAAAGATGATGGTGAAGAAAACGGGAGAAATAAAGTGGCTTTAAATGGCAGTTGTCCAAAAAAAAAAAGCAATTCAATGTCTTCTTAATACTGAGTGCAGATAAATTGACACTTATCAAACATTTGACTGGAACTGAAGAACTGAAAAGAAGTCTAATTTTGACAAAACAGCTAGCATAATACTAAAATAATAGCTAAACTCCTAATTAGCCTAAAAAACTTTTTTAAAAGTGCAATTAAAATTAGCCCGAACAACTTTTTAAAAAGTCTAATTTTGACCAAAAAAAAAAGCTAGCATGATGCTAAAATATTAACTGAACTTCAAAATTTCCTAAAGAACTTTCAAAGTCTAATTTTGACAAAATAGTTTGCATAAAGCTAATTAACCGAACTCCAAATTAGCCTGAAGAACTTTTGAAAAATTCCAATTCTGGCAAAAAAACTAACAAAATGCTAAAATGTTAGCTAAGCTGAAAATTAGCCTTGAAAGCATTTTAAAAACTAGTATTTTGACAAAACAGCTAGCATAATACTAAAATATTAGCTAAATGCCAAATTACCATTAAAAACTGGAAACACGTCTAATTTTGACAAAACAGCTAGCATGTTTCTAAAATATTAGCTAAACTCCAAATTTGCCTAAAAAAATGTCAAAAAGTCTAATTTTTTAACAAAACAGATAGCATAATGCTAAAACATTAGCTAAACTCCTAATTAGCCCGAAAAACCTTTTAAAAAGTCTAATTTTGACAAAAGAAGCTAGCATGATGCTAAAATATTAACTGAACTTCAAAATTTCTTAAAGAACTTTCAAAGTCTAATATTGACAAAATAGTTAGCATAAAGCTAATTAGCCGGACTCCAAATTAGCCTGAAGAACTTTTGAAAAATTCTAATTCTGGCAAAAAAGCTAACGAAATGCTAAAATGTTAGCTAAGCTTAAAATTAGCCTTAAAAGCATTTTAAAAACTAGTATTTTGACAAAACAGCTAGCATAATACTAAAATATTAGCTAAACTCCAAATTTGCCTAAAAAATGTCAAAAAGTCTAATTTTTTAACAAAACAGATAGCATAATGCTAAAACATTAGCTAAACTCCTAATTAGCCCAAAAAACCTTTTAAAAAGTCTAATTTTGACAAAAGAAGCTAGCATGATGCTAAAATCTTAACTGAACTTCAAAATTTCTTAAAGAACTTTCAAAGTCTAATATTGACAAAATAGTTAGCATAAAGCTAATTAGCCGAACTCCAAATTAGCCTGAAGAACTTTTGAAAAATTCCAATTCTGGCAAAAAAACTAACAAAATGCTAAAATGTTAGCTAAGCTGAAAATTAGCCTTGAAAGCATTTTAAAAACTAGTATTTTGACAAAACAGCTAGCATAATGCTAAAATATTAGCTAAAGGCCAAATTACCATTAAAAACTAGAAAAATGTCTAATTTTGACAAAACAGACTCATTTTTGAAGCTTCTTTAGTTTTCCCTCTGTTGAGGTGTTTTTTTATTTGTTGTTGTTATTAAAGACTCACTTTTTTTGGTGAACCTGAGCCTTGTTTGGTCCCTCAACTGAGTCTCTGACTCCTGATCTAAGACATTAAAAAGTCTAATTTTGACAAGAGGTAACATAATGCTAAAATGTTAGCAAAAATTAAAATTAGCCTAAAAAACATTTTAAAAAGTCTAACTTTGAAAAAAAAAAAACTAGCATAAAACTTAAATATTAGCCTAACTCCAAATTAGACTGAAGAACTTTTAAAAAATTCAAATTTTAACAGAAAAGCTGACAAAATGCTAAAATATTAGCAAAGCTTAAATTTTTTTAATAAGTCTAATTTTTACAAAACAGCTAGCATAATGCTTACATACTAGCTAAACTTTAAATTAGCCCCAAAAAATTGAAAAAAATATTTATTACATATATTTTTATAAATAGCATTCAACAAAAATACTGAGGGCGAATAAATTGTCGTTATCAAACATTTTATCCAACATTCACAAATTGAAACGATGGAAAACCACAAAAGAAATGAGAAAATATGCAAAGGAAACTAAATTTTAGCTTCTATGTATCAAATTATCTGTTATTTGTATATTATGAAGATAAAGTAACCTCGATCTGCACAAAAACAATCACACACAAACAACTCATTTTTAATTTTTTTACTTTATTTTGTCCTAAATTTAAGCAAAACTCATTCTAAAATACATTTCAGCTCATACATTCAAAGCGAATCTTTCTATTTGTCCTGCATGTAGAACTCCATCAATGCCATAAATACTATAAATAAACAGTGAAGTAAAAGATTTCAATAAATAAATACTTTTTGGGACTGCTGTGTGTTTGACGGGAGCAAATCAGTCACTGAAAAAAATCACAAATTGTTTTTGACCCTGTTTGTCCTTTTCTTTCAAGTCACGAGTTACATTAATACTGGTGGGAAAATTCAGACGTCGTGCATCAACTTTCTTCATGTTTTATAAGCAAACAGCTGAAAAAGATCAAAAGAAGCTAAAATAAATTCTAATTTTTTTTTTTTTTTTTTGTTAATTCATGTAAATAGTTTCAATATCTGTTCATGCCTCCTGGTTTCACTCCAGCAGTTAAACCTTCAGTCCTCCAGAGGTAGACTAAAGACGAGTTTGTCCTTAGAAGATTCCTCAGATTGTATAAAACATTTTTAAAAAGTCGTTAATAAACAGCATAAAACATATTTTCATCAAAGTCTGGGTTGAATTACAGAAAATGTCAGCAAAGGCTGTTATAAAAGGAAGGAATCTTAAGCACAAAATTATTAAGAACAAAAATTATCTGGAAGTTGTGGAAACTGTCAGAACACAGAAATCCAGTAGAAATGACATTCAAAAAAATTTATATTCCGTCAGATTCATATTTGGTAGCCAACAATTAGTATTTTGTCCACAAATTAGTATTTCATGGTCACAAATGATCATTTAATCAGCTTGTTTTAGATTTTGGGCACACAAAAAATGCTAATTTGCAAACATCAAAAAAGTATTTAATTCATGCAAATTGGTATTTTGTGGATTTATAATCCTCATTTCCGGCCATAAAATAGTAATTTTTGTGCAAATAATGCTAATTCGTATCCACAAAGTACTAATTTGCATGCATTTAATGCTAATCTTCTTATTTTAGCGACAAAATACTAGTTTGTGCCTACAAAATATTAAATTGGCACCACAATATGCTAATGTGTGCACACAAATTAGCATATTGTGGAGTCAAAATGCTTATTTCTGGCCTCAAAATATTTTTTTATGCACATAATGCAAATTTTTGCCTGAGGGCGGGATGAGAATTGCTAACAAAATGCTACTTTGTGTCCTCAAAATACTAAATTTGGATTATAAAATCACAATTTATGTGCACAAAAAAGTATCTTGTGGCCACAAAATACTAATAGGTACTCATGAATTGCTAATTTATACCCACAAAATCCTAATTTGTGTGCTGTTAATGCTAATTTTTGCACACAAAATTCCAATATTTGCCCTCAAAATACCAATTTGTGGTCATGAATTGCTAATATGTGTGCACTTAATGCAAATTCTTGCCTGAGTTATGGGCATAATACTAATTTTTGCTAACAAAATGCTAATTTTTTGGCTATAAAAAACTTATTTGTCTCCACAAATGGCTAATTAGGACCATGAAATGCTAATTTATGCGCACAAAATGCAATTTATGCACACCTGATGCTAATGTTTGAACACAAAATGCTAGTCTTTGCTCACAAAATCCTAATATGTCGTCATAAAGTAATTTGCACGTCTAAAATGGTCATGTGTGCCTAAAAAATAGGAATTTCTGCATATCTAATGCTAATTTTTCCTCACAAAATGCTAATTTGTTGTCATAAAGTAATTTGCACGTCTGAAATGGTAACTTGTGCTCACAAAATAGGAATTTGTGCACCTGATGCTAAGTTTTACACACAAATTGCTATAGGATAAAAATGCGTGCCCACAAAATGCTAATTTTTGTGCACGAAATTGTATTTTTGCGCACAAAGTAGTATTTGGGGAGGGGGATAAAAGTTAGTAATTCGAGCATACAAATTATTATTTTAGTACCTTCAGTTCTTACTACTACAATAATAATTTGTGTACTCAAAGTTATATTTTGCGGACGCACAAATGCTATTTTGTCATTTTGGATTTGAATTTGTGGGAAATAAAAGTTTTCAAGAATTGTGCAAAAGGTGTCAAGTCAAGTGTAACAATGTACATTCAGAGTAAAAACACACTGCAGAAAGATTTAGCGCTAAACTAGGCGAAGTCAGTGTCGAAGCAACAAACGCGTCGCTCCAATGCCAGTTTTTCAAAATAAAGCTCGCTTTGTATTCGGGTGTCAAACCGGGTTAACCCGTAGTTCCGGTGCCTCTGGGACTGGACTGCCTGAACGAGTTCACGTTCCAGGGGTCGTGATTGAACGGAACCAGCGGTCTCTCCTGGGACAAGTTGCGCCCGTCATCGCCGACCTCCGTCTCCGTCTCCACCTCCACCTCCACCTCGGCGTCGTCCTCCGCCACAGCCCGAGAGTCGGAGCCCTCCTCCGCCGGCCTGTGGTAGACTCCGTGCGGGTCCGAGGGATCCACGACCCGTTTCCTCTTCTCCCTGTGGGGGAGGAGGCGCTCCAGCGGAACCGTGTTCTTCTTGGGTAGAAACATGGAGGTCTGCGGGACGTTCTGACCGGCGACGTACACCTGTCTGGACCCCTCCAGGTTGAACAGGATCCCGGTCCGGGTGGAGTAGTACACGTCCCGATTGTTTTCTAGGAGTTTGTGATTGAACAAACACTCCTCTCTGAGGCAAATAGGCTGAAAGACAAAAAACGGAGAAAAATATAACATATTCGAATAAAAAAATCATGTTTACATTCATAAAAAATGCGCATTGAGTGAAAATAAAGTTAATTGAATTCTTTGTATTTTTTTTCTTTTCATCTCCTCTTGTTTTAAACCAACAAAATACATTTTTTAAGTGTATAAACAACTAGCTTTAAATGCATTTGACTAAACAGAACCATTTTCAGTAAGATGGCAATTACAGAGACTGAAAACTCGCTGCTACCCTCGTGCGTAAAAACGCACCATTTTTACGCACAAGCGCCTATGCGTAAAAACGTTTTTACGCACAGTTTTTTCAGCTGAAAAGTGTTTTGAATAGGTCTTTGGATGTGCAAAGAGATTTATTCTAGTTCAGTTTTTAAAGTCAAGTTGTCCTGATGATCAGAATTCTGTGAGGGAGTGCGTAAAACTGCGTCATGTTAGATAAATATTAGTAACCAAATGGATGAACTGCGTGCTCACCGAGCTGAAAGGGTTACCCTCCAGATCCATACACAGGTAACGGTTACTTTTGACTCCAAGGATGGCCACGCGGTCCCTCGTTTCAGCCTTAAGTGAAATCACAGCTGGACAGAATAAAGAACATTTAGCACCAAATTGTTCCAAATTTGGAGCAAAACATTTAAGAAGATAAAACAAAAGCTCGTCTTACTGTATGAGGTTCTGCTCGCAGCTTTGCGCACGGTGCCATCCAATCTTATCTCCAGGTAGAAGTTGCAAACATCCGTGGAGGTCTGCAGGTGAATGAATCTCCTCGGGTTCCCCCAGTTGGAGCTGACGAGCGGGGACGGGTCCGGGGCCACTTCCCGGACAGAAAAGCCCTGCAGAACGGCGAGCACGAGCGCCAGCATAGTGTCCCTCATCCCCGCTGTCGGCTACGAGCTGTTGAAGGTGCGCCGTTGTGCCAAAGTTTGGTGACAGGTCGTATTTAAAGGCCCCGAGCGCCACTCCTGCTCACATCCTTTGGGTTTAAAAAAAAAAAAAAAAGCCGCTCGCCCCCAAAGCAGATGTGCGGGTTGCTGCAGCGGAAGGGCCACTTCCACCTCTGTCTGTTTGTCCTAATGTTGTTGGTCAGACAACACGACTCCTATTTTTGGTGTGGAGTAAGCCACCTTAAACTAATAATTTTCTGGTTCGGGTTTTAGTTTCTGGAAGGAAAGACATATTTGGCAACAGCAAAAAGAATAAAGAAAATACACTTTAAATCGCTTATACTAAACTCAGATCATGTTTTTGGTAAATCAGGTCAATGTAATTTAAACTGCAGAGTTGGACTGATTTGCATGTGTTTTTATATGGAATACCTGGTTTCTTCTCAATGGTTCTTCACATTTCGCTCTGCTTGATGCATTGACGCACCTGCGAACTGAAGAGTTCCACTGTTTCACCAGCAGGTGGCGACACTTCCTCACATAGGATGCTTCAAAGTTGAAGTTGTTTGTATCCTTCAATGTTATGATTTTATCTTGAAGTTGTGTTGTGTTGGATCAAGTGGCAAAAATAAAAAAACATATTTTATTTTTAAAGTTTTTTTTCATTTAAATTGCATTTTTTTAAAACAGGAATTTAATTTAAAAATCTTCTGAAAACTTTATGATTATTAATATTTAACTCCTTTTAAAATTTACATATTTTTTTAATCATATATGTACGTTTTTAAAACAAGTAGAAAACATTTATTTAAAGTAATTTTTAATACTACTTTTTTAAAATCCAGAATTTAAGCTTAAACATACTTTTTTATATCATAAGAAAAACTTTTACTTGAAAAAATGTTTTTAAATAGTCTTTTTTTTCAGATCCAGAATTTATTGAAAAATTCTGTATTTTTTTTGTGTAAACTTTATAAACACATTAGATTCCTTCCATATTCTGGATTTTCTTACATATGTGTAAGTTTTTAAAATAAGTGGAAAAATAATTTACTTTTTTTTTCTAATTGTCTTTTTGAAAATAAAATTTTAGTGACAATACTAACAATAATAAAAATAACGTAAAAACTTTGATTTCCAAAATTCTCTTATTATTTTCTTTATTTAAATCCAGAATTTAGGTAGAAAAAAAATCTTGACTGTTTTTTAAGAAAAGTTTATGATTATGATGACTCCTTTAATGTAATGTTTTTTTTAAAAGAAGTTCTATCAATAAGTACATTTTTAAAACAAGTGTAAAATATTTTCCACTTATTTTCCATTTTTCCAGAATTTTGATAAAAAATGATCATTTTTTAAAAATCACAAAAAATTGTTATTAAAATTATTTTTTATTGTCTTTTTTTATTCAGAAGGTGGAATACAATAATAAAAAATTTAACTGAGTTTTTTTTATGAAAGGGTTATGATATCTGACTTATTTAATATTCTGTATTATATATTTTTAAAAAAAGGATCATCACATTTGTTAGTTTCAAAAATGAGATTAAAACATGTTTAAAACTTCTTTTTGAAATGGACTTTCAAATCCAAAATTTAAGTGAAAAAGAATAAAATCACATGTTTTTTTGTTATTATTATTTTTTTATTTTTTTTTTTTTAATCCAGAATTTAGGTGGAAAAAATAATCTTTTTGTGAAAAGTTTATGAATATAAAATCTGACTCATTCACTATTCTGGATTTTAAAAAAAGTTATAATATTATATATTAATATAATATTTTTAGCTTTCAAAACAAGAAGAAAAAACATTCTGAAAGCTCTTTTCTTTAAATTGTCTTTTTTTAAATCCAGAATTTATGTGAATAATAATATTTTTTAAAATATCACCAAACAACTTTTATTTTGAAATTTCTTTTTATTAATTGTATTTTTTAATCCAGAATTTAGGTGTAAACTAATAAAACCAATTTAACTGGTTTATGAATAGTATATTTGACTCTTTAATATTCTGGATTTTTTTTTATTCTATCACGTATGAAAGAGTTTAAAACAAGTATGACAAAAAAAAAAAAAAAAAGGAAAATAACCTTTAATTTGAAACTTATATTTTTAATTATCTGTTTTGAGATTTATAATTTAAGACAAAGTAAAAATAATTAAATATTTTTTGAATATAATGAGTTTTTTTTTAATAACAGATCTTTTATTTTGAAAGTTCTTTCTTTAAATTGGCTTTTATGAAATTCACAATTTAACACAAAGAGAAACACGATAAAGATGTTTGACTCCTTCAATATTGTGTGTTTTTAAAAATGTTTTATTATTTCTGAAAGTAACTAAAACAAGTGGAAAAAATAACAAAAACATCTTTTATTTTGAAAGTTCTCTTTTAAAAATGATATTTCTTTAAATCCAGAACTTAATACGAAACAAAAAAATGATAATAAAAGATCCCAACTGACTTTTCTTCTGACAAACTTATGAATAGCATTTTTTAAAATCAGTTTGGTGACAGAAAGAAGACTTTAGTGGGAAGTAATTAGACTTTAAATTAAAAAAATAATGTAGCTGATTCTAAAATAATCACATTGTCTTTTGAGGTAACTTAAATACTGATTTATGATTTAAAAAACACACAAACACACCAACAACAGCAAGTAAAAAAAGAAAAACAAACCAAACTTTTATTATAATTAGGAATACAGTAGACTGCTGTGCACAGCACATACGTACAAAAATAAAAGGAAAATTTTACCCAGCGCTGTCGCTTTTCTCCAGAAACAAATAACTTAAGTGAGTTTCTTCTTCATGTACAGTCATCAGCAAACCAAACTAAGGCAGAAGGTGAGGTATATGAGAACACAGGAGAGGAACGGCGTTCCTAACGTCTTATTGTCACGCCTCACAACCATTTGGACACGAAAATATTTCAACGTTTAAATCAATATTTTCTCACCTTCACATTTTTTTATGAATAAAGTTGAGCGGGTAAAACTAATATCTCAGCAGATGCGTTTTGTTTTTGGTCAAAGCTGAAAGTTTTCCTTCAGGCTTCCCTCTTTTATCAGCACATATTAGCATTTGGTGCACAAATTTGCTTTTTTGTGTGCATGAAAAAGTATTTAATAAGTACTTTGTGGATTCAAAATGCTAATATGTGGCCACAAATTACTAATTTGTGCACATGAAATGCTAATTTGTGTCCATAAAATTTTGATCTGTGCACAAAAAATAAAAATTTGCATGCATTAAGCGGTAATTTGTACCAAGAAAAATGCTAATTTGCTAATTTGTGATCACAAATTGCTAGTTTGTTGCCTTAAAATAATAATTTGTGCCCACAAAAAACTAATTTGGGACCACAAAAAGCTATTTCTGAGCACAAAAATGTATTTAGAGTTTAGTATTAGTATTTTGTGGACTCAAAAAGCAAAGTTGTGGCTGCAAGATGCTAATTTTTGGCCATATAGAACTATTTTGTGCGCAAAAAAACCCAACAATTGTTGACAACAAAGAAATTTTGCATTTGCACTCAATTAATTGCTCATTTTTGCCTAAAAACTCCCAGTTTTTTCTAACAAAAAGCACATTTTTAGTCACAAAATATTAATTTGTGACAACAAAATATAATTTTAGATCAATTAGTGTTCATTTTTGCTCACAAAATGCTAATTTATGTCCAGAAAATGGTGGGTTTTGATCACAAAATGCTGATTTCTGTGCACTCAATTCAAATGCTAATTTTTTGCTAACAAAATGATAGTTTGTTCTCACAAATAGCTAATTTGTGCAAATGAAATATTTGTGAAAACATATTATAATTTGTGCGCGCTTAATGCAAATTTTTGTCCACAAAATGCTCGTTTGTGATGGCAAAATGCAAATTTTTTGCTACAAAATTCTAATTTGTGGCCATATAAGTAGTATTTTGTGCACAAAAAAGTAATAATTTGCATACATTAAGTGCTAATTTGTACCACAATAAAATAATTTAACAGCACCTACTGCTAATTTTAGCCCATTAAATATTAGTTTTTTCTCACAAAAAGCTAATTTGTGGTCATGAAATATTCAAATGTGACAACAAAATATAATTTATTCACACTTTATGCAAATTTTTGCCCACAAAATGCTAGTTTGTGCTCACAAAAAGCTAATTTGTGCCAGCAAAATAGTCATTTTTTTTTACTCTTTTATTGACTCGACCATCAAAAGGTTTGAGAGATGCCGAAGATGCTCTATTTTTTTTGTATTTTTCTTAGCTGAGCTCACCAAAGATGCAAAATGTGTCTAGAAAAACCGTCAACATGCAGCTTTAATTTTCTTTTTCTCCACATTTTTTATTTTTTTGTGGGATTTTAGGTCAGCCTGTGACAGCATGATCTCTGCAAAAGACATCCGTGTGAAACTTCTGGAAGCAGGTCGGACCTTTTTAAAGAAAAATACTATTTTTTTTAGTTCTGAAATGAGAGGTAGAAAACAGACGGTGAGGGGGGTCGGAGTTCAGGTATGTAAAAAGATGCGTGTCACCCTGGCAGACCCACATTCCTGCAGAGGGTTCGAAAAAACAACAAAGGCGGCGTGCCGGCTCTGCCGCATACGTCTTCCCTGGACTCAAATAGCTCCCCCCGCACAGGAACCCATGATATACGGAGCCGCGCGTCTTTTTTAAAGTTAGCAGCTGCAGAAACTATGAGTTGATGCACTCTAGAGGACTCCAGGGAATTCAAAGAATGAGGCAAGGAAAACATAATCAAACGCTTAAAGGTATTTGTACGCAGCTTGTTGTCCGACTGAACGTCCTTGGAGGTAAACGACGGACCGTGTCGCGCTGCTGCCGCAGGCCCAGGGCGCCCTCAGACATGCGGAGACAAACCTCTGTGCATTTATGTACAAAATCTTTCCAATGTGCAGACGGCGAG
The DNA here is from genome assembly GCA_003999625.1 of Oryzias javanicus. NCBI lineage: Eukaryota > Metazoa > Chordata > Actinopteri > Beloniformes > Adrianichthyidae > Oryzias > Oryzias javanicus. The sequence goes on from CM012459.1 coordinate 19,068,518, forward strand.
GTCTTCAACAGCATTCCTGTTCCGTCATTGTGCGGGAACGACTATCCGCTCGGCTGGTGCTTGTGCAGAAGCAAACACGCCTCCATGCTCGGGATAGATAACTGTTACACCCTGTTTGTTCGCTGGATATGTCAGATTTTTTTTAATTCCTTAATCGATCTGATTACAGAAAAGAAAATAAACCAGAGATAGACCCCCTCCCTCTCTCCCTCCCTCGCTCGCTCCCTTCTTTGAGGCCCCCCTCTGGAGTGTCAGCCCTATTTCTGACTCCTCTGGGTGTCTCTTACATGCAAGCTTTAAGGGGTTCACCAGTGGGAACATCAAGGCACCTTTAAAATCGTGCAGCGAAAAGGTAGTGCATTTAAGTTTCCCCCCCACTGCAGCGCAAAAGCTTCAAAAGTTTTGCCAAAAAAAAAAAAAAAAAAAGAAAAGCGGATATTTGAGCAGAACTCCATGCATCCCTTAATCTAGTGAGGTAATAAAAAGTATTTGTTTCACCCTTAAAAGTTCCGAATATAGCTCATCATCCGCTTCAGCGCGTACTTTAGTTACAGCGAGTTAAAGTGAGGCGGGCACTCTCCCACTCTCCCCGTCCGGAAAAACAATAAGCAGCACAGTGTGGCATACATAAACAAAGACACCTACCCAAATATACATATATATATATATATTTATATATATATATATAGAGCTATACCAGAATAAATATTTCCTTTTGCAGTCCATATGTGTGTATATTATTACTACAAATTCCTAAAGTAGCTGGAAGAGCATCCATGTGTGCAAATCGATGGATTATCGTCGGTCAGTCTCATAACCGCGGGAGGAAATGAGTGACAGTCATGGCGGTGGTCACCTTGTTGCCTCTCTTTGCGCGGCCATGCTTGCTGAGGGCGATGTAGAAGCCCTTGTAAACAAAAGACTCGTAGGCGTTGTAGTTGTTGGGCAGCAACGTCTCCTTGAACTTGCACTCGTCCCTGAAGACTTTCTAGAAAGGTCGGAGAGGAAAGAAAAGGGGAAAGATTAGGCGTTTTTAGCCAAAATCTGAAAGCTTTTGTCGTCTTTTAAGACATATTTTCTGCAGGGATGGGTTGATATAATCAATGAATCAATCTAAGCTTAATAGATCGATAATTGATCCATAAAAGTAAAGATCGATCTAACTCGTAATGCAAAAGTATGCTAGCTTGATGCTAACGTATAATGGGATTTCCCATAGGACGGCTAATGCTAACACTCAGTCGACTTAAATATACATTCTTTATATTCTCACAGGAATGAACTCTTTTAAGGAAATAGTTTTAAGTGACCATTTGGGTCTAAAACCCTTTTTTTTTCAGACTTTCTTCTTCCTCTAGAACAGAAGTCTGTAACCTGCAGCTCCACATCCACATGTGGCTCGTTTATCTCTTCATGGTGGCTCTATGGCCAAACATAAAAGAAGTCATGGAGAATGCTGACTCAGCAATGTCGACCGTCTGAGTCAGCAGTTTTTGGCTGCTTAACTGAAACTACCTAAAGAAAACAAATAAACAAAGCCAGGAAACTAAGACTACCAAGGTAAAATGTACAAAAAGAAAAAGAAAACAGCAGTTTTTAAAGTAAGGAATACTTAATTAGCATTTATTTAACTTAGATTAGTTAAATTAATGGCTAAATTAATTAATAGATGATAAACTTTTTACATCTCTGCTGACCTGAAGACCTTCAGAATGAACAGATTTTATATGCAAAGCAAAACTTTGGTAAAAAGTTTGATCTTTTATGAGTTAAAAGCACATATATTATTGTGTGCTGCACAACTTTGGTCATAAAAAAGAATACTATTTTGAGAGATGCTAGGTTTTTTTAAAAAATATTTTTGCTTTTGTTTGTGCCAAAAAATAGGCAAAATTCATGTTTATTATTAAAAACAGAAGCTCATGAATACTTTCTTAATTAATTAAAGGCTCAAGTAAGATTATGCGGCTCCTTCTAGGTTTGGATCAGTAGAAAACGAGCACAAATGGTTCTTTTACTGTTAAAGGTTGTTCTGGAATAAGGTGTACTGCTAGAGCGAGATCGCCACCTAGTGGCCAAACTGAAACCTCCTCCAGGAGAGACAGAACAATCTTCTCAGATTAAGAAACTATGTGACACTGTATGGTATCAACAATCTCGTTATAATTTCACTAACACATTTTACAGTATGTTAACTGTGTTAACTCAAAATTGAATTGAGTCAAATTGATTTGAATGGATCAAAATAATCGAAAAAAAATTAGAATCGAATCGATTCTGGTAAATTGTATCGATTCTGTAAATTACTGGCGATACTCCGCCCTACTTTTTTGCACGGCGGCAATTGCTCATTAGAAATACAATTGTGGGTTGTGGGCGGGACTGTTGACGTAACCCTGCCCCCTCCAAATTGCTTTGTTTGCTAGCTTATAGCCTCAAGCTAACGATACAATGTACGATTTTGGATGAATCCAGTCGTATAGTTTTGAGCCAGAATCCCAACTTGCGTGTTTAACGCTCATCGTGTCTCGCACATGTAAGTAAGCGTGAGCGGGCCAGGGTGCGTGCGTGCGGAGGGGGGGGGGAGACCACCATTTCAATAGCTGTGTCTTTAGTCTGAACTTTTTCAAGCATCCGGTTTTCTGATCCAACGTGAATAAAAAAAAAACTCAAAAACAATTTTCTTCATCTGTTATCAGAAAAGTACTACAAAAAATGTTAAAAACACAGGACAACGAGATAATTAATTTCTTGTTTTTAGGGTCAAATTCCAAATGAGAGAAATAAAAATGAATTTCCTTGAAGACTCAAACCGATAAAAATTGTGTTTTTGGACGACATATATAGAGAAAATAAAGCTAGAAATTGCATTTCTAAATATTTCTTTATTCAAATGGGGAATCAGGAGCAGACGAAAAAAATGCAGTTTGAAAAAGATGGTATTTGGGGGCGGGGCACGAAGTCCTTGCTCCGCCCCCATTCTGATACATCCACTTGGAGACAAATAGATCCATCTTCAGTTTTCTCGTCTGGCTTAAAACCGTACAGCTGGATAGCTCCAATATTGCTCAACATATTTGTTGCACCGCTAAAGGGCTTGTAAACAGAGAGCTCTCAGCATCTCAGAGGAGGATTTCTGCTGAACTCCTGTCATTCTGCAGAAACTATGGCTATAAACAATACTGCTTTTTATGTTGGCTAAAACGGCATAATCATAATAAAAAAAAAACTCTGGAAATACTTTGAAAATAAAAGTGAAGATGATCTTTTATATAAAAAATTATGTATTTTACCAAAATAAAAGCACAACAGTCATTGAGAGATTATAAAACATAAATGTGTGTTTCCATTTCCTGTATTATTAATCCCAATTTCTGACCCAAATCAAAGATGACTGAGTCATTATCGGGCAAACGTCAGTGCTGTTGTGTCCGAGCCCCGACTAAAAAGAAGTGCTGAGTCATGCTTTCCTTTCCACACCACTCTTTCATCATTTCAACCCAATCGATCCTCGTGTTGCTGTTTAGAAACATGCCTCCACCAGAGAAAACAAATCAATAAATGTTTGAAAATGTTGTTATCCAGGACGTCATCTGACCTCATTTGTTGACTGAACAACATTTGCCTATGGAGGCTTTTTCCTTTAAACTGCCAGAATCCATCACTGGTTAAAGACCCACTCCCATGAAAATCGTGTTTTTAACATGTTACTATAGTATTATATTAAGATCCATCTTTGTTTTCCTCATATGAGCTCAAAACTGTATGACTGGATCTATGAGTTTTTTTTGTTAGGCTAAAAAAAAGCTACTTTTCCTTTCAGGAAGTCTGACGGCTGAATCTCTGAGGCTCCGCCCATCGCTCCTTGTGGGTGTCGCCCACAAAAACAAACAACATCCAAACTTTTTCAAGGATGGATTTGCATATTGTGCATATAAAATAAAAAGTGTTTCGTTGATCACGCAGAGACATTACTTGGTGTGGGGGAGGTGCTGGCAGCACAGACTCCTCCCCCTGGAAGGGGCTGTTCCCCACTTTGTGATGTCACAATGTGAGGACCCATTCGTTTCCATAGATTGGGAGGGGCGCAGAGATCCATGAATGGACCCAAAATACCGCTTTGGATTTTTTTCATGAGGAATTAACCCACTGATACATTTAATAGCTCAAAAAATTGTTTTTGCATAATTTAGGCTACGCGTCAAAGCTCAGGGGCCGGATCCGGCCCTCAGGGTAATTTTATCCGGCCCTCCAGATAATTTGATTTTTTTGTTATTTTATCATGCGCTAACTTGTATAATTTTGACAAAATATATTTTTATGGGGAAGAAAATATTGAAAGTTATTTAAGGTTTAAGTTGATTTATTCTGAATAAAATACTGTTGCCTGTTTTTATTCATAGTTGTGTTAAAAAATTACGTTTTAAAAATTTAGTTTCATTGCACTCAATAAATGTTTAATTTGTTCGGCCCGCAAGCTAAGGAGTGATTTGGATTTTGGCCCCCTGACACCCCTGACCCTAATATACACTGTAAAAAGTGAAGTGTTGGATCAATTAACAAAAACTCTAATTTGTTACATTAAAAAAAAATTTTTTTTATCAAATTAAATATTTAAGTCGAGTAAATCATCAACTCAAAATGTTAATTTGATGAAAATTAATACTTTTAAATGTAACAAATCCCCCAATTTTGGTTAATTGATCCAATGTTTCATTTTTTTTTGTGTGTAGTCCAAAAAAACCTTCGAAAAAAGAAAAAGAGCGCAATCATTATTTAAAGACCACGAAGAATGATTTTATAACAGGAAAAAATAGGCAGAGTTTAAAAAAATCTTTGACTAAAAAACTACTCTTTTTAAAATATTGTTCAAACAAACAATGATTTATTTCCTATAAAATAACATTTTAATTTAAATCCTTCAGAGCATTCACACTATAGTGATTCTGTTTCTCATTCTTATTATTTATTTTTCTTCTGTACACTTTTTGAATTGTAAAAACTCAATCACACTTACAGCAATTTCTGCAAGCTTGTGTTTTTGTAAATTTCACAATTTTGAAGATATTACGCAATTTATGCGATTTTTCAGCCCCACTGAAATGAAAGGGATTTTTTTCCTATTTATGCAACTAAAAACATTCAGGATGTTCAGCAAATTCATGCTTGTACTTTTGGTATTGATAAATTTCAGACAATTATTGAAACTTGCATTCATTTTTTTATGATTTTACGCAATTTTTTGAGTTGAGCTACTATTGTAGTAATGCGCTAGTTTTTTTTTTATGTTGTTTTGATTAATTTTGCATTTTTTAAGGTTTTTTGGGCTAATTCCAAGTTGAGCTAATATTTTAGCGACATGGTGGCTTTTTTTGTCTAATATTACATCTATAGAGGATTTTTGAGTTAATTAGGAGTCAAGCTAGTATTTTAGCCACGTATTAGCTTATTAGCATATTCTGAGGTTTGGAAGACTAATTCTAAGTTAAGTTAGTACCTTGGCAATGTGCTAGCTTTTTGGGGTTTTTGGCATATATTGAGAATTTTTAAGCTAACTAGTAGTTAAGCTAGTATTTTAGCAACGTGTTTGCTTTTTTTGTGGCTATTTTGGCACATACTGAGGTTTCTAAGGCTAATTCTGAGTTAAGCTAGTTTCTTGGTAATGTGCTAGTTTTTTGGGGTATTTTAGCATATATTAAGTATCTTTAAGCTAACTAAAAGTTATGCTAGTATTTAAGCAACATGGTATCTCTTTTGGCTAATATTACATCTACCGAGGATTTTTGAGCTAAGTAGGAGTTAAGCTAGTATTTTAGCAACATGTTCGCTTTTTTTTTTTTTTTTTTTTTTTTGGGGGGGGCTATTTTGGCATTTACTGAGGTTTCTAAGGCTAATTCTAAGTTAAGATAGTTTCTTGGCAATGTGCTAGCTTTTTGGGGTATTTTCATGCTAATTAAGAGTTAAGCAAGTATTTGTGGTATCTTTACCTGTGATTTTGGGGCTTTTTATGGATTTAAGCTAATATTTTAGCAAAATGCTCACTTCTTTTTGTTTTACTAATATGGCATCTAACGTTTTGAGCTAATTCTGAGTTCATACTTTTTACGGATTTTTAAATATTTTGGAATTTTTTAAAACTCTTAAAATTCTTTGTTCAGTTTCTGCAACTTTAAGTTCTTTAGCAACTTTAGAAAATAGCTTTAGCATTTTCAGGAAATCCTTTTATCTAATTCAGAATTTTCAGCAAAAAGCTTTAGCGTGACCAGTGACCATATTCAACTTTCTTCCTATCAAATAAGGTTCATTTTGACGTTTTTAAAGAACAAATGGTATGAAAATAGATTTCACAAAGAGTCTGCCTTGTATTTGGCATCAAACACTGTAAGTCAGAGCTGACCTACTTTATGCTGTCCTGTCATTGGTTTATCATTATGAATGTAGCACCAAAAAAAGCCCATGAAAATGAGCTAAATGAACGACTATTTATAACAAATACAGTGCAAATGAGGGTATATTGCTCGGATTATGACACAGCAGAAGAGTGCTGCTGCCACACATTTCATCACTGTGTATTAATAACACAACGGCGCTCATAAAGTGGTGGATGCAGCAGCTCTGGATGTGTGACACACAGGAGAGGCGCGCGCCCGCCGCACGTACCGTTCCGTATAACCTTCCCCTGCCGTTCATTGCGACAAACAGCTGACTCTTCAGTCCGAACAGGCTGATCACCCCCCGGTCCACCGTGGAGACTTCAATCCGACCTGGAAGGAGACACGGTTGTTAGGAGGAGGGGGGGTGGAGAGGCAAGGACACATGGCCTCTGCAGCAGGAGTGGGTGTAACCGTGCAAGGTGCATTGCGACTTGGATGATGCTCAATTAGAAAGGTTTGCATGTGATGGATGTTATAGTGGGTGAAGTGTGCGCAGAGGAGCGCGCGCGCGCTGCTGCTGCTGCGGCTGCAGGGGGGGTAAAAATAAGTCCGCGTCAGGCATTCATGTCGTGTTTTTTGGCTTGGATGCGAGTGCAGCTTTTGCTTTAGGAAACTTTCAAACGTCCAACTTTCATGCACGCACGCACGCATGCATTCGGGCATGCGCACTCCCTCTCTCTCTCTCTCTCTCGCGTGGAAGCAAACTCACTGTAGGGGTTTTCACTGTGCACGCCGCTTATCCTGCCATCCGGGAGCACCTGCAGGTGAAACCCAATGCCCACGTTGCAGTACAACCGCCGCACTCTTTTGATGCCCTGCAAATAGTCGCTCTCCCAGCTTAACTCCGATCTGCCCCCGTTTATGCCCAGGTAGGAGCGGGACAGCAGGGTCTCCCACTTCTTCTCCAACAAAGTCGAGTTAGTAGTCCTGCTCGGAACCGGGTAAGGTGCAACGATTCCCCACAGAGAAGTCCACAGAACAACCAGTGCTGCAAGCGTCCGGTGCGTCCTGGCCCCGCCGCGCATGCTGCTGTGGCACCTCGGCGCAATTCACTTCAACTTTGGGGCACGTGCTCAAAGTTACCTGCCCTGAAAACGCAACTCTTCTTATTTCCCGTCCTTCGACATGGTGGCAAAAGCTGGTGTGGGGGCGAGTGCGGATCAGGGCTCCATAGCCAGCGGAGGAGCAGAGCGCGTCGGAGCTTGGATTGGAGCTGGTGGCGATGACCATCTTTCGCCGCTCCGCGCCTCTGCGCAGGCAAGGCTGGCAGTGACAGGGGGGGCGGGCGGGCGGGAGGGACACTGCAAAACCAAGCTCACCTTGCCCTCGACTTTCACATCCTAAAATGACATCACCGTGACTTCACCGCCGCACGCACCCCCCACCCCCTCCACACCAAAAGAGCGGCGATGGGAGGAGGAGAGAGTTCCTCCAGGAGCGCAGCGGCAGCAGCAGCAGCACCGGTTCTGACAGGAGTCACGGGGGGGCTGCACCTTCACACCAACGTCAGAGCCGCACGAGAGAACTAGAGGGGGAGCTTCCGGTGGTGCCTTTCAAAATTAAACAACCCGAGACGAATCCCTGCAGGAAATGAAATCACTCCGATCATAATTTGCTGAATGTGATGAAGCTGTTTACTGAAGAAAATGTATTATCTATATAAACGATTTAAGCTCAATATCCAAAAAAATTAAATATATTTTATTTGCAGACGACACAACCTTTTATTATACCGGAGATTATATCGAACATATGATAGAGGTGGTGCAGACAGAGTTAGAGAAATTTAAATTGAGGTTTGATGGAAATAAACTATTATTAAATAGTGACAAATCTTATTTTATAATATTTAGTAATATAAATACAAACAATACAATTGAATTAAACATAGATAATTTTAATATCAAAAGAGTAAAAGAAGTAAAATTTTTAGGAAATTGGAAATTACAAATTAACAATGTCAAATCCAAAACAATTGCAGTACTACACAAAGTAAAATGGTTCTTAAACAGTAACTCATTATATAATTCCTTGATTATGCCATATCTGAACTACTGTATAGAAATTTGGGGTACAACTTATAAAACATATACTCACCCAATCTACATATAAACAATCTACATCTAAAAAAAAAGCAATAAGAATTATTACAAAAAGTAATTATAGGGACCCATCCAATCCGTTATTTATTAAATTAAAACTAATAAAACTTTATGATCTTATCAACTTTAATATTTTAAAATTTATGTATAGAGTAAATATGAAATGCCTTCTTCCTAATTTAATGAAATGATACAGGAAAAGAAAAAGCAAATTTAATCTAAAAGGGCATGACATATTTATTAAACCAAAACAAAGAATACTGCTAAAAGAACAATGTGTATCAGTATATGGAGTTATTAAATGGAATAAATTGAGCGTAGAAATTAAAAATGCTACAACGGTATCAAGTTTTAAAAACTACATTAAAAAAAGTATGATCATTTACTATAAAAGCATCTAATACAAATAACAATTACTCATCCCTGAGGTATGATGTTCATTTCTCACCGGTTGATGTTGTAATTATAAGATTTTGTTTTTTTTTCTTTCCCAATCTTCTCCTATTGCATACTAGATCAGTTGAATGCTTGTGTGTCTGTATCTTTCCTTTTTTTTTTTGATTGATTTACTGATAGTTAAAAGGGGCAGACAAAATACGTTTTTCTTCTTTCTGTCCCCTTTTCATTTTTTTCTATTATGTTTGAGTTTATAACTCAAATTTATATTGTATGTTTTACTATTAATGAATAAAAATTAACTTAAAAAAATTACTTTATATGACAAAGAGATTTGCTGAAAATGCCCATGGTATTTGCATAATGCTAAAGTTGCTAAAGGACCTAAAGTTGCAGAAATTGCACAAAGAAGTTGAAGAATTTCTTGAAAAATCAAAAAATTACTAAACATGTCAAAATGATGAAAAAGTACAAACTTAGCTCAAACCCTCAGTAGATGTCAAATTAGCTGAAAAGAAAGTGAGAACATTGCTAAAATTCAGAATTAGCCTTATAAAGATCATTATATGCCAAAAATAGCCAAAAAGCTTGCAGGTTGCTAAAATACTAGCTTAACTCAGAATTGTCCCATAAAACCTCAGTACATGCCAAATTAGCCAAAACTGCTAGCACATTGGTAACACACTATCTTAACTCAAAATTAGCTCTTGTAAACCTCATAATAGGCCAAATTAACCGACAAAACCGACAAAACTAGCACGTTGCTAAAATGCTAGCTTAACAGAAACATCAGACCAAAATTCTTTAGTATATGCCAAATTAGCCAAAAAAGGAAAAAAAAAACTAGCACGTTGCTAAAATACTAGCTTAACTTAGATTTGGCCCAAAAAAGTTAATTAGACGCTAAATTAGCCAAAAAAGCTAGCACGTTTTTTAAAATGTTAGTTTAATTCACAAATAGCCCAACAAACCTCAATAGATGCCTATTAAGCCAAAAAAGTTAACATGTTGCTAAAATACTAGCCTAATTCAAAATTAGCCCCAAAAAACCTTAGTAGATGCTAAATTAACCAAAAGAATTAGCATGTTGATAAAAAAAAACTGGCATAACTCAGAATTAACCCAAAAAAATACAATAGATGTCAAATTAGCTAAATAAACTAGCATGTCTGCTTAACTAAAAAATTAGGCCAAAATACTTCGGTAGATGCCAAATTTGCCCCCTCAAAAAAACTAGCACATTGCTAAAAATACTAGCTTAACTCCATTATAGCCCTTGTAACCTCAGTAGATGCCAGATTAGTTTAAAAAAGATGTCATATTGCAGAAATGCTAGCTTAACTGAAAATTAGCCCAAAACACACCAGTAGATGCCAAATTAGCAAAAAAAAAAAAAAAAAAAAAAAAAGCTACCATGTTGCTCAAATATTAGCTTAGCTCAGAATTAGCCCAAAAACCTCAGTAGATTCCAAATTAGCCAAAAAACCTAACATGTTGCTACAATACTTAATTAGCCCAAAAAATTTCAGTAATGCCAAATCAATCCAAAAAGCTAGCGCATTCTTGAAGTATTAGCTTAACTCAGAATTTGCACCGAAAAAACATCATTAGATACCAAATTATCCAAAAACCTTTGGTGAAAAAATGGTAAAATATGAACAAAACTCAAGATTAACCTAAAAAATCTTATTAGATGCTAAAAAACACAACAATTTTAGCATTTTACTAAAATGTTAGCTAATCTGAAGATTAGCATTGACAACCTCAACAAGAGGATGTCAAGGAGGACCTTTGACACACACACACATATATATATATGTCCGTTATCATGAAAAATGCAACAAGAATGTTTTAAAAACTCCAAAAGAACAATTTTATTTGTAGTGGGTCTAAAATGAGAAAAAAATAACATTATGATGTGATGCTTTTAGGCATTTTACACCCCAGAACACACTTACTGTTATCTAAAACTGGTTAAAATTGTACTTTAAGTTACAAAAAAATTCAATGTAAGGGGAAAATAGACATGAAAGGAGGACCGAATGACCAATGTTTTTTGTAAAAAATGAAAAAAAAAAAATGCAAATAAATGTAAATAAAAGTTATAGAGTGTAGAAAAAATATTTAATGTGGTTGACAACACATTTAATTTATCTTAACTTGATGCAGTGAATATTTTTGTACAGAATTGTGTTTAAATGAGAATATAGTCCTATCCTCTACTTTTAAACATAGGCATTTTCCAAAAGCTCAAGACTTTTATCGGCCCTTCTGATTCACCCCGTTCTTTTATTTTGAAAATCCTCTAACCTATGTTTTCCCTCTTCCTCCAAAACACCTGGACTGGCTTGACTGGGGACTTTCTCACATTGGAGACCTGTGAGAAAGGAGGGGTGCGCATGAGCGCGTACGCGTTTGACTTTCATTGGCGTTGAGCAATCATGGGATGGATGGATGGATACTGTGTCCAGAGCCCAAATCGGGACGGTGGTCATATGTCCTGGCAGGCTGCAGCCTTATTTAGATAGAAGGTGTAAAAACAGTCCCAGAAGAGCAAATGGCAATCCTGTCTGACACTTCCTTAGCTGTTTGTCCAGAAAGTTTACACAAGCAAATAGTTGGGCTTTTTACTGTAACTAATACAGCCGCAACATAAAAGTAAAACCTTTGCACTGCAGTGTGGGAATTTGTTCACGATTATATGTTAAAGTAAAGAGATATTTTCCACTTTATGGAATAAATCTTCCTATGAAAAATAATATTTTGGAGAAGTATTTTGAGAAACCTTCATTCTTGTGCATTCTTTTAAAAGCTAAATGCAATAAAAGCCCTCCCCACCTCTTTGCATCCACGTTTGCATCCCGTTTTGTTAGGACATGTTGGTAAAGGAACGCTCCGGGGAATTCCAAGCCAGTTCTGAATCCCCCCCCGGAGGAGGTTGGTGCTGCCAGGGAACCTCAGACCCATCTTGGCAACCGGGAAGAACCTTTGTCTAAAGCTTGCTGCAGAGAAACAGCATCAATCTCATCAGCATTAGTAGTCCCTGTTGATGACGCTTAAAGCATTGCTTTATACTTAAGGACATCTATAAATGTGAGGAAAAGACCGGAAGATTTGAAGTCAAAGGAAAAGTCTTCCCATATGTCCACGCTGAATAGCAAATTAACAAGACGGGCTCTTGATTTGCTGCATAAGCACACGGCTCTGCAAACCAAGATCACCTGAATAGACAAAACTACTGGGTTATTGACAGAGTGCAACATGAATCAATGGAGGATGGGCACTGTTAATGAGACTGTGCTCAGCTTCTTACATCAGCTCAGCTCATTCCAGCGTGGTGTGATGCTGAGGCTGCTCTTCGGCGATGAAAACTTTCAAAGTTTTTCAAGAAATGGCAACATCATAAATCACATCATTATTCATATACATTTAGCACAAAAAAGAAGGAGCAAGTATTTGTTTCTGTATCAATTTTTTGTGGCGCCCTATGATAACACTTCCTTAAATGGTAAAATCATAATTAACTATTACAGGCAGCTGTGACTGTCTCAACGGAAACTCATGGAAGGCAAGACATGAGAAGTCACAGCCAACTTTCACATGAGTCTTGGTGCGAGATGTGAAAGCGGTGCAAATCTAGCTCCAAGCTTTTTCTTTCACAAATCTACTCCAACGTATGAAAGACTTAGTGTCATATATTTACAGTCGGGCACAAACCGCAATTATGAATTTCTACTTCACGATCAATTTTCAAACAGTTGGCACTTCCGTAAATTGAAAGGATCGCCATCCAAAAGGAAGCGTTTGCTAGAACGAGTGTTGCTAAGGGCGTAGCTTAAGATACATTTGTTAGGACAAGAGAAACACTTCCTTAAGTAGTGAAGTCATCATTAGCGACTACAGGCGGCTGTGACTGTCTCAAGCGAGACTCAGGGGGGGCGAACTCACAGCCAACTTGCAGAGTCTTGGTCTGAATACCAAATCTGAGTCCCTGATTGGTCAAAGTTTGATCAGATTTAACTTTTAGCGAGCGTGTAATGGGGGCGTGTTTTGTACGAAGAGACAGAAAACGGTTGTAAAAACTTGCGTAGGGACGTACGAATAAATACCATAAATATGGACCAATGAAGGCAACAGAAACAAGATTTCCTTAAATATTTATTACTTAAATACTTATTTAATACTTTGAAATATTAAATATTTTTTTTAATTTAAATTTATGTGAATTGGAGCAGAAGAGAAAAAAGACAGTTTATGAAAAAAAAACTTTGTGTTGTAGAAAAGCTCCCTGATCCAAGCTCTCAGCAACGGGAACAGGGGTGGGGTTGCTCTGTATCCACAACATGTTTATTTTGTTTTTTTTCTACATTTTAGCCAAAAACAGAATACTGTGTTTTAAATATATATATATATTTTATACTGCGATTTTTGTGTGTATATATATATATATATTACAGAGTATAAAACATACATATATATATATACATATATATATGTATGTATATATATATATATATATACATATATATATATACATATATATATGTATGTATATATATATATATATATATATATATAATATATTAATGTATATATATATAAGTCACAGTATAAAAGCGCTACTTATAGACATATATATATATATATATATATATATATATATATATATATATATATATATATATAGCTGTATTAAACCACAACTTTTACTCTGAAAAATGTGGTGATCATAATTAAGGAACACTAGTGCAGTAGATCAAAAGATGATTGGAATGGGTCTTTAAACACGCCTGAACAAATACATGTTACAACCCTGTAATAGTTTCTCCATTCAAAAGCATACATAATTCTTTAGTAACCCCTATAGTACAGCTAAGTGCTTTATTTCAAAGGATTTGCCATCATTCTTTTACATGATGTCATTTCTCTGACTCCATAGTGACTACTGTTAACATGCAGTCCTACAGTGTGTGCATTTGTGAGTCTGCTGCAGTTTCCCTCTGATTTCTGCTGAATGTCTCTCTGGATGTCTTCCAAACGGTTCGATGACGGCTCTTTTTTTTTGTCTCTCTCTTTTGTTTAAAGTGTAAACCTGACTGACTCCAGCAGAAAAAAATTGCTGTGTCATTGGCTCAGATTTGGAACCGACTGCAAAGTCACTCCTCTCCTTTTCCGCCCTTCACTCTTTATCTGCCAAATGTATTAATAGACCCATCTTTCTCTGCAAAGCTCACTGGAGAACCTTAATAAAGATATTTTTACTTGGAGAACTCCCCTGTGGTGCTGTGCTCTTTTTCTTTACAGCTTCAAACGAGCAACACAGCAGATTTAGTATCCGTAAGGTAACTCAACAGGGTTCTGTTATATAGTGGAGGTGCACTCCATCATCCAGTCACAGTTTCACCAAACTGCCCGGGAAAACCCAATGCAAGTTTTGAATTATGCATAAGCTGACTCAGCAAAAATCGGATTTTGGGAGGTAGGGGGGGCTTTAAAGATTCCTCTTTCCATAGATTAATCACTAAACTGTGACAAAACTACCAATAGTTGTCATTTTTAGTAGATTTTTACTGAAGATTATCATTTTTTTACTGTATGGATATACACAAAAAATCCTTTAAAATGTGTCAAAAAGGTAAAAATAGATTTATTTTTAATTAGATTTTTGATTAAATATCACAAAATGTAATGATAATGACCTGAAAGACAGCATGTCACTGGAGCACCTTTAAGGAAATATTTGGGAGTGATTGTTTTTACTCATGATTGCCAACGATTCTGATGTCATGTGGCAGAACCCCCCCCCTCCAGGTCTCCTCAGCTGTTGTCCGAATAATATGTTTTAAACCCCACGCTAATGAAACAGTCATCGAGAGAGCGGCGGGTCCCCCCCGGATCCTGTTACTTGGGTAATGCGCGCAAAAGCACTTTGTACCGCCAGGCCCAACTGCTCTGAACCCTGAATGATATTTGTGGACTTTATTACAGCATCTGTTCAAACTAAATGGATCCTTTAAGTTTAGAAGAGGCAGCTGACGCCACCATGATGAACTGCAGGTTCTTTCTCTTGTCCTTGACACTGGTTTTCTTGGTGTTTTGTGTGTCTCAAGTCTAATATATTCACTGGAACGGAGTCCACAGGACAAAAATCAATGAGTTGTGTGAGCGGTCAGCTCTGTAATCGGGTTCTTTTGTTGACTCTGGTGTTGTTGTTTAGGCTTTAAATGGACTTCCTTGTGGTGCTTGACTTCATGAATACCAGGCGAAAATAGCTGATTAATTGACTTGTCAAGAGATGTAATATATTTACATTCTCAAAGATATTAAAGCATTTGGAGTCTCAGGGAGCTTAGCATTTATACTTTTATTTATAGATCCTTCAATTTGGAACCAAAATTTGTCAGGATTCTGTGCTTTGGTTGTTTTGCTTGTCAGTCTCACCAGGTTCAGGTTAAATCATCCACAACTGTCTTCATGGAGTCAATCAGCCTCAGTGTATTGAAGTGTCTGGTTTTCGGTTCTTCATCATCTGCTCTGTTCCATTACAGCACTGGTCTGTTCTCCTATGGTTTTGTCATGTTTGAGTTTAATTAGTAAATGTTTACGTTTTTGCCGCCAAAGTCTTGTCTCCTGCATTTGGGTCCTTCGACACCACCACCACCACCACCACCCTGACAAAAGTGATGGGAGAACAGGACAATCCCTGTGACTGCTGCCTTAAAATATAATAAGACGAATACACATTTGTGTCATGCAGGTGATTGTTCTGAGGGAACACCGCAGAGACAAATTTAAACAGAATTACTAAATAGAAAAAAAACCAAACAGATTTTATATGAGTGTTTTTTGAGTGAAAAACACTCAATATAATGTTGACTAAGAGTTTTATACACTTAAGTAGTTTATTAATATGGCCTTCATAGACAATGGTCTCATCTTAGATGGTAATGAATCTTACTAACTATGTTAATAAACCTCATTTAGCTTATTGTGATAATACATGTCTTTATAATAAGCAAATTACTAATATTTTAATATTAATCAAGTCTGTTAAGGAATCTTATAAAGTGTTCTCCTGGAGTCCCACAAGGCTCAATTGTGGGACCGATCATTTTTATCCCAACAAGGTACACAATATTTAAATATGCGCTGTCATAAAAAAATCAAGCTAATGCTAAACTTTCTGGAGTCTCATGGGCTCAGAATGACCTCAGGTTAAATTCCAACACCAAAGAACAGATGGTATACATATACATATACATATACATATACATATATTTATTTTTCTTTTACAGCAGAAACTTGGAAGGCAGCCATCTTTGATAGTTAATCAATTGAGGCTGATTGTGGTAAAACATTGTGATGTCTTACTTAAAACTGACAGGAAAACATAAAAAAAAGAACAATAAAAAAGGAGAACATATTAAGTTTGGGCAGTTTCAAAAGGTTCAGCTGCAAAAACAGCTAGACAGTCTCAATTTGTCGACTTAAGGAACCTTTTATTTACTGTATCCTATTATTTGATTAAATTATTCTCCTTTTTAAAAAGTGTATACAGAAGTTATAACTCTAATTGCTATCCTTTATTATTCGCTAATATCTTTATTTACACGTTATGTATTTCAGCGTTATGTATTTCAAGTACTCTGATTGAAAATTATTTCAGTTGGCTTTTTTTTGTTCTGTGATCATTTTAATTTTTTTTTCCATTGTTTCTCTGACACACAAACATATTGGTACTTTTTTACTTATCAAACTTGTAGTTTGTGAAGTTTTTTGTGATAATTAAGTCTCTGGAGAACTGTTTTTAAAGACTAATTTAAAATTTTTTTATTTATTTATAATAGAGAAAAGACATCAGAAAATCAGAAAATGCTATTTTTATTTATTTTCATTATTATTTCAACAGTGCATGCCTCCAAAAAGTCTCAAAACTGCTCTGATGGTTCTGCTTCCTGGAAGAAAAATCAATTATGAATGTTTTAAAGGTTGATGGAAAAACAACAACATCTTACAGCTTCATACAGGATTCAACATGCTGAACAGCAGAAATATTTGTGGAAAAACCCAAACAACAACACAAGTTAAGATGGAAACAGAGTGTTTTGTATTAAAAAAAAACAAACAAAAGGATTTGCTCCTGATGAAAGGACACTTTTGTAGCAGGGAGGATACTAAAGTTTTTACACTGCAAAAACAGGCCCTTCAGAAATAAATAAAAAATTCTTATGCCTGGTTCACACCAGACTCGAAGCGCCGCAGTCCTCTAAGGCGCTTCTAGACTATTTTTTGCGCGAGCGATCCACATCAATCCTGGCAGGAAGTTACCCAAAGACACACAAATCCGGCCAATTTTCAAAATATAAACAACTTTTTAGAATAAAATACCGCAGTTCGCAAATGCAATCATGTTTTTGCATCTAAACAGACAGTAGAGATGAAAACATACAAACAACGCACAGCACACTTACACAAAAAAACAAACAAACAGACACAGACACTGAGACACACACATACAGACATACACAGATCAGTGTTCCCCCGAGAATTTCCAAGGAGGGGAGTGTAGTTAAAAAAGTGTATTCACACCAAACACGCTTGGCGCGATGACTGGTGTGTCTCTCTTTCACCACGCAGCAAATTCTCGGCTGCCGCACGTCAAAAAATATATTCCTGAGCTTGACGCCGTGGCTGCATGTGGGAGGAGCTACCAGGCAGTGTTTTGGACATGGAGCGGTGTCTATGTATATGTCATTTACAATGTATGGAAGTTGAGAGGGTTGTGTTGAGAGATCAGGTTATGAATTGTGAATAGTTCTATAAAAACATCAGTAATCACGTTTCTGTCTAGTTTATGAGATTGTTTAAATCAAATATTTCCCCGTCACCTGGGGCTTCTGTCTCACTCCGGGACTGTGTCTGGGTGACAGTCGCTTCCACTGTGTTTCTGTGATTCTGTGATTGAGTTTGAAGGCTGTCCCGAATTAACCCGGGAGGAGTATTAAAGGGGGGAGTTGCAATTTTTTTCTTATATTGTCTAGATGAAAATAAACAAATTGTCATAAAAGTTCAGGAATCCCAAGCAGGAAGCCCCTGTATCCTACAGCGGCTGTCAGTCTGCCGGTGTATCTAGCGAGCGAGCTCCGCTGGACATAAAAGAGGCTGAGTGACTGCAGCCAGAGAGCCGCCACGGTACGCTAGTGATCTGCCCGGGGTGTATCCCATCTCCACCCGCCCCAGTAACTCTGTGGCCCCAGCAAATTTGGAAATTAGTTGGAAGTTCAGGACAAAAAAACTCACTGATTAACATTCTATACCTGCTGGTGAGTCACTGAAACGTCACACACCGAAGCCGGAGTTTCTGATTGGTAGATACTTTGCGGCGACTTTTCAAACTTCAGATATTTAAATTTTTTCTCCGTCACCCAATTTGCACCTCGCCGTTCAAATCATATTGCTGCCAGACCTTCGCACCATTGTTCCATTGACTTAACAGTAAAATTAGGTGCCTCTGCCGCGCGGATCGCGTCCGGTGTGAATGCTCCTGAAGAGCACCCCAGGCTCACACACTCACAGCAAGCCTGCATGGAGAAATGGTATCATCTGACTCTGAAGCTGCTCAGAAATATCATCCAGAGCAGGTGTGTATTATGGATGAAATCGGAAAATTCTGGATTGAGATGGACTCTTAACTGATGAATGAGGAATTAAGTGCTTTTTTTAAGGCAAACAGAGACGGTCCTCATGAAAAGTTTATTGTTCTGGATTAAAAAAAACTCTTTATGTTGAGCAATACTCCAATTTTCTTTAATAAATGTTTAGAAAGCATGATCAGAAGAGTTTTGAGGAGTATGGATTAGGAAGGGACATTCTTCATCTGCGGGGGGTGAGAGGCAGACTGGGGAAGAAAAGGCGTGGGGACTGTACTGGGCCCACTACGGAGCGGGGGTTGTGGTTTTGGATGTCAATATGCCAATATGGAGGATGTCAAAGGTGTAGAAGCTCTAAATGACCACAGCTGAGCAGAAGCTCCTGTTGACCGTCGCAAAAATTACGTGTCTGGTGTAAACTGGAGGTGAAGCGGATTTCGCACCCACTCCACCTCGCGGCGTTTCCACGTCTAATGTGAACTGGAGGTGAAGCGGATTCGCACCCGATCCACCTCGCGGCGTTTCCACGTCTAATGTGAACTGGAGGGGAAGTGGATTCGCATCCACTCCGCCTCGCGGTGTTTCCACGTCTAATGTGAACTGGAGGTGAAGTGGATTCGCACCCACTCCGCCTCGCGGTGTTTCCACGTCTAATGTGAACTGGAGGTGAAGCGGATTCGCACCCGATCCGCCTCGCGACGTTTCCACGTCTAATGTGAACTGGAGGTGAAGTGGATTCGCATCCACTCCGCCTCGCGGTGTTTCCACGTCTAATGTGAACTGGAGGTGAAGCGGATTTCGCATCCACTCCGCTTCGTGGCGTTTCCACGTCTAATGTGAACTGGAGGTGAAGCGGATTCGCATCCACTCCGCCTCGCGGTGTTTCCACGTCTAATGTGAACTGGAGGTGAAGCGGATTTCGGATCCACTCCGTCTCGCGGTGTTTCCACGTCTAATGTGAACTGGAGGTGAAGCAAATTCTGCCCGCACTCCACCTCGCGGCGCTACCGTGTTGGTGTAAGCTGGAGGTGAAGCGGATTTCGCGTTCACACCGCCTCTGCGTCCGGTGTAAACTGGAGGTGAAGCGGATTCCGCGCCCACTCTGCCTCACTGCGTTTCCACGCCTGATGTGAACTGAAGGTGAAGGTGATGCCACGTGCACTCCGCCTCGCGGCGCTTCCATGAAAGCTGGAGGTGAAGCGGATTTCGCGTTCACACCGCCTCTGCGTCCGGTTTAAACTGGAGGTGAAGTGGATTTCGCACCCACTCCACCTCGCGGCGTTTCCACGTCTAATGTGAACTGGAGGTGAAGCAAATTCTGCCCGCACTCCACCTCGCGGCGCTACCGCGTTGGTGTAAGCTGGAGGTGAAGCGAATTTCGCGTTCACACCGCCTCTGTGTCCGGTGTAAACTGGAGGTGAAGCGGATTCCGCGCCCACTCTGCCTCACTGCGTTTCCGCGTCTGATGTGAACTGAAGGTGAAGCGGATTTCGCATGCACACCGCCTCTGCTTCTGGTGTGAACCCGGCATTGAATAATTGGTAGCTTTTCTTTAAATAAGCAAAAAGAAAAAAATCTACCAAGAATTCTTATTATAAAGAAGAAATTCTAGTCACTTGACTACCCAATTGAAAAACTTTACTGAAAAGATTTATTTTATATTAAGATTCCAGTTTTTTAGTTTTCTGAGAAGAGTGTAGGTGTTTTCTGGTCTAAGTTTTAACAATAAATCAAGAAAATCATGATAATTTTGTCTTACAAATCCTTTAATCCATTTACAACCATTTCGCTTTTACAACCATTTCGCTTTTTTTTTTGCTGCTTTCAGGAACAGAAAACTGCAAGATGTTGATATTGATCTCCCGTTAAGCTTTGTAATCATGGCATCATCCCAAGAGAGCTGAAAGCTGGGATCGGACAGTTTTGCAACCTTTACATTGGATGCATGTTAGTGTGAAGAGTGCGAGCACAGCAGGATTTAGGACTGAGGCAGCAAGAGGCATCGAGAATTTAGATTAGAGGACTATAGAGACACATATCCTGTTTTTGACGTTAGAAGCTTATTGAACTGATCGTTTTGAAAGCTATCTTTTTAGAGTTGTGATCAGAGGCTTTCTTATATTGGACCCTCTTCTTCATTTCCTCTTTCCAGGAAAAAGCTGGCAGGCACAAAGGCAGCGAGAAAAGCTGTGTTTATGTGGTTGACATGCTGAAAAGTCAGATGTTCTGGTTTATGGCTGCAGGAAGAGATAGTGATTAGAGGAAGTGTCAGCTGCTGAGTTGGCTGATGAGTCCCCTGGCTCCTCTTCCCTCTGTCAGGAACCCAACACCGAACCAAAGCCACCAGCACCGGGCAGAAGAATGCGAGGAATTCCTCCGCCACATTTGCTCACTGCTTTGCACGTTCTCACCCCCATGGGATGAAAACCACGCCGCCGGTCATGAGGATACGTCCACCTTGCTAAACCATCGGCGAGCTCAACGCTGGGTGGCAGGCGGCAACGAAACAAGGATCAAGGCAATTTGGCTGACGGATAGAGGAGACCAGCAGGAATTGCAGTCTGCTGAGTGAGTGAGTCATCTTGAACGGAGCTTCTGTCATTCTGCCAGCACAACAAAGATCAGATCTTTTATTTTTGTCATGGCCCCCGCCGGAGGAAATCTGAACCCAGAAGGAGGTCTGGGCAGGCCTGGAAAGCAATTAATATACAAACAACTATATAATGTGCTTAAACATACAAATATATGGACACAACCAAATTATCAAGTGAAAAAATATATATACTTTTTTAATAATTGGAAGGACTGTTCTTGTTTTATACCTTAATATGAATTTTATGGATACATTGCATTACCCTTTTAAGGTCATTTTTTAAGTTAACCACATTTTCATGTATTTTAATAACGTTCCCAGTGGTCGTTTATTCATGATAATGTCGGTTTTAGACAAAATAATGTCAAAAAAGTTATTTTTTAGTAGTTCTGCAGTAATTCATTAGAAATTCCCCTCTGAATTTTACGGGGACCGCTGATGCAAAAGCAACCCCGCCCCTCCTCCTCTTCCCATTGCTGAGAGCTTTCTATTTACACACTATCAACCCCTTACAACTCCAGCTCAACATTAAACGGTAAGCATTTCTATCCATATGGTTTTAAGCGTGGTTGAGAAAAAACAAAGATATACATGGATCTATTCGTCTTCATGTGGATGCATCAGCAGGGAAGTCCATATGTTACGAGTCTTTTTTTGTCTGCTCCTGATTCACAACAAAAATCGATTAAAATAAATACTGAGATTAATTTTCCTTGCATTTATTCTCCTCATGGGACGATATATTTGCAAAGTGATTGCACTCTAGTAAGGGTGTGTATTTACGATACTATCACTTATATGTGTTTCATGATACGATACATATCCATTCGTATCATGATGATACATATCCACAATATGGATACATATCCTTCTGCGTGTCTCACGATACGATACATATCCTTATATGTGTTTCATGATACGATACATATCCTTATATGTGTCTCACGATACGATACATATCCTTATATATGTCTCATGATACGATACATATCCTATATATGTCTCATGATACGATACATATCCCTATATGTGTCTCACAATATGATACATATCCTTCTGCGTGTCTCACGATACGATACATATCCTTTTATCCTTTATATGTCTCATGTCATACATACAATATCCGATACCATACTCCTTATATGATACGTGTCTCATGATACGATACATATCCTTATATATGTGACGACATATCCTTATATGATGATTTCATGATACGATACATGTCGTTATATGTGTCTCACAATATGATACATATCCTTCTGCGTGATACATACGCATACGATACATATCACAATATATCACAAGACTGTAGAAGAACAATTATTCATTTTTTTGAAGCGTGTATCTTAGAAAATATTCTACTTTAATGTTAATACATCTTTCTTCCTTATTAAATGGTAAAATTATTTTCATTCAATGACTGAGGGTTTGACACAAGCTGGTTCAGTGAGATCTTGTTGTTTTGGTTCCTGTATAGAGCGGCTCAAAGAGACTAAGTGTTCTGCCAACTTTTGGTCGGGGGTTTAGGTGAATTGTCTTCTCAAGTATCGCCAAACAAAATATTGTGATGTATCGGGGAATCGCTACACTCTAGCTTCACAGCGTGAGTTTCAATAAAAGCTGAAACTTTTCTGTCAGAATTTTCTGTGTTCTACCGTACATACATGGGTGTTCTCTGGGTTCTCCATTTAACTGCAGACCCATCTCTCTGAAAACAAACTTCACAGGTCAATTGACATCTCTAAATTCATTCATAGAAGCACGTTAGTCATGAGAAGATTTAAAAAATATATGTATAATATACATAAAATCGGTACCCTCCAGTTTAAAGACTGCATTTTGTGCATAATCAGACCGTAAAGTTGATAATATTTTTGTAACAATTGAGTGTAAGGCAACCATCTTTACAAATGATGGCCTTTATTATAACTTTTGTCATGGCTAATGTGTGCTTCTGAAAGTGGGGAACCAAATCTCCACCTATGCCTAATTTGGTACTTATAGGCTACCACAAAATACTCAATTTGTCTGAAATATAACTAGCTCTGCCACTTATGTGAGTTTTGAAGATGGATGGATAGATGGACGTAGAAGGAGCAGAAAATGTGATGAAATTACATAAGAAAAATAACGTGTGTGTCTAATTATATATTTGTTTTTTCCCACAAGTTTTCTATACTATGCTCAGCTATTTCCATCAATGTCCTCTACTGTTTTGCCAAAGCACCAGGGGAACTGACATCAGTAGATTTAACACTCGGTTTGGTCAGTAGATAAAAAGAGAAAAAGACCAAAAGAAGGAGAAAAAAAATCATGATGAGCAAAAATATGTGGTTGATTAATGACTGTTCCTGTTCTGTGGGATAGATGTTTGTTCAGCATTAACTTTCCTCCTCATTGGGGGAACTTCCATCCCTTTTTCATGTGTGAATGTCGCCCTCTGCTGTCAAAAATCTGCAAAGACGGTTTTTTGTTACAGGGATGAAAAGTTTCTGCATTGCAGCAGAGGGACACCGCATGAGATCAATGACATTTCACTTAATCCTACTTCAGGTAAAACCTGATGAAGCGCAGCTCATTGCATACTTAATCTTCGACGAAAGCCAAAAATTATACACATAATGTCTGAATGCTCAGCTAAACACTTAATATCTAATTCATTTATTTTTCGCCAGATATAATAGATCACTCTGCGGTAAGTGCACAGAGAGCATGCTGGGAGGAGTACTTCTCGAAGAACATGAAGTCTGAAGTAGCTGATCTGTCAACAAATCAGCTAGCAGTCATACGACTGCATCATAGGCACGCTGAAACATAAGTCACACAGCCTTCATGTCCTTGTATCCATTTGCCAGTGACCTGACTGTTAAAAGGTTGCACTCAGGAGAGACCTTCTCCAACCCTCTGACACGCTCCAAGTGGAAAGCAGGAAACAAAGATACTATTTTTAATTATGTTGAATTAAAGCCCAGACTTTGATGTATTTATATCCTGATCATCAACACACATCCATTTGCTTGTTACAGTATCTCATTTGATGAGTTCTTTTATCATCCTTTACAAATTTAAAAAGTCAGCTGTTTTTGTCAGAAAGCTTCACTTCCGGAAATCTCTTCCATGATTGTTCCTCCCTTGCAATTAGCTGTTGGGCACGCTCTTTAAAAAATTAAAAAAAGAAATCGAAAGCATGCATTTGAGAAAAAAAGGAGTGAGACAACAAACTCCGGAAGCCGCTGACCGACAGATGTGCCTGCCCACAGGCTGGAGGCGTGGCTGCTGCGGTCGCCTGCACCCCGTCCTCGAAGACATCTGATTCAAGGTTACATTAAGAACACCACGCTGACACAACTGCAACACCGCCGGATATCCGAAAATCTCATCAAGGCATACTTAGTTTGAGGTTGAATACATTTGGAACAAGTCCAACAATAAAATAAAATAAATGCTGTGCTGCAGCCTATTCATGCAGCTAACCTTGCGCACGTCTTAAAATATCCCAGCAGTAAAGAAGACGTCTATTTTTCCGCCAATATGCGTGGAATGTAAATAACAACATAGAAGTCTCTGCCTGCGGAACAGCCATAAAGGGGCAACGCCACTCGGACATTGACGGCCTCACACAAACTACCACTCTGAGAGAGGCCATACACTGCATAATGATGGCATTCACCGGAGCGGTTGAGGAGGAAGACGGCCTCCTGACCACTTCCAACTAACAAACACAACCGAAGACCACCGATGACCTCGCCGCAACCGGTGAGGCCGAACAATCAGGCCGCCTCTCTGTGCAAATTTTGTGATGATGCTCATTTAAGCAGAAAGGCTAAAATAAATCCTAAAAAGGCCCGTTAGCTTTGTCATAAGAGAAGAAATTGCTCACATATCCTCCTTGTTTGAATTTATTTAGTTAATTTTTTGCATTTCTTTGTACTCGATGTCCCTAAATAACATTCAATAAATAATAAATCTTGATTAAATAACATTTTTTTTGTGTTTTAAAATGCAATAATGCTAGTGTAAATTATTTTTCCTGAAAATAGTCACTGAAGATGCTGCTTTTTGCTAAAAATGGTGATGCAATTTACTTTAAATTCAAAAGCTATTTGCATGATGTTAAAGTTCCTAAAAGCCTGATAATTTCATTAAAGAACAATGAAAGAGCACTGTAGTTGACCTAAATATCTGAAAGATTAGTAGTAAAATTGCTTAAAAATTCCTGATACATGCCAATTTTGCAAAATATTTTGTGTGTTGCTAAAATATGAGCTAACATTCCAAATTAGCCAAAAAAAAAATCTTAGTAGATTCCAAATTAGCCAAGAAAGCTAGCTTGTTGCTTAATAGTAGCTAAACTCCAAAATAGCTTAAAATTCTCCAGTAAACTAAATCATTCAAAACATTAGCCTGTTGCTAAAATAGATGCTAAATTCTAAATTAGCCTTTAAGAACCTCAGTAGATAACAAATCATCCCAAAATGTTAGCATGTTGCCAAAATGTTAACTTGACTCAAAATAGCGTAAAAAACTTAATTAAACACCAAATTAGCCAAAAAAAGATAGCACATTGCTTAATTACTATCTAAACTACAAAAAGCCTAAAATTCCTCATTAAGCTGAATTAGCCAAAAGCCTTAGCATGTTGCTAAAATAGAAAATAAACTCTAAATTAACCTAAAAACCACAATAGATACAAATTAGCCAAAATGCCTGTTGTAGCCTGTTGCTAAAATATTGGGTAAACTCCTAATTAGCATAAAAAAACCTCAGTAGATGCCAAATTAGCCAAAAGGCTAGCACAATGCTTAAATACAAGCGAAACTCTAAAATAGCCAAAAATTCCTCAGTAAACCAATTTAGTCAAAAACATTAGCCTGTTGCTAAAATAGAAGCTAAAGTCTAAATTAGCCTAAAAACCCAAGTAGAGAACAAATTAGCCAAAAGAGTTTTCCTGTTGCTAAAATATTTGGTAAACTCCAAGTTTTTAAAGATTTTACTATAAAAGATTAAAACATAACTCATGAATATATTCAATGCCTTGTTGCTAATCTACTGAAACTTTTTTTAAATTTGAAGACTTTCTCACTCATTTCCTGTGAGACATATTTTACTCAATGTTTTAAAAACTATAAAGTTTATGACCAAAGATACAAGCAGTAATGTCCTGAACAAGCTAAACGTTGTTATACAAAGATTGTATTTTTACCTAGATTAGCAACAAGACTTTACACATATTTGTTCATGGGTCATGGTTTCATTTTTTATTGTAATTTTCAAAAAAAATCTGCATTGAGCTGTTAAATTAGCATTATGCTAGCTCATGTGGGTAATTTGGCATCTATTGAAGTTTTTTTTAGGCTAATTTAGAGTTTAGCTTCTATTTAGCTAGTGTTTTTAACTAATTTGGCTTACTGAAGAATTTTAGGCTACTTTGGAGTTTAGCTAGGATTTTAGCAATAAGATAGCATTTGGTTAATTTGGCATCTACTAAAGGTTTAGTTGGATAATTTGGAGTTTAGCTCATATTTAAGCAATACACTGAACATTTTTGCAAAATTGGCATGCACTTAAGCAATTAAAAAAAAAAATCTGAAATTTAGGTCAACTTCTGCACTTTTCATAGTTTCTTAATTAAATTTTCAGTATTTCAGCAAATAGCTTTTGCATTTTCAGCAAATCCTTTCTGCAATTAACGTAGATTGCGTCACAATTTTCAGCAAAAAGCTTCACCATCTTCAGAGACTAAAAGCATTCACACTAGCATTATTGCAGGTAATGCAACTTTTCTAGTTCAGCCTTTTCACAAATGTATTTCCAGAAATAAAAAATTAAACATGACAGCTGAAATTTAGGAATATGCTCCTTAATTCAGCTGCTATACAGAACTCTCACGTAAAAAAAATATTATTATTATTATTTTTTTAATAAGTAAACACTTAGCATTTCATGTGTTATGGATGCCACCAGCCTAAATAGTTTAAGAAAAATAAAGGATTTAGAGTTTAAATTAGCAAATCAAGCTTGAGAACAACTGGATTTTAGAACAGACAACAACTACAGTTGCTCTGTCACAAATACAATGTAAACATCTATATGTGTGACAGAAGCATGATGTTGTGACCGCACTGTTTGCATGACACCAGAGGATATTTTCGGCACAGCTGTGGGCCGAGCTGGAGGAGTTGAGGAATGTGCGACCACAGGACCTTTTGGCCCCACGGCTGCACGTCTTCCTTTCCTTCCTGAGCCCAAAAACACGGTCCATCACGGCCGTGATGGGAGCGTCTGCTCCAGGGGCCACTGTGTGACAAACCACAGCGGGCAACCACCCACTCACACGCTGGAAAATGACAACTTTCAGTACAGTGGGTGCTCTCGAAGAACCACAGCAAAGAAAAAAAGGGAGATTTCATTTTAACTACTATTCAGAACTGTGATTGCTTCTTCCCTGTGTGTGTGTGGGCGACTAGGCAGTTGAGGACGTGTCAATTTGAGGCCAATCAACTGGTTAGACTCAGGAACTGGAGCATCAGAAGTCATCAAGTTTATACTGCCATCTATTGGATGGTTTGATTCTTTTTAGAGAATCACCTCTTCACAAGCAGCTATACATTCAGCAGCAACAAACGTCAGTTTTATTGGGTGTAAACAATGCAACACAGAAAATATTCCCATCTATATTCACTATTAAGATCAGGTAAGATAAACTTTATTGATCTCACCATGAAATTCAAATTTAAATTTGCAATAATTCCGGAGGCATCAAGGTACAAAGAAAGGAAAAATTGTAACTATTTCAAGGCGAATGAAATATACAGTTCAAATACAATAATATTATAAAACACACATTTTAAATGTATGCAATTTTAAACAGAAATATAACAAATTAAAAATATTTTTCTATGAACAAATTCTACAAAAATACACATTTGATGTGTAGAGGAATTATTCCATTTAGTTTATCATAAAACACTGAATAATACAAGCTTAGTGAACAAATGTAGTGTAAAACACAGTAAGAAGAACGAACTGTCAGGGGCTTTAAAGATTCACAAATATCAAGTGTTTTCAAAGCATTCTTCAGTGAAGTTTGATGTTTGCAGATCTTTAAGAAAATGAGAAAAAAAATGATGTTTTGTGATGAAACTATAGTTTCAAATCAAAACATTAATCAATAAAAAATTATTAAACATTTATAATACAAGTTTTAGCCAGAGACTGTTTTATACAGACAGTTTTAAAGTTTTTAACTGCGTACACGGCCGACATGAGTTAAAGAAACAAATCTACTTTCATGAACAGCAGATTCGATACTTTTTTTTTCACTCAAATATTTTTTTAAAGACGTTTACAATAAGTTTAATAAACTATTTAAATTATTTTTTTTACTAGTGGTATTTTCTATTATTATATATTTAAAAAACAAACAAACAAACAAAAAAAAACCCATTTCGAATCTACTTCCGAGATCAGATAACTTAGTCAACAAATCGTGACGTCACTTCTGGTTAGTTCAGGCGGGCTGCTTAAAACCAGAAGTTGCTTATTTCTTCGTCGCCGCACAAAATTAGTATATTTTTTTTTTAATTACCGTACAAGGGAATTGAAGTAAAGTATTTTTTTCATCAGTGAATGTTAGGCTTTTGATCTGAATAAGTTTCGTTTCACAGTACGTGTTAGCTTAATGTGATCGAAGGTAAAAGTAGCGGCTAACTCGCCGTTGATGTGCTTAGTTATAGTGATCGTTGGATAAAGGAGATTATTTGGAGTAAATCTTCTAAAGCAATGGAGCGCCCGTCGAGGTGAGCTGGTATTTAAAATCACATACATAAAACTATTTAAAAGGATTGTTTATGTGTGTTTTTTTTATTTTTAATTTTAAACATGAATAGAAATTCTAATTTTCCTACATTCTTTGTTGTTTACATGCAGAAAAACAAAGGTTGTGAGTTATTGTGAAGCCAAGGATTTTGAGGATGGTGAGTTATTTGTATTTGGTTTTGTCAACTAATCGTTCAACTTTTATTCATTTATTTTCCTCTAATATGTTTTATTATTTACATCAGCAATTCTGTCTCTCCTCCAAACAATTCTCTTAAAATTTAGCCTCCAACCTGTCATGTTTAGTTTGTTTATTTTACATATTTATTTTTTTTTAAACCTATAAATAAATCTATATACGAGCTACAGTCATTTAAAAAGAATTTCTATTTGATTAAACTTCAGGACAGTAAACATATCCACTCCTCTATAACAATTCAACTTTACCAACAGCAAAAAAAAGAGCATTAAAGTTTTAAAAGTGTTTTTCAGGTTATTTACTTTTAATTTACTTTGTGTTTTTTATATGTCAGATGAAGATTTTGCCTCAGTGAAAGCACCTCCGCACAAAAAACCCAAGGAAGAAGTGAAACAACAACAGAGGAAATCTTCAAGTCAAGAAATAGTCTCTGAGTCCTCACAAAAAGAAAAAAACAGGTAAAATGTTGGACATTCAGATGTTTTTTTTGTTTTGTTACTTGTGCATGTTTAGATTATTGAGTCACATTGATGAAAATTGAGTTTTTAACATGTTCTGGTGTCATTTTTCTGATGATGGAAGACATATATTAAGAAAATGAAACTGAATATGGCATTTCTGAGTATTTCTTCATTCAATTTGTTGTGAATCAGGAGCAGATGAAAAAATGCTGTTTGACAAAAAGCGTATTTGTGATGCAGAAAATGCGCCTAAGCTCCCTCCTCCGCTCCATACCAATTCATCCATTTATAGACGACCAAATCCATGTGCATTTTCCTCATCTGAGCTGGCATTTAGATCAAAATTGTTTTTAGGTTGGGGGTTGTGAGGGTCAGTAAGCTAGCAGGAGGGCATGTAAATAAATGGATGAGAACAGAGAGCTCTCAGCAACTGGTTGCTCCATGAAAGTTTTAAAGCTAATGTTGCTCTGCAGAAACTACCTCCTAGAAAATGACACAGCTAAAAAATAATTTAAAGACCACTGGGAATACTTTAAAATAGATCAAAAGATGCATTTTTCATTACATTTTTTTTCATGTCTTAATGTTTTTTTAGGTTGATTTTGTTCACAAAAATATGTCAAAGCATTTTGGCTAAATGTTGTGTACATAGTAGTGTTTTTTTCATTCATACCCCCTGAGAAATATAAAAATATAGAATTTTAAAAAAATATTTTAACCAATTACCATTAAATTTTCTCAGAAAACCACTGGATGAAAAGCTTTATGAACGAGATCTGGAGGCGGCCATCACACTTTCTTTGCTCAACAAAACAGACGGATTGAAGGAGTCATCGCCTAAAGGTTTGTTTTGTCTTGAAAAAGGCTGGATATATTTGTCGTTTTTTTCTATGACAGTTGTAACTAAATTCCTCTGCAAAAAAAAAAATATCTCCATCAGATGAAAAGATTCAAATCGATGAAAATACAGATCCGACTTCTTTGCACTTTTCTAACTGCAGCGTCGATGGAGCCGTTATGGGTAAATCTTTTTTATTTTCAACCTCCTTCTTGTTAGATAAATATAATTTTTTTCATCAAACCTAGATTTTTAAAAATTATTTTATTTGTTTGTTTTCTTTTCCCAGGCTTAGACGTAATCTCGTCAGAGATCAGATCATCCGCCTCGAAGAAGACTTCGTCTAAAACCGCAGAAGTGATAAAAATCAAAGATGACGACGACGACTATCAACCCAAACTTACACCCGGTTAGTAGTTTACCCACCGCTGCTTAAATAACTGTTCTCTTGGTTTCATATGTTATAACCGCTCGGTGCTTTTCCAGAAAGTGATGAAGACTTCAGTGAGCCAGATGAGAGTGAGGAGGAAGAATTTACCGTTAAGAAATCCAAAAAGAAGGACAAAGTCTCCACGAAAGGCAGAATCAAACCAACGGCGTCTTCTAAAAAAGACAAACAACCGTCAAAACCATCAAAGATGAAGCCTGAAGGTTTGTTTCTCACTTTTATCAACAGCTGGAGTTCTCCATCCTCTTGATTCTTGTCTATTTTAGCTGCTTCCAAACCAGTAAAAAGTCTTCCACCTTCCAAACCCGCACCTATGAGAGCTCCGCCCTCTAAGCACGCCTCCTCTTTGAGCCCGGCGGGGGGGAGGGTCCCCAAGTGGAACCCGCCAGGTACGATCGAGTTCTTCTCACCTCATGTGATCTGATCTGACCAGAAAGCTCATACTTGGACTTTTTCTTCAGCTCAGATTGGTAAAAGCGCCTCGTCGTCACACAGTCCACAGGTGAAGTCGCCCAGTCAGGGGCTGCGACTTGGACTGTCCCGTCTGGTCCGGGTCAAGCCGCTCCATCCCAGCGTCACAAGTCACTAGGTGTCAACACGTTCTGGTCTTTGTTAGTAAATCTTTTATTCTTTGTGTGAGTTTGAGAAAAGTGAAGAAACCATAAAACCGTTTCTCTTTTTAATCTTTTTTTTTTTTTTTTCTTTCTGCTCTTATAAACTCTTTTTCTTTTACTCATTCCACAAACTTTGTATATTATGTACATAAACCTCAAATAAACATAAAAAAAGAGTTATTTCTAATCTCATTTTATGCAAATATCTGAAAACATAAAACTGACGTCAAATTTGGGTGTTTTATTTGAAAACAATCAGATATTTTATTTAAACTCCTTTGGTATAAAATATAGACCATTAATCTAAGCAGTTAAAAAAGCTGTTTTATTGTAGCAAACTGTTTAAATGTAAGAACAGAACAAATTATTTTTATATATATATATATATGTGTGTGTGTGTGGGGTGTGTGTGTGTGTGTATATATGTATATATATGTATATATATATATGTGTATATATATATATATATATATATATATGTGTATATATATATATATATATATAGATGTATATATATATATATGTGTGTATATATATATATAGATGTATATATATATATATATGTGTGTATATGTGTGTATATATATATATATGTATATATATATGTATATATATATGTATGTATATATATATATATATATATATGTATGTATATATATATATGTATGTATATATGTATATATACATATATATATACGTATATATATATATGTATGTATATATGTATATATACATATATATATACACACACACACCCCCAAACACACACACACACACATATATATATGTGTATATATATATATATATATTATATATATATATATATATATTATATATATATATATATTATATATATATATATAATATATGTATATATATATATATGTGTGTGTATATATATATATATATATGTGTATATATATATATATATATATATCTCTCGCGTACTGGGAAACGGAAACAATAAATATCAATAGCAATTAAATACCGCATACTTGTGGTATGAAGCACCAACACCCAGTCATTCACTTTGTGGGTTTTATTGTTCCTATTTAAAGGCTTTAATGGCAGAGCCACACCTTACAGGTGTCACCCATCACATATATACTATATAGTATAACTATACATCTATATGTTTAGTAGGAATGCAACAATATTCAATATAAAACCAAACCGTTCAATACGCGTTCAACCATTCAGTACGGCATTTTTCACATTTTTATTCAGTACCAGTCTGATGTGCCTTAAAGTATGGAGTCTCGAAAGAGCCAAAATGAAATAAATATATACACCATTAAATAAATAAATAAATGTGGCATTAAATAAATAAATGTGGCAATAAATAAATAAATGTTGCAATAAATAAATAAATGTTGAAATAAATGTGGCATTAAAATATTAAAAGAACACATTTAAGTATTTCATGACATTTATTTATTTCATTGCCCAGTGTGGGTCAAAAGAGCCACATTGAAATAAATATATTTAATATGAAATAAATAAATAAATAAATGTTGAAATAAATAAATAAATGTTGAAATAAATGTGTCATTAAAATATTAAAATAGCCATTAAAAAGCCATTTTTAACATTTCATAATATATTTATTTATTTCATGATTTCATTATACATTTCATGAAACAGGAAGTGGACACACCATGAAAATGCAAACTGTCAGATTCTCTCGTCAAACTCAGTGGACGGGCCTAACTCTCGTGTCTCTGCTCTGTTGCTCTAGCCTGGTGCAAAGTTTTTGTCTGAGTCCTCACTCACAAACACGCTGCAAACATTGTTTTGGATAAACAAAGAACTTTTGTTCGGGTCACCAAATCAAAATGGATCCTCCGTCCACTTCATGCATTCTCACTCCCGACTCATCGTGGAAACTTGAAGCTTTGAGGGAACCCTTCTGTCAAAATGTACCGAGTTGGGTGGTCCAATTAGATCACAGCACCGAAAGCGCAACCGCAGACCCGCAGATGAAGCGGGACCGACCCGGACGGAGCGATGCTCGGTCAAAAATGAGAGGAGCTGGTGGATCTGAATCAAACCTCCGAACCACCAGCTACCGGGACGGGGAGCGCGTCACCCCCAATTCACTCTGGACGCGGAAGCGCCGCGAAGCGGAGTCCGCTCCGCTCTTCTGCTAGAACTTTGTCTGTTTTTTGCCATCATGGGTGATGATTTAAAAATCTAAAGACATTAACCCGTGTTTCTGCAAAGAAGAACCGCTATCTGCTGCTGTTTGCACCCAAAGCCCCGCCCACCCGCTCGGTCGGCTCACTGGATCTGTGTGCTGGCGCGTGTGCGTCCCTGTTTTGGTGTGTGTGTGAGTAGTGAGCAGACTCTGGAGCGGGGCTGCTGGTTTTGGGGAGAAAAAAAAGACGCAGAGAGCAGCACACACACACCTGCAAGCACTTCATATGAAGATGGACTGAGGTGTTGTTCTCAAGTTCGCCTCTAGAGGGCGTGGACGTTTTTTCAGTATTAAAAGGGATAAGTTGAAACCGAAAGTAAACAGAGCAGCAGAAAGTAATGTTACAGAGCAGTTCGGTTTTATAAGCTCAAGTGAGCGAACCACACACATATACACCCTCTAATGCATGAATGCATAAAACCAGAGAGACGTTTATAGAGAAGAGTTGCTGTATAGTTTCCTGCAATTAAAGAGGAAAAGAAGATAAAATCATCATCTGGACTGTTATTCTTGGAGATCATACAAAGGCACTTGACCCGTGCACACACTGCGATTGCCAACATACGGAACCCAATGTAATATACATAAGTCTTCAAGACAGATTGCATCTGATAATGTCCAGTTCTATTATCTCACAATAAAACTAGTTTGCTGCAAATTAAGATCTTTTCAGTTTGTTTTTCAAATTATTGTTGGTATAGCCGGATGTAAACACATCTTCATGGATCTCCCAAACCTGCTTAATCCTGTTCAGGGTTGCTGGAGCCTATCCACTACTGTTGGACATCCTTCATCAGTCCATCACACACATTTAAATTCCCACCAAAGGGACAATTTTGATCTACCGACTAACCTATTACTGGGACTGTAAGGAAGCCGGAATTCCCGGAGAAAACCCACGCATGAAGGAGGAGAACTCCACAAACCCAGCTGGGATTTGAACCGGGAGCTTCTCACTGTGAGCTGCAGTGTGAACCACTACCCCGCTGTAGACGTCTCCTTTTCTGCTTCTCCTCACTGCAGTCAGTCCGTCCTTCAGTCTTCTGCTCGGAGTCGTACTCCCAGCCGCTGTTGGGGTACTCCACCCAGCTCGTGTCTGGGCTCAGCTGAGAGCTGGCAGAGTCCAGGAGCGGCTCCACCACCGTTGGGGAGCAGCAGTTGACTCTCACGGCGAGCAGCTGCGCCGACCTGCTGGCGACCTCCACGGCCTCTGCGAAGGTGGAGCCGTCTGAAATGTGCTTCTCATCCTGGAGACGGTTTCAAAAACACAGAGAAGCCAAACTGGGACCAAAGCTTAAACTCCAGACCCAAGCTCTCTTCTTCAGATGTTACCTTACAGGAGAAGGACAGCCAGGCGCTGGAGTCTGGGAACTCTGCCAGCAGCTCCACCACGGCTTTGGCCTCTTTGATACTTGGGATCATCTCAAAGGCCAGGAGGTCAGCTCCAGCTGCTAATAAGCCCTCCACCTGCGGCCGATGCCAATCTTTCAGCTCCTGTGATCCGTAAGAGGACAGCAGCTGTCACCAAGCGTCAACCACCTCATAGAAAACATTACCAGGTCTAGAACCCTCACTTCAACAGTCATCTTCTCTGCAAAAGTCCCAGTGTACTCCGAGGTATCATGCAGATAAGCTCCATACCATCCAATAGAGCCCGCCACCAAGGGGCCCGTATTCCCTTTAAGAAAAGGACCGGATAAAGAAGATCATCAAAATCCACCAGGAAGTACAAAATATATTTATTAGATCGTGTTTAGTTTGTTACCAGAGCCAAATTTCTTCACCGCCTCTCTGGCAAGATGAACCCCAGACATCAGCAGCTCCCTGGCGCGTTCGGCGCTCATGCCCAGGTGGGTTTCAAAACCCTGAACGCTCGCCTGGTACGTGGCCGTGGTGATGACGTCTGCCCCACTCAAGAGGAACCTCAGAGAATCTCATGTTTTATCCTCAAATTCATGCACAGATTTGGTGAAACAAGCAAATCTTGACCAAACAGACCTAAACTGACTATCGATGGTGTAAACCTGAACATGAACTCACCTGTGATCAGCTTCTGTTATGGCCTGGGGATTCGTGTCCAAAAGTCTGGCCCTCCACAGAGGATCTCCCTTCAAACACACACATACACAAATAATTACATTAAATACTTAAGAGCACATTTAAATCTTTAAGCAAGTAACAAACAGCCAAAATACTAGCACTGAATACATATTTGTGTGAATGCATTCAATGCATTCACACTATTGTTTTTCACTTATTTACGTTTTCTTCCGTACGTTTTTTGACACGTAAAAACTCAAGCACACTTTATGCAATTTCAGCAATCTTGGTATCAAAACGTTCGACTCCTTAAGGACATTACTGCTTGTATTTTTGGTTTTCGCAAATTTTACGGTTTTTGCGATTTTGCGCAATTTATTCTAATTTTTAGCCCTATGTTAAGTCAATGGGAAAATTTTTCAAATCGTTATAAAACTTTCTGCACTTATGCTTTTTCGGCTAATTTGGCACCTTTTGAGGTCTTCTTTGGGCTAATTTGGAGGTAAGCTAACATATTAGCAACGTGTTAGCCTTTTTGGCTAATTTGGCAACTTTTTAGGTTTTTTGTGCTGATTTTAAGCAAAAATCTTCAGCATTTTCCGCAATCACATTCCGCAAAATGCATTCACACATGCATTATCGGAGGTAATGCGCTTTTCTAGTTAATATTTGTCTTCATGGTTGCTTTTTGTTTTGACATGGACCGTCAACTCACAGACCTTATGTAGGCTAGAGCTTTTCTTTTCCAATTCTTAATCAACCAATAAAATTTACCACCTGTTGACTCCAAGTAAGATGCTCAAATATTTCAAGTATGATCAATGGAAACAGATTGTGCCTCAGGTCATTTTAGAGAATCATTCCAAAAGTTGAGAACCCTTATGTACAATCTATTAAATGCTGTTTATAGATAGATAAAACTATATACATACATATATACTTAGTCCAATTACTTCAAAACAATTGAAGAAAAATGAAAAAATGTACATGAAAAATTGACTAAAAATAGAAAAAGCATCCAAACAGAATCTAAGTTGCTGACCCTGATAGATCTTAGTTCATTTTATTATTCTAGAGCACATGTGTCAAAGTCAAGGCCCGGGGGCCAGATCCGGCCCTCTGGGTAATTCTATCCGGCCCTCCAGATCATTTTATTTCATTGTTATAAAGACCCGATGCCCCACAATCTTGTGCTTATTTTTAACTTGTATACATTTGACAGAATATATTTTTATGGAGAGTAAAATATTGAAAGTTATTTAAGTTGATTTATTCTGGAATAATATTCCTGCCTTTTTATTATTCATAATTATGTTAAAAAGTTACAGTTTTAAAGTTTCAAAACATGGCATTCTGCTAGCTTTTTGGACTATTTTCTGAGATATTTTAGGCTATTTTGGAGTTTAGCTTATTTCAGCTACATGCTAGCTGTTTTGGCTAATTTAAATTAAAAAAAAAGTTTTTTAGGCTGTTTTGGAGTTAGAATAATAATTACACGCTAGATATTTTGGCTAATTTAGGGTTTTTTCAGTTTTTTTTGGCTATTTTGAAGATTAGCTATTTTATTTCATTTTTTTAGTTTTTTGAGTTAATTTGGCATTTAGCTAAAATGTTACCTGGCTATCATCTTCAGTATTTTCAGCTATCAATTTCAGCATCTTTAACTCTCAGAACTTAAGGTTTTAAAGTTTTATCCTGTTCGGCCCGCGACTTAAGGTGTGTTTTGGATTTTGGCCCCTTGTGCGATTGAGTTTGACACCCCTGTTGTAGAACCTCCTCCACAAGAAACCTACAGACACCTGAGAGAACCTTCTGCAAACAGACCAGATCACTAAAACCACATCAACTCCTCTAAGTCTTGGTCTTTCTCCATCAGCAGCTCACCTGTGATGCTTTTGAAATAGATAAAGAGGAAGATTCTCTAATTCACTATTTATTCACTATTCTCTATTCACTCTTTAGTGAAATCCTTTTAAAGAAGGAATTTGTTTAGCATGACTTTATAGTTACAGGTACATGGCACAGGAATCAAGATGATGTATTAGTTTGATGGAGGCTGTTCAGTATTCCAACTAGAAAATAAGTTCAGATGTTTAAAAATAAAGAATATATAAGGAGCTAAAATGCAGATCTAACAAAAAGTGAGGAAATCTATAGAAATGCAAAAGAGACACAAGTTCTTCAACTACATGGTAGTGAGAATCTAAAGTAAATCAACTGATCAAATCAAATGTGCAATAATAGCCTGCTCTTAAATAAATATCATATTAATGAATCTCTGTATGAAAAAAATATATCAACTGCAGTCTAAGCCTGAAAAATGAGCAACAGCTCCAGAAAACACCTCTAGTAGATCTTAAAAATATTCTAATAAATAAATTAAAAACATGATTTCATTCAAATGTTATGTCTATCTGAATAACAAATATCATGAAAACACATCACCTTCTTCTTAGTGGTTAGACAGAACTGTAAAAAGGTCACGCTACAACATACTTACATTTATGAACATACTTGGTTCATAGCGCACCCACCAGAAGAAAAACGCTTCTTAGGTCGACGCAGTTTACTCTCGCGATAGTGGGCTTTGGACCCCTCTGTTTAGAGGGTGAAAAATAAAAAAAATGATAATCAGATCTTAGATGGAGTTGAATATTACAACTACAAAATTAAAATAAAATCACCAACCGCCAGTCCACGCAAGTTGACAGGTTCACGCAGGGCCAGACATGAATCAATGAATGCCATTGTGCTGCGGCTTCATTGACAACCCTATCAACTGGACTGAATCTCCCATCCAGCCGTACATCCCCAGCACGGGCGTACGCCATCCTCCAGGAGCCGTGGGACTAGCGATTGGCTTTCCTAGGATCCACCAGTGAGGAAGGCTCCAGGTAAACAGCTTCAGATTACCTACCGAACCTCCCCTAATACTTACTCCCCGGGGTTGAACAGGGGGCAAGTATCACTAGTATCACCTAGTACACGTAAGGAATGTCAGCGCTTTGTTTATATACCTCACCCATTTACGTACTTGCAGACAAATGGTTTGAAATTTTATTCCCAGTGGGGTTTTGACAAATTTAAATTACATACTATATTTTTGTTACTTGTAAATAAAAAAATGAAGAAAAATAAGTATGACTTTAAAGGTATTTCCTTTTACAAAAATAAATTTTGAGCCGCAGTGCATTCTGGGAAACGTGTGGGGTAATAGCGCCAGGCTAGTGATAAGTTTGCTTTGCTCCGCACCTACTTTTAATCAAAAGTTATGAAAACCACCTTACTGTGTAAAGTTTACTTTGGAGTATTTTTTGAACGTTTGTGGAAATCGTGAATAACCGGCTGTGTCAAACTAGGACATTGCTGGAGTTAGCTCGGGTACTAGCTAGCGCTGGCCACGACTATAAAGGATGCTGATGGTATAATGGTGACCGACGTCTTTGAAGAACTATTTCGTCCGCTGCCGCTAACTCCAAGTAAGCCACTTGTATCAAAAGAAAAAGGCTCGAACCAGACTGCATCGTCATCTAAACATGACAGTCAGAACTGTTGAAAATACAGCGATCTCCTACCGCATTTTGTGGTTGTAAATAGTAGGCGTGTTTGAGTTGACTTGCGCCTCGCCTGCTTCGTCGACGAGACTAAGCTGCTGCAGGAGGGGCGGAGAAGGCGCCTGAGATGAAGGTGGACGAGGCGAGACTGCACGAGAACGAGGAGTCGGGGGTTGTTCAACATTTCGCTGAATTTTAATACGCCACTCCTCCTAGTATGATCTGTGCTGTTATGACTTTTATAGTATTTCTTCACATCTCTTAGAGTAAAACAGATAAAAAAAATGGTCAGGGGATTCATTACATGTGCACTACCCCAAATAAACAGATAAACTAAAAATTAAAGTTCATTTTAAAGACAACTATGACACAAATAACCATAGATTATTTAAAATCTTGTATATTTTTTCATCAGTGATTCACTACTTCCAGAAAGAGTAAAAAAAACCACATATTTCCTTTCATTTAGCGCAGTTAAGTCACATGAAACTACAAAACTTTCAGGACACCGTTTCCCACACAATGCATTGTTTTGTGTGAATAATTTTACTGGGAGTTTGTTCTATATTATAATATATACTATGTAAAATAAAATTTAAGCCACCAAACCTAGAGAAGATATATTGAGGATAAAATTCCATATTGAAGCCGGGTTTTTGAAGAAGTACGGCCCATTTATTTTAAATGTGTTATTTAATGATGTAAAATCCAGGACATTTAAACCCCATCTTCAATAAGTATTCATAATAAATTTTTCCTAATATAATGTGTACGGTTTTTCCAAATGAAATTTAAAGAGAATCTTGTCTATAGTGTCCTTGCACATTTTATTATCTACGTATAAGAGAGAGCTCCATATGTTAGGCGAGACAGACTTCTCAGCTTTAGACAGTAAAACTCCTGCTGCTTATTTGATTAAATCTCTTTGCAACGCATGTAATTTACTTTGCGTTATTTTTAATAACTTGGGAAAAATGAGATTGAGATCTAGAAAGTTGGTCTTTACTAATTATTATACGAGGTAAGTCACTTCCTTTTGAATTTGGATGTTACAAATTTTTGCTGAGCACATTCTTTAATGGGTAATAATTGACATTTTTTTATATTTAATTTTAGACCTGAGGCTTTGGAGAAGTCATTATTCACCTGCAGAGAAGTTGATACCTGATCAGCGTTTTTCAGAAAAAGTGTTGTGTCATCTGCATGTTGGCTAATGATAAGATTGTCTCTAGCCGCAGCATTAGAAATACCCTGTATGGAACTATTTGAAATATGTGTTGCAAGAATTTGTGTACAGAGTACAAAAAGATATGGGGAAATTGGACAGCCTTGACGAATACCGCGGTTAAGAGCAAACCTTGATGTAGTGCCATTTTTTAATTTAATAGAGCTGTTTCCTTTAGCATACAGAGCCTTTATACTGTCACAAAAAAAATTGCCAAAGCCAAATTTTTCAAGTGAAAGGAAAATGAAATGATGTTCAATGGTATCGAATGCTTTGTAGAAGTCTAAAAATAGTATGAAAGAATCATCTGCTATTAAATCGGAATAATCAAGAATATCTAGCACAAGTCTGATATTATTGGAAATGTGTCTGTTTTTCATAAACCAGACTGTGTATCATCTATAACAGAGTCTAGGACATCTTTTAGTCTTTTTGCAAAGATTAAGACAATGATTTTATAGTCATTATTTAACAAGCAAATAGGCCTCCAATTATCTATATGCAGCTTGTCTTTGTTAGGCTTGGGGATTAGCGTGATGAGGCCTTGGGTGAGGCTAGAAGGAAGAGCACCGTTCTTAATACTCTCCAAGAAAACCTCCTTAAGGAATGGAGAGATTTGATCTGAGAACATTTGATAAAACTCTGCAACCAAACCATCATTTCCAGGGGATTTATTGTTTTTTAAGTTGAGCTATGGACGCTGCAACTTCTTTCTACAGAAAGTGCACTGTCACAATAAGCCCTGTCTGACATACTGATGGGATTGATGTTAGTTACTGAGTCAATAAATTGTTTTGAGCTTACTACATCGGATTTAGTGTCATATAATTGTTTGTAAAAGTTGCAACAATACTTTGAGATCATCAGTGATATTACCATTAATATTGAGTTTATGAATAGAACTGGTTTTAGAACGACTTTTCTCCAAACGGAAAAAATAAG
Source organism: Oryzias javanicus (assembly GCA_003999625.1). Lineage (NCBI taxonomy): Eukaryota > Metazoa > Chordata > Actinopteri > Beloniformes > Adrianichthyidae > Oryzias > Oryzias javanicus. The sequence goes on from CM012459.1 coordinate 19,110,032, forward strand.
CAGAGTTTTGTTCTCCTTCTTCAAGCCATTCCTTTCTTGACCTAATAAACGCGCCTTCTGCTTTATGTCGATAGATGTCGTCTAATTTGTTTTGATAAATCTGAAATTGTAGCCTGTCATCCTCGGAAAGTTCCTCTGGACGTCGCTGAAAAAATGAAGAGATTTTCATTATAATATTATCTTCTTCAGCAGCCTTCTCCTTAGCAAGTTTGGCACCATATTGTCTTAAAAATTTTCCTGACTCAAATTTAAAAAGTTCCCAATTTAACCCATATGATTCTGTCTTTTTAGCCTTTTCCCAAAAATGTTTGATTTTTTTTTAAATTTCCATTTGAACTATCTTGTGCTGCAGCAAGGAAGAATTTAGTTTCCAATAAGAAGATCTGTAAGGACTATTGTCTGAGGCACAGAGCTGGATACTTATTAATATTGCTTTATGGTCAGTAAGTGGTGTGGCAGGAACATTGACCGTGATCATCTCAAGAGGTAAACTGTTTGATACTAACCAAAAATCAATACGTGATTGTCTAGAACCTGTTTTATTACTCCATGTAAACGACCTGTCATCTGGGAATTTTTCTCTCCAGATATCCAACACATTTAATTTTTCCATAAAGGATTTTAATCTTGAGTTATATGATGAATTTTGTCCATCTATCTACACTGTTCACCTGTCACTGTAAAATTAACAGTAAAATATTTTAAAATAATGTTTGCGGTGTAGTACTGTAATTTGCATGTCAATGTAACTTGAAAAAACATGATCCCATAGTTTCCACGGTATGTTACTGTTTTAGCTGAAAAAGGTGCAATAAGCAGCATGATGATATATTCTGCTGTAATTCCCATAGTGAATTACTGTAAAAAGTACAGTAAAATATCCCTGTCATATGCTTGCAGTGTATTACAGTAATTTGCATATCTATGCAACAAAATTCTATGACATACCATAGTTTTCAATGCATGTCACTGTCCTAAAGAAAACAGGTATTTAACACAACACACACAGGAAATACCTTGGACATCATGTCAACACCATTTGGATATTTGTGTTCTGTCACCAGTTAATGACAGGAAAAGAATTGACAAATTGGTGCAGAGATCTGCCTCTGTTTAGAGTGGTCCCTTTGAGCCTGAACACTGAACACCTACATTTTTGAATTTCGCATCTCCTACTTTTTATAAGAATCATTAGCTTCAATCTACAGCATTCTTGGACCTGTGGTGACAAATTAAAATCTTTGTTGTGGGATCAATCAAATTCAATTCAATCCTATTCAATCCTATTCTATTCTATTCTATTCTATTCTATTCTATTCTATTCTATTCTATTCTGATAATTTTCTAGAATGATGCCCATGGATTTACACAGTCTCTGTTGCATTGTGTTGTTACAAAAAATAGAAGAGCTACTAATCACTTTGAGTGTTTACAATGCCTCAGTAATGACTCCCTCTGCTACGCAACACAAGCTTGAGGAGTTTCATTACCAGTACGAAAAAAGTCACAAAAACAGGAAATATGAGTAGATTTAAAAATAAAACTTCTGTTGCAGTTTCAAAATGAAACTTCGTAAAATGATATTTCATATTTACAGTGATGTACCCACACATCAGTCAGTCAGACAGACACAGTTTTTCCCCAAAATATTTATAGGGTGAAGGAGAACATGCAACTGTGGCTAAGATATTTTAATTCGTGACTGGTACCAACTTAAGACTGAGTATTGGTTGAGTATTGGTACATATCCTTAGTCCACTTGGAAGTGCAGTTCATCATTTTCACCAGACGAAAAGCATGAGGCACACAGACGCTTCATAAAGAACAGAAGAAAACAGTGAGTATCTCACCCAGACTGCATGCCAGTAGATGGCAGTAATTCACTTGCAGGCAGTGCGCAAGAAGAAGTAAATGCTTCCTGGTTGAAACTGCTGGTTGTCTAAATACTGTTGTGTGCTAAATGACTTGTTGAAGATTATCTTCTCTAGACTTTGATATAAAAGGTGTTGTTTTGTGGTTAATGTGTGAGAATATTTTTTTCTACTTATTTTATGTCCTACATTTTTCAGGCCCATTGAGAATATTTATGTCAAGTTAAAACAATCTGTTGGTACCGAATATTGCTAGTTGTGTTACTGAAATTATCCTTAGACAGGAATTGATTTAATTAACTTAATAGAAAAAATGTTTTTTTTGTAAATTGTGTGGCCACCAGCTGGATGGTCAGTGCAGAGGGGCGTATTATGTTTGAGCTGGACAAAGAGAACACCTTTGCTGATGCACTGTCGGTCTTCTTTGCATCATTTTATGTGCTCAACCTGGAGTACCAAGAGGCCGCATGCACCACATTGGAGCTGATTCATAGGTAAGTTTGAACATATACATTATTATTGTTACATGTTGAATCATTTATTTCCAAATGAAATAACAAACATAACTTCTTGTTCTTGCAATGCACTAACTTATTATATTATTTTAGATTTTTTGTCAGGATCAACCCTGAAGAAGGGACAAAAGGTACCTCGAAAGTTGGCGCGAGCAGAAAGACGGGGAATGTGGTCAAGCGAAAGGTTGTTCAAATTAATCCCCATGTCACAACCTTCCTCCAACGGCTGACGGAATTTGAGTGGAAAACTTCAAATTAGGTATGACTGGTTTCATTCTTACTAACTTGAGTTTAATACAGCAGATACTTCAAGGCAGAATGTGTTCTTAAAGTGTAGTTGTGTCCATTTTTGGGACATATCTGTCTCCACAGATGACCAATCGCCTCAGTGTTCTGGGCAACACGTGAAGAAGCCACCCACCTCAGCACCCTGTAAATAACTGGCTGTATAGTTTAATTCTTTTTTGCAACTGTGTTTATGTATCTTTACCTCTAGTTTATTTCTACCAACACATAATTTGCACATTTTGAGCTAACTCTAGAGGAGGCTCCCCCTGATTTACGGTGGGATTTTTATTTCAATGTAAAAAGAGAAATCAAATGAAAAGAAAATGAATATCCAGTGCATAATATTGTCATTTTGATTTTTATATCTTACTTACAATCAAATGTATATGCATGCGTGCATTTGGGTGCATGCTTTCTCTAATATCTATTAGGGGTGTAACGGATCACGGAAAATCCGTGGTCCGTACGGATCGAGGCCACGGTGCGGGACACGTGTGTACCGCGGACCGCTCGAACACTCCGTTACGGGCTTTCCGGTGGCATCGCGGAACATTTGTATGGCAAGCCAGAGATGTCAAAATTGACCAGGAAAAGCTGACGCAGAAGTGCCACGTTTTACAGAAAATTATCATTTAAAACATTTAAATGTTCCCACAGTTAGTTTCAATAAAGCAATTCATACCCAAAAAAATATTGTAACTGTTTTATTTATGATTTAATTTTAAAAGATAATCCAGATAGATTTGGTATTTTCAACACTATTTTTAATCATTCTTTTCTCTTAGTTTTTGTAGATTTGGTCTAAAAACATGTAAATGTCATCAGAAACTACATGTTTTAGTATTTTGTTTGTGTTCAAAGTACAAATATGTTTTGTTTTAATAAATAGGCTTCAATGAGTAGATGTTTTGTTGTTGCATATGTAAATATTGTGTGTGTGAGGTATTTTAAATGCTTATTGAATTTATGAGTTAAACTGTTTCCAAAAATTAAATTAGGTTTGATATTGATGTTTTTTTTTTTTCGTTTTGTTTTTTTCATTTTTTAAATTTTTTTACTTTTTACTGATCCGAAAAAGAACCGTGACCCTAAAACCGTGACACGATCCGAACCGTGAGTTTTGTGATCCGTAACACCCCTAATATCTATATATATATTTGGTTAGTCACCCAGAACATAGTAAATAGCTAATGTTAAAAGGTAAATAACCGCTCGTAGGAATACGGTACAATCTGACAGCTGAGAAATTGCAGTACCAAAAGTGCGCTATAAGGGTAAATTACCAGGAAATTTATTGCAACCAAGTACATTAAATTGAGCTTGCGGTGATGTAACGTTAACAAACAGTACTGCGCATCTTAAGTGATCACAGTATCTTACTGGCAACGCTGTTGCCAGTAAGATACCTGAGCAATGTTCCCTCTAATTTTTTTGTGCGTCTGAGTAAACACAGGAACTCACTGAGCGATTCTTCGACCCCCGTGAGCAACACTGGGGGTTCACTCTGTATTCATCTCTATATTTCAACTGTCTGAAATCTCAGATCTTAACAAGTCATGTAGCTTATTAAAAGAATGAAACTAATTAACTCATTTTCATCAAATTTGGTTTAATGCAAGTGAAATGCAACAATAACTATGAAAAGTAAAAAAAATCAGAAAGTGGGTCCTACTCCTACTGTCTGAGAATAAATTCCAATTCAACCTCATTTGTATGAAACTTTTCCTGCTACACAGTATCCTAAAGTGCTTTCCATGATGTATAAAAAAATAATAGAAAGATAAAAATAGTAGATAAAATATGAATAAATAGGAACAAATACAAGCTCAGCAAAAACCTCCACAGTGGATGAAGCTTTAGCATCCACAGGCTGTTCAACAGGTGAGGTCCACAGAGCTGAAATGTGGCCTCATTGTGAGATTTTAGTTCTGACTTTTGGGACCACCAGCAGACCTGCAGCTGAGGGCTCTGGGGGGGTCATAAACCAAAAATAAACCAGATCAAAATTAAGGTTCAGTTCCATTTAAGCTTATATAAACAAATAAAAGATCCTAAAGCTGACTGGAGCAAAGACTTCAGAATCAGACTAATGTGTTCCTTCTTTGTTAAAAAGCTGCAGTCGAGTTTTGGATCAACTGCAGCGACTGAAATGTTATGAAAACATGTAGAGTAACCATGTTGTGGTCTGGCTGGGATTATTGTCTGGAAGATGTAACATGTACACATTCAGAGATGACTTTTTTCAATTTTAAATCATGCAACGTTTTTAATGAGTATTTTACTACTCAGATGACGCTAAAGTAAATGCTAGTCTGCTGCTTTGGGATCACCTGTCCTCATCATTTCTCCAGCACGTTGCACGCGCAGCCCCCCCCGCCCCGTTGCCGCATGCACGCTCAAGATGTGAAATGACATGGAGGAAAAACTATGTGTTGTGTGTTCTTATATGAGATCCGAACTAAAAGAAGAAGGAATAGGACTTTGAGAACACTCCCGGCCCCTCCTCCGCTCTCAGGTTAAGGTCCGCTGTTCATTTGAACGCCGGAGCTCGCGCACTTTTCATCCTGAGGCACGCGGCACGAGGCACGCTCTGGCCGCAGAAAAAAGTCCATCAACAGCCTCCCCAAAAAAAAGAAGAAGAAGAAGACGGAGGAGGGGGAAAAGCAATTCAGTTAGCCAAGAGTACGCCATGCAAATTTTAGAAGAAGTTTCAAAAGGGGGGCGCTGCCTCTCGAACGTAAACACTAACACGTGTTTTGGAGAGCTGTTCGTGCTCACTGTTCGTGCTCACTGTTCGTGCTCACTGTTCGTGCTCACTGTTCGTGCTCACTGCGCGTGTTCATTGCGCGTGTGGCCAAACTGACGGTGTTTTGAAGACAGAACGCATTGAAACCCCGACTTCAATCTGAACTCAGCTTTGTTTCCTGGACACTCGTCTTCATCAGCACGTTTTAATTCGGCTTTCAATCGCTGAATTACATTAAAAGTGACAAAGAATACATGTCTTTATATGATCATTCTATTTAAAGTTCAGAATGAATTTTATGATGTGCGCAGAAAAGATTTCCTCTGCGCAACAGGCGTGAGAGCAGTGCGCAATTGCGCACGCGCGCAGCTTAGGGGGAACAGTGTACCTGAGAGGGTTCTGCAGTGAGTTACCGTGATGTGGTGCGAGAGTATTATACAGCCAAAAATCTTACAGTATCATTCCACGAACAACGCTCAGTGGTATGTCACTGTTGACCCAGAGTCACGGTATGATGCTGGCGATAGTGTTGCCAGCTTGTTACCGTAATGTGGATAGGTAACGTCTGACAGTGTACTTCATTATTTGATGTTATATTAAAATCTCCTCCTATTAAGAGAAAAGAGTTAGGATATTTAGAGAGCCATGAAATTATTTTAATTTCTAAAGAGTCAAGTAACTGATCATTCTCAGGTTTGGTGTTATAACCATAGATATTTACGGTAATAAAAACATAGTGATCAGATTCTATCACAAGGCAGGTATAGTGACCTAGAGAATCACATTCTGAATGTCGGATAGATCCACCAAAAACATTTTTAAAAGTTGTTACCCCAGCTGACCTCTCAGAACCATGAGAGAACCAGGCATCATTACCCCATTGGGATTTCCAGCAATTTACGTCAGCAATTAAAGAATGACTTTCTTGAAAAAAACAAAAATCTGTTCTAAATTTTTTGGCAAATAAAAATAAGGCTTTGCGTTTACATGTCTGTCTTAACCCCCTGGCATTAAGAGAAAATACAGAAAAAGACAATGAAAAGAAGAAGTACAATTAAGAATAAATGAGATTTAAAGTTCTTGGAAATTGCAGAACTTTTAGGGACCAAACTCTGCTTCAAAAATAAAATAACAGGTCTGTAGGAATATAAATATACTATATATAAATTTAAGGTAATACAAACATTTAAAAGAAAATTAACGTAGGAACTTTAGACACTTATAAAATCTTGATGTGTCAGCATTAATTGTAAACAATAAAAAAAAAGGTAGAGAGTTTAAATAAAGCTTCCTCCTCACTTCACATAAGGCCGAAGAACCTACCGCTGACACTAAATAGTGCCATAGTGAGGAAATAAAAGACAAAAGTTAGTTCCGTTTAACTTGAAGGGGGAAAAATTTCCGATCCACTGACGAATCCACGACATCCCACATAGAACGCAGGTTTTCCTTCTTTGCGAGCTTTCTCTATAATGGGCCACAGCTTGCTTCGTCGCTCCCTGTCTTCTTTTGAAAGATCCTCTGCAAACTTCAGGTTGTTGCCTCTTAAGAAGGAAGATGTTTTTGCCGCCCTCCAGACATCATCCCTGCAGATTCGCGAAGAGAACTGGATGATGAGTGCTCTGGGTCTATCGATGTTCTGGCGCTTTGGGCCGACGCGATGAACCGTATCAACAGTGTCGAGAAGGCGATTTTTCTGTTCAGGAAGAAGCGTCTGGCAGATTTCTATCACTTTCTTTCGTGCATCTTCTCTCTCTGTTTCTTTGACACCAAACAGCCGGAGGTTCCTTCTTCGGAGAGATTTTTCCAAATCACTTAGTCTTTGTTGGCATGCATCAATTCGGACTTCATCTTTGGTGACTTTCACCTCCAAGGTGCACATCTTCTCCTTCACATCCTTGAGTTCTTCAAACACAAAGTCAACAGTTTTCTTCAGATTGACTATCTGCAGATCAGTGTTGTCTGCCCGAGCGTTAATTAGCTCTGATAAGCTAGCGGCAATGTCCACGTGCTCTGGTTCCGAAGAGCTAGCATCCATGCTCACATGCTCTGGCGCAGATTTAACGTGCATAGTTTTCTTTGGAGCAGGAGATTTAGGACTTAGAGAGGCAGAGGTGGAAAATTCTCATTTACTTCATCAGCCGAGTGACTCATGGAGACGTTAGTGTAATCATGACACCCCTCAGACAAAGCGTTAGCAGGTCCAGAAGCGGAACTAGTGGTTTTGTCAGAAAGCTTCGTTTTAACGGCGTTCAGCGGTCTCTTCTTGTCACGTGCAAATGACATCTTTCTCGCCTTTTCTTTAATCTCTCTCTTCAGTCACAACAAGTTATTTGTTGTTATAACAAACTTAAAGTGTCCCGTAAGTTCTTTAAAAAAGTTTCAACCTTATATTTACGTTTTCAATTGCAGAGCTCGGCAGTACTTACTCGGCCATCTTGGACTCCGCCAGCGCAGTACCTATTTTCTGGCTGCGCTGGCTTAGGTAGGCGCCTTGAACCCGCCCCTGTCTCGCGATACTTCATGTCGTCGCAAATGTGACGTCGGTGACAGAAACTAACCAGCATGCACCGCAATCCAGGCGATCTGCGCAGCGCCGCGTCCGCCTGCATCAAACACGCCTAGTGATGTTCTGGATCGAGTCTTCGAGAAGTGTGTCTAGTAGTAGAGGAGGAGCTTCCGCCAAGCGCGTGCTGCTTCATCTAGGGGAGGAGCTGAAAATGATGACGTCCGAAACTTCGCTTCCCGGCTTTTTATGTTCTAAAACAGGGGTCTCAAACTCGCGGCCCGCGGGCAATCTGCGGCCCGCGGGATGATAATTTGCGGCCCCCGTCTTCATATGAAAGATTACTGTTAGTGCGGCCTGCAAGGCTGATATGAATGACAGTTGTTGCGTGCTGAGCTGAACGAACCAATCACGGTAAGGTATATGGCTCTGGAGGGCGGGACATCGGCGGGCTGTCCAGACCCTCCTCACTCTTTAATTCATTCCTCCAGTCAGCTGGGCGGAGGAGGAGGAGGAGCTATGAAGCTGCTGGAAGTGCTTTCTCACTGAACGGGATTCGCGGGCCCGTTCCTCTTTCGTCACGTGACAACACGTGATACACAGCCTGCCGCTTGTCAAAAAGCGTGTTCCTGACGCCGTGCAACAATTCCGCGCACGCATCAAATATTCCGCGCGGACAAATCAGACCCTCACGAGCGCTTTTTCCTCCTCCACGAGCAGAAAAAGTCCTCGCGAGAGAGACTGACTACTTCTGCGTGCGTGAGTGATGCCCGCGAGCGAGCAGAATCTTCAAAGGTGCTTCCACACCGGCCGCATGTCTGCGCGGGTTTATGAAAGCACGGTCAGCAGGTGGTATCCACACCGGAGCAGCGCGGTCACGCACGCAGCAGTAGAGAGGAGATTCTTCTTCTATGGTGTTTTTACCGTTCATTAGCGCTGCTGCAACTGTGTGTTGAAATATTGAACCGGGTTGAAGACTCAGCGCGCGTTCAGTGCGTGCCCGATTTGTGTGTAGAGCTTGAGACCAGATTTAAAACCTGCGCGCTCCAGACGCGGAGGCCAGGAATTCTGGTGTGCGGCGTTTGCGTTGACCTTTCAGTGAGCGAGCTGCTCTCAGCTCAGAAATGAAGGAGGTTCTGTAAATACAGACGTTTGAAACTGAATAAAAATAGTTTTCTCTTGTCTAGTGTTTGTCAGGTATTTTATGAGACAACCCCCCTCCCCCTTCAGTTGCAAACATCATTAGTATCCTTTAATTTGTTCAAGTTAAACGTATATCTCCTCAAAATATCATACTTTTATTATCATTAAAGAATAATAATAATAAAAAAAAAACTTCTAAATAATCAGTTTATTAATTGTTCTTTTTTTTTTTTTGAATACTTCCAAAAGTTCCAGACAAAGTAAAAACAATCTTTCCTTGTTTCCCTCCACAGTAGTGATGGAATTCTGTCTTTTCTCAGAGATTCAGTTCTTTTCCATTGGTTCACTGTAAATTGAGTTTTAGGTTGTTTTTGCTATATTTAATTCATTATCAAGTACTATGTAGGATTATGCACAATATCCATCACCAATATAAACATGTTTTTATTCGCATTCCCTCCTGCTGTATGGTCGTTGTTATTATCTTAATTATTAATGATTGATTTTCTAATTCATTTTTTTAAATTAATTAATTTAATTCATTCATTATTTCGTGTTAAAAATAAAGATATTTGAGAACATTGGAATGTTTTATCAGCAATTTTCTTTTGGAAATCCTGATGCGGCCCGGCCTCACCCAGACTCTGCCTCCAGCGGCCCCCGGCTGAATTGAGTTTGAGACCCCTGTTCTAAAAGTTTTGTAAAAATAACCAGTGATAAATATCTGTGAAAGATTCAGCTTTATTTGTTCAAAATACAGGTCATTCTAGATTTCTTCTGGCTGCAAAGCTCCAGTTTTAATCAGTGATGTGACGCTCTGTATTGAAGCTGCACTGCTTGTGCCGGTGGTGGACAGCGGGGGAAGAGGGGTTTCCACGGAGCGCAGAGGAGCTGGAGGCTCATCCTGTCAGGGATCACCTGTGGGAATCAGCTTTCACTGACAGGTGGTTCTGGAAGATAGTTTTACGCTGGATGTTCTTCCTGACACAATCCTGTATTTTGAAGGTACGAGAGATTAAGTTATGCAGCATGAAGGGTCTTATCTAAGGATTTTAGCTGATTGATGGATCTGGAAACTGACCTCAGGTCCTACACCAGTCAACTGAGCTATCCAGTCACCTCCAACTAGAATGTCAACTTTAATGCAAAAAAAAAAAAAAAAAATCAATATGTTACAAGTGGAACCATAAATCATAAAAGCATCCGAGACAGGCGTGTTCAAGCAAATTGACAATATTTATTGATCACAGCATTTCCGGTTTTGGATATGTTCCCATTGTTGTCACTAGCCGAAATCAAACAAATGTATGGCAGCACTTGCTGCGAACACAAAACACAGTTTGAAAAGATAAAAACCAATAAAATTAAAAATACACAACATGCAAGAAAACGATCAGAAATACTTAAATGTGCTCTTTTAATATTTTAATGCCACATTTATTTCAACATTTATTTATTTATTTCAACATTTATTTATTTATTGCCACATTTATTTATTTAATGCCACATTTATTTATTTATTTAATGGATATATTTATTTCATTTTGGCTCTTTCGAGACTCCATATTAAAGGTGTCTGCAGCAAACATCCCCGCCCACTCTCCCGCTCCCTGCCAATAACTACCTTGCTAGTAAAAGTTTAAAATTAAAAATTAAAGCTACATGAAGAAAGGACTGACAGCTAAGAAATACTACACTTTACTTGTGTTGCTGTTGTTTATTTGGACAAATAAGTCAGTTCTGATTGGTTCAGTTCAGATTGTGTTTGACATCCAACTGTCAAAAAAAAAAAAAGACAGATTGATGTACTTTCTGTAAACAGTCATACTAATGTTTCCACAGCTGTGATACATTTGATTTCTTAAAAAAAAAAGAAAGATTAATCGTGATTACTCTGATTGTTTTTTTTTAATCAATTGACAGCATTAATTAAAAAAAAAGTTCTACATGTACAGTTTTATGTATGTGATTTCATATTGTAATTATTTGCAATTGATCGCCAAATACTGCAACTAAAAAAAAAAAGAATTAATCGCAATTAATTTTTTCTACTTCATTGTTTAATTAAAAAAAAAATTAAAAATGAATGCTTTAATTTAGAGACTTAGAAGACTTAAGTTCTTCTATAAATAAAGTCATGGTGCATCCTGCCTAGTAGTTGAGATAGGCCCCAGCAACCCTGTGACCCTGGACGGGATTCAAAGGTGAAGATGGATCAACAGATGGATGTATAAGAGGTAGTTAGGCAGAATAAATAAAACCTTTAGACACTTTGTTCTCCTTGTAAAACCAATATCACAAAAAAATATAAACATTTTGAAATATTTACAAGGTAAGCTTTTATAAATGTGTTTTTTTTTTTTCACCTTTTTTTTGTGACATATCTTTGACGTTTATGTTGTTGCAGGTTTCACATGAAAGGACGTAACTGTAAATGTCATCGTGTAGAAATAAATCCAAACTGGTAAAGAAATGAAAGGAAAAAATTCAACTTAAATATCTTTTTATTGTAAAGAAAATCAACAAAGTAAAAAAAAAAAAAAAAAAACAGTAAGGTCAGAAAATAGATTTAAAAGAATAATTCTAATACTTTAAATTAATCTGTCAAAAATATTTTCAATGTTATACATTTCAAAATGTAAAAACTTGAGACTAAAAAATATAATTTTGTTAGCCCTGCTGCTTCTCAACAATGTCATAAAACCAGACAGTCCATTTTGACTTTCTGCTTCTTTAACCCACAGACTTCTGCTGGTGCTTAACTGCAGCTAATGACTCACACTTTAATACCCGGGTGTGATGAAAGAAAAGCAGAGAGGATTTAAAGCCTTAAACGTGGGATGATTAGGACATTAGTTATGGTATATCTGCATGTGTTTGCTTGTATCAAGGGAGTGGAGAAAAGACAGTGATTATCTACATTTAATTTTCTTCTTATCCTCAAAGTCTGTGATGACAACGAAAATTTTGACAATTTTTCTAATGAGTAATAGAGTCAACCCAAAAAAATCTAAGTTGATTAAAGAAGAATTTGTCTTTCAATATTGCATTTGTATCACCTTATTGCAAATGCGATACAAAAATAAAAACAATAGAAAGCCGAGTGCTGGAGTGTTTCTGTGTCTCCACCCACCCAGAGTGGAGACACAGAAACACTTCATATTGTGAAACTGCAACAGATAATTACCACCTGGATTTGAAGTCAGCTTCCTCACTGTGTAAAAGCTGACCCTCACAAACAGAATGAGGTCTGGCAGTCTGAAAGTTTTATTCATAGCTTTCGTCTCAGTTTGGGCTTTGTTTTACCTGATCTCCATGAAAAGAGAAGTTCGTGACTTTTCAAGAAAACTCCACCTCAACGACTCCGTCAGGGGTCAGGTGGTCCTGCGGAGGATGAGCAAGATGGAAGCTGACATCAACAGGCTGAGTGAGTTAATTAAAATTCAAATGTACATATTTTAGCTGAAGTGGGTTTAAATTACTGTTTTTAACACAAATCATCTCAAGTTTGCTCTGAATCCAAATGTTTTCACAGTCAGTTGGCTGCAAAAGGATGAAAACAACAAGGAGATGGAGACAAAAAGGAAGGAGGTGAGGAAACTTTATCCAAATTCTCCTCTGTTCCAAAAATGGGGGGACCACCTGTCTGAAGAGGAGCAGAAAGAGGCCAAGAGTTTATTTAAGAAATACGGCTACAACGCTTACCTGAGCGACAGGCTGCCGCTCAACAGAGAGATCCCCGACACCAGGCCTCCCAGGTGAGCTCACAACGCTTTTCTCCTTCAAAGTCTTCTGGAATAATTTTAAATTCACGGTTCATTTACGAAAGAAATAAAATATTAGTTAAATAACGTTTGCAACTAGAAAAGTTGCATTACCTGCGATAATGCCAGTGTGAATGCTTTTTGCTGAAAATAGTCGCTGAAGATGCTGAAACTTTTTGCTGAAAATGCAAAAGCTATTTGCAGAATGTTAAATTTGCTAAAAGACTGGAAATTTTGTTAAGTGACCATAAGATGTGCTGAAGTTGATTTAAATTTCTGAAAAATTTGGAGTAAAATTGCTTAAAAATCATTAATACATGCCAATTCTGCAAAAATATGTACCGGTAATGCGTTGCTTAAATATGAGCTAAACTCCAAATTAGCATAAAAGACCTCAGTAGATGCCAAATTAGCCAAAAAAAAGCTAGCTTTTTGCTTAAATACTCACCAAACCTTAAAATAGCCTAAAATTTCTCAGTAAACTAAATTAGTCAAAAACTTTAGCTTGCTGCTAAAATAAAAGCTAAACTCTAATAGCCTATAAGAACCTCAGTAGATAATAAATTAGCCAAAAAAAAGCTAGCACATTGTTTTTAAACCCCAGTAGATAAAAAAAAATTAGCCATAATTGTTAGCATGATGCTAAAATATTAGCTAAACTCCAAATTAGCAATTTAAACATCAGTAGTGGTCAAATTGGCCAAAAAAGCTAGCACATTGCTTAAATACTAGCTAAACTCCAAAATAGCCTAAAATTATCAAATAAACTAAATTAGTCAAAAACATTAGCATGTCGCTAAAATAGAAGCTAAACTCTAAATTGTCCTGTAAAAACCTGAGTAGATAACAAATTAGCCAAAAATGTTTGCATGTTGCTAAAATATTAGCTGAACTCCAAATTAGCATAAAAAACCTCAGTAGTTGGCAAATTAGCCAAAAAAATAAGCTAGCACATGGTGTATATACTAGCTTAACTCTAAAATAGCTTAAAATTCCTCGGTGAACAAAATTAATCAAAAATGTTTGAAATGGAAGCTAAATCAATCTAAAAAACAGCAGTACATAAAATAGTAGGCCAAAACCTAGGGCTTGCTGAAATATTGAAAAAAGAAATTAAAAAAACCTTCAGCATTTGCCAAATTAGCCAAGAAAGCTAGCACATTGCTTAAAAACTGGCTTAACTCCAAAATAGCCTAAAATTCTTCAGTAAACTATATTAGCCAAAAACATTAGCATGTTGCTAAAATATATTAAAAAAAATTTAGCCTAAAAGAAAACCCAGTAGATACCTAATTAGCCATAAACGTTAGCATGTTGCTAAAATATAAGGTAAACATAGTCCATGAATGTATCTAAAGACTTGTTGCTGATCTACTTAAACTTTTGACATTTGTAGACGTTCTCAATCATTTCCTATAGGGCACATTTTACTCAATATTTTAAAAACCATAACATTTATGAATTAAAAAAAATTCAAGCAGTAATGTCCAGAACGAGCTGAAAGTTTTGATACCAAGATTGCTGAAATCGTTGAAAGTGTGGTTGAGGAATCACCTGCAAAACAGGGTAACAGAAAAGGAGCAGGAGAATCATAATAGCAAATTTCTCAGCTCAATACAAAGATTCAGAAAAGAGTGAGAAAACTGAGTGCTTCAAGTAAATCAGCTCAACGTTACTCAATTTGTTTGGGGCCATGAAATTAACGACCAGTTAGAAAGGACGTTTGCTTTCTGGAATAATAGATGTGTAACGAGTTCTCACCTTGAAGATCTCGGTTGAGCAGGTTAATTGAGGGATGCTGGTCATAATTGTGTAAAGTTATTTGGGCAATTGGCTTAAGGCGTTCGGATGTGTTACTTTTATATCTTATTGTTAAAAGAACAGTAAATAATAGGGTTGGGTATCGCCACTCATTTCCAGAATTGATTCTGCTTTTTTCCCCCTAATTCACTCGATTCAATACAATTTTGAGTAAACACGGTTTAAAAGTTTAGACACATTTGTTTAGAAACACAGTATTGGTGAAATTATAAGATTGTCAAAACCATATAGTTTAATATGTATTCTCTAACGGAGAACCTCCAACAATTGGGAATCCCTAAGGTTTCTTCGTTTTTCCTGACTCAGGTTTTTTAGGAGTTTTTCCTTACCGAGAGGGAGGGTCTAAGACAGGGGTGGGCAAACTACGGCCCGGGGGCCACATACGGCCCCTTAAGCTACTTAATCTGGCCCTCCAAATTAAAATACATTGAATCAAAAATCCTAATTATTGTCTTATTTTCATTGTATTTCTGTTTTCTTCTCATGAATGATGTTGTTTCTCTGGCGTTTGTGTGTGTTTTTTTCTGAGTCAGATGGTGATTTTTTGGATTTCTTTGAGTTCGCATTTTCCTCTGAAGAACATCAATCCAAAAAGAGAACAAAAATCAAAATTTAGAAATAAAAATTCCCCAATTTTCTGTTTTTAAATAAATATATGTGAATTTTATTCCAAATTAAAGCATGTTTTTCTCTAAATTCCATATAATCTTTTTAGTTTATGAGGTTCTTTACCAAATCTCTCCTTCCATCTGCTCCTTGTCCGGCCCTTATGCCAAATTTTAGAACCCTTTCTGGCCCACAAATCAAAAAGTTTGCCCACCCCTGGTCTAAGAGCAGGGATATCCAGTTTTAGTCTGTTTAGTCTTTACATATTTTTCGTGTTTAAAGACGTTTTCTGCACTTGTAAAATTACCTGCATGAAGCCCAATGTGGCAAATTTCTTTGTGATTTTGGACTATATAAATAAAATTGAATTGAATTGAATTGAATTGTTCTGCCTCTCCTGGAGGGCGTTTCAGTTTGGCCACTAGGGGGTGATCAAGCAATACACCTTATTCCAGGAGAAGAAGACAGTATGACAGTATGACCTGTACTTTAGACCCCAAACTGTCTTCAGGCCAAGGACCGGTTTAAATCAGAATATTTTCACAGACCGGTCCGAACGAAGCCGAAGCTAGAATTTTTAAATTTCCGGATTATGAAAATATGTTTTCAAAATAAAATGCTACTGGAAGAAACTTTGTTTTTAAAAAAGTCTAAAAGTATCAGTTGATATTTTTTTATGCAAAACGATTAAGTAAAATAAAGGTTTTTTTTGTTTTGTTTGTTTTTTTACATAAATCCTCATTTATTAGACATGTTTTTCAACACACAGGAACATTTTCTGTGCTGAAATTTCTGAACAGATGCCTTCCTAATTTAGGTCTTGCAGGAGGAAAATTCTGAAATGTCCCTTTGACAAGTTTCCACAAGTCAGCAACTTTATTTTATTGAATCTTCATTCTTAGTTTGAACTTTGTGATGAAGTTTTTTTTTCCCTTTAACGTCAAAGTGGAGGCTAACAACCAGAAGCTAGCTTCAGCTACGTCCAGATGTTAAGTTGTGATAAAGCAAAAAAATGACGCAACCGTCGTGAAACTGAATATAATATAAATCCAACTTTTATTATCTGTGTGTGTGAAACAGTAGAGAAACTGTTGCAGCGTATTAAACAGAGCAGCTACATGTAGCATAATACTGTGTACTGAGGAAAACACGCCGTTTTGTCTGTAAACGGCAGCTTTATTGTTCTCTGAAGTCCAAGGCTCTGATTCTCCCCGAAAAAAACTCTCCAAATATGTTTTATTGAGCCATTAGCTTAGCAATCTAGTTCGCCAATCAGATATCTGCTCTACAGGCCGTGACCCAGATGGATGTTGTGAACAGAATCAGGAAATTTTTCAAAATAAAACTTCCTTCCGGATCAGAAAATAAACAAAAAGGAAATGATCTCAGCTGTCATTATCATTACAGAGATATTGTTTGAACTTGTTCTCTCGTCTCAAACTTAATGCTCCAGCAGCAGATGAACAACAAAAGCTTTGATTTTTTGCTTTTAAAAATAGACCCATACAGCAATAGTTAATTGTTTATTCCTAGAAACACAACCTCAAAACATGTCCACACCTTTTTAATTAAAAGTGACCCGCATAACTAGTTTCGTCAATGTTCCGTTGAAACCTAACGTGTAATTTAATCTTAATTCAAGGTGCTTCTAACTCAATCTTCTTGAAACATATCTTTCAAGGGTGTGAGGCAATCAAGTTTAATAGTCCAGAGATTTTTCATTGTGATGTTTTGTTTCAGATGTGCAGAGAGGAAATATCCAGAAGACCTGCCGTCCCTCAGTGTTGTCCTGATCTACCTGGATGAAGCTCTCTCCATCATCAAGAGGGCCGTCCGCAGCATCATCGACAAGACGCCCGCCCGTCTGCTGACAGAGATCATTCTGGTTGATGATCACAGCACTAAAGGTAAACCGAGACGCATCAAGAATGAAGAATGCGCGTCTCTAATGTTACGTCTGGCTCTGAACCACAACAAATAAAGGGGAGACGAAACCGGTTTGTAGCACTACGTATTTTTAATTTGCATACAAAAACTGAACAGAGCAGGGAGGACCAGATGAACCAGAGCTGCAACCATTGACTGTATAAGGGAGAACTGGACTGAGCATGCCCCCCTACTTCCGTGTTCCATATAGGAAGTACCACTGGATTGCAAAAAGGCCAAAGTCCATTGGTCATTGAGAAACAGACAGTTATTTCTCGATCATTTTAAATGTTAAAAACTTAACTTTTAATGATTTTTTTTCCATTATCACAAGTTATTAGAGTTATAAATTGACCAATCAGATGGCTCAATAAGCGTTTGTGGGTCTGACGTCGAACGTCTGGGGGGTTTGAGTGACAGATGACGGGTAGCCAATGGGAGCAGACTTCATCAATGCGTCCGTGAAGACCTTTTAACACCTACTTTACAATTCAACAATGTTCCAATCATTGTCCTTCTATTGTTTTCCTCAATGGAATGCAAAATGGCGATAGCCGTTTCAGGAAGTGACGGTGAAAGCGGCGGCCTACTTTCGCGAGGAGAGGAGGTAATGCATTTCCAATGGGAGAGCTCATTGCTCGCGATGTCCAGTATTTTTACAGTCAATGGATGCAACCAACAGATCTGGCTGGCAGGTGTAGAATGGTCTCCTCTAAGCACCTCTGAGGTGGATCCTTTTATCTCCATGAAAAAGGAACAACCTGGGGTGAACATGGGACAGCCGGGAGAATCCGGTAATTCCCCCTAACATATGAGGGAGGGAAACAGGATGGGCAGAATGACCAAAGACGTCACAGGCTCAAGCATTGAGCGGGGGGGGGCGGGCTCCCGAGCAGGACGAACCAAGCCCGGAAGCTCTTCCATTTGGCTCCACTGGCTCCTGCTCCATCACCAAGCGCTCACTGGTTTCAGACTGACAGCCAGGCGGGACATCCGCCCAGACTGTGCTACCAGCGATGTCATTCCCCAAGATGATCTGGACACCATTTTGAAAAATTACCCGCCAAACTTGTTACTTAAATAGGCTCTGATATTATTTATTAATACCTTCTTGCACTGTAAATTGTCCCTTTTCATCTGTTTTGCCCCGCCATATTTATCATCTGCCGTCCCCTTTTTTTTGTAAATTATGTTATGCTAGTTCTGTTTATAGTCTTCTCCCTCTTAAAACAATCCATCTGTATAATATGTTCATAGTACCTACCTCAATCATTATGTATATCTTGGTCATTAGCCTGTATATGGTCTTACCTTTATATATCTGATCTGTAAATACTGTCCATATCCTGTATAACTACCTGTACCATACATCAATCAATCAAACTTTATTTGTTGAGCGCTTTTCATGTACTTCTGTACAGCCCAAAGTGCTTTACAAGTTAAAAGAAAACATATTTCAGCAAAATAGATCAGAAATATCCACCTCGTCAAGACAAAAACAGCATAAAAACACATAAAATCAAGACATCATATAAAAAACTTTTCGTTGCCCTGAACATGTACATGTGCAATGACAATAAAGTTGAATCTAAAAAAAAAAAAATTAAACGGGCAAAGCTGGACGCACCCCCATCGACAACTCCCCTTTGAAAAAACACAAACTGACCGGCCTCTGCATACTGCCCCTAGTGGAATGATGATGAACTACAGGGCAGAAAACATGACCGCAGGTTTTTATGGGACTTTTGGATCATAATAATGAGATGGGAGTCTCTGATTCAATATAATACATTGAAAAATTTACAGAAAACTCAAGGATTTTTTTTATTTTTATTTGGTTTCTTTTAATTTGCAGTACCATTTTTAATCAAACTGCCAGTTTGTTGAATTGGTAAATTTCCACTCACAAAAATAGTAGTTTAAGTTGGAAAAATTGTTTAACATCGTGTCATGGTATTTTAAGGAATTATTTTTTTCAGATTTTTTAATTCCTCAATAGAGCAAGTAGTATTTAAAAAAAAAAAAAAAAAAAAAACAACAACAGTTGAGCTATTTTCACCATGAAGTTTGAAAAATTAGCAAAAATCTTTACCCGCCAAAAGTTTTTCTGAGATTTCACGGGGGCAGCCATTTTGAAAGGAGCTCTGCTAATTCCCCCTAGTGGAATGAGGATGAACTACAGGGCAGAAAACAGGGACACAATGGGATTTCAAGGGAAATTTAGATCAAAGTAATGAGATAGGGGTCTAGAGTAAAAATTACCGTATTTTCTGGACTACAAGGCGCACTTGTACATAAGCCGCACCTGCTCAATTTAAAAAAATCTGAAAAAAAGAAATACAAGCCGCACTGGGCTATAAGCCGCACATATCTATGTTGAAAAATAAGATAATTACTATAACAATTTTGTACTTTAAATGTCCAGCGTCTCACCATAGATTCATTGATGCTAAGCTTGTGTACAGCAGTTCGGTTTCCTTCCTAGATAGCAAAGCTCCATATCTTTTAACTTAAAATGTTCACCACACAAACTTCTATGTGTGATTTCCACAATGAAGAAGAATTTTAAAAATAATTACCAGTTAGTAATTTGTCACAAGTGTTCTATCTGCTAAAGGAAAAGTATCGTTGGCTTTTCTGATTTGCATTTATTTTTTGTCTATCTTGTTTTTGATTCAAATTCCGGTAAAAGCTCTCCTAGCAGCAGAAGAAAAATCCACAGAATAGTCGCATGATTCAAAACCTAGGAAAAAAGTGGCGGCTTATAGTCTAGAAAATACGGTAGAACAAATGATGTCTTTATAGGGTTAAAATATATTTTTGGATTATTAATGCATCAAGAAAATTTTAGAATTTCTTGTCATTAAAATTAGAAAGATTTAAAAAAACACATTTATTGTCTTCTTTTTCCTAGAGGATTTGATGCAGAAGCTGGATGACTACATCAGCTTGATTCATGAAGAGCGTCCAGGTCTGGTGAAGAAAGTGAGACACACAGAGCAGCTCGGCCTCACGCAGGCCAGACTGTCCGGATGGAAAGCAGCTACAGGAGACGTGGTGGCCATCTTGGATGCTCACATAGAAGTCCATGTTCAATGGTGGGTTTGATATCCTAGTTTTAATTCTTTTGGTTTAAAAAAAAAACCAACTTTTTTTTGTCTTTGTGTTTGCAGGGCAGAACCGCTGCTGGCTCGGATTAAAGAGGACCGGACGGTGATCCTCTCTCCAGTCTTTGACAAAGTCAACTATGATGACTTTGCTGTTGTTCCCTATTCTCCTTCTGCTCAAGGCTTTGACTGGGCTTTGTGGTGCATGTACGAATCCTTCCGACCAGAGTGGTACGCGTCAAAGGATACATCACTACCTGGAAAGTAAGAGTTAACACACATTTACCCTGGCTTTTAGCTGAGATAAAGATTTATTCTTTCATAAACCTATTTGAAGACATTAAACTAATTTAAAAATTTCGAAGTGCTATAATCCTAATAAAAACATGATTTAAAAACAGATCAAAAGATGATCAGGGTGAGTTTTTAACCTTTCTGCTCTGCTACGGTGGCCTAGAATGGACAAACATTTGGTCTGCTTTCTGTCATCAGAAGTCCGGCTGTTATGGGGATACTCATTGCTGATCGCAAGTTCTTTGGAGAAATTGGAGGCCTGGACGGTGGAATGAAAATCTACGGGGGAGAAAATGTGGAGCTGGGTATTCGGGTAAATTTTATTGTTTTGGTTTTTCCTAATTATTTTATCAAAAGGTGGAACAAAATTTGTAACAATGGTTCTGGGCCAATTACTCATCATTCAAAAATATCAATGTGATAAATCAATAAATCAATAATGTTATAATCCATCAAATAATCTAACATTGAAATATAAACCTTGTTTATGTTTCATAAGTCAAGATTATCCAATTTTATCCTTGATGTTTCTGTGTTTTGACCTTTGAGCATACTTTCATTGGCAGGGGCGGACTTAGAAGTTTGGGGGCCCCAGGTGAAAAATAAAATGGGGCCCTATCCAATATTAATACATTTATTTTATTTTTTGAATCATTACCTCAGGTCAAAATATATTTTTTTCCCCAATGGTCCACTGGTAAACAGAGTCAGTGTCAAAAATTCAAATGTATTGGTTGACATTTAAAAACAGAAATCATTTCATTTTCTGAAATTCAACAGGAAATATGGTGCAATATAATACAGCGATTTTGAGGATAAAGACGACATTATTAGGGTCAAATGTATAAAGTGCTTTTATGGAACAGGTTAGTTAGTGGATAGATTTATTTTACTATTAGTCGGCCAAACATCTCATGACCGCAGGTGAGGCACTGCTTCACCTGCCTCCCCTGACCTTACGTCCCTGGTTAAAACATATTTCAACACAGAACCAAAACCTGCTGGTGTTGCAGCAGGGGATGATGAAAAACTATACCATTTCACTGCTAAATGGTTTTATGCTCTGGGTGTAACATTTATTTTACACGTAATTTATTTCACCCACTTGTGTATTCAAGTTGGGGACCTAGAAATCTGGGTGCCCCAGGCAATTGCCTAACTTTGCTTAATGGTAAGTCCACCTCTGTTCAGTGGCCTTTTTTTATTAAAAAAAAAAGAAGCCAATTTTAACTAATTTTTTTCTTTCTTTTCAGTGTAGCGCCTTGAAACCAACAAAACAAACTGAATTGAGTCAATTAAAACCAAAATGGACAATCATTGTTTAAATAAACTCAGTTTGAGTTTGTATGGAGTGATCTTAGTGCCCTTATTCCAAGTGCAACACTCACTGTTTTTGGGCGTAAAACGTAAAAGATTTTGTGTGCTCAAAAAAATATTTTGGTCTTGAAAAAGCAAAATGTTTCTTAAAGCTTAAAAATACATGCAACCAAAATAAAAAAAATACTCTAAAAACTTAAAAATATGTGAAATCAAAGCAATTTTCACAAATTCTCTCTCTTCTGCGTGCGAGTGGGGCACTGCATTACATGTGACAAAAAAGCCAGCCAATCACAGACATGGACATGAAGGCTGATGTCTGTGATTGGCCGTCTGTTGTGGCACGCAACATTGTTAAAGTTTTAAGCTCAAAACAGAATAATGGCACAAAGATCACTCCGTACGGCCAAGTCCATTTTTACTGCTTTCTTAAAGCCAAAAGCAAAAAAAAAAAGGGGAAAAAATAGAATTTATTAAGAAGAATGCCTCTTACAATTGAGTTATATAATTTTTATTGAAAGACAAAAACATTAGAGAAACATCACTTTACAAAAAATGAGGTTTATGATTTATGTTGTAAAATATCAATGTTTATTTTTTAATTTAAATTTTTTAAATGAATTTTCCAATGTTATGTTTAAAAGATTTTTACAAGGACACATCATTTTAAATATTTGTTATTGTCTTATAGATCATAGTGCATGTATGTAAATTTAAGCTTCATGTTTAATTAATCTGATGAAAACATCTCCCAGTTCGTTGTAGTTCAGATTTTTAAAATTTTATTGATTGATTTTGCTTATTTGAAGAATAAATTGGATAATCTGTGGATAATACTAAACAAAAAAATCCCACAGGTTTATCAAACTGATCGTATAAAGTCAAGTAGAGTTTGATTGTTTGAATAAGCTTTACTTAAGAGTTTGATGTTTCTCCTGGCAGGTCTGGCTGTGTGGAGGCAGCATAGAGATAATACCTTGCTCTAAAATTGCCCACATTGAACGATACCACAAGCCCTACCTTCCAGACCTGTCCATCATGATGAGGAGAAACGCTCTGAGAGTGGCTGAAGTTTGGATGGACGAATACAAAAGCAGCGTCAACATCGCCTGGAACCTTCCAGTAGAAGTATGATCTGACGTCTCATTATTTCTCACATGATTCCATCTGAATAATCGGATTATGTTTAATAAAAGACACTGCTTTTGATTATGAGAAATGCTCTCATGTGCTCGACTTGTTCTGGCAGAATCATGGGATTGACATCGGGGATGTGTCGGAGAGGAAGAAGCTCAGAGAGAAGCTGAAGTGCAAACCCTTCCAGTGGTTTCTAGATCATGTTTACCCTTCTCTGAAACCCATCAACAGCTTGCTTGGTTATGGAGCTGTGAGTAAACAGTCCGGGATGAGGTTCCTTATTTTTTTTATTTATTCTTCTTGTCACACAAGAATACTGGTCTAACATTTAATTTCTATTAACAGCTGATTAATAATCTGAAGCCAGATCTCTGTGTGGACCAAGGCCCAAAACCAGGATACACACCTATAATGTATTCATGCCACTTCTTCTCACCTCAGGTGTGTTTAGATATTTATATGGAGAGAATATCGTCTCATCCGATTTGTTCCTTCCTAATTCTTGATTTGTAATTCACACAATACATTTTGATGCGTTTAAATGCTGCTAGAATGCTGGGTCGTCAGAGTTTTCTCATCACCTTGCTTTGAGCTTAGACTATGAATAATATTTGGTGAACTTTTTCTTAAGCAAATATGCTCCGATATTTACTATAAAAAAGCCTGAATATGGGTTTTTAAAACATTCAGCACTAAAGTTTCTGTATTCTCATCGCTTCCTTAGGGCTGCGCCTTCACCGCAGAGCTCTTTCATATGCAGGTCCTCTTTACACTCAGAGAACATAGTGGGTCGATCGGCCCTACGTCCCGCTCTGCTCCCTGGATGTGAAGGACCTTGTGCTGCATATTATATTAGCATCATGGTAGCTCATGAGGGTAATTTGGCATCTACTGAAGTTTGTTTGTGGAATTCATTTAATATCTTAGCAACATGCTAACGTTTTTGGCTAATATGTTATGAGGTTTGTTTATGCTAATTTGGAATTTATCCAATACTTTAGCAACATGCTAACATTTTTGGCTTATATGCAATGAGCTTTATTTTAATGTAAATTGGGAATTTATCCAATATTTTAGCAACATGCAAATATTTTTGGCTAATATATAATGAGGTGTTTTAATACAAATTTGGAATTTATCTAATATTTTAGCAACATTCTAACGTTTGTGGCTATTATGTACTGAGGTTTATTTAATGCTAATTTGGGATTTATTCAATATTTTAGCGACATGCTAATATATAATGAGGTCTTTTAATGCAAATTTGGAATTTATCCAATATTTTAGCAACATGCTAACATTTTAGGCTAATATGTAATGAGTTTTTTTAATGCTAATTTGGAATTTATCCAATATTTTAGCAACATGCTAACATTTGTGGCTAATATGTAATGAGGTTTATTTATTGCTAATTTGGAATTTATCCAATACTTTAGCAACATGCTAACGTTTGTGGCTAATATGTAATGAGGTTTATTTATTGCTAATTTGGAATTTATCCAATACTTTAGCAACATGGTAACATATAATGAGGTTTTTTAATGCAAATTTGGAATTTATCCAATATTTTAGCAACATGCTAACATTTTTGGCTAATATGTAATGAGTTTTATTTATTGCTAATTTGGAATTTATCCAATACTTTGGCAACATGCTAATATATAATGAGGTTTTTTAATGCAAATTTGGAGTTTATCCAATATTTTAGCAGCATGCTAACGTTTTTTGGCTAATATGTAATGAGTTTTATTTATTGCTAATTTGGAATTTATCCAATATTTTAGCAACATGCTAACATTTTTGGCTAATATGTAATGAGCTTTTTTAATGAGAATTTGGAGTTTATCCAATATTTTAGCAGCATGCTAACGTTTTTGGCTAATATGTAATGAGGCTTATTTATTGCTAATTTGAAATTTATCCAATACTTTAGCAACATGCTAATATATAATGAGGTTTTTTAATGCAAATTTGGAATTTATCCAATAATTTAGCAGCATGCTAACGTTTTTTGGCTAATATGTAATGAGGTTTATTTAATGCTAATTTGGGATTTATTCAATATTTTAGCGACATGCTAACGTCTTTAGCTAATATGTGATGAAGTTTGTTTATGCTAATTCAGAATATAACTAATCGTTTAGCAACATGCTAATGTTTTTGGCTAATGTATTATGAGGTTTGTTCATGCTAATTTGGAATTTTTCAAATATTCTTTCAGCGTACTGATGTTTTTGGCTAGTTTGTTATCTACTGAGGTTTGTTAGGCTGCTTTTGAGTTTACCTAATATTTTAGCAATCTTTTTGAGCTTTTAAAGACTAATTTGGCCTCTAACCTAGTGAAGATTTTTAGGCTATTTTTGGCGTTGATCTGTATTTTAGCAATGGGCTAGCTTTTAAAGCTAATTTGGCACCTACTATGTTTTTTTATTTGGAGTTTAAATCTTATTTAAGCTACACGCCTACATGTTTTTGCACAATTGGCATGGATGAGGATTTTTAAGCAAACTTACCAAAAACATTTCCTTAAATTTAGGCTAACTTAAGCGGTTCTTTATTGAAAATTTTAGTCTTTTAGCAAAGTTTGGATTTTGCAAATAGCTTTTGCATTTTTCAGCAAATCTCTTTGACCATTAGCGTAAATTCTTTTAGCATTTTCAGCTACAATTCAGCAAAAAGCATTCACACTGGCATTATCGCAGGTAATGCAACATTTCTAGTTTTAAGTTGTGCCTGTGCAAAATGTATTTTATGAATTGCAAATCAAGAATTACTCACACAGCATTCTCTCCATACATTTATCCTAAGTAAACTGTATGTTTGATGTTCAGTTATTGTAACATGTTTTTTTTTTTTTTTAGCACTGTTATTACAACACTGATGGCAAACTCTACATCGGTGGGATCAAATCTCACAAATACAACAGCGACAGCTGTCTGGTGGACCTCGGTTCTGGGAATTTTCCCGGCCTCTTTGAGTGCAAGGTGGCCCAAGAGAAGAAATTTCACATGTTGTGGGATTTTAAACAGGTACTAACTGGTTTATTCACATAACAAGAGACACGAGGTCTTGTTTTAAAGACATGTCTGCGTTTCTATTAAAAAAAGGAGGACAGATCCAGAACAGGCTGACGAAGCGCTGTTTGGAAGTCGGTCGGGGGGAAGACGGATACTTCAGACTCGTCGTTCAGCGGTGCAGCGGCCAAAGCTGGAAGTTCCAACATGTCATTAATCAGACTCTTTCTGCAAATGGTCCAAAGTGATTATTTTATTATAAAGGTGATATTGTTTTTGATTTGAACTAATTTTTTGACTTTGTATTAGGTTTCAAACTTTCCCACTAAACTGTACTTTTCCAGAACATATTCATGTTGGGCATAAACATCTGTTAACCCTGTAAAGGACAAAACATTTGACATAAAATATTATTTTTTTTTTAGAATTAAGATATTCTTTAAGCTTAACATCCAAAAATAAATAAAGCATATTCTTTATGATAAATTGGGTGATTTGATACATTTTTGTTTATAATATTAATTCAGCATGTGAAAATATTAACATGAGTGTTCAGGAAAACAGTACAGTTTTTACCCTCTGTCTCAATTTGATAAACACATTTTTAACTTGGTGTATCTGTATTGTAAAAATAAATTATCGACTGATTTTTCATCTTTTCAATACAATAGTAGTTTATAAAAATGAATAACAATAGATAAGATATTGTCACTATAAAGTCTGGAAAATTAGCAAAAATGTGAAGCACCAGATGTGTTTTGGTGATTTCAAGGAGGCAGCCATTTTGAAATGAGCAGGAAAAGCCCCCTAGTGGAATGCTGATGAATTACAAGGCAGATAACATGAATCAAGTTCTATACGGTGGATCTTTAAGGGAAGTTTGGATTATACCAATGAGATAGGAGTCTCAGAATATACGTATCAAATATGATACAAATGTGTTTACTGGTATGTAAGTAAAAAGAAAGAATATATATGTATGTATGTATGTTTGTGTATTTATCTCTCTCTCTCTCTCTCTCTCTATATATATATTATATACACAGTGAATTTATCCATGTGATATTAATAAAGTATAAAATTCAATATACAATTCTCACAAAAATTAGCATTAGGAGCACTTTATAGAAACACATTAGATCCATCAAATCTCAATATGAAGTTGGATATTTTTATATATATATATATATGCATGTATGTATATGTGTGTATATGTATATACATATGCATATACATATACACATATACATACATATATATAAATATATACACATATTCATATATATACACATATATTTGCACACATATATATGTATATATATATGTATGTATGTGTATTTATCTATAAATTATTATAATTGACATTTACACAAAATGTAAACAAAGTAAATGAGCTTTAGAAAAGTTTAGCATTGTTTAAAAAATTGAAATATCTACAAACAAAAGCACGTCTGAGCATAAAAAAGATTAAAAAAAACCTTCAAAATTAAGCATCAGCAAAATACTGGTGGCTCCTATTGGGGGGAAGAAACTGTTTTCACAATATTAAATAGGATCAGGTATACATTTCTGCAGGATAACTTCAATTTTATTTATATATCCCAATTACACAACTCAGTTGTCACAGCAGGCTTCACATCGATAATTGCCAAAAATATCAAATCAATCATAAATATTAACAACAGCTTGTTGCTTAACTAAAGTAACTCTTTCAGTTATGTCAGGTGTTGTTGAAATGTGGGCGGAGCACTTCCTTGTTGATTTTTCCAGCAGCAGGTAGGTATGTGTCTGATGGAAATAAAGTCTGTCTAACTCAGTTGTGATCATTGCTGTGAACGTCTACTAGAGTCCAGCAGGGGGAGCACTTCCAGGTTAAGTCAGTGCTTCTTCTCTACAATCATTGGATCAATTTATATTAATAATGTTAGTTTTTATTAAATTACATTTTAAGATTGAGTGAACCATAAAATTAAAAATTTTAGTTTGATGAACAAATCACTAAAACGGCATTGGACTGCTCATGGGAAAGTGTTTCATCCTCCCCCGTCTCTCTGCAGTAATGGAACATTCCGTCAACAGCAAGTTAGAGAGCAGACAGAAACTCTTTGAAAAGATGTTTAAATAAAAAACAAAAAATGTGGTAAAATGAAGAGGTATCTGACCATTATTATACTTGATTAAAAAAATGTAAAGAAATCGATCACACACAAATTCTAACAAAAAACAGAACGGAATCAAAGAAACTCAAACGTAGATGAAGGAAGGGAAGAATGA
Organism: Oryzias javanicus; assembly: GCA_003999625.1. Taxonomy (NCBI): domain Eukaryota; kingdom Metazoa; phylum Chordata; class Actinopteri; order Beloniformes; family Adrianichthyidae; genus Oryzias; species Oryzias javanicus. The sequence goes on from CM012459.1 coordinate 19,138,361, forward strand.
CAGAAAATGAGAGAAGTGGCTGAAAACTTCAATTTTGAGAATATTTTTTTCAATTGACAATTTCATAGTGTCCTGTTTTATTTGATTCATTTTGATCTGATCCTGTTTTGATTTGAATAATTTAGAATTTAGCTTATATTTTAGCAACATGCTAACGTTTTTGACTAAATTAGTTCACTGAGGACTTTAAGGCTATTTTGGGGTTCAGCTAGCTATTTATTTTTATATTTTTTTTGGACAAAAGTCGATATTTTTTGGCGGATTTGGCCTCTAATTAATTTTTTATGCCAATTTGGAGTTTAATATTTAAGCAATATGCTAACATTTTTTGCTAATTTGTTATCTACTAGGGATTTTAAGCTAATTTTGAGTTCAGCTTTTATTTCAGCAACATGCTAAAATTTCTGGCTGATTTAATTTACAGAGAAATGTTATGCTAATTTGAAGTTAAGCTAATAATTAAGCAACAAGTTAGCTTTTTTGCTACTAAAGTTAAAAATGTTTTAAAAATTATCTTTTTAAGAGACACCAGTTTATTTTAACATTTTTTTTTTTTTTGCTTTTGTTCGTCACAAAAGTAGACATTCATATTTATTAAAAAAACAAAAACAAAAAGAAGGTTATGAATGAAAATCCAAATTTCTTAAAGGCTAACGTAAATCAATGCGGCTCCTTCTAGGTTTTGATCAGTAGAACAACAGCCCAAATGGCTCTTTTAGTGTTAAAGGGTGCCGGTCCCTGCTCTAGTAGATCATAGAATGTGAGTAATTTTGATTGTATAGTTTGTTCGTGTGCTCCAGGTAACCTGCTTTGTGAATGATTCGTATTGCTCTCTTTTTGAAGAATCAAAAGTGAATGTAACGTTGTCTTATAGTTTTTCCCCAACCTCTACAAAGTAAAGAAAGTATAGTAATGTACACCATGAACAATATAAAATGTGGAGAGATGTGGTCCAGAACCAGTTTTACTTTATTTTTACACAGTTTAGTGTGTAAATTACAGATAAGTGCTTTCCAAAGCAACAGGAGTGGTATGGTGGTGCAGTGGTTAGTGCTCTTGCCTCACAGCAAGAACTACCTGGTTCAAATCCTCACTGGAGAATCAGACATACCAATTATGGCCTTTTCTTCGTGGAGTTTACATTTTCTCCCCATGCATGCGTGGGCTCTCACAGCAGCCGGGTTAGGCTCCACCACCCCCGGGACCCCGAAAGGGGTTAAGGAAAAAGAACGAATGAATGCTTTCCTGGTCAGCTTTTAATCTATTATAACCTCAATAAATTTATGTTCAGAAATTCTTTCAAGTAACATTATTTTGTTTTACTTAAATGTAGTGAAATTTTATTAACGTCAAATCACATCTTTAGTTTTATTTCCGTCTTTACAACTTACATGAATTGCTGCAAATCATCTCCTTAACTTAAAACATTTGTGTCATCAGCAAATAAACTAATTAGAATATGCTATAAACCTTTAATAAATCAGTAATAAACATGGGAAATAATAGTGGGCCCAAAACAGAGCCCTGTTTCGCACCTTTCTGGCCAAAAAATGGAAACGAGCACTTCCGACCTACATTTTTAATCCAGTCTAACACTATCCCCCTAATGCCATTTCGTTCCAATTTATTTATTAATATGCAGTGATTAACTGTATCTGTAACTGTAAGATTTTTTTATTGCTTTTCTTTCATTTATAAAGATTTATTTTCCATTTTAAATCTGTGTGCAATTCTATTTTGATTGCATGTGTTAACATAGGAAGTGCTGCATAAATGAAGTTTTAGTGCTTCATTTGAACAGCAGCTGAGGTTAAAATTACATCCCATAATAAACTATAAATTTGAGATCGCACACAGATACAATTAATCACTGCATATTAATAAATAAATTGAAAAATTATGGCATTAGGGGGATAGTGTTAGACTGGATTAAATATGTAGGTCAGAAGTGCTCGTTTCCATTTTTTGGCCAGAAAGGTGCGAAACAGGGCTCTGTTTTGGGCCCACAATTATTTACCATGTTTATTAATGATTTATTAAAGGTTTATAGCATATCCTTATTAGTTTATTTGCTGATGATCACAAAATGTTTATTTATGTGGGATATTTGCAGCAATTCATAGAAGTTGTAAAGACGGAAATAAAACTAAAGATGTGATTTGATGTTAATAAACTTTCACTAGATTTAAGTAAAACAAAATAATGTTACTTGTTAATTATAATGGCACAAATGTAAAGATTGACATGCACATAAATGGGGTGAAACGAAAGAATTTCTGAACATACATTTATTAGGGTTATAATAGATTAAAAGCATTTATTTTCCTTAATCCCTTTTGGGATGCTGGAGCCTAACCTGGCTGCTGATGGGCGCTTCTACACAGTGGGAGGAAGCTGGAATATGCTAGCATGGGGAGAAAATGCAGTCTCCACACAGAAGGGGGTCACCAATTGGTGCTGTCTGATTCTCCAGCTGGGATTTGAACTGGGGTTTTCTTATTGTTAGGCAAGAGCACTAACCACTGTGCCACCATGCAGACGCTGCTGACTGCTTGTTTTAAATGTTTATGACATTAAAAATGTTACCTGTTAATTCAATTGCTATTTTATTTTTCATGATAACTGTTGTCATGATTTTATGTTTCTTTTTTACTGTGTATTTTGTTGTGAGAGAACAGAAACTCTGTGGATTTACTGCAAAGTAAAGTGTGACTTTGTGTCACTTTCAGAGGAACTTTTCGATGAAATTTCAGCAAATTATCTATCTTTATGATTGCTGTTTTATGCAGGGGTCCCCAAACTACGGCGCATCCAGCCCTCCTCCACTTTTGGCCCAGACCCCCCCAAACTGTTTTGGCTAAATTAGCCATTTTTCCAGCTTTTTAGGCTAATTTGACATTTAGCTAATATTTTAGCTACATGCTAGCTATTTAAGCTAATACAGGCTTTTTAAATTGTATTAGGCTAATTTGGAGTTTAGCTAATATTTGAGCTTTATGCTAGCTTTTTTGGCCAAATTACAAATTTTTTCCAGTTTTTAAGATAATCTGGCCCTTTGCTAATATTTTAGCTACATGTTAGCTATTGATGCTGATATAGGCTTTTTAAATTTTATTAGGCTAATTTGGCATTAAGCTAATATTTTAGCTAAATGCTAGGCTAATATAAGCTTTTTTTTGTTTTTTAGGCTAATTGTGAGTTTAGCTAATATTTTAAGCTATATGCTAGCTGTTTGGCTAATTTAGATTTCTTTGTTTTTTTCTGGTAATGTAACCCTTCCGTTCTCCTTAGCTTGTTTACATTAAAAGTGAGGTCATCTGGACCCCACAGGACAGTGCGCTGAACTTTTTTTTTTCACTGATTTCGGAGTTTCACTAATGTCCATGGCAGACATAAAATCCTGTCCCCCTTCGTCCACATTTGTCATGGAAGAAATCGCATAACAATATGTGGTTGGAGCCATCTGGACCCCAAGGAGAGCGGAAGGATAGCTATCAGCTTCAGTGTTTTCAGCTATCAATTTTTGCATCTTTAGCTATTAATCTATGGCAAGTAATGCTAAATATCTAGTTTTTTAAGAAGTTTTTGCATCATCTTTTCTTGGCTATGTGTGACTTTGTGGAAACCCATAAATATTTAAGTTTAGGCTGCGATTGGTACACTTTTTTTGTTAGCCTACAAACCGAGCCCGGCCCCCCCGTCATAGAAGAAAACCGTCATGTGGCCCTCACTAGAAAAATTTGGGGACCCCTGATAACTTATGATATATTTTACAAAAAACTAGACTTTAAAAAAAAAAACAACAACTTTTTATCCAGTTTTAATTTTTAGTGTCATCATAACTTTTACATTTTGAGTCTGAAAATATAATTAAAACCCAGAAATGTTTTATATTCAGATATAAATAAGTAAACATAAAAAGACTTGATTGTAAAAAAAAAAAAAAAAAAGGCAATTTGATACTAATTTCTCTCCATACATATCCAAGCAGTAAAGTCAAAGGTCAACCCAAACAGGTTCATCTGACAACTTACAGATTCTTTTTTTCAGGTTTAGAAAAAAAAAAAAAACAAACAACTTCCCACTTTTGGAAAAAGTGCACTTTAAGGACTTAAGCAAAGATGATGAATAACAGTCCAGCCACTGTCTGGGCTTTTGTTAAAATCTTGAGCAAGTAAAGAACCAATAACAGCAGAGTTGACTTATAACAAAAGTAAAATTTGATTCAAAGGAAAACAATTTCTTGACAACAGGAGGAGAAACGATACAGAAAGTAGAGACATGCAAACAAGTAAAAAAGATTTCTTGCAGACAGTTTTTGGAATAAAAAGTTTCCTTTGGCCGTCTGCAACTCAGACAGGACAGGAAGGGGTTGGTGAAGGCGGAGGCCGTCCTCCTGACGGGACACCTGTGCGAAGAGTCCTGCAGCAGCCGTCTGTAGTGAGGCGTGACTTCCTGTTCAGGCAGGTGCAGGTTGAACTCCAGAGACGGGAAACTCGAAGGCTATCAGCTCCCGGCTGTTCACTCGGAACTTCTCCTCCAGTTTCTGAGGGAGGAGAAAAGGCAATAAGTCTGTTCATAGATGAAAATGGAGGAAGTCCAGCTTAAAAAAATGAATTTCTGAGTATTTCTTTATTCATGCCCTTTGAAAAAGATCAAATTTAAACTTCCTGCTCTCAATGACGGGGAGGTAAAAAGGGGCGGGGTTGCTCCAGCAACAGCCCCACCTAAAACTCAGAGGTGATTTTTCTGCTGTTCTGCAGAACAATGACATTAAAAAAAGAAAATGGCTTAAAAAATGCAAAATAATAAATAAAAGATCACTGGGAACGCTTGAAAGATGATCCGAGTGAGACTTTAAAACATTATAGATACAGTTTCAAATGAAATTAAAATATTTATGAAGAAAAGTAAATTCTTTACTTTATTAACCTCCAACAGTAATTTTAAGGTTTTTATGGGGTCAAATCAAGATTATATTTAAGTAAATTAAAACTAGATTGTATATTAGAAAGAAAGAAAGAATGAAAATCTGAAAATTTTTAAGGGTAAACATTATAAATTTTAAATTTGAAAAAGAAATGCTTTAAATCTAAATAAAAACAAACAGAAAGGAGGTTGCAACCAAGAAACAACTTTGCATAAAATAACATAATTTCTGTCACAGATGTTGATCACATAGAATCATGTACTTTATAAGGTATTGCTAATAATTCCAGAATTGATCCAATTCATATTTTTTCTGATTCTTTTGATTCACACAATTCAATTCGATTCAATTTAATTTTAAGTTTACACATTTAGTTGCATTTGTTTAGAAATACATTAATAATCTATATTTATGTTTTGAAGTTTTTTATTTTAATCTGATAACGTTCACATACTTTAAAATATATTAATGAGATTGTTAATAAATTCATCGGCATCAGAAGCTGCGAGGTTTCTGACCCAGACGCACAGGTGTGCTCGGCCCCGCCCACCTCACCTGCGTCTGAGCTGCTCTGGTTGCTGTTGGCTCGGCCCAGACTGAGGCTGCGATGGCTGGCGTTCCGAGACTGGACAAAGGAGGAGGTGGAGTCCAGGGTTTTCCTCTGGTCGCCCAGAACGGTAGTCGGGTACAGGAACTGTGTGTAGGACACCGTCTAGTAGAGACCAGAACTTCTGCTTCAGATCAGAACCAAAAATGTTCCTTATTGAAGACGTTGAAATGCTGATTACAGGTGATGCTCACTAAATTTATACAATAACGGTAGTTTGTTATTAACTCAACACCTGACAGATAGAAAAGTAATCAATAGACTCTGGATTATTAAACCGGAAAATACAAATAAAAGACAAGAATAAAATAAATATAATAAAATAAAGCTAAATTAAATAGAAAAAATACAGTTAAATAGAATAGAATAAAATGAAATAAAATGGAATTAGGTAAAGTTAAATAAAAGGCAATAAAATAAAATAAAAGGCAATAAAAGGCAATAAAATAAAATAAAATAAAATAAAATAAAATAAAATAAAATTGAATGAAATAAAGTTGAATAAAATGAAATAAGGTTAAATGGACTAGATAGGATGGAATAAAATAAAATAAAATATAATAGAAGAATATAAAAAAGTTAAATAAAAAAGAACGATAAATGGAACAATAAAAGAGAGAGGAAAAATAGAATAAAATAAAGTTAATAGAAAAAAATACAGTTAATTAGAATAGAATAAAATAGAGAACAACAGAATAGAATAAAATGTAATTGAATTAGGGCCAGGAATCAATAAGAAAAAAATTAATTAATTGCAAAAATAGGAAAAATTAATTGCGATTAATCAACATCATTATTGTTTGGTTGTTTTTTGTTACTGTATTTGCCATCCACTTATTATCTGCAAATAATGATAATATGAAATCACACACAAAATTGTAAATTTTGAATGTTAATTTTTAATCTTTTGGAACCAAGCGTCTGAAACTATTTTTGAATTTACTTCTATATTGAATTTTAAAGACTACATGCCGCTTATTTGGTGTCATTTTAATCAGCACAACTGAACTTATGTAACACTATCTTTATTTCGTCATTTTTCCATGTTGTATTCACACTCTAGACATACAACTATGCAAAAACAGAAAATTCTGTCTGGAAAAAGTGATTTCTCTCCAAAAAGAACTGACATTTTTTTTTTTACATTTTCTCTGTATTTCTGTTTTTTTCTTTGTTTTTTCATCTTTTTCCTTTTTCTCCAAAAAAACTTTCTTTATTATTCTTGTGAAAAATAATAAAAACAACTTTTTTTGGGACAAGTTTGATCCAGCTGGATTTCAGGTCGGCTGCTCACAGGTGGGGGTGTGTCTGTCTTCTCTGAACCGTTTGTCTCTCGCGGCGTTGGGGGTGGGACTTACGTGGAGACAGCAGAGTTTCTGCAATTTTTAGACAATATTGTGGAAAATTCATGTCGGTCCACTTCCCAAAATAAAATAATGATTGGTTTCCTCTTTAGGTTTCCACCATAGCAGGTGTGCTGCTCTGCACTGCAGCCTTCTGTCTTATTTATTAAAATAGAAGATTGGTTTTGTCCAAAAACTACAAATAAATGCCAATATTATAATAATTTAATAAAATCTCAATCAAAGGATGTTAAAAAAAAAAGAGTTTTATCAGGCTGATCTCACAGCTGCACAGCAGGACGTCTTAGTGCAATTAATAAATATTTACTAATTCACTATGTTTTCTTAATTGGTAATGCGCCAACATTCACGGCCCTAAATTAAATAGAATTAAATAAAATAGAAAACAATAATATAGAGTTAAATTTTAAAAAGCAGAATAGAATGAAATAGAAAGAAATCAAATATAATAGAATAAAATAAAGTTAAATAGAATAGAATACATTTAAATAGAATAAAATAAATTACAATGACATTAAATAGAATAAAATAGAATGGAAAAATGAAACAGAATAAACCAGAAAATAAAAGAAAAGAATAAAATTAAGTGGAATAAAGAATATAATTTAGAATTGTTCTAATTTTTGAATATTTAACAGTCTTGAAGTTTGCTTCATTAAATCCATTAATAACTAGTAAAGTTGCATGAACTGTGATAATGCTTTTTGTGTCAATGCTTTTTTGCTAAATGTGCTAGCCAAATATTGCATTAATTACATTCATTTACATTAATTGTATTAATTGCATTAATTTGCATAAAATGCATGAATTGTATAAGCTGCATAAAGTGCTAAAATTGCATTAATTAACTAAAAAAGCTAAAATGTTGCTAAAATGTTGGCTTGACTCATAATTATCACAAAATACTTCATTAGTTGCCAAATTAGCCAAAAAAGCTAATACGTTGCTAATATGTTATCTTAACTCCAAATTAGCCCGAAAATCCTTAATAGTTGCCAAATTAGCCAAAAAAGCTAACACGTTGCCAATATGCTATCTTAACTCAAAATTTGCTCAAAAAACATCAATAGTTGCCAAAATAGCCAAAAAACAGCTAACACATATATGTTATCTTAACTCAAAATTAGCCAAAAAAACTAAATATTTGCCAAATTAGCCTAAAAAGCTAACACATTGCTAAAATGTTAGCTCAACTCCAAATTAGCCCAAAAAAACCTGAAAAGTTGCCAAATTAGCCAAAAAAGTTATATCATCACTAATATGTTAGCTTAACTCAAAATTAGCCCAAAAAACCTCATTAGTTGCCAAATTAGCCAAAAAAGCTAACACATTGCTAATATATTATATTAACTCAAAATTAGCCCAAAAAACTAAATGTTTGCCAAATTAGCCAAAAAAAGCTAACACGTTGCTAAATGTTAGCTTAACTCCAAATTAGCCCAAAAATCCTCAATAGTTGCCAAATTAGCCAAAAAAGCTAACACATTGCCAATATGTTATCTTAACTCAAAATTAGCTAAAAAAACATCAATAGTTGCCAAAATAGCCAAAAAAAGCTAACACGTTGCTAATATGTTATCTTAACTCAAAATTAGCCAAAAAAAACTAAATATTTTCCAAATTAGCCTAAAAAGCTAACACATTGCTAAAATGTTAGCTCAACTTCAAATTAGCCCAAAACAACCCTGAGAAGTTGCCAAATTAGCCAAAAAAGCTAACACGTCACTAATATGTTAGCTTAACTCAAAATTAGCCCAAAAAACCTCAATAGTAGCCAAATTCGCCAAAAAAGCTTACACGTTGCTAATATGTTATTTTAACTCAAAATTAGCCAAAAAAACTAAATGTTTGCCAAATTAGCCAAAAAAGCTAACACGTTGCTAAATGTTAGCTTAACTCCAAATTAGCCCAAAAATCCTCAATAGTTGCCAAATTAGCCAAAAAAGCTAACACATTGCCAATATGTTAGCTTAACTCAAAATTAGCTCAAAAAACATCAATAGTTGCCAAAATAGCCACAAAAAAAAAAGCTAACATGTTGCTAATATGTTAGCTTAACTCAAAATTAGCCAAATGCATTGAATGCATTCACACAATTTTGTTGATAGTGTTGAGCTTTGGTGTTGAAAAGTGGAAAATTTGATTCTTTACCAATGTTGTTATACTTATTTTAACAGTAAAAAGAGAATAAAGGGTGCCAGCAATAATTATTGAAGTAAATCTGCTGCAACAGGAGGATTTTATTTCATTTTGTAACTTGTATGTTCTGCTGTAAAAGTAAAATAAGTTACATTTAAACAAAGTAAACAACTGTTCAGATTCAATTATTGTTACTAATTAAAATCTATATTTTATAAATGATGCATAAATGGCCACAAAATCATATATTGGGTGTATTTTCCTAAACAATTCTTCCTGTTCTTTTACTGCTTCAATGCAAAATGGCTCCAGAGATTCACAATATCAAGTATCACAGCATGAAGGGGCGGAGACACCAACAGATGAGAACAATTTCTGGATTTGAATCAAACTTCCTCCTCTTTCTATGCGAGGCTAAAACTCACAGAATGAGGACCGGCAGTCTAAAACGATTGCTGATGGCTTTAGTCTCGCTTGGCACTTTGTTTTACCTGAACTCCATAAAGAGAGAAGTTCATGACTATTCAGGAAAACTCCAGAGGACCCACCTCAACGACTCCATCGGGGGTCACGGGGTCCTGCAGAGGATGAGCAAAATTGAAGCAGACATCGACAGGCTGAGTGAGTCGCTGGTTTTGTGGCAATATTTCAATTGAATTTTGAGCTGTAATTTAAAATGCAAAATTTTAATTGCAGAAGGATTCAATTTAAGGTTTAAAAGGAAGAAACAAATCATCTTCAGTTTGATCATTCTATGTCTTACGCTTCATTTTAACAACAATTTTAGGATAAATTCAGACAAATCTGGACAAAGAGAAATCCTATTTTTAGACATTTGAGTTTCAATCGGAAATAAGCCGACAAAAGTAAAAGATTGAAATGTTTTCACAGTCAGTCTGCTGCAAAACGACAAGCAGAAAACAGGGAAGGAGACAAAAAAGAAGGAGGAGGAAGAAGAAGGCGGTGGGAAAACTTTATCCGAACTCTCCTCTGTTCCAAAAGTGGGGGGACCACCTTTCGGAAGAGGAGCAGAAAGAAGCTGAGAGTTTATTTAAGAAATACGGCTACAACGCTTACCTGAGCGACAGGCTGCCGCTCAACAGAGAGATCCCCGACACCAGGCCTCCCAGGTGAGCTTCACCTGGACTAACGTCCCAGCATTTCTCTTGTTCACCACTAATCAGAATTAGTGCGATGAGAAATTGTTTTTGTGCCATTTTTTGATGATGGGGACATATATTAAGGAAGTTAAGTTAAAAAATTTTGATTTGGGAGCGTTTCTTTATGAATCGGAAGCGATTTCAATGTTGAGTCAACGTACAGACGTGATCTGAGGTCTTGCGGTACGATTTGGGTGTGGTGCGGTGAGGAAACCAACCAGGGGGTTTTTCAGTGACTCGATCAAAGGGTAGAAAAGAAAATCCAATATGGCCGATCGATTTGAGGATTTTCAAAATAAACTTCCATCCATTTTGCCGGCGACTGTCCTGGTTACTGTTCGGCTAAGGCAGCAGCTGAAGCAATCATGCCCGCTATGCTAGCCAACATAGTGGACAGCGTAGCGAGGTAGCGAACTCCGCTACCTGGGCTCCGGTAGAGCTAGCGAGCCAGCATTAGCAGAATATGTTTTGTTTCAGATGTGCAGAGAGGAAATATCCAGAAGACCTGCCGTCCCTCAGTGTTGTCCTGATCTACCTGGATGAAGCTCTCTCCATCATCAAGAGGGCCGTCCGCAGCATCATCGACAAGACGCCCGCCCGTCTGCTGACAGAGATCATTCTGGTTGATGATCACAGCACCAAAGGTAAACTGCAGGTGTGGACAAGACTTTCTCTAATGTAAACAGGAAACTTTAAAAAGTAAATTAAAGTTGTAAAGTAAATAGTTCAAGAAGTAAACTTACCAGCAGTCTCATAAGATATGATACTCTGAAGAAGTCGGCATTTGTTTGGAATAGAGGTGAGGTTTAATTTATCAGGAAGTGAAGCGTACAATTGTAATATAGCAGCAAACATTTTAAGGCTTTTGTTTGTTCTCTATTATTGGACTACATGGTAATAAAAGTTTTTGCTCCAAACAAGTTAGTTTAAGTCATAAAAATGTTGACATGAGTTAGAAAAAAAAACTTTCTTACCCAGTATTTAACATGGTAAGTGGGCAGGTGCCACTTGACTGGACGAGCGCGTGTGTGGTTCCCCTGTACAAGGGCAAGGGCGATAAGTATGACTGTGATAGTTTTAGGGGTATTAGTCTGATGAGTGTTGTAGGCAAAGTGTATGGGAGAGTGCTGATTAATAGGATAGTAGAGGGGACGGAGTGTATGATTGGTGGAGAGCAGTGTGGTTTCAGGAGAGGTAGAGGGTGTGGTGACCAGGTGTTTGTTGTGAGACAGGTGTGTGAAAAGTATCTGGCTAAGGGGAAAGAGGTGTTTTGGGCATTTATGGATCTAGAGAAGGCTTATGATAGGATTGATAGAAAGGCGTTGTGGGTTGTGTTGAGTCTGTATGGTATTGAGGGGAGATTGTTGGAAGGTGTGAAGAGTATGTATAGGAATAGTAGAGCGTGTGTGAGAGTGGGAATATACATGAGTGAGTGGTTCCTGTGAGGGCTGGTCTGTGTCAGGGATGTGTGATGTCTCCGTGGTTGTTTAATCTGTACATGGATGGTTGGTAAAAGAGGGAATGTAAGAGTGGCAGGTATGGGTGTGAGCATGGTGAATGCTGATGGCAGCGAATGGAGTATGAATCAGTTGTTGTTTGCAGATGATACTGCATTAGTGGCTGATTCAGAGGAGAGCTTGGCACGTTTGGTTGATGAGTTTGGAAGGGTGTGTGACAGAAGGAAGTTGAGAGTGAATGAGAGTAAGAGTAAGGTGATGAGGTGTACGAGGTCAAAGGGTGAACGTAGGTTGAATGTGATATTAAATGGAAGTTGCTGGAAGAGGTAGAGTGTTTTCAGTATTGGGGTCACATGTCGATGTGGATGGTGGAATAGGGGGAGAGGTAGAGTTTAGAGTGAATGAAGTACGAAAGGTATGGGGGGGGATGAAGAGAGTGTTTGAATGTAGGTCACTGGGAAGGGAGGCGAAAAGGAGACTGTATGAGGGTGTGGTGTGCCTACAGCGTTGTATGGGGCTGAAACCTGGAGTCTGAAAGTGGCGGAGAGAGGAGGCTGAATGTAGCTGAGATGAGATGTCTGAGGAGTATGTGTGGTGTGACGCGTATGGATCGTGTGAGGAATGAAGAAATCCGAGAGAGAACTGGTGTGTTGAGGGAGTTGGCTGAAGAGCAGAGCAGAAGGCACTGGGATGGTTTGGACATATTGAGAGAATGGAAAGGGTGAGATTGGCGAGGAAGGTGTATGAATCAGATGTGAGTGGAGTGAGAATGAGAGGAAGGCCGCGAATGGGATGGACGGAGGGTGTCAGAAGGGCGTTGAATGCAAGAGGGATGACTGTGGTGCAAGGGAGAGAGGCTGCTCAGGACAGGGTTGGATGGAGAGAGTTTGTGTATGAATGAATGGATGGTGTGGTAGAGGCCTGGTCTTGGTATGAAGTGGCAGGGGTAAACCAGTTTACGGCTGACCCTGCTGTGGAGGTGCCAACACTGGACTGTGCAGCTGACCCGGGTACAGTGGGGTGTGGCTTAGATCAGGCCCACAGACACGAAAGGAGGAAGGGTTTGGGAGGGGAAAAGGAGGGAAGAAAAAGAATGCGTGCCCTGTCTAGGCTACCCCACTTGGTGGGACACAGCCTTGGTATATGTATGTATGTATGTATTTAACATGGTGTTACTGTATTGTAACGATTGATTTATTAATGATTATTGCATTCTTTCAATACAGCAAGTAGTATTTTCAAAAAATGAATAACAATAGTTGAGCTATATTCACCAGAAAGCTTGGAAAATTAGCAAAAGACTTTTCCCTCGTGTATAATCATATGTGTGTTGTGTGTGTAATATATATATATATATATATATATATATATATATATACACACATATACATGTACATATATATATTATATATGTATAAATATATATACACATATACATGTACATATATACATGTAAATATATATATATATATATATATATATATATTATATATATATATATATAATATATATTAATATATATATATATATATTATATATAATATATATATATGTATATATATATATATATATATATATATATATACATATATACACATATATATATATATATATATATATATATATATTATATATATATCCATATATATATATACATATAATATATATATATTATATATTATATATATATATATATGTGTATACATATATATATGTATGTATTAGAAAGATAAAAAAACACATTTATTGTCTTCTTTTTCCTAGAGGATTTGATGCAGAAGCTGGACGACTACATCAACTTGATTCATGAAGAGCGTCCAGGTCTGGTGAAGAAAGTGAGACACACAGAGCAGCTCGGCCTCACGCAGGCCAGACTGTCCGGATGGAAAGCAGCTACAGGAGACGTGGTGGCCATCTTGGATGCTCACATAGAAGTCCATGTTCAATGGTGGGTTCGATATCCTAAACCTTCATTTAGTTTAAATTCTTTCACTTTAAAAATGCTTTTTACTGAAATTGGAAATGTCTTTGTGTTTGCAGGGCAGAACCGCTGCTGGCTCGGATTAAAGAGGACCGGACGGTGATCCTCTCTCCAGTCTTTGACAAAGTCAACTATGATGACTTTGCTGTTGTTCCCTATCCTCCTTTAGCTCACGGCTTCAACTGGGCGTTGTGGTGCATGTACGAACCCTTCCGACCAGAGTGGTACGCGTCAAAGGATATATCACTACCTGGAAAGTAAGAGTTACTTTGAAAGATCACTGTGAAATAAACTTTAAGAACTCAGGTATTTTTAATTTGACTTATCTTTGGAGAAAATATAGCGTTTTTACTCAATATTTACCCAACTAATAAACATCAAGGTACTTTTGTTAATATTGTCTGTTAATAACTTACACAGATTACTGTCTTACTTGAGAATTAGAACATAAAGTCGCTGAAACACAGCTTATATAATACCAGAGTGGTATTGTAAAAAATCTTTTTTTCCTCTAAAACATTTCACTTTATGGCATTTGGTAAATGAAGCCTGAAGGTAAGGTGTGTTAGTATAATACAAGAACCCTTGTTCCTCACAGTAGAGAGACAAAGTTTTCTGAGTTTGAATAATACCCACTGGGATTTTCTGTCTCTGTTTTCTAGAGTTCTGCAATGTGTTAACACCTGTTCCTCGTGTTGGGTTTTCTGGTTTCAAATACATGCTTCATGGTGAATTGGTGACTATGAATTCCCCTTAGGCGTGTGTGAAGCTTCTAGGGTTGTAACAAAGCATCGATTCAGGGAAATATCGTGATATGTTATTTGGCAATACTTGCATTGTTTTAAAATAATGGCGAAATGATATTTAATTAATCATTTATAACTAAAATTGTAGTTCTGTCTTACTTTTCTTTCCACTTAAATATTTCCTAGATTAGAAAATAAAAGCACCATGAATTTTGAACTTGTTACAGTTGAGATTCTTATAGTGTTCTGATCAATAAATGACGTGTATTAATATTCAGATAATTCTTTGGTCATAATTTAAAAAATAGTCAAATGGTACTCTCTTGAGATATATTGGAATACGTATCTTATCATGACATCACGATACGTATCGTATTGCCAGACTCTTGCCAATAAACACCTCTAATATACGCCTCCCTTGGCAACCATTGATTGCACATAGAACTGGACAGACCTGCTTTGATATCACCCTTTTCCACGAAATGGACTCCGCCATTTGTAACCAGTCAACAGTGATTGGTCTGAGTCAACATTTCTAGAGCAACTACTACTTCTTGGAACAACCAGGTACTTACCCTATTTGGAAAGCAAGGGGGAGAGGTCACCCTGTCCAGTTCTCTATATAAAATCAAAGTTGGCAACACTCGACCAAGTGACCACTGTCAATGAATAGTTAATGTAAATGCACAAACAAAGTTCCGTGTTCAAAACTCTTGCGTTCATGCGTGGCTACAAAAATTTTTACGTTTTTTTTGGGCTCTACGAACAAAAAGCAAGGCCAGGAGTTCCAAGTAAATCCAAACTTTAACCAATCAGGCCTGGATTCATCCGGACATGCGCTAATCTGTAGGAAAAAGTAGAAGCCCATCCCTGCTTGTCCAGTGTGAAAATCATAAGCTACCCTTATGTTCAACAACCCGCGTTTGGTGAGTTATGATGTTGTCATTTCCTCGCATATCACCATTTACGATCAGAGGTTTTCGGTTTTGTTTTTGTTCTTCAGAAGCCCCTCAATCATGGGAATACTTGTTGCTGACCGTAAATTCTTCGGGGAAATCGGCAGTCTTGACGGGGGAATGAAAATCTACGGAGGGGAAAACGTGGAGCTGGGTATCCGGGTGAGATTTTTTTACAACCTGTACAGTACTAATAAAGTTTTGCATTCAAAAACCATATTTTGATCTATTTTATAGCTGCTCCCAGAGGTCTTTTAAATATGATGATGACATTTTAAGGCAAAATTATAAAACCTGTGTCGGTTTTTTTAGGACAAAATTTGTTATGGGCGGGACCTTTGGCACAAAGCAACCCGCCCCCCTTTCAGGAACAGGAAGCTTGTTGCCCGCACACTGTAGCACCATCTCACTACTTGTTTTTTTTCATTGGCGTTTAGTCGTTTGCTCCCGATTCCCCACTGATTTGAATTTCAAATTTGAGCTAAATTTTCTTCATTTATGAGAAAAAATGCCACAAGAACAAGTTAAAAACCCAATTTTCATTGGACTGAGACTGAATGATGATGAATAAAAGGAGTTAAAGAAGAAAGTTGGAGGAAGGAATGGGAGATGTAGGCGGCAGAAAATATAAAAGGTAGAAGGAAAGAGGAGACTCAAAAAACAAAGGAGAGGAGGGAGAAAAGAAATATATTGAACAAGAAAAGGCAAAAGGAGAAGAAGGTAAAAGGGAGTAGCATCAAAGGCGTATACGTCTGCTTTCGTTCTACTAATTCGTTTCTTAAGCAAATATGTACATAAACGTTATGAATAAATAAATATTTAATATGGATTCAAACAAATATTACAAATGTTCAAACATCCTTCAGAGGAGGCGCGTTTGTCTTTCTGAGGAGGAAGCAGGAACTCAATAAATTCAAACCCAACTTTCAGAAAATCCTCCTCTGACTTCTGGCCTTCTTCCAAAGCACTCCGCTGAAAATTGTGATTATACATGTTTTTGTGGCATTTCTCTCATGATGGAGGACATATTAAAAGAAAATTTAAGCTCAAAGTTGCATTCCTGAGTATTTCTTTGTTTGATACAAACAAGCTTCCATACTGCGCTCCTCTATGCATTTTTATTTCATGTGTGTTTGAATCCTGTCGTTCTGCACAGGTGTGGCTGTGTGGAGGCAGCATAGAGATCATTCCTTGCTCTAAAGTTTCCCACATCGAACGCTATAAAAGCCGTATCTGCCGGACCAGAGAGACGTGATGAGACGAAACGCTCTAAGGGTGGCGGAAGTCTGGATGGACGAGTATAAATCCAACGTCAACATCATCTGGAATCTGCCGATATCCGTACGACCGCGAGTCTCCTGAAAGTTTTTAATCCTTCAGACGACTTTACGACAGAACTACAGTTCACCATTAACCCTGGTCTCATTTTCCTGACAGAATCATGGGATTGATATCGGAGATGTGTCGGAGAGGAAGAAGCTCAGAGAGACATTGAAGTGCAAACCCTTCCAATGGTATCTAGATCATGTTTACCAGTCGCTACAACCAATGAATGACGTGATTGCATATGGTGGTGTAAGTCAAAGTAAATCTATATGACTACCATATTTTTGGACTTGAATTTTTAGACTTTTTATACTATTGTTCTATGAAATATTGTTGATACCTTACATTACTATATTTATTTTATATTACCAAATTGAGGAATGCATTGACCCACATGGAGCTCCAGACCAGTTGAAACCAGTTAGGGGAAGTTTCAAGGACCGATCACCAAAAAGCAAAGCCATAAGTTTTTAACTTGTTGGCTGGAGCAGGAATATAGACACTCACCATGGGATTGGGGAAGAAGACAATTTAACATATTGTATATGTATATATTATATATTTATATTATATATTGTATATATTTAACATATATACACCCTTTAACATTGCAGTGTTTATATATTTTTTTTCAATGTAAATTTTTAACCGTTAACACGATTAACATAATTCCAGTAGATTCTGAAGGACAAAAAGTGGCTTTACAGCATGTTAAAGACGCCACAGGTGTTAAAGGATTACAGACCATAGAGGGGGTTCTTCTGCCCTCACAAACATTGGCTTGAAAACACAAGACCCACCTCGAAGACTATATTTGCAGAGTCCATTTTGCAAGGTTTTGTCTTTCATGTTGAAGATCTTGAGCAGGGGTGGGCAAACTTTTTGATTTGTGGGCCAGAAAGGGTTCTAAAATTTGGCATAAGGGCCGGACAAGGAGCAGATGGAAGGAGTGATTTGGTAATGAACCTCATAAACTAAAAAGATAATATGGAATTTAGATAAAAACATGCTTTAATTTGGATTAAAATTCACACATATTCATTTAAAAAGAGAAAAATTTGAGAATTTTAATTTCTAAATTTTGATTTTTGTTCTCTTTTTGGGTTGATGTTCTTCAGAGGAAAATGCAAACTCAAAGAAATCCGAAAAATCACCTTCTGACTCAGAAAAAAACACACACGAACGCCAGAGAAACAACACCATTCATGAGAAGAAACCAGAAATACAATAATTAGGATTTTTGATTCAATGTATTTTAATTTGGAGGGCCAGATTAAGTATCTTAAGGGGCCGTATGTGGCCCCCGGGCCGTAGTTTGCCCACCCCTGATCTTGAGTATTCTGTACAAGTCTGATCCAATCTAACCCGGCCTTGGACTGAATTGCGCTGTTTAACTAACCAAAAAGTACAAAAATGTAGTTTTTTCTGCTGCTTATTGCCTTGTTACGGAGCTCCTAAAGGGCCATCAAAGTTAAAAACAATTACTTGAAGTAAAAAAATATTTTTTATTCAAAAATACTTAGGGGCTCCGTAAAAAAATATTAAAAAAAAATAAAAAATACTTCTGGTTACTAAATAGGACTTGTTTTTCTAAAAGTTAAAGTAGTAAAAAAGAAAAAAAAGACACAGTCTCTTAAAAAAAAATTCTACAAATTAAATTAACAAAAACATGTTTTGGTTACTAATTGATCTGAACTAGTTACTATCCGGTACGCATCCGTAACTAACCAGAATTTTTTTTTTCTTATTTCAATTTTTGGGAAAGTTTATTTTCTTTTTTACTTCAATTTTTTTTCCTTTAATGTCACTTTAGGGACTCCGTACCTTGAGGAGTAACACACAAACAATATTTTTAATAACATGTTTTCTAAATTTTTCCCACCGTTTGACTGAGCGGGCAGTTAAAGGGTTAAGAATAAAGTATTGTTAAGGGTGTTGGGAAAACAAAACAAACAAACAAACAAAAAAAAACAAAACACTGGGTTGCCAGTTAAATTTTTTCCACCAAAATCCAGGGGGGAAGTGAATTTCCAAACAATTGCATATAAGTAAAACTGATAAACCTCTGCTTTGAGTCCATGTTTCCCCTTTTTCTGTTTTCATCCTTAAAGTTTTAAAGAAGCACCCCTCTCCTACTCTCAACCTAGTTTAGCCAGCAGCAGTGACAGGAATGGAGGGGCGATGCACTGTAAAGTTATTAAATCAAACTTTTGAGTTCTTTTATTTTTTTTAAATTATTACTTATTTTTACATGAAATGAGTGGCGCATCAAACTGTTTAACAATAAAATAAATAAATAAAATGAATATATAATCCTTGTTATTCGCCCCTTCCAGCAGATGGCTCCCTAGGCAACCGCCTAGGTCGCCCTGGTTGTGGCAGCCTAAAAAAAAAGGATAATATGGACAAAAAAAAAAAAAAAAAAAAAAGATATACAAGTCGCACTTTTGGTTCCAGAGGAGATACTGATACATACAGCTACAGTGACGTCTTGTGATTGTGGGTCTTTCAAAGCTTAAGATGTGTTTTAGGATAAAACTATTTAACAACAACATGCTTTTTTTTCTAGCTGACTAATGAGCTGATGCCAAAATTCTGTGTGGACCAAGGCCCGATGCCGGTCCATACACCAATACTATATTCATGCCACTTTTTGTCAAGTCAGGTAGGCTTAGACATTCATTACACAAAATCCAATACTGATTAAGGTTCATTTTTTTGTTTATGACTAATGTTTTTTGTGTTGCAGCGTTGTTATTATCTCACTGATGGAAAAATGTTCGTCGGTTGGCTCAATTCCCACAAAAATGTTAATAATAACTGCCTGGTGGACCCCGACTCGGGCATCTATCCACAACTGTGCGACTGCAAAATGGCCCAAGAGAAAAAATATCACATGTTGTGGGATTTTAATCAGGTATGTACTTGACTAAAGATAAAGATAACTGTAAAAGTTGCATTACATGTGATAATGCTAGTGTGAATGCTTTTTGCTGAAAGTAGTTGCTGAAAGTTTGCTGAAAATGGAGATGCAATTTAATTACTGTAGGGATTTGCTAAATATGCAAAAGCTATTTGCAAACTGTTAAGTTTGCTAAAAAGCCTAGAAATTTCATTAAAGAACTGAAACAGCGATGAAGTTTACCTAAATTTCTAGAAAATTTGTAGTAAAATTACTAAAAAAAAATTCTATTGCATGCCAATTTCGGTCTAATATTTAGTGTATTGCTTGAATATGAGCTAAATTCTAAATTAGCCAAAAAGACGTAGTAGATGCCAAATTAGCCAAAAAAGCTAGCACGTTGCTTAAATATAAACCCAAAAATATCCTAAAATTCTCCAATAAACCAAATTAGTCAAAAATGTTAGCCTGTCGCTAAAGCTAAACACTAAATTTGCCTATACAAACCTGAGTGGATGACAAATTTGCCACAAACGTTAGCATGTTTCTAAAATTTTTGGTAGCATAAAAAAACCACAGTGGATGCCAAATTAGCCAAAAAAGCTAGCACATTGCTTAAATATAAACTCCAAAATAGCCTAAAATTCCCCAATAGACCAAATTAGTCAAAAACGTTAGCCTGTCGCCAAAATAGGAGCTAAACTTTAATTCAGCCTCTAAAAAACCTTAGTAGATGCCAAATTAGCAAAAAAGCTAGCACATCGTTTAAATATAAACTCCAAAATAGCCTAAAATTCCCCAATAAACCAAATTAGTCAAAAATGTTAGCCTGTCGCTAAAGTTAAACTCTAAATTAGCCTATACAAACCTGAGTAGATGACTAATTTGCCACAAACGTTAGCATGTTTCTAAAATTTTTGGTGGCATAAAAAAACCTCAGTAGATGCCAAATTAGCTAAAAAAAAAAAAAAGCTAGCACATCGCTTAAATACTAGTCGAACTCCAAAATAGCCTAAAATTCCCCAATAAACGAAATTAGTCAAAAATGTTAGCCTGTTGCTAAAGTTAAACTCTAAATTAGCCTATACAAACCTGAGTCGATGACAAATTTTCCACAAACGTGAGCATGTTTCTAAAATTTTTGGTAGCATAAAAAAACCTCAGTAGATGCCAAATTAGCCAAAAAAGCTTGCACATCGCTTAAATACTATTTAAACTCCAAAATAGTCTAAAATATTCAGATAAACCAAATTAGTCAAAAACGTTAGCCTGTTGCTAAAATAGGAGCTAAACTTTAATTTAGCCTCTAAAAAAACCTTAGTAGATAACAAATTAGTTAAAAATGTCAGCCTGTTGCTAAAATAGGAGCTAAACTTTAAAGTAGTCCATGAAAACCTCAGTAGATAACAAATTAGCCAAAAATTTTAGCATGTTGCTAAAATTTAGGTAGCATAAAAAAGCCTATGTAGATGCCAAATTAGCCAAAAAAGCTAGCACATTTCTTAAATACTAGGTAAACTTACTCATAGCATCTTCTGTTTTCCACTAAATGTTTTTATACTTTAGTTTTTAACTTATTTGTTTTACATGTGTGTTTTTAGCGTTTTTTGTACAGCGACCTTGAGAACCTGAAAGGCGTTTTTAAATAAAATGTATTATTATTATTATTAAACTCCAAAATGTCCCCAAATTAGTCAAAACCGTTAGCATGTAGCTAAAAAAAGAAGCTAAACTATTAATTAGCAAAAAAAAACCCAGTAGACTAATTAGCCAAAACGATAACATGTGTGATGGAGTTTCTACATGTCAAAAACATATGGAAAGGAGCAGGAGAATCACTATTGGTGCAAATGGAACACCCCGTTTGTTTTTATCTCCCAGGGAGGACCGATCAGAAACAGAGGCACAAAGAGATGTCTGGAGGTCACGAAGGGCGACGACGGATCCTTCAGATTGGTTGTTCAGAAGTGCAGCGGTCAAAGCTGGAAGATACAACATGTGACGGATCGTTTGATTTAACTCATGTTCCACTAATTCTATTTTCCCAGACAAACACAAAATCAAGTCTTCCCCAGAAAATGAAACTTTTAATGTGATTATTTATATACATTTTTTTATTATAAAAAGAGTCCATTTACATGATGCTGAAATATTAAAGAAACCAATTCTCTCAAACTTTTTTTTTTTTATACTCTATGAGACTTTTTATTTTTCGGAGGGATTTGAAGCCTTAGCTGTCAGTATGAACGTCATTCAAGTTGAACAGGATTCTTTGCGGTCTGCTTGTCATGAATGATCCGATACGAAGTCGTCCCATTTGCTCTGCCACATGGCGAGACCCGCCTCCTTCAAATGAGCCGGCATGGAACTGAACCTGCAGGAGGAGGACAGTCGCACAACTTCAACATGGCGTCCAGCACACATAAAAACACAAAAGATGGGCCATTTTGCTTTGATATAATCAGTAAAATCTAGCATTTTTAAATATAAAATTCTTTGTTTCATATATTTTGCAGTCTTTTAATTTTATCACTTAACTACACTTGAAAATTGAATTGAACTCTTCTCAAAAATGTCATTTTTTCTAAAGAATATTCAAACTCCTGTAAAAATCTAATGTTATCTCTGTGATATTTTGAGAAATCAGCGACAAATGTATTAATATGATCTAAAAGTGATGTGGATTAAAGGACAATTTTGATAATGAAACTGATACAGGGTGTAACATAATTTGAAACATAATTATTTAACCCCAAAATTCTAAAAATCAGACATTTCCTTTGATCAGACATCTCAAAAAGGAAATTGTATCTTCACCTATGTAATGTCTGATCCTTTTTTAATGGAAGACATGAATATCAAGACAGACAATTACACTCTAGAGTCATTACTGACAAAACAAATGTTTTAGAACTGTTTGATATACTTTGCTAATATTTCATTAATTGTGTTTAAACTCTGACTTAAAATTTATTTTTTATAAATAAAAAATCATTGATCCTTCAAATCTTATTGTGTCCACATGAGCAACATTATTATCGCTCAGCCGTTTGATCCTTGACAAGATTTCAAACCTTATTTTTAAAATTCAAGATATTTTACCAGGTTTTAAGTTGTTATAAACCATCTTTGACCAACACATTTCTAAGTTTTCAGCACAAATTTGTGTCGTTAAGAGCTAGATTCTAGAAATAATCCAAAATCCTTTTACTCCATCCTCTTCAGACAGAAAAACTAGATTTAAGACTTAAAAAAGTCAATATGCACTGTCATTTTTGGTTCAATTTTTAAATATGTTCAATAAATGTTGAAAAGTTAAACTGGAGTCCTAATTCATTATATTGGAAACAAAAATTTGGATTTATGCTCTAAGAGTAAGTGCTAGTTTTAGAATTTGTGATTCAGATTTTACTCTCATTTTGTAATTTCTTCTTATTTCACTAGTTTTTTTTTTTGTCACTGTAATCAAAGTAAGCAACAATTAAGTGCACAAAAATTAAAAAAATACAAACCATTTTCCTAGAACTAGAAAAATGTATATAGATTATTAAAAAATAAAATTTTAAGTAATTTTATCTAACAGTAAGCTTTATTTTAGCAAATTTTTCCTTTTACTATTCGCTTGTGTAAGGCTCCTTGTTTCTAAACAGATAATTTTATGGTTTCTTCTTAACATTAGAGCTAATTTTACCTCTTTTTGCAGTTTACTAAAATTCCTAACAATTTATACAATATCAACAATGAATTAATACGGAGCACCTAAAGAAGTAAAAAATAAAAAAAAAGAAAAATTTAAGTTTACAAAAAAATATATATATTTTTTTAAAAACTAAAGTTAAAAAATAGATATATAGCATTACCTGCGGAAACACTAGTGTGAATGCTGTAAGCTAAATTTGGCCGCCGAAGGTGCTAGTAGCGGAAAACACTGAAATTGACAGATAAAAATGCTGAAGTTGATAGCTACGATGCTGAAATCAATAGCTAAAAACGCTTAAGTTGAAATATTAGCTTAATGCCAAATTAGCCTCAAAACTGGTAAAATGTATAATGTAGCCAAAAAAAGCTAGCATAAAGCTAAAATTTTCGCTAATCTCCAAATTAGCATTAAAAACTGAAAAAAAAAGCCTAAGTTAGCCAAAGCAGCTAGCATGTAGCTCAAATATTAGCTAAATTCCAAAATGCTTAAGTTTACACCATTTACATACATATATATATATACATACATATATACATACATATATACATATATATATATATATATATATATATATATATATATATATATATATATTATATATATATATATATATAATATATATATATATTATATATATATATATATATATATATTCTGGTTACTAACTGGGGTACACCAGTTACTATTAGCTAGAAACCAGGACTTTTGGACTTTTATTTATTTATTTACTTTCTTAAAGTGAAAAAAAAATCTGGTTAGTATATGTTGCGTACAAGTTAGTAACCAGAATACGTCTTTACTTCAACTTCTGAGTTTTTTTTTCAGTTTGTAACCATATTTTTGTTTTTTTAACTTCAATTTTTAGAAAATAATTGTTTACTTCAATGTCCCTTAAGGGACTCTGTAACCTACATTTACATATGAAATGAATAATATTTTATATCAGTGACAGATTTAATATGCAACACTTAAATATAATTTGAAGATTTAATGACTTTAATATAGGAACAGAAGAAAATATTCACTCTTGGGTAGATTTGATAAAAAACACATTTTATTATTAGCAAGTACAGTATGTATCAGTGAATATTTTAACTGTGCGGCTCTCTAAAAAATTAAAAATGCCTCTGAAAAGTCTTAGATAGATAGATAAACAGAACATAGATAAACAGAACATAAATGGATTTTTTCTGACCTGATGGAGTTCACAGCCAGCTCTTTCAGAGTGCCCAGGTTTGCCTTCAGTCCTCCGATGCCCACAAAGGCTTCGTAAAAGTCGTATGAAAGACCGGTGGTGCCAAACAGAGACGGATCATCCGAGCTGATGACCATCGGATGGCCCTCTGACATCAGCACCGCGCGGGGTGGTTCCTCAGGTCCGATACCAGCTTCAACACCTGAAGGACAGAGGGAGGTCACACAGGAAGCGATTTTACGCACAGATGTAGATGTTCTACCTGGTTTGAGATGGGACACAGCTCCACGGCGATATTCCGCTTCCTGGAAATCTCTTTGGCAAGAGGGTGGTGCGCCAAAGCGTAACCGTGTCCGATGCGGGTGGTGTTGAACAGAATAGCATCGAGAATATTTTGATCTACTTCAGTGCCTTCGTCGTCTGACAGAAACACAACAATGTTCCATTTAAATGTTTCTCAAAGACATTGGTTGAGATTTGAACCCCGCACCACCAACAGCGCCACCTGTCTCTCCGGCGTGAAAGAAGTACGGCAGCTCTTCCCCCAGTTCTCTAGGCAGAGAGAGAGCCTCCCTGAAGTACCACAGAGTCTTTCCAGTGTTCTCCCTGCCAACCTGGAAAACAAAAAAAAATGCAACGTATAAATAGAAATACATTTTTTTCTGCAAAAACACCTAGTATGTAGCTGAAAAAATAGCTAAAATTGAAAATAGCCTGAAAAACTGAAAAAGACTAATTATCCAAAACAGTAGGCGTGTAGCTGAAAAAAATAACTAAAACTGAAAATAGCCTGAAAAACTGGAAAAAAACTAAATTATCCAAAACAGCAAGTGTGTAGCTGAAAAAAATAACTAAAACTGAAAATAGCCTGAAAAACTGAAAAAAACCCTAAATTATCCAAAATAGCAAGTGTGTAGCTAAAAAAATAACTAAAACTGAAAATAGCCTGAAAAAAGACTAAATTAGCCCAAAAACAGCTAATGTCTAAATATTAGCCTAACTCCAAACAACCTAAAAAAAATTAAAAAGAAAAGCCTAAATAAGCCAAAACAGCCAGCATGTAGCTGAATATGCGCTAAATGCCAAAATAGCTTAAAAAAATCTTAGTAAATGCAAAAAATGTCTAAAAAGCTAGCATAATTCCAATTTTTAAAACTTTAAAACCGTAACTTTTAACATAATTCTGAACTAGACATATAGTATTACCTGTGATAATGCTAGTGTGAATGCTGTAAGCTGAATTTGGCCGATGAAGATGCTAAAATTGTTAGCTGAAAACGCTGAAGTTAATAGCCAGCTAAAATATTTGCTAAATGCCAAATTAGCCCCCCCAAAAAAAAGAAATAGAAAAAAAGACCTTAGTTTGCCAAAACAGCTATCATGTAGCTGAAAAAACAGCAAAACTACAAAATAGACTAAAAACCAGAATAAAAGCCCAAATTAGACTGAACAGCTAGCGAGTACATATTAGCCTAACTTCAAAGAGCCTACAAAAAATTTAAAAAGAAAAGCCTAAATAAGCCAAAACACCTAGCATGTAGCTGAAATATTAGCTAAACGCCAAAATAGCTTAAAAAAATCTTAGTGAGTGCAAAAATAGCCCAAAAAGCTAGAAGATTTTTCAATTTTTAAAACTTTAAAACCGCAACTTTTCAACATAATTCTGAACAAGACATATAGTGTGAATGCTATAAGCTTAATTTAGCCGCTGAAGATGCTGAAATTGATAGCTGAAAACACTGAAGTTAGTTAACTATTCGCTAAATGCCAAATTAACCTAAAAAAACAAAAATAAAACATACGTATCCTAAACAGCTAGAATGCAGCTGGAAAGATAGCTAAACTACAAAATAGGCTAAAATAATAAAAGCCAAATAAGACAAAGCAGCTAGCATGTGGTTGAAATATTAGCTAAACGCCAAAATAGCCTTCAAGAATCTAAGTAAATTCAAACACAGTCCAAGAAAACTAGCAGAATGCCAAATTTTAAAACTTTAAGACTGTAACTTTTTAAAATAACTATAAATAAAATAGAATAAAAAAAGGCAAAAATATTAATCCAGAATAAATCAACTTAAACTTTAAAAAACTTTAAATATTTTATTTACCATAAACATATATTTTGTCAAAATTATACAAGTTAGAAATGAGCGCAAGATAACATCAGGCCATTATTACAATAAACTAAAATGATATGGAGGGCCGGATAATATTACCCGGAGGGCCAGATCCGGCCCCCGGGCCTTGACTTTGACACATGTAGTCTACGGTATTCTAAATAAGAGGAGATAAAACACATATTTCACATCTTTAAAAGATAAATCTGACTTTCAATAAAAGCGTGAGCTGATAAAAATGTATGACAAGCAAACAAAATAATCAAGAGAAGTCAGATCAACGGCGTACCATGTCAAATCCTGCAACTACTTCTGGGAAATCCTTCCTCAGCTGGACGGCCTCCTGTACAGCTGCTTTCACCTCAGATAAACTCAGAGCCCTGAAAAGAAAGACGTTTTTAACTCTCGTTTTTGGACATCAGAGTTAAACATTTTGGGTTAACTTTAAAAAATCAAAATCTGGAAATAGAAGCAACTTAAAGGTTTGTTCTCCTCTGTTGGATCGCAGTGTTTGTAAGCAGACTTTCAACGTCATGATGAGTTAATTAAGTTCAAGCAGGAGCTTGAAAAAAAAAAAAAAAAACCTTAATTAGTTAATGGAGTGTTTAACACTTTAAATAGAGCCTGTAAAAAAGAAGGTGAAGCTTTTCTTTTTTTCTTTGCTCTAACGTTTCACCTTAAATCGGCTTCAAAGTCTAAAAGTTCAACTCTAACCTGATAATGAGACTAATTACAGACAATTCTGACAATTTTCTCATTTATTTCTAATCACCAACAAGCAACTGCAAAGTCCTGACCTCGGTTTGTAGCGACAAGAACAAATAGTTGAGGCTTTTTTTGTGGCTGGATAGTTCGAGAATAGGAGGGTAATCAAAGTCACCACGCTTGATTCCTTAAACAAGGCGGATGTCCACGGCAAATTTCATGGGAATATGTGACAGACACAATAATCAAATGAGATTAACTGCGGGATGGGAAACTTCCCATCTTCCGACTCGTCGTGTCCTCTTCAGTTCTGAAGTCCCACACCGATGAAAGTCGTGTTTTTAACATCTTCTTGTGATATTTTTCTTATAATAGAGGACACATATAAAGAAAATTAAGCTTAAATTTACATTTGTGAGTATTTATCTAATCAAATTGTTGTGAATCAGAAGCATACAAAAAAATTTGTAGTACAAGCTCCATGTTCCACTTTATTCTGATTCATCTCACCATTTTTGGTGCACCGGTAATGCTAAGTTGGAGTTGTGAGGGGTTGTAAGCTAGCGGGAGTAAACTATGACAAATCAATGCTGGCCACACCCCAGGTGAATTTCTACTGCCGCTCTACAGCAACTATGTCCTATAAAACGACACAAGTTCTTTAATTTGGTAAAAAATGTGTATAATCATAATGAAAAGCCACTGGGAACACTTTTACAATAGAGTGTATGGAGCTAAATTGGGGCCAATATTATTTAAACTCAAATAAAAAAAATAATTTTACTTTATCCAATTTTAAATATTTTTTTTTTTCAATTTAAAGTTTTTTTTTTATTTTCAAATCTGAAAATTTCAGTTTCAAAACTTTTGGCCCCGTTCTGGCAGAGCAAACGCAAAGAACTAATCAAAATTGATAAGGATGGTAACGAGGGTGGTAATATATACTTTTAAAATGAAAAAGAAAGAGAAGAGGAAGAGCAAAAAGGAAACATCAAGTAAAATCAAAACTAGATACATGGCATTACCTGCAATAATGCTAGTGTGAATGCTGTTAGCTAAATGTGGGGGCTGAAAATGCTAGAGCTGATTGCTGAAAATGTTGAAGCCGAAAGTTTCCTAAAATATTAGCTAAATGCCAAATTAGCCAAAATTAAAATCTGGAAAATATCACATTTTGATAAAACAGCTAGCTTACGGTTAAAATATCAGCAAAACTCATAATTAGGATAAAAAAAGACCTAAATTAGTCAAAATAGCTAGCATGGAGTCAAAATATTAGCTAAACTCCAAAATAGCCTAAAAAACTATAAAAACTTTTAATTTAGCCAAAACAGCTAGCACAGTACTTAAATGTTAGCTAAACTCTAAATTAGCCCCAAAAAACAGAAAAATATCTGATATCCAAAAACAGCTAGCATAACGCTTAAATATTAGCTAAACTGAAAATCTTCCTAAAAAAACTGTAAAAGTGTCTACATTAGCCAAAACAAAAGCTAATATGTTAGCCATTTTATGCAATAAGGACGTTTTCTATGCCTGTATTTAACACTGTAAGATAGCACTTTGAACGGGCTAGATCAGCGTTTTGGACGCACGGTTTGTACGTGATAAAACTGCTTTTTACCACAACAGACAATAAACTGTTTTCTGACTGTAATTATCCAAGTTCTCAGAGTCAGGACTGATTTTGATTGGTTCTTTGTGTTAGCCCTGCCCAATGCGCCACAACGAGGCCAAACGTTTTGAAACCAAAACTTTCTGATTAGAAAACGAAAAAAAGAGAAAAAAAAGAGTTGAAGGTAAATAAAAGATTTAAACTGAAAAAAAATGTTTAAAATTTAAATTTTGAGTTTTGAAACCTAAAAAACAACATTTGAAGCTGAAAATAATTAAGTGTATTTTAGAATTGCAAAAGGTTTTTTTCTTTTTTTTGGCCAAACACCAATATCTTTTTCAATTTGCTTTATTTGAATTTCAAATAATATTGGCCCAATTTAGCTCCATAAGAGTGGGACTTTAAGGCCAAAGAACCAGAATGGAGGTAGAACAGAGTCTCATGTGGCTCTGGAGCCGCAGGTTGAAGACCCCTACTCAAGAAAGACTCAGAAGTCAGACAATTCAGGCCTCCACGTCATGCGTTAATTCCTGATAATGAGAATTTCAAAGGGCATTATCACACTTATACTATGGTCACTTACAAAATAAATACATATTCAATCGATTTTTCCATACTTTATTCTTGTTACTTTTTAGGTGTGGATTATCACTTTTTAATCCACACCCAGAGGCCAATCAGAATCGAGTATTCACCTGGACCATGGTATAATAATATATATGTTCTCGGAAATATTGGTTCAAAACAAGTCATAAACGCGATTGGCTTTAACATATAAAAAAAAAAAAAGCTGCTATTTGGGTGCATAAATAATGAATCTCTATTCAATAAATGCAAATAAAAATTTGCAGAAAAATGGTTTGTTTTTGTTTAGGGATGGGCCGATATAATTTCTCCAGCTGATACCAATAACTGATATTTCCCCTGCAATTGTGGCTGATATTTGCCAATATTTAAAAGTCGTTACGTTTAGATTTGCTTTTTGTTTCTTTACTATTTTACTATACAATCACATTGTACTTTACATTTTAACATAAATCAAGGGATCCCAGGAACAAATATCACTTTAAAACTTTGAAAATAAATGTGAAAGCATTCAGACCATTTACTGAGTTGTAACTGTAATTCATTAGCTTTCCATTGACAATAATCTATTAGGAACAAATCCAGTGTCAGGGATCTATGTGGAAAATAAAGTGTATCTGAAAAGAATCGGAAAAATATCGTTGGATTTGGATATCCCGATACCGATAAACTCAAATCATGAAAATATCGGCTGATACCGATACTGACGCCGATATATCACCCATCTTTGCGTTTGTTATAATATTGTTTAATACAATCCTTTTCCTTCATTCTAAAAGTGAATCCTAATGACATTTTATTTTTTTTGTTGAGTTAGAGTCCCGTTATCTAGGTGTGTGAAAGTTTTTCTCCGCATTTCTGTTGGGGGAGGGGTGAGCTGCAGACTCAGAACCATTTGGGGGCTTAACCCTCCAATCCAACCCCTTAGTATTGAGAGTCAAGGGAGGAGTCTGGTATGGATCTGAACGCGCTGAGGACCGCTCCTCCAGAGAAACGACAGAAGTCCCCTTGTGGAAAAACTAAATGTTGCTGGGGGAAAAAAAAAGAAAATAAATGAGAGATAATAAATTGAATTTAACTGTTGGATCATTTTTCAAAATTGGAAATAGAGCTCAAGGCGCATGATTCCCACTTTATCTCCTCTGCGAGGCATTTTCGTCCATGTACTTCAAAATGCCACAAACACATTCATTTCTCCAGCATGAAGCAGTTTTTATGTACATTTCTGGACCCACTCGGCGTTTACCTGTGCACAGAAATGATGATACGAGCACCGAGGAAATCCGGATAATCTCGGCTGAATTTCTGCGTAACTTCTTGAAACATGTTCAGAAACCAGATCTTATCGTGAATGGTTCCATCCAGCTCGTACGTCTGCAACACAAAGACAGACGGGTTTACGTCTGCAGAGGACTGACGTGGAGGGAAGGGTGAGGAAGAGGAGGCCGACCCTCGACAAGCCGCTCCGCAGCTCTGCATACATGACGTTGTCGTCGTGAAGCTCTTTTAAGCCCTGATAGAAGTAGTCCCTTAGCACAGGAGCGTGGGTGATGAGTCCTGCAGCGGCGATGAAGGCCTTCTCAAACTTCTCCCACACCACATCCTGGTTCGGATATTCCCCGTCCGGATCCTCGGTGATCAACGTGAGGTGCTCGATTAGACTGGGAAAACACCCAAAATCAAACAGCAGGACGCTCCAGTACACGTGTCAAAGTCAAGGCCCGGGGGCCGGATCCGGCCCTCCGGGTGATAACTGTATATCCGGCTTGTTTAATTTTAACATTGTATATTTTTATGGAGATTAAAATATTGAAATTTTTTTTACGTTCAATTTGATTTATTCTGGAATAATATTCCTGCCTTCATCATTCATAATTACGTTAAAAAGTTTTAAAAATTAGCATTATGCTAGCTTTTTGGACTGTTTTGGCATTTATCAAGATTTTCATTATGCTGTTTTGGAGTTAAGCTAATATTTTAGCTACATTCTAGCTGCTTTTACCAATTACGGTTTTTTTTTTAAGTTATTTAATCTGTTTTGGAGTTTAGTTAATATTTCAGCTACATGCTAGCTGTTTTAGCTAATTTAGGATTTTTTAATTTGTTTTTTTAGGTAGTTTTAGAGTTTAGCTAATATTTCGACTCCATGCTAGTGCCTTTGACTAATTTAGTTTTGTAGGCTATTTTGGAGTTTAGCTAATATTTTAGCTACATCCTAGCTGCTTTTACTAATTACGGTTTTCTTTTTAAGAAATGTAGTCTGTTTTGGAGTTTAGTTAATATTTCAAATACATGCTAGCTGTTTTGGCTAATTTAGGGTTTTTTATTTTGTTTTTTAGGTAGTTTTAGAGTTTAGCTAATATTTCGACTCCATGCTAGTGCCTTTGACTAATTTAGTTTTGTAGGCTATTTTGGAGTTTAGCTAATATTTTAGCTACATCCTAGCTGCTTTTACCAATTACGGTTTTCTTTTTAAGTTATTTAATCTGTTTTGGAGTTTAGTTAATATTTCAGCTACATGCTAGCTGTTTTGGCTAATTTAGGGTTTTTTATTTTGTTTTTTTTAGGTTGTTTTAGAGTTTAGCTAATATTTCAACTCCATGCTAGTGATTTTGGCTAATTTAGTTTTGTAGGCTATTTTGGAGTTTAGCTAATATTTCAGCTACATTCTGTTTTGTCTAATTTAGACTTTTCTTTTTAGATTTTTTAAGGCTGTTTTGGAGTTTGGCTAATATTTACGCACTAGTTGTTATGGCTAACTTAGCTATTTTTTCAGATACATTCTAGCTGTTATGGTTAGTTTTCTTTTTACGTTTTTTAGGCTAATTTGGCATTCAGCTAATATTTTAGCTGGCTATTGGCTTCAGCGTTTTCAGCTATCAATTTTAGCATCTTCAGCTATCAGCACTAGCATCTTCAGAGACCAAATTCAGCTTACAGCATTCACACTAGCATCGTTGCAGGTAAAGCTATATATCTAGTTTATAATTATTTCTAAAAGTTATGGTTTTAAAATTTAAAAAATTTAGCTTTAGAATGTTCAATAAATGTTTATAATCTTCGACCCGCGACCTAAGGTGTGTTTTGGATTTTGGCCCCCTTTGCTCTACCTGTTATCAAAGCCCGTGTTGTCTCCTATTCTGGATCTGAGCGTCGCCAGCAGCTGCCAGTAGAAGCAGTCCCACCGGGGGAAGGGCTGGCGAGCCGAGAAGAGGAACCGGACCGAGTTGTCCCAGGTGAAACAGATGTAACAGTGAGGTCTGTAGGTGACGTTTCTAATGAGCCACTCGACTCCAACCAGAGAGGACCCGTGGATGTGGAGCGCTGCACCTTTCAGCAGGAGAATAGAGTCAGAATCATGACAAAGATTTGATGTAGATAGATGATGAAACTGTAAGTAAAACATACTGACACGTCTTAAATATATTTTTGTGTGTTATTACTTAAATATGCAATCTACAATATTTTTTTCAATCTGGTTAGTTGGGTTTTGGAGGTGTTTTCTTTGTCTTACTTCCTAACTGTAACATATAACATATTATCATACCTCAAAAGTATGCATTACATTTTTACTGTCTCCAAATAGTAATCTGTTACATGAGTGCTATATTACTGTTAGGTTACTTTCTTTTATACCGTAATCCAGGTAAATGCTCCATTCTGATTGGCTGCAGGGTGTGCTTTACATAAGGGATAATGCCCTTCAAAGTGGGCATTATCAGACACGATTGATCCGATAATGCACACTTCGAAGCGCATTATCCCACAAAATCGATTGATATAAAATAGTATATGTGGGATAATGCTCTTCGAAGTGCGCATTATCTCACTTAAACTATTTTATATCAATCAATATTTGTAGTATTTTAATATGGTTATTTTTATAAGTTAAAAAAACAAATTATATAATAGGTGGTCAATCAACAGATTAATATTTATATATCTCTTTACATATATAAATAACACAAGGTGTTTTACACTAAAACAAAACAAGCAAAATAAGTAAAATAAAAACAAGCCAGAATATTAAGAATTCCTTACCCCAGACGCACACACAACCCCCGACGCTTTGTTGTCATGGTAACGGCTACAGAGCCTGCATTTAAGAAGTTTGAGTTGAGTTGCTGAGAACCTGAGACCTGTTTCACTAAATAAAACAGGTTACCATGACAACACCTGGCTCTCAATAAGACAGACAGCTCTGTAATAGTGTGTAAAAACAGAACTTAACGCACTTAAGATCCTCTCAAAAATGAAATTAAGGTGTTTGGGTCTGGGAATGCTGACAGGGAGTTTAGCCGACAGCGAGCAGATAAGAAGATTTTTGTTTCTGATCCTCTTACGGTCTCATGATTTTACCTCTTTGGCATTTAAATTTTAGGCAAAAACTATGTTTGTGGACATAGAAGGAATTTCTTTATGCTTCTAAGATTTCAGGATGAGTGCAAATGTCTTCTCAAATGCTGTTTATCTATTGCTCTAAAGTCATCAATAATGGTTTACACTACTAAAGGTAATATATTACTATTTGTAAAGCGTTACTCCATCCACTCATTTTAAAAACCTTTGTATTGAGCCGTTAAGTTTTGGATTCTTTACTTTTTTCATTATTTTGCTTTGAAATCATTTTTTCCATCAATAACTACTTCAGTTGATTTACATGAAATTGTAATTATGATTAAGAATAATATTGTTGTATTTTATATTACATATATGATATTATATATCCATTTATATTTTCATCTTTCAGATGTCAATGTGTTGTCTCCACTTATTTAGACTCTAATATATTAAAGTGCAGAAACTGCAAGTATAATTAGGTTCAATTTTTTCCATATTTTTATAATTCTAGATATATATATATATATATATATATATATATATATATATATATATATATATATATATATATATATATATATATATATATATATATATATATATATAAACATAAACATATAAACACCCATAAGGAAATCATTATTCATTTGATATTTAAAACTATAAATGAACATAATTTTAATTGATTTTATCATGTAATGTACTTTTTTTTTTTTTTTTATAATAAGATGCATATAGTGTATAATTGTGAGTTTATAACACTGTTATAATTGTATTTTATGTAATTTTTATGTTAGGAAGAGGCTCTATTATATTCCCATATAGTTTTATTCCTCTACCTGCATCTACTTTTGATTTTTTTTTCTATACCTGTTTTTTTTTCTTTTGTTTGTTTGCAATAAATGTAAATAAATAAAAACAGAAACTTTTTTCCTAACTGCCACTTTTAATTTATATTTATTTATTTATATTTATAAAACAAAATGTCTTTGACAAAACAAATTCAAACATAAAAAATGACATTTTGGGTTTTTTATCATTTATTTAGTGAACAGAGTTCACCTTTTTCTCCATTCCTAAATCCAGTGGAAGATTTCTTTTTTCTGCTCGGCGTTGTAAGGTTTACAAGAGACAACAACACACTTGATATTACCAGTTATTATGGCTGTGATGACATTTCAATTGAATCCCGTAAAGGCGGAATCAAGAAAACAAGATACTTTTTTTTTCCTGTTTTAATAAAATGCAAGAAAGAAAAAAACTAGTTTACAATAATTTTTTTTCTTGGGGATGCTCTTCACTATAAAGCATTTTGTGAACAGTATCAAAGATTTTATAGTTTTGACGACAGAGCCTTCGCTTTGACCTCAGGTGAGATTTTGACTGAAGAGTCAAATTTTTTGAAAATTGTGTTTTTGCTGTCAGTTTTGACAAGTCTTCACTTAAAATTTGGCTTTTGACTCAAATGTCAAGTAATGAATACAAATAAAGTTTAACATAAAGTACAAAAGGGTTTTATACAAATATACACCTCAGAGGATCAATAATCAGTAAAATCTGTCTAACATGTTTCAGAAAATGTGTTTTATCTATTGGGAAAAACTGTAAAAGTTACTTCATTCAACCGAACATTTATCTGAATATAAAACCATAAAAGGATAAAAATATATAAATTTACAAATCAAACTGGAGTTGCCTTTATCAAAAATAAGTATATTTTTTAAAGTATACTTATAAAAAAGTATAAACAAAGTATACTTAAAAAAGTATACTGGAAGTTTACTATCAAGTATACTTCTTTGTACTAAATTGACCAATTTTTAGTTTATAAAAGTACACAAGTGGTATGAAGTATACTTTATAAAGTAAACTTTCTGATACTTCTATTTACTGGCAATAAACTTGTAAGTTTAAACTCAAGTTTATTATAGGTAAGTTTAGGTTTATTAAAGTATACTTAAAATAACCTTTATGGTATACTTTTAGTTTACCATTTGGTATTTACACCAAATCTGACTTCTTGCTACAAACCTACAAGATAGATTACTGAACAAATCTTCTATGAAGAAGATTAAAAATAATTCAGCTACTGTCAAAAAGAAAAATACTTGTACACCAATAGCTACACTAAAATATATAAAAAGTTTAAGGCTAAATTCATTTAGAATTGTAGTATAATTCTAAGTATAAACAATATACTTAACATGAACTTGTAGTTTATCTCTAAGTACATAAAAAGTAAACTAAAAGTATATAATATAATAATAATCTTTATTTATATAGCACCTTTCAAGATTAAAAAATCACAAAGTGCTTCACAGTAAAACATAAGTAAACAAAAAAAAACAGAATATAATATATACTATGTTAAGTTTAGTTTGTGAAAAGTTTATTTAACATAAACTTGTAATTTTTTTTTCTCTAATAAGTACATAAAATGTATACTTAAAGTGTTTAGTTTAAAAAAAGTATACTTAAAATAAACTCGAGTACTCTTTTTGGTGAGGCGAAACTACCTTTAGGCATCTGCTGCAGCAGCCTGAATACCGCGCTTTGGCGAATGAGCGGCTTGGCTCTGAAGAAGTGGAGAGCGGGCGGGAAGAGCGCCGCAGCCATCTCCCGCTCCTTCCACAGACGGAGGCGAGCGTCCAGCCGCCGCTCGGCGGGCGTGAGCGCCAGCAGTCCTCCCGTCTGCCTGGACGCCTCCTGCCGCATCAGCAGGTCCCGGCGAGCGGGGTCGGGCATCCCGCCGGTCTCCCTCACGAACCACAGCAGGGGGACATACGTGACCAGAGCCCGGCAGAGCGAGACCAGCATGTCCTCGGGTCCCACGGAGGTGTTTTCTCTAGAACATGCTGCTCAAGTCCACCCACAAGAGCAGGAACGTTCGCGTCTGGAAGGAAAGACGTTGAAGCGTCTTTAAAAATAAAATTCTTCACAAAAAAAAAAAAACTACTTACAACTATGAAGAAGCCGCTTGTGTCCGAGTTTCTCCGCTTGGTTTTCCCTCAGAAGGTTGAGCA
Organism: Oryzias javanicus; assembly: GCA_003999625.1. Classification (NCBI taxonomy): domain Eukaryota; kingdom Metazoa; phylum Chordata; class Actinopteri; order Beloniformes; family Adrianichthyidae; genus Oryzias; species Oryzias javanicus. Next base: position 19,175,210 of record CM012459.1, read on the forward strand.
TGTCAGCAAAATACTCGGAGCGACTGGATAATTGGGGCATTTTTGTCTGACTAATACCATGTGATAAACTAATGAATGAAGCATGAATGGACAGGGTGGGACGGAAAGAGCAAACCACAGACTAAACACGTATACTTTTATTTATTTATTTATTTATACACTTTACAGCAAGACAAGCAAGAAAACACAAATATTTTAATCTGTAAACCTCATATACATACACCTCCAGGAATGATCGATTTGAAACTTGTTTTTGGTGAAGTGGAGCATTCGTTGCTAGGATACCGTTTGTTTGTCAGTGATTGGTTGGAGCAGACACCCATTACCTACACAACGATCCACGCAGCTCATAATGTGCTGCATGAAGCGCCGACACAGAGGTTGTTTGTCATCAAGACTGATCCGGTTAGCGCGTTTAAAACTTCCAGCCAATCGCTCGATTCCCTGAAGGATCGTCGTCGTCTGGAGCCGAGTAAACCGCGTCGACCTCCTAGTACACAGAAAACTACAGCAGTACACCGCACAACAACAACAACAGAAATTTGGTTTTACAGACAGAGGAATGGAGTCTTTCATCAGACAAAAATAAAAAACAACAACAATAATAAAAAGGAGAGTTTGTCGCAAACACAGCAGAGGTTTTCAGTCCAAAAACTTCCGGTTTGGGTTGGCACCGAAGAGGGCGACCCGGATTTCAGGCATCATCTGAAAACAAAGACGCGCATTCATGAGACGTTAGGGTCCAACAACAAACGACTTTTAATAAGAGTCGAGCAGTAATCTTCTCCTCTTGTGAGATCTTTTGTTTTTTATACGTTCAGTGAGGTTACGGTAATCTAATTTGAGCTAAATGTCTTTAAATGGTAATTTAATTCAGCAACAACAAAAGAGACTTAATGGAAAGTCAATTATTTATTCATTCGGTTCACATTATTTTAAAGGGAAAAAAAAAAATCAGTTACTGTTTCACAAAATTTACAAGAAATGTGATGAAGACATTTTGTTAATAATCAAATATCTATATATTTAAGTAAAGTGGTAACCATAGTAACGCATTTATAGAGTTAAAGAAAAGCTTAAAAACATAAGTAGTTTCTGTATTTTGTACGACTATTTTGCACTACTAGTATTGGGTCATCATAAAAATAAAACAATAAATGGATGTGCAAGAGTAAAGTCACAAAAAATCTTAACTATACAAGAATAAAGTTGTAAAATTACGAGGAAAAAGTTGTTACTTTATAACGGGATCGGCAACTTTTAACAGGAAAAAAGCCATTTTTGAAAATGTTTCCACTGATCAAAAGCTTGAAAGAGTCGCAAAGTCTTACTGAAGCTTTCACAACATTTGGATTTTTTTTTTTAAATAAATATGAATCATGTCTATTTTTTTAAATTTATTTTTTACATGCAACAAAAGCTCAAATACATTTTTTGTTCTTTTTCTCCTCAGCAGTCTTACACTACTGGGTTTTGTTATTTTAGTTTGGGGTTGGTAGTCTTAGTTTCCAGGCTTTGTTTATTTGTTTTCTTTGGGTATTTTTGGTTAAGCAGCCATTAGCAGGAGCTGCTGACTCAGACGGTCGACGTGGCTGAGTCAGCATTCTCCATGACTTATTTATGTTTGGCCATAGAGCCACAATGGAGAGATAAAAGAGACACATGTGGATGTGGAGCTGCAGGTTACAGAATAAAGTGGTAAATTCATAAGGAAAATGTCTTCATTTTACCAAAATAAGGTTTAATAAGGTACGAAAAAATAAAAAAAACTCTTAACTTTACAAGAATAAATTCATATATGTATTTATTAAAAAAAAAAGTCATAATTTTAGAAGAATAAACTTGTAAAATTATGAGAATAAAGTCTTATATTGGTCAGAATATTGTCTTCATTCCATGAAAATAACGCAGAAAAACAAGTCTTAGCTTTAAAAGAATAAAGTTGTAAATTTAGGAAGAAAAAGTCCTAATTTTACAAAAAAAAAATCGTAAAATTCTGAGAAAAACTTGTAAATGTACAACAATAAATTTGTACATTCATGAAGAAAAAACCTGCAATTTTAGGTTAATAAAGTCGTAAAATCATTAGGAAAAAGTTGCTACTTTAGAAGAAAAAAGTAATTAATTTATAAGGAAAATGTCTTGTGAAGTAGGAAAAAAAAAGTTGTAACTTTATAAGAATAAAGTTGTAAAATGATGAGGAAAAAGTTGTAAATGTACTAGAATAAATTCGTACATTTATGAAAAAAAAAGTTGTAATTTTAGGAAAATAAAGTTGTAAATTCAGGGGAAAAAGTCGTAATTTTACAAAAATAAAGTCGTAAAATTCTGAAAAAATTTAAATTTACAAAAATAAACTTGTAAATTTATTTTTAAAAAGCTGTAATTTTAAGAAAAATAAAGTTGTGAATGGGGGGGCTTAACTTAAATAAAATAAAATAAATTATAAGAAAATAAGTCAACATTTTACAAAAATAATCTAATAGAATTATGAGTAAAATAGTCTACATATTATTAGAATAAAGTTATAATTTCAGAAGATCTACTATTGAGAATTGACAAGATTAAAGTCATAAATTTATGAGACAAAAATGATGTTTAGAAAAATATAAACAACATAAAAAAACAATATTGTGTTTAATGAGAAACAGAGCATAATGTTAGCAGTCAGCATTAGTTTAACAACTAAGGAAGTCTTTAAGTGAGTCAACATGTTTTATTAAAATTAAATATTAAGACATTATAAAGATAAATTGCTGCGTTGATGGATTAATGAACATAAAGAGGATGGAGGATTAAAAAAGAATGGCTTTCCTTGTAGAAATACAACTTTTTTTCTCATCAAATTTCACATTTCTCATAAATATATGACTATTTTTGTACATTGAATACTTTTTTTCTTATAAATGTATGACTATTTTCCTAAAATTACAACTGTCTCTTAAATTTACAACTTTATCTTGTAAATTTAAACATTTTCCTCATAAATTTACAACTTCATTATTGTAAAACTGAAACTTTTTTCATAAATCTCTTACCTTATTCTCGTAAAATAACAACTTTTTATTTAGATTTGTGACTTTAGTCTAATATTATAACTTTTTTCTCATAAATTTACTAATTCATTCGTTTAAATTTCAACATTTTTTTCATTAACTTATAACTTCATTTTGTAAAATTATCAGTTTATTTTTCATTAATTTATGACTTTTATTGCAATTATAATTTTTTTTCTACTTTTATGGTGGCTCTAAAAACCCTTTAGTCTAAAACATTTACTCAAGACTTTTTAAGCACTTTTATATAGGGTAAATTTGAAGAATTGATTCGGTACATATTTAAGTCCAAATATATACTCTTCTTTTTTTAATTATTCATTTCAAACATAGTAGTTTAAACATAAAACTTGTGTTTGATCAGACACACTGCAGCGTTAGAGTTATGAGACTTTTGAAATGACTTTTCTTCTGATTAGTCAAATACTGCTTAAAAACACAAAAGGTAAAGATAGAGCTGAATAAATATTAAAATAAAGAAGTATTTGAAACAAATGAACCTTTGATTTTGCAATCTTTCAGTTGTAAAACTTTTTTAAATTTCTCATTTTTCAGACTTTGTGAGTAAAGATTTGCTCTAAAATGCTTGAAAGTGACTTGATCTGCGATACCTGCTGAGCCATTAGATCCAGTCTGCTCTCCAGGGTGTTCGACACTTTAATCTTTCCGTTAGCGTTATAGATCTCAATACCTCCAGACCTGCACACAGAGAACAAACGTATTCAATTAAGAAGATGTCCGGACTTAAAGAAGACCTCAGTGTTGCTGCATTTCCATCGACGCTGACTCAGCACGGCTCGGCCTGGCTCTACTCCACTTTCAGGCATTTCCTGTTAAAGGCCCACGACGATCATCTTTCCATCCGTATTAAAGCCGTTTCAAGTGGTCTTTTAATTAAACAAGCTCCGCCCACACAGAGGTGGAAAGAGCATCAACAGATAATGGAAATGTATTTCGACGGATGAGGCTTACACGTCTGGAGACAGGAAGTTCTCCTGGTCGATGCGAACCTCCAGGTTGTTCTTCACGGCTGCTTTGTAAATGGGGATGTTCTTCTGGATGGAAGCCTGGAAGGAAATTTAACTCAAACTTTGGTTTCCACTCATTCTGACTATTTTAATCCCTATTTTTTTTTTTTTTTGTCCCCAAATATAACTTTGAAATGATTATTATTACTCACCTGAACCAACTGAACATCTTGCTTACGGCAGCGAATCGTCACTTTGGGCTCCAACAGCTGATAAAACCCCTGAGTTAGAAGAAACAAACTTTAAATTTAGAAAGTAACATGACATGATGATTTTTTTTTTTTTGGGGGGATTTTGTGGAAACAAAAAGCACACACACATACATATATGCATGTATATAACATTATATTATTTACATTTTAGATTCAGACTGTATTGTAGTGCTACCACAAACGATTATTTAAATGGTCGACTAATTATTTTTTCCGATTATTCGCACAAACGAGATGTAAAGCACACATCTTAACCATCATTATCTTTAAACTAACTCAAAAACTAGATAAATAATAATGCTAGTAGTTGTGAGAGCTGAATTTGGCCGCTAATGATGTTGGTGCTGATAGCTGAAGATGCTGAAATTGATAGCTGGAAACGCTAAAGCTGATAACCAGCTAAAATGTTAGTCAAATACCCAATTAGCCTAAAAAAGCTTAAGTTAGCCAAAATATCTAGCATGTAGCTGAAATATTAGCTAAACTCCAAAATATCCTAAAAAAAAGCCTAAATTAGCCAAAATATGTAGCATGTAGCTGAAAATATAGTAATTCCCAAATATCTAAAAACAAAAAAATAAAGGCCTAAATATTAGCCAAAATATTTAGCATGTAGCTGAAATATTAGCTAAACTCCAAAATATCCCAAAAACAAAAAAAAAGCCTAATTAGCCAAATATATCTAGCATGTGCTGAAATAATTAGCTAAATCCAAAATATCCTAAAAAAAAAAAAAAAAAAAAAAGCCTAAATTAGCCAAAATATTTAGCATGTAGCTGAAATTTAGCTAAACTCCAAAATATCCAAAAAAAAAAAAAGCCTAAATTAGCCAAAATATCTAGCATGTAGCAGAAATATTAGCTAAACTCCAAAATATCCTAAAAAACAAAAAAAAAAAAGCCTAAATTAGCCAAAATATCTAGCATGTAGCTGAAATATTAGCTAAACTCAAAATATCGCTAAAAAAAAGCCTAAATTAGCAACATATCTAGCATGTAGTTGAAATATTAGCTAAACTCCAAAATATCCTAAAAAACAAAAAAAAGCCTAAATTAGCCAAAATATCTAGCATGTAGCTGAAAATTAGCTAAAACTCCAAAATATCCTAAAAAAGCAAAAAAAAAAAAAGCCTAAATTAGCCAAAATATCTAGCATGTAGCTGAAATATTAGCTAAACTCCAAAATATCCTAAAACACATAAAAAAGCCTAAATTAGCCAAAATATCTAGCATGTAGCTGAAATATTAGCTAAACTCCAAAATATCTAAAACATCATAAAAAAGCCTAAATTAGCCAAAATATCTAGCATGTAGCTGAAATATTAGCTAAACTCCAAAATATCCCAAAAAACAAAAAAAGCCTAAATTAGCCAAAATATTAGCATGTAGCTGAAATATTAGCTAAACTCCAAAATATCTAAAAAAGCAAAAAAAAAAAAAAGCCTAAATTAGACAAAATATTTAGCATGTAGCTGAAATATTAGCTAAACTCCAAAATATCCTAAAAAACAAAAAAAGCCTAAATTAGCCAAAATATCTAGCATGTAGCTGAAATATTAGCTAAACTCCAAAATATCCTAAAAAACAAAAAAAAAGCCTAAATTAGCCAAAATATCTAGCATGTAGCTGAAATATTAGCTGAACTCCAAAATATCCTAAAAAACAAAAAAAGCCTAAATTAGCCAAAATATCTAGCATGTAGCTGAAATATTAGCTAAACTCCAAAATATCCTAAAAAACAAAAAAAGCCTAAATTAGCCAAATATCTAGCATGTAGCTGAAATATTAGCTAAACTCCAAAATATCAAAAAAGCAAAAAAAAAAAAAAAAAAAAAGCCTAAATTAGCCAAAATATCTAGCATGTAGCTGAAATATTAGCTAAACTCCAAAGTATCCTAAAAAATTAAAAAAAAGCCCAAATTAGCCAAAATATCTAGCATGTAGGTAAAATATTAGTTAAACTCCAAAATATCCAAAAAACAAAAAAAAGCCTAAATTAGCCAAAATATCTAGCATGTAGCTGAAATATTAGCTACGCTCTAAAATAGCCCAAAAAACCTTAACATATCCCATAATTGTCCAAAAAGTTAGCATAATGTCATAACTTTCAACTTCACTACACTCTGACTCCATATAATATAAAATAAGACTAATCGACTATTAAAGTTAGTTGTCGACTATTTTAATAGTCGACTAATCGTGGCAGCCCTAATGTATTGATCTAATTGCGGCGGCTTTAAGTGACACCAACTGTAAGAGCAACCCGTCCATCAGAGCCGTATACCTGGACGGGTCTTTGGCGATGTTAGTGAGCCGCTGGCGAGCCTCATTGAGCATGTCCTGAGGGCAGATATTCTGGGTTATTACACATCTGGGTTATTTTAACGTTAGGATAAGAGTAAACAAAAGCAGTTAAGCTCACCGAGATCATATCATCGCGAGCCTTCAGTACCTTGAGTCGAGCCTGATTCATCAGGTTTGACATTTGGCTGTTAAGGAGACAAATGACACACCCGTTGGAGCCTTTTAAGTGTAGGTGAAAGTGTGGTAAACGCTTTCTGAAAGGTTACAACTAGGTGAAGCCTTTAAACAGAATTACAGAGGACGCCGTCGCGCACACAACCCTTCCTCTGTTCTCTGAAGCGGCTGAAGTGACAAAAGGAAAGACGTGCTGCGTCCCGTGATGTCTCGCCATGACTCACATTTTCTTCTGCTGCTCTATCTGCTTCTCCTTCTTCTCGTAGTACTCCATAATCTTCAGCCTCTGGGTTTGGACCAGACGGCCCTTCTCGATGTTAAACTCCTCTTCTGCCTGAAGGAGAAGAAAACTAATAACCCATCTAAAATGTTATATAACTTGAATTTTACATTTAACGTTTTTCTGTGTAACTTGTTTATAATAGGAAAGAACATCATTCAAGATAACTGACTAAATAATACTGAATATATTTTTTAAAAGAATAAAATGAAAAAAAAAATAACTTTCTTGCGCTTTTATCTAAAAAAAAAAAACTTTTAACATCCTCTTATTGTAAAAATTATGCAATAAGTTACACAATGCAGGAAAATGAACGGCAACAGCTTCAAATCATAAAATTTTAAGTAATTTAGATTCAAACTTGAGGTAAAAAAAAAAACTTATATGTAGCTGTTTGCCAATAAAAAAGGTTGAGAATACAACTGAGCAGAATATCTAAGATGTCACAGCCAAAAATGAAAAGAATATTGTAAGTGTCTAAGTAAAAGTGTCAATAAATGTCTTCTGAAAATAAAAAAAAAATAAAACAAGAGGTTCCCCTAGTAGTGAGTTAGTTTAATAGTATCTGTTGGGATGTTTATACATTTAAATCAGAGGTCGGCAACCGTTCCCAGTAAAAGAGCCATTTGAGTTTGTTTTCTACTGATCAAAACCTAGAAGGAGCTGCATAGTTTTACTTCAGCCTTTAAAAAATTTGGATTTGCATCCTTTACCTTCTTTTTGTTTATATTTTTTAATAAATATGAATGATGTCTATTTTTTGGCACGAACAAAAGCAAAAATATAAAAAGAAACTAGCATTTCTCACAATGGGATTTTTTTAATTATGTTTTTACCTTTTACCTTTAGTAAAGGCCAAATTATCGAATTAGCTTGTTGCTTAATTACTAGCTAAAATCCGAATTAGCATAAAATTCATCAGTAAATTAAAAACAGTCAAAAATGTTAGCATGTTGCTAAAATAAAAGCTAAACTCTAAATTTGCCTAAAACCCCCAGTAGATAATAAATTAGCCAAAAAATGTTAGCATACTGCTAAGCTAAACTCCAAATTAGCATAAAATTGTTCAGTATACTAAATTAGTTACGAACAAAAGCAAAAATATAAAAAGAAACTAGCATTTCTCACAATGGGATATTTTTATTACGTTTTTACCTTTAGTAAAAGCCAAATTAGCGAATTAGCGAGTAAGCTTGTTGCTTAATTACTAGCTAAAATCCGAATTAGCATAAAATTCATCAGTAAATTCAAAACAGCCAAAAATGTTAGCATGTTGCTAAAATAGAAGCTAAACTCTAAATTTGCCTAGAACCCCAGTAGATAACAAATTAGCCAAAAAATGTTAGCTTATTGCTAGGCTAAACTCCAAATTAGCATAAAATTGCTCAATAAATTAAATTTGTCAAAATGTTAGCCTGTTGCTAAAATAGAAGCTAAACTCTAAATTTGCCTAAAACCACCAGTAGATAACAAATGAGCCAAAAAATTTTTTAGCATACTGCTAAGCTAAACTCTAAATTAGCATAAAATTGCTCAGTAAACTAAAGTAGTTAAAATGTTAGCCTGCTGCTAAAATAAAAGCTAAACTCTAAATTTGCCTAAAAACCCCAGCGGATAACAAATGAGCCAAAAAAAGTTAGCATATTGCTAGGCTAAATTCTAAATTAGCATAAAATTGCTCAGTAAACTAAATTAGTTAAAATGCTAGCATGTTGCTAAAATAAAAGCTAAACTCTAAATTTGCCTAAAACCCCCCAATAGGTAACGAATTGGCTAAAAAATGTTAACATGTTGCTAAAATAATATCTCCAAATTGTTTGAAAACTATTTTATTTTTCTTGAGCCAGAGAGCCACCATGGGGAGATAAAAGAGCCGCAGGTTACAGACCTCTGATTTAAATAGAATATTGAGTCTCACATTTCAAAACATTTTATTAACATACCAATGAAAAAGAGAGAATAAACACATGTGGCTTCCCTCTAAACATCTGTGTACGGACTCTGAAGTCATATCTGTACCTTTGCATCGATCTCCTCTGCCTTTTCATTGGCCTCCTGTTCGATGAAGGCCATCATGTGCTTGATCTGTGGGTAAACACAACAACAAACGTTTTGTTTATGGCAATAAAGAAAATATTTTTTTTAATTACGTTATGGTCAAATTTATGCCTTTATTTATTTTTTTTTAATGCAAATGTAGAAGTTTTTGGATTTTTTTTAACAAACTGTGATTAAAAAGTTTTTACAAACACAGATGTTGAACTATTCTAACATAAAATAACTAAAAATGTTATATTTTTGTAGGATTTCTGCACACTCAGATTGAACAAATGAGAACAGTACCCAAAATAAAACATGACTATGAGAACCTTTGTGGAAGATTGCGCTCTAAGCATTATGCAGAAGTTACTTGTCATCCTAGTGTGTATTTCTACAGTCGTTTTCATCACTTTAGTGTGGAATGTTTCAAGACAAAAACAAATGTACATGAAGGGAAAATCCAATCATTTAACAGATTTTTAAGCAACATCAAAGTGAATGTAATAATCCGTTTTTCTTCTAGATAAACATTAAAATGGGGCAGAAATATAGAATTATATTTCTATTAATTAAAAAAAAGGTAATTATGATAATTCTTATAAAATAAAAACTATATTGATATATTGTCATTGTTCTATAACTAAAAATAAAGACAAATTGTAGCAGGGATATAATAAAGAAGCAGTTATTAAAATAAACGAGAATTGTGTTTTGGGTGGTTTTAACATGTTCTTGTATTTTTTTTAATGATAAATCATCTAAATAGGTAGAAAATAAGGTTATAATTTACATTTCTAAGTATTTATTTATTAAAACAGGAGCAGATGCAAAAATAATGATTGAAAAACTCTGGCTGACTCGTTTCATTCAGGTTTTATTTTGTTCCTCCTCTGAGACTTCTCTCATAAAATTGTCCGGCTGGATAGTTCCAATATTGCGCCACTATTGTTAGATTTGGGTTGTAAAGAAAGGGATGATGGGAAATGAAGGCAAGAAGTCCCACTGACAACTCAGAGGGGAATTTCTAAAGAGCTACTGCAGAAACTATGTCCTAGAAAAAGACAGATTTTTAAAATTCTGGTTCAAAACTGTATAATTATAATCAACAGATCACTAGGAAGACTTTAGAATTAGATCAAAAGATGATCAGAGTGGGACTTTAAATTAAAATAAATAAATAAAAACATTGAGAATACCATAATAATTCTTAATATTCAACACATCATTGAGCTTATAAATCGCCTCATCGTGGATCAGATATACCAAAATGTTAATAAACAACAAATTGATAAATAAATAAAATAAAGATATTGAGACATAAATGTCATAAACTCGATTTAGGTTTATTTTTAATAGCTCGTGCATTCTTTAGACAGATGTTTGCCTTTTTAAAGAGGAATTTCTCAACAGAAATGCTTCACTCCTTCAGTTCCTCATTGCGCATGTGTTCATCATGTGATCATCTTCCTGTATTATCACAGCATCATTTATAAACCAGAGTCTTTATCTAAAAAAAAAAAAAAACTAATTAATTTAAAAACCGGAAGTGCCGTTTTTATATTCCAAACACAAATCTACCTTAACACTTAAAGAAAATGGATGAACATTTATGCTAGCTGAAGCTGCTACTCTCAATGTCATTGCTAACACACTCTTATAAGAACAATAAATAACATTTTCCTGCATTTATAATTCAATAACACAACATTTTAATGCCGAATCAGATTAAATGGAGGCTTGTTGAAGGGTACAGTCTCTCCTTACCTGTTTCTGAACGTCTGCATCGCTGAGCGCCATGGTTGCAGCTGGCAAAGATCCGCCGAGGCCTGCCGGAAAACGGGACAAAAACAATCAGCGAAAACCGGAAGTGGCTGAACGACAAGGTCAACGACGCCGATGAGGTTTTTAAATCAGTTATAGGATCGTTTAGTAAAGGTTGAATTACCCGAAGATCACGATTGAGAAGGTTTGAATCAAACGCCGCAGTCGTGACTCGAAAAAGATGTCTACGCTGGATCAGCTGATTTGCGAGGTCACGTGACGTACACTTCCGCTATGTTAGCCAATGAGGTGTATTCTGACAAAATGATACAGTCTGAGAAAAAAAAATATCATCTAAATTCGCTTTTTTTGCTTGATTATGGCCTATTTTTTTCCTTTTGAAACATACTTAACATTAGTGAATGCTTTTTACATTTAAATAAGTCTCAGAATAAAAATAAACGCGCCTTAATTCAGTTTACTCGAGCGTATTTGGCACCAAAAACGAGTTTTACATGAGATTAACTATAAAATAAACTATTATCATTCATATTTTGTGTTTAATTTGCCTAAAGAAATGTACTGGCAAATATTATTTAATTTAAAAACATCATTACCACAGGGAGAAAAAAGATTGATCATACATATGGTTGATTAACTTTAAATAAACTTTTGTTAATACATGAATATTTTTGCTTTCTAAAAATTGTGTCACTTTCCCTATTATTGAAGTAAAATATTATTTTCTTAACACACTGCCCTCAGAAACAGAACATTATACAGGATTTAAAAGAGTTTTAAAGCAGTGGTTAAAAAAGCAAATCATGTGTGTACTTTTATTTAAAATGATTATTCAGACACGTTAATGCCAGTTTTCTGTTTTTGATTTTAGTATTTATGTTCAAGTTTTGTCTACTCTGTGTGTGTGGTAAACTGCAGGACATCAGATGTAAGTTAGCTTTTTTTTTTTTTTTTTTTTTGCAAAATTCTGGCATATTTATGCTATAAATTTGCCTAAAACATGGAATAATGTGGATTAAAAACAAAAGGCTAACTAAAAAAATAATGGTTATACATTTAACATACCTTTTTTAAAAATTATCCTTAAATTAAGGAGAAATATGGGATCATTTTTTAAATTTAAATTCTGAATAAATGAAATCCATCCAGCAAAGTGTAAAATTTGAAGGAAATTTGTCCTATAGAGGCCACCATCTTAAATCGTTTAAATAATACTAGAATTCCTATGTCTATTTTTTCCTGTTTTATATCATCTTATGTTGTATTTTATCATCTTAAACTATTTTATTTTCTCTTATATTAATTTACACAAATAAAAATAGTAAAAATAGAATTATCACACAATATTTTAAATTTATAGACTATTTTAAACAAATTTCTTTGTTTATCTGTTAAAAAACTTTCATATAAAACATATTTGAAGATCTAATCTTAAAAAAACAGAGCACAAATACTAGGGATGTCCCGATCCGATCACGTGATCGGAAATCGGGCCCGATCACTTGGTTGAAGACTCGATCGGAATCGGGCTCCGTTGTCCGATCAGGATCGGATATTTCATTTATTCTTCTTATAATCAGCGCTTTATATTTCAATCTTATTATTCGGATAAATTCCACTAGAAGTCTGCATGTCAAGAACAGATCACAAAATGTTTTCCGAAAACGCAGCAGAAACCGGCAACAGTTTGGCCAGAGGACTGATGTAAAGTTAGCTAGCTAGCGATCACGGATTCAGACTTCCGGGATCAATAACTCTTTTGAAAACGCTTTAAACCTGACAGCTAGTGTCTCTAAACAACACCTCTAAAGGCATTTCAACAGAAAAAGATAGAGTTTTGTTTCTTTTAATGTTAAGCTCTTCGTGCTGCAGACAGATGCTAACCGGCTGCTAACTGCTACATGCTAGCGCCATGATTTAACTCCTTAGGACCCGAGCTGTCCTTTGATATGCCTGTTTTATTTATCTGAAAGAGAAATAAAAGTAAAGAAAATTAACTACTCTGATAAAACCGAAATGTGATGTCTTAAGAACTTAAAAAGACCACTAATCTTAAAAAACAAACAAACGAATAAATTAAAATTATAATTATATGAGTCATGAACACTCATCAAATTCATGCTAAAACCCACATAATTTATTTTTAAGAATTCTAAATTAGGACAGGAATCATATTTGGTCAAAAATGTTCAATAACTAAAGATATTAAAGTCAAAAGTCACTAAACTTTCTCACATGACTAATTATCACTTATATAACAAGAATGTTTTTTTTTTCTAGTTTATATTTGCTCTAATTTTACTTGTTTATTAAAGCTACTTCACTGAAGTGTTTTATTTAAGTTTCTAATGATAAAATAATGTTAATGAAATATAAATAAGGGACAAGACAAATCTGTTTATTCAATTTGTTCATGTTCAATGTGTTACAAAAGTATCGGATCGGGACTCGGTATCGGCAAATCCACAAAATCCAATGACTCGGAATCGGATCGGGCCCAAAAAAACCTGATCGGGACATCCCTAACAAATACACATGCTTTGGTAAATGAAACGTTGACAATTAGCAAAAACCTGTCCTAATGTGTTAGTTTCACCAGCAGAGGGAGCTAGAAGCTGGAAAGTTCAGCCTCAAAAATAGCTCTTCTCTGTCTGAAAGGCATTTTCCACTCAGGGTCAGCTGCTGCTGTTGTACACTCTGCTAATCTGCTGTTTGGACTGTAAACATTAAAGTCAAAGCCGTGTTTACTCGGATCAAATCATTACCCATCCATCTGAAGTCACGCCTATTAAATTCAACTTTTCCCTCAACTATTTGAATGTTTACAAGTTTGCAATGAAAGCAAAGTCAGCTCCTGTCTGCCAAATGTTCTGTCATGGATTTGGGAGGCGGGATGGGTCGGAGTGGGAGGGAAGAGTCCGGTCTGAACAACTTGTCCACTATGCCATTCCTGTGCCAGCTGTAGCATGAACGCCTGCTGACTTGTGGCTTTGTGTTTGAATGCGAACTCCGCTTTGGTCCGCTCCTCATCTGGGGACCCATCCAAACGCTGACCAGAGAGGACAAAGGTATGCTGGGAAAACTAACTTCACTCATTCCTGAGTTTTCAGAAATCTAAAAAAAAAAAAAAACGTCAAAAAATGTAAAATCTTTAGTGACATCAAAACTGACCTTAGTGCAGTTGCGGTGAATGAAATCACAGTGTCTGTGTGGCGCTTTAGCACAGAAAGTGTGGCCTAAACCGTGCTGTTTAATTGAGCATAAGTCTGCTGTTGCTGGAATAGGATTTGAGGAAAGCCAATTACTCAAGTAGGCCGTGACGGAACAGCAACACGAAGTTTCTCTGGTGACAGAAAAACAGCAAGTTCTGTTTGCTTTAATGTACGTTTATAAGAGTTAAAGATATTTTTTAATAGTCAATCAAACTAAAAATCACCTTTTGCTGCCCCTGACAAGCTCATAAGAGGCAACATGGCTGAAAGGGATCAGTGACGTGTGAGGAGCATCACTGATTCAGGTTTAGTCCGCTCCTCCTGAAAGTACAGGCAAAAAGAAAAAGTTGAAGCTTTTTAACTTATAAATATCTACCATTAAATCCAGTAGAATCCCCTTTTAATGTTAAAAAAATGTTTTAATATATTTGGAAATAAAGTCAAGCATTTTAATATGCTAACAAACAAGCTAGCAAAGTGTTTTTTTTAACTTAATTAAACCAAATATGCTCAGAAATATATTATTTACAAATTTTTTTCGAATCTGCTGATTCCCTTTACGGGGTTGCTGGAGCCTATCCTGGGTGAAGGCGGGCTACATCTTTGACGGGGAATTTAAAAACTATTATATACATTATTGAAATTCACAATAACCGCTAAATAAAAGGGGTTTATTTAAAAAAAAAAGAAGTATTTTTGGCTTTTTGGCATCCAAATGTGAGCAGTATTTGAAGCATGAAAGGCGAGAGGACACAGACGGCAGAGAACGTGATACAACGTCGGTGAGTGAGGAGGGAAAATATCTATTCTGGGACTGGCGTAAGGGTGAAGAGCTGCAGCCGTCGGTATGTGAGTCACCTAACAGGAGGGTCACCTTGAGAGCGGCAGAACTCCAAAAAAATTCTCATCTTAGCTTGTAAACCGAACGTACATTTGGATTAAGTAAAAGATAGACGGAATGCTGCAATTCTTCTCATGAATTTGACAGTAGAGTCACAAATCCTCAACGCCTGATTGGCAGATGGAGATGTTCTGGATACCTAAACATAGCAAGATATGCAAGTTGAGGCTATTGATAGCTGCAATACAGAATCAGCCGATGAGTCGATTTTTTCCAATGGCACGGACGTTGATGCCAACCAGAACACATTCAGGTAGGAGTGAGCCGGAGCCGAAACTAAAACCTCATTTTAGAGAGGTTTTGAGAGGATATAGGATCTATGGTCATGTCCAAAGTCCGGACCTGTAGGCTCCCGTCATGAAATGAATATGTACTTTCAAAAATTTGGGTTTGTAAACCTGTTACTGGAAACGTTCTAGCTCATTTAGAAAATGACTGGAAGTAATAAAAAAAAAAGTAAATCAGTAAATCGAACAGGACTGAAGCACAGCTCAAAGTCCACAAAGCTAAATCAGGGTCAGGCAGGCAGGCAGTGGTCAAACACAAACATGAGGGCATTAGAGAACCGCTAGAGTGGTCAGGGTCCAGTCCAGGGTTGGGACAGGGGGCAAACAATCAGACTCGAAGATGAAACAGAAGATCAGGTCATGATGAGAACGCTCAGCAATGCAGGCAGAGTGGCACAAACAAGACTTCACACCGAGCAGTCTGACTACATTGATGGAAAACGGCTGTGGGGCTTCCTGGAGTGACAGCAGGGGCTGATGGGAAGTGAAGTGTGGAGACCCAGAAAGTGCTTGCACTTTGGAGATGGATCCCGCTGATGGCCAGAAGGGGGAGACAGACAACCATTTCACGACTGACATTTTCTACAACAGGCATGTCCAAAGTGTGGACCGAGGGCCAACTGCGGCCCCCGTTTAAATATCTGGCTCCTTTCATAAAATCAATATAATTTTAGCATTTTCTAAAAAAAAATGTGTGTAAATTTCTTGATTGTGGTTGGCTAAATTTCATTTTCATATTCACCACCAAGAAGCGCTAATAGATGAGACATGATTTGCTAACTGGGAATGAACTGAGTGAAAATTAGAAAATTGGTAAGGCATTTGGTAAAATAAAAAAAAAAAAAAAAATATATATATATATATATATATATATATATATATATATATATATATATATATATATATATATATATATATATTATATATATATATAGATGTTATGTGGTAAGAAATAAAAAGTATGCCATTGCGATAAAATGTCATTTGAAATGCAGTGTTATTAAAATTGTTAAAACAATGTTAGATACATGGGTTGGCCTTCACACGTGCCCATTTTACCAAATGTGGCCATCTTTGGAAAAAGTTTGGACACCCCTGTTTCACTAAATGTGTCTGTTTTACAGTTTTTGTGACAAAAGCAGAAAAAAAAAATTCAGAAAACGAAAGAAACTTTCAGAAATCAAAACCAAAAGAAGAAACCGGAAAGGTAGGTATTCGCGAGAAATCGCTTATCGGATATTGATGTTTGACCATCATCAATCAATCAGTGGCGTCCCATAGTATCTCAGTCAAGGTTCTGAAACTAAGTTTACCTTGGAGCCACTTATGGCAGAATCTGGGCCATATGGGGTTTAATTTGTGCCAAAAATATATGTTTGGATCCACCGTCAATGTCTTTGCTCCATATTCTATATCTAAAAAAGTTTATTAAACTTTTGTTCATGTCTGTGTACTGTGTAAGGCGGGGGCCGGAAACTATCGACTTGGGGGCCGTAAATGTCCCGCAGGCCGCCAGTTTGAGGACTCTTCTGGTTTGATTTTTTAATATTTCATATGGATTTATTGGAAATAACTTTAGTTTTCCAAAACTTTCCTTCTTTTTTTTTGGAATTGTTTTTCGATTTCTAGAATTTTCCAAAATTTAAATTTTTTTTCTTGTTTGTTTTGCTTTTTTTTCATTGTCTTGTAATCTATATTATGGAGGGAATTTTAGTGGGATTTGCACATTTCTGTTCTATGTAAAGCAGATATCCCCCAAACTCCGGCCCGCGGGCCAAATCCGGCCCCCCTCCGCGTTTGGCCCGGCCCCCTGAACACTATCAGACATGCATGATTGGCCATGCAGTTTAACTCTTCTGCTGTCTAAGCTCCTATCTGGTTATGTGTGTCCTTCTGGAAAACTTTCAAATGTTTGAGTTTAGACCATTTTTACAGACGTGGCCCTCACAAGAAACAGTTGCATTTAATGTTGTTAAAATAGAATTTTGACACGATCCGTGACTTTTTCTGATGAACTGTCTCTGCAGCTCTTCATCCTGGAGGGAAAGGCCCCAGTCGAGCTCAGCAGAGGCGATGGAGGAGGCTCCGAGGCCAGATCCCTCAGCCCCGCCTCTCTTCCTCTGACCCAGACGGAGAGCTCGGGACCCTGGCAGAGCGAGAGCCTGCTGGCGGAGTCCTGGTCCACGATGGGCGACGTGGACCCCGAGGACGCCAAGAGCCTCGACAGCAGTGACGGAGCGGCACTGACCGGGGAGGAGAACCACTCCTCCAATTCCGATATGGTCCATCTGGAGCGAGACGAGGTGGAGATGCTGGAAGAGGGCGAGAAAAGAAAAGAGGAAGAGGAGGAGGAAGACGACGAGGAGCTGCAGGCGAGCGTGCTGAGCGTGGAGTCGGAACTCCAGGCTCCAGAGACTGTGGAGCTGTTGGTGTCGGCGGAGGAGCCTCGGACGGGTCGGGAGTTCCGGCACGTGGTCCCGCCGATGGCCCTCCCTCCTCTCCCCATCGTCAGGCTGGATCCCCCCTCCGCCACCTCCACCCCGGTCCCCTCAACCACCGCCTCCGAAGCCGAGGAGCCTTATTCCATCCAAGGTCTCCACCCTCCTTCCATTCTGGCGCCCATCCTCCCAGATCCTTCGGAAACCAAACCAGGAGAACCGGCGTTTTCACAGATCCCCCTCACGGATGCGGAAGAACATTTAAAGCCGCAGAAGAAAGAGCCGACGGCTCCCAAGACTGAAGCTCTGAGCTCCGTCGAGCTGCTGCTCGGAGGCGCCGCTCTGGTGGCGGCAGTGGGCGTGCTGGCGTACGGCGCTCTAGCTTACTGCAAGAAGTAGAAAAGTCTCCAAACAATCATTTATTCAAGTCATTTATTCCAGTCAAGCCTCTGGATTCTGTTTTAATTTGATTGTGCTACCTCAGATCGATGAACAGCAGACGGCCTTTCCTTATTGGATCTTCAATTAACTTAGTCAGGAAACTGTAAAACCCATTATGTAAAAAAAAAGTAATTACAGTAAAAAGAAAAAAAATCTGCTTTGTAATTTTTGTAAATGTGTCAACAATAAAAGTTTTATTCTGAAATCTACTAGAAATGTTCCACAAAGAGGTCTGCAGATCCACATGCGGCTCTTTCATCTCTCCATTGCGGCTCCTCGGCCAAACATTAAATAAGTTCATGGAGAATGCTGACTCAGTCATCAAAACTCCCAAGAGAAAACAAATAAGCAAAGCCCGCAAACTAAGACTACCAAGATCCAAGCTTAAACTAAAATAACTAAACCCAGCAGTGTAAGACTGCTGAGGAGAAAGAGGGGAAAAATAAATACAATAAAAAATTAAATACAAGTTTTTAAAGTAAGTATTATTTAATTATCATTTATTACATGAATAATTAGTGACCATTCGCTCGTGTGTTTTCGTAAGTTTTTTGTAAAAACTCACACTTTCAGTAATTCCAGTATCAAAACATTCAGCTTGTTCAGAGTATTACTGCTTGTATTTTTGGTATTCATAAACTTTAGAGTTTTTGAAATACTGATCAAAATTGGCCCCACAGGAAATGAATGAGAACATCTTCAAATTTCAAAAATGTAAGTAGATTAGCAAGAAGTCTTTAAATAAATTTATGGGCTACGTTTTCATGTTTATAGTAATTTTCAAAATATTTGGAGTTTAGTTAATATTTTAGCAACATGCTAACGTTTCTGGCTAATATGTTCTCTACAAGTTTTTTTTTTTAGGTTAATTTAGAGTTTAGCTTCTATTTTAGCAACAGGCTAACGTTTTTGACTGATTTAGTTTACTGAGAAATTATTGGAAATTTTGGAATTAGCTAGCATTTTAGCAATGAGCTAGCTTTTTTGGCTGATTTAGGATCTAAGGCTTTTGGGGCTAATTTGGAGTTTAGCTTCTATTTTAGCAACAGGCTAACATTTTTGACTGTTTTAGTTTACTGAGAAATTGTAGGAAATCATGGAATTTAGCTAGCATTTAAGCCACAAGCTAGCTTTTTGGGCTAATTTGGGTTCTACTAAAGTTTTTTAGGCTAATTTGGAGTTTAGCTCACATGTAAGCAACACACCAAATAGGCATGTATTAGGGATTTTAAGCAATATTACTACAAGTTTTTCAGAAATATAGGTCATTTTCAGCCCTCTTTCATGATTCTTTAATGTATTTTCAAAATTTTAGCAAATTTAACATTTTGCAAAAAGCTTTAGCATTTTCAGCATCACCATTTTCAGGAAAAGTTTCAGCATTTTCAACGCCTACTTTTAGCAAAAAGTTTTCACACTAGCATTATCACAGGTGATGCGACTTTTCAAGTTTAATTTAGATTAATTAAATTTATAAATTGATGTCTGAGGTGCACATAGATGATAAACTATGTAGGTTTTTACATCCCTGTTGACCTGAAGACGTCTTATTTCCTCAACGCTATCTCCCGAATGCGCAGATTTCATATGCAAAGCTAAACTTTGGTAAAAAGTTTGATCTTTTATGAGTTAAAAGCACGGATTATTGTGTGCTGCACAACTTTGGTTAGTAGCTGTCCAGAGATGTTTGGCACAGGAGCATCTTTTATTTTGAAAATAAATATTTAAAAAAATCACATTTTGAGAAATGCTAGGTTCTTTTTATATTTTTGCTTTTGTTTGTGCGAAAAAAGACATAATTCATATTATTTAAAAAAAAAAGAAGGCCATGAATGCAAATCCAAATTTCTTAAAGGCTAAAGTAAGACTATGCGGCTCTTTCTAGGTTGAAAACGGCTCTTTTACTGTTAAAGGTACCGACCCTGTACTAGTGGAACATTTAACTCTTAACAATGTCTTAGGATATCATTGTAGCACCTCAACTTTACCATATATAACATTATTATATACATAACTGACCTCATAAAGAATGCAGTTTTTAATTAAAAAAATTTGCTTTTTTAACTGATTTTTGGCCTTGCAACAGTGAAAAACGACTATTAGATCACGATTAAAAACTTAAAAAATTTTATTTTTACCTTAAATATTCAAAGAACTAATCCAAACTAACTTAAAAAATCTTGTATTTGTCAAAAAATCTCATAACCTGATTAATGTTTTTTAGAATTTACAGCAAGTTAAATCTCTTGCAGAATTTCACCAATCCACATCTAAAATTCACTTTTGTGATACACAAAAAAAAACCTTTACATTTAAAAGGATGCTATTAAATTATGTGAGGAAAACAAGTTTGATGAAACAATATGGAAGCAGTTAAGATTTTTTTAAATTAGGTCAAGGAATCAATTAAAAAATTTAGCTAATTAATCGCAAATCTTTTTTTTATTTACAGTATTTGCTGACAACTTATTATCATTGACTAATTACAATATAAAATCACACACAAAACATTTAGAAAATATTTTTAAATAAATTTATATATATTGATCTGATTGCAAAACTTATTAGTTTTACTTTGATGCATTTCGGTGTCTCTGTGGTATTAACAGTTTAACAATGTGACTGACTGGGTAATCTGTTCAAGAAAAATGGTTGCTGAAAGATAAAATATGAATTTAGCTAAAACCTAACATTTTTTGTGATTTCACATTTTCATAACTAAAAAAAAATCAAGTAGAAGTGATTTTGGCTACAAAAGAGTGTATTCTAACTTTAAAAAACAATTAAAAGATAAAACAACTTTACTTGAAAGGTAATGTCCAACATAAAACTTGTGACTCTGTCAAACTGACTTAAAAATTTGAATAATTTAGCGTTTTATTTAACCATTTAGATCAATTTTTTTTGTTCTCTCTTTCAAGATTTTGTGTTTTACCTTTGAAATTCCGGGTGGATTGCAGGTTTGATTCCTGCCTTCCCATCCACATGTTAAGGTGTCCTTGGGCCAGTGAACCCCACATTGACGCCACAAATGACAGCAGAGCGGCCATCGGTGTGTAGATACGTGTGATCGGAACTGTGACTGTAAAGCGCTTTGTAAAAGTGCTTTATAAAGTTTACACCAAATGTTCAATGATTTAAATGTTAAACTAGCATCTATTAGAATCTGAAATAATAAACAGTTTAAAAATGATGTGAGAATGATAAAATAATCAGATTGTGGTTTAAATAATGAATGTTCAGCTTGTTTGAAGTTTATATTAACCTTAAATTTAGTTCAAAGTAAAAAATGGAACATTCAAGTTTAATCCAGCTTCTTTTCTGCCCTCTAGTGGACAATTCTAGTTATTGCAGTCGTCTAATAATATGCAAATTCTATAAATCTTTAGGAAAATACATGATAGATGTGAAGTTCAGATTGATGAAGCATTGAATAAATCCCTGGAATAAATTTATTTAATTAAATTTTATTTTATTTTACCATTGTATAAAGCACGAAGGACGAAAATGTTGCAGTAACAAATCTTTTTTCTTACATTAAAAGAAAATCATAATTTTTTTCAAAAACAGAAACTCAGTTTTCTGACAAGTGAATCCACATAAGGCCATTAAAATTCCCAAAGATTTAAAGGTGTTTACCACTTTGATAGTTGAACCATCTGAAACGAATACATTTTTTTCAATTGAAAAATAGCCTTACCTTTTGTTTTACTTGCAATTAGAGAAAGAGTTCAGTAAAATTCAGTCGTAAATCCTATTTGTTGATTGCTTCTGTAAGTGAAGTTGTGTCATCGGCATAAAAATGACAGGTTGTATTAGTTATATTTTGTCCTTTATTATTTATTTATATTGGGAATAGGAGAGGACTCAGAACAGACCCTTGTGGCACACCACGAATTAGAGGAAGAACATCAGAAAACTGGTCGTTCTATTTAACTCTTTGAGTTCTTTCAAAGAGATTATTTAAAATCCGTCCTATCTTGTCAAGTTTTTGGTTTAGTCTCTAAAGATAGAAGCACATTTCTGCTTTTTATCAGAGGCAGAACATATACCGGTCACAACTTTTAATGCTGCAGTTCTGGTGCTCTGATTCTCCCCGTATCCCGATTAAAAGTCCGATAAAATATTGTGTACCTTAAGGAAATTTTTTCTCTCTTTTAGTTGTCTGTTTATTAGACTCTAAAGATGCATTCACACTGAACGTGATTCACGCGTCAAATTTGCGTCTGCCGCCTCTCTTTTGACATGCATCGAATTCACTGCTTGATACCTGGACGCCCCAGGAGGGGAGCAACCGCCAAAGCTTTTATTGACTTTATTCATTGCCACGTCATGAAAAACATGGATGATGTTGAGAGAGTAACTTTTGGTTTATATGTTTTGGAGACACATCTCCGTGTCTGGGTTCATCAGATCATTCAGTCTCTCCTGGTGTGGTGTTCTTCCCTCCTGACAGCTGTTTTAAACGTTACTTTCGTCTGTTTGTGTTTGTGGCTTGGTTTAACCTGAGAGGGGAAAAGTAAAAATCAAACTGGAGGAACTTTTTTTATTATTGTCTTAATGAAAATAAAAACATCATGAACCCATGAAGCTGGAGCGAGCGCTGTGGCTATGACAGCACCCGGCTCTCCGTCTGCCGGACAACCAGCCAACGGCGAGCCAGCATAGCTAGCTCTGCCAGACCCTGGCGGTTTAGCTTGCTGGCTCTATTGGATTCTAGTCGGTCTAGCTCGCTAGCTCTATTGGATTCTAGTTGGTTTAGCTCGCTAGCTCTATTGGATTCTAGTCGGTTTAGCCCGCTAGCTCTATTGGATTCTAGTCGGTTTAGCTTGCTAGCTCTATTGGATTCTAGTTGGTTTAGCTCGCTAGCTCTATTGGATTCATATTCGGTTTAGCCTGCTAGCTCTATTGGATTCTAGTTGGTTTAGCCCGCTAGCTCAATTGGATTCATATTCGGTTTAGCCTGCTAGCTCTATTGGATTCTAGTCTGTTTAGCTCGCTAGCTTTATTGGATTCTAGTTGGTTTAGCCCGCTAGCTCTATTGGATTCTAGTTGATTTAGCTCACTAGCTCTGTTGGATTCTAGTTGATTTAGCTCGCTAGCTTTATTGGATTCTAGTTGGTTTAGCCCGCTAGCTCTATTGGATTCTAGTCGGTTTAGCTCACTCGCTCTATTGGATTCTAGTCGGTTTAGCTCTCTAGCTCTATTGGATTCTAGCTGTTTTAGCTCGCTAGCTCTATTGGATTCTAGTTGATTTAGCTAGCTAGCTCTATTGGATTCTAGTCGGTTTAGCTCCCTAGCTCTATTGGATTCTAGCTGTTTTAGCTCGCTAGCGCTATTGGATTCATATTCGGTTTAGCTCGCTCGCTCTATTGGATTCTAGTCGGTTTAGCTCGCTAGCTTTATTGGATTCTAGTTGGTTTAGCTCGCTAGCTCTATTGGATTCTAGTTGGTTTAGCTCGCTAGCTGGACGCTGGACCCTGGGCAACGGCGCTCGCAGCTCTCTTGTATCTCTCTTGGAACAGTGGCGTGTTCTAGCTTTTTTTTGGACCCTGGGCCTTGGTGCTTGCTAGCTCTGTCGTACCCTGGGCGGCAACCCCGTAGTTATTCAACAAATTAGGTCACGTCCTTTTAAAATTGGACACACAACGATTTCCAGGTTTTTGAGATGTGTAATGGATTCAGCAATCACATCTTCAGCTTATTTTAGAGTACATGGATCTAAGAGATCTGGTCCATGTGATTTTTTTGTGTGTATGTTCTCAATACTAAAAGATTGAAAATTAAAAAATCGTTTCTCAGAAGTTTTGTGGTGAAAGTAACAAGTCGGTCCATTTACGATGATCCAACTGATATACCTTTAACACCGGAGCTCCAGTGTTTATGTTCTTTGATTTACTTCAACTTTTCAACTATTAACACGATCAATTGTTTATAAGAAAAAGCTGACAGACTGCATTTTATCCGTCATAGATCAAGTTTTTATTGTTTTCCATAATTTGTGTTCATTCTGGCGATCAGTTCTAATAGATCATTAATATTCAGATAAAATAATCAACACTGTTAAAAGTTTTCACCCTCTCCATTTCTGTTAAACTGCTGCTCGTGTCCAGGACACAATGATTCCACAGATAAGGTAATAAATCTGCGGTTAGAAGGCGCACAAGCCAATCGGTTTAGACAAGTGTGGCTTCAACACTTCTTGATTTTTTTTTATAAAGTGCCAGTAAATAAAAAAGAACAATGGTGTTGACTATGTTGCGGTTAGCGTGCCGTTCCCACACCGCAGCCAGAATGCATGCAGCTAATAAAATGAGAAGGGGAAGGAAAGTGCTTCTTTGTTTGGAGGCAAACAGCTGCATCACGGCTGCAGAGTCGGAAAATAATACTCCAGCCACCCAGAAAAAAGCCACGTACAATCCATGACTCTTCAGATTCTTCCTCCCACCTCCAAACCTAACAGCATCAAACATTTCTCTGGTAAAAAGTCGTTTCATTTAGCAGCATTCGTCTCCTGCACTTTGAATTATTTAAAGTTTTAGACACACGATGTAAATGAGGAATGCTTTCAAAAATATTAGATATTCTTCACTTATATTTAATAATCAATAAAATACAGTAAATGAAGAAAAGATAAATACATGGATGAAATGCTGAATTTTTCAGCACCGTGAATCCTGACCAAATCTCCGCCTCCATTTGCAGAAATCCAGGCCCAAATGCTGAAAGAACCTCCACCGTGCTTCACCATTACCTGCAGATGAGTAATATAGTACCGTTCTCCAGGAGAACTAACTACCTTCTGTTACAGAGAAATACTTTGGATATTGACTCATCAGACCAGAGAGCAATTGGTACCGACTGAAAGTAAACTAAAAAAAAAAATATGGAAGAAAAAAAGTCCCCTAAAAGAAATGTGACAGAACAGCATAGAACAAAACAGAACGGACGAAGGAAAAGAAAAAAAAATGAACATAACAGATAAGAGTGAATGAGAACATAGAACCCAGTAGAATAAAAAACAAAAGATAACTGAAGAAAATAGAGAACAAATCAAATAACAGAACAGTGAAGAATAGAAACAAAGCAAAACATAGAACCTAATAAATCAGGACATAAAAGACAATAGAAGAAAAATACAAAATAACAGAACAAAACAAAGAATGGAAAAAATAGAGAACAGAATAAAGAATAAAATCAAGACAGAACATAGAACAGAAGAGAGAACACAATGATCAAAAAACACAAGATAACAGACCTAAAAAGAGAGGAAAGCAAAAAAAAAAGAACAGAGAAAATGACGGAACAGAATGAGGAATAGAAACAAAGCAAAACATAGAACCTAATGCACCAGAATATAGAACACAATGGATAAAAAAACATATGCTAACAAAATTAAACAGAGAAGAAAACAAATAACAGAACACAACAAATATTAGAACCAAGGCAGAACATAGAACACAATAGAACAAGAAACACAAATAACAGAATAGAAAAGATAACAGAACGGAATGAAGAATAGAAAAAAAAACATTGAACTTAACACATCGGAACATAAAAAAGAAGAACATAGAACCCAGTAGACTAAAAAACACAAGATAATAGAACAAAACAGGAAAGGGAGGAAAATAGAGAGCAGAATAAAGAATAGAACCAAAACCAAAGCAAAGCAGAACGTAAAAGCTAACACATCAGAACCTGGACAAGACCAGAGAACACAATAGAACAAAAGACACAAGAGAAAAGAACACAATATAGAATAGAACCAAAACAAAACAGAACAGAAAAAGAATATAAGACAACAGAACATAGCAACAAACAGAGAACCCAATAGAATATAAAACATAAGAGAAGAGAAAAGAATGGAAACAAAAGAGAACAGAAGAGTGAAAATAACAAAAGGTAGAAATAAAACCATTAACAGAACAGAACCAAACACAAACAAAAAAGAACATAGAATCAAACGTGATAGAACAAATAATAGAAAAAAACAAAACAAGATTAAAAGTGAACAGGAGAACAAAAGAGTACATTAGTGAATGTAAAACAAGCATAGAATAGAACAAAAAAGAATAGAGAACTGTACGAAGTAGAACATAGACCTGAGAACAGAAGAGAGAAGAAACAACAGAACAAAGAGTAAAGAACAGAAAAGAACAAGGAAAAGGAGAACATCTCCGAGAAAAGAGCGGGACAAAGACGTCAACATACAGAAATCAGAGAACAGGAGAGAGAACGAACCGGACACACAAAACAACAAAAAAACAGAGTAAAAAACAACCGAACGGACCAGATTAGATTAGATTAGATTAGAGTTGATTAATTGCTCACCATTATTAAAAGACTTTTTATTTTCTGATGTTTACATTGGAACTCTGGAATAATTCTAAGAAGAAAAGAATCACTTTTTCTAGCATGTTGGGATCTTTTCAGTTCTTCATATCAGAGATAAGCAGAACCTCATATAAGCAGAATTTAGATGGTTTAGTTTGTTTGGAGGAGCTCCTATATGAAAGGCGGCTTCACGGCGTTGGGGCTCGGCGGCAGCTGACAGCCGGCAGCCTCTAATTTATGGAGCTTCACCCCCGAATGGAAACAGGGAACGAAGGAGCGGGAGAGGAGAGCAGCTTTGTGGTTCTGAGCTTTTATCAGTTTGCAGGAAACACATGCACTCAGTGGAGATTTGCATGCCTGCAGACACCACAAACACACAATGGTCATTTCCTGCAGCACCTACTTTTTTTTTTTTTTTACAAATAATTTACAAATTTTAACAGAAAAAAAGTGCAAAATTGGTAAACATTTAAGCAACAATAGAAAATAATTACTAAAAAAGTATATCATATAAAGATGTTAAATATGTGATTTTATTTTGTAGGCAAAAAAGTGAGAACCTCACAGAAGACGGATAAATAGATGGATACAGGTTATGTAATTTGCTCTCATTCAATAATCTGTGCATTTCCATGTGATTGTTTCGATGGATGGCTACCTGCCTTCACACCTGTAATGAGCTGAAAGGGGAACTGTGGCAACGAGTCAGTTGATATTTAAAACTGTGCCCTTGAGATAAATAACTTCTCAAAAAGCCGGAGCTTATTTAAACAGGAGGGCTGGCTTTGTGGGGAAAGAGGCACACGTGCGGGCTTTAACAGTAGCCTGCTCAGAATTAACCATTAACCTTTACAATCGCGATTATATACGAGGTCGTGTTTGCAACAAAATGGTCACGGCTTTTATTTTGAAGGGGAGATTGCTGGTTGATAAGACAAGACTGAGAAGTGATAAGATGAGAAGACAATTTTGGCTTTTTTATAATGGGGGGGTGGGGCAATAAAAAAATCAGTTGCATTTTTTTCTTGCACTTAATTTTCAGCAGGATTTCAAAATAAAAGTAAAAAGTCAGAATGTTGATACAAAACTAGAAGTGTTGAGATAAGAAGTAAAAAAATGACTTTTTCGAATTTGGGGGCAGAAAAAGTGAATAGGATTAATTTATTTATGTGTACGTTTCTGCAGGGTTTCAAAATAAAAGTTTGCAGACCCAAAGCTGCAGCTTTTAGTTTGAAGTAGATTTTGCTATGTTGTTCATTTAATACTGAAAAGTGTAGAGATAAGAAGAAAAAATTGACTTCTCATAATTTTATGGCAGTAAAAGTGAACTGCATTTGTTTATGTCTTTTCAAAATAAAAGTATGCACTTGTCAAAATAGTCACAACTTTTATTTTGACGTTAAGGCCATTGTTACTATAAAACTGAAAAGTGTTGAGATAAAAAGAAAAAAAAACTCTTTGTCGTATTTGGGGGCAGTAAAAGTGAATAGGATTTATTTACTTCTGTGTACTTTTCTACAGGGTTTCAAAATAGAAGTATGCAAACCCTAAACTTCAGCCTTTATTTTGAAGTAGAGATTAGCTGGGTTGTGATTTAAGACTGAGAGATAAGAAAACAAGAATTGACATTTTCCAATGTGTAGGCAGTAGACGTAAATAGTATTTGTTTATTTTTGTAATCTTTTCTGCAGGATTCCCAAGTAAAAGTTTACAAATGTCAAAATTGTCACAACTTTTATTTTGAAGTGAAGATTGTTGTCACTATAAAACTGAAAGATGTTGAGATAAGAAGAAAATATTGACTTTTTCCAAAATGGGGGCAGTAAAAGTGAATAGGATTCATTCATTTATGTGTACTTTCTGCAGGGTTTCAAAATAAAAGTTTGCAGACCCTAAGTTGCAGCTTTTATTTTGAAGTGGAGATTGCTGAGTTCTTGATATAAGAAGTAAAAAGTGATTTCATAAGAGTACATCTTTGACTTTTTTAATGTAGAGGCAGTAAATATGAAAAGGCTTTTTATTTATTTATATGTACTTTTCTGCAGGTTTTTCAAAATAAAAGTTTACAGACGCCTTGTCACAGCTTTTATTTTGAAGTAGAGGTTGGCTGGGTTGTTGATATAAGAAGTGAAAAGTGTTGACATAAGAAGAAAATGTTAACTTTTCTAATGTGGGGGCAGTAAAATGTTTGTTTTCTGTAGGATTTCAAAGTAAAAGCTTGCAAATATCAAAATAGTCACAACTTTTATTTTGAAGTGAAGATTGTTAGTATAAAACGGAATAGTGTTGAGATAAGATGAAAATTTTGACTTTTTCTAATGTAAGGACAGTACAAGTTAATATGGTTTGTTTATTTTTACAACATTTTTTTCAGGATTTCAAAATAAAAGTTTGCAGACACCTAGTGACCTTTTATTTTTAAAGAGGAGATTTCTGGTTGTTGATTCAAGATAGAAATAAAAAGTGAAATGTGCCATTTTCTAAAGTGAGGGGAAGCAAAAATCTTTGTTTGATTAAATTTTCTGCAGGTTTTCAAAATAAAAGCTTACCTTTTAAACTGAAAATGACTCAATTAGTTTTCGATGCAAAACAATAAAAAAAAAAACAGATTCTTTTGTTTGTCATGTAAATATTTTAAAGTGAAGCATTTACTGGAGATCTAGAGCCTCAAATTTCTCTTTTTAAGGATGCACATAACTGCACAAGCACTCTAAAGATGTGTTTAGATGTATATCTTGTGCCCAGTATGCAAATACTTGGGTCAGGGTTAGAATCAGTGGCACTCCAAGCTCAAACAAGTTTTTTTTTTTTTTTTAAAAAAAGCTTTTTGTTGTTGGTAGATTGGTATCTGCGCAGTACGAGAGTGATGCTCAGCTCCCTGCTTCCAGAAAAGAAGAAGTATTTGATGTAAACACATTTAAATGGACCGTCCTCTCCGCCTAAATTATATTTCTGAGCTGTGAACAGGTGTTGGAGCGCTGCAGCACGTATAAATACCTGTGCGCACGGCGTACCTGTGCCAGTGCAGCAGCGTTCACAGATTAGGAATAGAAATGTCCTCGACTGAGGGAAACACTCAGTCGTACAAGATGGTGAGTTATGCTTCACTTTATGCAGAACATTTAAGGAAAATGTTGCAGATTTTTAAAAAAATGTTTTTGCTTTGTCAGATGTCTTTAGACCACGACATCAACCAGCACTTTCAGGACGCCATCGATGTGCTCCAGCAGCATTCACACAGTTCATACTACGATTCAGGTAGATTTATTTTATGCATTCAACGCATTTGAAACTGAATTATTTTTAATTGTCTGTTTTTTTTGTTAGATTACACATATTATGAGCATCTGAGTTTACAGCAGTCGTCTCTGCCGTGTCAGATCCGCTGCCTCTTCACGCACCAATCGGACGTCCCAGCTCCAGTGTTTGACTGGAGTGATACAACTGTAAGTACCATTAAAAAAATAAAAAATAAAAAATCTGGAGGATTGATAGAAGTGATGGAAAATTAAATGTAAATGTGTGTTCTTGCAGCAGCAGTCTTGGAGTCAGGCGATGACGGATGTCCCGTCGACCCACCCGGTGAAGAATGAAACGCCTCATTTTTACTCTATCTTACAGCCGCAGAGAAACAGCAAAGGTGATTGTGTTTAGATTTGAAAGAAAACTCATGTTTTACAGCAGGGGTCCCTAAACATCCCTAAATGTGGAGGCCCGCCGCCCCACACACTATCAGAAGCGGCAATCGAGGGCCACATAGAACTTGACATTTTATTCCACCCTGCTGAAGTCTGAACTAAGGTAGAAAATAGATTACTGTTGGTTTAATGGTGATTCACTTTTTCTGTATTCGCTCCGTAGCTCTTCTAACTATTAACATATTCATATTCTTTATGCTAGCTTTTATGACTGTTTCGGCAGTTTCAAAAGACTTCTTGGCTATTTTGGGGTTTAGCTAAAACTTCAGCTACATGCTAGCTTTTTTGGCTAATTTAGACGGTTTTAGGCTAATTTTGGATTAAGCTGATGTTATATGTTAGCCTTATGTTAGCTGTTTAAGGACAAATTAGACATTTTAACAGTTTGGGTTTTTTGTGGATAATTTAACATTTAGCTAATATTTCAGTTACATGCGAGCTGTTTTTGGAAAATTTTGGCATTTTCTTCATTTTTTAGGCTATTTTGGAGTTTAGCTAATAATTCAGCAACAAGTTAGCTGTTTTGTTAAATTTTGGCTTTTTTCCATTTTTTTAGCTAATTTGGAGCATAGCTAATATTTCAGCTACATGCAATCTGTTTTGGGTAATTTAGACATTTTTCAGTTTTATGCTGATTTTAAGTCTAGCTAATATTTTAGCCATTATGCTAGCTGTTTTGGCTAAACTAAACATTTTACTAGGTTTTTTGTGGCTAATTTAACATAAAGCTAATATTTCAGCAAGATGCTAGCTTTTTTGACTTATTTTGGCTTTTTCTCAATTTTTTAGGCTATTTTGGTGTTTAGCTAATATTTCAGCTACATGCTTTTGGCTAGTTTAGAAATTGTTTTCAGTTTTTTAGGCTAATTTAGCATTTAGCTAATATTTTAGTTAGCTATCAGCTTCAGTGTTTTCAGCTATTAGCTTTAGCCCTTTTTGTTATCAATTCCAGCATCTTCAGCTATTAGCCCTAGCATCTTCAGCAGCTACATTTATCTTACAGCATATCACTATAGCTATCGCTACTTATAGCATATCGCTATATAATCGCTATATATATATATTGCAATATATCTAGTTTTTAAAATGTAATATATTTTTTATTTTACTTTTATTTCTTCTAAGATTACAGAATTAGTTATTTAAAATTTGGCAATGTGTGGCTTATAGAACACAGTAAATATTTACATTTGGACTGTGATTGTTACACGTTTTATGTTAGCCTACAAACTAACTCCGCCCCAGATCAGAGAAGAAAACAGTTATGTGGGCCTCACAAGAAAAAGTTTGGGGACCCCTGTTTTAGAGGCATCACTAACTCTCCTTGCTCTTAGGTCGTAAAAAGCTCAGACTTTATGAATACCTCCATGAGGCCCTGAACGACCCCAGCATGGGCGACTCGATCCAGTGGACGGACAGCGGCAGCGGCACTTTCCACTTTGTCTCCAAAAATAAAGAGAAGCTGGCGGAGTGCTGGGGACAGCGCAAGGGCAATCGCAAGACCATGACTTACCAGAAAATGGCGAGAGCTTTGAGAAACTACAGCCGCACAGGCGAAATAGTCAAAGTGCGCCGCAAGCTCACCTACCAGTTCAACGCGGACATCCTGCACAAGCTTGGCTCCGCGCAGGCGCCCATGCACCTGCCCGGCCACGCGGCGCCGCCGGAGGTCCAGACCCAGCAGCAGAACCCGGCCGAGCAGAGCTACTGCAGTTCTGCGGGCGCGGACTGGCCCGGCTGGTACGGACACTATCAGCTCCAGGAAGACTACGACCTGGCGACGAGCTTCACTTCGCATGCGGCGACTAAACTCTAGGCTGAGGATTTCGTTGTTCCTGCAAACTTTAGGGGTTTGTGCTGTAAAAAGTCAGAAACCGGAAAAAGAAATTTTAGCAATTTGTGTAAATATTTTGTACATTTCTATGACCAGTTTTATCATTTTTATTACATTAAAATTTCAACTCACTTTCTTTTCTCACTGTCTGTTAGACTGGTAGATCGGTTAGTGATTCTCCTCTTCCTCTCTGTACGGTATTTAAAAAATCAATCACCCTTTCAGTAATGTTGGTATCAAAGCATTCAGCTCATTCAGGACATCACTGCTTGTACTTTTGATATTCATAAACTTAATAGTTTTTGAAATATTGAACAAAAAATGTTCAATAGGAATTGAATGAGATATTGCTCAAAAACTTTATGTACTTTGAAACTTGTGAGCTTCCGCATCGCATATACTTTCAACTATAGACGACATTCAAACTTTAAAATGTTCAGCAACAACTTTTAGGTTTATTTGGCATTTATCTTTTATTTTAACACCATGCTAGCTGATTTTGGCTAATTTAGATTTTTTTCCAGTTATTTAGGCAAGTTTTGAGTTTAGCTAACATTTTAGCATTATGCTAGCTCTTTTGCATTTGGCTAATTTAGACGGGTTTCCAGTTTTGGGGCTAATTTGGCATTTAGCTAATATTTTACCAAGCTTTCAGCTTCAGAATTTTCACCTAACAGTCTTTAGCGATCACATTCCATTTATAGCATTTACACTTGCATTATCACAGGTAATGCCATATTTCTAGTTTTATTTTTGTTTTTCTACTGGAAATAAAGTGAATTCAGATTTTTTAAAAGGTTTATAAAACTTAAAATGTGATTTGAGCAATTTACATTTTTTAGGAGTATCTTTTAAAATGATCTAAGATTAACTATCTTTCTCACTTTTATACAATATCCTGAACTCTATACTATAGATAAGCACTGATTTCTGTTTCTATGTACCTTTCTCCATCTTTTATGTACAATGTACTGTACAGAAAAAACTGAAAATGTTTTTTAAATGCAAAAATTGATTGTAAATTGTTTGAAATATTGTTTAAATCAAAATTATTTGAAACTTTTTGAATTATTTACTTTAGATATACACTAAAAACTTGATGTGCAGCAAAATATGGAAACAGTGGATTTAGGCTTTAAAACATGTGCTTGAATATATATATGTATAATAAATAGACAAAAAGTAAGTTTGTATAAATTCTATTCTTTTTATAAATACAATTTTGTTTGGTACAAATGTTGGAGTATTTATTACATCTTTCTGAATAATAAAGGAGAAAGAAAGTAACTGTTATCTTAACCCTTTAACACCTGAGGCATTGTCGGTGACGCAGAAAAACGAAAATCTTTTCGACAGTTAACATGATCAATGTCATTCCAGTAGATTCTGAAGGAGAAAAGCGCTTTTCTCCTTCAGAATCTACTGGAATGACGTTGATCGTGTTAACAATAAAAAATAAAATACTGGAGCTCCTATGTTAAAAGGTTAAAGTAAATTATTGCAACAGGCATGAAAAAATATGAAATTTAGACAGGAAAAACACGCCAGTGAGAGGGTTTTTTTTTTTTTTTCCTGAAAAGAGAGCAGTGAGTGTTTTTTTTTTTTTTTGGAGGGGGGGACCTCCAGACCGAGTCTTATCTGCTTAAGCGGGGAGGATGTGGTCAGTGCTCGGTTGTCTGGTGAGGATGGTGGCGCTTTGTAGGATGGGTGGTCATTGTTTTAGAGAAAAACGTTTTGAATAGAGCCCACTCCCATGGGGGGGTATAATAAGACTCCCAGGACCCCAAACCCAGGAGCGTTTAGAAGTCAGTTGATGGAAGGGCTGGACCGAATTACATCCTCGTCAATTATGGTAAAAGATCATATAAATGCCATAAAATGCTTTTTAAAAATGGATTTTGATTTTTTTTATTTGTTTTTTTTTAGGACGGTCAGTCTGATTTGGAGGTGATTTTAGAGTTTCTGGAGGAATACTATAGACAAACTACTTCAGAAAATGGTAAGAGTAAAATATATTTTATTTCTCTAATTATTATTTTTATGATTTTGTTGTTTTTTTTGTAGCTGACAAGTGCGATCCTGCAAGTGAAAGACCAGATCAAACATACAACCATCAATGGACACAACCTTCCGTAAGATTAATAATTATTTCTTTAATTATGTTTGTATTCTTTGCTGTTCATTTTCTATTTCTGTAATGTAATCTAATCAAAGAGCGTCAGACCTGCCCCTCAACCTTTCCTGCCGCACGACACTCGACCGGCCTCTCACCAAAATACGACAGCATCAGTGTCTGAATATGGGTCAGTGCCAAACTTTGCATCAACGAGACAATCAGCAAAACACAAAGCCACAGCAACAGGGAGCGGTGAGTTCTGCTTTTCTAGTTATTAGATACAGTTATTGGCACAGCTGCTATTAGCCTGGGGAAAAAAATACCACAAGAGTAAATAAGAGACCTTCCCCTTACCGTCAAAAGACAATAGAGCTTCGCTCAGCTTAACTCAATGGCCGATTTTACATATCTATCAGATAACTGCAGTGTTTACAAACTTTAATCCCCTCATTAAAATCCATCTCGAGAGATTTACTGTAACCAGCATGGCCTGCTGCCGGCATGGACTTTTCAGCAAATCATTTTCTAACCATTCGCTGTTTGCTTTAACGGCTGCAGGGAGGAAAGTGCGACTCTTTCACTTCCTGTTCGAGATGCTGGAGGACCCCAGCATGTCGCACTGTTTGTCGTGGGTGCCGGCGTCCGCCGGCGTTTTCTGCTTCTCCTCCAGGAACAAGGACCAGGTGGCGGCGCTGTGGGGGCAGAAGAAGGGCAACAAGAGACCCATGACTTACCAGAAGATGTCGCGGGCGCTCAGGAACTACGCCCGGTCGGGAGAAATATTTAAAGTAAAGAAGAAGCTCACCTACCAGTTCAGTTATGACACTTTGATGTCGCTGCAGATGCGTTACTATAGAGACCAGTAGATTCCATGTCGTTTTATTTCTTTTGAATGTCGTTTTTTTATGTTTATGTAGTTTTCATCTTTAGCAAGTTCTGACTGAATGTATCGTTATAATAAATGTTTTAAACGCTCTAAAATACAGTTTTTAAATTCCTCTGATGATGTCAAAGTTCGGTAAAATACTGAATATAGAAGACACAAAACTGACACTATGACTAAAACTGATTTTGAAATAAAAGAATAAAATAAAAAAAGTTTGCTTTTATTTTTGTTCGTATTCAATAAAAAAAAATATGTTTTTCATTAATCTTTTTGCATACTAAATGAAAATAGAAAAACTTTTGTTTTTGTTTTAATTTTTTATGCTTTTTTGCTAAACTTTATTCCCCGTTTTATTTATTTTTTTTGGAACTACAAAAGAAGCAGGATAACTATGTCATCTGGTCATGAAACAAATAAAAGTTAAAAAAGCCACAATGTGTCCATTTACCTTTATATTATATCCCCAGTCTGTTTTGTTCTTACTTTTTCCACAAACGTTCCAAAGAAAAATGTTGTTGAAATATTAAATATGGACAATATGAACACAAAAAAACTGAAAGAAAATCACTTTTCTGTTATTTTTTAATCTATTTATTTTTTATTAAATATACAAGAAAATTAGACAAAACTTCATTTGGTTGGAGCTAGAAGTAAACCATTTTACAATGTCACACTCACTCACGCACTCATATACAATCACTGGTTGTTACCATTTCCATTTTTTAATAGAAAAAAAGGGAAGAAAAGAAAACTCCTGCTGAATTTTGGAGGTTATTTTGCAAACAAACTGTGTTTCGGAACAATCACAATAATGACAAAAAAAAGGAACAGAGAGCAAAGAAAATGATCCTGGGATTGCACAAACAGCTACAGTTCTGTTACTTTATTTCAGGGGTGGGCAAACTTCGGCCCCCGGGCCACATGATTTCCAGATAAGCAAGGCCTACTCAGGCCTGGAGTTGCCAATCCCCGAATTGTATCAATAATCCTTGATAATATCTTGTTTTCCCAACAGATTCTCACATCGTTTTTCAACATACTGGCTGTACCCATCAAGTCACGGGTCCCCAACTTCAGAGCTGCGAACCAGAACCGGTCCAGTACCGTGACGGGTAGCGCACCGGACCAGATGCAGTACTGGATGCAAACCAGTACCGGGTTACGGTTAGGGTACCGCTAATGTGCTAGGTTACCGGTAATGGACACGTCCCGAGGACCAGTGCGCTTCCGGTACTGCATCACAGGGGTTGTGGACCCTTGATTTTACGAACAGCCACTACGTCAAAAAACGATGAGTTGGGGACACCCAACACATCAATAGGTGACGACTTGGAGATGACAATGTGTTGGTAGTGCTCGGCAGACCGATCCAAAATATCGATAGTATCGATCTCAAGTTGGTATCGGATCAATACTGACCGGCAGATATCAATATTTTCTCTCTTGTTTGAAACTTTTCTGAGTTGTTTTTGACAAGTTTCTTATACCTGTTTTTATTGTTCTATTTAAAGGCTAAGAAGTTACAAATTATTTATATTTCTACTAGTTGTTAAACATTTTCATTTATTTTGTATCATAGTTACGTGTTTCTTTTAGTTTGTAAACTGTTTTGCATTCTCTTCTTCACATTTTTAAAATTCCAATAAGTTTTTATTTTAATAAAATATTTTCCATTTAATGAAAATGTTGTACAAATTCTGTGTTTATGTTAAAGTAATTTTAAAAAGGGAAACTTTTCGATTAAAAACAACAGTTGAGATTTTCAGGTTCATGTCACATCTAATTTATTTACAATAAATATCAATATTGGTATCAATATTGGCAATATTGATCGGATAGATATCCAAAATGCTCACTTTTGCCCAGACCTAAGGTTGGTTTTCCCTGTAATTCTGGAGTCTCCACATAGATGGCGCACTATGAATACAATGAGCTTTTTAGATGCAGAAAGTTATTCTGCATTAATATATTGTTGAAAGATTTGTTGTTTTTCCGAAATTCATGTGCATTTTTTGAGTTTCCATCACCACATGAACACAGCATTTCTCTAACTTTACATGTTTCCCTGAAGGACATCAACCAATTGGTGCAATTGGCACTAAAATGATAATGAAAGGCATAATTTTGAAATAAAAACAACCAAGCTATACATATTAGTTTTCAATCAAAATTAAAAGCATATATTTTTCCAGATTTAGTGTTATTTCTTTCTCTTATGAGCAAACCAAAATTCTCTATGAATCTCCTCCTAATCCGGCTCATCTGTCAAATTTTAGAACCCTTTGTGGCCCCGAGTCAAACAGTTTTCCCACCTCTGCTCTATATCATCAAAGAACCCAAAACTGTTATATTTGAATTCTCGTGTTTGTAAATCTGAAAATTGGTATTTGACTGTTAAAATGTAAACTATTTCATCATAATAGTTTTCTACAAGTTTGGAAACCTGCATTCTATTAAACAAACAACTTGCTTTAATGGACTCAAGTCTAAGTAGCCTCTTGACCTCTTTACAAGTGTGTTATGAACCAGAGGGTGTCAGTGTAGCTCTTTGCTCAGCTTCGTTCTGTCACTCTTCCCTTGTGCTGCTGTGTGACCTCATGGTAAAACCGGCTCTGGGATGTAAATTCGCTTCTATCCCAAAGAATAGCAAATGGTTTTGTGCTCTTTGTAGAGACCCATGTGATCCCTTCCTAAGCCTGGTATTTACTGCTGGAGCCCACTTCCAGTTATAAATGGGCCCCACGGATCTGAGCGTCTGTTACCAAGTAAGGCCCAATACTGAACTGTTATTGGAGACGAGGTGATTTCCTAATTGAAAGCTTCCCAATCGTACTCAGATCAATCACTTTGGTGGTGTAACTACTTGACTCCCCAAATATATGAGACAAAAAACTAATTGTTGCACCTCTGCTACAGCATCAACATTTAGAGCAGCAAAATCTGGAACTTTATTAAATTTAAAACTGGAAAAAAAGCTTAATTTTTACACTTACCGAACCCTTATCTCAAATGTCCATGACAGCTTTCTAAGTATAAACCATTTGGGCACCCTATAGGCATCTCACCAGTATTTCTCTGCCAGATTGGAACGCCCCCTGCTCTTGGACAGCGTTCCCCCTGGATTAGGCTGATATCTGGCATCTGCATCAGGAACCCTGTTTGTCATCTGCAACTTTTCTTTCAAAGTAAATACACAGATTCTCTGAATATGCGGCACACCATCTGAGAGTTGTCGGAGAATATTACGTCAGCCTCAGACCCGTGACAATGACGACACCTTTTCCTTTTTATATCCCCCCCTCCGGTGCTTCTCTAAGCACTCAAGGGCCAAAAAAGCCACATCAACCTATTACGACAGGGGTCTCAAACTGGCGGCCCGCGGGCCATTTGCACCCCCCAAGTCAGTATTTTGCAACCCCGCCTTAATATAAAAGTTTAATGTCTACTAAGCAATATCTTCTGCATGTCCACACTTCTTTGATGATAGTTTCTGCTTAAAACTTTGCATTTGGTATTATCGTTGATCTAGACCTCAGAAAAGTCCTTAGCAACAGTTGCTAGCATCCTGTCGTGTTACAGGACACGCAGAAGATATTGCTTGGTAGTACATAAACATGAACAAATGTTCAATGAACGTGTTCAGTAGACATAGACATGGATCAAAGACACAGACAGTGGACGCAAAAACATGTTTTTGGCACAAATGAAACCCCATTCGGACCAGCTTCAACCAGACGCTGCCTTCAGTGGCCCCAAGGTAAATTGAGTTAGAGAACCCTGAATTGCGACATCAGACCAAAGGATTTCAGCCAGTTTTGGTTCGTAGTATCTTAATATTTTTTTAATATTTTGAAGATATGTAACCAAATAAATTTGACAGCAAGTTTGGACTCAGAAAATAAATACAGAAATTGCACCCCAAACATTGATTTTTATCAACCTTAGTGTTTTTTGCATAAATAAATGAATGTAAAGGTGTAAATAATTAGAAGAAATGTCTACATTATGTTGGATTGCTGTCCTCCTGAACATGCAGACAAGAAAATATAAAATGTTCTTTAGAATAAAGAGTTGTAGTAGAGTATTAGTTGTAGTGACTATAAGATTGTATCTCTGATGGATATCATGTGTGGAACTTCTGTACGTAGCTTCAAAACTGCACTTTATAATAATCAGTGTCACCAGGAGACAAGAGAGGAGGAGCGTACTGCCCAACTATATAAGCCCTAAAACCCAGTCCCGTCTGAATCCGTGACTCCTCTTCACCTCTTCATCTCCTCCCTTTCCAGTCTGCCCCATCACTCCGTCCAGTGAGAGGGTTTGCAGAGCTTCATCCAGCTGTAGACTTGTCATCTATCTCCCTCCTGGACTGAGAGGGGCTCCTCACATCTTAACAGTACCATCGCTCTACCTTCATCTTGTAACTTTTTGACAGTTTTCTTGGGACGCGGCTCAAGATGCCAGAGCCCACAAAAAAAGGTACGAGTCGTGACATTGAAGTGTGTGAAACAACCTAATTCTGCTTGTTTTTACTCATTCGTCAGCACACATTGTGAAGGAATAATACATTTGCATGCACAATACGGCATTATTTATAGTTGTGCGTCTTTGATTGAGAGGGACAGAGTCCGTGTTTCTTCATTGCAGGGAGGTCCATCACTTTGTCTGCCAGCTTGTTGATAGGAATCCTCAAAGTGACTTTGACAGTGGTGTTGTATTACTGATGCATGTGTTGCTCTACCGTCTTTGGAGCAAGAGAATATTTGAGGCTTAAACGCGGATAGTATTGTTGCCCGTGGTCCCGACTGAAGATAGACGTTGAAGGGGAGGCAGTGGTTGGAATGTTGATGAGTGGCCGAGCCAGACAACGCCACGAAGGATGATGCAATGTGGGCGAAGCCATTTGAGGTTAGACGTCTTCCTAGTAACAACACGCAGCGAAGAAGAGACCTACAGCCCAAATATCTGAACCAATCGCCTCTTGCGCCCACATCCCGATTCTCTCTTCCAAACAAGCTTCCTCAACTGTAGAGTTGTGTCCATTAACCCTTTTGCTATCTTATGGGGTCCAGATGACCCAAGCCATACATTGACGTGTTCTCCATCCCATGACAAATGTGGATGAAGGTATACAGGTTTTCACCAGTGAAAACAAAAACCATTACTAAAGAAAAAAGGTCACCGCATTGTCTGGTGGGGTCCAGTTGACCCCTCTCCCAACGTCAACATACCTAGGATAGCATAAGGGTTATTCTGCTGTGTGTATCATTGCAATATGCTGTTACACCCAGGTTGTTCGGGGGAGGCGTTCAAGGACCCAGACATCAAGAAAAGATGGACAATGGAAGCTTAGTCCTCAGATGACAAGATGCGAGGTTTAGTGTCTGCCAGAGGACTACCGATATGTCTGCAGCAGATTTTAACACTCCAATACCAGTAGTACATACATAGTAAAACATTAGTGTGTAATCTGAGAAACATCTGTGAACTTGAAACCAATCTCCTCCAACAGGAAAGGTCGCACTTCCAATTTAACCCTTGTGCTATCTTGTGGGGTGCAGGTGACCCCAGCCTTAAATTGACGTGTTATCATTCCCATGACAAATGTAGATGAAGGTGGAGAGTATTTTGTGTCTGACATGGACACCAATGAAAAATATATATTTTTAAAAAGTTCTGCATGCTGTTTTGTGGGATCCAGATGACCCCACTCCCAACATCAAAACAGCTTGGATAGCACAAGGGTTCCATGCAGGCTCCAAAACATCTTTCCCTACAACATCTTTGGGTTGTAAATGAAACTATTGTGATGTGCCAGTGGGTACCGGCCCGTGACAAGCACAGGTGCTCCAACAGTGTCCATACTCCTCAATAAACATCCTTGATCCCCTCAGAGACAAAGTAGAGGCAGCAGATTCCTGCCTTATACTATCATCGCCCATAAATAGATACGAAATAAATGAGTGGAAAAGTATTGTTCTTTAAATGACTCGGAACAGCTGAGGATAAGGTGGGGGGAGGGCAAGTGAGGAGGGGGCAGGGCTGTTGTTTTTAAACACTCTTAAGCCTTTAAAAAGTCCAAAGTAGGAATGACGGCCGCACTGATTCGTCTGCGGGTCGCTTGGGAATGGGATTCTTGTCCCTGGAATAGTTCAGAATGAGCGCACTTTTAATCCCCATCCTGTGTTCCCCCTACCATCTCCTTCCACTGTCTTCCACACCCTCCTCGCCTTCATCACATGCCAAAACAGACATCTCCTTGCAACTTTCCAT
The DNA here is from genome assembly GCA_003999625.1 of Oryzias javanicus. Classification (NCBI taxonomy): domain Eukaryota; kingdom Metazoa; phylum Chordata; class Actinopteri; order Beloniformes; family Adrianichthyidae; genus Oryzias; species Oryzias javanicus. The sequence goes on from CM012459.1 coordinate 19,216,505, forward strand.
TTAGTGCAGATCAGTCATCCTCCTCATTAAACTTCTGCCCTTTTGCCCATGCAAGCCCTCTGGGGCTGTCCTCGCTGTTAACAGCCTGTGAGCGTTGGTGGAAGGTCCACCACTGTGTATCATGAGGAAACACAACATCAATCATAAGTCAGACCTGAAAAAATTTACAGGAGGAAGGCCTGTCAGCAGCTAATTGTCACTCGAGTGCAGTTGTTGTTCACTTTCGGACTCAACAGGTTAGCCAACTGAACTCCGAGGAATCAAAACAGCAAAAGGAAACGGCAAAAGGAAACACCACCATCTTTTTAATAATAATAAAAAAAAATACAAAACAAGGTGTTGCCCGAGTTTGGCTCTCATCTGAGCTGATATAAAGCCCTCTGTCTGCACACCATGACAGGCAACAGCTGCGCATACCTGAAGCCTGTCAGCTTCAATGGCAGCCCTCGGAGGTAAAACAAAACCTTTCTCCGCTGCCATCATCCTCAGGGAGATGAGATGGAGAGCGGCTCTCTCTTGAGTGAAATGATGTGAGCGTGCAGGACTGCGGTTCGGTGCCCACTGATGCATTGTTTGGACGTGAGGCGGGGGAGTAGCTAATTTAGACCAGGAATGCTTCGAGGGAAATTATTACAAAAGGGAAGGAGACATGAAGCTGAGACAGTAAACAGTTTGTTTCTCTTTATTTATAGCTAATATTTTCTTTAACATATAAAAACTTTCATATTCTTTGAGCAATAAACACAAAAATAAAAACAATTATGTCAAGAATTTAGCCAGTTTCTAATCAGTTTTGGGAATGCCTTTGGACTCAACTTATCGGTTTAGACCGTTTTTTTTTTTTTTTTTTGCCTTTACCATGCTTGTTTCAAGCCTTTTAGAGTAAACTTACTGAACAAGTTATGAAATATGAATTGTTTTCATGGGATTTTTTTCTATCCAAAAGTCAGATGCTTCGGTCATGATGTCTTCCAAGAGCGGGAGCGTGTCTATGTTTCACCCACAAAAAGAAACAACATCCAAACTTTTGCAAATGTAGATGTGCACACCATGTAGTAGCTCCTCCAATTGCTACACTGGTTCACAGCACAAATACATCTGGCATCTGCACAACTGGGGCTTGGGGATGTGATGGGGAGCCCAGGAGGTCTAAAGTAGAGAACACCTGTTAGACCCGGAATTTATTGGAGACGGGACACAAGTGGAAATATGGTATTGAGCATTGAAAATCAAAGTATATATCTGATCAACGTTAGCTCCGCAGAGAAAGCAGATTCTTGTGTTAGCCTAGGGCCGGTTCTGGCAGCACACTCTTCCTGAAAGGGGTGGTTCTCATTTTGTGACATCAGCTCATGAGAACCTACTTGTTTTCGTGGGTTGGGGGGGCTGGTGCTCAGAGGGCAGGTTTTTAGAGGAATACTCAGAAATCCCAATAAGTTCTCACTCCCAACTCGTCACAAATTAGCATTTGGTCAAGGACCCCCGAAATGATGAGTTTTGGGTGTCCCCAACTCACCGTTTTTTACGTGCTTGCTGTTCCCTTTAAATCACAGGTTCCTAATGTCCGGGGCGCAAACTGGAACCAGTCCAGTACAGGGACACGGAGCACATCAGTACCCTAACCTAGTACCAAGAGTCAAAAGTTGATTTTTTTTTTATGGTATAGGCCCTTTAACATGAAAAACAGGGATTTTTTCCAAACCAAAATTCATGGTTCTATTGAGTGTCTTAATTTTTATCACAGAAAAGGTTTCTTCCCATAACTTATTGGGTGAAGTTTTCTGGGTATTGTTTGTGTTATGGCCAGTAAAGTATTACTGATGTCTTAGCATGATGACTCAGTCATTCAGGATGAAGTTAGCGACTTAGGGTAAATGAACACCAATAAGCCAACAGTTAGAAAAGACGTAAATCATATTTTCTTTCTCAAGTGTTTCACTGTTTGGTTCATGAGTGTTTTATTTGTTTTGCAGATGACACTCCAAATGGCCAGCCAGAAGGTGAGTGCACCAGATAATTCAGTCAGAAAGATACAAAATAACCACAGCTATGTCAAAAAGGAAAAACAAAAGTCTTTTCAGACATGAAAATCATGGGTGTATATTGGCAAGAGTCTGGCGCTGCCATACGTATCCTGATACACATGTCCAAATACGATACGTATCCCAACATTTTCAAAGATTGTTCCAGATACCATTTTTTCCAATATTTGAAAACAGTTTGACTTTAAAATACCATGTTTGAATGATAATACAACTTTCACAAGAACAAATTTGTATAACATACAATTTATTAAATTACCTAAAATATACGTCACAAGTTAAAGAATTTAGTGCGCTGTGTTACGACAACCGTGAGACTCACAAGTAAACGTGTCACGCGAGATGATTTTTGAGTGTTGTGTTGCTCAAATGGGCTCAATGGTACGCTGCCAACTAGTGGTCGGAGGTGTTAGTGCTACACAAAAATAAGAAGGTGAACTATTTTTGCTGACACGCGATTAGTTAAATATCTACTTGTCAATACAAGTATTGTCATATGAAGTATTGCAAGATTTCACTCAAATGACAATCGCATGTGGTGTGAAAGTGATAACACAGACAGGCGTGTAAACATGGAGCCAATAGACAGCAGCGTGATTGTGCTGTCGCTCTTGGAGGTGAAGCTCTTTGCATCTCTGACATTTTTTGCGCGGGCCAGCTGATCCCTCTGTGTTGATTCAGCTGACGCCGCCCTGCCTCCTCCGTGTGAGCTTGTTGCTGGCATATCGCTGCCTCTTTACCGACCCTCCAGGTCTGACCTTGGAGCTGCAGCATCTTAAGGCTCCAGGGGAGTTGAAGGGAGAGCTTAATGTTTCAGAGTGCAACTAAAAATAATTGGAGGAAAAGACCTAAAATAAAACATGCCTTTCATCGGCTCATCGAATCTAATGCTATAAGCTGTAGTCAATGTGTTTTCTAAAACATTTATTGCTTTTATAGTCTGGAAATTAAACTACGTCTGTGACTTTTCTTTGCATTTGCTATTGTTTAAAGCAGCAGCATGAAAATAAAATCTTGAATCGACCCTTTGTTTGTTTAAGAGGCTTACGCCCCATTCACACTGGACGCGAAAGCGCCGCGAAGCGGCGCGGAACGGAGTCCGCTTCCATTCGGCGCCCTTGTTATCCTATGGCGTCGTTCACACAAGGCGCGGAGCGGAGCGGAGCGGCGCGGAGGGCCCGCGCGGTGCAGCGGATAGTTTCGGCGTCTGCTCTATTTTGTGCGCGAGCCGCGAGCGTTCCGCGTCAATTCTGGCCGGAAGTTGCTTCAAGATACATGAGAAAATCCGGTTTCTTTTCAAAATATAACCAGTTTTTCACAATAAAATGCCGCGATTGACAAATGTGATCATGTTTTTGTATCTAAATAGATGGTAGACACCGATTTAAACATACAATCACATCACAAACGTGCGCGCGAGAGCACAGAGACACACAAAACAGACAGACACGCACACTTTTTTTTTTCTTTTTTCACAGACACGTACACACGCAGATCAACGTGGATAGACTCCGGTGCGGGGTGAGAAGTTTCGGGAGTTAATAAAACGAAAACAGAGAGACAGAGAGCAGCTCATCTTAGCAGAAACGGGGTAATATTTATAAAATACACACAACACAGACAGACACGAGCGCGCACAGATCAACGCAGTGAGCAGACTCCGGAGCGAGTGGGCGGGGCTGCGGGATTTTGGGAGAGAAAAAGAGATGCAGTGAGCTGCTCCTCTTAGCAGAAATATGGGTTAATAATTGTAGTTTATTAATTTACCCACACACACACACACCTGCGAGCGCGTGCGCACAGACACACACAAAACAGAGATGCACACGCGCGCGCACACTGATCAGTACAGTGGGCCGACAGAGCGGGTGGGCGGGGTTTGAGAGAGCAGTTTTTCTTGCAGGAACATGGGTTAATGTCTTTAGGCTATGAAATTATCACCATGATGGCAAAAACAAAAAAGCTCTAGCAGAAGCGCCTGTGGACCGCCGCGGAAAAATGCACGTCTGGTGTGAACTACAGAGCGGAGCGGAAGCGGCGCGGACTCCGCTCCGCTCCGCTTCGCGGCGCTTCCGCGTCCAGTGTGACCCCGGCGTTATGGTGCTCAACTTGTGGCGACAGGACAGAAATGTACCATTTATGCGCTCACTTGAGTTCAAATAGAGGCAAAGGTGCTCACCAAAATTAGCTTATTACTACAAGTACCTTATAATCTATAATCTATCTGTGATTTGTACAGCATAAAACTATTTTACTCCCCAGTGTCGTTAATGTTATAGTAAAGACAAATTGTTGTAATTTTTTTTTAGAAATTCTGTGGTTCAAGATCTTCTTGTTGCTAAAAGAATTCCAGCTGTATCAAGCATAAAAATGTTGACATTTGAAGTAAAAAAGGCAACCACAACTAATGTAAAGAAAGCATAAATTGAGTAGGTCTCTAAAATTTGATATTTAAAGAAAACAAAACATGTATTTCTTGGTACGAGATTGAAATATCAAGACGGTAGGTGAGTTATATTGGTGTGTTTTCTGTGTGTGCGACTGCGACCCCGAAGCGCCATCCATCCACTCTTATATCTGTCACATACTCAGAAAGTGTTGCCCCAGACAGTAATGGTGCCCCAAGTCTACCCGAGATTTCTCTGGAGGTTTCTCCTCCTCCAGGTGGGTAACCCTAATGTCCACCTTCACTTGTTCAAGAATGCATTTCTGCACATCCAACTTACATCACGTGTTTGTCATTTGCCGTCACGTCTCTTTCCTCACTTCACTCTGAAAGGCCTGAAACTGCACTTTTCTGGAGTCATCTGACCGAAAGCTTAGAAAAAAGCAATCTTATGTAGCCGCCTCAGTCAGCACACATAAATGTCAGCCCACGTGCACTGCCCTGGCACATGTTGCATTTACTAACTTACACTGGTTTCATGTTTGTCATACTGTATGACCAACAATGCATCAAAAAAGGAAGGATTAAGCGAGGTGGAATATACTGACCCTGGTGGTTTTCAGTAGCTTCTAGCACGCCAAATCAAAGAAAGAAATCAAATTATGCATCTGGGTTCGTATATTCCACCCTCTTCATCATTCTACAGTATAGATGTGAAAAGACCAGATAGGACACTATTTTAGACTAGTGGGTAAAATAATCATGAAATTTGGTTTTACCATCATATTCTTAAATAAGAAACATTCTTGGTTTCTGATTATTTGTGTCCTATTGAGGAAAAATATACTCACTGGCTCTTTATTAGGAACACCTTGCTAGTACTGGGGTGGACGCAATTTTATGCCCAACTGCCTTAATCCTTGGTGGGATAGATTCAACAAGGTACTGGAAATATTCCTCAGAATTTGGTCCATATTGACATGACAACATCACACAGTTTCTGGAGATTCGTCAGCTGAACATACCATGATGCCGATCTCCTGTTCAACCACATCCCAAAGGTGATCTATTGGGTTGAGATCTGGTGACTGTGGAGAACATTTGAGTCCAGTGAACTCATGTTCAACAAATCAATCCGAGATGATTCCAGCTTCATGACACGGTGGAAGTAGCCATAAGAAGATGGTACACACTGGCCCTAAATGGATGGACATGGTCAGCAACAATACTCAGGAAGACATGCTCAACTGGCACAAAGGGTCCTAAAGTGTGCCAAAAAACATACCCAATAGGCACACCAGCCTCAGCCAAGGGGGAAGACCAAAAAGAGGTCTATAAAATATGAAACCGGACACCAGGTTGATACAAGGCTGACTCTATCATCTGAATGTCACTGCAGAAATGGAGACTCATCAGACCAGGCAACGTTTTTCTAATCTTCCATTGTCCAATTTTGGAGAACCGGTGCGAACTGCAGCCTCAGTTTCCTGTTGTTAGTTGACAGGAGTGATACCTGATGTGGTCTTATGCTGCTGTAGCCCATCTGCTTCAAGGTTTTTGTCCGCTTACTGCTGCCTCTATCAGCTGGAACAAATCTTACCATTTTCCTCTGACAACAAGACATTTCCACCCACAGAACTGCCGCTCACTGGATATGTTTTCCTTTTTGGACCATTCCTTGTAACCTCTAGAGATGGTTGTGCATAAAAATCCCAGTATATCAGCAGTTAGATCACCTTATTTCCCCATTCTGATGCTCGGTTCAGACAGCAGCAGATCTTTACCATGCCTAAATGCATTGAGTTGCTGCTATGTGATTGGCTAATGTTGACAAGCAGTTGGACAGGTGTGCCGTGACGTGGTCAGTGAGTGTATTTTCTCTTTTAATATTTTTTAACTTGTTAGTCTTTATCCCAAACATAAATAAAAATACCTAAAATGTGCAGTATGATATTTATCTGGTCGTTAACTATCTATACGTACCTCATCTGAGCAAAGCATTGTCTTGAAAGGCTGCCAGAGTTTGTGCTTAATGCTTGCTGCTCCAGCCTGGCACTTTGTCTGCTATACAGAGGCAGTAACAGAGGGGAAAGAGCCATTAGAGACTGATGGGAAGAAACCAGAGTCCACAGAGACTGAGCCATCACAAGCAGTGGTGGCTCAGAACCTCAACACCGCTGATAGTTCTTCAAACCAACCAGAACCTAGTGGTGTTGGGGTCAAAGAGCATGCAGAATCCATGGACTCTGTTGTTAAGGATGAGGGCACTTGCTCTCCTTCTCCAAATGGTAAGTATGATTCTTTAATATAAATAAATCCCATGTCTCGGTGAACATGCATGATTTTACCCTCTTGCTCCTCAGACGAAACACTTCTAAAACATTGAACGAGTGTCCCATACAGCATCTAACTTTATGTAACGCCTTTTGAAAGCACTCCCAAAATTAAGTTAATACTTTCTGAAAAGAATGCTATGGAAGTCATTCATTTTCAGAGCACCGATGCATTTTAGTGAAGGTACTAGACCAGTTATGGTTTTTACCAAAAACAGAAAGGAAAGCACAGTGTAAAAGTTTAAATTCCTCAAATTCTTAAAATTAGCAAGAGTTACACTTCAATAAAATGTTAAAGTAACATCTTCTAAGACTTTCTGCTGATATATCATCTATTTATGCATTGAATCATTAAAAATCAAGACCAACAGGCCTTTGTACAACCAGATAGATGTTTGAAATGACGACAATGAAAGATTTGGCTAAATTGAAAGGAAATCGAAAATGATTCCAGCTTCAGGGGTGAGATTTAAATTTACTGTTTGAATGTGCATATGGACCATGGTGCTCTGTCTACTTTTGCTTCCCTGGCTGAAAACCTTGGGAGACTTTGTCCCGTGACTGAAACTAATAACTTTGCTTTACATGTGGTCGGTGGGCTGCTGGTTTGTGCAAATAATGGACTTTTGGAGTTCTTTGATAAGTTGGTCTGTTTGTCAATAACAACTTTATTGCAGATGATAATCCTGCTTCCCCATCCCCAACACCCCAAACAGGTTGGTATCTAAGGTAGTCTATGCTTCCTCTCTTCATTAATTTGAGGAGGAAAACCTCAAAGCACTTACTTTTAGATAAAATAAATTAAACCACACAAAAAAATCTCTGTTAAGGTTAGTTAATTACAGGTTACATTTATACTTCTTCTGTTTAGAGGAATGTGATTTCAACAAGAAAAATATACTGGCAATTGTGCAAAAGTGGCAAACGTCCAAAGTTTTGACATTTTTTAGTAGAAGTTGCAGTTATTTGTATGCATGAGTTTGTAATAACATTCACATGTTTACAGGAACAGAAACTTTATAACCTAAATAAAAATAAAGTTGTATGTGGCAGTGGTTGTTTGCATGTACTGCAAATAAACCAACTATTCACATGCTTTATTTTTATGATAATTACACAATAATAAATTAGTTATTTGTGTTTTTTTCTGTGTCTCTGTACCTCTTGACCTTTAAAATCAATTTTGTATACACATACATAAATAGATATATATATTGTTATTCATTGATCTCAGTGATCTCAAATTCTAGTAAATTGAAGGATTAGAAAATGTGATGTCATCTAAACCACTTCCACGGATTAATATTACAGAAATACTATAGCTAAGAGTTTTATTTGTTTGAACATTTTTATGTATTTATGACAGGAAGTTGGCCAAGAGTCATCCATTTGAGGGGCCAGAAAGTGGTGGTGGGCTTCAAGAAGAACATTTTTTCATACATTTGTTTGTTAATATAATTTTGTTTGTTAATTTTTACAGTCATTTATTTATTTGCTACTTTTAAATTTTTTTACTTGACACATTAAATTAGTAAAATTACCTGACACATGGTTTAATTAGGCATAAAAGGGAACAAGTTCTTCTTCTCTTTTCAAAACTGAAGACAGAACATCTAAATAATGTTCAGTCGTTTGTCAGTCAAAAGTGTGTTCTCATGTTAACTGTTTTCTTTCCTCAGAGGATGGCTGCCCAACCAAGAAACTCTCAATTGACTTGCCTAGTAAGGAGCATCGTTTCCTCTCATCAAATCAAACAAAAGTTTAAAATGATGGCACAATTGCTAAATGCATGTTCAGTTTTTAACGTACATTTGATTTCAGATTCTCTGTGTTAAAGGGGCCCTACAATGATTTTCTTCAGCCTTTCAGTGTTAACTATATCCATATATATGATTATATATTACATTGGGAACACTAAAAAAACTAATTATTTATGAAATATGGGTCATTTTTATGGCCCATTTTAATACATGGAAGTAAAACGACGATTTTTGAGCCTCCGCCTTTCGCTTCTTGTCAGTCCCGCCCATTTCACGAGGTAATCCTTGAACCCAGCGCTTGCAGCACAGACTCTTCCTGGAGGGAGCTGTTGGCATCAATCTTATGTCAGCACGTTTCCAACCGCTTGTTTTTGTGGGTATGGGTATGGGAGGGGCTGCTGGAGACTGCAGGTTTTTTAAAGGATTATTCTAAAATGCATTAACGGATCAAAGTACCGCTTTGGGGTTCTTTATAGTGAGGAATGAACAGTAAAATCCATTTAAAACCTAGAAATTTCATAGTAGGGCCCATTTAAAAATATTAATGTAATTAAAAGTGTTTAAAAAAAAACTAATCAACCAATTCCTGTTAATGGTTACTTTCTCTTTATCGCTTTTTGTATGCACAATCTTAAATTTTAATAATTTTTATAATATAAATGAATGTTAAAAATATTTTTATGATTTAAAAATTGCTGAAGTGTCTTTATCTGCTCCTTTTTAACATTGTGAATATGTGCTACCATTAATACATTTTACAGGATTAGTTCTTAAAATTTGATGTACATTTATTTATCAATTTTTTTTTTTTTTTAGATGACAGTGATCCTGTGTCATCCACGGGGAGGAAAGACTCAGGTAACAAGACTAAAAGGGAAATACTGTATATAATGCGTTATTTGTCAATATTTTATTTGTTAGAAAAGGGTGATCTTGATAAAATTCATTTAAAAATGTTAATCTTTTTCATTATTTGTGCTCACAAGTGTATGTTTACTTTATCTGTTTTACGTTTTTATTTTACAAAGAGTTAAGATTTGCTGCTGTGAAAAGTGTTCAAGAATTCAGTCGTTTTGAAATGTGATTGTGATATAAATCATTTCTAAAGCAAACAGAAAAGTAATTGTCAGAGCAGTAGAAGAGAACCTAAGTTGTCTCTATTTACTGAACAGTCTGGTCTCTGGGAGAAGGACAGCCCCCAGAGGACGTGGACAAGCCAGTCGACAATCCACCACTGTCCACACTGCTGATAGAGAGGCCCCAGAGTGGAACTGTTCCTGTGGGTGAGTGACAAAACCTGCTGTAATTTAATGCTTTTGTTGGATTTCTAAAGACAGATGTAGGATGAGGACAGGAAGGTCAGGTAAAGATATACTGTTTCTCTAAAGAAAATTGTGGTTTTAGTGTTTTTACAGGTTCTTAAAACATTTTTCTCATGATGAACGAAATAGATACTTATACACACACTTATATATATATATATATATATATATATATATATAAGTGTGTGTCTAACTTGTGATGAAATCCTGCCACTCTCATTTTGTCCAAATACGGCAAAATCATAATCAACAGACCACTGGAAACATGTTAACAATAGATCAAAAGATAATTAGAGTGATAATCCCTGTAGTGACACCTTATTTTTTTCTCCATAGGTGGTGACATCACCTTTGTGGCTAAGGTAGAAGCCAAGGACCTTCTTCGTAAACCGACTGTCAAATGGTTTAAAGGGAAATGGATGGATCTGGCCAGCAAGACTGGGAAGCACTTGCAACTAAAAGAGAGCTTTGAGCGACAGACCAAGGTAAATCGATTGAATTTATTCGTAAGATGCCAGTCCACAACCATGGCAAGGACAGAACCACTCCTCCACAGATCCACACTTTTGAGATGCACATCATCAAAGCCAAGGAAAACTATGCCGGAAACTACAGGTGTGAGGTGACCTACAAGGACAAGTTTGACAGCTGTTCCTTTGACTTGGAGATTAAAGGTTTGTCACAACAATAACTGTGTACACAACAGAAAAAAAGCTTTCTTTCATTGTGTAAGATCTGTGTTTGTTGTTTTACAGAAGAAGAAAAGGGCCAACATAGCATAGATATTCGCTCAGCTTTTAAAAGAAGGTAATAAAACGAGTAACAACAACCATCTTTGAAAATTCTGTTGTAATTTTTGAAACACTTTAACAGGAAAAGCTAAAATTGTTTCCTTAAACAAATGAAGAAAAGAGAAAGCACCTTTTCTTGTGGCGAAACAAGGAAATCAAGAAATTCTATATTGAAAATATTGAAGGATATCCAAGTCTTACAATACTTTCATTAACCTTCTCTGTTTAAATAATTATAAATCAACCACCTAATTCAATGTGAAAAGGCCAACTCTTGCACTTTAAATCTCTAAATAAACAATGTAAAGCAACGCAAAGCATCCCAGTCCCATCACATTGGCACAATGTTGCTGTTCAGAAATGTTGCTTCAACATTGCAGGAACATTGTGGAAATAATAGATGGGCTAGCTCTTGATGTGTGTTACACAAACTACTTTGTTGCAATTGCCGATCCAAAACAAACCTGAGTTTTTTGTGTAATCAAAAATCGAGACTTAGCTTGAAGCTAATGGATCGATTGACATCGGAGCTTTTTGCTTTGTGCTGCTTTGACAGCATTGTTTTTTAGTGCCTGTAACTGTTGAAAATGATTGAATCTTCATTAATCTCTCCTTGTTAACAACAGCAGTGAAGGACAAGAAGATGCAGGGGAACTTGACTTTAGTGGTCTCCTTAAACATAGGTGAGAATCCCATCTCGAGCCTGGCTGGACTTCTTTGCTTTGCACTATTTTTTACACCCCTTTCATGGATGTTATTTTTTCATTTTCTTTACACTTTCCTTTAAAATATTTTTATCCTACTGTATAAGAACTCATCAGATAATTCTTATTATTTACTGGGTTTTCAAAGTGCGACATAAGATGACAAAAAAGTTGTGTTCATTTTTAAAGCAGCTGTAAGTAATTTCATCGACAGTTAAACAAATAGATATTTTAAAAAAAAGAAATCAACAATAATTGTGAAAACAAGAAATAATGTCCAACAAGGTCTCCATTATCAGAAATAATGGATAACGCAGAAGTGTGAATTGTCAGAAGCGAAGCAGAGGAAGGTTGATTCCCAAAAGTCTGTTAAATTTCCATAATGGACACCTTGAAGGGTATTATCCCATCTGTACCATGGTCACTTGAAAAAAAATAGTAAATGTAAAATCAATTAATAGTGCTTTCAATCTTGTTCTCTTTAACGTTTACATCATATTTTACAAGAAGCAGACTATTTGATATGAGGTGTGGCACGTTGTCATGGTAACGTCTACAGAACCTGCCATTTGCTCTGCTGCATCTGGTGTGTGAGACTCACCAAACGTTATCAATAATTTCTTTCACTGATAAAAAATTATTTACAGATATGTGTTCTGTTTTTCTCGTTAATGACTGAAGTTTAGATGAGTGCAATAATATGGAATATCCGAGCTTTGTGACAGGAACATTTTTTCCGTCTGGTCCAACAAAAAAGAATAAAAATATAATCAATTTAAATAAAGTTTTACAAAAGGGGTTAATAGAAATATACACCTTGTATGTCAGAAGACCTAATATGTTCAACACTAGAGTCTTCAGCTCTTATGTGTTTGTTCAGTTGTTGGACACAAGTTAAAAAAAAAAAAATTGAACTTTTTTAAATTGGCCATTATCAGTTTTTAATCTGCACCTTGCAACCAATCAGAATCGATTATTACCAGATTATGGTATAAAATAAAAAACAAGATAGTTTTTAGAGTTATGCGGATATTTATCAACCTTAAGTAAAACTAATTATATTTATTACAGGTAGCATGTATAGACATAAACATATCACTTTATCTTGCTTTATTTTTTTACCAAAGAATACACATCTGCACATCAGGGATTAACAGAACTAAAACAGTCTTGATTCCAGAATAAGTTCATACTGAAAAATAAGAGGCTTAGGGTCTGAAAAGTGGATTCCAGTCCTGCAAAAATATTTAAATTATCAAAAGCTATGCCATATTCTAGGCTGGTGTAACATTATCAAGCTAAAAGAAGCCTGATGCCACTTTCAGATCACGAATAAGTAAGTTAAAGTCCAGAAAAAGACTCTCAACTAATTTCCAAGGGAAAGACACAGAAGGGGTGTTCAAGTGTAAAAATGTACCTTTGGAATTTAGACATTCCAACTTTAAAGATTCTAAACACTCAACCTAATCATTAAAAGAGAATGTTTCATAATTGTATCTTATTTTGTGAATTTTATTATTTTTGAAAATATCTTGGAAATAATTCATATTAAGGAACTACAGTAATATTTTGTATGAATGGTTTTTTTTTCACATTTCTATTACTTCTTTACAAAGTCAGTTTTAAAATTAGCCTACTTCTAACATAAAAGTAAAATAAATTGACCATTTCAGTTTTTCCAATAAAATTGACCAAATAATTGTTCTTCTGACAATTGTTATTATAAGAGATAGAACAGTTTTTACTCTTGTGAAATATCTCTGTCACAGTTTGAAAACCCATTGTTTGATAGCAAAGTTACAGTAGCAGATCAAAATGTAACCTTTGATCGTGTGTCAAGATTCAAAACAGGAAGTGTTGGATAAAATACAGCAAGTCAGTGACACTGTTCGCCAGTGAAATTACACATTTATTTTGGCCTTGTCTGTTTTTCTCCCCCATATATTCAGAAATCAAAGGTTAGTAAAGAGAAAACCCTTAAAATTATAACGAATAAACCTTGTAGCAGGTGAGTACTGTGAATCCTGCAGAGTCCCCAGCATGATGTGTAGCTCTAGGTACTGGTCGCGCAAGAGTGTTGGCCTACTGTAGTACGGTAACACTTCATTTGAAGGCAGCATTCTTAATCGCTCAGTCAGCGGTCAGTAACGATGGAAATGGGCGCTGCATGAAGCAGCGAGCGTCATTTTGGATCATTACTGATGAGCTGGCTGGCCAAAGAGAAATGATGCCATAAAATAGTGTTATCACTACGTTGTCATTTGTTATTTCTTAAGGAATATATACCGCTGTGTTTATTTCAGCCTTTTTCATAACGGACTGAAAATAAACAGGAACAACATATAAGAAGGGAATACTGATTTATGCAAATTACCTTCAACCCTATGGACATTTTGTTAAAATGTCTAAGGTACCAAACACTAACAGACTGCTCTTTATTTTGCTAATCATGTTTAGGACACAGTAGATACATATTAACCTGAAGATCAGTTAACTAACATCCCCAATAGACTACTGCATCTTCATTGCATCATAGCACCTCTGAAGTGATCACTCAAACAAACAACAAACAAAGGGATGGGCCAGCTCAAAAAAACTACCTTACTGTGTTTAAATAAATTGCTTTGTTGTAGGGTTCTTCTAATTTTGTGCATGCTGCACATAAATATGTTCATATGCAAAGATATTAAATCAAACTGATGAGTTAGCTGGCATAACTAGAGAAAATTGTTTTACTTTTGGCTTCTTCGTGTGTGCTGCTAAAATCCAGATAAAATACAGACACGAATATCAAATTCTATCCTTTCTGATAAAAAATATCTATATATATTTTATTAATTTCTTAACCCTTTAATAATGGAAATTGCTAAATTGTTTAAACTGTTAAAATTTTAGTTAGGATTTTAAGTGGGAAGTAAAACTTCCAATAATCTGATTAGCAAGTCCTTAGTATTATGTTTAATATAGAAAAACAGGTAAGACGAACATTTTCTGTGATCTAAAAAACAAATATTTAAAGTTTTCTTTTGTTGTTGCACCGTCCTAAAACCTCAGTATTCTATAAGCATGCAAATTGTTGAACACACATTACATAATCAATCTGCATCTGTGAAAATTAACCAGCACCTCCAAGATCAGTAAAATGCTAATACATACCCTTGTGCTTTCTTATGGGGTCTAGATGACCCCAGCCTTACGTTGAGGTGTTATCCGTCCCATGACAAATGTGGTAAAAGTGGGACAGGATTTCATGTCTGCCACGGACACCAGTGGAAATGAAAAATCATTGAAAAACAAAAGTTCAGCACGCCGTCTTGTGGGGTCCAGATGACCCCACTTCCAACATACCTAGGAAAGCACAAGGGTTAGAATAAAATGATCTTCTCAATTCAAACTATTGTAAAAATAATATTCTAAACTACAACAACAGTCATACTTGCATGTAAACGAAGAGGAAATAAATTCAGTGGTACACAAATAGCTTCTGCTTCCTACAACATATTCTGAAAAGGCACACATTTTCATAAAATATGCCCAACAAACTAGCAATGTTTTGGGTTTACGTTTAGGATATTTTAATGTACATTTTATAACAAACTAAGGTAATATTCAGAATTTATTTGTGTGATTATAAAAGTACAGATCTATGACAAAAAATGAATTAGTTAAACCATCAACAAGTATTTAAAATACAAATTTTACTGATATAAAAGTTCTGCCACCAGATTGCTATTAACATGTGCATTCAGAGCTTATGTCAAGACAGGTACTGTATGTGCCCATCCCTTTGTGTGACATGTCCTGAGGAATACTTACAGTAAAAATATAGCATGTAGGGTAGTTTGAACGACATGCATAGCTAGCGGTAGATAAGGTTAGACGTCCTGGTCTTACAAGGGCTTCTGAACCAATTTCCAGTTCCTCAGAACACGTTGCTTTCAACAGCATTAGACTCATGTCCTCACATCTTACCTCGTATCCGGCACTACTAGGGAGCACAAACAGCAGGACGAAACTCCTGAGGTGGACGTTTGGGAAATCCTGAAAAACGCCCGGCCAGATGAATACGAGAAGATTGCCTTTACGTATGGCATCACAGACTTAAGGGGTCTTTTGAAGAGGTTAAAAAAGGCCCCAAAGGAGGAGAAGAAGAGCGCAGGTAGTATAGTAAATCCAATGCTATTCTTTTATAGTTTGTCTGAACACAGGTGAGATTTAACCCTTACCATTGTGATTACAAGCTTTTGCAAAGAGGTTGGACCCAACATACCAAGTGGACAAAGGTGGGAAGATTCGCTTGGTGGTTGAACTGGCCGACCCCACGGTTGATTTAAAGTGGTACAAGAATGGACAAGAAATCCGACCCACGCCCAAGTATGTAACAACAGTTATTGTTCACAGACTGCTGCACAAAAAGAAAGCATTTTCCTTGAATAAAAATGCATTTCATTTGTGGCAGTAGACTTTGTAAATCAGATCTCTAGTGTTTATGTTCCATGTAAAGGAACATTTCTCCTTTAATGGGACCAATGCAGTCCATTCTACTTTGAACCATTAACAGCTGAAGCCCAGAAGGAAAGAAAGTAATGACTCTACTTTGGGTTTCAGCACACATCATGAATATGCAAATTTGCTGCAAAAAGTCCCAAAGGTACAGTTATGAAAATTAATAGAAATCCCATGATCCTTTTAGAAACACATTTAAGCATTCGCTAAAACATAAATAGGTATCTTAGCTTCCCTGTTTGGTACTATTTCTAAATAACTGTAGAAGAAATATAAACTTTTATACTGGCCAAAGGAAAACAGCTGCTCTTAGTGGTAGAAAGATGCTGTAAGGCTGTTTAAAATATACTATAACATATCATGGAATATCCAACAGTGACAAAAAGGGATTATTAAGGTCAATTTGGGTTAAATTACAAATTCATTACATAAGCGAGTCAAGTGTCCTATTTTTTAGGCCTAGCAAATCACATCTTTGATTATAATGGGCATAAAATCCTGTAGGTAATCTTATTTAATCTTTTGAATTGGGTACCCTTTTTTTTTACTTTATTCATAGTCTTATTTAAGTAAGTTAATGATTGATGCACCTTTATAAAGTGAAAGGTTCAATGGGATTCATTTTTTTTCAAAAGACGGTACATTTGGGTGCAAATGTGTTATATGATTGCCGCTATCTTTGATCGCCATTAACTGCTCTGTGTGTCCTTCTCTATACAGGAAAAAAGGTGGTATCTCCTTCACAGGTCTTTAACCAAGACTGACTTTGGAACAGCAATAATAATAATAATAATAATTTTTAAATTCAGGACCAGAATAATTTAAACTTTTTATAAAACAAAAAGGACTGTATGTTTAAATGTAATACATAAAGGTTCCAGTCAGCCATGTAGCTCTTGAACCTTGTATAAATCTTTTTCTTTTGATCAATGGTATTCGTAATCAAAAAAATGGGAATTATCTAGCATATTTTTCAATATAAACATAAAATTAGAATAATTATTAATATTTTAAACCTGTTAAGCACTATTCTTTACTGTTGTATGAAAATGCTTTGTAAATAAAGTTTTATTTGATCTCTAGACGAAAAGACAATTTTAATTGGAGTGGGACTTAAAGGAACAAGGGCTCTCACTTGACTGCTTAAAAATAAATAGTAAGATCGACTATCAAAACTAGTTTTTCAAAACATAAATTGCTTTTTTTTTTTTTTTTTTTGCCAAGTTTATCCAGGGGTGCGACTTCAAGTGCGGGCATGGCAGAGTTGTTTAAAAGCAACAAAGAGGATCAATAATTCAATGGAATATGGGATTTGAAGTGATATAAAGATCTTAGTTAGAATGTTCTGTATGCTATGATTACCCTAATAATTAATATAACAGATTTTAAAGTAATAATGTCTTGGAGATGTAAACTTCATAGAAATGTGCCTCAATTTTAAAATAACTGCTAATCTGCTGGCCAAAGCCATCTAACGTTAAAGCCATCTGGGAGGATATTGCTATTTTCTGGTTTTGATCTCCATTGTAATTTTATCCAATGTTCTCTCGTTCTGAAGATTTTCCTGTAACTCTTCCTTTCTGTCTGGCTCTTTATTGTAACACCCATCCACATGTTCTTCCCCTCTTGGCATTGTCTTTGTCTACCTGTCTGTCTGTCATTTCGTGATGCACCTTCCTGAATGCAATAATTACTTCCTGTGCTCCGGCCCCATTCTGGCTCTACTCCTGATGTTTAGCCAAAGGAAGTAAGTCCATCCATCAAGTTGACTTCCCCTTCTTCTTTTTCATGCCAATTTAATTCTGCTGTGTGCAGTTTCACTTTGGTTTTTTGAAGCCAAAGTTAAAACAAACATGTCTAGAAAATGTTTAAAATTACATCACTTTGATTAAAAAAGTTTTTTTTTTTTTTTTTTTTTTTTTAGATAGGAACACATTCATATGTTTTATTGATCATCATGTAACTTGTGACTCTCTCGTTCAGGTACATATTTGAACATAAAGGGACACAAAGGATTATGGTGATCAACAACTGCTCAAGCAATGACGATGCAGCCTATTCGGTGGTTGCAGGAGAAGAAAAATGCACAACAGAGTTGTTTGTCAAAGGTGGATTAGCCAACTTTTATATCATTTTGTAATCATTTGAAGAATTATTTTGCATTCAGTCAACTTTTTCTTAATTTTTTCCTCTGTTGCTTCAGAGTTGCCGATCACGATTGTGAAGGGGATTGAACCCGTAAAGACCACAGTGAATGAGAGGATTGAGCTAGAATGTGAGGTGTCTGAGGAAGGCGCTCACGTCAAGTGGTAAATTATGCCTTTATAAAGGTTTTTCATATTTTTAAAACATATTTTTTGTATTAAAAAGCAATGTTAGCAGTATCCTAAATTATCCATTCAGATAGGAACAACTCATGCACTTGTTCATGCATACATTAAATTGAACTACTTGAAATTTATATGAAATCTAAGAATATAAAACACTTATTCCTGTGAAACCTCTAGTTATCAACTGCTATGAATAATCCTACATTATAACCTTTACTTCTTATGGTATATAAATGTAAAATAATAATGACTTCTAAAATGTTCCTTTAGGTTGAAGAATGGTGTTGAGGTCCCAACTGGAGTGCGGTCCAGATATCGAGTTAAGAGTGAAGGAACCAAACACTTTTTGGTGATTGATGATGCCTCCAGAGAAGACACAGGGACGTATTCTGTAATGGCCACCGGGGGCGTGTCAGAGGCTCATGTTCAAGTTGAATGTAAGGATATTTCTGCCTTTCATAGTATTGTTTTTTTTTTGTACGTGCTAATTTTTTTTTTTATCTACTAATTCAGTGAAACCACTTAAGGTGTACCAGGACTTGCAAGATATTACAGTGATGCTTGGACAGCCCCTTAAGCTACACTGTGAGATCTACCCCGGGAATGTCCCTGGCCGTTGGTACAGGAATGGACAGCTCATCCAGCCCAGCGATCGCATTAATATCATACACAGAGCCAAGTATGACCATCATATGGAACAATTAAATGAGGAAACTCTCTTACTATGCTAAGAAAAAGTAACTTTTTTCCTGTTTTTCAGGGTTCACCGACTGAAATTGAAACCAGTTCACTTCACGATGCAGGAGATTACACGTTTGTACCAGAGGGATACTCACAGAGTCTATCTGCTAAAGTTCACATCATTGGTAATAAAAGGAATACTTTACAAGATCCATTTATGTATGCTTGCTAGTGTTCAATAAGGTTTTTTTTTGGGCTGCAGACCCTCCAAAAGTACATTTGGAAAGCTTGAACCTACCAGACAACACAGTTACGGTTGTGGCAGGAAACAAACTTCGCTTAGAGGTTCCCATCAGTGGAGAGCCAGCACCCAGAGTGGTGTGGATGAAAGGAGAAAGGGTGAGCTTTCATCTCATTTTCTGTAACAACACTGCATTTACTGTAGTTATCATTAGTCTTAATTATACGGTAAATAGCAAAATAAAAAAAACAAGTAGCCAAAAAAAAATAACTTTAAAAAACCAAAAACATAAATATTATTTTTATTTTGTTCCAGGTTATTCTGGACTCAGGCCACCGTGTCCGAGCTGAAACATATGGTGACCAGACGAGCCTCACGATTGAAGTCACTGAGCGCGAGGACACAGGCAACTACAAAATGGTTTTGCAGAATGAGGCCGGTGAGGCTACAGCCAGTGTGAAAATCAAGGTTGTCGGTAAGAAAAAGAAAATCCAAAATCCCTCCCAACAGAATTTATGTTGCTTTTTTTCGATAAAAAGTTTAACAAAACTTGTTGCTTGCAGACATTCCTGATCCTCCAGATGCACCCTTGGTACCAGAGGTGGGGGGTGATTGGTGTTCTATGACCTGGGAACCACCAAAATACGATGGAGGTTCACCAATATTAGGTAAGCAATGCATCCTGCTTGTTACCAATGCTTAGACGCATGTCCTGGTGTTAAATAACAAGCTTTGTGGCAATTCCCTAAAGGATATTTCATTGAGAGGAAAAAGAAACAGAGCTCCAGATGGATGAGACTGAACTTTGACCTGATCAAAGAAACTTCGTTTGAACCCAAAAAAATGATTGAAGGAGTGCCATATGAGGTGCGAAT
Source organism: Oryzias javanicus (assembly GCA_003999625.1). NCBI lineage: Eukaryota > Metazoa > Chordata > Actinopteri > Beloniformes > Adrianichthyidae > Oryzias > Oryzias javanicus. Next base: position 19,236,476 of record CM012459.1, read on the forward strand.
CTTTGCCGTTAATGCTATTGGAGTATCTAAACCCAGTGAGCCATCAAAAGCTTTTACTCCTCTTGGTAAGTGACCCTTGTGTCTCATCAATGTAAACATTGACCTCAGGGATTCTAGTGCCAACGTGGTGTCCAGGAAAAAATTAATACGCCCTTACATAAGGTGAATGTTTACTCAATGATCATTTCATAACAATGGATAAACGATCAGAGTGGTTGAATGAAAGAACATGTGAGACCTGCCCTTGGGTATATCAGCAACACAGTTCCTAAGCATTCTGACTGACCTCCACTGGACACACAAAAGCTTTTGAAGATATTACATATGTCTTTATAACGGCAGCCAGATCAGCTGAGGATTAGAGGTTTAGGAGATCAGACCTGTCAGAGAGTTCTAGAGGAGTTAAATATGATTCAGGGCACAAGAATAGACAGCAAAGGCAGGGACTGATGAGATCAGACATGGAGCATACAAGAGAGACAGACATGCTATAGATGACTGCAAAAAAAGAGATTTTTCTAATCCATGCCCATTGTTGGAAATAGATGTTACAGCAATGACCTGACCTCAAAAGATTTATCTCACCTTAGCCGTGACCAGTGAACCAACAATGCTGGTGGTGGACGATGTCACAGACAACACAGTGACCGTAAAGTGGCGCCCGCCTGAAACCATAGGAGCCGCTGGATTGGATGGATATTTGGTGGAGTATTGCATTGAAGGAAGTGAGTCGAACTGTACTTCACATCACATAAATAACATCTACATTAGCATATTCAGTGTAAAAGTCTTGGATATCTATCATTCTTTATCATTTGATTCAAAAGTGATAATTTATTTCCTTTCCTAAAATTTTTTTAGAGTTCTTTTTATTGACTTCAGAAAATTGAAAATAAGTTATCAGCAGTCAATACTAATTCATACAATGCATTTATCTGCTTTATCAGTTGGTAAAACTGGGGAAAAATGTATATTAAAACAAGTAAAATAATTTTTTTCAATATTGAAAAAAAAATTAGAAAATTTTGTAGTAACAACTATATCTTTTGATAAAATATGTAAAATATTTTTTATTTCAGTGTTTTTGTCTTCAGGTATTTTTTAAATCTGTTTTCTTTAAATAATTGACAACTAGGAAATTTTTATAAAAATTCCACTTAACAAGTTATTTTTTAGCATTTTTTTCTATTATTCCTCACAGGCAATGACTGGAAGGTTTCCAACAAGGAACTAACAGAGAAAACCAAGTACACCATTACAGGACTAACCCCGGAGAGTAAAATTTTAGTTCGAGTCAGAGCCATCAATAAAGCTGGAGCCAGTCCACCACGGACTCTGCAACATGCAGTGCTGGTCAAGGAGGTTGTTGGTAAGCCTAATTATGGGTTTCATTTTTAAAAAATCCTTTGTTTCATATAATTTGTGACCCAAGCACAAGGTTGACAACAAGATAGCAAGGGAGATTTATAAATATCTAAGGCAATTTTTAAGACAAATGTTGTTTACACACTATGTATGGTCATTTCACAGAACCACCCAAGATCCGGGTGCCAAGACACCTGAAACAAACATACACTCGCAAAGTTGGAGAAGCAGTCAACCTGGTGGTTCCTTTCCAGGTAATTTCCTCCTTCCAATACAGAGAAAAGAAAATCTCTTATGCGCATTATTTTACTCATGCTGCTCCATGTGTATAAAGGGCAAACCGAGGCCCAAGGTCACTTGGATGAAAGAAGGCCAGCCCATTGAACCTTCGCATGTTAGCATTCGCAACACAGACTGTGACAGCATCATCTTCATTCGTAAAGCAGAGCGCACTCATTCTGGGAAGTATGACATGACAGTGCAAGTGGAAAATCATGTGGACACAGCCATTATTGACATACAAATTGTAGGTAAGTGAACCCACAAACGCAACACACTTCTTAAAACAAATTAATTATTTTTACTTTACCTGCTTTATCCTGTTCTTGGTAATGTACAAAAATGATTCATTCTGTTCAGCTATGTTGGAATTTAGACATTCATTTAAGTTTTTCTTAAATGCTTAGATTTACCAGGACCTCCACAAAGTGTAACTATTGAAGACATATGGGGAAGAAATGTAGCCTTGGTCTGGACTCCACCAAAGGACAGTGGAAATGCCCAATAACAGGCTACACTATTCAAAAAGCAGACAAGAAGACAATGGTAAATGACAAATTTCAGTGTTCATAAAGTATGAAAATCAACTAAGTCTTCCCGGTCAATATAACACATATTTGGACTCTCCTTTTCAGGAATGGTATACATGTATTGAGCACTACCATCGCACTTGTATTACCATCACAGACCTGGTGGTTGGAAACGAGTACTACTTCAGGGTCTTCTCCGAGAATATGTGCGGTCTCAGCGAAAATGCTACCCAAACCAAAAAGAGTGCACTCATTGCCAAAGAAGGTACGAGTGTGAATAGTGTGACAGGATAGAATGTCATTTTGATAAATATTTAATATAGAATTATGAAACTAATAAATATGACTGTAATAATGATAGAAATAAGAAAGGTGAATATCCCGTGTGTTCAAGGGAGCAGATTTGAAAGAGAGGCTTATAGATTAGGAACAGGTTCAAGGTGCGTTATCATGGTGTTGATGGAAAAAGGAACAGAGTAGAAGTGATATTTTTTCAGAAAAGGAATAAGCAAGTTGAGAACATCTTGTGTAGTAGTTAAAATCTAAAAGAGATCAGCACTCAACAAGTTGTGGCTGTGACATAATAGACACAATAGGATGGTTCTGTGTAGGATGCCCCTGGTGGTTAGTAAGATGAAGAGGACAAGGGCAGAGCTGAGGACCAAGTGGTGGAAGATGAAAAAATCCTGTGCGGCTTTAAGGGAGGAGATGAAACAGGACAGGGGGAGATGTTGGTTCACTCTGAAAACGAAGAAAATAAAGTATAATATATTTGAAATGCTTTTCAACGTATTAATGTACGCACTATGTATTCACAACTGTTAATTAATTTATTTTTATTTGTTTTGACCTGCATGACAAACCATGAACTTTTAAATTATTCAGTGGTAAAAAGTTTCAAAGCAAGAAACAATTTTATAACTGAAGTGTTTTAATTTATACAGTATTGACAACATTTTTCACAGATTCTATCTTAAAGGTCCTGTCAGTGATCATTACCACCCTTAAGTGAGTCTGACTCTTTTTTTTCAATCTCACTGGGTTAGGTGTATGACTGACAGACCCTTAAAAAGAGAAGGTCTCAGTCCCAGGAGACGATAAATAAAAAACATTGTCTTTTCCTCATCACAAAGGGTACTCCCCACATGATACCGCTCAGTGCCAGTATCATGCACAACCCCATTCCTTTACCCTTACTCCCACAGGTTTGCAGGTGAAAATCCCAGAGTACAGTGACCGGGATTTCAAGGAGCCGCCCAAGTTTACACAGCCACTCATCAATACTTTTGCCATCGCCGGCTACAACGCCACTCTGAACTGTAGTGTGCGTGCCAACCCAAGGGTAGGTGGTGCAGTAGCAGGTAAAATAAGTTGTTACTTAGTGTAGTTTCTACACCTGGCTGAAGGACTTTTAGTTATTTGCAGTTATATAATTTCTAGAAATTACAATTTAGCTAAATGATAAAATAAACTAAGACATGTCTGTCTATCTGCAGCCTAAAGTGATGTGGATGAAGAACAAAATAGCCATCATTGATGACCCTCGCTACCGCATGTTTAGCAACCAAGGTGTCTGTACTTTGGAAATTCGGAAGCCCAGCCCTTACGATGGCGGCCTGTACACTTGTAAGGCCGTCAACGATTTGGGAGAGGCCCAAGTGGACTGTAAGCTGGAGATCAAAGGTTAGTGTGGACCAGGAGGTGATCTGGGTAAGCCGTCTACGATACCTCTGGTTTCCCAAATGTTTCTTCTTAATCTTTACCCTAATTCGGAAACAGTTAATGTCTAATGTGTATTTTGAGACAGTAAATGTCTCAAAATATAGTGTTAACCCTAAAAGCAAAATAAAAACATTCACTCTGATTATAACAATCAGAGCTTGCATTCTAGGGAACCAACTCAAAATGAGGTGCGTGGGGTTTGAAATGTGTGTTTCAGTCCACCCAGTGGATCATACGGGGAGTAAGCATGTAAGTACTAGAACCAGGTTGCATCAGGCATTTAAAAGTTTCATGTGATTTTGTAAAAAATGAGGTATGTTATCAATCGATTATCAATCGATTTTAAGGTTCTTTTATTGGTCTACAAGGCCTTACATGGTATTGGACCTTCATTTTTATCAGACTTACTTTTAGTTTATGACCCTCCCAGAACCCTCAGGTCCTCAGGTGCAGGTCTGCTTGTGGTCCCAAAAGTTAGAACTAAAACCCACGGTGAGGCCACATTTAAGCACTGTGGACCTCGCCTGTGGAACAGCCTGCCTGAGGATGTGAGGGCTTCGTCCACTGTGGAGGTTTTTAAGAAAAAGCTTAAAACTCATCTTTTTAGTATAGCTTTTACCTAGTTTTTACATGCCCACATGTTTTTATTTTGATTTTATGTAATTTATTTCTGTGTACTTACGGGACGTGTACGTTGCTGGATTTTTAAGGTGTTTTAATGTTTTAATGTATACTTATTTTGTTTTATCTTACTTGTTTTACTGTTATATTACTGTGGAAAGCACTTTGAGATGCTTGGAAGTAGGAGACGTGCTATATAAATAAAGTTGAATCAATAATCAATATTAAAACTCAAAAACTATTGCTAAACGAAGCAATTACGCATTAGTTTGGAGTTTGTCCAGTATTCTATAAGTTTAAATTGCGCTAAATTTTTTAAGATGCAGGAAACTAGACATAGAAAATATCTATCATTTCATTCATAAACGACTTTGTGGATTTCACTATTGTGCTAAATGTATATAGTAAATAATTTTCGTTAATTTATATCTTAGAAAAAGAGGAAGTAAATATTAAATTTTAAACAGATTTAATCAGATTGCCTATTTTTAAAAAATCACTGTACTGTGCTTAGTACAAAATGAGTCTCAGTGGAAATATGCCAACCCTGTCAGAAATACAATTTATCCAAGTAAAAACCCAAAATGCAGTGTTTTTCGTCAACACTATAGCAAAAAGAGATTCAGTGATGATGAACTTACCACCCTTTTGTAATGTTACGTTCACACCAGACATGTGACGAGCATTCAAGAGAGCGCTAATCGTGTATTCTTGAACACTGCTTTCAGCATATGATGTTGACACTGATTCTTCTTTTTCTACGGTTTACTACCACATGTCTACTATCTACTGTTGAAAGAGGCTTGATGTGAAATGTCAAAATGGTCCAAATCTCGCAAATCTTTCTCCGGGCTTTTTCTTTCCTTTCACAGCTCAATTCCGATACATGAAAGACTTGTTCATAATTCCAGCTGAGCTTTAATTATTTTTTTCTCTATTATCCGTTTTCAACAGTTGGCATTTCCGTGAATTAAAAGGTAACGTCATTCATACATCACTATCATTGATTGTATAATCACTGGACATATCAACCCCTACCGCTTTGTGTGCCAAATAGGAAGTACCCACTGGTTCCAAGAAAGTCAAAATCCCATTATTGAGATATATTGAGAAATAAACAGTTGTTTCTAAGTCATTTTATTTCTCAGAATAATTATTCTTGCTTTGATACATTCTTCTTAGCATCATCTTTCTAATCCATTTTTTTAATATATTGTTTCTTTATCTCAAGTTGTTGTCTGCCTCAGTAAAAGCACGTGGTGCCTGCTAGCCCTACCTCAATCATTTGATTATAGCTTCTTCTGAGTCGCTTTCAGTAGTGGTTTTGTGTGCACATAAAAACAAGTTCTTGTATGATGAACAATAGGGCTGTAACGAGTATCCGGGTGCTCGGGTACTCGCGATCTGCTCCCGAAAATCCGAGTATGAATATTCGCGACGTCCAAGATCGCTGATTTGCGATCTTTATAAATATGGTAAATTGTAGTAAAATATGATCAGAATATTATCTGTCAATGATGTATTTTTCTTCTGGCATCCAAATTAATGTATTATTTTAAGTTAACGAACTAAAACAAAGCAGAAAGAGCCGCGTTTGTAACCGAAAGTAAACACTTTTTAGTTGCGGAGAAACTTCCGGTTTTCAAAGTAAAACTAGCGAGACATTTTTTTCCGTTCAAAAACTGAGACTGAAGTTCTGTTCACTGACATAACTTCTGAAAAAATGAATTACCTTTAACATCTGAGCTTTATCTCAGAGTTTACATTCTTTTGATTATGGTAACTCTTCAACAGTTGAAGCAATTAACGAAACTCCATCTTATTCTGAAGAACGCAGCCTCGAGCTGCTGAAAGGAGGACGGAATCAACGTGAATCAGATGATTCTGCTGCAGAAAAAAATACTTTTTTCACACGGGCTCTGCACAGAAACATATTGAAGAACTTTGAGGATAAAAAAATGTTCGAAACATTTTTAAGTTTTGTTGTTAAATGATCCAAAACGGCAGTAATTTTTATCCTCTTTATGTTGTTTATGTTACTGCTGAACTTAACCAGAAGGCAAATTGAATTTGTGATATTGGGCTATATAAATAAAATTGAATTGAATTGAATTGAACCAGAAGGCTGACAAAAAAAAGTTTAAAATGACAAACCAAATTTTTTTCTATCTGAATCTTTTTGGGTTTTTTTTTTTTAAATCAGTTTTGTTGATTCTGATCTATTGCTCTAAATAAATGTATAAATGTTGGTGATTTAATACAAATAATTTCAATTCTCCTCCATCTAGTAAATATTCTCATAGCAATAAACATAATATTAAAAAGTAAGAATCGTGGTTCAACTCGTGAATCGTTGAGCTTGATTCGTGAATCGTATCGGATCGCCACCTGAGCAACGATCCACAGCCCTAATGAACAACAGCAGTTCCTTTAAAAACATGACTCAGACCAATTCGGACCAATCACTATCGACGGGTTACAAAATGGCGGTCAATGAGCAGGAAGTGACTGAAAAGGCTCTGGCCTGATTTCGCGAGGGCCGGAGGTAAGACATTTTCTATAGGTGACATCAAGACCTTGATATGTCCAGTAAAATAATATATTTCAATAGTCACTACCAAATCTGAGTCCATAAATGATCCAAGTTCTATCTGGTTTAACGTTCAATGTAGAGCTCGAAAACAGTTGTAGAAACTCACGTAGCTATGTATGAACGCAAAAGATTGAATGCAGAAGCCCGAAACAAGCATTTACGAAGACTTTTCATTAGATGTGGTCGCTTGAACACTTGTTGCAGGTGGTGTGAACGTAGCTTTAGACCCAGATCATCCTGAACAAAAAAATTCAAGAATAAATAAAACCACAGCTGCTTTAGTAAATTCATTTCAACTAATAAAACGAGATGTCTAAGATGTTATTTTTCTGTTTAATATTCATCTTTGTGTTAATCCCAGCCCAACTATCAAAGATGCTTTAACATGTCAATATCTGGTGCAATCAGTTCATAGGTTAAATGTAAGCAAAAAAAAACATGACATAAAATAAAAAATGATTTAACATTAATCTGTGTGTCCTGAAAATATAATCCCACACTACTCCAAGCAAGCAGTTCCCCTTGTGTTGTGACATGTCCTTCCATGTTATCGATCACAGCATATATCCTCTGTACACATCTGTGATGTTCTATTTGTTTCCATCTTGAACTATTTTCCCACAGATGTCCTAAAATGCAGCACTTTAACTCCTCATATAAAGAGTTCAGTAATAACTGCCACTTTCCCGGTGCACACATATAACTCCATGTAAGCGTTGTGTTAACCCGTCTTCTCTTCTCTCTCCCCCAGTCCAATCTCAAGAATTGTGAATGTATGTTCTCATATAAATAAGGTAAGCTTTCATATGGTTCCGGCATATGAAGCTTATGTCATTCATTATGCATCTTTCAGCCAGCTTGTATAACCTTGCTGTCCTTTTTGGTTGGAGATATTAGCAGCTGATGTTTCAATAAAAGCAAGATCCAGATGTGAGACAAATCATAATTGCATGAAAGCATCTGCCAGCTAGCATCCCTTCTTTTAATTGCTTAATGCAGTGAAATTGTGTAACCTCAATGACTGTAACTTGTGACACACATGCAAGGTGAGTAAAATATTTTTTACATTTTTTTAGCACTTTTGAAAAGTGATACCAAAAATCTCCAGTAGGACGAGATGCGTGTGCTGCATTCAATTTATTCTTGGAAATCGGAACTACAGAGAAACTAATAAGTTTACTGTTTATTCTAATTTATTCTATTCACTATGGGTCAGTTACATATAAAGTTAGCTATCTCTATTCTAAGATGTTATTAAATTTAATCAGGTTTGAATACAAAATTTGACTTCCAAAGATGAAAGGATTGCAGAAATATGAAATGCCCGGAAAACATTTTCTGCTCATGAAATGTTGAACACAAACATATTTTACTTTTATGGTGTTTAGGATTATCAGATAAATTCTGTGCTCCCTTGATTTTCAGATTGTATTAGTATATTGTTGAAGATAATGTCTCACAAAACCCTCCTCTCGAAACTCTTGTAACAATGGCTTTCCGTGTTTTCCACTTCTTTTGCTCTAGCAATTGGCACTAAAATGTACATTGCTCATGTTTATTCTAGATATTAGTCATCTATTGCCATGTCAGACGAGCTTTAATAATTCTTAAGAGATCTTTAAAGAAGTGTTAAGCACAAATACAGGTACTGGGCAATGTTTTTTTTCACAAATTCTCCTCTGTGCTGGGAAGCTCTCTTTAGACAAATTAACTTCCAAGACTCAGAAGTGTTGGGTAATATGACAATACATATTGTGTGGGCGACAGAAACGTGTCTATTGTGCGATTTCTCTTTTATCATTTATATAGTTTCTAACCAAATTTAATTGTTTCAAGGGGTGTCCCAAAATATCGATATTGCGATAAATCGTGACATTTAATCCTGCGATTGATTCTCGATAGGTTCTCACCAAGTATCGATCTTTTATTTTTGTTTGAAGAGACTATAAAACATCATATTCGTCATCCTTTGGTGAGATGTTCCTTTGGAGGTAGATAGGGGGCACGTTTCAAGACTGGCTTTCGCGAGTGCCAGTGTGCCCGGCAGCTACTTGAATTATTTAATTTTTGTTCTGCGGTTTACAAAAATGTTATACTAAATAATGGCACTGCTGTTCATGTTTACTATCGCTAACACTGAATTTTACAGAGAATTCAAATTCAATTGTTGTCAATTCTTCTCAAAGTCAGAGTATTACTGATTTCAGCAATGTTGCACAAAAAATGTTTATTATTTGTGTCACAAAATAAGACACAAGTTGTTTATTATGATTATATATCTATATCTATCTATCTATAATATATTTTCCCAAAAAATATGTTTTCTTCTATATAATGTGAGTTATTAGAAATTATTTTTACAAACTATCGCAGTATCGCGATGTCGTCGATATCGTGAGACATGTTTTGTGTAATGGATCATATTGTGATGTACTCAGTGATTCCCAGCCCTAATTATTATGCAAAATATATCATTAAATATCCAGAGACACTTGAATAGGTGTTGCCTCGTCAGTGTGTACACAAAAAATGTACACAAGTGAAAATAAAGACAAGTTAAAAAGCGTTTCTTTGCAAAGAAACTCTGTCTTAAGGTTTAACAACGTAAAGCTGCTTTACATTCTTTACGACATGCTTTATGATGCTAAACACAAGCGCAGTTGTTTCCCCGGAATTGAAACAGACGGATACACGATGCAGGTAGTCCAAGAAGAAGCACTTTCAGCAAAAGAGGGGGATGTCTGTGATTTGTTTGCATTTGGATTCAAGATGTCCAACGTGGAGCAGAAGAGAGCAATATGAAAACTATGCAAGGAGGCTATTCCACCGCAGATGCAATAACAACAAACCTTCTATCACTCAAGGAAAGTCCACAAAAATGAACATATGAGATTACAAAAATAAGAGATAAACCAAGCTGTGGAACAAGGCTGTTAGGAGTATCCGATAACTCGGATACTCGGGATCTGCTCCAGAAAATTCAAGTACCAATATTTGCGGCGTCCAAGATTGCTGATTCTCTTATCTTTATAAATATAGTAAAATATAATGTAGAAAATATGTATTGCTCTGAAATGCAGAGCAATATTGGATTTAATTTATAAAACAAAACAAAGTCAAATGTGAAGCGCTCGTAGACATAGACAGCACAATTTTCACTGGAAGTAAACAAATCTTCTTAATAGAGTCAGTAAAGCTTCCTGTTTTCAAAGTAAAACTAGCAAGTGCTTTTCAAAGATTAAGACTAAAGCTTCGCTTACTGAAGTTTAAAAAAATAAAAAGAAATAGCTTGATCACCGGAGCTTTAGCCCCAGTGTTTATGTTAGTTTTGTTATGGTAACTCCTTAACAGTTGACCTAATTCCAATGGAATTTTGTGTAAAAATGTGTTTTTCTACTCAGAAACTTGAAACTGTTGTGCACTTTAAAAAAATTTCATAAAGAATAATTCTTCTACCAATTCAGTTAAAATATGTTTGAATTTTTTAAACAAATGTGATGGCTTCTGTATATCAGCCACATCTGTTCTTATTTGATTTATTTTGCTGCACTAAAAGGTTTGTTTCTCAAATGTGACTACTTCATTATCTGTAACTCAAAATAGTCTGAAAAGTAAGCTATAATATTTTTTTTAGAGAATCACTAAAAAATATACTTCGTCGCATATTGTGATATACATCGTTATTGTAAAATAAAATAATTTATATTGTGATATACCATTTTCTTCCATATCATCTCGCTCTATAACTCAGTTGACAAGATTAGTCTTTTATAAAATGACTATTGTGTATACAAATTCTCCTTTAAAATATGTACACAAAGTTTAAATATAATCCAAATAATCATGTCAACATAATTCATAAATCCAACTTTCATGATTCCAAGACATTTAGAATTGATTTAATATATTTGCATGTGCTATTTTTGACATGCATGTTACCTGGATAATTGCACATAACTGTGGATTTTGTGCTACATGATCAGGGTTTTCTTGCATCTGCTAGGTAGGTCACACAACTCATTTGGTCCTTTCTAGTACTTGTGAAATCTTTGCGCTTTGTGTCATTAGCAGTTTCTTGATCTCCACTTCTTACAACATTAATTAAAAATCCATGAAGTTCATGTTGAAAACTAACTGGGAAAAACGGATGCATACTCGACCTTCTTTCAGCTCGTTTCTTTTCCAGCCTGTTACAACTCAAATATACTGTTGCTTCCTTTTCTCCTTCTAGACACAACCTTGATTTTTTTTTTTTTCCCCACAGGTGGCTTTACCTTCTATGAGCTCATGCAACGTGGAGTACCTCTTCACCTGATTGATAAGTACATGAACGAGTCGAAGATTGTCGAGGAGGAGAAGTGAAAGTGAACAATGAGAAACTTTGTGTAAATGACTGGCTTTTCACACCTTCTGGACTCAGCTAGTGAAGGGTGGAATACTGGATGGTGGGAGAGGTGATGGGATGTGAGAGAGGGCAGATTGATCTGTGGTTTGGCTTGTTGAATTCAGCTTTTGATCTTTGTTACCACAGAAAAGCCTTCTTTCCTCCTTGGACACGCCGTTATGTTTTGTTGTTGTTTTTTTTTTAAGATCCATTTTAATGTGCATTATTAGTGCCTTGGTTGTAGTTTTACAAAGAACATGTGCGTAAAGACAAAAAAAAAAAAAATACTTATGGATACAAAATAATACATTGTGCAAACAAAAACACATCTGCAGTATTTGCTGGACTTCTTGAAAATATTTGCAAGTAGTGACAATTTTCTGATGGGATCTTGAAAATAGACAGAGGATGAAAAAAATATAAATAAACAATCAGTCTTTTGTTTGGTTTTCTTAATGCTGCTTACAAATCTTGACTTGAGTCATAGTTGATGAAAAAAAAATCTGATTTACAGTCAATATTCTGCATGTAAGTATTGATTATAAATTCATAGTAAACTGAAGTTTGATCAATCCATTCACATGTGCATGCTGTCACCTTTGTAATTATGACTTTCAAATTAAATGAAGTTTCAATTTAAAAGCATCGGACTCCATTTCTTCCCATTTAAGTCAAGGGTGTCAAACTCATTCACACAGGGGGCCAAAATCCAAAACACACCTTAGGTCGCGGGCCAAACATGTATTGAACACACTGAAACGAAACTTTTAAAATGTAACTTTTAACATTACTATTATTCCAGAATAAACCAACTTTCACTATTTAAAAATATATATATATTTTGTCGAAATTGAACAAGTTAGAAATAAGCGCATGATAACATCGGGCCAATAATAACAATAAAATAAAAATTAATGCCGTATATAATTACTTGGAGGGCCGGATTCGGCCCCGGGCCTCGACTTGTTCTAGAACAATTTTCTGTTGAATTTTTATTTTTTATTTCCTTAATAATTAAATTAATAGGTTTCATCCTTGTCCAGCTAAATCACTAAAAATATCAAAAGAAAAAAAAACAAAAGTATAAATCAAATTAAATGGTGAACTTTTGTTTTAAAATATAACTAAAAATGTAATATTTAGCATTCAAAATTGTATGTATATGTATGTATGTATGTATGTATGTATGTATGTATGTATGTATGTATGTATGTATATATATATATATATATATATATATATATATATATATATAATATATATATATATATGATTAAAATTCTTATGGAATATTATTAAATTTTATTATTTAGTGAATCTTCCAATCATAAAATATAATTTTAGATGAATTTTTATTTTTACGTTGCAGAAAATACGTAAAAAAGAAGCAAAGTACTTAATTCACGAAACTTTTCACAGTTGCAAACTAGTTAGCTAGCTAATGTTTAGCTAGCTTCGGTTAGCGCTAATATAAGCTAACTTTCATTATGTTGTTACACCGCGTCCATACATTCGAGACCGATTTTTCTAACATTTACGGATTCGCTAATTTGCATTTTAATTCAAATTTCCCGGTACACACAACCACACGTCATTTCTTCCTTCTTTCCTTCCTGTCAGGGCTCACCTCGAACAGAAACAGACTAGCGACAGATCTTGGTTCCGCTGGAGAAATGGCCTCGTCTTCTCGCCCTGCCAGAAATCCCAAATGAGATCCAACATTTTTGGAATCGGCCGAAGGAATATTTAGCTTTTTCCGAGCCCCGCCCAGGATTACCGAGGAGTTTGTTTCGTGACTTTGAAGTTGTGACGAGATTGGGGGGTAAATAATGCCACACTCCTTGTGGCTCGATCCGCTGTCACCCGCACAACTCAAGCGCCTGGAGGAGCATAAATACAGCGCCTCCGGTCGCTCGCTGTTCGAGCCGCCGTGCCAGATTTTCTGGAACTGGCTCGTCCAACAAATACCGACATGGATCGCCCCGAACACACTGACGATTGTCGGGCTGGTGGTCAATGTAGTTTCAACAGTCATATTAGTATGCTATTGTCCCACGGCGACAGAAGAGGTGAGTAAAGTGACCTTGGACAAAGTTTTTACACCGGGAGCGTGATTATGTGTTCCCTCTGTAGCATAGAAACAAAACCGTCCTCCATTTAAAAATCGTCTACTTTACGATACATCGCTGTAAGTGAACTCCAGTCGCTTCAATGGTAACATATAAAACATAAAATCGATTTATTTGACTCTATTAAATAATTCGGCATACATTTTAGACTCATAAAATTCTTTTTTAATGAAATAATTGAACTAAATCTGCTATAGGAATGCAGTCATGCTAGCTCGTCGGTGATATGTTTAGGGGAAATCGAAAATTAGTCAACTCTTTGCATCTCAAATGACAAAAATGTATAAAGAAATGTGAGATTTATTTTTGTTTAATTTGGACTCATTAAACTTCATATGTAGCTGAGGCTATAACAATATAGTATATACAAAAAGACAGTAAATCCAAAATTTCAGGACTTGAATGGGGCAACTGAAGACTTGACCTGTGATCCAGTAAGCCTGCCTGCATGGTAGTGCAGTAAATGAGCATGTGGGGTTTATCAGATGTCCACCTTTGTCCAGTCTTAACTGTCAGCGCTATACTGTTAGATTACACAATTGTAAAACAGTCAGTTCTGGGACTATTCAAAGCTAAAACGCGTTTTGCAATCTGTGCACTATACATATATATGTATTTTAAAACCTATTGTAATGCATATATAGGTTAGTTAAATAACCTGTGTAATAAATTTATAATTAATTTCAATACTTTGTTGTAGTGCTGGAAAAAAATCTATATCACGATACAAATCATTTTATTTCACAACAACAATATATATCATGATATACTAGATATTTTCAGTTGTTCTCGGAAAAAAAAATTGCTTTTTATTTTTTTCAAGCAACAAATGAGAAACAAACACAAAAGTTCCGCAACAAAAACAAACAAATAGAAACGATACAAGAGAAATAGCGCGATACACTTTTTTATCGCCCACACGATATGTATCGTCCAGCACTACTTTGTTGAACCAATTTAAAGGAAAAAAGTGCTATAATCTTGATAAAAATGATTATCCGTCTCTTATATTGTAACATATTCTGACATAATATTTCCTTCAGACTGTTTAAGTCAGTAACAATTTCCCTTGGGGACATGAAAGTAAAGTCTGGCTGAGACTGGGCTGTATGGAGTGCCATTTCTGCCAAAAATATGTTAATGCGTCCACTCTCTATCTCTTTTTTCCATTGTCTATGTCTACTGAACAAGTTTATTGAACATTTGTTCATGTCTATGTACTAATAAGCAATATCTTGTGCGTGTCCTGTGAAACGACTGGAGCTAATGACGCTAGCAACTGTTGCTAAGGACATTTCCGATAACCCGATCCAACAACAATAACAAATGCAAAGTTTTACGCATAAAGCAAGATGAAACTTCACAAAGCAAATGCAAAGCTATCATCAAAGAAGTGTGGACGTGCGGAATATAATGGCCTAATCCAAATTCTTCCCTTCTCAAAATATACGCAAATTATCAACTTGAGGGCCGCAAATGGCCCGCGGGCCGCCATCTAAGGCCCAATCTCAATTCTTCCCTTCGACTTCATTTAGCCCTCCAAACGGAGAGTTATGAACAGTATCTCATAATTTGGACGTCACTTTGGTTCAATGACATCACCAATAATCGCTGGTTCAATGACATCACCAATAATCGCTGGTCCGCTAGCTTTAGCGCGGAGTTTCCAATTCTCAAATACACTTTTAAATAACTTTAAAAAGGTCATGCTGCAACAAAAAGTCATCACTTACATTTAAATGTAAATGTCTGCGGTTCAGAGCGCACCTACGTCTCAGCGCGACGCCGTTTACCCTCGCAACAGTGGACTAGTTTAAATTTAAAAAATTAATATCCGGACACAACTTTCACTTAAACTGCCACTTCAAATGGAGGGAAAGGGAAGAATTTAGATTGGGCCAAAGTCTTCTTAGTCAGCTTTTTAAAATTTCTTTATCATTACCAAGTATTTATTCCAAACATTGTTTTAAGAATGACATGGGGAACAAAAATGGTTAAAAACAGACATTTGTTTTGTTTCTGGAGGCAGTTCTATCTGGATTATTGACAAATTCCTATCTATTATCTGAGATTAGTCTTTGCTTCAGTGTTTTTAGAGTCCAATGACCTTTAGCTTGTTAAACTAAGTGATTTGGATCCCCCAAATGTATCAATTTTCATTTAAACTGAAGTTTTTCACTTCTATAACTCATCAGATCTTCAAAAACACATAATTTAGTAGACGTTTTATCTTTCCTCCTCTTCAGGCTCCGGCATGGGCCTTCATCCTGTCTGCTCTGGGTCTCTTCATTTACCAATCTCTGGATGCTATTGATGGGAAGCAGGCCAGGAGAACAAATAGCAGCTCTGCGCTCGGCGAGCTCTTTGACCACGGCTGCGATGCCGTCTCCACAGGTGCTTCCACCAATAGGACGCATTTTTTCACCTATTGGTGTAGCCAATCCGTCCTGTTATTAAAACTGTTCCCAAAATGTATTGTGCAGTGTTTGTTGCCGTGGGAACGTGTATATCCTGTGGAATCGGAAGCCTCCCAAACTGGATGTTCTTCTGCGGTTTCATCGGGATGTTTATGTTCTTCTGTGCCCACTGGCAAACCTACGTCTCTGGAACCCTTCGATTTGGGCTGTAAGTGTAAACTCACTTTTTTTTTGTTTCTTTTTAGAAAAACGACACTTGAAAGGGATAAATATTTAAGGAAAAGTTTATTTTTAAAAGATTATTTATCAAAAAAAGGGAGAATGATTCAGGATATGGTTGAAATTTTAGGGTTTTATTTTAAGTAACAAAATTGGATCAGTTTCTCCAACCTTAATCAAACTCAGACAATCTTGTACTTTGAAAACATTTGAGGTTACGGTGAGTTGTGCAATCTATTTGTTTAGTAAGTCATGACGAAAGCCCGGCCATATTGAGTGAAAGCAGCTGATCTCTCCTAATTCTGCTTATTTACATCAGTTTTTGATCAACTTTAAAAGCATTTCCAGTGGAATTTTCAGATATGATTATGCGTTTTTAAGACAAAAAAACTCTTGTTTTCTAGGTATAGTTCATTAGAAATTTACCTGTGAGTTGTGGGCAGGACCGTTACCAAGGAGATGGTGGTCTGTCCACTGTATTTTCCCGCTCTTTTTCAAACAACAAATTTTTTTGTCTGCCCCTGATTTAAGTAAAAGTAACACTCAAAAATCTCTATTATGAGCTTAATTGTCTATATATATATATATATATATCTTGTATCATCAGAAAAATGGCACAAGAACAAAAACATATGGAGAAAAAATAGATTATTGTGTGTAATTCTTGATTTGTAACTTATACAATACTTTTTGTGCGTAACTTTGTGTACTTTCAATTGATTAATCGCATGTACAAAAATAATACAATTTACACACGCACAACTTTACAACAGCTTGAAACTAACTACACACACAAATCTTTACAAATTATGCACAAATTGCTTTTAACACACACAAAACCGCGTTTATGCACAAATCTGATGTGAGACTCACGTCTGCAAGATTCTTACATGAGTGATGCGTTCAAATGCTTCTAGAATGCTTGGTCATCAGAGTTTTCTTATTATCAACTTTAAACCTAGATTGTGAATAATATCTGATGAAACTTTATGTTTTTTAATTTCTTAAACAGTAATGCTAGATAATTAAATGAAAAAAAAATCTAAATATGCGTTTTTTTAAACACTCAACACTAAGTTTCTCTATTTTCATCTCTCCCTCACGGCTGTGTTTTCCCTGCAGCGCCGAAGTACATGTACATGAGAGTACATAATTGCAAGTACACAAAATCATTCAGAAAATCTATTATATGAGTTAAACATCAAGAATTAGACACAAATCCAAAGTTACGCGCAAATAAAAAATTACACGCACACAAATTCAAAATAACACACAATCCAAATTTACGCACACACACCACACAGGAATTACACACACATAAATCCAAAGTTACGCTCAAATCAAGAATTACATACAATATACTAAAATTAAACACACACAAATCCAAAATTACGCGCAAATCAAGAATTACACACACCAATCAAAAATAACACAAAATCAAAAGTTACACAAAAAATAAAAAATTACATGCATACACCACAGAAGAATTACACACAGTAATACAAAGTTACGCACAAATCAAGAATTACACAGTAACACAAATCCAAAGTTACGCACAAATCAAAAATTACACGCACACAAATTCAAAATAACACACAATCCAAAATTTACGCACACACACCACACAGGAATTACACACACATAAATCCAAAGTTGCGCTCAAATCAAGAATTACACACAATATACTAAAATTACACACACACACACAAATTCAAAATTACGCGCAAATCAAGAATTAAACACACAAATCAAAAATAACACAGAATCAAAAATTACACAAAAAAATCCAAAATTACATTCATACACCACAGAAGAATTACACACAGTAATACAAAGTCACACACAAATCAAGAATTACACACTAACACAAATCCAAAGTTACGCACAAATCAAAAATTACACGCACACAAATTCAAAATAACACACAATCCAAAATTGCTCACACACACCACACAGGAATTACACACACATAAATCCAAAGTTGCGCTCAAATCAAGAATTACACACAATATACTAAAATTACACACACACACACAAATTCAAAATTACGCGCAAATCAAGAATTAAACACACAAATCAAAAATAACACAGAATCAAAAATTACACAAAAAAATCCAAAATTACATTCATACACCACAGAAGAATTACACACAGTAATACAAAGTTACACACAAATCAAGAATTACACACAAATAAAAATTACGCACAAATCGAGATTTACAAACACGCACAAATCCAAAGTTACACACATATCAGGAATTACACACAATATACTAAAATTACACACACGCACAAATCCAAAATTACGCGCAAATCAAGAATTAAACACACATATCAAAAATAACACAGAATCAAAAATTACACAAAAAAATCCAAAATTACATCCATACACCACAGAAGAGTTACACACAGTAATACAAAGTTACGCACAAATCAAGAATTACACACTAATACAAATCCAAAATTACACACAAATGAAAATTACGCACAAATCGAGATTTACAAACACGCACAAATCCAAAGTTACACACATATCATAAATTACGCACATATGTGGTTGAGTCTATTTTCTCTCCATAACAGCGGTGTAGTGAGGATGTAAGTCTGACAGCATTTTGAATCTCCCCTGATTTTAACGCTAGTTTTCCTCGTGTTCCTCCACAGGGTTGACGTTACAGAAGTGCAGTTTGCCATTATGATCATGTACCTCATGTCGGCTTTTGGAGGCGTGAGCCTTTGGCAGGCCACGGTAACTGAGAATCCACACTTCCTGTCCACTCACTCTGTCTACACCGGGACATTTTCATTTCACCTGACAAACAAACGTCTAACACAATAATTTCCGCATTTTAAATCTTTTTTTTTTTTTTTTTTTTTTTTTTTTTCCTAGTCATTAAATAGAAACTTGTGTTTTACTTTTACTCTGCTGCCTTTGGAAGCTTGACTTAACATCACATGAGAGAGAAGTGAGAAGGTAAATATTGGCAGCTAACGCCATGGCAACAGGTCACCTATCGGACATGATCCGGCTCAAAAAGCTGATTATGTCGCCTGCATTTTATTTATTTATTTATTTTGCTATGCCCTCCCATCTCGCTCGGCATGCTTCAGCTCCCATGATGCTTCCTCACGGAGGCTTTATTCCACCCGTTTAACGTGACCCTCCTGTGTTTCCGTAGCTGCCTGTTTTAGGACTGAAGCTATACGTCTTCCCCATCATGGGAATCACCGGCGGTGCCCTGTACTCCTGCTACAACTATTTTTACGTCATTTTGAACGGAGGTGTTGGGAAGAATGGCTCCACTGTTGCCGTAAGTTTCTATAAGTTGTATTTCTTGTTTAAAAAAAAAAAAAAAAAAAAAAAGACCAGCGGTGAATCATTTGTGCTGTTTAGGACACCAGCGTGCTGACTCCAGGTTTGCACATCGGCCTCATCCTCACGCTGGCCTTCATCATTTTCAAGAAGTCCTCCAGTCATCTGTTCGAACACCACCCCTGTCTGTACCTCCTTGCTTTCGGCATGGTCATCTCGAAGATCTCCAATAAGCTTGTGGTACGATTACGTATCCTAATTTTGTACGTTTTGATCTGAGCGTTTAATTCAATTCTTGGCCTCGTGTTTCTCATCTGCAGATTGCCCACATGACCAAGAGCGAGCTGCACCTCCCAGATACGGCCTTCACCGGGCCCGGCCTCCTCTTCCTCAACCAGTACTTCAACAGCTTCATCGATGAATATATAGTACTCTGGATCGCCATGGTGAGTAATGAACAAATATCTCAAATCAAACTTTTTTTTTTTTTGTCATTTTAATCTGACTTTTAGAGTTTGTTTACTAGGGCTGTGGATCGTTGCTTAGGCGGCGATTCGATACGATTCACGAGTTGAACCACGATTCTTACTTTTTAATATTATGTTTATTGCTATGAGAATATTTACTAGATGGAGGAAAATTGAAATTATTTGTATTAAATCACCAACATTTATACATTTATTTAGAACAGTAGATCAGAATCAACAAAACTGATTAAAAAAAAAAAAAAACCAAAAAGATTCAGATAGAAAGAAATTTTGTTTGTCATTTTAAACTTTTTTTTTTTGTCAGCCTTCTGGTTGTTCGGCAGTAACATAAACAACATAAAGGGGATAAAAATGACTGCTGTTTTGGATCATTAAAGAACAAAAAATTAAAACGTTTAAAATTGTTTTTTTTTTTTATCCTCAAAGTTCTTCAATATTTTTCGGCCCGTGTGAAAAAAGTATTTTTTTCTGCAGCAGAATCATCTGATTCAGGTTGATTACATCCTCCTTTCAGCAGCGTGAGGCTGCGTTTCTTCAGAATAAGACGGAGTTTCGTTAATTGCTTCAACTGTTGAAGAGTTACTATAGCCAAAAGAATGTAAACACTGAGATAAAGCTCAGATGTTAAAGCTAATTCATTTTTTCAGACGTTATGTCAGTGAACAGAACTTCAGTTTCAGTTTTTGAACGGAAAAAAAGTTTCGCTAGTTTTACTTTGAAAACCGGAAGTTTCTCCGCAACTAACTTTACTTTCGGTTACTAACGCGGCTCTTTCGGCTTTGTTTTAGTTCGTAAACTTAAAATAATACATTAATCTGAATTCCAGAAGAAAAATACATCATTACCAGATAATATTCTGATCATATTTTACTACATTTATAAAGATCGCAAATCAGCGATCTTGGACGTCGCGAATATTCATACTCGGATTTTCAGGAGCAGATCGCGTTACAGCCCTATTGTTTACACAGTAAAACTTCAGATTTTATCTAAACCAAACAAATAAAAATATATTATTCTTGAAAATAATGATATTTTTTTTTAGCTCAATGGCCTAATGGAAGAGTGTCCACCCAGAGGCTGGAAGGTCAGGAGTTCAAATCCAGGCCGAGTGATACCAAAGAACAAAGCTTTATTTGATTTATTTCAAACAAAGGATTAAGAACAGAACCTGTACTTGATTCAAATCATTCTGTTTCACATTTTCTCAAATCGGAAACTGTGTTTAATATATCCTTAATATATCCTTAATATATCCTTAATATATCCTTAACATATCCTTAATATATCCTTAATATATCCTTTCCTTTAGTGCTCTCGCTAATCAGAAGCTAACTTCAGCGTCGTTTATTTATTAAAGAAATTTTTAATTAATTATTTTCAAATTTGGGAGACAATTCTTCACGTCTTTATGACGAGTCCGTTTTTCCCTCATAAATCATTTGCACGCCTCAGGATGTTTTCGGTTTCAGACGCAGTTTCCTGGTGAACATCCCGAAGCGTCAAAGGTCGTCTCATCGGAAATCATTAAAGCGTCATTTTGCTGCTAAAAACCTGGAAATGCTAAAATGTTTTAAAAGGCTGTTGGATTTTGAGAATGAAGATCAGATTGTTTCTGTTCCACAAAATAAAAGCCTCTCAGCTCCATAAGAACTACAGTTTTTATAGAACTCTGAGCTCCTCCCTGCTCTCTAATCAATCAGACTTTGGTTGACGGCGTTGACCTGAGATAAGTCCTTATTTGACTCGTGCTCTCTTAAAGTCTCCATTATTTTCTTCCAATTTTTAAACATTTTTTTTTTATCAAAAAGATATTTACATTTTCTCTTTAACTGTTTTTAAGAATTTCCAGGTTTAATTAACAAAATAAAAGCTCTGCTGTTTCAATATTTATCCCACACAACTTAAATAAATGCACACTGTGAACTGATACCGTTGTTATCCGATGTTTGATTTAGCAAAAACTGGTCAGAGGTTTTTGTTTTAGTGAACTAGCTCAACAGGTTTTTCTTGAATTACAAACTAACCGAAAACTGGAGCCAATTGACCTCATAGCTCAAACTGAATCATTCACATAAGTTTATCAAAATTCTAAAAGCATTGCTTGCATTAAATTATAATTATGCGAATAAACACAAACCAACTCATGCGATTAGTCATTAAAAAACACAGCACTATCACTCGTCATCTATCAAAGGAGACGTCGGCGTCTTATTCAGGCCGTGAAGCGGCGAGAAATGTGTGAGATGAGCTTTTGATGAGCTTTGATGCTGTGGGACTTCTTGTGGGCGTGGTATCTGATTGTTGGTCATGTGACTCATTTAATAAAAAAAAAAAAAAAAAGTATTTCAGTTGCAGTTTTGTGAAATATGTCAATTTCCATACACCTCAAAAACCACCTCCCACGAGAGCAAAAAACTTTTGTTTTACATAAATATGAGTTTTTTTATTTTTATTACTGTGTTTCCGTTAGGCAAATTTATTATCGCAAATCAAATTTCAGCAATTTCATAGTCAATGGAAACGCACCAACTGGCAACTTTAAAGCAGGGGGGTCAAACGTCAAACTCAATCTGAATCAAATCCAAATCCAAATCATGAACAGGATAAACATTTATTGAACCTTCTAAAATTACGTTTTAAAATGTAACTTTTTAACACAACTGTGAAAAAAAACAGGCAGGAATATTATTCCAGAATAAATTAACTTAAACCTTAAATAACTTTCACTAATTTACTCTCCATAAAATATATTTCGTCAAAATTATACAAGTTAGAAATAAGCGCAAGATAACATCGGGCCATTGATAATAATAAAATAAAATGATTTGGAGGGCCGCATATACCGTATTTTCTGGAGTATAAGTCGCAGTTTTTTCATAATTTAGCCAGGGGTGCGACTTATACTCAGGAGCGACTTTTTTAGGTTCGTGTACCGTTATTTTCTAAGTAAACATCGGTTTTCTTTTAGCGGTTGTTTCCGCTAGCAATCGCTAGAGGGCGCTGCATTTGAGTATAAGTATTTGCTATTGACGGAAGAAGAAGAAGTGTCGTCCAAAACAAACTCGGAGGAGAATTTGATAGTTTTTCTCTTAAACTTTTATATTTTTCTTATACAGATCAAAAGATTAACAATTTTTTTTAGCTACGCTGGACTTTACGGATTTGTTCTGAAACGGCAGACTTTTCTCCTAAAAGTGCGACTTATACTCCAGAGTGAGTAATTTCTTCTTGATTAGACATTTTTTGCTCTTGCGACTTATACTCTGGAAAATACGGTAATTACCCAGAGGGCCGGATCCGGCCCCAGGGCTTTTACTTTGACACATGTGGTATAAAGGGTAACCAAACCCTGAATCAACTTTTTTGGACTGGTGACCTCTATGAATGGGAGTTTAAAAGTGTTGACTGTTGGTTGTTGCCAAATTTTTTATAAATTAAAATAAACTTTTATTCTTAAAAACATAGTCAAAAACTGTCTGTGTGCTGCCCTCTACAGGTTGAATTGAGGTATTACATGTTAATTTTGTGGGTGGTCCCACATCATTTCAGAAGTCCCACGTTTGTTCTCCAGCTCCACCCCTCTGACTAAATTTTCAAATTTAGGCTGTGGTTCAAGCCTCCAACTTCCCTGTTTGGTTACCCTTTAAAGACCAGCTCTGATGAAAATAGTTGCATTTTTCTGATGAAGTTCAAAATTGAATTTCTGAGTATTTCTTTATTCAAATTTTTGTGAATCAGGAAGAGTTTATTTGTGATTTAAGCTAGTGGGAGAGTGTAAACTGAGAGCTCTCACAATGGGGAGGGGAAGAGGGGCGGGGTTGCTCTACGTCAAGAATCCCGCCCACAACTCAGGCTTGAATTTCTTATGAACTGCAGAAAATATGTCCTTGAAATTTATGTTTTTTAAAAAAAGTTTTGGTCAAAACTGTCATTATAATAATTAAAATTACTCAAAGATGATTAGAGTTGGTTTGGTGGGAGATTATCCAGAAAGCCAAAGTATGCTTTGTCAGCATGATTGTGCAGGAATAAATCAAATCCAAGAAAAACAGTTTTAAAATTGGTAATGTTTTTTTTTTTTGTGTGCTCAGGTGCTCTCTCTGGTGGATCTAACTCGCTACTGCACAGGCCTGTGCCTCCAGATCGCCGCCCACCTGCGCATCCGAGTCTTCAGCATCACGCCGCCGAGCAGCACGCACCGCGACTGGCGCTTTGCCCGGCGGGAGGAGGCGGCAGGAGACGAAGATCTCTCCCCGCTCCTAAAAGCAGACGATGCAGAGAAACCCTCAACCCCGAGCCTCGACGACGTCACCACTTTAAATTAAAACGGCAAAGAAATCCACTAAACCAAAAAGAAATACAACCAAAGTTGTCTCACAAATCTAATTTAAAGAAATTTTTACTTTTAAATTTGTGTTTTGGTCACTCCCTGCTTTTAACTTCAAAGCCAAAATATTTTTCTTAAATATGATTTTTCTTTTATGCAATCTGATCATAATCAGGGATTTAAAAAAAAAAAAAAATTGCAGTTTAATTCAAATAACTACCAATGAATCGTGTGGTGTCCTCCAGGGGTCAGGGGGTCACGTGTTCATGCCGAAAACGACGACGGGTCCTCTTTTAAGGCCACTCCCACTAACACCACTCCAGCTGTCAAAGTTGAACCCTTCATTCCTCCCATTTGACCATCCTGTAAACGTAGAACTCTCACCTTAGCGTGGCCTTTGGAGCGCCGTCGGCTGATGAAGCATCAACACCGCCTCGCTCTGCTTTCTCTCTTCTTCTCCCTAAAGGGCTAATTGAGCGTGATTGTACATAAACGAACTAAAGACGCCTTAAATATTTTTGTTGTAATTACTGTTGAACTTGTGAATATTTAAAGCAGGACTGTGTGTTTTTGTATGTTTGTTATACCAGACACAGCAATAGTTTAAACTAATTTTTCTTTTGTTCTTTCTTGCCTGCCTTGCATCTTTTTTTTCATTCTTTGGGTTATTTAATAGAATTCTTTGGGAGCTAAAGGGACTTTTCTGTTGGGTTGGCAAACGTTCTTCCTTTTTAAAATCTCTTTGAAATCTTTTAGCTTTTTACACACTACGGAGGTGCTCGTCCTCTACTGTTCGTTTTGCATCATCTCTGGATTGACGGTGGAACTATGCATCAGAATGTACAAAAAGGAAACTTCAAACATCTTCTTCTGGTTGGTAAAAAAAACCTTCAAGCAAATTTCCATTAATGGATGTGAGTAAAAAAGATTGTAATAAAGACTATTTTTCATCCATTTTGCTGATGGTGTCATTAATTGTTGTCCAAAAATATAGAATTTAAAATAATGAAATTTAAAAAATTAAATGAACTAAGGGGTGTCGATCTCAATCACACAAGGGGCAAAACAGGTTATTAAAAAATATAAAAGAACATAAAACTGTTAGCTTTTTAACACAATTATGAACCAGATATATAGCATTACCTGCGATAAGGCCAGTGAGAATGCTGTAATCTGAATTTGGGCTGAAGATGCCAGTGCTGATAGTTGAAGATGCTGAAATTAATAGCTAAAAACGCTGAAGCCAGCTAAAATATTGCCAAATTAGAATAAAAAATCATAGTTTAGCCAAACATCTTTCATGTAGATGAAAAAAAGCTAAACTTAAAAATATCTAAAAAAAGAAAAACACGAACAGCCAAAACAGCTACTGTACTGTAAATATTATAGCCTAACTCCAAAACAGCCTAAAAAAAACGCCTAAATTATCCAAAACAGCTAGCATGTGGCTAAAATATTTGCTAAACTTGAAAATACCCTAAAAAAAAGAGACTAAAGAGAATAGTTATCTATTCTACTCTATTCAATTAGCCAAAACAGCTAGCATGTCTTTGAAATATTAGCATGTATTTGAAAATCTCCAAAACAGCGTAAAAAAAAGAGCTGAAACAGCTAGCATGTATCTGAAATATTAGCTAAACTCCAAATAGCCTAAGAAATCTTAGTAAATGCCAAAATAGTCCAAAAAGCTAGCAGAATGCCAATTTTTAAAATGTTTAAAACCTAACTTTTTAACATAATTATGAATAATTAAAAGGCATGAATATTTTTATAGAATAAATCAACTTAAAACATTAAGAAACTTTTAATATTTTACTCTCCATAAGATTACATCGGGCCATTAATAACAATAAAATACAATGCAATATGCAATATTGCTCATTTGAATATCATAGACTGGCATTTGTACTGCTATTACAAATGGCTGAAGTGCCTTGGAGCAAGGCATCAAACCCCCAACTAAATGTTAATGCAGCATCTGTCGACATTAGTTATATTCAACATTCCTGTTTATATTTGGATTATGAATAGAAATATCGTAACAATTCTCTCATTTATATCATGTCTTAGTTTAGTTGCTTTGTCTTTAGTGTGTTTTAACCAATCTGGTTGTAAATTAGCACTTAATAAAAACAAAAAAAAAATCAATTTTGTTTATTTGTTTACATATTTGGCCTCGTTACTAAATCCGATTTTCAATTAAAATTAGGGATGTAACAATTCATTTCAACAACGGTTCAATTCTAATCATAATTTGTGGTGGCCAATCTGATCCATAATCAATGCTGGTCTAGTTTGAATGATCCGATTCACCGACCTAAACTGGATCCAGGACATCCTTGGCCAAAATTTAACCGACTCAGGAATAAATTTTAGGGGTGTAGGTAAAAAAAAAAAAAAAAATCAATTTGACAATATATCGCGATATTTCCTTTGGAGATACTTGTATCGATTTAAAATGTCTAGTTTGAACGATCCGATTCACCGCCCTAAAATGGACTCGGGACACCTTTAGCCAAAATTTAGCTGACTCAGAGATACTGTAAATGCTAGGGGTGTTGGGAAAAAACAATTAACGATATATCACGATATTTCCTTTGGTGATTCTTGTATTGATATAAAATGCTGACAAGACTATTTTTATTTAATCATTTCTGAGCATCCTTGAGCGTCTTACTTTTTTTTAACTTGTTAAAATAATAAACAGAACATTATTAGAACCTTCTACCATACTGTATGGTCATACGTCTTTGCTAAATTCAAAGTGTTTTCACACATTGGACTTTTTACATTATATAAAACAAACGTACCATGTCTTAATCTAAATGGTCTTTTCTATTATCTATTTATCTAACTTATTTACAATAACAAACTGGACATTAATTAATCTATTCATCGATTAATTATTACACTCCTAATTATGACACATCTGATAAATACAGTCCTTTGGATTATAAAGTCATATTATGCAATCATTTGAGCATGAAAGTTTCCAGAAGTCGATGAGAATAGGGAACCAATGCATTCTCAAATGTGCAACTTGTTTCTCACTTTCATTTCTTGAAATCAAAGTGCACTGAACCCCTTTAGCCTCATTAAGTTATGTGCAATGATTTTGTAAACTTGGATCTGGCTGTAAGAGAGCAATATCAGAATCCACCCAATCATGTTTTTATTCAAGGTCGTGGGGATGCTGGAGCCTATCCTCGCAGCTTTCAGGTGAAGGTAGAGCATACTTTGTATGGTTTACAAGGTCATACCAGAGCCACACTCTCACAGTCATACCTATTGGGACAATTTAGAGTCACTCATGAACCTATAAAGCATGCTCTAGGACTGTGGGAGGAAACCGGAGTGCCCGGACAAGACCCACAAATACTAGATCAGGGGTCGGCAACCTTTAACAGTAAAAGAGCCATTTGGCCTTGTTTTCTACTGATCAAAACCTAAAAGGAGCTGCATTGACTTACGTTAGCCTTTAAGAAATTTGGATTTGCTTTTTATAACCTTCTTTTTTTAAATAAATGTGAATAATGTCTATTTTTGGCACGAACAAAAGCAATGAAATATATAAAAATAAACTAGCATCTCTCAAAAAGGTAATTTTTAAAAATGTTTTTAACTTTATTAGCAAAAAAGTAAGATCGTTGTTTAATTATTAGCTGAACTTCAAATTAGCAAAACATTTCTCTGTGAATTGAATCAGCCAAAAAGTTAAGCATGTTGCTGAAATAAAAGCTAAACTCAAAATTAGCCTAAAAGTCCCAGTAGATAACAGTAGATAACAAATATTAGCTTAATTCCAAATTAGTATGAAAAACTAATTAGAGGCCAAAAAAACAAGCTAGCTTGTTGCTTAATTACTAGCTAAACTCCACAATAGCCTATAAAATTCCTCAGAAAACTAACTTAGTTAAAAGCTTTAGCATGTTGCTAAGATAGAAGCTAAATTTTAAATTATAAAAAAAAATTTAAGTAGATAACAAACTAGCTGAAAACATCAGCAGTTTGCTAAAATATTAGCTAAACTCCAAATTAGCATAAAGTTCCTCAGTAAACCAAATTTGTAAAAAACGTTAGCATGTTGCCAAAATGGAAGCTAAAACTGTAAATTATCCTAAAAACCCCACTAGAAAACAAATTAGCCAAAAACGTTAGTATCCAATTCTTTTGAAAATGACTATTATTTTATATTTCTTCAGCCAGAGAGCCACTATGGAGGGATAAAAGAGCCACATGTGGCTGAAATTGAAATTAAGAGACCAGGAGAAGATTTGTGGAGTGTTTTTGTAATTTACTCATCGCTATGGAAGTTTTTGTTAGCGTTTTCAAACTCTTCTACTATAGTTCTCTGCCTCTACTCGGCCTTCACAATGAATCGCAAAAGTATTGTTATCGCGATATCAATCTGTGCGATACACGTATCGCAAATAAATGTTCACCTTAAATGTTTACAACCATGCTAAAACCATCTTGACGTATTTACCAAATTAAATCGAGACCTGACCAATCAGATGGACCCTATTTATCTTAATATATTGATGCTGACTTTAATTTAAATTAGGGCTGCCACGATTAGTCGACTAATCGATGACTAATCGACTATTAAAATAGTCGACAACTAATTTAATAGTCGATTAGTCGTTACTTTATAATATATGGAGTCAGGCTGTAGTGAAGTTGAAAGTTATAATGACATTCTGCTAGCTTTTTAGACTATTTTGGCATTTATTAAGGGTTTTCAGGCTATTTTGGAGTTTAGCTAATATTTTAGCTTCATGCTAGCTATTTTGGCTAATTTAGGCTTTTTCAGTTTTTTAGGCTAATTTGGAATTAAGATAATATTTCAGATACATATTAGCTCTTTTGGCTAATTTAGGATTTTTTCAGTTTTGTAGGCAAATTTGGAGTTTAGCTAATATTTCATTTACATGTTAGCTAGCTAATTCTAAATGTTTGCAGTTTTTTAGGCTAATTTGGAGTTTTTCTATTATTCCAGCTACATGCTACCTATTTTGGCTAATTTGGAATTTTTACAGTTTTTTAGGGCTAATTTGGAGTTTAGCTAATATTTCAGCTATATGTTAGCTATTTTGGCAAATTTGGAATTTTTACAGTTTTTTTGGCTAATTTGGAGTTTTGCTATGTCTTCAGCTACATGCTAGCTATTTTGGCTAATTTGGAATTTTTACAGTTTTTTAGACTAATTTGGAGTTTAGCTAATATTTCAGTTATATGCTAGCGATTTTAGCTTATTTAGGATTTTTTTGTTTTAAAGATAATCATATTTCAGATTTTCTTTACATCCACTTTGTCCATGATCCGATTAGTCGACTAATCGGAAAAATTAATCGATGATTAGTCGACTATTAAAATAATCGTTTGTGGCAGCCCTACTCTGGAGCCACAGGTTGCAGACCCCTGTACTAGAAGAATACGCGTAACTTCACAGAGAAAGGACCCAGCTGGGATTTGAATGAGGATATTTTCATTGTATTAGCATTAAAATTACATAAAGATTGTTTATATTTAGTCACATTTTGAAAAACACCTAAAAATGCATCATTATGAACTAATTTTTTACCTATTATTCCTTTAGATTCCCGAACTGTGTCAACTGAAGTCAAATCTTTAGGGTGATCATAAAGAAAAAACAAAGGCAGAATAACTCAAATAACATTTATTCCACTTCAATGAAACACTGATGCAACACAAGGAAACCCCACTTCCAGATTTGCCGCTCGGGATCTCGCTATGACATCAGATCCTTCACCTGAAACCCAAGTTTCCAGCTGCTGACAGCTTCTAGTAGTCGTTCACGTCTCTGTCGTAAACAGGCAGTAAAACAGACATTCGGAGGAGTTTTCGAACACGTGGCAAGCAATTCATGAGGACAGTTTTACATTCCTGCATTCAGATGAGGTGCTGTCACAACAGTACAATCAAAATAAGTTACAGGACATGCTGAGGAGGTCTGAATTTCAGACAGCAGCGAGCCTGTCGCGTCCCACGGGGACGCACATGCAGGCGGCTAATACATGTAGCTCAAACGATCAATCGCATCTGTACCATTTTAATAATAATAATAATCGAATTATTCCGATGCCCATTCATTCTTATTGTAAACCCACAGACGTGTTTAAGAAAAAAGCACTAAAAACAATAATGACTAAAGGCACTTAAAGTCTTCGTGTGATTCCTATTAATGGCTTAAAAATGAACCATAAAACATAAAAATGGTGATCCAATTACCAAGAAATTTTCAAAAATATTCAAATTTCCCAAAAGCTGAACTTTTTTTTTTTTGACTCCAACATGACAAAAACAGCAAAATTCTTGGTTGGCACCACTAAAAGTATTGTCGCATTTTAAGGAGTTTTGCATTTAAAAAAAAAAACAAAAAACAAAAAAAAAACTCCTGCAACAGTTTTAAGCTTCAACAATTCATTTGAAAGTGGAAATTCTAAAGGCAGGACAGGAGAAAAGATGATGGAAGAAGTGTTTTCTAATGGTCCCTGTTAAGAAAAAAAAAAAGATTTACATGTTTTTTTTGTCTGGCTGTTGTCGCCTTCAGTCGCCAGCACTAGTTCTGACCGGCTGAATCAAACATGAGCCTCCATTTGCTCTGATTCAACCCTGAACGCAGGAGGGAAAGGGTGATTCTCATGAGAGAGGAGACGGTCTTCCTCTTTCATACCCGCTCAGGGTTGCCGGTCACTCTGCGTCTTGGGAACAGCTTTCTCTTTAGCAAGATGAGCTGCAAAAAAGAGGAAAAAAAAAAGAGGAAATGACTTAAAAGTGCATGAGTAAAGAACATTTTGCAATGTGGCTTAGTCAGTTCAGATTTTCCTAGTAAGAAACGAACAGGAAAATGTTGCTCCATAATAAGAATGTGTGAGCTTATTTTACAGTAAAACTAAACTGCTTTAACCCTTGTGCAGTCTTAACGTTCTCTTCCTTGTGCTATGGGTCAAAAATGACCCACTCCACCAAAGTCCCAAAAAAACCAACTTAATTGAATCAATATGAATATGTGTGTGTAGCTGTGAATTACAGATAGTGTGTGGCCTTTGAACTTTTATGTTTTTTTAAATGATTTTACAATTTACGGGTCAAAAAAGACCCATAACCGATTGTTGTTCTCTAGTTGCGTAAACCCCAAATACTGGTAAGAAATGAAACCAAAAAAACGTTGTTTCATAATATAGTTATAGAACTTGTTGTTTTATTTCATACTCCTTTAACCCTTGTGAGGAATTAACGTTTACTTCCTTGTCCTACGGGTCAAAAATGACCCACCCTATCAAAGCACAAAAATAAAGTTACTTCAATGAATTTGAAATGTGTGTAGTTGTGAATTACAGGAAGTCTGCGCCCTTTGAATCTTTCTGGTTTTCAGATAATTTTACAATTTATGGGTCAAAAATGACCCATAAGCACCCTTATGGTGTACAGCCCAGTCTCGTAAGAAAACATAACGATAAAAAAAAGGTATAGAGTAAGTTAGTTTATTTAAAATTGATTTAACCCTTCTGTGGGCTCAACATTCTGTTTACTTCCCTGGTCCTATGGGTCAAAATGACCCACCTTACAAAAGCCTCAGAAAGCAACTTCGTTTAATTTGGAATCCGTGTGTTTGACTGTGAGTTACAAAGAGTTTGCGTGTGACCTTTGAACTTTCCTGGTGTTCAAATGCTTTTATAATCCACGGGTCAAAAATGACCCGTAAGCAATCTTTATAATGGTGTACAGCCTACAGTCTGGAAAGAAAACAAACAAAACAACTAAAGAACTAGTTTAATGATAAAGTTACCTCTGTGTGGTCTTAACATTCTGTTAACTTCCTGTCTTACGGGTCAAAATGACCCACCCTACCTATGTGTCAAAATGAAGTAACTCCATTGAATATTAAATCTGTGTGTGTTACTGTGTATTACAGAGAGTTCGTGTGTAGCTTTTGAACGTTTTTGGTGTTCAAATGCTTCTATAACCCATGGGTCAAAAATGACCCATAAGCAATCTTTGTTGGGTGTTCAGCCTACAGTCTGGTAAATGTTTCATGATTAAGTTATAAAATGCCTTGTTTATTTCAAATCCTTTTGCCTTTGTGTGGCCTTAACATTACTTCCTTTATCCTATGGGTCAAAAATGACCCACCCTACCTATGTGTCAAAATGAAGTAACTCCATTGAATATTAAATCTGTGTGTTACTGTGAGTTAGAAAGAGTTTGTGTATGACTTTTGAGCTTTTCTGGTGCTCAAATGCTTTAGTAATTCATGGGTCAAAAAGGTCCCATAAGACAATCTTTGTACCCTAAAGATGTACAGAAAAAGTATCACTTTTTCTATAGCTGGAGTCCCTTTAGGAAAAGTTGTACATTTTTAAGCGCGAGAAGGACAGGTTAAGGTATTTTCTCTACAACTAAGCATAGTAGTGGGTCACTTTTTACCCGCAAGACAACACTACGGTTATGACAGGAAGTAGTTTATTAGAAAGTTGTGGACGAGATTGTAGCTTGTTCCTTTTCATTCCCATTCAAGGAAAATAGGATCTTGCTAAAATAAATACAAATTGATTTACTTGCAATCAAGAAGTAAGTATTTTTAGCAGCAGCAGCAGTAGACTAAAACCTTTTTTCTTCTCTTGAGAGAAGACTCTTCTGATCCCCTTAATCTACAAGCACCCCAGGACTCCTCGGATGCCAAGAAGAACTAAAATGTCTGAGTGCGGCGGCGCATTGCTCCCTGACAGCACTCGTCCCAGCAGAGATTTTTCAGAGGTCGCTTCAATTGTTAACCTTTCTTTAAAACGGCTAAGGAGAAACTGGAGCCCTTTGGATTAGAATAAAGAGGCTCCCTACTGTTCAATGTCAAGCCTGGGTCGGATGGGATTTCCTTAACTGGGTTTCAAATTGGAAAAAATGTCATGGAAATCATTTTTGTCTTTGACAATATTTTTTTAGTTGGACGTCCATTTAAATTTGGAACAAACCAAATTTAAAAAAATCAACAAAGACGTTCAGGTTTTGCATTTCATAAACAAATACTGAAAGTCTTGGGTTTGACACATGAGACGCACAGATCTCAAACTACAATCATAGCTCAGGAGTGAATCACGGACAGGAGGATGTGCGGTGAAAAACTGACCTGCTCTGCGAAAAAGGACATGACGGTGAAGACCACCAGCGTCACCAGGACGCAGTGGGTCCAGAACTTGAGCTTGTCGCGATACACGCGCCTGCAGAACAAAACATCTCAGTTATTCAGATCTGCGACACGTCGTTAAACACGGAGACCTGAGCTTCCTGCGCGGAAGGAGGCCGCTGATGGCGGCGCGTCTCACTTTAACACGGCAACTGGAGTCGTGTAAGGAGGGAAGGAGGTATGCGGAGGGGGCAGCAGGGGCAGGAGGGTGACAAAGTGACATCACTATGTGCCTGTCACCACAAATTCAGATGTAGGAGGAAATGGAAAGAAATGATGGACAGAAAAGTCTTGGCTATGTCATAGCGGTATCCCAGTCTAAATTTAAAGCCTCTGCTTCTCAACAATTAGCTTAAATCCCCAAACTACGGCCCGCGGGCCAGATCCGGCCCTCGTCCACATTCGGCCCCAAAAACTGTTTTGGCTAAATTAGACATTTTCCCTGTGTTTAAGACTAATTTCGCATTTAGCTGATATTTCAGCTACATGCTAGCTGTTTTTGCTAAATTTGTATTTTTTCAGTTTTTTAGGCTAAATTGGAGTTTAGCGAATATTTTAGCTTTATGCTAGCAGTTTTGGCTAAATTAGACATTTTTCCAATTTTTGAGATTAATTTCACATTTAGCTCATATTTCAACTACATGCTAGCTGTTTTGGCTAAATTAGTATTTTTTTCAGTTTTTTTAGGCTAAATTGGAGTTTAGCTACTATTTTAGCTTTATGCTAGCTGTTTTGGCTAAATTAGACATTTTCCAGGGTTTTTTTAGGCTAATTTGGCATTTAGCTAGTAGCTCAGCTAAATGCTAGCTGTTTCGGCTAATTGAGGCCTTTTTCAGTTTTTTTTTTGGCTTATTCTGATTTAAGCTAATATTTTAGTTTTATACTAACTTTTTTGGCTAATTTATAAATTTAGTCTTTTAGGCTAATTTGTGATTTAGCTAATATTTCAGCTACCTAATTTTGAATTTTTTGAGTTTTTTCCACTAACTTTGCACTTTGCAAATATTTTAGCTGGCTATCAACTTGAGCATTTTCAGCTATCAGCTTCAGTGTTTTTAGCTATCAATTTAAGTATCTTCAGCTATTAATCTATCGCAGGTAATGCTATATAAATTTTATAAAATGTTTTAGCATTATTTTTTCTGTGAAGAATACAGATATAATAATATAATATAATATAATATAATAATATTAATATATTAATATATTAATATAATATAATGTATATATATCATATAATAATAATATATAATATAATATAGATATAATATAATATATTAATATAATATAATATAATAATATAAATAAATAATATAAATAATGATACTAATAATATAAATAATATAATTAATAATATAATAATATAATAATATAAATAATATAAATAATAATATAATATACATATATAATAATATAATATAATATAAATAATGATATAAAATCTGGCCATGTGTGGCTTTCTGGAAACCTGTAAATGTTTACATTTAGACTGTAGCTGTTAAACTTTTTCTGTTAGCCTAGAAACTGACCCCAGCCCCACATCACAGCAGAAAACATAAATTCCCCAGAGGGTGAGGGGTCAGAGTAAATTCATAGTCGCTTTGGGACTACAGGATAACCTGGAAATTTTGCCAATTAAGATCAACCCTGGAGCAACTTTCTTCATGGTTTTCAAAGGGAAATTGACTGTGTGCAAAAATCTTCTCCACTTATTCTAAAAACATAAAACGTATTAATAAATATCTACAAACGTCTCTACAAAAATCAGAATTACAGAAGTGTAAAGCACAAACACATTTCAGAAGGAATTCAACCACTTGAGTGCGTACCACTCCTGAAGCTCCTCCATGTGCAGGAAGCGGTTGCGGTATTCTCTGGGCAGCTCAAACTGGGACGGCAGCGGGAACATGGACTCGTAGAAATCTCTCAGCACGGCTTTCACTGTGGCTGCATCCTTGTGGCTGTGGTCGATGTTATCTGTTCAGACATATGAACTTTCTGTTGACGGGGGAAAAAAAAGAAGTTAGCGGTGTTTAAACTGAGCAAAAAACAGCAAAGTTTCTCATCACCTGGGATTCTTCCGGATGTCGTCTAACTGCCCGACCACGTGGGACACGTTGGTTCGTACCATTTTGAAAGCGATCTCCTCCTCTCCCATTATTTCAAACCTAAGAAAACAACAGTCACCACTATATCCATAGTCATTGTTTTTAAAGATAACTAGAGGTTTTTGGTCTCACTTGTATTTATTCTGGTCTTTGAAGGCTTTGTGTA
This sequence comes from Oryzias javanicus, assembly GCA_003999625.1. Classification (NCBI taxonomy): domain Eukaryota; kingdom Metazoa; phylum Chordata; class Actinopteri; order Beloniformes; family Adrianichthyidae; genus Oryzias; species Oryzias javanicus. The sequence continues at coordinate 19,272,345 of CM012459.1, forward strand.
TCCGTTCGGTGATGGGTTTGCAGTGGAGAACCAGACCCTTAGTGACAGGAGGCTGAAAGTTTAAAGAAAAATATTGATCAGTTTGGATGATAAAATAGCTTAGTAAGCTGTAGTGATTCTTCTGCTCCTTTCTGAACATTTTTCTTAACTTAATCACACTTACAGCGCTTTCAGCAATCTTGATATAAAAAAATTACTGCTTGAAGTTTTAGTACTCATAAACTTTATAGTTTTTCAAATATTAAACAAAATATGTCCCATAGGAAATGAATGAGGACGTCTTCAAATGTCAAAATTTTAAGTAGATTAGCAACAAGCCTTTAAATATATTCATGGGCTATGTTTTCATCTAGTCTACCTAATATTTTAGCAACATGCTAACATGCTAGTTTGTTATCCACTGGAGTTTATAAACTAATTTAAAGCTTAGTAACAGGCTAACATTTTTCAGTACTTTAGTTTACTGGGGAATTTTATGCTAATTTGGAGTTTAGCAAGTTAGTAAGCAATATGCTAGCTTCTTTTTTTTTGCTAACTTGGCATCGACTGAGGTTTTTTATGCTAATTTGAAGTTTAGCTAATATTTTAGCAACATGTTAATGCTTTGGCTGAGATTAATAAGGCTAATTTGGAGTTAAGGTTTTTTTAACAACAGGCTAACGTTTTTGACTTATTTGTTTTACTGAGGAATTTTAGGCTATTTTGGAGTTTAGCTAATATTTTAGCAACATGCTAACATTTTTGCCTAATTTGTTAACTACTGAGGTTTATTAGGCTAATTTAGAGTTTAGCTTTTATGTTAACCTCAGGCTAAAGTTTTTAACTAATTTAGTTAACTGAGGAATTTTAGACTATTTAAGAGTTTGGCTAATATTTTGGAAACAGGCTAACGTTTTTGAATAATTTAATTTACTGAATAATTTCAGGTTAATTCAGAGTTTAGCTAATTTTTAAGCAACGAGCTAGTTTTTTTTAAATCTATTTTGGCACCTACAAAGTGTATTTTGAGCCAATTTAGAATTTTGCTCATATTTAAGCAACACACTAAATATTATTTCAAAATTGTCATGTATAAGGGGTTTTTAAGCAATTTACTACAAATAGATTTTTCAGAAATTTAGGTAAAACTTCAATGCTGTTTCATAGTTGTTTAACATTTTGCAAATAGTTTTTTGTATTTTCAACAAATCTTAAGAAATTAAATTAAATTTTCAGCAAAAAGCTTCAACATCTTTAGTGACTATTTTCAGTAAAAAGCATTCACACTAGCATTATCGCAGGTAATGCAACTTTTCTAGTTTTTTGTTAGAATCACGTGTTATAGCCTACCATGCTTGGATCATAATAGGCTTCCTGAGTTGGGCTGACCAGGTGGAGATGAGTCAAGTTCGTTGGGAGTGTCTTGGAGCAGTTTATCAGCATCTGTTCCAAACCGGTCAAATCCTAAACATTAAAAAAATAAATAAATAAAAAACCATTTCTTCTTGGAAAAAAAAAATATTTCAAGTTGAGGCTGACCTGGAGACTCAGAGGAAGGTCGTGTATCCTCGTGGCAAGAGTGCGAATCTCGCGGTCCGACAGGACACCAGAGTGATCGGTGTCGATCTCGTCAAACACGTCTGTAATGTTGAGCTCCTGCTGTGCGCTCATGAGGAAGTAAAAGTAGGAAAAAGCAAACTGCATGTCCTCGGAGTGGCGGACACGGTGGGCCGACGTCTTGTCAAACTCCTCCGGGAAGCTGAAAGAAAGAAGAAAGACGATTTTTGTGTTTTTAACATATTCTTGTGACATTTTTCTGATGATGGAGGACATATGTGATGAAAATGAAGCTTAAAATTGCATTTCTGAGTATTTCTTTATCGATGTGAATCAGTTTGTCTTTGTTTTCCTCGACTGAGCTGGAATCTGGCTAAAAACTGTACAGTTGGACAGCTCTGATATGTTATTTGTTCCACCGCTACTGTCAGAGCCTGTAGGCTAGCAGGAGAGAGTATAAACACAGGAGTCCCGCCCAAAACTCAGAGGTGAATTTTGGGAATGATTTCTGGATTTATATAAAATTGGATTCTGATTAATGAGTATTATATATCTGTTACATAATAATAAAAAAAACAATCAACTTTTCTACTTGAAAAATTTGCATTTGATCGGATCGGAACTGGATTAAAAAAAACTTTGCAGTCTAGTCTCTTGGGTGCCGGTCTCCTGGGCCCGGCAGTCTCCTCCCCACGCCGGGAGTGGGATCCCCGAGATTTAGCAGGGGATCAATCTACATCGGAGCCGGGGGGTGTCCAGGTCTCGGTGGTGCGGAATCCGGTCCCTGCTTTCGAGAACTAGTCCTCTCCTTAACTCCATCAGTGGGTGTGCCTGGTCGGGCCTTGTTTTGTACATCACTCCTTGGGGCCTCTGTTTCTCTTGGGTTCTCTTCTGCTCGGCGGGGGTTGGCGGCCTCTGCCCTGCTTCTCCGCTGGACCTTCGCGGTGGGGGCAGGCGGTTGTCTGGAGTGTGGGGTGGGTTGCCCTTGGGGGGCCCTGGCTCGTACCTGGGGTGGGGCGGGGGGTCCTCTGCGCCACTGGTGGTGGTGGGCTGCTCCTCGGGGGTTGGGGGGCTCTCCGGGGGTGGGTCCCGCGTTGGCCCTCCTGGCGGGTGGGGGGGCTGCTCCTCTGGCTGGGCTGGGGCCTGCACTCTCCGTGTTCCTGTGCCTTCCTGCTCTTGGGTGTGGGGGGCCTCTGCGGCGGTCCCGCGTGCCCCGGTCTGGGTGCTCGGCGGGATTGCCCGGCGGGCGGTCTCTCTCCGCGGCTCCGCGGCGGGTGTTGGGGGATCTTGGCTGCAGCTGCTGCCCCGGCGGGGGGTCTTGGCGTGGGGATGGCCGGGCGCTCTCCCCCTGAGTACATTCCATCACCACCCACCTCAGTGAAACATAAACACTCACCTGAGCACTAACCGTTTGTGTGACAGAATGAAAGTCTTTATCTGAATGGGTTTGTATGATGGAGTGTGTGAGCTGCTGTTATAGCTGAATTGCGTACATGTGTAGTATATGTATAGTATATGTGAGTATGTTTAGTTTAAATGTAGAGACTATTTTGGCCAACAAGTGTGTGTGTAACTATAGAGCGTGTGTGTAGACAGGCCAACCCAGTCTCAGTGAAATGCGTCCCTATTCCACGGCTTTGCACCCTCGGAATACCGTGCATAGTATACGCCAAACACGGTTTTTGCGTGCATATAATACGCAGTTGCAGCCCATTCAAAACAACAGGAGCGGCTTTTAGGTTTCGTTTTGATCACGTGGTCGGATGTTTAGGTTTCTCCGGATCAGGTGACTGATCACGTGACTTTTGAGTTTCTGTCCGGCACCGTAGATCCACTCTTTTTCTGGTGGAAAATCCCTCAGAATAAAATATTTTGTGGACTAATCTTTATTTTGGTAATATTTCTAGCGAGAAATGTACCCGTTACTATCACGACATGCATTTATTTTGGACATACAGTTCGTAGTTTGTCTGTTCTGCTTGACTTTTCGGGCTCGAAAATCGTAAAACAGCAACGTCTGGGGTGCACGGAACAATCACGGAACCAGGCGTTCAGCAGGATTTGGGACCCGACCCGCATCGGTGCCGGGTCAAGGTTAGGGTTAGGGAAGGTTCGGAGAACCCGCCCGGAACCGTTTTAATCGGGCCCCGAATGACTTCTGTAAAGCTAGAACGTGATCACTGCCTGGCTACTTCCGGTCCAGGAGACGGTCAAACGTGATCCCGAAACGGAGATTATCAAAATAAAATATTGTTTCTTTAATTTCTGCCTCATAAACGAACACAAATGTCAGTTATTTTAAGTGACAATAACGAGGGAGGCTTTCAGACAAAATAAAGAAAGAAAAACACAATTGGGTTATTTTTTACTTTTCATTTTTATTATTATTGTTAATATATTAATATTTTTAATATAATAATAATAATTATTATTATTATTAGTGGTAGTAGAAGTAGCAGTATTAATTTATTATTTATTGTTGTTATTATTATTATTATCATCATTATTGTTGTTATGTAAAAAATATATATAAAAGGAATGACATAAACAAAATCCAATTGATTCATAAATTCATTAATACATTCAAAAATGTATTAATAATAAATAATATCATTGTTATTATTCTTTTAATAATAATAATAATGTTGTTGTTGTTATTATATCAATAATAAATAAATAATTATTATTATTGATCCATAAGATCAACAGACTCCAAGTTTTTATGATTCTTGAAAGCTGAAGGGGTCAAGAGAGAATCTCACTATTCAGGGAACATTTTTTATTGTTATTATTTCTTAAAATTTTATTGATACAGGTTTGTGTCTGTTGTATACTTGGTTTAATAAAATATCAGAGGATGGCGCTGTATCATCCATAGGATGAAACATAAATGTAACGTAGCGCTGTCTGATTTCTTCTGGTCTAGCAGATGAAAATAAGTGATCTCAAAAACACAGATTCTAAACCATCAGAATAATGTTCCTGTGATTCTGCCTCATAAACTAGTCACGTTTATTCACAGGGCAAGCTTCTCAGTGGCAAGAACAAAATATGGAGGACATCACCTGGGTTTTGGGAGGGAATTTAACATATTTTAGGATGTATAAACACTTGGGCTGTGTTTTGATCACTGTTCAAGTGACAATTAGACAGTTGTTTTCAACATTATTTACTTCTTTGTGTTCAAGACGTAGTCTTTTTAACGTACAATCTTTCAGGTGTCTCAACTACATAGTGGCAATGGAATTTTATGTTGCTATGGCGGAAACAAAGGACGCAAAACAAAACCGGAAAGAAGAACGCAAGATCTCAAATCAGAATAAGAGGGAGAAAGAAAGGAAAAAAATAACAGTAGACAACATCTAAACAATGTTGCACAAGAGTAAATATATAAATATATTATTCTTAAAAGAAAGGCACAGGATATGTTTCATAGCTTGCAGTTTCTCATAAAAATACATGTACAAATTAAAGTCTATTAACTATTTTAAGAATGTGTTCTAAAAATTCAAATAAGACAGCCTTGTTACATAAGTAAATCATGTTTGAAACCAACAAGAACAAATGGCACTGTCAAAAAACAACATTTATTTATCAAATTTTTCCAATATTATGAAAGTGTTAATACCACATTTTTCTTTTTGGTTTCTGTTTTTAGACCAAATCTAATCGTTTTGAAATTTAAAAGGAACACTATTGAAAGTTAACCAGCACTGAAAATCATAACAGAAAAATTTAGATTTCTACCATTTTTAAAAACAATGAATAAAACATTTGCCAAACTATTTATTTTTCATTGCTGCAAGAAGTGTCCGTATTTTTGTCAATTTTTAAAATATTATGAAGTTTATAGATGGATAAATAACATTCAAGATTTTGAAGTGATTTTCTTTTGCTTTTGGTTCAATTAAATAAACAAAAAATATCCGGCACAGGTCTCAGTAGATCTTATGATTCTCTTCAGTCAGTCCCTGTCTGCTTGCAGATCCAAAATGAATGTGGTCAGGACAGAATGGATTAGCAGTGTAGAAGATGGTCAGCAGCTCCTGACACAAGCTTTTTCAGTCACTTCTTAAGCTATCATGGGAAGTCCAACCTCTGCTGGGCCTTTCTCCAGAGTGAGTCAACCTGGGAGGTTCACTTAAAGTCTCTCGAAAAAGTGGACCCTAAGAACGCGTATGGGTCTATAGAGGGGACTGTTCTGTGTGAAGAGGATGGGGATGGGGGGGTTGTGTTCCTTCTCCCTGAAGTCCACTGTCATCTCTACAGTTTAAAGTATGTTCAGCTCCAGGTGGCTTTGGCTGCACCAAAGGACTAGACGCTCCCGTTTCCCGTTCTAACAAGTGGAGGAAAGCACAGTGAGGTTTTGATGGAGGAGCTCTGGGATGATGGTATTAAATGCAGAGCTGAAGGCCACAAACAGGATCATGCATAGTTCCCTGCAGAGTCAAGGTGGTGTCAGATGTAGTGGAGAGCTGTGTTGACTGCATCGTCTGCGTCATTTAATCATGTGAGAGAGGACTTCTTAGGAACTGGATGATGGTGGAGCTGTTGAAGAGACGGGTGAAACTTTGAGGCAGCTGGTCAGAGCAAACTTCAGACAGGATGGAGACACTCCATCAGGTCCTGGAACCTCCTGATCTTCTGCTTCTGAAACTGTTGATGCACATCAGATCCTCAGTCCAGGTTAGATGTCCAGTCTGAAGGAAGTTGAGACAAGTCAATCCTTTAAATTAAGATTGATGGGGGAGGGAATGCTATGTTCCTTTAGAACCTGAATAGAAGTCGTTACGGTGGCAGATCTCTGCAGGGTGGGGGTGGGGCATCTCTTTTCATGAGGGTCTGCAGAACTTAACAAACTGCAGTTGTTGGCAGAAAACTGCTCTGTTATCTTTGCAGTGTTGGTCATATTAGCTCCCTTGATCTTCTTTTTCATCTTGTTCCTGACCTATTTCTAAAGGTCACGACCCCCACTCCTGTAGGCCTCCTTGTCCTTGCATTGCCTCAGCAGCTGTAAACCGTTGTTTGATGTTGTTGAATTTGCAGAAGGTTTTGGTCTGCAGGCATGTCCTCACAAAAACTGATCTAGGTGTTCCAATCTTTGCATTTTGCATCTTGGACTCATCCGTCCATAACAGTCTTCACTTTGGGTTTAGCTGATTTCAGCTTTCTTCTGTCGGTTGGGATGACATGAGGCATTAGTTTGAAAGTCTCAAAGCAGCGCAGGGAACTGAGTGATGCATCGTGTAGTAGTGGAGTGTTCAAGGTGGTTCATCTGCTGTTTGTAATAAACTTAATTACATTTGAAAAATATATGAAAAAACAAACCAGCACTGACCCTAAAGAGCCTGGATAACCCTCGATGGGGCTTTAAGCTCGTGGATCCTGTAAAACCTGCTGATGGGTCGCTCTCATTAGAATTGATACATACATCACTGTTGAAGTGTGGGACCTCTGTAAAATTCAAAATTCATCTATACATTTAAAAAATGTGAAATAGCTTTAGTATGTACTCAAAATCTGGAAAGTTAGACTATATTTCTTCGCAGAAGTCATGCATCCCAGAATGTACTGCACATTTTAGGAGGAGACTGGGTTGAAATTTTACACTGTTAGCAGCAAAGTCGACAAAGTTATGAAGCTCCAATTAATGTCTATTCATGTAAATTGCATAAAACTTGTCTAAGTTTCAGGGAGGACTGATCAAACGTCCCTTGTGTGATCATTGTTGTTTAGGAACAATCCTCTGAACTTCTTAAAATGTACAAACTAGGACTTATGTTACTATGCAGAGTCTAAAGTCCATGTCACCAACAGATTACATTAAACACAAGCATACAAGAATCCTGAAGTTCTAAATAATTAAGTTTCAGAAAAATGAGTTTGTCAATTTTTACAGCACTGTCAACTTTATCAATTTAAAATCTAAAAAACATCTGTTCATTTATCAATTTAGCAATACCAGAGCTCATATTCATTTATATCATTATTTTATTAATAAGTAATTTGTTTAAGCCTCCCATCTCTTTGACCTGTGGTCTGATAAGAAGTTAAAAGTAACTATTCACAATAAATTAGGGATATATTTACATACATTTGGTACAATGTACAAATCAAAACAATTACATAGTCAGCCCCAAAACAACCTGTTTATCTCACACCAAAAATCGCTTCCCAACCCAATCTCTAGTGAAACTTGACGGTAATTCTCCAAATATCCTAAAGCTTTTTTGAATGGCGTAGACCAGGGGTGTCAAACTCAGTCGCACAGGGGCCAAAATCCAAAACACGCCTTAGTTTTTGGGCCAAACGGGATAAACATTTATTGAACACACTAGAACTACATTATTAAAACTTTAAAACTGTAACTTTTTAATAGAATTATGAATTAAATATTAATGGCATCACCAGCGAAAATGTTGGTATGAATCCTGTAAGCTGAATTTGATTGCTGAAGATGAGTGCTGATAGATTAATTTTAATAAAGAATAAAGAATTGTCTGAATAGTGAGATTCTCTCTTGACCCCTTCAACGTTCAAGAATCATTAAAACTTGGAGTCTGTTGATCTTGTGGATCAACAATGTATTTATGAATCAATTGGATTTTGTTTATGTCATTCATTTTATTTTATTTTTTTTACATAATAACAATAATGATAATAATAATAATAACAACAATAATAATAAATTAATACTGCTACTTCTACTGCCACTAATAATAATAATAATAATTATTATTATATTAAAAATATTAATATATTAACAATAATAATAAAAATGAAAAGTAAAAAATAACCCAATTGTGTTTTTCTTTCTTCATTTTGTCTGAAAGCCTCCCTCGTTATTGTCACTTAAAATAACTGACATTTGTGTTCGTTTATGAGGCAGAAATTAAAGAAACAATATTTTATTTTGATAATCTTCGTTTCGGGATCACGTTTGACCGTCTCCTGGACCGGAAGTAGTCAGGCAGTGATCACGTTCTAGCTTTACAGAAGTCATTCGGGGCCCGATTAAAAAGGTTCCGGGCGGGTTCTCCGAACCTTCCCTAACCCTAACCTTGACCCGGCACCGATGCGGGTCGGGTCCCAAATCCTGCTGATCGTCCGGTTCCGTGATTGTTCCGTGCACCCCAGACGTTGCTGTTTTACGATTTTCGAGCCCGAAAAGTCAAGCAGAACAGACAAACTACGAACTGTATGTCCAAAATAAATGCATGTCGTGATAGTAACGGGTACATTTCTCGCTAGAAATATTATCAAAATAAAGATTAGTCCACAAAATATTTTATTCTGAGGGATTTTCCACCAGAAAAAGAGTGGATCTCCGGTGCCGGACAGAAACTCAAAAGTCACGTGATCAGTCACGTGATCCGGAGAAACCTAAACATCCGACCACGTGATCAAAACGAAACCTAAAAGCCGCTCCTGTTGTTTTGAATGGGCTGCAACTGCGTATCATATGCACGCAAAAACCGTGTTTGGCGTATACTATGCACGGTATTCCGAGGGTGCAAAGCCGTGGAATAGGGACGCATTTCACTGAGACCGGGTTGCCCCGCCCATTCTAGTTTATCACTTAGTCCTGGTTGTTTTATGATGTTGCTTCCCTCTGTTGCCATCTTATCTCCCCCACCCCTCCCCCACCCTCTTCCCTTTTTCCGTCCAGTCCAACGACAAAGAAAAATAAATAAATAAAATAAAACATAATCAATATAAATAAAGTTTAGCATTAAATACAACAGGAGTTTATACTCAATAAATCCCTGTTGTGACAGTAACATCTGCCCAACACAAGAGGCTCTCAGCCCACATCTGTTGGCTCAGCTGTTGGACAGGACAAGTTAAAAAAAAAAAAAAAAAAACTTTGCAAAACTGTAAAATGAAGTAATTAAGTAGTATATAAATTTGCTTCTTCCCCTTCCTTTTCTAGCAATCATACTCCACTTAACTTTAGCTAATAATTACTATATTTAATGAATCAAAAGTGTGTTTTAGTTTGTTTTTTATTTCTCAATTTTAACTTTATTTCTTTTTATTTTTCATTTCATTATTTTTGTAATAAGGTTATAAAATCAGATGTTTTATATTGTCCACAATCTATGCTTGCAAAACCAGATCAGTCAATTTTAGGGGTGTAGTGGGAAGTCGATTTGGACATATATCATGATATTGTTTGGTGACATGCTTTCCACCTAAACCCCAGACCACTAGATGGCAGCACATCATACTGAGCCTCTTTGAGCAGCTCTACACCAGGACTAGAACAACAAGTGGAGCTGCAGGGCAGATTGTCACGTAAATAAAGTATCTTACCCACATTCAAGCGCTCTCCTTCATCCTGTTATCACTTAAAAATGTTCCTAGAAAGAAACAGGGTTTTTTTTTCCCTTCATTTTGGAAGCACCAGTTCAAGAACCATTGAGGTTCCTGAACAGTTTAAAAGCTACATTTAGCCATGTTAGAAATGTTGGAAACATCTCTTTATTTCCTCAGTCATACTTTTAGAACCTTATTGGTTAAGGCACGTTAATTCTATGTTTTTTTTTCTTAAACTGAAAAACGTTTTTTTTTTTGTGAAAATCAGACAATATTGACTGTTCCCTATAAGAACACATATTAATATACTAAAAGAAAAGTACTATGAATGTTTGGGTAAAAGTAACTTGTATATGAGATACAGTGGTAGTGTTCACCGTTGTGACCATTAAATAAAATTTTAAAAAATTTTTAAAAAGTGAAAAACGTTCTTCTACAATCTCTGGATATACCACAATATGTCTTGTTTCGTGAGTTGCGCATCGCATTAAGTATTAAGGCACACCTGTGCACTAATCATGATGGCAGATCAGCGTCTTGATGTGGCACACCTGTGAGATGGGAGGGATTATCTCAGCAAAGCAGAAGTGCTCACTATCACACATTTAGACAGATTTGTGAAAATGTTTGACAGAAATGGTAATATTGTGTATCTAGAATGAATTTTAAATCTATAAGTCCATCTCATGAAAAATGGGAGCAAAAACAAAAGTGTTGCGTTTATATTTTTGTTGAGCGTAATATCGGGGTACCTATCAAATCGCCAATACACACTCTTTGTGATATGTCTTGTATCACAAGTTGCACATCTATTATGTATGGTATCATGATACGTATCGCAATATGTATCATAACATGACATGATTTAGATCACGATTATGTATCCCGACATGTATCATAACAGATATGTATTGTACCGCGATATGTATCGTTATATTTATCACAGTATGCATCATGTCGATATATGTTTCACATCACAGTATGTATCATATCGTGGTATGTATTGCATTGGCAATACACACTCCTAGTGATATGTCTTGTATCACGAGTCGCACATCTATTATGTATTGTATCATGATATGTATCGCAATATGTATCATAACATGACAAGCATCAGATCACGATTACGCATCCCGATATGTATCATAACAGATATGTATTGTATCGCGATATGTATCGTTATATTTATCACAGTATGCATCATGTCGATATATGTTTCACATCACAGTATGTATCATATCGTGGTATGTATCGCATCTGCAATACACACTCCTAGTGATATGTCGTGTATCGCAAATCGCGTCATATGTATCATAACAGATATGTATTGTATCGCAATACGTATCGTGATATGTATCATATTACAGTAAGTATCATATCATGGTATGTATTGCATCGTCATGTTAGATAATGTTAAGTACTGTATCACGGTACATATCGCAATAAGTATTATAACATGACATGTATCATATCACAATACGTATCGAGATATATATCATTACATGATATGTATTGTATCGCGATATCGAAGTGGAACTTAATTATTTTGGCGATTGTTTTCTTACATGTCCTGCAGCTCCTGCATGATGAGACGGTCGATCATGTGAGGCATGTGCGCTGGAACCTTCCGGGATGCAAATCCAAACTGGCCGTTGAGCAGCTTGTTGACATAACGGAGCGAATCAGCGAAGGTGTCCTGCAGCTTCCGCCCCGTCGCTGTCGGATCGCTCCGATAGGACAGCTCGCTCCGGAGACGCTCTTCCTCCTGCGGAGTCGTCAGAACATCAGTCAGAAGAATTCCTGACTAAAAAAGTTCTGACGTCGACTTGCCTCAAGTAAGGCCTGGAAGTATTTCCTCCTCTCCCACGGCAGGAAGCCTCGGTCTGAGGAGACGAAATGTTGGAGCCTCCGTCCCACTGGAGGAGCGCTGGCCGCATTACTCCCAACGTCGGCTTTTTTCTTCTGAGAGATGCTGCTTAAAAGTTTGGAAGTTTTGGGTTTCTCGACTGCGGCTTTCAAAGGTTTCGGAGTTACAAAATCGTCCAAATTGTCGTCGATACTGACGGGAATGAGAGGAGTGCTCGGTTTACCCACAACGTTCCTGGATTTTTCCTTCTTCGCGAGTTTCGGAACATTTCCAACTTTTAAACTGTTATTGGGTTTTCCCTGAGCCGCCTGAGAGGTAACGCGCTCCTGCTTTTCAGCCAAAAACATAAAAGGTTTCAGCAGTTCAGCCTTGGTGAAGTTATAGCCTTTCACAGTGATGTCACCGAACAGAAGCTTTTCCTCCAGCTTCTGAAGCTCGCCGCGGACGACGGCGGGTAAAAGGGACACGTTTAAAGACGGGACCTCTATGAGAGCTTCGGGTTCATCGGACCGCCTCCTCTTTATCTTTGGTCCTTGCTTTTCCTTGGGAATATCCGAGAACGGGAAGACAGGCTCAGGAGTGGAGGCCGGCGTGGCTTCTGTTCCGGCCTCTTTGCCGGCGACGTGGGACGTGTTGGCCGGAGCGACCTCTCGGGTGTCGACGGCCACACTGAAGCTCATCACGAACTCGGTGTCGTCGTCTCTCTGGAAGGTGATGTTGTACTGGATCTGGGTGGCGTTGTGGCCCGGGTGGAGCAGCAGGTGGATGGTCTTCCACTTGTTGGCGACGGACGTGTGGCGCACCGCCGGGCTGTCGCCGACGTGGGCCTCGGAGACTCGCCGGGCGACCGTGTCGAAGCTGAAATACGGTTTGGTCTCTCCCAGAGGGAGAACGTACAGAGTCTGGTTCCTGCGCAGGATGACGCGGTGCAGCTCGCCAAAGTGCTCTGCAAAGAAACAAAAAGATTTCAGCAACGTGAGCCGCTCACGTGATAAAACCTAAAGTCATTAATTATGTCCGGCCCCCCAGATCATATTCTATTATTATTATTATTATTAACGACCCAATGCTATTTTTCAACATCCCAATTTAAATGTAATATATATTTTATGGAGAGCAAAATACTTAATGTTATTTAGTATTTCTGTTGGATTTTATTTATATTTAAAAAGTTATGTTTTAAAAGGTTTTCTATTTTTTTGTATTCAATCACTGTTAAGGATAATTGTTAATGTTTAGATGATGATGTCATACGGCGTCCTTAAGCCACACTGCAGTCACTGGTAACTACTCACATTTTGCACATTTATTACGTATGAAATTTTGGTCTTTCGTGATACATGCGTGATAATTCATATCTTTGACATTTGTGAATGTGCTCAAATGTTCATCAACGATTTAGGTCGACAAATCTTTATGTAAATTTGTTTAAAAATTTTGGTCGGTTAGAAATTATGCAGTTTATGCGTATTTTACGTAGTTTAAATTAGTTTAAATTAGAGCTGAGTATCGATAATAATTTCCAGAAATGATTCAATTTGATTCACCAGAGCATGGATCGATTAAATTCAAATTTGCTGAATTCAATTCAATTTTGAGTTTACACATTTAGACACATTTATTTATAAATACATTAATAATCTACTGTATGTTTTTAATATATTTATATTGATCTGAAACAGTTCGCATACTGTAAAATGTTTTAGTGAAATTATAATAAGATGGTTAATATCATGCAGTGTTACATGGATTCTCAAAGGGCGTTTCAGTTTGGCCACTAGGTGGCGATCACGCTATAGCATTACATCAAATTCCAAGAGAAGAAGAAAATAAGAGCTAAAACTGGGTTTTAGACCACAAAAGGTTACTTTCCAATTATTTCCTTAAGAGTTTGTAAACATAAAAGTCGTTAATTTAATCAGCAATATATGTTTACGTCAACCGAGCGTTAGCATTAGCCGACCTATGGAAAATTCCATGAATTGTTAGCGTCAAGCTAGCTGACTTTAGCTTTATGTGCTAAATCAATCTAAATTTTTATGAATCAATTATTGATCTGTTAACCTTAAATCGACTCAAATGGATTCATCAATTTTATCAAGTTTATATGCAATTATGTAAATCTTATGTAATTGCGCGTGATTGTTGCGAGTTACATTCCTAAATTTGTGACTTTCCACGGCCGTTATTTTTTAATTGTGTTACATTGTTGGTATTTTGTCAGAAAACTTCAGAACGGCTAACTCTTTCCTATTGGTTGGTTACCGCGCCCGTCTACTTCCGTCTGTCCCTATCCCATAATTAATGGAGCAGATGACTCCCATCCCGCAGGAATCCAGCGGGACTAAAAAAAATGTAATCCTCTTAATGCTTGTAGAAAAATAATATTTTCACTCTACGTTTAATATTTTGTTAGGACCACTTGCGTACTCCGTACACTTTTCGCCCTCCTGTTGGGGGCAGTTGTAACTAAAGCATCCAGTCCAATCTCTTCACCTACCTTGGCCACAATCGCCCACGTCAAATCCACAGGCGAGCACGTTGCAGGCCTGATCGCAGAACTTGTCTGCCAGCCATGAGTTAGCACAGCCTTGATTGCAGTACAGCGTCCCACCGATGCCCCCCAACCCAGCGGCAAACTGCCACACTTGTCCTCCGGCTCCGCCTTGTCCGACGACGCCTGCGGGGAAGCGACCGTTGGCGCCCGCTCCTGTTAGAAAGACGAGGAGTGAAGGGTGACCCTTCGCACGAAAAACCCGTAAATGCTGCCCGCCTCCTTACCCAAGCAATCCCCTCCGTCCCAGTCACAAGCGGAGTTGTTACACGCTTTGTCGCAATACCCGTCTTTGATCCAGGATCCCGGGCAGCCCTCTGCACAGTTGGGAACAGGCCAGGTCAGGTACACCTAAAAATTCAAGGAACAAAACATTTGAGAAACGACTAGCGGTCGGCGGTCCAGGACCATCCTCCTCCTGTCCTCCGCACACCTTCTGTCCTTTGGAGTGGCTGTAGAAATCATCCGGCCAGACGTCCTCCCCAAACATCACGTCGTCGTTCAGGTAGATGAACTTCTGGGAGAGTCCCGGGATCCGGTGGATGTGGGTCTCTATGGCAGGAGAGCTGAAGGTGGGGAGGTGGCTGGTGTTCAGGAAGATGTCCTGAAGATCAGAAAAAACATCAGGTTTTTGGACGACCGCTGATAGAAAATCGAGAGGATATTTTGCGACTCAGAGTTCTAACCTGATGTGTGACAACTGTCACTCTGGGATTGTCCAGGTTGAGCCAGGACGGTATTTGGCCGTTAGTGACGATGAAGATGTGTCGCACCCAGGGGGCGTGTCTCTCCACCGAGCGCAGCGAGTAGCGCAGCTCCTCGTTGTCCTCAAATCGGCTCGCCGACACGTCTTCATCTTGTTTAGACTGTAATAAACAAAAACAGTTAGTTCAGTAAAGATTATTTAACGTTTTGTTTCCCCACATTTAATTGTAATCTTTTTTTAATGCTTAAAATTAATTATATATATATATAAACCGTGAGTGCACCTGAGAAATGGCAGTGAGGTCCCAAAACAAGAAGGCGGAGCTAACGGTTAGCTCCTTCCCATCTAGAGTCAGGTTCTTCTTAGCTTGCTGGGTCAGATCGGTGAAATCCTGAGGGCTTTTCAGATGGAGCAGAGCGATGCTGGCCTCCGAGTACAACTCGAACTGAAGGGGAGAAAATGTATTTCATGAGGAGAAAAGTCAGGATAAAAAACAAAGAAACAAAACCAGGCAGCGATGACTTCCCTCCATCCAATTTTCAGAGGCTGCTTATTCCCTTTAGGGGTCACTGCTGCTACTATTGGGTGAAGGAGGGGTACACCCTGTCACCAGCCAACACACACATGCACACCTTGGGGCAACTTAGTCACCAAATATCTAGAGCTGAGTTGACAAAATCAATCGAATGCTAACTTTCGCTAGCTTGATGCTAACATATAATGGGATTTCCCATTGGTCGGCTAATGCTAACGCACGGTCGACCTGACTAAATGAACATATTTACAGATTCACAGGCATTAATTTTCTAAACTCTTTAAAGGAAATATTTTTAAAGTAACCATTTATGGTCTAAACCAGGGGTGGGAAAACTTTTTGATTTGTGGGCCAGAAAGGGTTCTAAAATTTGGCATCTGGGCTGGACAAGGAGCAGATGGAAAGAGTGATTTGGTAATGAACCTCATAAACTAAGAAGATAATATGGAATTTAGATAAAAACATGCTTTAATTTGGATTAAAATTCACATATATTCATTTAAAAACAGAAAATTTGGGAATTTTAATTTCTAAATTTTGATTTTTGTTCCCTTTTTGGGTTGATGTTCTAAAGAGGAAAATGCGAACTCAAAGAAATCCTAAAAATCACCTTCTGACTCAGAAAAAAACACACACGAACGCCAGAGAAACACCATTCATGAGAAGGAACCAGAAATACAATGAAAATAAACCAATAATTAGGATTTTTGATTCAATGTATTTTAATTTGGAGGGCCAGATTAAGTAGCTTAAGGGGCCGCATGTGGCCCCCGGGCCGTAGTTTGCCCACCCCTGGTCTAAAGCAACGTTTTCTGCTAAATTTTTCATCTTATTCTGAAATAAAATGTAATACTATAGTGCGATCGCCACCTAGTGGCCAAACTGAAACGCCCTCCAGGAGAAGAAGAACAATTGTTGGAGTTTCTGCGGTTGAGAATCCATTTAACACTTTTGATATCAACAATCTCATTAAAATTTCACTAAAACATTTTAAAGTTTGTGAACTGAATCAGATTAATATGAAAATCTTCAAAACATGTAGTTTATTGGTGTATTTTTACACAAAACGCGTATAAAAGTAAAATGTTTACTTTAATGTCTTATTTGGTTTCATAAACTATGATAATAAGTTTTGGTTTCAATTTTCTTCAATAAATCTCCTGATTTTGTTAACCAGGTATTATGTAAAAGCTAAATTTAACGATTAAGCTCCCAATTGTTTTTATTTAGTGGCCCAAATTAGATTTTACATGGAATTTATTTCCCCTAGTAAAAACAAAAAATCAATTAAAACATGTCACTTTGCTTAGATTTAATTTAATATGATTTTACTTTTGAGCATATATTTGGGGGGTGGGGGGGGATATTGCCAATTATATATTGTATTTCTGTGCTTCTCAATGGTTATTAACTAATAAAAAAAAGACCAATTGAACGGAAACTTGGAATACAGCAAAGACCTACTCTAATAAAAATAGTGTTTTTGGTGTTTTTAACATGTTTGTGGCATTTTTTCTGATTATGGAGAACGTATATTTAGAAAATTAAACTAAAATGTATATTTTCAATTATTTCTTGATTCAAATCATCATAATTCAGGTAGTGACGAAAAATTCAGAGCGTATTTGTGAGGTAGAAAATACGCTGTGCGGGCCACAAGCTCCAATGTGAAGCATTCACTTGCAGGCAAACAGAGCGTGTAAGCCGAGAACTCCAAGTTATTGCTGACGGGAAGAGGGGCGGGTTTGATCCAGACCAACAGTCCCACCAACAACTTAAGGGTAAATTTCTAATGAACATCTATAGAAACTATGTCCTATTTTTATATATATATATATATATATATATATATATAATACATGTATATATATATATATAAAAAAAACACTCTTGAATAGATCAAAGGATGATCAGAGCGGGTCTTCAAACAACTATTTTGTCAACTATCATGTTAACCATCATTTTAAGAGCAACAATAAATATTTATCTAAAATTCTTAATGGTGATTTTTTTTTTTTTTAAAGACAAATATATTCTAAGAAAGCCGTGGCGTTAACTGGCAGTAACAGAATGACAAAGCAGAGATCGGAAAATGATCTGACCTCATATTCACATTTAGGGGTCCCGTGGGGGAAGACGTGTCTGATCTCAGCTCAGAAATGTGAAGCATCGTCGGTGCGCGAGTGTTTGATTTTGAACGTCCAAACTATCTGCAGGTCAAAACACTCCATATTGAACCCCACATGGATGAAGTCACTGCGTTTACATCAAGTGGACTGAAACTTTGGGGGTTTTAACGCCAAAAAAAAAAGTGTGTGTTACAGCAAATCATTTTGACATAATCCAGAAATAGCGCTTTTACTTTGAAAGTCCAAACACGTGCTCGTGTTCTGCCTCTTCTCTTCTCCTCCCGTTTTTAGTTTAGGGGGATCATCTGGGATTTACGAACCCAGCGGTGAGACGAGCCTCAGATCACGTTGCCTTTTTTATTTCAGTTCCCTTTATAGTCCCGATAATGCTCCAACAAAGGCCTCACAAAGCAGAGATGAGGCCTGAGGCAGACCCACACTTGTGCAGGACCAACTGAGAATCTAACCGCAAAAAGAAGACAAATTAAAAAAGAGAAAAATGTATTTAGTTTGTACAGATATTTAGTTTGAAATTGTAATTTTTAAGTGTTAACATGATAATTCCAGTTAACACTTGAAAATATACAGTATGTTAAATTTTTGTGTTTAGTCGTTACCAAATACCCACAAAATGTATTGTAACCAAAAATAAAGAAATTCATTCTCCTAATCCTCCTCGCCGAGTCGGTTTATAGATAACTTCTGTGCCCTCTTATCCTCCCATTGTTGTGGGTTTCAAAATAAAGTGTTAGGGAATTATGTAATTGTTTCAAGCGTGTGCCAACCGAGCTACAATTAGCCCCGCTGTTTTACTACAGCACACCTGTCACCAAAATACTTTTGAAGCTAACGGAGAATTCCCCAGAGGAGGATCTGCACTTCAGAGCACCTCCACTTATTTGGAAAACAAGTTTTAAAAAATGGAGAGATAACGATAACAATGACCAAATCTGATGGAAATTGAATTTTTTGGTGTTTTAATGTGTTCTTATTGGATTTTTCCAATATATTTGGAGAAAATTGCGTTTAAAATTGTGTTTCTGAATATTTTATTCAAATTATTGTGAATCGGGAGTAGATTAAAAAACACAGCTTGAAAAATCTCCCTGCTTTGACTTCTCGGCACCAGGGAAGGGAATGGGGGCGGGGTTAATTTGCAGTCCCGCCCCCTTCTGGATGATTCATTTTAAAAATAACATTTAAATACTTTTTTTTTTTTAACACTGAAATTGTTTGACCGCAATGCATTGTGGTCTATATTCAATGATGCAGTGAGCATTGATACGCGCTAGTTTTTTGCAAAGACTTCTGGGAAATTTCTAGCGCACACGATTTTGGAATTATGTCATACTTCCCACCCAAATCCCTAACTACCATAAAACTATATAGTGCCCTGGATTTTAAAATCAATTTGGACACCATGCTCACTACTTTTCTTGTGAAAATCAAATAAATACAAACGTTTTACGACGTCTTTTTATAACTCCACTATGATGAAAATGTGGATGGTTCAATAAAAAAAAAAAAAAAAAACACGCTTTTTACCCAAAATGTTTCAAATTTTGTTAAAAAATAACATTTCAACAAGGTCTTATTTTCAAAAATTGTTCAACTGCAATGCATCTTGGTCTATATTCAATAATGTAGTGAGCATTGATGCAAGCTAGTTTTTCGCAAAGACTTCTGGGTAATTTCTAGTGCAGTCCATTTTGGAATTATGTCATCATTCCCATCCTAATCCCTAACTATTAAAAATAGTTATAGTGCCCTGGATTTTAAAAGCAATTCGGACACGATGCTCATTATTTTTCTTTTGTTTTGCTAAACGCCGGACACGACATCACCGATTTCACAAAGTGAAAAGTAAATCAACACAAACACTTCACGACATCTATTTGTGACTCCACTGTGTTCTGATGATAAAAATAAGGATAGTTTATTAAAAAATTATTTCCAAATATGTTAATTTTGCAAAAATTGTTCAACCGCAATGCATCGTGGTCTATATTTGCTAATGTAGTGAGTATCGAAGCACGCTAGTTTTTCGCAAAGACTTCTGGGAATTTTTTCGAGTGCACTCCATTTTGGAATTGTAGATTCGGACAGCACTACAAAATGGCGAATACTCTATATAGTGAGTAGTGAAGGAATTCGGACATGCCTATTTATTTTATGCTAATCATGAAATCCCTGTAACTAGAGTAAAAATGCAAGAGTAAAAAACAAAGAAAGTAACCAAAAAAACTCAGTTGGAAGTGACTTTTTTTTTAAGGAAGTGGGATTCCATCATAGACCGTAGAAAAATATATGTAAACGGATCCCACGGTTATGAAATATTCATAACAAGGACAGTACAAGAGATTATTTAGTATTAGGCTGAAGTTTCTTTTAATACTTTATCCCTTAATTTGACTGATAAATCATAATTTAATTTTTTGCTTAATTATGATTTCAGTTTCACGTTTGCTCCACTGACTTGACATCATCAAAGTCGACATTTTTTAAAAAAAGCTGTGAATTCAACTGACATTTGACAATCTCAGAATTTTATCAAAATCTCATTTTGGTCCTAAACGTTGATTGAAATATGAGTCTGGAATAATCTTCATCCATTTTCTTAACCGAAGGAAGAGTATCCTGTAGACAGATCACCAGTCTGTCGCAGAGACACAATCACACAACCTATACACACTTTGGGGCAATTTAGAGTACTGTAACTCGACACAGAAAAGTCTCCCATTGGTGGTTCTATTTCAGATGGGACTTGAACCAAAGGCCTTTTTACTGTGAGGCAAGAGCGATAACCACTGCACCACCGTGCAACCCAGGTCCTAAACAATGTCCGAATTCCTACACTATATAGAGCGTTTGCCATTTTGTAGTGCTGTCCGAATCTACAATTCAAGGGCCATAGAAATTTCCCAGAATTCTTTGCGAAAAAAAAAGTACTTAAATGTATGAAAGTATTAAATACTATATTACCAAAAGTATTGGCTCACCTACCTTGACTCACATAGAGCCTAAACATTCCCATAGAATTCAATATGATGTTGGTAAACCTTTTGCATCTATTACAGCCTCAACTCTCTTGGGAAGGTTGTCCACAAGGTTGAAGACCGGTTTTGTATGAATTTTGGTAATACTTTTGGTCATGTAGTGTAGTTTTTTTTAGTAGTAAGGGATTAGGGAGGGAATATGGACACAGCCTTTGTTTTCTAATTTTCCTTCAAACTGTGACCTTATTTTTAAAATTATATCAAATTTTTCTCATGTAATTTTCCACTTTTTTTTTTAATTGTGACCCAAATTTCAGAACTCTTGAAATTGGCTACTTTTACATTACTTTATAGAGGCCTAAATCTTCAAAATACACAGTTTTTAATGTAATAGCCACTGTTGTATCATGTTATCATATATAAAAGCAAACAAAAAAAAAACCTCAGGGTGCAGATTTGACATTTTTCTACCCTAAATGTTCTGCTTTTGTGTTTTTCTGTTCTATTTTTATATGCAGACACGTGGAAATCACAGTTCAGAGAGGACATCTTGTGGACACACCCAGCCTTCTTTCAAGCATTTAATTACACACTAATACAAACACATCAACACAGACGAACACAAACGTGGGGACAGGACTGGATGGGCGGCGGCGGGGGTCAGTAGATCTGAGTTGTACTCCAGCTTTCATCACCGTATCACTCAATCTAAGACCGGCTATAAATACCGGCCACCTCTCGCTGCTCAGACGGCCCCTGCACAGTATGCACATCATCCCCCTTTCACAGAAGCGCCCGAGCGACACCAGGAAACACCTTGAAACCCAAACTGTTCATTGTGCCGAGGCGCGCGTACCCAGAAGCCCCTCAGATCTTTTCCGTCCTGGACGCTACATGCCGTGTCGTGTTCAGCTCCTTCCAGCTTGGTGGCGTAAAATAAGCAAGATGGTTCAGAGGGGGTCA
This sequence comes from Oryzias javanicus, assembly GCA_003999625.1. Taxonomy (NCBI): domain Eukaryota; kingdom Metazoa; phylum Chordata; class Actinopteri; order Beloniformes; family Adrianichthyidae; genus Oryzias; species Oryzias javanicus. Next base: position 19,293,950 of record CM012459.1, read on the forward strand.
CTAAAATCCTGGTGACCTTTTGGAGGGCTGGCTGGCGCCACGCCACTCAAAACAGTTGGTCTAATGTTAACCCCCGCGCCGCCGACTGGAGTTACAGCCCGAATGCCGCTGGTTTCATCACATGACCCAACCGGAGCAAACGGGGAGACCGTTAGAGACAACTGGTCTGATGAAATGTGGGTTAAATACTGTTATCATCACAGACACTCATAATATTATTGTTTAGTCTAATAATGTTTAACTTTAGCTACTAATTAATTGTAACTTTATCTACAAAAAGCACGTTGAATCTAAATATAACTTAAAAAAATTTTATTTTGTCAAAACTTTGTGGAAGTCCTGAAGGGAAAAATTTGTAAAAAAAATTCATGACCAGATGTTTCACCATAAATTTCACCAGTTAGTTTCATGTAAAAAATTTTCAAAACCCCTAAACGGACATAGAAGAAAAACAAAAGTTCTGATCCCCAGGTAGTTCTGGTGCGCACCAGTTACTTTTATGTCGCCTCTAGAAACCAGAACTCATTTTTTAACTTCTAGTTTGTGATGCGTAGCAGATAGTCTCAGGTGCGCACTAGATAGTTCAGGTGCGCACTTGATAGTTACAGGTGTGTACTAGATAGTTTCAGGTGTGCACTAGATAGTTTCAGGTGCGTACTAGATGGTTACAGGTGCGCACTAAATAGTTTCAGGTTCGCACTAAATAGTTTCAGTGTGCGCACCTAGATAGTTTCAGGTGCGCACTTAATAAGTTTTCAGGTGCTCACGAGATAGTTTCAGGTGCGCACTAGATGGTTTACAGGTGCGCACTTAAATAGTTTCAGGTTCGCACTAGATAGTTTACAGGTGCGCACTAGATAGTTTCAGGTGCGCACTAGATAGTTTCAGGTGCGCACTAAATAGTTTCAGGTGCGCACTAGATGGTTACAGGTGCGCACTAAATAGTTTCAGGTTCGCACTAGATAGTTACAGGTGCGCACTAGATAGTTACAGGTGCGCACTAGATAGTTTCAGGTGCGCACTAGATAGTTTCAGGTGCTCACTAGATAGTTTCAGGTGCGCACTAGATGGTTACAGGTGCACACTAAATAGTTTCAGGTTCGCACTAGATAGTTACAGGTGCGCACTAGATAGTTTCAGGTGCGCAGCAGATAGTTTCAGGTTCGCACTAGATAGTTGCAGGTGCGCACTAGATAGTTTTAAGTCTGCACTAAATAGTTTCAGGTGCACACCAAATATTGTCAGGTATACACCAGGTACTATGCATTGCAATTTTTTGGGGCCACTAAAGCAACAAAGAAGTAAAAAAAAAAAATACAATTGGTCCAAAGGTATTCCTATTGCTCTCCAGTTATTTTTAGGTGGCCACCAGAAACCAGATCTATATTTTTTTTAACTTCTAGTTTCAGGCGCACACCAGGTAGTTTTAGGTTTTACAATCCAAAGATATCAGGTGCACACCAGATAGCAATAATGCAAACTTTACAAAACCCCTAAAGTGACATATGAATTAAAAAAAAAAAAAAAAAAAAAAAAAAAAAGAATTACTGGTTTCCAGATAGTTCTGCTGCTCACTAGCTAGTCTCTAGTTCGCACAAGATAGTTTGTGGTGCACTTTAGTTTCTGGTGCGCACCAGAAATGAATACTCATTGTTTTCTTTTTTTATTTCTATGTCCCTTCTGGGGATCCACACAAACTCATCTAAACAATTTATATTTACTACAGTTTTCATTTCTGTGAATTTGTTACAGTCTTGTTTAGTTTTTGCCAAGATTAAAAAAAAACAATAAATTATGCTGAATTTATTGTAAATATTTCTTTTAAGTTTCTCTTCTTTTTATTGTAGTTAAAAGGACCAAGAAATAATATTGTATGCAAAAGAGGGTAGAAATAATCATTATTTTCTTTCAATATATGAATAAACAAATGTTAAAGTTCAGGACAATACAATCAAATACTTGGTTTTCCTTTTCATAAATCAAAAACAGATAAACTAATAATAGTTGCTAGATTAAAAACAAACAAACATCCGACTGATCTATTGTGAAAAGTTCCAGCCACAGTTATTAAATTCATCAAGCCAGCAGTCATGAGCAGGACGTCCTGCCCGCTGCTCCTCTCCAGTCTGCCATTGTTTACTCTGAATATTTGAGTGTGATCCATGTTCATTAGAGGCATTCCTTCCTCTCAATATAAAAGCAAAGCTATGATTAGGGAAAATTATTAGATCCACAAGATGTCAGCCAGTGAGCCAAACAGAGACTCTTTATCCACTTCACAGCAAAAAATCCAGACTGTGTCGCTTTTTACAGAAGAAATGCGATCACTTCTGGGTTATTTTAAAGTTTCAGGTTAACCTTTGAAGGAATAACAATTTAAAAGCGTCTCCAGAATGACAAAACATGACATTAGTGGCAAAATGGTCAAAAAGAGAAATGTAATCTTTCCTTTGCACCTCAGATAAAAATATTTTCAATAAACAATGCTTTTATATTGAAAAAAAAACAGACAAATTAAAGGGAAATAAAAGCCAGAGTGGACATAAGACGAGTAACAATGCAAGTCTGCCACCTGCTGTTTTAAAGTTCAAACTCTTCATGTTCGAGCATACTTGGTAGACATTTTCAGCTTTTTTTCAGAGTAAAAGCACAAGTTTTATAACTTTAGACCGTTTAAAAAAAAGTTATTTTTTTTCTATAATTCCATTCAAATAAAATTTAACTTTCATCAAGTATTTAATTGTTTATTTCTTTATATGAATTGAAGATCCAGCTCACAAACACAGGAATGGAATTACAGAAAATACTTTTCAAACAAAGTTTCAGAAAGCGTCTGCGTCACCTCTTTAATCTTGCTGGTCACCCCTGAGGGCAGTTTGACCCGCAGCTGCTCCTTCTCCTTGAAAGATGCGGGGAAGCCGCTCAGATAGGCCAAAGACTGCATGCGGATCAGACCGGGAGCCTCTTTATCTGTCGTCTGGACGCAATGAGAAGCTTCATGCTGCAGCCGTTTTACAGGCCAAATGATCAGGATCACCTTATATCCACACTCACCAGGTAACATCTGGACACGGAGAATTTCTGGACTTCTTTTAAGACATCCGTGTAGGCTTTATCAGCTGGAGACACACAAAAGGAATAAACAGAATTAGGATTTAAAAAGTGTTTTCTTTGGCAGAAGTTTTATTTTTGACACATTTTATGAGAGAGACTATCACTGGATTTTATTTTGAAAGTCAAAGGTCGAACTTTTGGTCCAACTTTAACCCTTTAACTACCAAAAAACAAAACAAAAAAAATACATATACATATATAAAAAAATATCACCATACGGAGCCCCTATAGAGAAATTCAATTTAAAAAAAAAAGGCTAAAATTTTTTTAAAAATTGCATAAAAATACATTTATCCAGATTTTTTTACTTCAATTTTTAGAAATAAAAATTCTGGTTAGTGACTGGTGTGCACCAGATAGAAACTGAATTTTTTTTTTCTTCTAAAATTGAAGTAAAAAAAAAAAAAAAAATTAAATAGTAACTGGTGCCCACCAGTTACTATTTAATTTTTTATAGTACGCAAGTTTATTTATAAAGCACAATTCCTACTCAAGGCAATTCAAAGTGCTGTACAAAAATATTTAAAAATTACAAAAAGGAAATAAAAATGTATTAGTAAAATCATAAAAGTCAACAAGATTAAAATTCAGAAATTTAAAATATTAAAAACATACAAATAAAAATATTTATATATATATTTATATATATTTGTATAAAAATACACAAATAAAATGGCATATCAGTCGGTAAATAGATCTTTTTTTCTTCAATGTTTTTTTCTTCTACGTCCCTTTAGGAGCTCCGTACCTCGGGGAGTAAAACACACAATGGATATTTTTAAAAACATGTTTTCTAAATGTTTCCCACCATTTTGTTGAGCAGGCCATAAAAGGGTTAAAGGAAAAATAATCTTTTTTTAGGGGTATAGCAATGTTTGCATACCTTTAGATATTTGCTCATTATCAGCGCTGCATAGATCCACATCTATATGTATTGTTTAAAAAGTAATTTTGGACAAAAAAGGGCAAATTAGCTCCAATAAATATAAATGTTGCTGCAGGTGTCCTAAATAGTTTTCACTAAAAGTAAAAAAAATGTTTAAAAATCAAATTATTCATTATAAATAGCCAAGTTCCCCCATAGGGGACGTAACGCTACCTGATGCCTGTTTTAGAATTCACATAAAATACACAGAAACAGCAAATCGAGTTTCTATCACAACTGAGGAAACTAAGAAATGAAAAACTGATTTTATGAAGTGACATTGAATCTTACTAATAAAGATAAATTTAAACTGGAAGAAATAATAAATGAAAAAAAAAAATACAAATATTGTACTAAAAATGCAATTATTAAAGATGATAAGATAAATTTGAAATACGGGATGTGGAAAAATACAAATTCAACAGATATATAAAAAAAATAAAAATAAAAATATCAAAAGCTCGCATATAAAGCATATAAAGTCTTGCAGTTTGTTCCAAAAGCTTCTAAACCATTTGACTCAATGAGATGAAATGTATGCCGAAAAGACTTTAGTTTAGTTTAGACAGTTAAAATTTGAAATGTCTTTTTTTTTTAATGATATGCTGATACAAATCAGCCAACTTAAGCCTGTAGAAGTTAGTTTAAAGCTCGGCTCTTGTAACAAAATAAAAGCATTTTCATTTATAGACAAACATCTTCACTTTTGTAAAAAAAAAAAAAACCATGTTCATCAATAAGTGTCTTTTTTTAAAGGAACTTAAATGCATCGCAGTCCTGATCTGAATGAAGCATCTCTCGGTTTGTGTCTCACCGTCAGCCTGCGAGTGGAAGACGACCACGGAGACGGCGGTGGGGGGGTGGAAGGGTTTGCTCATGACCAGCAGCTCTTTGGCGGCGGAGAGGGAAGCAGAGAGCGCCGGCAGCTCTTTGAGCGTGACGTTGGCCGGCAGGGCGGGATCCAGCGCCAGCATGGGCGCCGTGACGCAGTGGGACAGCAGGCACTCGGGCTTGACGCTGCAGACAAACGGCGGCAAACGCTGAGGCTCGACGCGGCGCGTCTCAACTAAAACCTGTGATCCATTTTCACACGTTCAGCAAATGTCTCATCAGTGGTTAAATTAAGAGGAAGCCACGATAGAAGCTGGTTGAAGAGCTGAACGTGATCACACAGGAAATACCTGTCAGAGCTTCATATTTTCTTTAAACACTTCTATTACAGAACTTCCTTGTGGTTCACGGCGTTGCGGCTTTGAGGCAGTTACTTAAAGAGGTGTTAGCAAGGCCAACAGTCAACTCTAAAAAGACAAAGAACAAACACTTCCTACAGAGATAAAAGTTAACTAACTCGAACTTTATCAACTGCTGAAGGACAGCACAAGTCGAACTACAACATTTCACACATTTTAGAGATAATAAAAATATAAAAACGTCAATAAGTAGAATCAGTATTAAAGATGCACCAACAAAAGAGAAACTAAGTATTTTTATTTAATTACTTTTGCTGCATTGAGATGATCAGATGTGACAGGGTGTCTTTTATTTTGAAAGGATCTTATAAAAAGCTATTTTCTTTAAATTTTTGTGTTTTATTCATGCAAAATTAACAACAATTAATTTATGTTTATCATAGTAGTAACAATAGCATAAATACAAATCGTTGTCTTATTTTTCTAAAGGATGAGTAAGAATTTGTGGCTCCTACTGGGTCGTAATCGGTGAGAAATCAACCCGAGTGACTCTTTCAGAGTTGAAAGTTGCAGACCTTAAATGTCAAAAGTGGAAACCAACTTTTAAAGTGTAATAGATAAATAGAAAGTCATTTAAGCCTCATTTTCACTGAGAGGTACGGTACAGTTCGGTATTTTGACACTTTCCATCGTAAAATGGACTCCTGGGTCCTAGGGGCCTCGACTGGGGCGGAGCCTCTGTAGCCACCCGTTGATTGGCAGAAAATGACGACGACATTAGAAAGCAATGATAGAGCGCTCATTTAAGCTAACTCTTCTTTCAAACAACATTAGACTCCTGTTAGCAGTCTAAGCAAAGATGTCCAGACTTCCCTGTCCCCGGTCGCTTCCTCCAGCTCCTCTGGGAGGACCCCGAGGCGATCCCGGGCCAACCCGATCAGAATTCCTCCGCTACGTTTAATCCTCCGAACAGAAAGTTGTGGAAAAATTGTGTCTTCAAATTTGACGTTGCTACTCCACGAGATGACATCATCAGTAGTCGCCCGTCAGCTACGTTAGCACGGAGCTGCTAGCGCTCGTAAATACATAACAACGTTGGTTTTATAACTTTAAAAACATCATAAAAAGTCATTACTTACATTTACGTGCTCGACCTACTTTCCAGTCTATTTCCATGAGTTAAGGGGTGGGGGTATTGTGGGCGGGTCTGGGTATTTTATGTTATTTATATTGTTTATTTTTAATTGAAAAGTGAAATATAAAAAGAGTTTGATTTGATTTAATTACATTTAAGCACACACATGTGAAGAAACACATTTCTCCAACGTGTCACGTATCCCTCTGCCACGAGGGTTAGCCCCTAAAATCCTATTTTGGACACCCCTACCAGTTCAAAAGCCCCGACAACTGGAGGGGTAGGGGCATTTGAAGTGGTAGGGTAAGATCAACCGGTAAATTGTGATCTTTGCTTATTATTATTATGGTGTCAAAATAAATCCATATTTAGAGTAAGAACTCCTGGTTTCTGTCTGATAAATGCAGATTTCTTTTATTTTGAAGTCGAAGGCCCTTCTTCTGTTTCCTTAAGCTCTGCTAGTTTGTGGGTTTCCATTTAGAAGAACGAGTTGAATGAGGTGGAGAAAATCCAAAAATAAAACTTCCTTCAAATCAAATGGAAAAATTGTAGGTTGTGTATTTTTTTTTTTTTTTTTAATTATTTTTTATCTGCATCCCAGAATACTGATACCGGTCTTGGTGGAGGGGTTGGGGGTTGGGGGGGGGGGGGGCATCCGTGGAAAGTGAAAGAAAAGGTGCAGAGTTTCTGCAGACTCACTTATCTTTCGGCACTTCTGTCGTGTTATTCGTGTTTTTCCCCAAACGTTCCCTGTTGGTGAAAATAAAATGGTTGTTAGATCTCTGTAACGGCCAATCAAATCAAAAGTAAGGAATCAATAAATTGGTCTATTTCATACATTAAGAACAAATTTGTAATAAAGGTTGTGGTTGTTCATTGTTTGTTTGTTCAGTAAACAAAAAATAAACAACAGTCAAACATGTTTGAACAACTTCACGTTAGGTTAGGTTAAGTTAGCTTCACTAGCTTGATGCTAACGTATAGTGGAATTTCCCATAGGACGGCTAATGCTAACGCTCAGTCGACGTAAACATACATTGCTAACTAAATGAACATCTTTAAATATTCACAGGCATGAAATTTCTGAATTCTTCAAAGGAAATATTTTTAAGAAACCATTTCTTGCTCATACTTTCTTCTTCTCCTGGAATAAGCTGTAATGCTAAAGCGCGATCGCCACCTAGTGGCCAAACTGAAATGCCCTGTATGGTGCTAATAATCTCATTATTATTTCACTAATACATTTTATCATATGTGAAGTGTATCAGATTACTATGAATATCTTCAAAGCATATTTATAGATTATTAATGTATTTCTAAACAATCGAATTGAACTCAGACGATCAAAAGAATCAAGAAAAAAAAAAATCAGAATTGAATCGATTCTGGAAACTATTAGCAATAACCAGCCAGAAAAAAAACATGGCAGTTTGAGTTTTAGTGAATTCAAAAGCTAAAATTTAAAAGCTACAATCAGATTCCCATTGGAATAAACAATTTTTAAGAACCAGACTAAGACTTTTTTAATTTATATATTACAAATACATCATAAATATACATACATATATCTACATAGGGGTTAAGGTAACCATAGAAGAGTGTGACGGTATAAATTAGATGTTAATGGAAAAAAGTTTGTTTAATTCTCCACTTGGCTAACACAAGCAAATGACCAATGTTACAAGATTTTTTCAATCAAACTATTTTAATTTATATTTTATAATATATAAATAAATAAAAATATCCTTACTAAGTGTATTTTTCCCTAACCTTAAATAATTTATTTTTAGATATTAAGTAAAGATTAGATTTTTTTAAATACTTTTTGTCCAAACTTGTGTGGAAATATAACATTTTGGCACATATGCAGCTCCACAGCAGCAAGGATGTTTTTCGCTGCTTTTTTTTCTGCCTCCCCCAGTGTGAAACTTGATGTTGTGTGACTGCCAATAACTTATCGCTTAATCACCCCCGTCCCACTCACAACGGGACAGCTGCGATACAGATACCCACAACTCTCTTTAGCTTGAATTTGGAGCTTTTGCACAGCAGAGCCGAAGGATGAAGAGGAGGAGGAGAACCTACCTCAGCGCTCTTTGCTCCTCTTCCAACTGTTCTTTGACCTCCTTCAGCTCCTTCAGCAGACCGGAATCGGTGCCGTTGACCCATGTGTACACCACATCAATAGGCATCGGCAGACAAAGCCTGCAGAGAAGAACAAATAATTACAATTTATCTCTGTTTTCTTGAAATTATGACCTATTTTACACTTAATTTGATCACTTTTTTGTAGTGGATTTGTCTAAATAATGGATTCGTTTACCTGCTTTGGAAGGATTTCCCACCCACATTGTCTCTGTAAGAGTCGAACAGCACATGATACTGGTCCCGGCTCCACTCCACCACAACCTAAAAGCAGATCCCATTCATTCATCCTTAATATCTCTCATTTAGAAGCACATATGTACAGTAACTTTATTACTTTTTTTCAAAATGACTGTAGAATAATGCATTAATAGTAGTGGGTTAGTTTATTTCCTCCTAATAATTATTTTTACATAATAAAAACATGGATGGATTTTAAATAAATAGAAATATCATTGCAATTTATGATGCCGAATATAAAATCAGATATAGTAAATGTATTTGAAATGCTCAAACTAATGTTTTGAAGGCATTTGAACTGTTTTTACCTGCAAATGCTCTTAAACTGCAGGTTTTCTCAAAGGAGTTTGGTGGTTTCTTCCTACAGTTGACTTTAAACCAACACTAACTAACTGACGGTGTGTCAACACATTTGAATCAACAAAACGAGCCTCACCTCTCCGAACTGGAAGGCGGAAACGATCATCAGCACAAGACCCCCGAAGCAGAGGTAGAGCCCGTACCGGTGAGACAGGCAGGTGTACGTCTGCCTCTGCAACAGCTTCAGAACCGAGTTCACGACGGCCATGACCCTCCTCGGTGAAGCATAGCGTGGCATTCATTCGACGTAAGTACGGGGAAACGCAGGTAGACGCGCCAAACACGAGAACTTCACATCACAAGCGAGGCGGGTTTGTCAGCTGACCGCCAGCCAGGCTGCATGACACATGACAACGGCTAACCACATCTCACGCTTCATCGGCGACGGGGATTCATCTAACTATAGAACTCACTATCGCCCCTAGCGGTCTGGGGTGGTAATGCAATTGAAAGATATTTGAAACAAATAAAATATAAAATAAAATAATAAAATAAAATAAAATAAAATAAAATAAAATAAAATAAAATAAATTTAGTTTAATTAAAAATAAAATAAAATAAAATTAAATAAAATTAAATAAATTAATTAAATTAAATTAAATTAAATTAAATTAAATAAATTAATTAAATTAAATTAAATTAAATTAAATTAAATTAAATTAAATTAAATTAAATTAAATTAAAAATGTTACATAAAGGCAAAATGTTTTTGTTTTATTTTCTATTGGCAAAAAAAAAAAGAGAAAAAAATCCTATAGCTATTCCTGGTAAATGGGATTTGAAAAAAGAAGAGTGGAATGAACAAAGGAGATTCTGAAGAAGATTTCAACATTAAAGTAAATCAAAATCAAAAATAATTTTCTTTAAATTATATTTTTTCTGAATTATGTTATTCTGTCTTGGGGAATTGGGTGACTGTTTTTATATATTTATTTGTATTATTATTGTTGTCACTGGTTTAGACATTCTTTTCTAGTTGTGAGCTTTTCAAACTCTATTCTAAATTTAAAAAATTTTATTTATAAATGATCAAAAACTTAAATAAAAGTTTTGGTTTTAAGTTAAGATTAAGATCTAAAAAGATAAAATAAATAAACAAATGTATTAATTAAAAAATTAAACAATAAAATTAAGCCTTTTTGGAAAACAGCAACAAGATTGAAAAGTAAAACAAAGTTTTTATTCTTTAAAAAAATTGTTTTTGTTATATACAATTTAAGAAATGGAAATATTTAGATGTTAAGCTCCCATAATAAAATCGTTTTTACAATTAAACTATAAACAAAATAACTATATTGAAAATTGGGTGGCATGGCAGCGATTAGCGCTTTCGCCTCACGGTAAGAAAGTTCTGGTTTGAATCCCGGATGGGTTCTTTCAGTGTAGAGTAGGCAACAATGAGCGGGTTATCTCTCCATAAAACAGAACTAAGCAGGTTTTCCTGTCTGAGTTGGGGAAAACTGCAAAGTTCCTGAACAAATTTATTTAAAAGCTGCCAATTCAGTCACTGGCAGTCCTCAAATGAGCCTCAACAACAACTGACTTTAGGTGTGGTAAGCAGGAGGAAGCCATGTGGTGGATGAGACAGAAATACCGCCTTTTTAGGTTCAAAGTCTACATATTTGTCATTTTTTTCAGTATTTATGATCTAAAATGAATGTCACATGATGATTCATTCTTACTTTTATCATCCACTGGTGTTCAGTCATTTTTATTTTTAGAGGAAGCAACAAAAGGCTCTGAATCCCAACAACATTTTTAATGTTAAAATATTTACTTTTACATTGTATTTTAATTTTAGACCTCTGACTTGAAAAACCTTTTTTAAATACAGAACCAGCCTGGATGGAACTTTGAAAATGTATGTGTTGAAGTACAAAAGTACAAAGTATCAAGAACTTTAAGAAAAGAGTTAAATTATTTTAAAACTTATAAAGAAACTTTAAAAAAAATTATAATGATGATCGACACATTTTTTTTTTTAATTAAGATTTTGATTTGATAAAATTCCTTAAAAAACGTGTACTGTCGTTTTTAATGGGATAGAGACAGCATCAATTATGATGTTAGGTGATTTGGTCAATTTTCAGCAATGTTAGTTTAAGAAGAAAAAATATTTACAAGTTTCTCAAAAAAAACACAACGTCCACACATTTTAACAATGTATAACTGTTTAGCATAATATTTAGCATAATTTTAGTATGTGAGGTATTTATTTTTAAAAACAAATAAACATGTATGAGTTATTCTAAACATAAAGCTTTGAAAATTCACAAAAACTTTTCCCGCCAATAGTGTTTTTGAGATTTCATGGAGGCAGCCATTTTGAGATTAGCAGGAGAAGTGATTCTACTGCCCCTAGTGGAATGATGATGAACTACAAAGAAGAAAACAGTGATCAGTAATGGGTGTTTTAGGGAATGTGTGACTTAGAAATGTGTGTATTAAATGTGAATATATAAGGTTTGGTTGTAGGACAGGGAAAACAAATTTCTAGTGATCCTAAGTGTCCGGTTTTTGCTTTTTCAGTCTGAAAAGGTGAATAAAATCTCTGTTAGTAGATCTAAAGTCTTCTTTTTTTTTTTTTTTTTTTTTTTTAGAGTAGGGGTCGGCAACCTTTAACAGTAAAAGAGCCATTTGGCCTTGTTTTCTACTGATCAAAACCTAGAAGGAACCGCATTGACTTACGTTAGCCTTTTAGAAATTTGGATTTGCTTTAATAACCTTTCTTTTTTTTTAAATAAATGTGAATAATGTCTATTTTTGGCACAAACAAAAGCAATTAAATATATAAAAAGAAACTAGCATCTCTCAAAAAGGGAATTTTTAAAAATGTTTTTAACTTTATTAGCAAAAAAGCAAGCTTGTTGTTTAATTACTAGCTGAACTTCAAATTAGCAAAACATTTCTCTGTGAATTGAATCAGCCAAAAAGTTAAGCATGTTGCTGAAATAAAAGCTAAACTCAAAATTACCCTAAAAGTCCCAGTAGATAACCGATAACAGTAGATAACAAATATTAGCTTAATTCCAAATTAGTATGAAAAACTAATTAGAGGCCAAAAAAGCAAGCTAGCTTGTTGCTTAATTACTAGCTGAATTCCACAATAGCCTAAAATTCCTCAGAAAACTAACTTAGTCAAAAACTTTAGCATGTTGCTAAGATAGAAGCTAAATTCTAAATTATCAAAAAAAAATTTAAGTAGATAACAAACTAGCTGAAAACATCAGCAGTTTGCTAAAATATTAGCTGAACTCCAAATTAGCATAAAGTTCCTCAGTAAACCAAATTTGGAAAAATCGTTAGCATGTTGCCAAAATGGAAGCTAAAACTGTAAATTATCCTAAAAACCCCACTAGAAAACAAATTAGCCAAAAACGTTAGTATCCAATTCTTTTGAAAATGACTACTATTTTATTTTTCTTCAGCCAGAGAGCCACTATGGAGGGATAAAAGAGCCACATGTGGCTCTGGAGCTGCAGGTTGCAGACCCCTGGTTTAGTGTATTGGAAACTGAAAAAAAAAAATAAATAAAGAATTCCAACAGGTGGAAGTATTGTGATTGTGTTGAATTGTGCGTGCTCAAACGCCGGCAAACCTCATGAAAACACACTGTGTGGTTCAGACAGACGTGATAGTCTCAAAGACAAACAGTGACTTTACTTTCATGGAGGAGTTTTACAGGAAACTGAATCATGGGGTTTATGGGAAGTTGTGTGAAAAAAGAAAAAAAGAGATGTTGATGACAGTCAGGTCAGTCACTTTCAGTTGAACTCTTGTGTACCAGTAACTTAAATTCATGAGGCACATTTTCATCGTTAGTTGCAACATTTTCATTATTACACAATAATTCTACTAAACTGCACAAAAAAGTCAATTCCAAGTATATTTAGTCATTTTTACAGGGAAAAAAATTAAATCAAACATTTTTTTGTTTTAAAACGAAGCAAGCATGGCTTAACTGCATTATATAAAAAAATAATTATCCATACTTGTTCTCATTATTTCAATATAGAAAGTAGTCATTTCAAAAAAATGAATAACAATAGATGAGTTATTCTCATCATGACGATGTGAAAATTAGCAAAACTTTCCCGTCAAAGGGTTTCCAAGATTTCATGGAGGCAGCCGTATTACAAAGAATAGGAAAAGTGATTCTACTGCCCCTAGTGGAATGATGATGAACCACAGGGCAAAAAACATGGTTATAATTTACACAGTGAGATAAAAAGAAAAGTTTTGATCACACTAATGAGATGCGGTTCTTAGAAATACAAGTATCACATAGTTATTTGGGGTTATTGACTTTTCAAATTTGATATTTCTTGTTGCACAAATTTACCACTTTTTGAAAATGAAATATCAAATGTCATTTTCTGTGTCATTTTAATTGTATTACAGAATGAGCGTGTTCAAGAAGAAAAAGAAAAAGGCGTTTTGAGAATTTCTTTTTCATTTTAATTAAGAGACAAATAATGCATGTAAAATGAAAAAGCATTTCTGTTTATTCATTTAAATTTTTTTAATTTTTTAATTTTAATTGAATTTTGGTACAAAATTACTAGAGAACATATTGAAAATGAAATATCAGAAACTGTTTTCTTTATCATTTTTAATTAAGTTACAGAATGTGTTAAAGAAGAAAAAGCTGTTCTGAGAATTTCTTTTTAATTTAATTTAAGAGAAAAGTAATGCAGGAACATTGTGAAAATGAAAAAGCATTTCTGCTTATGCATTTTAAGTGTCAAATGTGACATTTCTAATTGAATTTTGGTGCAAAATTACTAAATAACTTTTTGAAAATGAAATGTCAAATGCCATTTTACTTATCATTTTAATAAAGTCACAGAATTTGTTGAAGAGGAAAAAGAAAAAGACGTTCTGAGAATTGTTTTTTAATTTCCCTTAAGAGAAAAGTAATGTAGAAACATTGTGAAAATGAAAATGCATCCCCCTTTTGGGTATACAGTAAGTCAGTAAGCTATTAAAAGATTTATGGATAGTTCAGTACAAGTTCTTCCTTTTAACTTTGAAATACTTTGATTTTTTTTTTAAGTTTTTGGCTCATCTTAATTAAAAAAGAATAATTTGGAATTAAATAAACAAAGTAAATCATAAAATCAAATAAATGTAGCCTTAAGGGGACAAAGCGAGCATGCGTCTTAAAAAAAATGTTTGTAATTTGCATAAGACAGCCCTCGGTGAGGCGTTTGGGGAAGAGGTTACTGTAAACTCCTGAGAGGCGCGCCATGTGACAGCCGGAGCCGCAGCAGCTGACGCGTCCAGACCAACGCCGGGGTGCTTTTCTCACCGATCCCTTCACCTTTTCCCGCTGGAACACACTTGCAGCTGAGATATTTGACCATCGAGCTTAAAAAAAAAAATCTTGAGATGTTTTGGTTCACGCAAGGGCTCTGCTTCCTGCCTCTCCTCTTGGTCGTCTCGTCTTCCAGCACTTTCATCGTTTCCTACATTGTTGCAGTTTTCAGACGAGACGTGGACGTGATTTTCCCGTACATAAGGTGAGTTTGCGTTCATTCAGTCATAGATTTAGAAGTTTTCGTTAGGTTTCGTTTTCCTGTAGCAGCGCAACTTCTCTTGGCTCAGATTCCAGCTGTGCGCACTGGCTCAGTTATGGAGACGGGCGCAGCAGCAGCATCGCTCGGTTTTCACTTCTCTCCATGAATTAAGGCTTTTGTTAAACGTTGATAACTGCAGATTAGACGTCACTCCGTCTTCCTAAGTCATGCTGCTCACCTGTTGTCCTCCACCTTCCCTTTCCGCAGTGACACAGGCGCAAACCCTCCAGAAAGCTGCATTTTCGGCCTGATGACGATCGTCTCCGCATGTGCAGGTGGAGTTTCCCCAAAATTAAGTAATTTCCTAAAGGAGGAACTTTCCATAAAAATGTGTTACTTACATTTCCCCTTTTTATTCCAAGAAATTCAAAGCTTTATTTTTCTGATTGGAATACAGTCGCTGGCCACTTTTTTAGGTACATTACTGGATTGGAGCCCTTTGCCCTCTTAATGGTACATGGTTAGCAACAATAGGCTGTGGAGTTGTCACCATTCAGTTGGTACTATGGGGCCCAAAGAGTGCCAAGAAAATATCCCCCATACCATTATACTACCATACCAGCCTGAACCATTGAAAGAAGTCTGGATGGATTCATGGTGTTCGGAGATGTTCTTCTGCAGTGATTACTTTAGCTACTGTCGCCATATTAGCTGGAACCAGTTGATATATTATGAAGGAAGGAATCTATGGAGCCCCCAAAGGGACATCAAAGTAAAAATAAAGAATCAAAATTTGAAAAAAAGTTAGTATCTGGTGTGCACCAGATACTATCTGGTGCTCATCTGATAGTATCTGGTGCACACCGCTTAGTATCTGGTAAGCAACAATTGACACCTGATGAGTACCGGTTAGCACTAGATGGTATCTGGTTCTCATCAGATAGTATTTGGGACATCAAAAAAAAAAAAAAAAAAAAAAAGTATCTGGCGAGCACCAATTAGCATCTGTTGTACATCTGGTGTTCAACAGATAGTATCTGGTGCTCACCGGTTAGTATCTGGTGAGCATCAGTTAGCATCTGGTGTGGACTGAATATCTGGTGCTCATCGCATAGTGTTTGGGAGATTGAAGTAAACATAAACATAAAAAATTAGAGAGAAAAAAAACAAAAAACAGATGGTATCTGGTGTGCACTAGATAGTATTTGGTCCTCAACAGATTGTACCTGGTGTGCACCGGTTAGTACCTCGTGCGGTCCGGTTAGTACCTGGTGAGTACCGGTTAACATCTGATGTAGCATCTGGTGCTATCTGGAGCTCATCAGATAGTATTTAGGACACTGAAGTAAAAAAAATAAAATCGAAACAGAAAAAAGCAGAATCTGGTGTGCACCAATCAGCATCTGGTGTGCACCAGATAGTATCTGGTGTTCATCAGATAGTACCTGGTGCACACCGGTTAGTATTGGTAAGCAACAATTGACACCTGATGAGTACCGGTTAGCACTAGACGGTATCTGGTGCTCGTCAGATAGTATTTGGGATATCAAAATAAAATAAAAAAACACGGAAAAAAAAACAAAAGAAAACTATTAATATCTGGTGAGCAACAGTTTTTATCTGGTGAGTACCTGTTAGTATCTGGTTAGCACCAATTAGCATATGGTGTGCACTAGACAGTATCTGGTGCTCATCAGATTCAGACATTGAGTTAAAAAACAGTTGGAAAAAAACAGTATCTGGTGTGCACTAGATAGTATCTGGTCTTGAACAGTATCTGTTGCAGATCGGTATCTGGTGCTTTAACAGATAGTTCCTGGTGAGCACTGGTTAGTATCTGGTAGGCATTGATTAGTATATGGTAATCACCTGTAAGTATCTGGTTAGCACCAGTTAGTGCTAACCAGATACCTCTGGCATTAACAAGACATTTTTTCCCACAGAACTGCTGCTCACTGGACGTTTTCGCTTTGTCTGACCCTTCTTTGTAAACCCCAATGATGGTTGTGGGTGAAAATCCCAGCAGATCAGCAGTTTCAGACATACTCAGACCAGCCCATCTGGCACCACGGTCACACTCTCTTAAATTTCTTCCCCATTCTAACGCTCGGTTTAAAGAGCAGCAGATCGTCTTGACCGCATCCCTTACCACATCCAGCCTCGACTTGTTACCATGTGATTGATTAGAAACCAGCAGTTGGACAGGTGCACCTCATAAAGTGGTCAGTGGGTGTTAGTAGAGATGAGTCAGGATTCTGTTTGACAAATATAAATGTGTTTTTTTTTTTTTTTCCACAGGCACTGCCACCATATATGCCAGATATAAGTTTGTGGAGAGGTTGAATGAGGATTTAGTAAATGCGAAACCGCTTCTCAATAAATGTGCTCTGTGGTTCGGGATGACCTCCTGTTTGGGAATGTGCATTGTTGCAACTTTCCAGGTAAGCCTTCACCTGTTGGGATCTCTGACTCCAACACTTTGAATTCTCCCTCACGGCGGCTCGTCTTTGTTGCAGGAAACAGCGGTGACTTACGTCCACGACTTTGGGGCTCTGGTGTTTTTCATCTCTGGCGTCGGCTACATCATTCTCCAAACTTTAATTTCATATTTTATTTACCCGCTAGGGTCCTCTGCAAATATGTGTCGAGCTCGGGTGCTCATCACAATCATCGCTGCTCTTGCATTTTTCCCCAGTATCCTTAAATCTACAAAAAAAAACAAAAACTGTCCACGCTCAAGTTTTCTGCTTTTCACAAAAGTTTGTTCTCCTTAAGTGAAAACTCAGCCGTAATCTGCACCTTCTTTGTAAAACAGACCCAGCTGCACAGACACAAGGAAGACAAGGTAAGATCCAGGAAATATACTAAATAATGCAGTTACTACGGCAACACCACAGACTTTTTAAGTTTTGCAATGTTGAAAGCGATCAGCTGGTGTGGCGCGTCTGCTTCTCATTGGAAGTTTATCACCAGCATGAATCAGCTGTAACCACAAAGTCATGTGATACGCGAGTTCAAGATGAACAGCCGGAACAGTAATTTAAAAACAAAACAAGAAAAACATGTTTAAATTGCACTAAAACTATTTTATCCTCGGGTTAAAATTACATAATTGACATTCCCTATGAATTATGCAATGATGACCTTTGTTCTCAGGTGGACAGCTAGGAATCTGTTAAATATTAAAGGTTAGCGTTAGTTTTACTGCTGATCATTTGTTTTCTATGTTTAAATATGCAAAAACTTTACACATGGGGAACAAATGAGACTAAAAGGTCTTTTACCGTCACAAAGGTATAGTATTCCTGTAATATGTAGTAAACGTATTTATTTTTTTTATTTCTGTTTCAACATTTAGAAAGTATTGATTATGTAGTAAGGACGCAGCTTTTTGAATGAAAAAAAATGTACTAAGCTTTTATTTCTGTCTAAATATGTTTAGTCATAGTAGATGCTGATGGAAGTGACTTCCATGTCAACTATTCATATGCATTTATTCTCAAATATTGTTGACAAATCTGTCTAAATCTGTGACATTGAGAACTTTTTCTATGCTGAGACAATCCAAACCACCTCACAGGTGCATCATATCAAGATGTTGAATAGACAGCATGATTATTGCACAGGTGTGCCTTAGACTGGCCACTAAAAAAAAAAATTTTTATTAGGGAGGTCTGAGGATTCAGGATCTGGTGTGACCACCATTTGCTTCATGCAGTGCAACACATCTCTTTTCCGAATATTTGATCAGGTTGTTGAGTACCCCATGGTGGAAATGGGGTTATAATATAGGCAGATTTATGTTATAGACGAAGAACACAAGTGCATTCTATTTGATAGCATTTTTGGTGCACAGAAATACAAAGATCCTGAAACCAATAGTTGTGATCATACTCGGCCCCATGCTGCAAGTATCTGTGCACAATTCTTGAAAGCTGAAACATACCAGTTCTTGCTTGGCCAGAATATTCACCAGACACGCCATTTAGCATGTTTGGAGCGCTCTAGATCTGTTTATATGATAAGACGTCCAAGTTCCTACAAGTATTAAGCAACTTCCCACCGCTATTGTGGAGTGGATCAACATTTTACAGGCCACAATCCACAACCTGATTGGTTCTATGTGAAGAAGATGTGTTTCACTGCATAAGCCAAATGGTGATCACACATAATCCTTAACAATGTCCTGAATCCTCAAACCCCACCCAATAAAACAAATAGCATGTTCCGAGGGGCTTTTTATTGTGACCGGTACAAAGCACACCTGTGAAATAATCAAGCTGTCCAAACAGCATCTTGATGCAGCACACCTGTGCAATAAACATGCTGTCTAAATTGCATTTTGATATGACACACCTGTGCAAAAATCATGCTAATTAGTCACTGTCTTTAAGGCACACCTGTGTAATAATCATGCTGTCTAATCAGCATCTTGATGTGGCACACCTGTGCAATAATCACACTGTCTAAGCAGCATCTTAATGTGGCACACCTGTGCAATAATCATTCTGTCTAATCAGCATTTTGATGTGGCACACCTGTGCAATAATCATGCTGTCTAATCAGCATTTTGATGTGGCACACCTGTGCAATAATCATTCTGTCTAATCAGCATCTTGATGTGGCACACCTGTGCAATAATCATGCTGTCTAATCAGCATTTTGATGTGGCACACCTGTGCAATAATCATTCTGTCTAATCAGCATTTTGATGTGGCGCACCTGTGCAATAATCATGCTTCTAATCATCATCTTGATAGATAGATAGATAGAAATACTTTATTCATCCCAGGCTGGGAAATTAGGCTGTTGCAGCATTAGGTGTATACAAAAAATATATCGATATTTACAAAAGATATGAAAAAAAAATATATATATATATATATATATATACAAGAAAAAACAAGTAAATTGTGCAAACTGTAATGAGCAGACTATAATAATAATAGGGGGTGTGCAAAATCGTGGCAGTGATGGACATCATACGTTTTATCTACTACAGTGGGATGAGGAGTTGTATAATCTAATTCCGTGTGGAAGGAATGATTTCCTGTAGCGGTCCCTGGAACAGCGGAGTTGTCTCAGCCTTTTGGAAAAGCTGCTCCGTTGTTTGTCCAGAACTGGGTGGAGAGGGTGGTCTGGGTTATCCATGATGGATAGCAGCTTGTTGAGGGACCTCCTCTCCAACACAGCTTCGAAGCTTTCCTGCTTACAGCCAATGATGGAGCCGGCCTTTCTGATCAGTTTGTTCAGCCTGTTGGTGTCCCCTGCAGAGATGCTGCCCCCCCAGCAGACAACAGAGAAGAACAAGGTGCTGGCTACCACAGACTGATAGAACATCTCCAGCATTTTGCTGCACACATTGAAGGACCTCAGCTTCCGTAGAAAATACAGTCTGCTGCAGGTCTTCTTGTAGACAGCAGTGCTGTTAGTTGTCCAGCTCAGCCTGCAGTCGATGGTCACACCCAGGTACTTGTACTCCTCCACTACCTTAACATCCTTACCCAGGATGCTAAGGGGCTGCTGTGATGTTTTCTTCTTCCTGAAGTCGATGACCATCTCTCTGGTTTTATCGACATGATGTGGCGCACCTGTGCAATAATCATGCTTCTAATCATCATCTTGATGTGACACATCTGTGCAATAATCATGCTGTCTAATCAGCATTTTTATGTGGCACATTTGTGCTATGATCATATTGTCTAATCAGCATTTTGATATGACACACCTGTGCAAAAATCATGCTAATTAGTCACTGTCTTTATATGGCACACTTGTGTAATAATCATGCTGTCTAATCAGCATCTTGATGTGGCACACCAGTGCGATAGTCATGCTGTCTAATATGTATCTTAATATGGCACACCTGTGATGTTGGATGGGTTATCTCAACATAGACAAAGTTCTCAATGTTACAGATTTAGATAGATTTTTGAATAATATTTGAGAAAAATAGTCATTTTTTGTTTGTTGAAAATGTTTTAGATATTTGAGTTCATTAATGGCAAATAGGAGCAAAACAAGGTTTTAACACTCATATTTTGCTCACGTGTAGCTACGTGTGTTCTATTCTATTCTATTCTATTCTTTCAACAGAAACTCTAACATGCATCGATTGTTCCCTCCTTCAGGATTATCCCTTCCATGTTGCCAGTGCGGTCTGTGAGTGGATTGTTGCCTTCAGCTTCGTCTGCTTCTTCCTCACCTACCTAAATGACTTCCAGGTAAGCGCCAGACCCTTCAATCACCCCATCACAGTTTTTTTTTCTATTTACTAAACTCTTTGTACGGTTTTTACCACAGCTGTTCACCTTACGAGTGAAAACCGAGTATGCAGAGCGATCCTGAACATTTGCCCTCAAAGTTGGATATTTACACCGGTGCAGAACTGTTATTACCAGCCCTTTGATAGCAATCCAGTTTTTTTAAATGTTATAACAAAGTGTAAAATGTTGAAAATTTTGTATTTTTATACCTTTTTTTAACCACTTTTTCATAAATGTCACTTTGCTCCATTGTCTTCACACATATGGGATTATAGATGTTCATTACACGATGCACACATGCCTGATGTGATACATGAGAGTAGAGATCACAACTCTGCTAGACAATTTGTTTTCTAAAAAAAAAAGGGAAAGAAATGTATTTGACTGAATTTTATTTTTTTTAATAGTTGTGAAAAGTTTCATGTTGAAATCTCTATTTTTTTTTTTTATTGTTTGCTGCTCCAGCCCTAAAAAAGCACCCCCGACACCTCAGTAGCAGCTATTTATGGATGTTTGCTGGTTCTAAATGTGGTTTAAGGGAATTCAACTGTTTTCTAAGTACAACTTAATTTAACTTGTGAAGTAAACATAGATTGAATCCAATTGAGATTTAAAAGGGCTATTTTTGTATTATTATTACAATCAATATATTTTTAAATTCAAAACTATTTATATGGATCTGAAGCAGTTTTTTTAAACCAAAATTTACAAAAATATACAAAAAAAATGTTTTTTTAAATGAAAAAAAAGATGGAGGGTACCCTTTGGTCATATCAGGGTCAGCTTTTAAAAACTGTTTCTGATCAGTTCATGTTTATGAATCATGTTTATACTATTCGTTTTGTAGCTTTCAGGCCACAATGGTACCATGTCAGAAAGGCTGTTTTTTTTTTGCATCACAGATGATAAATGTGAGATAAATCAATCCTCAAGTTTTCTGACTTCCCCTTTTTATAAACCAGTAGGTGCTGCACTTTTAGCTCAAGTGTTTGTATTCTTTTACTGTAACTGTTGAATTGTTAACACGTAATTCCAGTAGATTCTGAAGGAGCAAAGCGTGTTAACGATTGAAAAGTTACAGTATGTTAAATATTTTTATGTTTAAGCGTCACCGGCGACGTCTCAGGTGATAAAAGGATAAATAGGGAAATACATGAATGTACTGTCCAAACTATTGTCATAGAGAGTGGGGATTTTGATGTTTTAGTGTGATTTTTGTTAATTGTTTCAGCTTTAAAATGCTTTTGGTACATCAGATTACAAACTAGA
The DNA here is from genome assembly GCA_003999625.1 of Oryzias javanicus. Taxonomy (NCBI): domain Eukaryota; kingdom Metazoa; phylum Chordata; class Actinopteri; order Beloniformes; family Adrianichthyidae; genus Oryzias; species Oryzias javanicus. The sequence continues at coordinate 19,316,113 of CM012459.1, forward strand.
TAGATAGCATTACCTGAGATAATACCAGTGCGAATGCTGTAAGGTGAATGCTGTAAGGTGGCTACAGAAGATGCTAGATCTCATAGCCTAAAACACTGAAGCTAAAAGCTTTCCAAAATATTAGCTAAAAGCCAAATTAGCCAAAAAACTGCCAAAAAGTAAAATTTTGTCTAAAAGCTAACAATGCTAAAATATTAGCAAAACAAAAATTTTTTCCAAAGAATTTAAAAAGTCTAATTTTAACAAACAGTTAGCATAATGCTAAAATATTAGCTTAACTTAAATTACCCTAAAAAATCTTTTTAAAAAAGTGTAGTTCTGACGCATCAGCTAGAATGATTCCAAAATATTAGCTAAACTCCAAATTTGCCTAAAGAACTTTAAAAAAGGCTAATTTTGACAAAACAGCTAGCATGATGCTAAAATATTAGCTAAACAAAATTACCCTGAAAAACTTTTTAAAAGGAAGTCTAATTTTGGCAAAACAGCTAGCATCATTTCAAAATATTAGCTAAACTCAAAATGTATCTAAATAACTTTTAGAAAAAGTCTAATTTACCCTAAAGAACATTTTTTTTAACTCTAATTTTGAATAAACACATAGCATGATGCAAAAATATTAGTTAAACTCCAAAATTACTCTAAAGAAATAAAAAAAAAGTCAAATTTTAACAAGACAGCTAGCACAATGCTAAAATTTTAGCTAAACTCCAAAACTGGTAAATGTTTAGATTAGCTAAAACAGTTAGCTCGCTGCTAAATTGAAAGCTAAATTCCAAATTACCCTAAAAAAACATTTTAAAATTTGATGTTTCTAGCTGAAAGTATGTGGAAGTTCACAACTTCGGAAGTGCACAAAGTTTTTGAAAGATTTGAGCAATTTCTTATTCATTTCTTGAGAGGAATATTTTGCTCAATATTTCAAAAACTATAAAGTTGATCAAAACCAAAAATACAAGCCGCAATGTCCCGAACGAACTGAATGTTTTGATACCAAGATTGCTCAAATCCAAATCGCTGAAAGTGTAATTGAGTTTTTCACATGCCGAAAAACGTACGGAAAGGAGCAAAATAATCCCTATAGTCTGGATGCTGAAAGCATTCACATAATTAAGAAGTATTTGTTTTTTTCTTTTAAAGAATTTACTGTATTTTATGGCTTTTAAGTCATAGTTAGCCAATACAAAGTGGTATTACTTTTTTGTACGGAAGTTTTATTTTTGCTGTGGAGATTTTTTTGGTGCTTATCTTTATTTTGTTCATGGTTGTATTCATTCATTCTTCACAACATTTTATTCACTTTTACTGTAAAATGAGCAAATATGTATCGAAAAAGTGTGTATTTCAATTGTCTTAAACTGAATTAACAAACTTTATTATCGTGTATAAAGAAAGGAATGTTTTTATACTTGAAAACTCACGTGCTGCAAACTAAATCTGATTAATAAAAAGCACTTTTTGAAACACTGTGCATTTTTTTTTTAAGTGTTTCCTGATCTAATAGGATTCTTGGCACATTTCTACACATCTGCTATCAAGAATATTATGAACTTTTATTTTCACCAATGGTGGATTTGTGATCATTTAGTGCAAGTTTGTTCAATTTCTACACCAGCAGCTTTATTGATGGCGAAGAAATATAAGTGAAATATTTCTTCTAATCGTGTAGGTTTCTCATTATTAAACGTTCACTTTCGTTTTTAAATCCAACTAAATGTAGAATAATCTTTAAAATCTAAAAAGTGTGTTTTTAACATGCCATTTTTCCGACATTGGCGGACATATTTCACAAAAATTAAGCTTCAATTATGAGTATTTCTTTAAAATGATCCACCAAACTGGACTAAATTATATTAATAATCCTTATTAATGTTTAATTTTCCTTCCCAATTCTTGGGTCTCTACCTATAGATCACGTGTCAAAGTCAAGGCCCGGGGGCCGGATGCATTTTTTTAAATTCTTATTAATGCACTCATTTCTAACTTTTAAAATTTTAACAAAATATATTTTTACACAGAGTCAAATATTAAAAGTTATTTAAGGTAATTTATTCTGGAATAATATTTATGCTGGTTTTAACATTTTCAAATTTTAGTCTTGGTCTGTGATTAAGTTTGACAACCCTTCAGATAGTTAACCTTCGCTTAGGTGCAGGAAGTTCCTTCACTTTGGAAGATTTGGTTTTTTTTCCTGTGTTTTCTGAGTTGGACGGCCATTTTTTTCCGATCATTCCAACACCACACAAATGCAGCTTTTCTAAATAAAATGCTAAAATGGCGCTAAAATGAGCAAAAAAAGTCATTATTTTGGAATAAAAATTGCAAAATGTTCAGTTTTACAATATACACATTAAGTTGAATCAAAATTAAAGCATTATGCATTTTTTTATTTCTCTTATTAGTCGGATTACCAAAACTCCAATCAAATTTTAGAACTATTTGTGGCCTTGAATCAAAACGTTTACCCATTCCAGGTGTAAACAGAGAGCTCTCATCAATAGGGACACTGAACTCCTGCCGCTCTGCAGAAACTAAGTCCTAGAAAACCACACAGGTTTTTTTTTTAAATTCAGGCAAAATTTCATATTCTCAATAATAAAAAATAAAGGAAAAAAAACACACTGGGAGTGATTTTACAATATATAGAAAAATATAGTTGGAGTGGGACTTTAACAGAAGTTTGGCTTCCCCTCTAACTACATATAGAACAAAAAATTAAAGCATTTATGGTAAAATATGGTCAAATGATGAATAAAACTAAAGACAAAATTTGCAGTTTTTCATTTATATGATTATAAAATGCTAAAAACTGCATGTTTATGTGTTTTTTTTATATATAAAAGAAGAAAATGTTTCCTCACACAATGCTATGAATCAAATTTATTCAAAATTTCAGCGACAATTCGACCTTTTTCATCCGTCAGGATGCAACGTTCAGCTCTAAAGGCGAGCCATATTTATGCAAAAAATATACATTCAGGAACAGTTGGGAGAATATGTCTGATGCTACACAAACCCCGGCCTACAAAACACAAGGGATCCTCGGATATTATCATTATTATTATTAGAGGATCTGGACAATGTTTGGCAAGAGGTGTTAGTGCTGAAACACTTAAAAACAAGAGCAGTTTTTAAAATAATAACATTCAGAAGGATAATACAATCACATTACAGACTTTTTTTTATAGGCAGAATTCTATTAACAGGAAGAATTTTCAATCACTGAATGATGATTCGCTGTCAGAACTGGAGGCAGCGCCGCCTTCGTTCTCTGCGTCGCCTCTCGCTCCGTCGGGAACGGGGGCGTCGGGCGTGCTATTATCAAACACAAGATCACACATTTCTGTCATTTGTTAAACATCGTTAAAATATGAGCTAAACCATGAAAAACTCACTCGAGCAGGCTGGGGTCCAAACCCTCCATGATCATTTTGTTCCTGATGGCCATCACTGGAACTCCCTGGAAGGATCAAGACAGTAAATCACTCAAAGTAGAAATAATGACATCCCATAATGACTTACCACTTGAACCATTTTGAGGTAGCGGGCGTAGCGTGGGTCTTTGGCCACCGTGAGGACATTCTCTGCTTCTGCTTTTGGCTCAGGAGCTTCTTCTTGCGGCTCCTGAGGCTGAAGAAACATTCAAACAGTTTTAAAGAAAAACTGATGATGAAGGTGATACGTATATATGGGCTGTAAACAAATCCCTGCTATTCAGTAAATATTTACTTGTCTTCTCGGAAGTTCAGCTTTGTTGTGTAAATGAGGCAAATCAGTGAGTCGCATCGAGGTCAGCTTAAAAAATAGAATGTGAATTTGAAAATTAAAAAAAAAACAGAAAAATTTCCCAGATTTGAGGGAAAAAGTCAACTTGAAACTCAAATTTAACTAGAAAAATTGCATTACCTGCGATAATGCTTGTGTGAATGCAATTTGCGGAATGTGTTTGCTGAAGATGCTAAAGATTTTTGTTTAAGATTAGCCAAAAAAAACCTAATAAGGTGCCAAATTAGCCATAAAAGCTTAAACATTGCTAATACGTTAGCTTAACTCCTAATTAGCCCAAAAAAACCTCAAAAGTTTCCAAATTAGCCAAAAATGCTAACAAGTTGCTAATATGTTAGTTTAACTTCAAATTAGCCCAAAAAAACCTCAAAAGTTTCCAAATTAGCCAAAAATGCTAACACGTTGCTAATAAGTTAGCTTAACTCCAAATTAGCCCAAAAGAACCTTAAAAGTTGCCAAATTAGCCATAAAAGCTTAAACATTGCTAATACGTTAGCTTAACTCCTAATTAGCCCAAAAAAACCTCAAAAGTTGCCAAATTAGCCAAAAATGCTAACAAGTTGCTAATATGTTAGTTTAACTTCAAATTAGCCCAAAAAAACTTCAAAAGTTGCCAAATTGGCCAAAAAAGCTAACACGTTGCTAATAAGTTAGCTTAACTCCAAATTAGCCCAAAGAACCTTAAAAGTTGCCAAATTAGCCATAAAAGCTAACACGTTACTAAAATGCATAGTTTTTAAAGGATTTGAAAAATTCCCATTCCTTTTCAATAAGGCTAGTAATTAGCATAATTTGCGTAAAAACCGTAAATTTTGTGAAAACCAAAAATACTAGCCATAATGTCCTCCACGAGCTGAACGTTTTGATACCAATATTGCACAAGTGTAAAAAGTGCACAAAGTTATAACGATTTTAAAAATGTCCATTAATTGTCAATGAGGCTAGTAAACTAGCATAGATTGCGTTAAAATCGTTAAGTGTACGAATTTCAAAAGTACAAGCATGAATGTCCTGAACAAGCTGAACGTTTTGATACCACTGTTTCATAAGTTGTAAAAGTCCATAAAGTTTCTAAAGGATTTGAAAAATTCCCATTCATTTCCAATGAGGCTAGTATTAGCTAATTTGCGTAAAAAACGTAAATTTTGAGATTACCAAAAATACAGGCATGAATGTACTAAATTTGCGGAACGTTTTGACACCAATATTGCATAAGTTGCAAAAGTGCACAAAGTTTTATAATGATTTGAAAAATTTCCCCATTGACTTAACATGGGCTAAAAATTGCGCGAAATCGCGAAAACCAAAAATACAAGCAGTAATGTCCTTAATGAGACAAACGTTTTGATACCAAGATTGCTGAAATTGCATGAAGTGTGCTTGAGTTTTTACGTGTCAAAAAATGTACGGAAGAAAACGTAAATAGGTGAAAAAAACAATTGTGTGAATGTATTGAATGCATTCACACAATAAACCTTAGACTGTGACCAAATGAAAAATGACGTTTATTTGTAACAGCTGCTGTTTTAACTTTAGTTTTTCATTTCTTTCCTTCACCGTTTTCAGTCAATTCACAATTTTTAATTTTGATTTCTAATTTCGCATGATTAAAATAAAGTAATAGGTGTCATCCCTCCTCTCATGAGGCATAAGGTATTTCACAAAGTTGTTACAAATAAACATTTTTAATTGGGTAAAAAGAATAAATGAATCAGTTTTCTTTTATTTTAAGGTTTTAAATGAACATTTACAGCTGCAGGAGAAAGTATGTGAACCCTTTGGAATTACTTGGTGTATTTATGCATAAACTGGACACTATTGTGTTCAATAAAAACATAAATCGATAGGATTTAAGCATTTTTCTTCATCCTTGTGATTTATATTAAGATAAAAAAAAAACAACACAAAGTGTCCATTTTGTGTAGAAATGGAGATACTACTAAAGGATTCACATACATCTTAGATGTAAAATCATGGATGGCAAATAATTTTTTGCAGCTGAACCAGGAAAAAAAATGAAATTTTAGTTATTGGTCCTGAAGCCAAGAGAGAGAAAAAAGTGTTTGAAACGTAAAGAACTTTCTTTAAGTTGTTCAGTAACGGTCAAAAAGCTAACTTTCATCCCCCACATTAAACATGAGGTCAAAACTGGTTTTTATCATCTGAGAAACTTGGCTAGAGTCCGCCCACTTCTCTCTCTTGCTAATATGGAGATGCTGATGCTTTTATAACAAGTAGAATCGACTACTGTAACGGCCTGCTTGCTGGTCTTCCAAAAACGAACCTTCAGCTTCTCCAGAATTCTGCTGCAAGCGCTCTCACCAGGACCAGGAGGCGGGGCCACATCACCCCGATTTTAAAATCCCTGCATTGGCTCCCCATAAGCTTCAGGATTTTAAGATACTTTTAATGGTTTTTAAATGTCTTAATGGTCTTGCGCCTTCGTACTTGTCTGATCTTTTAGTCCAGGGGTCACCAACCTCTTTGAACTTGAGGGCTACTTCATGGGTACTTCGTTACCATTTTTAAATAACAAATTTTGTTTAGTTATAGTTAGTTAAACATTATTAATAATGAATAATGATACTCCTCTATGTAAAGACACTGATTTCTCACTATAATTATCAAAAATGACAACAAGCTAGGAAAGAAATATCAATATTCAGCACTTTATTAATCTCAGTATTTGTTACATTTTCAGATGTTCGCTTAGATTTCATGGGAAAACTGATCCATTTTCCCTGTGTTGTACTATGTTAATCAATTATAAAATGTTAAAGAAAAATCAACTTCCACAATTTTAAACAAATTTTGTCACATTTACTAAAGACCAAATCTGCAGCATTTTCAACAAAATTAATGATCTTTGAACTGAAATAGGTCAGAGGTCACCTAAACTTATCTGAAGTTCATGTGACATCAACATATTTGTAAGACATTTTCATTTTTAAATCGAGGTAAATGCAAGTGTAATTATAAAAAATATCAACAGAATCTAATTTTAGAGTGTTAATTTTAGAAGAGACCTGAGGGTACCTTGTGGGGGCCTTGAGGGCTACCTGGTGCCCGCGTGCACCACGTTGGTGACCCCTGCTTTAGTCATTTATGAACCCTCGCGGACCCTGAGATCCTCTGGCTCTGGTCTAACAGTCATTCCTACAGTGAAAACCAAAACTCATGGAGAGGCGTCTTTTAAGTATTATGGACCTCGTTTATGGAATGATCTGCCAGAGGATCTGAGAGCCACAGAGAGCATACATGCTTTTAAAAAAAGGCTCAAGACGCATCTTTTTAACCTGGCTTTTAGCTAATTTTGCTACTTTTATCTCTTTATCTATTTTAGGATATTTTATGAATTTACTTTCTTTATTACTTTTACTTCTCATTTTAAAATGATCATATCCAGTAGGGCTGCCACGATTAGTCGACTAATCGATGACTAATCGACAATTAAAATAATCGACAACTAATTTAATAGTCGATTAGTCGTTACTTTATATTGTATGAAGTCAGATTGTAGTAAAGTTGAAAGTTATAATAGCCTTCTGCTAGCTTTTTGGAATATTTTGGCATTTATTAAGGTTTTTTAGGCTATTTTGGAGTTTAGCTAATATTTCAGCAGCATGCTAGCTATTTCGGCTAACTAGCTTTTTTACGTTTTTTAGGCAACTTTTGAGTTTAACTTATATTTCAGCTATATGCTAGCTGTTTTGGCTAATATAGTATTTTTCCATTTTTGTAAGGCTAATTTGGAGTTTAGCTAATATTTCAGCAGCATGCTAGCTATTTTGGTTAACTTAAGCTTTTTTAAGTTTTTTTAGGCAATTTTTGAGTTTAGCTTATATTTCAGCTATATGCTAGCTGTTTTGGCTAATATAGGATTTTTCCGTTTTTTTAAGGCTAATGTGGAATTTAGCTAATATTTCAGCAGCATGCTAGCTATTTAGGCTAACTTTGGCCCCCTTTTATTTTTTGGCTAATTTGGCATTTAACTAATATTTTAGCTGGTTATCAACTTCAGCATCTTTACATCCACTTTGGCCATGAACCGATTAGTCGACTAATCTGAAAAAATAATCGGCGATTAGTCGACTATTAAAATAATCGTTTGTGGCAGCCCTAATATCCAGTGCTTCCTCATTTGGGACCTCTCTTAGCCTATTTTAGCGCTATATTTGGCAGCATTTTACTTTAGGCTAATTTGGCATTTAACTAATATTTTAGCTGGTTATCAACTTAAGCATCTTTACATCCACTTTGGCCATGAACAGATTAGTTCATTGAGAGGGAGGTCCCAACTATTAGTTTCTAACAATCAATTTACGTGCTCAGCCTATTTTTTTCTATTTTCCTTTTGTCTTATTTCTATCAGTTAGGGAGTGGGGGGTGAGAAAGGGGTGGGGGTATTGTGGACTGGTTTGGAGCAGGTGGCATTATTTTAATTTAAATTTTTACTGTTTTTATATTATGTATACTGTTTTGCTTTGGGTGTAAAGCACTTTGTGTTATTTTTTTTTTTTTTTATATGAAAAGTGCTAAATAAATAAAGATCGATTTGATCTTGTAACTGTTTCCTAAAATACCAACTTTTATGATACGCAATACAACACATGTCTCACGATACGATGTCTATCCTGATAAATCCCAAAACTGTACCAGAACAATTTTTCCACTTTTTTTTTTTTTTTTTTTAAAGAGTTTGAGAAAAAAACTGTACCTGAATATTCACTAGTCTTTCATTTTAATCTTATCTTAGCCGCTACGAAGCAAATATTTTAAGCAGCGTGACACAGAGTTTCAGTTCGGTACCCATCCCAAGTAAAAACTAAGTAATAAATGTCTCAAAAATCATAAGGCTGACTGAACATTTAACACACAAGAAGGTTCTTTTGAGATCTTGTTGTTGTTGTTGTTTTGGTGGTGATGTGGAGCTGCTCAAACAGGCTCAGTGTGCTGTGCTGCCACCTAGTGGTCGGAGGTTTAGGTGGAAAACAAAAGTAAGATGCTGAAGGACACTCATAAATAATTAATTAAATATCGTCCTGCCAGCATTTTTAAATCGATCCAAGTATCATCAAACAAAATATCGTGATATATTTATCGCCAACTCGATTTTTCCCCAAAACCTCTTGCAACAGCAGCTGATCTTGAAGATTGTATTTGTGACTGTAGCATACATTTTTATTTTTTTTTAATTTTCAATATTTATTTTAAGTTTACAATCCATACTTTTGAGTTTAAAACTTTTAAAATGTTCCTTTTTTCCCCACTCGTTAAATTTACTTTCTGCCTTTTCATTCACTTTAAGATGATCATGATTTGACCCCATAGAAATCCAACAATACAAATCTATTTTTTATGTCAATCTCACATCATAGAAAAAAATTAATAGAGATAATTATTTTAAAAATTATAGGTGACAATGATAATAATTTCTGGTTTGCATGAACTGAAAAAAAAATAATACATTTGGAGAAATCTGCATTTTTGTGCCTTTTCAACAAATCTCACCACTGAGGGAGGAACTGCCCCCGCCGAGGACTCGTCTGTCCTGGTCGGAGCCGGCCCATTTGTCTGCACGCTTTGTTGCTGGTTCAGTCCATCAACTGTGACTTCCTCTAACCCAGGAATGGAGGCCAACTGCTCAGAAACCAGAAAACAATTTGTTAAAAATAAAAATGAAAATGACAATTTAAAGAAAAGGCGTCACAGCTCACCTTAGCCTCCAAAATGCACAAAGTGGTATCGATCTGCTGGATGCGGAGGGATATATTTGCAAGTTTCTGTTGGGAAAATGTTGATGTTAGAATGATCAAGTTCCTAAAATAAAATATGATTTCACTGATAATTAAAAGGTCGATAGAATCCATCTTTTGATTTATTTTCAAATCGTTCCCAGTGATTTTTTAATTAGACATCGTTTCTAAAGAGCAGCAGGATTTAGAAATTCGCCTCTAAGTGTGTGGGGGTAAGCCTGCCCTTACTCCCCATCATCCATCTGTTTACAGTCTCTTTTACTCGCTTAAAGCTGCTCAAACCAAACAACAAAAGTGCAACAAAAATGAGCGAGCAACATTAAAGCCATCTAGCCATTTTCTGTCACAAATACAATGTTTTTTAAACAGTATTTTTTCATCTGCTCCCGATTCACAACTATTTGAATAAAGAAATACTCAAAAATGCAATTGTAATTTTAATTTTCTTTATAAATGTCCTCCAATCCTGAGATAAAAACACCATTTTCATGGGAGTGGATAAAAGAAATGCACAAACCTCTTCGCAAACGGTGGAAAATCGGTTAAGGAATCGAACGGTGTGGACAACAAACTGATTGAGATAGGCAACAATTCGTCTCTGCTGTATAGCTGGAACCTAAAAGGAAGATTAAAGTCATTAAAACAGGAAACTGATGACACATAAGAGCTGGTTTTATCAGATTCTGGAGAATCATGCTTGGTGCAAAAACATACATTTTAAATGGATGTGACTCAAAATAAACACAAATAGTAATCTATGTGAAAACAAGTAGGAAAACGCTCAATTTTATAATTTTTATTACCTTGTAAAATCATATTTTTATTAAAATGATGCTACAATGCTAATCTTAAAGCAATAAAACGTTTGTTTCTCTGAAAATCCAAATAAGACTGACATTAAGGGTAAATGTGTCAAAGGAAGTACATTAAAACAAAAGTTTCCCCCCAAAATCACTCATTTTAGTTCATTTTTTTGTATTATTCCCACGGAAACCTACCATGACTGCTAGCAAACAACAAGCCACACAAACCTTCGTGAGGTCAACTCCAGAACCCACGATCGGCAGACCGTCCTCGTCCATGTTGGGCTGTTTAAAGTCCGTGCAAACCTCTAATATCCTTTATAATCTCAATGCATGGGAACACAAACAGCACATTAAAAAAGGGTTGTAGTGAAGAGTTCATGTGACTCCGGCTAGCGTGATTACGTCATTACGTTTCCCAATCCCGCAGTGTCACTTCCGCTCAACTGACCCGATGGCGTTGCATTGGGCTTTTATTTTGAAAACTTGAACTGTTCGTGTAAAATCTTGTGTGATTTTAAGTTTTCTTAAATTAAGCACGATTAAAAAAAAAATAAATTATTAGTTGTATATAAGCGTTGAACTAGTAGTAAATATTACTTCTGTGCCACAAGGATGATAATAAAAACAAACAAAAAATATATTTAAGGGGTCGCACACAAATACAATTTAATATCAACATTACCTTTTAAAATAAAAAAAATTACTGTTATTTAAATAATAAAATAAAAGCTCATACTTAAAAAATAAATAAAATAAAATCAGCACAAAGCGCCTGCTTATAATTGTTCAGTTCAAGTAACTATTCAATTTTAAGCTGATGTTTACTGTAAATCTTTTTTACAAAGCATAAAACCCTTGAACCATTTAATATCAGTATAATTTGACAGCTGCTTTTTTTTTTCTTTTTTTTTTTTTTAAGAAAGTTGAGTCAACTTTCATAGTTTGACGGTTTAGTTTTTGGCATTAGACCTTTGTACATAATTTATTATTAACCCCTTGAAATATTCTGGAATGTGCATAAAGATGTATTTAAGAACAAATCTTGTACTTTAGAGTGAAACTCTTATTTTGAAAGCGGAAGTCTCAAAAACCTTTAACGAAGCGATGTTTGCGTCCCAACTGCGCATGTCAGCTATAAAATCCAAGAAACATTTTAACTGTTATTGTGAGTTTTAAGGTCTTTAACGTCGGACTAAGCAAATGGACGTTTTGGGGTCAAAGAGGGAATCAAATAGTAAGTGTGTTGAGCGTATCGGTTTGATTTAAATGGTGTTAAACAGCGTTTATGCTTTGAAAATACTCGTTGGGACCCGACTATTTAAAGGAATGATGTGGTGTAAAAACTGGCAAACTGGGAGTGGATTGAAATCAAAGTTTGATTTCTTTCGGTTCAGTGATATTGTTGGTGTACAAAACATTTTATTTTTTTATTGTTGTTTAATTGAGTGTAAATTCTTACGTTTTAAATTCAACACTTTAAATGCAGGTCCAGCACTTTGCTTATATTATACCAGATCATAGTTTGAAATAGAATTTTCTTTGTTTAAGTACATTTACACAATTTATTATCATAAATGTATATTTAAAAAATATCACAAATCCTTTTTTTAAGCTAATTCTGCTCTTTTTCAGCTCCAGCTCCATGAACATTTGTAATAACAGGCTCACCACTGCCCTCTATAGACCATCTTGTGCATCACACCTTTATTTTTCAGACCCCAGCTTGCCTCTGTCGTCCCTTCGGCTCCTGGTTCCCCCTCTCCAGCTTGTGTCTGCAGCTGTGTGGCACCTTTCAACGCACAAAGATGTGTTAAATTACGACAAGCTGCAGGACTTTGTGTGTACTGTGACAGAGGCAATTCCCGGCCTGATCGGCCCCCTGCAGAAAGCCCAGCTCATTCTTGGACTAAGAGCTCGGGTGAGTGTTTACAAGAGTGTTTTTGCTGTCTAAATCTTGCGATTAAGTAAATGTTTTTTTAATATTTCAGTTGATTTTGGAGCTGTGTAAAGGCTCGGTTCGAGGGGATATTGATTCTGAAGTTATCCAGAACTACCTGGAGAGATTTCCCATAACTTCGACTGACGTAAGTTGGTGAAAGAGCAAAACCGAATGTTTAAACTGTGGCTGTGGACTAACACTTGTGTCTAATTGTAGTTTGCGGATGCAGAGCTGAGAACAACACAGTCTACTTTCATTGCTCTGATTCAGAGCCTGCTGAAAGATCCAATTGAGAGGGCTTATTTCTTTCAGGTGAGTTACCTTCTAAAATCCTCCAGGCTTTTTCCTTCACAGCTCTATTCTGATATATGAAAGACTTGATTAATAATTTCTCCTCCATGATCAATTTTCTAACAAATGGTTAGAAAAGGGATCCCATCCACACAACCAAACCCCAAGCTTGCAACAGTGAAACCCGTTTTGTACATAGAAGCTAAATATGCAAAACTCGCAATGTGTGTATTAGTAATCAATATCCCGATGATAACGATGTGACTTACGATACTTGAACAAAAAATACAACTAATGTATCATTTCCATTTCACTGGAACAATTTTATTTAAATTAGGGCTGCCACAAACGATTATTTTAATAGTCGACTAATCATCGATTAATTTTTCCGATTAGTCGACTAATCGGATCATGGACAAAGTGGATGTAAAGAAAATCTGAAATATGATTAGCTTTAAAACAAAAAAATCCTAAATAAGCTAAAATCGCTAGCATATAGCTGAAATATTAGCTAAACTCCAAATTAGTCTAAAAAACTGTAAAAATCCCAAATTAGCCAAAATAGCTAACATGCAGCTGAAATATTAGCTAAACTCCAAATTAGCCTAAAAACTGTAAAAAAATTCCCAATTAGCTAAAATAGCTAACATGTAGCTGAAATATAGCAAAACTCAAAATTAGCCTAAATAAACTGTAAACATTTACAATTAGCCAAGCTAACATGTAGCTGAAATATTAGCTAAACTCAAAATTAGCCAAAAAAACTGTAAAAATTCCAAATTAGCCAAAATAGCTAACATGTAGCTGAAATATTAGCTAAACTCCAAATTAGCCCTATAAAACTGTAAAAATTCCAAATTAGCCAAAATAAGTAGCATGTAGCTGGAATAATAGAAAAACTTCAAATTAGCCTAAAAACTGTAAACATTTAGAATTAGCTAGCTAACATGTAAATTAAATATTAGCTAAACTCCAAATTTGCCTACAAAACTGAAAAAATCCTAAATTAGCAAAAGAGCTAATATTTGCTAGCTGAAATATTAGCTAAATTCCAAATTAGCCTAAAAACTGAAAAAGCCTTAATTAGCCAAAATAGCTAGCATGAAGCTAAAATATTAGCTAAACTCCAAAATAGCCTGAAAACCCTTAATAAATGCCAAAAATCTAAAAAGCTAGCAGAATGTCTTTATAACTTTACTTTACTACAGTCTGACTCCGTATATTATAAAGTAAGTAACGATAATCGACTATTTAATAGTCGATTAGTCATCGATTAGTCGACTAATCGTGGCAGCCCTATTTTAAATTAAAGTCAGCATCAATATATTAAGATAAATAGGGTCCATCTGATTGGTCAGGTCTCGATTTAATTTGGTGAATACGTCAAGATGGTTTTAGCATGGTTGTAAACATTTAAGGTGAACATTTATTTGCGATACATGTATTGCACAGATTGATATCGCGATAACAATACTTTTGCGATTCATTGTGAAGGCCTAGTAGAGGCAGAGAACTATAGTAGAAGAGTTTGAAAACGCTAACAAAAACTTCCATAGCGATGAGTAAATTACAAAAACACTACACAAATCTTCTCCTAGTCTCTTAATTTCAATTTCAGAACTCTTTGTGGTCCACGAGTGCTCACCAGAAACCTGATACTTACTGGTGCTCGCAGATTCTGAATCTGCTGGAATTACTTAGATCGTGTTAACAATTAAAAAAATTACAGTAAATCAAAGAACATAAACACTGGAGGGTTAAATGTCAGATTTTTAAAAAAATGTGAGTATTTTTGTATTCTCTGTTCTATTCTAGGAGGTTTTTCCCGTTGAATACGGCCCACAGTTTGACACGGCCTTACACATGCTGATGTGGGAGCTGCTCTCCAAACTGGAAAAGCTGTTTCCAGCTCCAGATATTAAACAGGTATCAAAATGTTTTTGTTTCACTTTGGAATATTTATTTCAGACATTTGAAAGAAATGTATGTAGAGCACCAAAATTAAAAAAAAAGTTTAGAAACAAGTAAAAAATCTGAAAGGGAGAGAGAGTAGAAGAAAAATCTTATAAATTCTTATAAATTTAGTATTTGTACATTATTATCAATAATCGTATTTCTGTATTTACACTTTGGACATCATTTCAAGCATTTACTGGTTCTGTTCCTCAGTCTCACTCCACATAATGAAACACAAAATTTTTTTTTTTTGTTTGTTTGTCCTTTATGTATTTTTTTTCTCCTTTTTAATAAATAATCTTTGGATATTGGTTGGTAATAAATTGTTCTCTACCTTGAATACTATTTGAGCCGTCCAATACTCTAATAGATCTTGTTGCTCAAGGTAACTAACTGACTTAGTGAATGAATCGTACTGCTCTCTATTGAAGTATTGAAAGTGAATGTAACTTTGTTTTTTAGTTATTTCCACAAACGTCTACACCAGGGGTCTGCAACCTGCGGCTCCAGAGCCACATGTGGCTCTTTTATCTCTCATGGTGGCTCTCTGGCTGAAGAAAAATAAAATAACAGTAAATTTTAAAAAAAATTAGCTTTTATCTTAGCGTTTTTGGCTAACCTACTGGAGTTTTTAGGCTAATTTATAATTTTAGCTTCTATTTTAGCAACATGCTAACGTTTTTGGCTAAGTTTTCTAAGAAACATTATGCTAAGTTGCAGTTTAGCTAACATTTTAGTAAAATGCAAATGTTTTCAGCTAATTTGTAATCTACTGAAATTCATTTTGGATAATTTAGGATTTAGCTTCTGTTTTAGCAACATGCTAACGTTTTTGACTGAGTTAGTTTTCTGAGGAATGTTAGGCTATTTTGGAGTTCAGCTAGTAATTAAGCAAAAAGCTAACCTTTTTTTTGGCAAATTTGGCCTCTAATTAGTTTTTTATGCTAATTTGGAGTTTAGCTAATAGTTTAGCAATATGCTAACATTTTTAGCTAATTTGTTATTTCTTGGGGGGTTTTAGGCTAATTTTAAGTTTAGTTTTTATTTCAGCAACATGCTAAATTTTTGGCTTATTTATTTTACAGAGAAATGTTATGCTAATTTGAAGTTCAGCTAGTAATTAAGCTAGCTTTTTTGCTACTAAAGCTAAAAATGTAAACAAATACCTTTTTGAGAGATGCTAGTTTCTTTTTATATATTTTTTTGCTTTTGTCCGTGCCAAAAATAGACATTTTCACATTTATTTAAAAAAAAAAAAAAAGAACATAAAACAAAAAGAAGGTTATGAATGCAAATCCAAATTTTTTAAAGACTAACGTAAGTCAATGCGGCTCCTTCTCGGTTCTGATCAGTAGAAAATGAGCCCAAATGGCTCTTTTACTCTTAAAGGTTGGCGACCTCTGGTCTGCACAATAAAAAAAATATTGTAAGACCAGTGAACAGTTCAAAATGTGGAGTGATTTTTGACCCAGAACCAGTTTTATTTAACACAGAGATTTTTCCGGTCACTTGACCCCACGTCAGTCCATCAGAACACGACCTTTGACCCCTCTGTGATTACAGACTGCAGCCTGGCTGGCCTCTGCTCCGTCAGTTTTGGAGGAAAGTTCTCATCCGTCGTCTGAGGAGCTGAGTTTCATCTTCAACCACTACAAAAGCTCAGGGTTGCTAAAAATGACTTGTACGCTCAGATAAAACTTTTTTAGATAAAATGTATTATTTTTTAAGTAAATGGAACTTTGAATCTTGTTTTTTTATAAACAGATGGCCCCTCTTCCACGATTGGTAGCTACATCCTATCTGCTTTATCCATTCCTCCTTCGCAAAAGTCAAATATTAAAGTTGGACTGGAATCCATGCATAACTACGCGAACCCTGCAAGTCTCTCTGCTGCAGACCAGTTCAACGTCGTGGCCGTCTACACCCAAGTGGAAGTTGGAGAATCTGAAGCCGTCGAGTTGGATAAAGCGCCGACGGATTTCTATCGAGAAGAGATCGTCGTTGTCAGCTCTGAAAACGTCGAGGACGCCAGCTCGAGGACGGAGGAAGTGAGCGAAGCTGCAGAAGTCGCTAAAGCTTTGGAGACTTTAGCCAAAACCTTTGCTTTAAGGAAGGAATCTCTGGTTCAGGAGGAACCTGCGAAGAATGTTTGTGGGCTGGAGTCGGAAAATGAAAGAAGCGGTCAAAATATGATGGAAGTGAGGCTGGACTCACAAGCGGAATCTGTAAAGAGTAAAGCAGAGTCCTGTGCAGAGATGATGTATAACGATGAAACATTTTCTGGCCAAAAGACTCCCAATCTCTCAGAGGAAAACCCTGATTCATCAACAGAGGCACGCAGATCCATATGTGTACAGACGAAGGAAACACCCAAAGATAAGAGTGAAGATCTGAAAATGTAATCATAATTCTGATTGTCTATAAAAGTCACACTATGATCCTCTTTTGATCTATTTTCAAAGCGTTACTAGTACTTTTTAAAATTAATGATAGCTGATATTAGCCAAAATCTAAAAATCTATCATTTTCTAGGACATAGTTTCTGCAGAGCAACGGAAGCAAAATATACCCATAGGAAATGAATGATAAATTGATTAAATTATTCAGAACTTTCTAATACTGTCAGATAGAAACACCATTCAAACTTTAAAATGTTCAGCAACTACTGGGATTTTTTAAAGGTAATTTGGAATTTAGCTTTTAACGTAGTAACATGCTAGCTGGTTTAGGATATTTTAGACATTTTTCCATTTTTTTGTAGGCGTTTGTAGTTGTCAATATTAGACTTTTTTTTTTAAAGTTCTTTAGACACATTTGAAGTTTAGCTAATATTTTAACAATATGCTAGCTGTTTTGTCAGAATAAGACTTTAAAAAGTTTTTCAGATAAATTTGAAGTTTAGCTAATATTTTAGCAACATATTTTAGCAGTATGCTAGCTATTTTGTCAAAAGTAGACTTTTTTTAAGTTCTTTAGGCAAATTTGGACTTTAGCAAATGTTTTAGCATTATGCTAGCTGTTTTTGTCAACATTAGACGCTTTTTTAAAATTCTTTAGGAGAATTTGGAGTTTAGCTAATATTATAGCATTATGCTAGCTATTTTGCCAATTAGACGTTTTTTTTTAAAACTTCTTTTGACATATTCATTCCTCTTCATTGCTCTAGCTGTTTTGTCAAAATAAGACTTTTTAAAAAGCTTTCCAACAAATTTGAAGTTTAGCTAATATTTTAGCTTTATCTAGCTGTTTTGACAAATTAGACTTTTGAAAAAAGTGAATCCTTCGGCAAATTTGGAGTTTACCTAATATTTAAGCGTTATGCTAGCTATTTATGTCAAAATTAGATTTATTTAGTTCTTCGGGCAAATTTAGAGTTTAGCTAATATTTTAGCACCATGCTAGCTGTTTTGGCAGTTTTTTTTTTTTTCATTTTTTTGGCTAATTTAGCAAATATTGTGGCAAGCTTTCAGTTTGAACATTTTCAGCTATGAGCTTCAGCATTTTTAGCTATTAGTTGCAGGATTTTCAGCAATCAGATGTGATGTGAACAGGATTCACTCTTTCATTTTCACAGATAATGCTACATATCTAACATTAAAGTTGCATTTCTGAAAATGTATTTATTTAAATTGTTGCGAATCAGGAAAAAGGCTGTTTGAAAAATCAAATTGCCGTGACATAGAAGCTTCTACGGCAAGCCACAAGCTCCCTCCTCCATCACTAATGTTAGCTTGGGGTTGTGAGGAGCTATAAGCTAGCAATAGAGAGGTGGATGATGGGAAATGAAGGCAGGCTAACTCCCCTTATTTTTATTGAACAGAAACATTGTCCTAGAAAACGTTTACGATTTTAAAATGGCATAATCATAATTTAAAAATACACTGGAAGAAAAAAATAATAATTTTCAGAATTTTTCCATAAAAAAATAATAGAATTATTGATGTTTTTGTTCACCAGGATCACAGCTGCTTCTTCTCCGTCTGTGATTGCTGTCAAAGGGACAGAAAAAGGTAATGTTCCTTTAAAAATCATGTTATTTTTTGCATTTTAGCGGAAAAAAACATCCAGATTTGTTTGTTCTTCCTTCTCTATTTGCAGGCGATTTGAACAACACCACATCCATCATCTTCACCTGCTCTCGGTGTCCGTTCCACTCCGCAGATGAACACAGCCCTCCGCACTTTCACATGCAGAGCGTTCAGACCGAAGTCTACAAAAATCTCTCCGGAGCGAAGTTTACGCCCTCTCCCTCCAGCACCGACGAGATTTTCACCTCCATCAAACTTTTCCCGAGAGGAGACTCGGAGGAAACCCAGCGAGCCGATCCCGGCAGCGGAGCGTCACAGAAAGCTCTCAGCTGCGACACGTGCGGCAAAACGTTCACCCGCACGTCGGACGTCAGACGACACCAGCTGACTCACACCGGAGAACGACCGTTTCGCTGCTCGCGGTGCGACCGAACCTTCCAGCACTCCTGGGATCTGGCAAAGCACGAGAGCAAGCATCACGGTTTGGCCGTTTCCTTCTCCTGCCAGGTCTGCGGGAGCTCCTTTCCTAACCTGCGAGCCCTCACCGTCCATCACAGAACGTCCCACGCGCAGGAGCGTCGGCTCCCTCAAATGTGCTCCATCTGCAGCCAGAGTTTCCCCACCTCCTCGGCGCTCCAGGAGCACAGGAAAACCCACGCCGCCACCAAACGCTACATCTGCCAGACGTGCAACGAAGGCTTCGACTCCCTGCTGGCTCGCTCGCAGCACCGGCAGCTGCACCAAGTCAAGCGTCAGTTTAAGTGCCCCCACTGCGAGAAGACATACACCCGCAGGTCTGACGTGAAGCGCCACCTGTCCACTCACAGCGGCGAGCGCCCGCACCAGTGCAACCAGTGCAGCAAGCGCTTCTCGCTCCGCTTTATGCTCACGAAGCACCTGCGGGTCCACACGGGCGAGCGCCCCTTCCAGTGCTCCCACTGTCCGAAAAGATTCACCCTGGTGTCCGTGCTGGCCAGACACGAGCGCATGCACACGGGGGAAAAGCCCTTCCTCTGCTCTCAATGCGGAAAAGGCTTTCTGTCGCAAGGAGAGCTCTCCAAGCATCACAGGTCGCACGTGGACGACAGGCCCTACTCCTGCCCGCAGTGCCACAAACGATTCAAGAGCAAGAAAACCCAGCAGGAGCACATCGCCTCCCACGCCGGCGCTCGCCCGTACCCGTGCTCCTACTGCGGGAAGGGCTTCACCAAACCCTACGCGCTGACCAGACACAACCTCATCCACACGGGGGAGCGCCCGTTCCCCTGCGGCCACTGCGAGAAGAGCTTCCTCACGCTCGGCGAGGCGCAGCTTCACCGCAGAATCCACACGGGGGAGCGGCCGTACCCCTGCGACGCCTGCGGGCTGAAGTTCAAGAGCTCCTCCGAGCTGGCGCGGCACAAACGCAGCCACGACGGCTTCAAGAGGGCGAAGCCGTTCTGCCGGCAGTGCAGCAAAACCTTCAGCTCCGCGGCCAAACTGAACAAACACCTGGAGACGCACACAGACAGCATGGAATAGATGGATACAAATGATAGAAAATAATGAAGGATTTTTTGACTGACAAAAACAATTCTCAAGTATCACTTTTTTATCGTATAGTAAAAATATCATGTTTTGTACAGTTGTAAATAAAATTTGTAATTTGTAAAATCCTAACAATCTGTTTTTAGTTACAAGTGTCTTTAGCAATTCTCCTGCTCCGTAAATAAAACAGTCCTGGTATTACTGCTTGTACTTTTTGGTATTGATAAACTTTATAGTTTTTGAACTATTAAGCAAATATTCCCTGTGGGAAATAAATAAGAAATTGCTTAAAACCTTCAAATACTTTGAAACTTGTGAACTTCCTCAATACTTTCAGATGGAGACACCATTCAAACATTAAAATGTTCAGCGACTACTGGTTATTTAGGATAATGTGGAATTTAGCTCAAACTTTAGCATTACGCTAGCTGTTTTTAATCAAAAGTAAACTTTTTTACATTATTTAGTCTAATTTAGAGTTGAGCTAATATTTTAGCATTATGCTAGATGTTGTGTCAAAATTACTTTTTTATTTTAAATCTCCTTATTCTAATTTAGGGTTCAGCTAATAACTTTGCATTATGCTAGCTGTTTTTATCAAAGTTAGACTTTTTTTGAAGTTCTTCAGTCAAATTTAGAGTTAAGCTCATTTTTTAGCATTATGCTAGCTGCTTTGATTAAAATTAGACTTTTTTTTTAAGTTATTTAGTCAAATTTAGAGTTAAGCTAATTTTTTAGCATTATGCTAGCTGCTTTATCAAAATTGGACTTTTGTTAAAGTTCTTAAGGCAAATTTAGAGTTTAACTAATATTTATTTATGGTAGCTGATCTGTTCAAATTAGACTTTTTTAAAAAAGTTTTTATGTAAATTTGGAGTTTAGATTAGTTTGAGGATTATGTTAGCTGTTTTGATCAAGACTTTCTAAAACATTTTTAGGCTAATTTCACATTTAAGATAAAATCATTTAGCATTATGCTAGCTATCTTGATTAAAATTATACTTTTTTTAAGTTCCTTAGTTAAATTTAGAGTTAAGCTAATACTTTAACATTTCTGATTTTATTAAAAATTTTACTTTGAGTTTAGCTAATATTATACCATTATGCTAGCTGTTTTGTCAGCATTTGACTTTTCAAAATTCTTTAACCCTCATGCTCTCTTGTGGGGTCCAGATGACCCTACCCTTACATTAAGGAGTTAGCCCTTCCATGACAAAGGTGGACAAGACTTCATGTCTGTCATTGGACACCAGTAAAGATCAACAATCATTGAAAAAAAAAGTTCAGCGCACTGTCTTGTAGGGTCCAGATGACCCCTCTTTTAATGTAAACAAGCTAAGTAGAGCAGAAGGTTTATGGCAAATTTGGAGTTTAGCTAATATTTTTATTTATGCTAGTTTGTCAAAAATTAGATATTTTTTAAAAGTTCTTTAGGCAAATGTGTATTTAGTTAATATTTTATGTATGGTAGCTTTTTTGTAAAATTAGGTATTTTTCCAGTTTTTTGGCAAGCTTTCAGTTTCACTGTACAGTAGACACTTTTGTTTAGAAATACATAAATACTCCATATTGTTTTGAAGTTTTTCATTTTAATCTGATACAGTTCACATACTGTAAAATGTTTTTGTGAAATTTTAATAAGATTGTTAATACTATAAAAGTGTAACATGGATTCTCAAACAGACAAGCTCCAATAATTGCTTCTCCTGGAGGGCGTTTCAGTTTGGCCACTAGGTGGCGATTGTGCTATAGCATTACAGCTTATTCCAGGAGAAGAAGAAAGTATGTAGAAAAAACTGTGTTCTAGACCACAAATAGTTATCTTAAAAAATATTTCCTCAAAAGAGTTTAGAAAATTAACTGCCTGTGAGTAAATAAAGATGTTCATGTAGACAGTGACGTATGTTTAGGTCGACTGAGCATTAGCCATCCTATGGGAAATCCCATTATGCGTTAGCATCAAGCTGCTCACTCAGAAACACAATTTCAAGCTTTAATTTTCTTCAATATTCTTAAAAAATGCCATAAGAACATGTTAAAACATCATCTTCATCACAGTGAGTGTTAAAACTCCAGGTATGTGACAAAAGTTCCTCCAGGCAACATTTTATGGGATAATAATGTGAAAAGTTAATTGATATTTAATCAAACTGTGACTAAAAATCTTGATCGTAAACTTCAGCGTGAGAACCCCGCCCAGATATGAAGCTTCATCAGCAACAAAACTAATCTGCAATGAAAGAGATTAAAATTAAGAACCATTTTCTCATCTTTTTATGAGGAAATATTTTCTTTAACATATAAGTGCATGAATGGTAACTTTAAACTTTAAGAGATGTGAAGGATTTTATTTAAAGCACTTTGAAGTTTTTTCCAGCAGAAAAAGAGCTTAACAAATAAAATTTGATTTAATTTCTTTATTTAAAGTTTGAAAATGTTTTAACTTCATCTTTGATTTCAATAAACAAATAAACACAATAGTACCAAATAAATACCTTACATTTTCCAAAAACAATTAGTTTTTCCAGTATAATTTCTTTATTTAAAGTTTGAAAATGTTTTAACTTTGTTTTTGGTTTCAGAACAAATAAACACAATAATTCATGATAGTGCATATAAATACATAACATTTTCCAAAAACACTGAGTTTTTCCAGTAAGTAAAGTACTTAAAAATAGAGTTTAATTTGTTTGATTTATTTTTGAAGTTAGAAGAAGTTCTAACTTCATTTTTGGTTTCAAAGCAGATAAACACAATAATTCATGATAGAGTTAATACTTTACAGTTTTGGAATCACTTTGAGTTTTTTCTCTGGTAGGAAGTGTTTAAAGAATAAGTTTGATGTGATTTGATTACTTTTAAAAAATGTTTGGTGATGTTTTACCTACATTTTTTGTTTCAGAGCAGATAAACACAATAACTCATGATAGTGGAATAAATAATTTACAATTTCCAAAAGTACTTTGAGCTTTTCCAGTACAAAAAGTATTTTACAAATAAAGTTTGATTTGATGTTATTATTTTTTAAAGTTTGGTGATGTTTTAATTTAATTTTTGTTTCAGAACATATAAACACAATAATTCACCATAGTGCAATCAATACTGTACATTTTTCTAAAGAACTTTGTTTTTTTCCAGTGGAAAGTGTTTACAAAAGAAGTTTGATTTGATTTGATTTCTTTTTTTAAAGTCAGATGGTGTTCTAACTTCATGGATTTTGGTTTCAATGCAGATAAACACAATAATTCATGATAGTGGAATTAATACTTTACAATTTCCTAAATCCCTTTAAGTTTTTTCTAGTAGGAGGTTTTAAAAAAAACAAGTTTGGTTTGATCTGATTACTTTTGTTAAAGTTTGGTGATGTTTTAACTTAATTTTTGGTTTTAAAACATATAAACACAATAATTCATCATAGTTCCATCAATATTTTACATTTTTCCAAAGAACTTTGTTTTTTCTCAGTAGGAAGTGTTTACAAAAGAAGTTTAATTTGATTTGATTTCTTTTTTTAAGTCAGATGATGTTTTAACTTAATGAATTTTGGTTTCAATGCAGATAAACACAATAATTCATGATAGTGGAATTAATACTTTACAATTTCCTAAATCACTTTGAGTTTTTTTCTAGTAGGAAGTGTTTAAAAACAAGTTTGATTTGATCTGATTACTTTTGTAATAGTTTGGTTATGTTTTAACTTAATTTTTGGTTTTAGAGCAAATAAACACAATAATTCACGATAGTGCAATTAAGAATTTTCTTCTACCCACTCCTTTTCAAGCACATTTTTTGCTTCACTTGTATATTTGTATTTTTTTTTCAATTCTTATATTTGTATTTTTAGATTCTTATGCTTATTTAGCATTTTTGTACTTTTAAATTCTTATATTTGTATTTTTCAAATTCTTATTTTATTTTCATTTTGTGTTTGTGTTTGAAATAAAGAAAAAAAACAAAAAAAAAAAACTTACATTTTTCTAAAGAACTTTGAGTATTTTCCAGTAGGAAGTATTATACAAAAAACAAGTTTGATTTTATTTGATTTCTTTTTTTTAAAGTCAGATTATGTTTTAACTTCATTTTGGTTTCAGAGCAGATAAACACCAAAAAAATTATGATAGTGGAATTACTACTTTACATTTGACCAAATCACTTTGGTCAGACGTCCTTGAGGTTTCCAGTAGGAAAAGTATTTTACAACAAATGTTTGATTTGATTTCTTACATTTCCTAAAGCAAATTGAAAATTACCACTAAAATACTAAAATATTTTTCAGGAATGTGTGTTTTTTGTGAGCAGAACACAAAATATGAAAGCAGTCTGCAGCCCAGAAGAGTCGGTCCATCATCTCGCTCTCCTCAGTCATCTCGTCAGTGTTATGGCCGTCCTATAAAAGGTGGCATTTGTGTTTAATTACCTGTGAGCTTTTAATTATCCGTGCCTGTGCATGCATTTGATTGGGGGACGCAGGAATCTCCCTCTAAATCTGGCACCGCCACTTAATAGCGGGCCAATCTGTGAAGGGGTCGCCCACTGATCCAACTGAGTGCAATAACGGCGCCTTAAAAGAGGAGAGGAGTCGTTGGTTTGTAATTGGATTTCTATTTTTAGCTTATCTTTTGGGTGTATTTCAGTTTATGGAAAGAATTTGTGGTAGAATTATGTTAAATAAATGAATTATTTCTACAATTTTTTAAAAAGAATTATTATGTTTTAAGGAAGAACCGGATTTAGAATTTGTTTGAACATACATTTATTAAAAGCCTAAACCTTCACTTTTTTAGTTGTTTTTTCTTGGCTCAAAATGAAAAATAGCCTCCTCCTCCTCCTCCTCCCTGCCAAGAGAGGGTGTGCATTGGTGGATTCTTTCACTGCAATCACCTGACCGGAGTGAGGGCAAGCGGTGATGTCGGGACCGAGCAGCGAAATAATTCCAAGCTTTCGGTGGAACAGGGAAACGGCGTTCGGAGTAAACCGATAAACAAGGCGGCTGCGGATGCAGATAACAACAAAACGCTCGGCCCATTACTGTGATTTACAGTCCGGTTCTTGGTGGCGGAATAATAACCGGTCGTAAAGAAGAGGGAGGAGGCGCCGAAGGAGATTTGAAAGAAGGTTGAAAACAAAAGGGGGGGAGTGCGTAAAGGAGGGGATAAAGCCCGTGCTGGGATCATGAGCTCGGCGTTGCCGTACAACTCCCTGTCAGCGCGGCCGAGTCCCAGCAGACGAGCTCTGGACTGGGAGCACGAGCAGCTAGCCGTGCGGCGACTCTCCTCCCCTCAGGGCGTCAGCCTCCTCACTCCTCCTCCTCTGCCTCAGCGACCCTCCGCCATCCCCGGATACCTGCTGGCGCCCTACCCGGACCAGGAGGGCCAGCTCCACCAGCAGCAGCAGCGTCTCTCCTTGTCTGTGTGCTCCGACGCCTCCCTGGCGCCCCCTGCTCCTCCGCCGCCGGGGCGCCGCCGCCCTGCTGTCGCCCGGTGGGAGTGATGCACCTGCTGCGTCTGGGTCTGCTGGCCTTCAGCTGCGTCTTCTGGGCCGCCGGCTTGGCCATCTTCACCCTGGGCGTGTGGGCTCAGATCTCCTTGGCGGACTACATGATGCTGTCGGCCAACCGCTACCCCAACGCCCCCCTCATCCTCTTGTCCACGGGGGCGGCTGTCACCGCCTGG
This sequence comes from Oryzias javanicus, assembly GCA_003999625.1. NCBI lineage: Eukaryota > Metazoa > Chordata > Actinopteri > Beloniformes > Adrianichthyidae > Oryzias > Oryzias javanicus. The sequence continues at coordinate 19,341,874 of CM012459.1, forward strand.
GGCTTCTTGGGTTGTCTTGGGGTGGCCGCCAACCTGCCCTGCGTGCTGAGGGCGTACGGGTTCTTTCAGCTGGCCGCCCTCGTGGCCGGTTTGGCGGCTGGACTCTCGGGCCTCTTCTACAGAGAGGACATTGCCGGGGGATTTCGCAGCGGCTTACAGAGAGCGGTGGCCGGATACACCGAGGACGAAGGGCGCGCCGACGCTCTAGACAGCCTTCAGAGGTCCCTGGAGTGCTGCGGGGCAGAGGGCTGGCGCGACTGGCTCACCTCAGACTGGGCCATCCAGCACATGACCTTCCTGCCCTTCGAGAACGGCACCTCGGTGTCGCTGCCCGACAGCTGCTGCGTGAGGAGGAAAGGCTGCAGGAACCGTCCGCTCCTGTCGGACGACGGCGAAGGGGTGGCGGCCGCAGGAATCCACCCGCACGGCTGCTTCCGCAAAGTCTTCAGCTTGGTTAACGACAACGTCTTCCACATAGCCGCCACCGTGTTGGGGTTAGCCTTCACGCAGATCGGAGGCATCGCTCTCGCTTGTCTGCTGGCGAACAAACTGGAACCGAGGCAGCACGGACGAGTCGTAGCGCATTAATGACCGACCTGTAAACAGAGACAAAAAGTTTTGATGTCAAGCAACAGGTGATCAAATACGGGGCAATAAAAACAAGAGACAATAATAGACAACTCCAGGCCTCGAGGGCCGCATTCCTGCATGTTTGTTCAAACTGGCTGGACACACCTGAACCAGGTAATCGTCCACTCGTAGGGTTTGAATATCATGAAATCATGCAGATTTAACGGCCCTCGAGGCCTGGAGTTGCCCATTCCTGATTTAAAAGCATTTTCCTGCATGAGAATTACTGTCTTTGGATTAATTTCACAAGCGTTTTTTAATTAAAATTATTCTGTTTTTGAAAAAAAAAGTAAAATTTTCAGCAGGAGTTCATCATAAGAAATTTACCTCTAAGTTGTGGGCGGAGCAACCCCGCCCCTCTTCCCCTCCCCGTTGCTATAAGAGTTTGGGGGCACATTTTTAACGTCTTTTTAGTCACAACCATTTAAATAATAATAAAAAGAAACACTCAGAAGTTCAATTTTAGCTTTAATTTTCTTTATATATGTCCTCCATCGCAAGAAAAAGGCCACCGTTTTTATTGGAGTGGGTCTTTAATTTGTTAAATTTATGGGGGTAAATTGAGAAAAACAGACTTGGTAAGAGATGTGATTGACATGCGGCTAAAGAAAAATTAAAATCTTGCTCAGTTCTCAAATCTTTGGCTTAAACTACCAACTTCAGTGCAATTTTTTAAACCAAACCTTAAAAAAACAAACATTTCTGATTAAAAATATCTTAACCCCCTTGACGCCTTAATTTATGTACAGCTAAGAAAAAAAAAAGAAGTCGCTTTTCATTTGAAAATGGTGACGCATTTTACTTTAATTGCTGAAGGGAATTTCTAACAGCTGTTTGCAAAATGTTAAATTTGCTAAAAGTCTGGGAATACTGTTGATAGTACGTAGTTTTGTTGAAAGTTGATCTAAAGAATGTTGTAAAATTTATTTAAAATCCACAATACATTTTATAAAAATATTTAGTGTGTTACTTAAATATGAGCTTAACTCCAAATTAGCCCAAAAACCTTAATTAGTAGATGCCAAATTAGCCAAAAAAAAGCTAGCTTGTTGGTTAAATACTAGCTAAACTCTGAAATAGCCTAAAATTCCTCAGTGAACTAAACTAGTCAAAAACAGAAAATAGAAACTAAATTCTAAATTAGCCTATAAAAAACTCCAGTAGATAACAAATTAGCCAAAAAAAAAACCATTAGCATATTGCTAAAAAATTAGCTCAATTCCAAAATTAGCATAAAAAACATCAGTGGATGCCAAAAAAGCTGCTTAAATACTAGCTAAACTCCAAAATAGCCTAAATTCATAAGTAAACTAAGCTAATCAAAAACATTAGCCTTTTGCTAAAATAGAAGCTAAACTCTAAATTAGCTTAAAAAATACAGTTAATAACATATGAGCCAAAAACATTAGCATGTTGCTAAAATATTTGGTGAACCCCAAATTTTTGAACATTACTATAAAAGATGAAAACTCATGAATACATTTAAAGACTTGTTCCTAATCTACTTCAAATTTTGAAATTTGAAGAATTCATTTCCAATGGGGCCTATTTTGCTCACTATTTCAAAAACTATGTTTATCATTACCAAAAAAAACCAACCAGTTAATGTCCTGAAAAAGTTGAATGTTTTGATACCAAGATTGCTGAAATCGTTGAAAGCGTGATTCAGTTTTTATGTGCCAAAAAACATACGGAAGGGAGCAAGAGAATAACTATAATAAAACTCAGCAGCTGAATCGCACTCAGAAATGTGTAATTTTTTTTATGTACAATCCTTATATATCTGTTAAATTCAAAATAAAGGTAATTTTGCATGTATGGGCCCAAAAATAATAGGTATGTACAACATTTAGACACTTTCTGTTTCTATTTCCTAAAGAAAAATGTAAATAATGACATTTTTTCAGCTAATTCTCTAAAAGTATGGCATAATCTAAACAGTGACTCTGGTTTTTGTGTGCAGCAGACTGCACAGTGATGTCCACCAGCAGTTTTCCATTCAGTTATTTAGTCTACCTACTGTTATTATCCACATCATGTAATTTTCCTATTTAAAAAAGGGTCTCAGAAGGTGTTATTCATAGGGGCTCATCAAATGGTTTGGTTTGTAAAAAAAAAAAAAATGCAAACTAGTGATTTCCAGATTGTCATAGATGCTAAAATATAAATCTATGTAGTGTAGCTGTAGTGCACGATTGAGAAAAGCTGCTTGCATGAAAAGTTGTGATTTTTAATTATTTTTTATGGTCATTTTTGGACCAAATTGATGCTAGAGAAAGTCTGCATGACACATTTTGCTCCAGAATTTATTTTTAGACATTAAATCTTGTTTTGTATGTTTAATTTTTCATTTAAGTGTACTAAAAATGAAGCAAAACTTTACATTTATTCTTTTCTTGCATTTTCTGGTGTCTGTCCTGTTTATATTTATTATATTGTCTATTGCTAATGTTGCATGATTGAGACCATAAACTATATATTTCAACTTATAATTGAAAAATCTGCTTCAGTACAGGATATTGATTGTGGTAACGTCAAGGTCTGCTGAACATATATAAATGGAGGCCGCCTCCTTGTAATGCAGTATATGCGAAAAGATATGAGGAATATCTAATAAACTTCTGGTGAAGCAATTTTTACTGATTTTTTTCTTGATATACAGCCTTTATTTTGAAAATAAATCTGTTTTTGGCCACATTTGTGGGTTTTAAAGACCTTTAGAAGAATCAAAGCATTATAAATTTATGAGTTTTGTCATAAACTCAATAAAATGTGACCCAATTCCGTCAGGAAATCTTTGATCATTCATATTTTGCACCTAATTTGTGATAAGATCTCCTCTTTATGGACCAAAATGAGACAAAACTAACAAAATAAGAGTCAAATCCAGAGATTTTTTTAAGCTTTTTCCATAACATGTGCCGTGACGCACGGACTTTAGGGCTGTGGCCTCTAAACATTTTTATGTTCCAATTATGTCATTGATTAACCTACATTATGTTCCAGCAAGGCTTGCAGTCTGACACCACCGTCCACGAGTTTGACCCACTTTTTCTGGGGGTTTTGTCATAACCAGAGCAGAACTTTGATTCATCGTGCAAATGAGGAGATCTGACGGACGTCTGAACACATCTGTGAGCTGAGTTTCACATTAAAAGTGACAAAAAATTAAGGATTTGTGGCTTCAAGACAACTTGGAGTCAGAAGGGATTCAAATCTTTGGAAGAATTTAATTGAAAAATATCTAAAACAAGTTTATAGAAAAATTGCCGTAGCTGTTTTCAACAAAAGTAAAATAATATTTTGATTTTTAGGTTGTCGGTTTTATTTTTAAATGTATGCATGTTACTGTGGACATGTACCCTTAAATGAGCTAGTAAAGTCGCTTTGGTTCATTTCACACAACAGAATTATACTTTGCACAACAGTTAGTCGTTTGGATGCAACAATATTTTTGGACAAAAAGCAATTAAGTATCTGCAAAATCATCACTTTTTAATTGTTTTTGATTTTTATTGACCTGTTATGTCTGTCAAAATGAACTATACTTGTAGACCGAATAGTCATTGCTTGTGTCATTCCACATAATTGTCACACATTTTGTACATCTATTATTGAAGTTTGGTTCCATGAAAATCCCTATAAATAACCTTTCCAAGGTTATTTACTGGGGATGAAAAGTTGTGTGGACTATTAGTTAACGATTCACAGTTGAATGACATGAGTCTCTATTTAACAAGCATGTTTACTGTAAACCAGGAGACAGGACTGACATGCTAACTGTATCTACGAAGCTGCAAAACATCAACAAAAACAAATAAAACTTGAGATCTTCCAATAGTAAAGAGAGGAGTATTGTATTACAGTCCTTTAAAACATTTGTTTTTTCAAAGAGGATTGCAAAACAACCTAGAAGAGGTCCCCTTTTGAATCGGCTCTAAAAGTACATATTCAGAGTGTTTAGTTGTGTTGAATAATAGTTTTCAAAAATGTCTTTACGTCACACGACATTGAAAAGGCCTTCCAGAGTAATTTGTCACTCAAAAAAAAAAAATATCCACCCTCATCGACACCGGGGTGGCGGCCCTGCTAGCTTTGCTGGACCCAGGGCGGCGCCGCTCGCTACGCTGTCCACTAGGCGGCTAGCTAGCCAGTCCACTCAGTGCCCACTTAAGCCAACTTAAGGAAATTGAGGCTCACTTGACTTTACTGACTGCTTTTATGCAACTGAATTTAGATTTTTAGGAGGAAAAAAAAATAGCTTTTGCAGATTATCAACCATGTTTTGCAGTTTGCACTAATTGTTTTGTGATACGCCTGAGCCGCAGCGGTGAAAACTTTAATACTGCAACAGAGAAAAACTGTAACATCTGACTCTTATTTCTTTTTTTTTTACTGTCATTTCTAGATAGCTAGTTAAAGAGTGTATCTATTTAGCTAGCTAGCTTAAAAAAACCCATCTAACTAGGTAGCTACCTAAAACATTTAGCTAAGTATAGCAAAAAATAAGTCTAGCTAGCTAAAAAAAAAAAAAAAATCTAGCTAGGTAGCTAGCTACAAAATCTAGCTAGCTAGATAGACAGACAGATCCCACACAAGATAAAAGACAAAATTATAAAAGCTAATTAAAAAGATGTTAAATTACGGTAGTATTAGGGTAATAAAAAAAAGTAATATTGTGATTTTTTTTCTTGTAAATTTACAAGATTAAAAGTCATAAATTTAGCATGACTTTAAAAGCCAAATGACTGTTACGCGACTTCTTTTTCTCGTAAGTTTACAAGATTTAAAGATGTAATTTAAAAAAAAAGTCATTTTTGGTAAATGGCCCCTAATTAAGACAAAGTATTGGGCCACCAAAAAATAAAAAATATATTAAAAGTGAAATTACGAGGTTTTTTTAAAATATAAATTTACAACTTTTAATCTGTTGAATTTATTTATTTTTTCCTCATAAATTTTCTAGATTAAAAGTTGTACATTTATTTATTTATTTAATAAAAAATCATAAATTTAGCCCACAAATATAAGACTTTAAATTCTTTAAATTTACGTTTTTTAAAATTGTAATTTAATTACGAATTCGTGAATTTCTTTCTTTTTTTTTTTTTTTTTTTACAGTAAGAATTAAAAACGGATAACAAAAATGTGATATTTAGTTGTTTTGATCGACCAAAACTTACTAGGTGTGACTTAAATTTAAGAGCAAATGTGGATCCTTGCATGAAATGGATTGTGCGCGTTCGGTACCGTTAGGAGAAGGTTTCTGCCGAGCGGAACTCCCACCGGGCTTTCTCTCAACCCTCCGCCTCTTTAAGTCTGTCCCACATCTGACTGCCTTTGATTCTTCCGTTTGCTCAGCGCTTTGCACTCTGCCCCTCGTGGAGAATTTGGCAATCCTCCTGTCTCCCGGTGCGTAAAACAGCCGCTGCGCGCCGCCGCTCGGATAAAACAATGTAGCTGCGCTTTTACGCACGACCCGGTCTCCCCCCTACCACCTAAAAATGGACCTAAAATCCGAACTCCTGAAGTCCATCTGGTACGCGTTCACGTCTCTGGACGCAGAGCAGTGCGGGAAAGTGTCAAAGTCGCAGTTAAAGGTAAGTTATAGTGGATCAGGAAGCTGAGCTCGGAATCGGACTGTTTGTTTTTCTGCTCTTTCCTTTCTGTGTAACTAAGAAGGAGCCTTGATGTCTGCATGATATGACAGCTTAGCTGTGGTATGTGAAGAAACTTTGTCATTCGTAAACATTATATTTGAAGTGTTCAGTCCAACCTTGTGACCATTTTCTGACTGAAGGTCAAAGTTCAGCTCCAAAGAAATCAATATTCCTATTTGTCAAGTTTCACAATAAAATAAAACAAAAAAATAAAGTCTCTGCTCACTTTTCCATCCAGCCCTTACATGTCTCCACTTCTTGGAGGAATCCAAGGAAATAGTCGACAGCTGTCCTGACATGCTCACTGAGAACCAGCTGCATGTGTGTATGGGGGTTGTGAGGAAACAAGGGAGTGTGCAGAAAAACCCACCCCAGTCTGCAGGTGTTGACCGGATCACATTCAGCCCTGCTTTTCTTTTTCCTCCTCAGGTGCTTTCTCACAACTTGTACACTGTGCTGAACATCCCGCACGATCCGGTCGCCCTGGAGGAACATTTCCAGGACGATGACGACGGCCCGGTGTCCAATCATGGCTACATGCCCTACCTCAACAAATACATACTAGATAAGGTAATGTTGTTAGAGAGAGGCTATTCTTAATTCAAAATATTGTTTGTTTTAAACAAACGCCACATTTAAAGAACTATAAAAATTGTGTTTTCATGTTCTTGTGACATTTTTCTGATAATGGAGGACATATATAAAGAAAACTAAGCTTAAAATTACATTTCTGAGTTTTTATTTTTTATTTTATTCACTGTGAATCAGGAACAGACAGGAAAAGAGTACTTTTAAAATAGATCCAAAGATGATTGCAGTGGATCCTTAATGTGTTTTTGCTTGAATCTCTTCCTAATTTGTAAATTCCTTTGTGGTTTGGAATTAAAAAGCTCCAGTTTAAACAAAAGTATTTGTTTTTCTACAAGTATCACTTTTTTTAACTGATTTCTGAGGTGCTAATTTCTTTGGAAAATTCTATTTTGTGTTTCTTCTGAGGAATCCTAAAAGATCTCAACTTGATAATGAATTTCTGAAAAAAAATATATTTTTAAGTCCATATGAACATGGTTTCTTCCATTTTCAGAATCATACAAACTTATGCTTAGAATAAGGGTCAGACCAAAAAAAAAAAGACACATTTGGTTGAATCTGTTGGTTTCTTATATCCTCTTGGTTACCAGAATTGTAGTTAATTATATCCATCAAGACTACAATTCCCAGAACCCCCACCACTGTTAAAAATGTGGAGAGATACTCCAGTTTAGAAATTTTCTCTACAAACTGCTGGTTGTCAGGAGTCCTGTTTAGACTTTTTTAGTTGATTTGGACCAAATTGGATAACACCGGTCTTTAATTATTTTTTTTTTTTTGTTTTTTTTGTGCCTTTTTCTGGATTAAAACTCTGTTAATAAATTAGATGCACTTGTTTAACTCGAACTTAAAAAAAAAAAAATTCTGACATGAACTTCAAACTTATTGTTGATTTTCTGGGATCTCTGTTAGCCTGGAAAGATCTGAAACCTCAGGAAAAAAAAAAAAAAACAGTTTTCTTTTTGCCAATACAACTAAAACACCACAGTTATCCACTATTTAGACTTCTAAAATCAATTGGAACTAGCTGAAACATAAACTACTAACAGGGTTTCATTAGAGCAAAAATAAAGTCACAAAAATGTTTTGGATTGATTACATTTTATAATCTTACATTTTCATCAAGGCAATTAAAGTTTTGCCCTTTTGTTTGGTATTTTTGAGTCTTTTTTTTTTTGTCTAGCTGATAGAATTATCTCCAATTAAACTTTTTTTTTTTTAAACAAAATTGTACTACAGAGTATTTTGTTATTTTGTGTTATTATGTTATTATAAGTATTATGATCACCATAAAAGAAAATTATTAAAATTAGAGAAAAAAGTTGAGAATAAAATTACTTAAAAAGTCATAATTTTGCAAGAAAAACATTATATTTTAAAAAGTTACTTAAAAATAAAATTGTATTTTTACAATACAACTTATAAAAAGATCAAACCAGATTTTTTAAACAGTGTCATGTCCATCTGATTTATCTGAATTATCTGAAATAGTTATAAAATACACGGACAGTAATATTCGTTCGTCTTTGACAAATTTTAAAGCAAAATTGAAATTTTCAGAAAAACACAACTGCTTGTAAAATTGCAACTTTAAAAGTACAACTTTATTCTCGTACAATTATAACTTTAATATTTAACAACTATATTCTAGAAATAGTCAGTAGTTGGAGGACCCAGATGCAGGAGACCGAGTTTTGGTGACAGAAGCTTAAAATATTCATTAAATTAACTAAAACGCGCAGAAAAAATATAAAGAGTAACATATCAGAGCAGATGACCTGACAATGATGGACTGAAAACCAGACGCTTGAATACACTGAGGTTGATTAACTAACTCAAGACAGCTGTGGATGATTAACCTGAACATAGTCAGACTGACAAGGAAAACAGAACACGACAAAAGCACCCCAAAAACCCAAGTATGGAATTATGACAGTACCCCTCCCCAAAAGGGCAGATCCCAGATGCCCAAAAACACCCAAAAGGAGGAGACCCTTACAAGTAAGATGAAAGCAAGTCCAGAAAACAGAGCTCCTGCAGCTAGATGGATGTGAGAAGTATCAGAATAAATTTGGTGGAAGTGGCTAGATCTGATCTGATATGGCTACTGGAAAACCCAATATTTTTTTTATATATATATAGCACGTATTCGGTTACTAACCGTTCTTTCTAATATTATACAAACATCATCAATTTGGGTCCAAGCCAAATGTTTAGTTTTCCACTTCTTTATTCATTTGATTAAAAATTTTAAACATAAATAAACTGTGCAGTATTTTTTCTGTGCATTCTGGTCTCTTATTATGTCACATTCTGATGTGGCTGCAGGTGAAAGCGGGGACGTTTGACAAAGAGAAGTTTGACGACCTGTGCTGGATGATGACGATGAAGAAGAACTTTACCGGAGTCCTGCAGAACGGACTGCTGACTGAGAGAAACTGCTTCAAACTCTTCTGCTTGTTCAACCTTCTGTCCGAGGACCACTACCCACTGGTGATGATTGTGGAAGAGGTAACCAGTGCTGATGGGAATTTAATGCGAGCTAGCTGGACTTATGTAAAGATTCCCTAAAAGGTCACCTCTTAAAGGGGCCATACCATGCTTTTTTCAGAGCAAACTAGATCTAAATATATGATCATATATTATCTTTGGAACACTAAAAAACACATTATTTATGAAATATGAGTAATTATGTTAGGTCTTTTTATACCCAGAGATAAAACGACTCTCTCAGGCTCCGCCCATTTCATGGTGTCATTCTAGAGCCATAGTGTGTCATGTACTGGTGTTTATCCCCAAAATATTTCAGATATGGTGATGGCTAATGGGTTCATTTTGATGTAAAATTGGTCATAAAATGCAGACAACACCAGACGAACATTTCAGAATTTATTGAGATGATGAGAAAATTCTGATTGGTTCTGGCTGTTAAGGTTTCTTTCCGCTTTGAAGCATCATTCATCTTCGTATCAAAAATCCTTTTCACCTGTACCTTTTTGACTTTGCTCAATAATACACTTTGAAAGCACTTCTCCCGATTTGTTGCTCGCTTTTACCACCAGGAAATAGGCCAATTCTGAATTCTTCCCTTCCCCTTAATTTGAAGTGGCAGTTGAAGTTGAAGTCGTGTCCGGGATTATTACTTTTTTAAATGTCACCCTCCAAACGGAAGGGTCCAAAGTCCACCATCGAGCTGAGAAGCGCTTTTCTTCACGTGGATGCGTTAGGAAGCACAGAAGTTTACATTTAAATGTAAGTAATGACTTTTTGTTATAGCGTGACCTTTTTAAAGTTATAAATCTGCTGTTGTTATGTATATTAAAGCGCTGGAAGCTCTGCGTTAAAGCTAGCTCACTGGCTAGCTCACGATTATTGATAAAAGAAGGTGAGGTCCAAAATATTAGACGGTAGTTTTTCATAACCCTCCGTTTGGAGGGATAAATGAAGGCGAAGGGACAAGGAGAAGGGGAGAATTTGAATTGGGCCATAGTCTTCTCCCCTTCTCCACCAGGAAATAACCTGCTCACTTTCTCCACCAGGAAATAGTTATTTCCATTTCTCCACCAGGAAACAGTTTTTTCTCTTTCTCCACCAGGAAACAGTTTTTCCCTTTCTCCACCAGGAAAAAGATATTTCCCTTTCTCCACCAGGAAATAACCTGCACCCTTTCTCCACCAGGAAATAGTCTTCTCCCTTTCTCCACCTGGAAAAAAGATATTTCCCTTTCTCCACCAGGAAAAAGTTATTTCCATTTCTCCACCAGGAAACAGTTTTTTCTCTTTCTCCACCAGGAAACAGTTTTTCCATTTCTCCACCAGGAAAAAAGATATTTCCCTTTCTCCACCAGGAAATAACCTGCACCCTTTCTCCACCAGGAAAAAGTTATTTCCCTTTCTCCACCTGGAAAAAAGATATTTCCCTTTCTCCACCAGGAAATAGTCTTCTCCCCTTCTCCACCAGGAAATAACCTGCTCACTTTCTCCACTAGGAATTAGTCTTCTCCCTTTCTCCACCAGGAAAAAGTTATTTCCATTTCTCCACCAGGAAACAGTTCTTTCCCTTTCTCCACCAGGAAAAAGTTATTTCCATTTCTCCACCAGGAAACAGTTCTTTCCCTTTCTCCACATGGAAAAAAGATATTTCCCTTTCTCCACCAGGAAATAGTCTTCTCCCTTTCTCCTGCTGTCTTCCCAAAACTCCGTCTGCCTGCTCCATTCTTGGATACATCCCCAACACGAGTTCTTGAACACATTTTTACCTCAAGGTGGTTCACACTGGACAAGCAAGGAGGGGCTTCTTCTTCTTCTTTGCTACTGTTTACTAGCGCATGCCCGCCATCTATAGTTGGAAGAGGCTTGGTGTAAAATGTCAAAGCGGTGTAAATCTTCCAAATCTTACTCCAGGCTTTTTCTTTTACGGCTCTATTCCGATATATGGAAGACTGGCTGTCATGAAATTACCCCAAAATATTATTTTTTCTTCATGATCAATTTCCAAACAGTTAGCAGTTGGTATTAAGAAAAGCCATCCAAACAACCATCCAAGTCCCTGATTGGTCAAAGTTCAACTTGAGTGTTAAATGTCTTTCGTATGTAAAGCCCACAAACAGTTGTCGCTAATGCAAGAGTTTTAAAGTCTGAAATTCAGGTTTAAATAGACTTTTCATTGAAAGTGGACGCTTAAACGTGAGTTTCTAAGGGCGGTGTGCACATAACTCGAGGTTTTGGAGAGACGGTATGCGCAGAGCAACCCCCATACTGGAGATATCCAGCCGTACAGTTTAGAGCCAGATGTCGGCTATTTTTGCAGCTTGTACTGATGTGTCATGTTAAAAACAAAATTTTAAAACAAGTTTGACCAACATGAAGGCAAATTCCTCAACAAGTAGATAAAATCAAATGTCGCATATTGTTCAGCAAGTAAGAATGCTTAGATAAAAAAATCACACGGGAAGCGGGTTTAGATTAAATCTTGTCCTGTATTTTTTTTAGCTTGTGTCAAAGCAGAAAAAAATAAGGCGCAAGTAAGTTAATGAGGCTCTTCCTTCCTGCACTTCCTCCAAAATGCTCTTGGTTTCCTGTAAGTCAGAGGCAACAGTAAACGTCTTTAGATCCGAACACCAGTGTACTTCAAAGGTAACTGTAGTTACTGAACTGTACAACAAAAACAAACACAAGAAAATGTCTTCAAGGTGGAGTATCTTCTGAAGAAAATCTCCACGGCAGCGAGCCACGAGTGGGACGGAAAGCTCTTGGAGGACCTGATTTCCCAGGATCCCGCGGTGCAGGAGGAGGGCATGTCTGTGTGGAGCTTCCTGGCGCACATGAATGCGGGTCGTTTGCTGAGGGTCACCAACAGCGAGGCTTTCAGCCTGGCTCTAAACGAGGTGTTTCTGGAGATGTACCATAACGTGCTCAAGAGAGTAAGTCCTCCCGAATCCCTGTGATCTTTTAGTCTTCCTTGGATTTACTCTTTGGGTTTCTGCAGGGCTACATGTGGAAAAAGGGGCACATGCGGAGGAACTGGACGGAGCGCTGGTTTGTGCTGAAGCCCTCCTCCATGGCTTACTACGTGGGCGAGGACCTCAAGGACAAGAGAGGCGAAATCCAGCTGGATAAGAGCTGTGTCGTTGAGGTTGTTGAAAACTGCGACAGGATTGTTGGATGTGCGGATCATGGCGTCCGAGTGACCACGCCCCTTTTCATTTCAGCCTATTCCAGACAGGGAAGGGAAGCGCTGCCTCCTCTGTGTGAAAACCCACAACAAAACCTATGAAATGAGTGCGTCCGACCAGAGGCAGAAAGTGGAGTGGATTCAAGGTGTGAGCAGAAATTCACACAAATAAATGTTCGTTTTAGTCGTCTGGGCTGTTCCTGCAGTCAGTGTGAAATGTGTCAGGTAAGGGATAATGCCAGACGAGGTGTGCATTATCAGAAGTTAATAGTGAAGTCTGTGTCAAGAAGACCCAGATGCAGGACAAAACGACAAGACTGAGTCAAGAACTAGAATTCTTTCATAACAAAAAGCTCTACTATTGGTGGGAAAAGTCAACAAACATAACAAAGACACTGCAGGACTAAACAGAGCAAGAAGCGATGGACAAACTAAGCTAAAGCAACACTCTGGATTTGTATTCAGACCGGAAAAGTCCATTTAGTCCGGATCAAGTCCTCTAAGCTTCTGCTTGGTCTGTATTCAGGCTGCCATCAACCGGACATTTCTGTTTCTAACCAAACCTTGTAAACAAAACCATGTGACTAAAGATCTCTTCACTCATTGGCCAGAAATAATGAAGACAGGAGTCAAACATAGCTAGAGGTTCACAAAGTTAAACCAGAGTCGGCCGTAGGCATAACAATATCAGAGAGCAGGAGAGAATAGTCGGAGTTCAGGCGAGGGTCGGGGCAGGCGGCAAACAGACAGTCAGATAAGGATCAGGAAACACGAGAAGGGAGGTCAGGAGATAACGCTCAGTATGCAGGCAGGGTGACACAAACAGTACTTCGCACTGAGCAAGGCTCTGTGAATGCAGGAGCGGTCTAGCTACGGCAGATGTCTCCCATCGGCTACGGGTGGCTGCAGCCACAGACTCTACTGCTGAGTTTGTTAATAGAACCAACTTCACAAAAAGTGCTGCAACTCTGCTTCGGCGTCTGGGGAAAATTTGAACCCAACAGAATGGATTTGGAGAGAGGCCAGATCGCAGTTTGTACATAGTCAAATGAAGTGGAGGTTCCTCTTGAACTTTAAAGTTATGTAAAGACTCCAGCGGTCACATCGGAGCCATAACACATGCAGGTGGAGCCCAGGGTAAGTCTCATGTGGCTGATGGTCAATGAGTGTTAGGTGAGTGGCATCTGGGCAGAGTGTGCTGGGGCAGCTGGAAGATGAAGTGTGTTGACACTCTGGAGATGGGTCACACCGGTGACCAGAAGAAGAGATGGAGTGTATTCAGACTCGACACTTTGGCTCACTTAAAGTAAACCAGAGTTTGTTTCCGTTGATAATCCAGAACAAGTTTTCTGTCAGAACACGCCCAAGTGGAACCTAGTCCAGGACCAGGAACTGCTCTTGAATCCATCTTTGTTCGTTTCCAATCGGACTGAGCTCGGTTATTTCTGAGTTTCCTTAGTCTGAATAGGCTCTCGCACTCGAAGTGGAACAACAGAGATAAAGCGGCCACCGTCTGGTTGTTTTGTCGGACCTGGTACAGGACACGAAACGAACCTTGGGACGTGGCTGGTACCAGTACTTAAACCCTAGCCTAGTCCGCATCTGGTACCAGGTCCAGAACCGGTGCCAATCCGCCTTTATGGGAACAGTCAATTTTTGACGTGGAGGGTCCTTAGCCATGCGTCAAAATGTGACTGAATGAGAATGTGTTAAGTCTGCTTTTCTGTCTTATTACGCCTGAAACATCCTCGGATTCCTCCCAGAGGAGCTGGAGGAAGTGACTGGGGAGAGGGAAGTTTGTTGCTTAGATTGCGACCCGACGACCTGGTCCCAGATGAGCAGAAGAAGATGGATTGACTATCCTAACAAGGATTGCAAAGCATAAGATTTACATAATTTCTGCCTCTAGTTGCTTTGCCCCGCCCTCAAAATTCCTGCCCAATTAGTAAAGAAATCTTTAGTCATATGTTTGTTTTTACAAGTTTTGACTGATTACAGACTCATTGTTGCGCTGCTACTTTGTTTACATCCCATAATGCCAGGCTACGGTGGCCGTTTTGGTCCAGTTGTTCCACTCCGAGCATGGAGCCTTTTCAGAATGAGGAATCTTAGAGCAAACCGGAGCTCAGTCCGATTGGAAACGAATCGAGACCACCTAGAAAGTTGGGTCCAAGAGCAGTTCCAGGTTGTGGATCAGAGTCCACTTGAGTGTATTTAGTACATTTTAGATTTAAGTTATTTTAAATGTTTTAATTAGTTTCCTTCTTTTCCAAAAACCTGCTTCATAGGTTATTTAGTGAGTCTAAATTGCCTCTGGTCCAATTCCCAAGATAAACCAAAAATTAAACATAGTTATAAGCAATGATTTTTAATTCCTAAATAATAGTGGAATGTTGATGTTTTTTGTAGCCATTCAGACAGCCCTCCGTCTTCAAAGTGAGGGAAAGTCCTCCCTGCACCACGAACTCAAGCTGAAGAGGCGCATGCTGCGAGAGCACAAACACCAAGAGCGCAGCCGCAGCCGCAGCAGCTGCAGCAGCCGCAGCAGCCGCAGCAGCCGCAGCAGCCAGTCGGACGACCTGAGCGTCCAGGAAATGGAGAGGATAGAGAAAGAACGACAAGACCTGGAGATAGAGAACATCATCCAGGTAGAATAGGGTTAAAGTGGGGAACTTTATCTTTTTCGCACTTATGCAGAAAAGATATATTTTTCTAGCACGCACGAGAACTGGAAAATCGGCGAAGGGAAGCGGAGGAGAGGGAGAGGAGGAAACAGAAGGAGGTGCAGATGGACCTGGAGAGACAACTGAAAGAGGCTGAGATGGTGAGAAGTTACATTTCACCTGAAAGGGGTTTCAGTCGGTCCTTTATCTGTTGTATCCTGTTGTGTGTCCAGCTGAGGGACAGCATGCAAGCAGAGATGCAGGAGAAGGAGAGGAAGGCCGAGCAGCAGAAACGGAGGATCCAGGAGCTGGAGATGACTCAGCAGAAACTGGAGGCCGCTCTCAACATGGAGATCCAGGCTCGGCTGGAGGAGGAACGAGCCAGACTGGAACTAGAGCTGTAACAGAAGCTTTTTATCTGTCATTCTTTCGCATGCTTTAGGTTTCTTTAATATCCTTTCATCTCTTTTCCAGGCTGCTGCAAGCCGAGGAGGAGAAAAAGCAGCAGTTCAAGCTCCTGCAGGATAAGCAGAGGGACTTGCGGAGACTCAGTCCCGCGCTGGAGGCCTCAGACGGCAGCACAGACGAGGACACGCCCTCGGCGCTCTACTCGGCCTCCCAGGAGCTTCAGGACCTGCAGGCGTCACGCCAGAGGAGCCACCAGCACCTGGAGGTACAGCGAGAAAAAGAAGCAGCAGCGAGAAAAAGGAGCAGCAGCTCGTGGGATTTGATGCCTTTTCTCATAAAGCGATTTGTTTGTTTTCCAGGAAGTGCAGGAGAGGCTGAGTAACGCCACGCAGCACGTACGCCACTGGAACGTCCAGCTGAATCGCCTCATGAAACCCATTACTCCAGGAGGTAAATGTTTTGCCCCTTAAAATGTATAAACCATAAAAATGCCCTTCAAATTAATTTAAAATAAATAGGGTGGATATAAATTTAATTAATCGAAATCAAAAATTAAGGGGAACTGAAGTAGTTTGTTAGAAATTTGCCTCTAAATTGTGGGCGGGTCTGTTGAGCCAGAGCAACCCCGCCCCCTTTTCCTCTTCCCCTTCAGAGCTTTAAGGAGAGAAGCTTTTGGCCCAAATAGTGTAATTTTACGTTACAAATAAACCTTTTTGCAAACCGTTTTTTACCACAAAAATTTGAATCAATTTCAATATATGTTAAATATCATATCAGAAAAAGGCAGCAACATATCAAAAATGGACAGTTTTTAGTAAAGGAAGTCTTTAAAAACTTCAAAAATCAAAATTAAAAATCTACAGTTTGTTAGAAAACAAAATAGGAGCAAAAGACATTCACCATAAATAATACTAGTAATTCACTTTAGTTAGGAAAATGAATAACAAAGACCATTAAAAGGCTTTATCTACTGTGGAAGTATAAAAAAAAAAATGAACTTTTTAGTATAACTTTTACATAGTTTTGACATTTCCACATATTTTAATTTGATTTTATACATTTTTCCTCATTAATTAATTTAATTTATTGTGTATGTGTGCTGGGTTTTATTTATTATGATTGATATTTTTAATTATTTTTTGTCTTATTATACAAAGTTGAATTTGAAAACATGAATGAATGTTGCCTTCAAAAGGTTAAAAACATCCACTTTTTAAGTATGATTTTTGCTGGTTGAAACGGGTAGAAAATAAATCTTTAAACGTATTTTATTTGGAAAAATTTGGTTTGAAAAATCTGCAATGTTTCTATATCCCGTGGATGATTCTGGTTCAGATTAGAGGAACACTGGAGACTAGGGATGTGTATTGGAGATTGGTGATACAATACGTATCACGATACCAGGTTTCACAATACGATAGAGGGTACGATTAGAGACAAAAAAAAACTTTATTTATATTGGAATAAAATGATCAAATCATCACAATGCTAAGCATTGGCAAGAGCCTCATGAAACGATACGTATCACGATACCCAACTCACAATACGATATGTATCATGATATATATTCCAAGACTTTTAGAGCACGATTTAGAGAAAAAAAAACTTTACCTGTATCGTAATAAAATTATAAAAATAATTTGATCAAATCATCACAATGCTAAGCATTGGCAAGAACCTGACGAAACGATACATATCAGGATACCCGACTCACAATACAATATGTATCATGATATATATTCCAAGACTTTATCTGAACTATTTTTCACTATTTTTTTAAAGAACATAGAAAAATTAGTTGAATTAGTTAATTTGTACTAAAATGGTTAAATTAATTCTATTTAATGATCACAATGCTAAGCACTGTAACTTTATCTCACATACAAGTTGCTTTTACTCAAGGAAATTCGTGGTGTAATAAATTATCAATTAAATATCGCCACATCAGCATTTAAAATGTATGCAAGTCCAAATAAAGTTTATTCGCTTAAAGGATTTTTCCTACACCCCTACTGGAGACTTTTTCTGGTAAATTTGTGAAAAAAATGTGAAAAATAAAAGCTTTTGATTCCATTTACTACATACTGGTTGACTCTTTTTAGATTACTGTAGAGATGGTGAACTGTTTAACAAGTTTAGGTTGTTGCATGTCAGAGATTAAAAGAGAATTCAATGTTTGATGCTAATTACAAGCAGATATTAGCGATCTGAATTACAAGCTTTTAGGTATTCGTAATTATTTGTTCTGACAGGTACAACTTTTTAAGACAAATATTAAAATTTAATGTGAACAGAGTAAAAATGTTAGAAAAAAAATAAATGTTGATATCTTAACTATAGAAAACACATTTAGACATGTGGATGTTCTTTCTTCCAATGTTTCTGAATTTACTGTTGGCTTTTTCTTGCCTGTAATAAATTATAGTTACAGGTAACAAATGCACTAGTGCACAAATAACACCTTAGCTGGAGTTTTTATTCTTTAAAAAACGTTATTAACATTTAACAAATATTATTTTTAAAGGATTTTTTTGTTTGTTTGTTCATTAAAGAAAATCTAAACTTCATTTAAAATAAGTGCAAGTATTGTTAAAGTTTTACTAACATTTGTTTAGTCTTGAAGCAGTAAAATCCCTCAACTAAGTTATTTTGACTTTTATTAGAATCACAAAATTTTAAGAATAAATGCTTTAGTAACTCAATCTTTTTTGTATTTCAGAACGTTTGGATAGCCGGATGACATCAAAATACTTCTGTCCCCGGACGGAGGGAGCGCTGGCAAGCAACGAGTTCATTTCCAAATACAAGATAAGAAACGATCAGAACAGCCTGATCGGACAAGAAGAATGTGAGAGACTGGAGGAGCAGATGGGGGCCGCCCACCTGTCAGATGCGTCAGAGGAATCCCGGGGAAAGCCCAATGGGCTGCTGTGATCGCCATAGTGACGGATAAAAGGATTTATTTTTACATTTAAAAATGTCAAGGGGGAAAAATCTAACCTTAAACCACAAAAAATCATTTTTTTCCCCAATCAAACTTGTTTACAAACTGTGTGAGCGTTAGAGTCCATCATGGTGACAATTGTTCACTTTTATCCTCACAAACAGGACATTAGAGAATTCTGCTTTGTGCCAGCCAAGAAACTTTCTTTCCATGGAAAAATATGATTTGTTAATAAATATGGAGAATTGTGACTAAAAAAATAATTCAGATTTTAATCTGACTAAAATAGACTTTCACCATTTTGTACTAAACAAATTGTTGTTGTAAAATGTTGTGTGATATGTCTCATTTTCATACTGTTTAAATGAAATGTAAAAAAGAAAAAAACAAATTCAGAAGAATGTTGTTTTATTTTCCAAAGGGGTAAAAAGTTCAGTAAAAACATTAAAGCTCTGACTTTTCAAAATAAAACAACAAAACTGGAAGACCAAAAAAAATTTTTGGTATTACTATTCTTCAGCTTTACAAGCAAAATTAATTCAAACAATAATTTCATTTAACTTTCTTTGTTTGTTTTTCTAAATCTGACACAGACAAGAGGTATTTGTATTTCAAAACAAAAATTTGCTTTAAACGGCATAATTTATTTTATTTTACTGTTTGTTTATTTCTATTTGTTGGGGAGAAGAACATGTTTTCAAACTTTATTTTAAACACTTAGATGACATACAATAAAGGGTAAAGAACAAAAACCTATTTTTTAAAATCAAAATAGGTGTGTGTGTGGGAGGGGGGTAACAAAAGCTGTGACTTTTCAAAGTAAAACGACAAAACTGTAACACAAAGTCATTTGCTTTTTTCAGCATCATAAACAAAATTTTATTTAAACAAAAATGTCCTTTTTACACTCTTTGGGTTGTTTTTTTAAATAAGACATTGACAAAGAATATTTGTATTTTAAAACAGAAGTCTGGTTTTAAAGGCAGATTTTTTTTTTCTCTCTTTTTGCTGTTTGTTTTTATTTGTTTGGCACAAGAATATAAAAGCTCAAACGTCATTTAAAACACTATTACTATAATAATGGAAAGAACAAAGAAGTCGCGTTTTATTCAAAATAAAGAGGGGTTACAAAAGTTGAAAACATTTACTCTATGTTTATTTATAAAGTTAAGACAGAATTGTCTTTAAATCTTCTCTAATTTCGGGAAGTTAATAAAAAATAGTTTATAGTGAATATAGTATTTTTTTTAATAAACTTATATTTTCAGGAAGAAGAATTGTGAAGATGGTTTTTTATCATAATCATTTAGGAACAAGAAGCATATTTTAATAAAATCAAACATACTAAGTCAATTTTTGGCTAAATATACGTCAAAAATGCACTATTTCTAGATATAAATGTAGTTGTATTTTTGATTTGTTAATGTCATTGACTTGTGTTTAAATAAAGCTTTTTCAAGTCCACAAATCAAGTCGTGATACCACCGCCTCACCAGAGGTGGCGCTCTAGGAAGAAATAGCAGAGCGTAAACCAGAAATAGACCTGAAATAAACAGACCAACATGGCGGCTCTCTTTGAGCCCGCACGCCGGGACTTATGGAGAGAATTTTAAAGGCTAAACTTTGTTAATTTACTATAAATACTTTCTGCCGTTACATGTCTTTGTTTGGATGGATTTTTAGAAGCGAAAACTATTTATTTTTGTTCATTTTAGTATCAAATTAGCAAGAATGAAAGCAGTGCACAGAGGGAAGGTCAGGTCTTTGCTCCAGCTGAGCCGCAGACTGACAATCGAGCAGCCGGGTCCCGCTGAGCCCTCACCGGGCAGCCCCGTGGCCCAGCAGCGGAG
This sequence comes from Oryzias javanicus, assembly GCA_003999625.1. Lineage (NCBI taxonomy): Eukaryota > Metazoa > Chordata > Actinopteri > Beloniformes > Adrianichthyidae > Oryzias > Oryzias javanicus. The sequence continues at coordinate 19,362,293 of CM012459.1, forward strand.
GCTCAGAAAGGACCCCCGCCGCTGCTCCGTGCTCCTGTTCCCCGGTCAGGGCAGTCAGTTTGTGGGCATGGCGGGAGGACTTCTGCAGTATCCCAACGTCAGAGACATGTTCTCCGTCGCTCAGAGGATCCTCGGCTACGACCTCCTGTCTCTGTGTCTGAACGGGCCGGAGAAGGATCTGCAGAAGACGGTGCACTGCCAGCCGGCGGTGTTTGTCGCCTCTCTGGCAGCGGTGGAGCGGCTGCACCATGAAAACCCAAAGGTTCGATCCCCTCACAGCTGATGCATGGAAAAGTGTTTATAGTGGAGTTCTGCACACTAAAAGAGCATTTATTTCACCCTTTAGGTAAACAATACACTAAATAATATTCATGTTAATTCATAACTTGACTTCCTTTCAAAATAAGACTTCCGGTGTCACAGGATCATCTCAATGGAGCATCAAATGCTGATGTCAGCAGCAACAAAAACACAACTTCTTTTATAATTTGTGCTGCAACTTTGCCAGGAATGTCCAAATCTCACTAAAAAAATTATATTATAGTTGAATTAAGGTGAAAGTTGTTTTTTTCTTTTTTCAAATCGTGGAGAATCAGTAGCAAACGAAAGAACACTGATTTGGAAAACTTGTAGCTGAGATGTAAAAGCTCCCTGATCCGCCCCTGATGCATCCAGAATGTACAGAAATGGATGATGGGAAAGGGGGCGAAATTCTAATGTTGATCTGCAGAAAATTTGTCCTAAAATAACAAGAGTTTTAAAAAAAGTTGGCTAAAAACAGCCTAATTATACTTGAAAGACCACTGGGAGTAGTTTTAAAATACATCAAAAGATGAGTGGGATTTTAAAGTATTAAAACTATATTTTTATGGATATCAAAGTGGTAAAAGACAAAAAAATGTAATGATTTTAGAAATTATGAGCAATTCTAAGTTTTAAAACAACCACAAAAACATTTCTTACTATCAAAGAGGTGTCGTTTTATAATAAAGATATTATTGTCATGCGTGGTCCAAGCAGAATTAGGCAGAAATGCAACAAATCAAAGATAACAGTCAACTTCCGACTGTGGTTGCTCAGCAAACTGATTTATTTGATCACAGGAAAGTCAGGGAAGGCCTCCTGACATCATTTTCAGCTTTTCCTTATATCAGCAACAGCACTTCCAGCAAACTTTTCTTCAGCCAATCAGAACACAGGATAGAAAAAACACACCTGGAAATTATGAGAAATCATATACTTTGAAACAAGACAGGAAAAACACAAACGTGAAGAAAAATATACATTCCACCAAGATAAATAAAACATTTAAACAGTCATGAATAACACAAAGTGCAAAAAACATTCAGCATCCTCCTCACATTTATGTTTATTATAATTTCAAGTTGTGACATTTCAAAAGATAGAAAATAAAATTTTGGTGATTATTTCTCTTTGCAGACTTCACGATTGACAAGTTTCCTTTTCTTTCCGACCTCAGGCTGTAGAAAGTTGCGTCGCCGCCGCAGGTTTTAGCGTCGGAGAGTTTGCGGCTCTCGTCTTTTCCGGAGCCATGGACTTTGCAGAAGGTAAGTCTCCCCGATGGTTTGGTTTGTCGGCTTACAGGAGGAGGAAGTGCCGCTTCTTCAGACTTGTGCTGCCTCTTCCAGCTCTGTATGTGGTAAAGGTGCGCGCTGAGCCATGCAGAGGGCGTCGGAGCTGGTCCCGAGCGGGATGCTGTCGGTCATTGGCGACCTCAGGCGCAGTATAAGCAGGCCTGTTTGCAGGCTAAAGAGCACTGCAGAAGTCTGGGGGTCCAGGAGCCCGTTTGTTCGGTTGCAAACTATCTGTTCCCAGATGGCAGGGTCATCGCAGGACATCAGCAGGTAACTATCATGGATAGATAGATTGATATAGTTATTAAGAAAAACACATACAGGTGTGGGGCCACAAAAATAAGAGCGTACAAAAACTTACAACAATTACAGCATATTTCTGACGCATTTACTCAGATAAACTTCAATAAAGTTTCCATAAAACCTTTTTTAATTTAAATTCCTGTCATTTTTTTGTCCAGGCGCTAGACTTTCTTCAGCAGAAGTCCAGAAGTCTTCATTTCACAAGAACTAAGCTTCTCCCGGTCAGCGGGGCTTTTCACACGGATCTGATGGCGTCGGCCACCAAACCTCTGAGCGACGCTCTCAGGGAAGTGGAGGTCAGTGAGTCAATCCAGCGAGAGCGGACGTGTCATCCGGATTATTTCCTGAAATAATAATTGTTTATTATGCCGCTGGTAGACATTGATTTAGCAGAAACAGGAGTTGCTTTCAATAAACTAGTTTTGTTGAACCCACTCAGCAATAGTCCTTTAGTTTTGTTTTTTATGTTGATCTTTAGGACTCTTTCTGATTTTTCTTGTACTCAAAATTCATTGATCATCTTAACTTAAGATGGAGAGAAAAAAAAAAATCTGTTTTTTTTTTTTAACACGCTCTTGTGGCATTTTTTCTGATCTGCATTGTTTGCTTAAAATTTTCTGGGAAGAAATAATTATTACTTCAAGAATAATGATAAAGACAAAGTTGTTTTGCTTGGTCTAAATCCAAAAAAACACAACTACACTAATTCTGAGTACTGAGCAGTAAATTGATTGGCTATTATGTTTGAAAGATTCAATTCGTCAGTATATTTTATTTTTTATTTAAATACATTTTTGTAATGACTTACTTGTTATTTTTAGTTGACGGACACAGAAAAATGTTAATAAGCAGTGTAATTTGTTTACATTTTTAAGTGCTGAAACATTTTTTTTTCCAGAAATTGATAAGAAATGTATAAATGTCTTTTTTGTTAAATTATCGGAAGGTAACAAACTAAAAGGTCATTTTTTTTGTGTTAATCTTGAAGGTTTATTTTAAACTTCTGTAAAAGATGAACCGCACTTATTGTCGTTATTTTGAAAAGAAAAAAATAAGATTTAATTTCTAATAAGTTCAAGTTTTTTTTTTTCCTATTCTTTTTATTGTCTTTTCAACATGTTTTCAAACATAAACATATCTCAGCATAGTACTAATCCAGAATCATAGAAAAAAAATAAATAAATAGGAAAATAATAATAATAAATCCATCTTACGGGGTTAAAAATAAATAAAAATAAGTTCTAGTTTTAAGCTTTATGATGATTTATTAAGATGGATCAACTTTTAATAAGATCTTATTTTAATTTCTATTTGCTTAAAACTATAAAAAAATTACTTATTTTGTGGCTGTATAACATCCAGTTTTAAGTCATAATAATATTTAACTTTATGAGCTTATTTTACCCTTTTTAAACCCCTGCATGGTATTTATTGTTTTTATATTTTTATGTCTTATTTGAAGATTTCTTGTTAATTAAAATTACTTTCTGCATGGACAGATAATTTTACTTCTTTCTTGTATTTTTTTCCTCAAAATCAGTGTAGTATAGAGCTCTGTATACTTAGAAAGTCTCTTTTGAATAAATTTTTTACCCTTTGCCTTGATAAATAATTACATATATATTGAAGGGTAGACGAGAAAGGTTTGAAAAACATTTGAAACCGATTTATTACATATGTGAAGTACTTACTGGAAGATACTACCATAAAAAAGAGCATTTGTTGCGTATCAGGTTAAAAAAAGACAAAATAAAGCTTCAATCAGAGCAGCTTCACAAATAATTTCAAATTTTTCCCTCATTTGGTCCATGGATCTTGAGAGACTAGCACAGATCCTGTTGAAATATAACATTTATGCCAAAAAAAAGAAGTCATTTTTGGAATCCCTGTAATTTATTTGATCCTCCTAAACGATTTGAAGTATTTAGCAGTGTGTTTTTGTTACCTTCTCCTCCAGGTGCGACGCCCCGAGATCAGCGTCTACTCCAACGTGGACGGCAAACGCTACATGAGCGAGAGCCACGTCCGCCGGCAGCTGGCGAGGCAGGTGGTGTCGCCCGTCAAATGGGAGCAAACTCTGCACGAGATCTACGAGAGGACGCAGGGCGAGAGCTTTCCGCTCACCTACGAGGTGGGGCCCGGAAAGCAGCTGGGCGCCACGCTCCAGAAGTGCAACCGCAAGGCTTTCCAAACCTACGCTCACGTGGATGTGGCCGTGCACGAGGAGTTACCGGACTAATGACTCTCAAAGCATTTCATTTTGAATTAAATAAATCATTTTTTTAAAGGAATCAAACAGCCAGCTGTAATCATTGTAAAGTTTATTTGCATCACATGAAAAAGCATTTTCCAATCTGTTAGAAAGTCCAGCTCCCTTCTTTATTGTTTGACCTCTAAAACCAGTAACTGAAGTCTGCAGACCTGCAACAGTTCAGTCCTCATAAACATCCTTTTCAACAAACACAGTCCTGAACTGCTGTCATTGCTACATACGCTGGCAAACCTTTTTAAACACCTTTAAACCAATCCAGTTGCTTAAATTTAAAGTTCATTTTCTTGATTTGAAAAATATTTTCAGCAGTTTCAACAACACTCATTAAAATAGTAAAAAAGAAGAAGTCAGAGTAAACGAAAGAAATTATCAAATAAGTTCACTCTTTTTTTTTTTGTTTGTTTTTGTGTTTTTAAACATTAAGACCTGCTTATGGCTCCCTCAAACTTTCCATTCGATGCATAACGCACCAAAGGTGCTCACTGCAGCCACCAGTGCCGCAGCCACCAGTGCTCCTCTGGCCCAGCCAGCGTTGAACCCGGCCGCCTGTGAAATGAAACAGAATGAGGGAGATTTTATTACGTTCAAGCAGCAAATTTCTAGAAGGAAAAGTGTGGATGTAATGATACACTTTCCCCTCAAGTTGGTTCAAGGCTCCATTTTTGAGCCACGGTTTTGTTTCGGTTCCAAATAGGACTTGTGTTTTACGAAACAACAAGTTTAGAAAAATACTAGTGAAGAAAAATCTTTCCGTTGCCTTATTCCGGGAATGGGCAACTCAGGGCCTCGAGGGCTGCAGGGTCTGAATGATTTCAAGACATCTAAGCCCGCCGGCACGTACCACAATGCCAATGCCTCCTTCACTATACATTATTAGTGTATTAGCAAGAGTCTGCGGGTACGATACGTATCACGATACTTGTCTCACAATACAATACTGTTGTGTATTGGAAAAAGTCAGCGGGGATGATACGTATCACGATAACTGGTTCACAATACAATATTTGTGTTTGTATTAACAAGAGTTTGCCAGTACGATACATATCGCGATACCTAGCTCACGATACAATATCGGTGTGTGTATTAGCAAGAGTTTGTCAGTACGATACATATCAGGATAACTGGTTCACGATACAATATTGATGTGTGTATTAGCAAGAGTTTGCCAGATCGATACGTATCACGATACCTGGTTCACAATACAATATTTGTGTTTGTATTAACAAGAGTTTGCCAGTACGATACATATCGCGATACCTAGCTCACGATACAATATCGGTGTGTGTATTAGCAAGAGTTTGCCAGTACGATATGTATCACGATACCTGGTTCACGATACAATATTTGTGTTTGTATTAGCAAGAGTTTGCCAGTACAATATGTATCACGATACCTGGCTCACGATACAATATCGGTGTGTGTATTAGCAAGAGTTTGTCCAGTACGATACATATCAGGATAACTGGTTCACGATACAATATTGATGTGTGTATTAGCAAGAGTTTGCCAGATCGATACGTATCACGATACCTGGTTCACAATACAATATTGGTGAGTTTTAACAACAGTTCGCCAGTACGATATGTATCACGATACCTCTTGTATCACAATACAAGTGTGTATAGGCAAGAATCCGCTTTTTTTACAATTTATTTTTATGGGTAGGACAAAAAAAACCAAAACTCAACCTGAATACAATTTAATTGAAATAAAATGGAAAACTTCATTTTATCTATTGATCACAACATTAAGCACTTTAACTGTTACTCATATATAAATACTCAAGTAAATTCATGGTGCTTTTCGTTTGGTAAATTAAAAAATATTTGTTCTTCAGGGGAACAAAAAACATCGTCTGTAAAATATTTTTCATTATAAGGGGAAAAAGTGTGGAAAACAAAAGTAAGACGCTGAAAGCCCGCCCGCCATAAAAAATAATTAAATATCGCCTTGTCTGAATTTTAAAATCAATACAAGTATTGCCAAATAAAATATCACAATATCGATTTTTTTCCTTAACGATTTCTTCCTACTTCAAATATGAAATTCCCAGCAATTTAGGTAAAAAATGTAGAAATTGAAAGAATCCCCAAAAAATGTGCATAAAAATATTATCAAAAGAAATTTGTATTTATGTTATTGGAAGGCTTCAAAGCACTTTGAGATGCTTGGCAGTAGGAGAGGTGCTATATAAATAAAGTTGAATTTGAATTTGAATTCATTTTCACTTCACAAATCGGGCCCTATTTGCAAAGTCGGGTTTGCAAGAAGCAAGAAAATTATTTTAATGGATCATTTTAGATGTTAATCTAAAAATACAACGATCTATTGCTTTTTAAAAGTAACTAAGTTTTTTTGCTTTAATCAACTATTGCTAAAATGTTTAAGCTTTTTCAAGCTGGAATTTATTTTTACTTAAAAATGTATCCAATACATACTACTTAATAAAGTTGTAATTTCTGATTTTAGCAAGAAATGGTTGCTATGGATTGAAAATATGGGTTACCAAGGCTGTCAGAGTCTCATCTCTGAAGGTTCGAGGCCCAGCCGGAGTGCTTGTAATCCAGACCTTCAGGGCGGCAAACAGATCCTGAAAGCTCCATAACTGATGGTGGATGTCCCTGACAAAAAGACAAATAAAACTGAATGTGTAGCATTACCTGCCATAATGCGACCCAAGATGGCAGAGCTGATAGCGAAAAATGCTAAAACTGGAAATTGGCTAAAAATGTTGAAAACAAAACTGAAAACTTGTCAAAATATACTGCTCAGAAAAATTAAAGAAGCACTTTAAAGAAACACATTAGATCCATCAGATCTCAATATGAAGTTGGATATCTATACAAATAATGACAGAGCAGTGTCTTAGGAACAAAAGGATGCCAAGTCTTTCAATGGAAATAAACGTTTTCAGCCTACAGAGGCTTGATTGTGTAGAAACCATCAAATCAGAGTGAAATGAACATATGGCAGGCTAGTCCATTTTCTCCAAAACTTAATTTCTGAAACTCAAAATGCTTTTCAGTATCTTGTGTGCCCCCCCACGAGCTTGTATGTATGTATGCTTTCATCTGGATACCTTATGGCAGTCAGAGCACCATTTCCTAGGCAGTGATTTTTGTGAGCAGTGTATTTGCTAAACTTCAAATCTTCCAAAAAAACTGGAAAAATGTCTAATTTTTAACAAAACGACTAGCATAGTGCTAAAATATTAGCTAAACTCCAAAATTTGCTTTAATAATTTTTAAAAAGTCAAATTTTGACAAACATAAACATAATGCTAAAATATTAGCTAAACTTAAAATTTGTCTAAATTACTTAAAAAAGTAATTTTGACAAAACAGCTCGCATGTTGCTTAAAGTCCAAATTTGCCTAAAGTTTTGAAAAAAAAATTCATTTTGAAAAACAGCTAACATAATGCTAAATTAGCTAAACTCCAAATTTGCATACAGAACTGAAAAGCTTAAATTTGACAAAACAGCTAGCATATGCTAAAATATTAGCTAAACTCAAAATTTTCGTATAGAACTGAAAAGGCTAATTTTGTCAAAAGCATGTTGTTGAAATATTAGCTGACCTCCAAATTCTCCCTAAAAAAGGAAAATAAATCTAATTTTGACAAAACAGCTAGCATAATAATAATATTTCAATCCAAATTTGCATAACGAACTTGAAAAAGTAATTAAGACAAAACAGCTAACATAATGTTAAAATGTTGGCTAAATTACAACTCTGCCTAAAGAACTATAAAAAGACTAATTTTGACCAAACAGCTAGCATAATTCTAAAATATTAGCTAAAGTACAAATTTGTCTAATGGGCTTTAAAAAGGTTTAATTTCTAACATAATTAACATAATGCTAAATTAGCTTAACTCCGAAAGAACTTGAAAAAAAGTCTAATTTTGACAAAACGGCTATCTTAATAAATGTGACTTCTGTAAAGCATTCATACAATAAAACAACAACATAAAGCTGCAGACGAACAACTGAAGGAGTCATGTTTGTACCTATAAATGGTCCTGGTCAGCACCTGTGCAGGTCTGAACAGGTTTATAGGAACCGCTGGCCAGGTTGGCTCCCTGCTTGCCACATCCTGCATCATCTGGTCTCCTATCGCAGCCAACTGGCGTCCAACCGCCCGTGTTGCGCGGTCGCTGAGCCTAAAGAAGGAGCAAAAAGTAACTTTCCATTTCTTGAAGTCCCAAACAAGGAAGATCCCCAAACCAAAAATTTCCTTGTGCATTTGTTATTGTCACACAACTGATCCCGCATCATGTGTTTGCCACTGACACAACCTGCAAAGCTGTGTTTTGTTGTTGCTGGTAACAGAGGCTCTGGAATAAGGGCCCGAGCGCTACCTTAAGTTCACGTCCAATAGGGTGCTGGCGTCGACCTCTCCAGGTCCAGCCTGGAGGGACACCACGTGATTCTGGCGTCTTGTTTGTTCCACCATCGTGCTTTTTCTGAGACGAAAGGATCAATAAACCAAACACATCATGCAGAACAGATACAGCTGCCAAGTAATTGAGTATTATCTCTCCCAACGGTCATAAAAACAAAGTGTGTAAATATTAGGTCATGTGACCGGGATGGGCGGCGGTTTCGTTACCAGGAGAAAAGAGAGAAACAAGGTGACATCACCTGTTCAAGTACTTTCCAATGCGTACTTTAAATATTTTTTACTTCCTCAATAACCACCATCACTTTCAATTTACAAATATAATTCCTCTTTATTCTGCAGAACATTTAAAATGTTGTTTGTTAGTATAAAAACCCCTACATCTCCTAGACTGGAGAGCAGGACTCTGTGTGCTCACATGCCTTAATGCAAATCCCACATTTCCATAACTCAAATGAAACAAACGGCTTTTTTTGTTTGTTTTTATCGATTAAAGGACAAAAAAATAGAACTTTATAGGTAAAATGTCACTTCTTTTAAAGCTTAATCTGTAAAATCCAAACATTTTTGACTGTTTATAATAAAATTATTTACTTTATTAATATAAGTGCATGTATTTTGAGTTTTATTTTTATTTAAGATATATATATATAAAAAAAAACAATTTAAGACAACCCTATAGCCAAAATCATATTTGTTTAAAAGGACAAGTATTTGTTCAAGTCCTACAGCAGTTTGCATATTATCAAAACAAACAGATGAAGTCATTCTTCTACAGAGAACATACAACGGTCGATCTGATGAACAAAATTAAGGATAAATGTAAATTAAAATCTCAATAAATCATTGCTATTATATTATTTAAGCCGTCAACAAGAATTAGTCTAATTTTTAAAAGTAATTTTCTGCTTTTGCTCGAATAAGTCCTCTCTTCCTGGTCAGTAAACAGGTGTACGTTGAAGTAAAAAAAAAAAAAAAAAAAAGTACCTTTTTGTGTAGATTAAAATGGACGCCGCCCTGTAACACATAAAACAATGCATTGCGGTTTGCAATAATACGCAACAGTATAATAAAAAATTAATAATCGAAAGTTGTTTGTACTCACAGCAGCGTCCTTTAATCCTGCTGTTCTCAGGTAACTGCCGCAAGTAAAGCTTAGGCCACGCCTTAATCTGTTATGACCGAAACTCGGCTCTAGGGGGCGACAAAATCGTCAAAATGGTGTGCCAATATTTTCTAAATAAACACCAGGTTTTGTGTCTTTTATGTATTTTTATCCCAGGTTTACGTACGACGCCATGGACGTGACATTCATAGAAAAATATATTTAATTGTGGACAAATTAGCATTTTTGGGCACATATTAGACATTTTTTGGCACAATTTGTGTCCACAAATTAGTATTTTTGTACAACTAAATATTTTTTCTAAGAATTTTGCGCAGCTAGCACTTGTTTCTGCTCAAAAAATGCTAATTAGTGCATACAAAACAAGAAATTGTAGCCACAATACGCTAATTTGTGCACCTAAAATACTTAACTGTTGCCCTAAAAATGCTAGCTTGTATGGACAAAATAAAAATTGTAAAAACTTGTGCAAACACAAAAGGCAACTCACTTGCACCCACAAAATGCTAAACTATGACCAAAAAACGCTAATTTTTAATAACAAAAAATAAAATTGTACAAGCATTACGTCAACTTAAGAGCACAAAATGCTAAATTGTGGCCTTAAAATACAAATCAGTGTTCCCAAAAAGCAAAATGGTGCCCACAACATACAAAATTGTGTCAATAAAAGCTTGTTTTGTACACAATATGTCATATCGTGCACACAAAACAGTAATTTGAATGCACAAAATACAAATTTATGCTCATAAAATCCTAATTTGTGCATACAAAACATTAATCTGTGCACTGGAAATTCTGAACTGCAACCACCAAAATGCTAATTTGTATGCGCAAACAACTGAATTGTGCAAACAAAATGCTAACTTGTGATCACAAAATGTTAAATTGTGGCCACAGAACACTAATTAGTGTGCCCAAAATGCTAATTTTTCTCCACAAATGTGAATGCTCAAAATGCTAATTTGTGCCCACAAAATACTAAATTGTAGCACCAAAATCCTATTTGTGTACACACTATGCTATACTGTGTACACAAAATGCAGATTTGTGTGGTCAAAATACAAAATTGTGCAAGCAAAATAGTCATTTGTGCCCAGAAAAATGCCAATTTATTCACACTAAATAAAATTTTGTGCACATATAATGCCAGCTGTGTGCACAAAACACTGAATTGTGCAAACAAAATGCTAAATGTCCCCACAAAAAACAAAATTGTGCTCACAAAATAAATTTGTTTTGTGCATAAATTTTGAATTTGTTGGGCACACAAAACAAATTTGTGCCCATAGTATGCTATATTGTGCCCACAAAATGTGTAATTGTTTTTAGAGACTTTGAGGGAGTTTTTAATATCAAATCCAGATTTCCATATTTGGTGTCAGGAAAAAAAAAATCTTAGTTACAAATGGCACAAATATTTAATAAAAAATTCTTCTTCCTGATTCCAAATAATTTGTTATAATAAATGAAAAAGCATTTAACTAAAGCTATGTATATATATATGTTATATATATTTTTAACAATTACATTCAGGATGGAAATGTTTATTACTGTATTATCGCACAATGCCAAATCAATTTTCCGGTCAATACTGGCCTCTACCGGTCATCAGTGGTATTTCAACCCTGCATTGACATCACTGCGTCCTCCGTTGCTAGGTTATCCTTCCGGAAGGACCCTAAAAATATCTCAAGTAGTTTTTGAAAATATTTTATTTATAAAGTATTAGTTAATGTGTAACGTTTTTTAGTTTTTCCTTACACACTGACCGTCAGAAAGATTCATTTTTATATCGTTTTAACACCGACGTGGGCGTTGCCGTCTTTTTTTTACTTTCATGGATGAAACTAAACTCGTTAGCAGTAATTCAGCTAGCTAGCATGGAAGTAGCGGACAGTCGTTAGCTTTGGCTTCAATGCGATGCTGACAGATGGTTCCGCCGTGAGCTCAGCAGACAACAGCCGGGTGAGTTTGCATCCTTTGACCGGATGATGGCCGCTCAGCCTCTGCTGCAGTCCGGGGAGGACTCAGCATCCTGCTAACGGGGCCGTCCCGTCCAGCTGAGGCTAATGACCGGTGGTTTCCTGACGACGATTTGCAGGTACTAGCTAACAATAACAACAACAAAAAAAAAGCTTTAGTGAGGAATGAGTCAAGTTCATCTTGATCTATTTTTTTTTTTTAATCTGTTGACTTGTTTTGTGCTCCACCCAGAGGGAGGAACCATGGCCGGTAAGGTGAAGTGGGTGACAGATATAGAAAAATCAGTGCTCATCAACAACTTTGAGAAGAGGGAATGGGTTCAAGTGACTGAAAGTGAAGACTGGAATTTCTACTGGTACGTTCTCCAAACACAACCTAAGTTGTTTTAAAATTGAGAAAAAAAATCAAATATGTGGCACTAATTTTAAGATATTCTTTCTTTTTTTAAGTATCAAAAATCCCAGTATTGCAGGGGTCCCCAAACCACGGCCCGCGGGCCTGATCCACATTTGAACCAGCCCCCTGAATGATAACAGACATGCATGATTCTTTTTGGATTTTTTTCCCTTCAGCCTCAAATGTTTTTTCACCCTTCTGCTTAATTTTGGCTAAATGTGTAAGGAAAAAATCGATTCGACGATATATTGCGATATTTTTTTGGCAATGCTTGTATCAGTTAAAAATGAAAAAAGGCTATATTTAATGAATTATTTAAGATTTAATGAGAACTGGCTTGCGTGAAAAGTTCAGTCAGCCTCACACGTTTCGTTGTTATGAAACATGTACTACTTACTGTTTACTTGACTGGGTATCGAAAAGTGAAAAATTGTTCCTGTAGAAACTTGGGATATACAGTAATATGTATCGTATTGCCAGACTCTTGCCAATACACACCCTACTATCAATGGCGTAGTCTTATTTAAAAAAAAAAAAACACCAATTTGATCAAAATCTGATCAGAAGGGATCATTTCTCTAGTCACTTTTACATACAGATAAACAATATCCAGACACGAAAAAAGTCTAATTTTGACAAAACAGCTAGAAGGTTTCTAAAATATTAGCTAAACTCCAAATTTGCATAAAGAACTTGAATAGAAGTTGAATTTTGGCAAAGCGCTTGCATGTTGCTAAAATATTAACTAAACTTCAAATTTGCTAAAGAACGTTAAAAAACGTAAAATTTTGACAAAACAGCTAGCATGTTGCTAAAATATCAACTAAACTCCAAATTTGCCTAAAGAACTTTAAAAAAAGTTGAATTTTCACCAAACAGCTAGCATAAGGCGAAAATATTTGCTAAACTCAAAATTGGCTTAAAGAACTTTAAAAAAAAGTCTAATTTTGACAAAATAGTTAGGATGTTGCTAAAATATTAGCTAAACCCAAATTTGCCGAAAGAACTTACAAAAATCTATATTTGAAAAAACAGCTAGAAGGATTCTAAAATATTAGCTAAACTCCAAATTTGCATAAAGAACTTGAATAGAAGTTGAATTTTGACCAAACAGCTAGCTTGTTGCTAGAATATTAGCTAAACCTCAAATTTGCCTAAAGAACTTTTGAAAAACGTAGAATTTTGACAAAACAACTAGCATGTTGCTAAAATATCAGTCTAAATTTACCTAAAGAACTTTAAAAGAAGTCGAATTTTCACCAAACAGCTAGCATAATGCAAAAATATTTGCTAAACTCAAAATTGGCTTAAAGAACTTCAAATAAAAAGTTGAATCTTGACAAAATAGTTAGGATGTTGCTAAAATATTATCTAAACCCCAAATTTGCGGAAAGAACTTGCAAAAGTCTATATTTGAAAAAACAGCTAGCAGGTTTCTAAAGTATTGGCTAAACTTAAAATTTGTCTATATAACTTGGAAAAAACTGTTGAATTTTGAAAAAAACAGCTAGCATGTTGCTAAAATATTAGCTAAACTTCAAATTTGCCTCAAGAACTTTAAAAAAAAGTCTAATTTTGACAAAACAGCTAGCATAACGCTAAAATATTTGCTAAACTCAAAGTTTGCCTAAAGAACATTAAAAAAGTCTAATTTTGACAAAACAGCTAGCATGTCTTTTATTCCTCAGTCTGGCCATGCGCTCATCAAACGCTTATTCCAGACTTGTACAAATGTTGTTTTTTTTTCATTAGAAGTGGTTATTAGTAATTTTCCTGACTTGTTTCTGTGAAGATACCAGAAAGAGTTATTAATTTTAAGCTATGTGTGGCTTTCTGGAAAACGTTTTTACACCTCCTCTGTTAGCTTACAAACTGACCTTTGGTCAAGAACGAGTTTGGCGAGCCCCGCAATATTGCATTCCAAGTGCCAGCAGATGATAATCTAGTTCACTGATTCCCAACTGTGGCTCACATTTACCTGGACTGATGGAGAACGCTTTATTTTTGGTTAGGATGAGCATCCAGACCATCAGAAATGTTTTCAGCGTGGACACCGGCTACCGGCTGTCCGATGACCAGATGGTTAACCACTTTCCTAACCACTATGAGTTGACCAGGAAAGACCTGATGATCAAGAACATCAAACGCTACCGCAAGGAGCTGGAGAAGGAAAGCAGTCCTCTGGCAGAGAAGGACGAGAATGGAAAATACATATATCTGGGTAGTGAAGCACACAGATTGGGGATCTCGTGGGAACACACTTCTATACAAACGATCACGTTTGATGTTTTCTCTCTGGACAGATTTCGTCCCTGTGACGTTTATGCTCCCCGCGGACTACAACCTATTTGTGGAGGAGTTTCGCAAGAACCCCTCCAGCACCTGGATCATGAAGCCCTGCGGAAAGGCGCAAGGGAAAGGCATCTTTCTCATTAATAAACTGTCGCAGATTAAAAAGTGGTCGCGGGACAGTCGTACTTCAACGTAAGTCACGTGTTTTTAACATGTTGCTGTGCCAGTTTTCTGATGGTGAAGGACATATATAAAAAAATATATTTCTTTAATCAAATTGTTGTCAATCAGGTGCAGACGAATTTCAAAAAGATCCTAATTTACGCATCCTTTTTGTGTAAAGTGGACGTCGCCCTGTAACACAAAAAATGCATTGTTTGCAAAAATTCACAAACTAAAAATTTATAATTGAAAGTTAATAGTACTCACAGCAGTGTCCTTTTATTCTGTTCTTCTCAAGTAAGTACTGCAAAATAGATTAGGCCACGCCTTGATCTGTTATGACCAAAACTCATCTCTAGGGGGCGACAAAACGCCTGAACTATGTGCAAACATATTCTAAATAAACACAGGGTTTTGTGTCTTATATATACTTTTAATATCTCAGGTTATGTACGAAGCCATGGGTGTTAAATTCATGGAAAAAAAAACATTAAATGTGCACGCAAATTAGTCAAATTAGCATTTTATGACCATTTTGTGGGTGCAAACTAGTATTGTAGTATAATTAATTTATACTGCTAAATTGAAGTCAGGAAATACTTTTGTTTGTTCAAAAAATACTTATTTATGTGCAAAAAATTCTGAATTGTACACAAAAAACTAAATTTTTACTCAACATGCTAATTTGCGCGCACAAAATATATATTTTTATGCACAAAATATTAATGCTAAATTATGTGCACAACAAAATATTAACTTGTGCAAACACAATTCTAACTTGTGCACACAAAATCCTAAACATTACAAATATGAGTTTGTGTACACAAAATACTAAATTTAGCAAAGAAAATGCTAATTCACTTGTAGATGACTCACCATTTTTGTTGCAGCAGTGGCGTTAGATTGGAGTTTCAAGGATGTGTGAGAGCTTATAAACCAGGGGTGTCAAACATGCGCCCCTGAATTATGATGGTTAAATCCGGCCCAGTCACGAAGAGAAAAAGAATAATGGTTGTAAAAAAATCAAGTTTCTATGGCGAGTTATTGTTCTTTAAAAAAATGACCTCAACGTGCAATTCTGCCACTAGAGGAAGCAAAGGAAACGCAAAACTGACATCAAAAGAAATCAATAAATAATTATAATAAAAGTAATAATTAGTGATTAGGTTGTTTGAGGCGTTTTTCTAAATTTTAGAAAGCAAAATAAAAACAAAGCTACAGATAACAAGTTGACCAAAGGTTGTTTTGCTGTTATGTTACCGGTCCCAGTTGAGATCAGACGGGTTGAAAGTGACCCCTGAACCAAAATGACTTTGACACCCCTGTTGTAAACAGATGGCATCAAGGAGGGGAAGAGGGGACGGAGTTGTTCCACGCCAATAACCCTACTCACATTTCAGAGGCAAATTTTAATAAACTCCTGCTGCTCTGCAGAAACAGTGTCTTGGAAAATGACTTTTTTTTTTTCTAATTTTAGCTAAAAACTTGGGGAAAATCAATTACACTGTATGTTTTTTGGGCCACACTTGTATGGATTTGAAAATGCTGACACGGCAATATTTAATTTATTATTCAAGATTTTGTAAGAACGACTGTACTACTTAGTTTTTACTTGAGATGGGCATCAAAAAGTGAAAAATTGTCCCGTAGAGTCTTTGGAAATACATTGCAAAATGTTCGTATTGTGAGACACATATTGGGATACCTTCATAGTTTAATTTATCAATTGGTGACTCTAAATTTCCCCAAGGAGTGAAAGTGAGTGTGAGTTGATGTGTGATTGTGGCCCTGCAACAGACTGAACTCTGCCTTCGCTCATCAGTAGCCGGGTTAGGCTCCGGCAGCCCTGCGACCCCGAAAAGGGAAATACACTGTAAAAAGTAAGAACCCCCCGTACTCAATAAAATTTGGTAACAAAGAGACAATTAATAATATTAAGTAAATTCAATAAGTTCAAAAAATAATTGCTTTTACTAAAATAATTGTTTAAGATTGAAGTAATAAACATACTTTTTATAAAAAAATGTTTTGCTAAACCAACTTAAATTACAACAACATGTTAGTTAATCCTGCTTTTTTGAGGATTGCTGTTCGTATTCCTCTCCAACTGAGAGTCCAGACCAACATCAGCCATTTTTTTTTCTTTTGGTCTCTGTGTTGAAACACTTCGGATGATAAATGGTGGTCCTTCTAACTAAACATTTTCTTATTCTTAGTATATATTACTTATGTTTATTATTATTAACAATTCATTTAGAAAAACTAGTTTATTTTTTGGACTTGTTGAATTTACTTAATATTATTAATTGTCACTTTGTTGCCACAGTTTTATTAAGTAGAGGGGGTTCTTACTGTTTACAGTGTAGCGCCGAAGAAGATGAATGAATAAACTTGGAAAAGTCCAATTTTGACAAAACAATTAACTTAATGCCAAAATATTATCTTAACTCCAAATAATCCTAAAGAACCTGAAAAAAGTATAATTTTGACAAAACAGCTAGCATGTTCTAAAATGTTAGCTAACTCCAAATTTGCATAAAAACCTTAAAAAAGTCAAATTTTGACAAAACAGATAGCATAATCCTAAAATATTATCTAAACTCCAAATTTGCTTAATAACTTTAAAAAAGTCCAATTTTGACTAAACAAATATAGCATACCGCTAAAATATTAGCATTCCTAATTAGCTTTAAAAAACTGGAACTTTTACACACAGATAAACAATCTCTAGAAACAGGAAATGTTTTTTTCTAACCATAAAATTGAAACATCTTCATTTTTTTTTCAGGTAAATATATATGTGAAAACTGTTTATTTGGTGGGAGGTTTTTATAAGCGATTCTACATCTCCTCCTTTAGGTTTGTTGCAGCCTCCAGTGGGAAAGAGGCCTACGTCATTTCTCTTTATATCGACAACCCTCTGTTGATTGGAGGGAAGAAGTTTGACCTCCGTCTCTACGTCCTTGTGACGACATACCGACCCCTGAAATGTTACATGTAAGCAGAATACTTCTCTTTCAGTATAGATTGCCACAAATGTGTATTTCTAATTAGTTCTTCGATTTCTGTTGTTTGACTCTCAGGTACAAGCTGGGCTTCTGCAGGTTCTGCACAGTGAAGTACACGCCCAGCACCAGTGAACTGGACAACATGTTTGTTCATCTCACTAATGTGGCCATCCAGAAGCATGGGGTGAGGAGTCTGGAGTGCTGAAAGGATCATTGTTACAGCTATTATATGAGAAACATAAAGTACTGCAGAGTTTCAGCAGCAACCCAAAAAAACCCTGAGTTTTTGGTCTTTTTCTGATAAGAATTTATTGAAAAAAAGCTATTTATTTTCTTGTTGATTTATTTTAAATCAGGATGACTACAACCACGTTCATGGAGGGAAATGGACGGTCAGTAACCTGCGTTTGTACCTAGAAAGCACGAGAGGGAAGGAGGTGACCAATCGACTCTTCGATCAAATCCACTGGATAGTCGTGCAGTCTCTCAAGGCTGTTGCTGTAAGTAGATCTGACAATAGCGCTCTCTGTCGGCCTGATTATGAGACTTTATTAAATCGCTTTACTCATTTTATCAACCTGTAATCTATAAGGATGATCTCCAGTTTCAGATTTCAGACGATTAATGTCACAAAATACTCAAATGAAAGTGCCTGTGACAGAAAATAACAATAAAGTTATGAGCAGCGTTGTATGTTTTGACCATGGTCAGAGCTGCACAAGAAAAAATCATTTACAAAACACTTTTTTCAGAATGACTGTTCATTTTATCTCCATAGCAACCATTTTACTTTTGGTCACCTTAGGGTGACGAACAGATCTATGTCATTTTTAGAAGAATCTGCAAAAGTACATGTTTGGATTTCCTTAGCAACAGAGGTGTTTTGTTTTTTCTTCTAATATGTTCATATCGTATGTCATGTTTTTTCAGCTTGAGCCAAAGATTAATGTGATACACTCCCACAAAATTGTGAGCTAGCAATGATGTCATTCAAAATCTATAAGTGCCCAATGAGGCAAATTTTCTTTGTGATTTTGGGCTATATAAATAAAATTGAATTGAAAATCGAAATTGAATTAAACCTAAAACTAAATTTTTTCCCTAGTAGCGTCTCAAAGGAGGAGTTAGGAGGTCGTTATAAAAATCTCTAGGAAAAATTATAATTTGTAGCTCGTTCTAAAGTTTTTTTTTATTTAAAAATGTAAAATATTAAAAAAAAAAGACTTAAAAAAATCAATGCAATCACATTTTATAAAAGAAAAGTCACAAACTTAATTCAATAAATTCATGTTTGAAAAAGGGATAGGCAGAAGCAAATGTTTAAGTCTATCCCTTTTTCTTTTTCCCATAACTGAAACAATTCACAATATAAAAATTAAAATTGGAAAATTCAAGTTGGTGATCTTTGACAGTTTAAAGTCAGTAAAACTTGGGTTGTGATTGTAGATTTAAGCTAGTAGTGTGTGTGGAAATTTTGGTGAAGATCCAGTGAGCAAAACATTTGTGCAAAAATATGAAAATCCCCAAATTTCACACTTTGCCACAGAATAGCCACTAAACTGTAGCTCCTGTGGCCATCCCATAATAATTGCAAAAGAGAGAAAGAGAGAGAGACAACTTAACAACATATCACTCTTGTTAGCAATTAGCCACCATATATAAACTAATCACTATTTTTACAGGATATTTCAGACCAGAAGGTGCTTGAATCAAAAGAGATGCATGAAGTATTTATTCAGCCACCAATTATGCATGTTCTCCCACTTAAAAAGGATGAGAGAAGTCAGTAGTATTTATCATAGGTATACCTCAACTATAAAAAAATCAGAAAATCTCAGAGTCAGATTTTCAAATAATTTATTTGTAAATTATAGTACAAAATAAATATTTGGTCACCTACAAACAATCAAGATTTATGTAAGTTCTTCTCTCCTCCACTCGTTACCTGTATTAATGGCACCTGTTTGAACTCGTTACCTATATAAAAGACACCTGTCCACAACCTCAAACAGTCACACTCGTCTTAGGACACCCGAAACCATTTTGTTGTAGTAAGCAGCTTGTTAACACACCACAGTGCCAGGGACTTACACCCTGCAGAGTACTTGGATGACCCAGAAGAGGATTAAGAGAATGTCCTATGGTCAAATGAAACCAAAATTGAACTTTTTGGTTAGAACTCTACTGTTTGGAGGAAAAAGAATGCTGAGTTGCATGTAAAGAACACTATACCTACTGTAAAGCATTGGGGTGGAAACATCATGATTCGGGGCTGTTTTTCAACAAAATGACCAGACCGACTGATCCATGTAAAGGAGAGAATGAATGGGGCCATGTATCATCAGATTTTGAGTGAAGACCTCTTTTCATCAGCAGTGAAAATGAAACATGACTGGATCTTTCAGAGTGACGACATATATAATGAAGGTGCGGTTAAATAAGAAGCATTTCAAGGTCTTGGAGTGGCCTAGCCAGTCTCCAGATCTCAACCACAAAGAAAATCTTTGGACGGAGTTGAAAGTCCTTGTTGCCCAGCGACAGCCCTAAAACATCACTGCTGTAGAGGAGATCTGCATGGAGGAATGGACCAGTTTCAGTTTGTGAAAACCTGGTGAAGATTCACAGAAAGACAAAGAGTATATAACAAAATCTTAAGTTGAATTTTTATCATTGATCAAATACTTATTTTCCACCGTAATTTACAAATAAGTTCTTTAAAAACTGGGTTTTTTTTTCTCATAGTTGGAAAAAAAACCTTTAGCTGAACTGAACACAGAAACTTAATAGAATTAAAAAAGACTCAAGTTTGAGGAAGTCTTATTTCACAAATGTGTCAATGATGTAACATTGTTAAAACCTGTAACAGTGAAAAAGCTATGGTTTCACGGCTGAGGAAGAGGCTTTTAGAGACGTGAGTGGCCCGTTGTTCTGAAACCCACCTGTCATTATGTCTTTATTTTGCTCTCAGGACAGCTCTCAGCTGAATGATCACTTCCACTTTTTGCTAAGTGATGTTACTCACTTCCCCTATAAGGCTACTTTGGTGGATTAGACTCTATTCATTTGCTAACATCCTTCCGCGACTGTTGCATTAAAAAAAAACAGGTCGACCCCTCTTCCTAACTCGGTCTTTTTTCATTTCTCACAGCCGGTGATGAACAACGACAAACACTGTTTTGAGTGCTATGGATATGACATCATTATAGATGACAAACTGAAACCGTGGCTTATTGAGGTGAGTCTTTTTCAAGAAGTTATCGCACACACCTGCTGCTGGGGAATAAAATAAGCCACTTCCTCTAAATCTGACCAGAGAAAATAAAAGCCTTAGAGAAATGAAACACTTATTTGTAAAAAACAAAATTAAAAAGAGTCGCTGCTACTTCAAAGTGTCGTTATAGGGCAGGGGTGTCCAACACAATCGCACAAAACCCAAAACATACCTTAGGTTACAGACCGAACAAGACAAATATTTGCTGAACAGACTAAAACTACATTTCTAATTTTTTTTTTTACTTTATTTTAATAACTTTTTAACATAATAGATATATAGCATTACCTGCAATAATGCTGGTGGAAATGCTGTGAGATGAATTTGGCTGCTGAAGATGCTAAAATTGACAATTGAAAACGCTGAAACTGATAGCTAGCTAAAATATTAGCTAAATGCCAAATAAAAAATAAACAAGCAAAAAAACTCAGGTTAGCCAAAACAGCTAGCACGTGAAAAAATAGCTAAACTTCAAAATGGCCAATATTTATTTAACCATCTATTTTTCTAAACTGTATATGTATATGGGGACGTTTGTGTACCTGTATGGCTCTGTCAAACCTTTACTGTACAATTGTGAATTTTATGGAGGTCCTTTTTTCTCTTTTATTTATTTATTTATTTATTTTTTTAATCTTACACTATTTGATATAATTTGCTCTTTGTTGTAATATTCTGGTGTAGTTACAGTGGGGGGCGGGGGGGTTAAGTGGTTGTTGTTGTTGTTCATCATATGTTAAAATCAATAAAAAAGAATATAAAAAAAAAAAAAAAAAAAAAAACTTCAAAATGGCCTAAAAAAACAGAAAAAAACTAAAGTAGCCGAATCTGCTAGCATGTAGCCTAAAAATTAGCTAAACTCCAAAACAGCTTAAAAAACCTCATAAATTCACCTAAAGAGCTAGCATGTAGCTGAAATATTAGCTAAACTCCAAAATATCCTTAAAAATCTTAGTAAATGCCAAGAAAAGCTAGCATAATGCTAATTTTTAAAACTTAAAAACTATAGCTTGTTAACATAATTATGAATAATAAAAAGGCAGGAATATTATTCCAGAATAAATCAACTTAAACCCTAAATAACTTTCAATATTTTACCCTTTATAAAAATATATTTTGTCCAAATTATACGAGTTAGAAATAAGCACAAGATAATAGGGCTGCCACGATTAGTCGACTAATCGACGACTAATCGACTATTAAAATAATCGACGACTAATTTAATAGTCGATTAGTCGTTACTTTATATTGTATGAAGTCAGATTGTAGTAAAGTTGAAAGTTATAATAGCATTCTGCTAGCTTTTTGGAATATTTTGGCTTTTATTAGGGTTTTTTAGGCTATTTTGGAGTTTAGCTAATATTTCAGCAGCATGCTAGCTATTTCGGCTCACTTTAGCTTTTTTACGTTTTTTAGGCAACTTTTGAGTTTAACTTATATTTCAGCTATATGCTAGCTGTTTTGGCTAATATAGTATTTTTCCATTTTTTTTATGGCTAATTTGGAGTTTAGCAAATATTTCAGCAGCATGCTAGCTATTTTGGTTAACTTTGGCTCTTTTTATTTTTTAGCTAATTTGGCATTTAACTAATATTTTAGCTGGTTATCAACTTCAGCATCTTTACATCCACTTTGGCCATGAACCGATTAGTCGACTAATCGGAAAAAATAATCGATGATTAGTCGACTATTAAAATAATCGTTTGTGGCAGCCCTACAAGATAACATCAGATAAAATGATCTGGAGGGCCGGATCCGGCCCCCGGGCCTTGACACATGTTTTAGGGAGTGGGAGAGTTAAAAAAATATTTCCTAATTAGTTAAAATGCTGGTGCGGTAACTCCACTTTTTTGCTGAGTTAGAACAAATACCTTCAGGGTATGTTTGGGTACGCATTCCTCTCTGTATTCAAATGTTGACTGAAGGTGTTTCCGGTGCCGAAACCACAGAGAAAACTCGAGCACAACAGTCTGTTCCAAGCTATTGTGCACCATCTGACCACTCTTTTTTAGCTGCAAACCTATTTTTGGCCAGACAGAATTGGTTGTAACACAGAAATGCTCTTTCTGTGGAAAGTGTGCCAGCTACCTAATCAGGGCTGCTCTCCTTTATTTGATATTCCCACAGTAGTCTCTGTTATGCTTATAGAAATATAGGAGCAGCTGCTAAGAGGTTCCTCCCAAGTAAGTGAGTGTGATATAGGAGCAATTGCTTTATTCCTCTTTAAGACTGATTGTACACATCTGTTAAAACACATTAGCAGCCACATTTCCTGCCTTTTAAGAGCTGCTTTGTATGAACACGAGGAAATTGACGTCTGGATTGATTATCGAGCGCTACCTTTCCTTCAAACTCAATCTTTATTTTAGTTGGCGTAAAATGCTTTCCCTCCATTGTGAAGTTTTTTTTTGTGTGTGAATCTCAGGTCAACGCCTCTCCCTCGCTGACCTCCAGCACGGCGAACGACCGCATCCTCAAGTACAACCTCATCAACGACACCCTCAACATCGTCACCCCCAACGGAGACATCCCAGACTGCCGCTGGAATCGCAGCCCTCCCCGAGAAGCCATGGGAAACTATCAAGTCTTGTGAGTGACAGCGAACTCCTCCCTGTTAGATTCAGACGCTCAGCTGCCTCGGTCGGGCAAGCTGAGTCACACGGGAGATAAAAATATCAGGGAAGTTGAGCTTTGGTTGACACAGCTGCTGCATACTCTTGAGTCTTCTGATAGCTGAACTTGAATAGTTGAGGGCTGCAGGATTGGTGTCATTAATCCTAAATCAGCCAGTGACATTCACGCTCAATTGTACAGAGCCTCTAAAGGGACATTTAAGTGAAATACATTTTTTTTCTAAAAAAAAAAATTTTTTTTTGTTTCTATTGGCTGAGCACCAGATACTATCTGAATACCATCTGGTGCGCACCAGATAATAACCTGATTTTTTTTTTTTTTTCTAAAATTTTTTTTTTCTGGTTTCTATTTCCTGAGCAAATACCATCTGGTGCGCACCAGATAATGACCAGATTTTTTTTTTTTTTTTTTCAAAAATATTTTTTTCTGGTTGCTATCTTGTGAGCACAACATACTATCTGGTGGGCACCAGTTACTATCTAGTGATCACCAGATATACGATCAGGATATCATCTAGTGTGCACCAATAGTAACCAGAATTTTTTTCCCTGTTAATATCTGGTGCACACCAGTTACTATCTGATGCACGCTAGTTACTATCTGGTGAGCTCTAGATTCTACCTGGGGAGCACCAAATAGTTTTCAGAATTTTTTTTTTTTTTCAAGATTACCCACCAGATTAAAAAAAAAAATTCTGGTTGCTCACCAGATAGTAATCAGATTTTTTTTTTTCTAAAAAGAAAAAAAATTGTTAATGAAACAGTTCTTTATTGAAGCATCTGATTGGCCAATTTATATAATTTACAATTTAAAAAATATATGACAAAAAAAAAAGATTATCAAGAGTAATAACTAATTATTTCCCAATTGAAGACTGGGATTCTTGCTTCTGGATACTTCCTGTTTGGAATGTGAAGGGAAGGGGTCACTCAGTCCAGTTAATATATATGTAGTCCATATACAGTCAATATATATAGTCAATCGGGTTAACATCAATTACAAAGCTGTAAATGCTCTTCGTAGTTGCTAGCTGACCTGAGATGCCATCAAATTACTGTTTAAGATAAATATTGTCTTTTTCTACAAAAGTTAACAACAAATTTTTATGTCAGAGTTTAAATATAATTTTTTATATACATTTGACTACTTGAGCAACACCACAAAAATGATGCAAAAATATATTTTTTAAAAAGATGTACGCAAATTATTCACATAATATTTTTTTACACTATTTACTGTTTTAAACTCATAAAAAGTAACTATTGAGAAGCACAAACACCATTTTCATGCTTTTCTTATTTTCTTTTGTTTTAATGTCTCACCTTTGATGACTCAGATTCTTAAAAAGTCCATAAATGTAGTTGTGACTAATTTCCATGGGATGTTTTTTTTTTTTTTTTTTTTTTTTTTGTGCAGAAGGAAGCACAATGCTTTTCTCATAAAGCTCATGAAGTCTGTCAGATATTGAAGTTTGCTAAGAAATTTGTTAATACAACTTCTAGTATGTGCTGATGGCTGTTTTTCTCCACCATCACAACAGTGGTTGTCGTAAATGTGGGATTACTGTACACGAAGTGGGTGTTGTTTAGGTGAAGTCATTTGTTTACACTCTCCACACGCATGCAAACAGAGGAGGGAGGGGAACTCTCATTAAACGCCACTACGTTGGGTTGTGTGTCACCAGATACGACGAGGAGCAGGCTCAGAGCGAGAACGCGGAGCGCGACCTGCGAAGCCGCTCGGGCCAGTCGCTGGGGTCAAAGGGCAGCAAGGGGAGTGCAGGCGTTCGCCCCGCCGCTGCCACATGGAAATGAGGTTCTTATGACTTCCTGGAAGGAACTCAAGACGGCAAATAAAATGAGGACCAATCGGGATTTGTTTATATTTGGCCCATTAAAGGATTTAACAAAGGAGGGGAAGAACAATACTTTTTTTTGGGAAATTTTCTTGATGAAAACATTACAAATCATGTAGACGGCATGAAGAGAAGAGTGAAGCAAGAACCAAAGTGCAAAGAAGCGGATTCTCATTCATTAGACTCACTTATAAGGACTAACTCGATCATCTTCTTGGTACCTGAATGTAAAAAGATGGCAACAAATGAATTCTATTAGCAGGATTAGCTGCATTAAATGTGCACAAATGTTGTTTGTTTGTGTTTTCCAGTACGTGTATGCAAAAATCTATTAACATTTGTTCTTTTTTTGTCCAAAAAAGTCAACACAACTCTTGCATTAACAATCATTTTTTGTGACTGTTACGTCCCCCCATGGTTTGGGTTTAGGGAGGAAAATACAAAAAGAGACAATAACAAAAATTGGACACCAATGAGAATAACAGGAACACAGTTTATTAAATAAAAGGAATTCTGTGTAATGAAAGAACTAAAATGAAATAATTAGTGTCTGGTTCAAACAAAAAGACAAGCCAAAAGGGAGTTGGAACCTTGGCCAAACATAAAATCAGTCCTGGAGACCGAGTCAGCAGCTTCCTGCTAAGGGTTGCCTAACTAAAATCCACCTAAAGAAAATAAATAAACAAAGCCTGCAAACTAATACCACCAAGGTCCAACCCCAAACTAAAATAACAAAACCCAGCAGTGTAAGACTACTGAGGACAGACCCAACCAGCTCCTCAGCCTGCCATGGTGAGGCCTTCTCTGCCTTAAGTACCTGGCAGGTTCTAAGGTGAGCAGTCATAAAGGTGCATCACAGCAGCAGCAGGACGTAACAGTGACATTAAAGTGGAGCATATATATGCTAACGGCTGCTTTAAACCAAAAATATGTTTGTTTTGAGATATATTTACCAGTTGGTATTTTTTTTTATAAAGAAATATTAAGAATATTGATTGAAATTTACCTAAAAAATTGCAGCCAAAAGTGATTTAAGTAACGTTGATAAAGAAAACCTTTCGATTGTAATAAAGCTTTAAAGTTTTATTATGCCCTGATTTCTGATAATAAGCACAAGCAAAAGTACAAGGATTATGTAATAACGTGGTCATTTTTTCTTTATTACTCTCTTGACTGCAGCTTTTGAGAAAAGCGGGATTAAATTACGTGTTTCTTCTATCTGTTACTATGGAAGCCAAGTCTGCTTTTTGACGCTACAAGCTTAGCTGCTTCTTAGCCCCCCGCTGCGCCTTTGTTGCGTCCCCTTTGCTCATAAAGCTGAGCTTATGAAGCTGTTAAAGGCCAGAAAGAGATCACCTGTGCCGCCACATTTTGAGTGGAAAACCTGTCAGTCAGAGGAACTAAGTAAAGCTGTGACTAACTCCCCGCTTTGGATTTTTTTATGTGGTCACAAGAGAGTTTTTTCTCCAAAATTTCACAATAAACTTTGTAATTATTAAAAACTATTTAAGGGCAACATTTTTGGGGGAGATTTAAACTTTATGTCTACATTTTATGTTAACCCTTTAGCACTTGAGGTGTCGCCAGTGATGCTTAAACACAAAAAATTGTAACATACTGTAACTTTTCAACCGTTGACACGATATTGTGTTAAAATTACAGTCAATCAAAGAACATAAAGGAGCTCTGGTGTTAAAGGGTTCAATTACACTCGTGCAGAAATAAAAATATTGTTAAAATGGTGTATGTTGCTTAAAAAAATAACTCTTAACATTAAGTTTTGTTCTCAGGAATTGTTTTATCACTTCAGCATGTAATTACAGCCTGTACTTTTATGCCTGAGGATTCGTGCATGAGGGAACTGTTTTTGGAACTAATGATGTGCCTCAAATGTTATGATTTTTCAACCTTTTTATGAAGTGTGACATCATTGACCTCTGTTCCCGTGTTTCCTGTTGTTATTTAAGACTTTTTCTACACGCAACAGCAGAAAGAAGCATCATTACAACCATTTGGCTTTTCATAATCCATTGACCAACAACTAAAATCTGCATTTAAAGGTTGGATAACAAAATAACCCTCAACAGGTCAAATCACTTTGTGTTGATCAAAATATTTATTTTGACATGTAAATCTGACATTAAAACTCTAAACAAAACAGCAAAAAAATTACATTTTGCTCTTTTTTGATAAACAAAAAAGCCATCAAATGCTCCTATTTCAGGAGATAAGATATTTTTTTGGCTTTCTTCAAATTAGTTTTAGTGTTTTATGTCAAAATTTGTTCCCATCTGTAGTTTTCATCAAGCTGACATCAATTAAGATCTGCAAAGGTTTAAACCGGTTTTTCAAAACAAACGTTTTGTGTTGTAATGATTTCATCTTGTTTAGCCAAACTCTAATAGCTGCAGGTCTATGTGGACTTATCTGATAGTGACAAGATCATGGCTAGAAATATATTACGTGTCAGCAGAAAAACACATTTGATTTGTAAAATATGTTGTTTTGTTACCCGTTTTGTTTTATGTTGAACTGGCCTAATTATGATTTCTTGTCTTTTTTATTATTATTATTATTATTATTATTTTACTATTTTTTAGACTATTTATGTCAAAAATATTTGTTACACGCACTTAAAAAAAAAATTATCTACGAGTTTCAGCCATTTTTTCCCGTTTTTTACAACGCGTCGTTTAAACCGGGTGTGTTTAGCTTTATTTTGAAAGTCCTGACCGGATATTACGTACTCCATTACCGCTAACTGAAAGTTGTGTCAGTTTATCCACGGTGCCGATGCGGAGCAGTCAAACGGCGTAAAGATTTCTAAATTGGAGCAAACTATTCTCCTGCCTTACTCAAACTACTTTAAAGGACCCCAGACCTTTTCTAGGTAAGTTTTTAATCAAAAACATTTGGTGGTTGTGATTTACTAACTTTTTCAAATGTATTTTGGGGGGCTTTTTGTCGCTAACATTTAAGCTAAGTAGAGGCTAAAGTTAATTTACTCTCCGATAAGTTAAATTTGCCCAATAGACAGCTTTATATTGTTAAATTAAGTCAGTTCTAGATACATTTTTATTAACGTGAGCATAAATAACCGTGAGAAAGTAGGTGAAACGATTTAAAAATTGTTTATAACTTGTTCTGCATTAAGCCCCGGCGTTTCTGGGTGATAAAACTCCACATACTCGAGGTTTCCACAGATATGTAAACTCTAGTTTAACAACTAGACGTTACAGTTTCGGTGTGACAGCTTCGTTTTACCTTATTTCGTTTTTAGAGGTACACGACCGTCAGAGCCTATCTAGTAAAAGGGCGGGGCAGCTTTCGCAAGTTAAGATAACCTCCAATCTCTCAAGCTAGCCGTATATTTACATTAAAAAAACGGCTAAATTTCCGGTATTATTGCAGGGTTGTTTTCCTCGTTCTGCTCAGTCACTGTTAGAATTTGCGCAGTGGCGTCTTGCTGCCAAGTTTTCCCCTTTTGCTGCTGTGGAGTGTACAAATCCTAAGATACACTCAAAGTAGATATTTTAATCTCTTTATAAATATTATTATTTTAAGGTTAAATACATCTTTGATAGCTCCTTTCTATTGTCAATTGGTAAAAACCACAAAACTGACCTGATCTTGTAAGTTTCTTTTTAAAGAAATGGTCAAGGAGTATTTTTATTTGGTATAGTTGTGGGTAATGTTTGTGGAAAGGGTGAAGTTCCTCTTTTCATATAGTGGTCAATCACAAAACCAACGCTGAATTTCCTTAAAAAATATTCACTTAAGTACCCACTCCAATGAAATTTGTATTTTTAACAGGTTTTTCTCATGATAGAGGACAAATATAAGAAAAATTAAGCTTAAAATATCATTTTTGAGTATTTTTTTATTGGCTGATGTTATTCCCACGTATTCACCTACATAGAAAGTGATGGAAATTCATATTGGATGCACGTATTCTAAGTGTGTCCAAGGCTGGATTTTTTTTTTTTTGTTGGACGCACATAATTAAAATCAAACTTAAATTTAAGGTCCCATTAACTGTCACGCCCCAAAATGTGTTCTCCACATTCGACCCATCCCCTGGTGGAGCCGTGAGCTGCAAAGACAGCCGCACTCAGGAATAACTTGCTTGTTTAACCATAACTGTAACCATAATTTTAACCCGAACCCCATTCCCCTGGGTCTGTGCGACTAAGAAAAAAATGTAGCACTGGCCGGACATTTACGTGCGAATAGACACTATCTTTTTTATTTATATTGTCGTGAGTTAGGAGCAACTTAAAAAAAAAAAGCTGTATTAAAAAGCTTACATTCCAATGCATCCACTTGAAAATGACTAGATCAGGGGTGTCGAACTCAATTGCACAAAGCACCAAAATCCAAAACACGAACAGGATAAAAATTTATTCACCACACTAAAACTATGTTTTTAAAACTTGAGAAACATAACATTTTAACATAACTATGAATAAAAACAGGCACGAATATTATTCCAGAATAAAAATAAAAATATTAAATAACTTTTAATATTTTACTCTCTATAAAAATATATTTTGTCACAATTATATAAATAGAAATAAGCGCAAGATAACATCGGGCTGTTAATAACAGTAAAACAAAATTATCTTGAGGGCCGGTTCCGGCCCCAGGGCCTTGACTTGGACACATAGACTAGATCAGGGGTGGGCAAACTACGGCCCGGGGGCCACATGTGGCCCCTTAAGCTACTTAATGTGGCCCTCCAAATTAAAATACATTGAATCAAAAATCCTAATTATTGTTTTATTTTCATTGTATTTCTGGTTTCTTCCCATGAATGGTGTTGTTTCTCTGACGTTCGTGTGTGTTCCTTTCTGAGTCAGATGGTGATCTTTCGGATTATTCCTACACCACATAAATGCAGCATTTCTTTGAGTTCACATTTTCCTCTGAAGAACATCAACCCATTAGATCACCCAAAAGAGAACAAAAAACAAAATTTAGAAATTAAAACTCCCAAATTTTCTGTTTTTAAATTAATATATTTGAATTTGAATCCAAATTAAAGCATGTTTTTCTCTAAATTCCATATTATTTTTTTAGTTTATGAGGTTGATTACCCAATCTCTCCTTCCATCTGCCCCTTTGCCCGGCCCTTATGCCAAATTTTAGAACCCTTTGTGGCCCACTTGTCAAAACATTTGCCCACCCCTGGACTAGATCCATATACGTCTTAATTTTCCTAACTCAAAACTGTCCGACTTTAGCCCCAATATTGCTCTCCGTTTGAAAGTGTGTGGAGCACTTGTCAAAGTCAAGGCCCGGGGGCCTGATCTGGCCCTTCAGATAATTTTATTTTATTGCTAATAACGGCCCGCTAGGAATGTTGAAAATTTATGTTTTTAAAGTTTTAAAAATGTAGTTTTAGCGTGTTCAATAAATGTCTATCCTGTTCGGTGCGTGTTTGATTTGACAGTTGACGCCCCTTGGGTAGAGGGATCATGGGAAACGGGGCGGGCCTACAACTCTGAGACAAATTTCTAATGAACTCCTGCTGCTTTGCAGAAACTACGTCCAAGAAAACAACATTTAAAAAAATGGTCTAAAACCGACATGGGAAGGCTTTTTAAAAGATCCATCACAAAAATCATGTTGTAAATTATAAAAATATTAACTTAAGGCTGCATCTAGTTCTGGATTTATGTTAAAGAATGAAGACTTTCCACAGGAATCTAAATTGAGACATATTTAAAAAATAAGTTAAGAGTTTACACCTCCTCAGTGTTTACAAAGCCTGGGATATAATAAATCACTTCGGATGCCAAGTGGGGCTCTCCCACTGGAAAGAAATGGAATTTGCTTGGATGATGTCAGGATCCCCCCTTCCCTTTCATGCATTTCCCTCCATTATGTTCCTCTCCAAAGCTGCTGGCACGTCCAGTGGAAAGCTCCTGAACGCGTGGAATAAACGCCATTGTTTTCCTCAGGTTCACAGAACAGGTTTATGCTTTGCTTGATCTGGTGTTGACGGAGAGACGGTATTTTTGTGGCGATTAGTTTTTAGTTTTATTTCAACATCCACATGGCCTATGGAAACAAAGTAGTTTCTAAGGAGGAAAGGGTGCTTTAAACAAAAAAAAAAAAAAAAAAGCAGAGTTCATGTGAGATCAGATGTTATTCACAGCTGCTGAGCTCACATGAAGAAAGAGGGCAAAGGGGACAGACTAATAGTGAGAAAAAAAACGATGTGGAATTGTAAGGGATGTGTTGGAGACTCGATCTTGTGTCAAACTCAATCGCACAGGGGGCAAAAAAATCCAAAACACACCTTACGGCGCGTGCCGAACAGGACAAACATTTATTGAACACTCTAAAGCTACATTTTTAAAACTTTAAAACCATAACTTTTTAACATAATTATGAACTAGACGTGTAGCATTAGCTGCACAATGCTAGTGTGAATGCTGGAAGCTGAATTTGGCCGCTGAAGATGCTGAAGCTGATACTTGAAAACTCTGAAGCTGATACCTGAAAACGGTGATAACTTAAACTGCTGAAGTAGATAGCTGAATACGGTGAAATTGATAGCTGAAAACCGTGAAGTTGATAGCCAGCTAAAATGTGTCAAATCAACCTAAAAAGAACTTCAGTTAACCAAAACAGCAAGTATGTAGCTGAAAAAATAGCTCAATTTCAAAATAGCCTAAAAAACTGAAAAAAAGCATAAATTACTCAAAACAGCTATCGTGTAAATATTAGCCTAGCTCCAAAACAGCCTAAAAACATAAAAAAAACCCAGAATTAGCCAAAACAGCTAGCATTTAGCTGAAATATTACCTAAACCCCCAAAGAGCGTAAAAAACATTTAAAAAGCCTAAAATTAGCTGAAACAGCTAGCACGTAGCTGAAATATTAAACATCACTAATAGCCTAAAAAAAAGTCTTTGTAAATCCCAAAATAATCCAGAAATTTAGCAAAACAAATGCTTAAAACTTAAAAACAGTAACTGTTTTAACATAAGTATGAATGATAAAAAGGCAGAAATATTATACCAGAATAAATCAACTTAAAGCTTAAATAACTTTCAATATTTTACTCCCCATAAACATATATTTTGTCAAAATCTACAAGTTAGAAATGAGCACAAAATAACATCGGGGCATTAATAACATTAATTTGAAATGAACTGGAGGGACAGATGGACTTGCTTGGAGGGCCTTGACTTCAACACGAGTGTGTTAGAGGAAAGTACTTTTGTTTGAATCTTACTGAATGGTGGAGATGTATCAGTTTAGCTTTAAAACAATTTTAGTATCTCAGTTGATTTGATCATCCTTCCTTTTAAAAGGTAGATAAAAATATGGATTCTATTTAGCCTTGAATGAGTTCTTCAACCTTATTTTAATGCCCCAAATGTACATTAATATAAATATAAACAATAATGTTTGTTTTTGCATTGAGTTGCAGTTGACCATGGTTTGTGTTCGTCAGGCATGACGTTGTTTATGTTGTTGCTCACATTAGTGGTGTTTACATCTTTGTATTTGTGTTTCCCTGTTGGCCTTTCTCTCTATTTATCCTAAAAATATTTTCATCTTAGCATCCATAAATACCGTTTCCCTGTATAAGAAGAGCAAAAAAACAACTTAAATGCAGTCTGTGTAACTCTGGCTGTAATTTATGTGTTTGTATCATTAGTTGGATGAACAGTGTTTGTGTGGAAACTTGCGCAACATGCCAAAGCTCAGTTTATGCATGTTGACACTAGGAATGCATTTGTTCATTTCTATCTCAAGGCTGTTGTCAGCAACCAAATTCCAGCGTGCTCAGCGGAGCGTTCTCTTATCGGCCCGTTTTAGTGGATATCATTGTTGTGCTTGATTATGTCATTTCTAGGCCTGTAATCTCACTGCTTAGAAGTGTTTTTGTAACCTTGATGAAATCATCCAAGAAAAAATAGAAGCAGAGGATTATTTTTTAGGTCTCGACTTGACAGTTTTAAGCCTTTTGATTTAGAAATAGTTTGAAAACATAATCCTTCAAAATTCCATAGCTTACTAGTGGAAAAAACGGACTTCAGACCTCAAGTCTCGACTGTTGTTTACACTTCAGTCATGTTTGTTTCCATTTGCTGCTACATTGACCTGAGGGTTCTTTAGTGATGAGGGAACATCATACTTTCTAAAAGGTCAAAGGACACTCGTCCGTTGCTCCAGTAACGCATCACAGCTACAACATTTGGATTGCAGCAGCTCAGAAGGCAGACCCGTCGTTTCCTTTTCTGCGGTGCGATTGCTGATCTTGCTCATTTGCGCCCAGACACTTAATTTGTGTTACTTCAGAAGCGACTGTTGACACAAGTGGGACAAATAAGTACTTCATGAGATTGTAGAGGAATGCTGGGAAAGTGCACTGTGATTGGATAAATGTAGCATGTGTTTCTAAAACATGTGATTGGCTGGAAAAGTCACTCAGCTGTGATCACTCTGGTTTCTTGTTTCTGAGATTTACGGCAAAAAAATGTCCAAAATCTCACATTGATGAAAATTGTGTTTTAGTAAACAATTATTTTAATAGTCAACTAATCGTGGATTATTTTTCAGATTATTCGACTAAAAGACAATTTAAACAATAGTTTATTAAACCCTTAATGAATCTTCTTTCCTTCATTAGTTTCTGGAATTAAAGCATTTAAATCAAATGAGGTCGGCATCTAAAACAAAGGAACTATTTTTCACAAAAGATGAAGTTTATGTAAATATATGAGAAAAGTACATTTTTGTGGTTCTAGATGAAACACAAAATTAAAGAAATGACTAATAGATTCTTAGATTAGTCGTCAACTATTTCCATAGTTGATGAGTCATTGACAAATTGCTTCAGCCCTAGTTTATAACATGTCCTAGTCATATTTTTTTTTTTGATGATGGAGGATGTATATTGGGAAAATCAAGATTAAAATTACAATTCTGAGTATTTATTTATTCAAATCGTTGTGAATGAGAAGCTCTGGGCTATTAACGAGGAAGGGAAAGGGGGGTGGGGTTGCTCTACACAACCTAAGGGGTTAATTTCTAATAAATTACTGCCTCTTTCCTCAAACAATGTCTTAGAAAATGAAACAAGGTTTTTTTTATTTTTGACTGAAAATGGCATAATTATAATTAAGACTTATGGGAACACCTTTAAAAATACTTAAAGATTATCTTTAAGTATTTTCCTTCAAAGAAAACAAGAAAATAGGGAGAATTTATAATTTTTATGGTTTTAATTTTTTGGGTGCTTTTATTAAAAAACTCTTTGTAGCCTTTTAAAATTAACATGTCTCAAATATTAAATCTACGTCCCTTTTTGATTGTAAAGTTGATATAAAAAGTGCTTTGAAGACTGCAAAAAAATGAATAATCATCCATTGATTTTTATTCTAATAAAAAGTAACTGAGCAGAGATTAAAATGTATTTAGTAAGTTGTTTGCTCACATGAGCAGCTTCAAATTTGAATAACTTTATTTACAAAAACGGGAGATAAATAGAAGTTTGTTTTCTTTAAGCTTTTTGAGATAATGCTTAATTTTAAAGAGAGAACGATTAACTTGAAAACAAAATCATTAATTATAGAACTTTTTTTGTTTTACTTTATTAGATACTCCTCATCTGGCTGTAACACCAGTTATTTTCTTTTATTTGTGTATCCACTTTGAGGGCTGATTTACTGAGTCATTTTTAGCTACAAGTATTAAATATTTTGTTTCTATTACTATAATAATGATTATATTTAAAGTTCCAAAGTGTATGAAAACAGTGACACATCTGTTATTTATTCTGCACTCCTGTGTGTTTAATCCTTTGGGAAACTTGGATCCAAACTTCAAATATACTTGAAGGGAGGGTTGTTCATTTGCCTCTGCAGCTTGTGATAACCACAAAGCTGCCCTCTGTGTCGGCGCTGTCCTGGAGACACGGGCCACTGACCATTGACTGAGTCTCACACACAGCAGAAGCCCTTCATCCTTTCTTTCTGTGTCACGACTGAAAGAGGCCCTGTCTGATCCAAATCTGCAAAATCAAGGCTTTTGTTGACGGTTTGTCATCATTTTTCAAACGTCTTTAATAAGGTCTGAAATTAAATGAACAAAGGTTTTCCCCAACTTATTGCCTTTGTCCACATATTTCTTAAAAATAATGGGAAATGATCTGAAAGCATGTAGATGCGGGACTTCTAGATAATAAAAAAAATGCATTTTTATTTGTTTCCTACACATTTCCTTACAGGAGAGTTTAAGGAAGGGAAGTGACAGCTCAGACGCTGAATGGAGGAGTGGAATATGAATGAAGAGACTTGTGTCCTGGATGCTGCTCAGTTTGAAATGATAGACTTTAAGTTGGAGGGGGACAGAGGATTGACTGTTGCACCACTCTGAAGGAAGCGGAAGCTCCTCACTGTGTGCAACCAAATGGTTTTTTTTTTCTTTTTTTTTTCTCACTCTAAGAGCAGATACTTGGTCACCAGCCAGTAAACACTGGATTAAGAGCTGAAGAGGTCATAAAAATGAATGGAAAACACCCACCTGATGCCCAGTTCAACAAAGCAAATCTCTAATTTAGCCTCTGAACTCCCAGCCTGCTTCCTGTTATCTGTCCGATCCACAGGAGTGGTCTCTTAGGAATGCTTTTGTGCTACAGTCACACTGATGATCACTATGTCAAACCTTTGGCTTCATGGTGCATTTAAAAATTGAAAACCATGTATAAAATTACCAGTAATGTATTTTTCCTCTTCTATTTTAAATGTCAGATTTTTGCTTTGCATAAAACACTAAATTAGTGATTATTTATAGGCTGTTTTTAATCTTATTGCTATTTTTTAAAAAACTGTTTATTTCCTTTTGATCCAGAATGAGTAAATATTTTGTGTTTTTTATTTTTTAGGGCCTGCTTCTTTGTGTAACTGTGGGCAGCAGAAATGTCTAGCACCTGCGATGACTCCATGATCGACGTTTCCAGTGACAGTTTCTGGGAGGTCAGATGTTTAACACTTTTTCTATCTGCTATAAAAATGCAAAATTCTTTCATTTCCAGTTCATAAATGTCCAAATGTATGGAGAGAAAATAGCCTCACTCCGATTTGTGCATCTGTAATTTGATATTTGTGCGTAACTTTGGCTTTGTGTGTGTGTAATTCTTAATTTGAGTCTAACTTCAGATTTTTGTGTTCATGCGTTTTTATCTGTGCTTGTGTTTTTTTTTATTTTTATTTATTTGTGCGTTAACTTCGGTTTCGTGTGCACACATTTTTTGGTTTGTGCGTACTTTTCCAATTTGTGCTTGTGATTTTTATGTTTTGTGCGTTAACTTTGGTTTTGTGTGTTTACATTTTTTGGCTTGTGCGTAACTTTTATGACTTGTGCTTGTGATTTTTGGGGGGTTTTTTGCGTTAATTTTGTTTTTGTGTGTTTTCATTTTTTATTTGTGCATAACTTTGGATTTGTGTGTACCTAATTCTTGATTTATAACTTATACAGTACATTTTATGCGTAACCCTTATTAATTATTGGGCATATCTGTTTAAGAAAGTGGAAAAATGTCTGATTTTCACCAGTTATTATTTACAATCGAAGTTCAAAGCGGCTGATAAGAAAACTGATGATCCAGCATTCTAGCAGAATTTAAACACGCAGGAATTTTGGAGACACGAAAAGAGTCTCACATTTTATTTGTGCGTAAATGAGGTTTTTTGTGTGCAACAAACGTTTCGTGAGTTATTTTAAAGATTTGTGTGTGTGTGTGTGTGTGTGGTTAGTTTCAAGCTGTGATAATTTTAAATTGTGTATGTGTAATTGTATTTAAATTGTGTAATTTTTGTACAAAATGTATTGTATGAGTTAAAAATCAAGAATTATGCACGCACAAATTGGGGTGAGTCTGTTTTCTCTCCATAAATCTGCCTTAAAAAGTCCAAAATAACAGCTGCCATAGTTCTTGTGTTGTGTTTTTTTTTTAGGTCGGTAACTACAAACGAACAGTAAAACGGGTCGACGATGGTCACCGGCTTTGTAATGACCTCATGACGTGTCTTCATGAGCGCGCACGCATCGAAAAGACTTACGCACAACAGCTCACAGAATGGGGGAAACGTTGGCGGCAGCTGATAGAGAAAGGTAAGTACACACAAAAAAAGAGCTTATTTATCATTTCCCTTTAAAGTGTCTGTGAACAGAAATCCCGTTTTGAAATCTGTCTGTAGGCCCTCAGTACGGTTCATTGGAGCGAGCGTGGACCGCCTTGTGCACTGAGGCAGAGAAGGTCAGCGAGCTCCACATGGAGGTGAAGGCTCAGCTGATGGGCGAAGACTAC
This sequence comes from Oryzias javanicus, assembly GCA_003999625.1. Taxonomy (NCBI): domain Eukaryota; kingdom Metazoa; phylum Chordata; class Actinopteri; order Beloniformes; family Adrianichthyidae; genus Oryzias; species Oryzias javanicus. Next base: position 19,399,926 of record CM012459.1, read on the forward strand.
GAGAAGCTGAAGAACTGGCAGAAGGACTCCTACCACAAACAGATGATCGGGGGCTTTAAGGAGACGAAAGAAGCTGACGATGGATTCCGCAAAGCTCAGAAACCTTGGGCTAAGAAACTAAAAGAGGTACAAACAACACATTTTTGACAGACTCCAGCCGTCCTGCATGCTACAGAGAAGGAAATATGAGGATTCGCCACGAGGCAAAGCCTTATTAGGTCAAACTGGTGTCATTTCCTGCAGAGAAACTCCCTCAGCAGCTTCTGTCAGGACTTGGTTTCATTTCTGCACTCATGTGGAACCACATACTGTTTCAAAACCAACCAGGAATGTAGCAACTTTGAGGCCTTGCCCCTATTTCCTGTGTGTCACAGGGAGGCATCCTGGCGTGTCATTGAGCAGGGCAGGACAGAATAGTTTTGCGACTTTATTGATGTATTGACTGACCAGACAGATAAGAACAAAGCGGTGACGGACAGAGAGGAAATTAGGCTAATTAACTGGGTAAGTGAGTCGGGATTGTCAATAAGCATCTGGATGAAGGATTTCATCGCCCTGATGGGCGCGGCAACATCATCCCTCCCTATATATAAACTCAGATGCTTTTTACAATTTAGCTTCCTCGAGTCCTGTGATGAAATCATAGTTTCTCCCACAAAAGAGCAAAAAAAACAAAAGTCCAAAATAATCTATCACATCAGTTTGTTTTTAGAGATCCTATAAGATTTGTGGACATAAAAAAAGCTTTACTAGTCATTGACTTAACTTGATTTATAAAAAAAAAAAAAGTTCATAAAAAGAGAAAAAAACAATAGAAATATTATTATAATACAAAAATAATATATATGTATTTTTTTTTTATACATTCTAATTTAATTTGGTTGATTTAGTAATAGGGGCAGATAATATAAGTTTTCTTCTTTCCGCTCCTGGGAATCTGGGGATCTACTTTTTTGTGTTAAAAAATACATTTTTAAGAAAATCTAGGTTGTCTAAAATAAATTCAGATCAGACTGGTGGTAAACTGATTATCGTTGCTGTTCAATCTATTTAGATTTTACCGTTTTGCAGGTCGACACGATGAAGAAAGCGTACCACGCTGCCTGCAAAGAGGAGAAGCTGGCGACCAGCAGGGAGTCCAACAGTAAGCTGGAGAGCAACAACAACCCAGAGACTCTGAAGAAACTCCAGGAAAAGGTGGAGAAGTGTCAGCAGGAGGTGCAGAAGGTGGGGTCTTCCTGTATGTATTTAAAAAAAAAAAAAAATTCTTGAAGCGGTTGTTTTGTTTTTCACAAGCGGAGTATGAGGGCCACCATACAAGAAAATAAATACATCGATCAGAAAGTCATTTTAAAGAAAGTAAAGATGTACAACTATAAGAGGAAAAAAATCAACATTTTATGAGACATGAAGAATTTTCATAATTAGAAAGTTCAGATTTCTTAAAAGTAGTTTATTTAGTGCAAAGAAAGTTTACAAGAGATTCCTGACCAGTGTGATCTCCATCAGATTTCTCTGCTGCAGAAATGAAATAAGTTACATTTGCTGAACCATCTTAAAAACTAAAGGAACATTTAAACTTTTTAAAGCATACATTTTCAAATATACTCTTTTAAGTTATTAGAAAATAATTATAAGATTAAATTTGTGTAAAATTTTGACTTTTTTTATTGCATATTTGTATAAACCATTTGTATAAGTCATCATATTTCTTTTTTTCATATAATTTAGACTTTTCGCATTTTTTTGCAACTTTTTTCTTGTAATACTTAATTTTTTTTGCACATTTTTATGGCTTTATTCTCATAGAATTTTGCTTTTTTCCATCACCAAATTTGGTTTGTCAAATTTGTTTTAATGTATTTGTACGATTTTATTCTTATACAATTTTGACTGTTTTTGAATATTTGTACGTCTTTATTATCATCAAATTAAGTTTTTTTTTCCCTCGTAAAATTTTGACTGTTTTTGGGTATTTATATACATCTATTCTTGTAAAGTCTCGTCTCTTTTTTCCATATTTGTAAGGCTTTATTTTCTTAAAATGTAGGGTTTTTTTCCCTGTTAAAGTATAGACTTTTTTTTCGCATATTTGTATGAGTTCACCTGTGTAAAATTTTGTATTTTTTTCGCATATTTGGTTGGCTAAATCTTCATCAAATTTCGTTTTATTTTCCTTGTAAAATTGCGACTGTTTTCTCGTATTTGTATGAATTTATTCTTGTAAATTTTCGTCTTTTCTTCTTGCATATTTGTACTGTTAAATTCTTGTCAAATTTTGTTTCCCTCTTAATATTCAGACATTTTTTGCACATTTTTACAAATTAATTCTTATAAAATTTTGACTCTTTTCGCACATTTGTACAACCTTATTTTTATAATTGTTTGCACATTTGTATGACTTTATTCTCGTAAAAGTTTAATTATTTTTCATTGTAAAATTTTGACTTTTTTTTTTGCATATTTTTAAGACTTAATTCTTGTAAAAATTCTGCTGTTTTCACTCATTATACGACTATATTCTTGCAAAATGTCAACCTTTTTACTCAGAATTTTAGGGCTCTATTCTCATACGTACAGTTGTCTTCTTTATGGTGGGCCTAATACTCTGTCAGTCATGCTACATTGTACCACGGCTACTTTAGTAGGTATTAGAAAGTGTTATGGTATTCTGTTAGAAATCTCAGTTATAATTGACGTCGTCTTTTCTTCTCCTGTCATTAAGACTAAAGAACGTTATGAGAAGTCTCTAGAAGAGCTGGACAAGTTGACACCTCAGTATATGGAGAACATGGAGCAGGTGTTCGAGCAGCTGCAGCAGTTTGAAGACAAAAGAATTTGCTTTTTCAAAGAGCTGCTTCTGGAGGTGAAGCAGCACCTGGACCTCTCAACCAATCACAGGTCAGATAGAAAGTGCATCATCTTCGGGTTGCATCTATTTGAAGTTTGTTAGAATGATTTTCTTCTGTAGGTTTCAGACCATCTACCAAACATTGGAAGATACTCTCACTGCCACCGACGCTGAAGAGGACCTGAAATGGTTCCGGTTCAATCACGGCCCCGGCATGCCCATGAACTGGCCTCAGTTTGAGGTGAGCCTGAACATTTTCTAATGAGAAGAAAGCACTTCCAGTTTCTAAATCCCAGCAGGATCATTGACACAAAACAACACAGTGTTTTCTAGAAGTTATTGAAACAGAGGGAACACACCTCCATCAGCCTCTTCATCAGAGAGCACTTAATGTTAATGGTGGGCTGTTAAGTGGAGATCGTGTTGTAACTCTTATGTCCATTACATGTTAATAATTTACACCCGTGTTCTTCTCCTAGTTTGAGGGAGTTTTACAAATAAATACATGTATAAAAAAATAGAACTTATTGGAAATACAGGGTTATAAGAAGAGAACTCGTGTTCTGAAAATCCCTCTTAAGTCAGAATGACTTCTGAGAATTTAAAAATAAAAAACTCATTATTGATTTAATGATAGAAAAGTTAGCAACATGCTTTATTATTTATGAAGGAGACCTTCAAGCTTTTATTTAAGTAAACATGTCAACTATTTTCAATGGCTTTAGCTCCAATGTTGATGGTCTTTCAAGTACCGTAACTCTTCAACCGTTTACTCAATCACACGACCTCCTCAATGGCCTTGTGGTAGAGCGTCCATCCTCAGATTGGAAAGTCATGAGTTCAAGTTCTTGCCGAGTCAAACTAAAGACTCTAAAAATGGGACCCGGTGACTCCCTCCTTGACATTTAGCATTAGATCTGGGGGGTTAAACCTCCAGATGATTCCCACGTGCGGCTGTGTCTGCAGCTCACCTCTCCTCCTGAGGAGGGATCAAATGCAGAGAACAAACTTCACACATCCAGGTGTGTGACAACTATTAGGACTTGAACTAACTTTAATTAAAGTAATTCCAGTGAAATCATACGTGGAGAAAAGCAGCCTTGTGTCTATGTGCTACGCTTTACAGTAATGATGAACGCAACCAATGGATCTTGGCATTTTCATTTCAGCTTGGCAAAGCTGAAATGAAAAGCCTCTTTTCTCACTAATCAGTTTGTGAATTGAGTTAAATTAATTTATTGAATAACAACGGAAATAAAAACAGACTCATACGAACAGCAGTCCCATATACTTTTAGCTGAAGCTAGTTTGCCACATTTGTCCTTAGCTGGGCTTTTTTGTTGCTTTGCTTTGATTTTTTTAATATTATAAAAATATGTAAAATGAGAATAAAATAACACAAATAAAATTTTAAAAAAAAGTTAGAATTACTTAAACCAGTTTTGTGTTTATTGCATTAGCGGTTGAAGAGTTACAGTAAAGAGTATTAAGGTCTTAAAGGGTTTACAATTATTTGAGATCTGCTAGATCCAACAGAGAAATTTAACTAAGCATTATTTAAAGAAAATGTTTGTCAAGAAAGGTGAGAATCATTCTTAGAACTGCTTTTTACTTTTAATCAGAACTAGATTTTTTTTTTTAGTCCCAATCTTTTTTTAATCTTATTTAATATTTACTAGATTTCCCTCAAGAGTTAATAAATTATGTTAAGAATATATATATATTATTTATTTAATTTTTGTGCCATCAGTGCTTTTTTTCCCCACATTTTTCCCTTTTTAACCATCAATGTCTCAAATGACAAAAAAGATTTTTTAAAGAGAATTGAATAAATCAAGAGTTTATTTGGAGAGAAAGTGGTCTCATCCGATATGTGTGTGTGCCTTATTCTTGATTTGTAACTCATACTTTACATGTTGTGCATGTACTTGCCATTATTTACGTGTACAAAAATTACAAAATTGATGTACACACGCAAAACTTAAATTACACCAACTTAAAACTAACAAAACACACAAATCTTTTTAAAAAAAGATGCATATTGCCTGATATACACAAAACCGCATTAACGCACAAATCTGGTTTGAGGCTCTTTTCACGTCTCCATGAGTCTCGTATAAGTGATGTGTTTAAATGCTTCTAGAATGCTGGGTCATCAGAGTTTTCTTATCAGCCGCACATATTTAGACTTTTTTTATGTTGATTATCGAGCAGATATTCCTAAGAAAGTGAAAAAATGTCAAGTTTTTACCAGATATATTTCACAATTAAAGTTCAAAGCAGAAATAGGAAAACTCTGATGACCCAGCAGCATTTAAACGCATCACTTACACATGAATCTTGAAGACGTGAAAAGAGTCTCACATCAGATTTCTGCATAAAAGCGGTTTTGTGTGTGCGTAACAAGCGATTCATCTGTCATTTTTCAAAGGTTTGTGTGTAGTTGGTGTTATGTTGTTGTAATTTTAAATTGTATTATTTGTACATGTAAATACATGATTGCAAATATATAAAGTTGCACACAAAATGTGTCACGCACACACTAATCAGATGAGACTGTTTTCTCTCCGTAGTTTTAGCTCAGTCAGTCAAAACTTCTTTCCATGAAGTGAATTTATCCTGTTTGGTTTTCTCAGTGTGCTCCTGTCGGCGCCTCTGCAGCTGTGGGCTTCCATCATGTTCATTTTAACCATTTGTGCACTTGCTTTCCTTTTTCCCCTCATATCTGACAGACTTTGGACTCGTCTCATCCTGCCTCCTTTAGGAGAAGGTCCATTTTAGTGAGTTGTGCATGGTGGTGCTGTTCTGTCACAGCAGCCGTCTCTAGAGATCGTTCAAACCTACTAACAGTCTGACCTTTCTCTGCTTCCGTTTTTTCTTCTATTTGTGCGTTTTGAAGTGGTTGGAGTTTTATTTCAAATCAACCCAACAATCTTTCTGCGTAAGTGGAGCAGTTAATGACTATTTCTGATGAGTCGAGTGATACTAGTGGGTGGTTTTCCGTAGGATTGTTTGCTAAATGTTTCGGAAAAATCCGAAGGACTCGCTCAAACAAGTCACAAATCTGATTTTAAGAGCAAAAAATTCATGACCTAAAGGGAGTTTAGTCACCTGCAGAGAGGGAAAGATTAGCTAGCTATCCACTTCTGCGTTTTCAGCATTAGCATCTTCAGCGGCCAAATTCATTCATACTAGCATTATTGCAGGTAATGCTATTTATCTAGTTCATTAATATGTTAAAAAGTTATGATTTTAAAAGTTTCGTTTTAGTGTGTTCAGTAAAAGTTTATCCTGTTCGGCCCGCGACCTAACGTGTGTTTTGTTTGACGCTTCCGGTGTAGAATGGAGAAGCTTTGGCATGGATATGAGATGATATCGATTGGCTGGTCCAAGCATAACTGCAATTGTGTGCTAGTGAAAGGCTGCTGATTGGTTGATGTAATGAGACGCAATATAGCTGTACTTGTAAGTTAGCGTAGCACAGGTTCGTCAACCTTCAACGCTAACAAACCCGTTCATGTCCATTTCTTACTGACTACAATCCAGACCAGGGGTGGGCAATTGTTTTGACTCGTGGGCCACATAGGGTTCTAAAATTTGGCATAAGGGCCGGACAAGGAGCAGATGGAAGGAGAGATTTGGTAATCAACCTCATAAACTAAAAAAATAATATGGAATTTAGAGAAAAACATGCTTTGATTTGGATTGAAATTCACATATATTAATTTAAAAACAGAAAATTTGGGAGTTTTAATTTCTAAATTTTGATTTTTGTTCTCTTTTGGGTGATCCAATGGGTTGATGTTCTTCAGAGGAAAATGTGAACTCAAAGAAATGCTGCATTTATGTGGTGTAGGAATAATCCGAAAGATCACCATCTGACTCAGAAAGGAACACACACGAACGTCAGAGAAACAACACCATTCATGAGAAGAAACCAGAAATACAATGAAAATAAAACAATAATTAGGATTTTTGATTCAATGTATTTTAATTTGGAGGGCCACATTAAGTAGCTTAAGGGGCCGCATGTGGCCCCCGGGCCGTAGTTTGCCCACCCCTGATCCAGACGAAGCCACAAAGTCTCCTTCAAGAAAGACACTCATTTATTTTTATGCTACTGCAGCTATTAAAAAATGAAATGGTTTATAACTTTTGTCAGAGGTTTGCATGACGTCCTTTCAAAATAAGACATCCTGTATCATATTTAATTATCTTAATGCAGCAAATGTAGGTAATGTCGTGTCAGGAGTGGGAAAAAAAAAAACATTTCAGCAAGAAATTCACAAATCAGATCCATACTGTATTTTTTAGACCATGAGGAACACTTCAGATCCTTTTATTTTTCAACAATAGGAAATTTGCCTTAAAATCCGATTTTTCCTTATTTCTGAATTCCGGCCGTGCACTAATCTCCAACTGATTTTTTGTGGTAAAAGGCTCTGAAAAACCCGTCAAAAGGTTTTTGTGCGACTTTGACGAAGCTGCAACATTATTTTAATTTAAAATGGAAAATAATTATTTTCTTTAATCTGCTTTAAGAAAGAAACTGATGTATATTTGCGTGAGGAGTAACCAGTATCTTTTCAAAATAAAACTTGGAACAGATTATAAATAAAATAAGGCAAAAAATGTAGGTTATTTCCCATGGACTGGTACGAATCTGCATCCTGGGAGTTGGGGACCACTGTATTAACCCTTTAACACCAGAAATCCAGTGTTTGTTTTTTGATTTACTTAAATTTTTCAATTTTTAACACAATAATTCCAGTAGATTTTGAAGGAGAAAAGCGGCCCGGGCCGCTTTTCTCCTTCAAAATCTACTGGAATTATTGTGCTTTTGTTTGAAAAGTTACAGGATGTTGGTAACGCCTCAAGTGTTAACGGGTGAAACACGCACAATTTATTTATTTATTTACTTTTTAATAGTTATTTTATTGAACTTCCTCCTCGTTTCACTTTTCCGGGTCAGTCTGTGGCTGAGGGCCGCTCTCCTGTCTCCGTTTCTTCCAGCGGGTGATGGAAACTCTACAAAGTTCTACCGTTTTCCATTTCATCCTGTTTACTCTGCACTATACACACTCGCGTGCACATTTTTCAAATGTCAACTCAAGGTCACAGATTTTCCCCGATCCCGGAGTTTGCTCAAGTGTGTGTATACTGCTGTCTGTGTTTGTGAGATATCCCGACTCTTCTGGCCAGTCGGTGCTTTCGTTTCAATCTCTCACCGTTTGGTTTGTCCCAGGACTGGTCCATAGACATCAACAGAACCCTCAGCAGGCGGGAAAAGAAGAAACCCGAAGGCGTCACACTGACGGGCATCAATCAAACCGGGGCGGACCAGCCCGTTCAGCCCACCAAGACTAGCAACAGGTACACGTCCGACCTCCGTTTGGTTTTATTTTTACAGTTCACGAAGCATTTATTTAAAGCCCGGCGCTCCGAATGTGCTACCCTCCTCCTCCTGGAGGAATTCCTGTGGAACCGTGCACAAAGGAAGCTCCGGGAATGACGTGTAGCTTCACCACGGCAACGGTAAACATGTTGTAGAGCGGTCAGGAAAAATGGATTCACTAGGGACTGAAAGTCTGCTGGTGCTCATCTGAAAGCAAGCCAGAAGTCATGTGGAAATACCTCACACACGAGCACCGCTAATGGACAGAAATGTCCGTGCACTTTTACCGGAAATGTTTTTAGAGAAAATCCTCAAACTCCAATAAAAAAAGGTGTTCTTGTGGCATTTCTCTGAGAATGGAGAACATATAGAAAGAACATTACAATTCTGTGTAATATTCTGTTCAAATGTTGACTTTATCATCCAAAGATGCATTTTTTCAGCCCTGACATAGAAAAACCAGAAGTAAAAACATAGATGTTCACGTTTCACTCTGTCAGGAGCCAGCTGATGTTTGCTGCTATGCTTGACATGTTGTGTAAATAAAGGAGCGAACTCTGCACTTCCCCTGACAGAGGTGAAGGGAACTTCTCCTCCACCATCTTTAAACTGAAGTTCCTAGAAGTTACGTTCTGGAAAGAAAACGCAACATTCTCTCTCGTTTAAATTCTCAAAGTTCAAACTTTCGTAGAAAATAAGTCAAGTTTTATAGAATGAAAACAAAGATCTTATCACGATCAAATATTAACGGAAACTTGAAAAGCTGAATGAACTCTGGACAGGAGGCGGGGCTCGGAGAGGATTGATTGACAATCTTCTCCAGCCAATGAGAACTCTGTCAATTTAAAAAAGCAAAATTAGACAAAAAAAAAAATATCTGCAAAATAGCTAAACTGCGTTCTATTATTTTCTTTTACCAAAATATTCAGTGTCTATTACTAGTCACAGGGATTTTAGTTGCTTCAGGCTGCCACAAACGATTATTTTAATAATCGACTAATCAGATTAATTTTTCGATGGAGTCATGCTTAAACTGGATTTAAAACACACATCTTAACAATCATTAGTGTTAAACTACCGTATTTTCTGGAACACAAGTTGTAGTCTTTTCAAAGTTTAGCCAGAGGTGCGACTTATACTCAGGAACGACTTATTTGTGTTTTTTTTTTTTTATCCATAAATAAGCTCATCCATTTGTTGTCCTTTAACGGTTGTTTCCTCTAATAATCGCTAGAGGGCGCTGCACCCGAGTAAAAGTATTTGCTATTGACGGCAGGAGAAGAAGCAAACATGGAAGAGAATCTGATTGTTTTCCTTTTAAACTTTAATATCTTTCTTATACAGATCAAAAGATTCTTTATTATTTATTTTTTTAGTTACGTTTGATTTGGTGGATTTGTTCTGAAACGTTAGACTTTTCTCCTAAAAGTGCGACTTTGGAAAATAAAAAATTTAGACGATAGTTTATTAAAGCTTTAATAAATCATTAAGCTTCTTTCCTTCATTTTTTCTGGCATTAAAGCAAGACTTGAATCAGATGAGGTCGGTATCTGAAATAAAGGAACTGTTTTTTAAAAAAGCAAAAGTTTTGCTCTCACTGACTCTAATATAACAGAAGTGCATTTTGTGGTGCTGAGCGCTCAACACTCCTTTCAGCTTCACTTCAATCTGACTCTTTAGAATTCCTAGCTGGACGAAGCTCTTATTTGCAGCCAGGAAAGTTAACATTTCTACAGATGGACTTGATCTCGTCTGAGAGCAGATGTTCCTTTTAGCAGAGACGTTTCGCTCCGATAGGGGAACTGAAAACATTTAGCTAGTCCCTAATTTTTACTCTACTATTATAGAGGATCATTTTTAAAAATATCTTTTTCTGCTCTGTTTGTGTTAATGTTAGCTTAGCTAGACGCCGATCCCTCTTCAGTGTTATATTTAGTCCCGACGTGCTTCCTCTTCAGGTGTTTATGCGTCACCGTTGTGCTGCTGTGGATCACAAGTTCTGCCTCGCAGATATTACACTGGACACTTCAGGCTTTACTAATTTTTTTTTTTATGTTTCTCACTCTCAAGCTCCATGTTGTTATAGTCTCCCTATAACTTCCTGTGACATCACTGCTGGGGCATTAGTAACTGCACACCGTAGTTTAGAGATTACATTTTAAAAAATGAAATGAATAACAAATCGACTATTGATTGGTCATCGACTATTGATGGCAACCCTAATTTATGTTGTTGTTTTTTGTTATTTTAAGTTAAAACCGAACTTTGTAGGTCATTCAGTTCTAGTCTGAGGTAATCCTAAAAATCCAAAAGTCTTCAGTTTGAGAAGGAAGTCCACATCTCTGTTAAATAAGAGAAGCTGCAAACATAAATGACAATGTTTAGAGAAAATTCTGTCCAGACTGACGGACAAAGCAGTAAAACTAAACACTTGTCGTTTTTTAATTGTAGCTTTCACAGTAGACTTGTTAATGCCAGTTTTAAGGTTGATTTAGGATGATTCTTTTTTTTTTTTTTATGGCCACTTTTGCAGATGTTGAAGTGCAGATTCGTCAGTTGTTGCAGAGGTGTGACTGATCACATGGTTGAGTTCTTTCTGCTTTTATATTTAAGGCAAAATGACTTTAGTAACAAATGATGATGTCATTTGTGGTTGTTTTTCCCTGTTACTCACAAAATGACTGACATGCAGTAAAGATGTGACTGCAAACGCCTAACATTCATTTTCTGTCTCTTTTCATGCGACACCAAAGCCATAAATCACCAAATAAAAGGGATTTGTTACATCTTTGTCTGAAAATGTTCTCCACTTTGTCTGTTTCACCTGTGTTGATACGTCCGCACGTCCACAAACATCTGACTGTATTCCATGTCGTCAGCCTGACTGTACCCACTAACGCAGCACCAGCGGGCTCCAACCCATTCGAGGAAGACGAAGACGAGGAGGAGACGGCTCAGGAGCGAGAGGCCCCAGTCATCAGCATCAGGGTCAAAAAAGAGGAAATAAAAACGTTGGTGAACCGGAGAAAAGCTCTCCGCCAACCTGCAGCCTCCCTGCCCCCTCTTCATTTCTATCTTTTCTCCGTGGATCGCCGCTCATTTCACATCTTTATTTATTTTGTCGCATCTCTTCCTTTCGGTTCCCTTTGTGTTTTTCATATCCTCAGGTGGCAAAGCGCTGCTCTGCATGGTCTGTGAATGGCATTGGACACAATGTCTGTTCTTCACATCTAACAGTTACATGTCGTGCAGAACCCTGAACGTCATGCGCATGGGGGCGCATGTCTCTGCTGCGGGAGCCCTGCTGTATTTCTGCTTTACAGTCGGATATGAATGAATATTCGCTTTTTTTTTTACACCAAATTAACAGTTTAAATAACTATTTTAAATGTTGGATTTTCAACTATCTGACTGTAAATCCCTCATTTGATGTCGTACTTCAGGGGAAGTACTCCCTCTTGTTTCAGTGGCGCCCTCTGCTGGCCGTCCAAGTTCAAACATCCAATCAACGCATTCACAAATGATTTGTCTCGCTTCCAGTCTGATGGTCTCTGTTCTCGTTTTGTTGCCTCCCTCTTTTGGCTTCTTTCAGTCCACAGTTTTTCCTGAATTTTTTTTTTTTTTTTTAAATCATTAGTTGTCTAAAATTATACTTGTGTTTTTTCTTTTGGGGCGCTCAAACCAATCGAAACTCCTCTATATTTGTTGTTTTGTTTCGTCTGTCTGTCTAGTGCGAGCAGTACAGAAAAGACCCCCGACTGGTCCGATGAAGACACCGTCGGAAACCCCTTTTCCGCCAACGGCGACGGAAACCCGTTTGAGGAAGAGCCGGCCTCTCCGCTCGTATCGGTGCCTGTCAAAGCCCTGTACGACTATGAAGGGCAGGAGCAGGACGAGCTGAGCTTCAAAGCCGGTAGCTAACAAAATCAGTCCACAACTGCACAACAAGCTTTATTTCTGGACTGCATTTCAATTTTTCTTTCCCCACAGGTGACGAATTTACCAAAATCGGTGAAGAGGACGATCAGGGTTGGTGCAAAGGTCGCCTTAAGGACGGACACATCGGCCTCTATCCGGCTAATTATGTGGAAGAAATCTAGCGAGAGTGAAGGAATGAGTAGTTTAGTTTAATCCTCGCTTATTGGGAGGACAGTTTTTTTTTTTTCTTCAGGTTTTGTTGTCTTAAAGACTGGCCTTCTTACATTAAAAAAAAAAAAAAAAGATATAAATCTAGAAAGATTTCACAACAGATGCTGTCAGTATATTAAACAAAAGTTACCTACAATCCTATTTTTGCTGTTACAGAAAAAGCATGTCTCGTGTGAATTTATGTATTGTTAAAAAGACACTGGGAAGAATGTCATAAAATATTCTGTGTAGCCTTAATATGCAAGCTTGTTTTAAATGTACTGAGGCAGACGAACAGTTTGATTACCAGAATGAGCCGTTACTGCCAGTAGATCTGTCTTACTAATGTTTCATTTTGCCAAAATCTTCCACACATTTATTTTTTTTAAACGTGACTCATTTCTTTCAGGGTTCATAATTTTGCCGATGAATGATAAAGATCATTAAGGCCTTCCTCAAGTCGATGCAGATGAATGTATAATAACAGATTTCTCTTTTTTTGTACTTACATGAGCTATTTTAACCACTGATCTATTTTTGGCCTTAAACGACTGTCTTTAACAAACTCGATTTTGATTTATAACAAACTGTAGAGTTTTTTTTCATGCTACACTGAATTATTTTTTTTCTTTTTCAAGATGTTCACTTGAATCCTCATCATTTAGTTCTCCCACATTTGAGAGATTATTCTAGAGTTTTAGGTATAAAAGCATGCGTGTAAATAGGCAAGAAAACACATTTTTTTGAACATTGCATTCAGATGAAATGCAAATTAGTGATTATTTATGAAATAAGTGCTTTATTCTAAAATAATGTATTAGAAAATTACTCTGTACATTAATTGATCATTTTATGGCAAATATTCCTTAAATGTGTTATATTGTAAATAAGATGATTTTTTTTTTCCTCTCTACAGTTTGAGTTAAATTAAATTCTGTTAATGAAATAAAGGAACAAACTTGTATATCCCCTAAACTGCTTCTGCAGGAAGAACTATAGGTGTTTTTTTTTTGTTTTTTTTTTTTTTGGGAAAACTTCAATTACACATGCATGTAATGTGAAGGCCATGAATCCTGTTTGCATTCAGAGATCTGCCGTTTTTCCATGTTTTCTTGGTTTGCTGCTGTTAAATAGACGGTAGCAGCTTTACTTGCACAATAAATGTATGTGTTTCACTGCATAATAAATGAATTTATTGGACAAATGGTTGTGAGTTTTGTGCACACTTCATTTTTCCACTACTTGTTCCACTTTGGTTATAATTAAATAAATACAGTAACTTCCTTTCTGTACCTTGTTAACAAGCTGCATGAAAGATTAACACATTATTTTAAAGCATTTTAGTCTTCTATAGAAAAATTTTAGCTTCTTGCTATTAAAGCCTATCTATAAACTGCACATTAAGATATTTTTAGCTCTCAGTAAACGGCAATTTAGCTTCTTGCTATTAAAGCCTATCTATAAACTGCACATATTAGATAAAATAAGCTACTTTTAATTTTGTAATTTTCTAAGAACTTTAGTCTCAAAACATCAATATCATTAGCAAAAAAAATAGTAAACTTGAAGTTTTATTTAAGTCTGAGTATAAGTATAGCAAGTACACTATACATCATGTAATGTTGGAAGTGAATACTAATTCAGACTAAATTGGAGCATTTTAAAATGACTATATAAATAACATATATATATATATATATATATATATATATATATATATATATATATATATATATATATATATATATATATGTATGTATTAAGGGCAGACCTTAATGAACCCGCATGCGTTTTAAACGTGTCTGTTTATTAAAATTGTGGTCATTAACATTATCTACCATAATGTGCCATATTGACTGGATTTTATTAACATGTTTCAAAACAAATTTTAATAAATAAAATACATACATATTTATATATATCTAAATAGTTAAAAAATAGCAAGGTGCCTCATTTATAATATAAAATAAGGCACCTTGTACAATAATAGCCTATTACTTTTTGTAAAAGGTATATAAATTGAAATGTAAAATGTGGACTCCAAAATATTTCAATTTACATATGATATACAATATAATGTAATTTTTTAAAATTGCATAAATTATTTACAAGTTAGCATAAATGTTTGCAAATTTGTATTGTATTTAGCCAATAAAAGATATCAACTTTAAGTACACTTTAATGTATACTTATAAACTACTTTTTGCAAAGCGTTTATAAATTAAAATGTCAAATATGGACCTTTTTCATTTGTATAAAAAATAAAATATAATGTAGAATTGAGAACATTCACAGAAATGATTTTAAAAAATAGCATAAAAGATTTCGCCAGTTGTCGCTAAATAACTACATTACCCAGAAGTCCACATAACAATAACACAACCACGAGCTCTTTTTAGCCAATCAGGAAAGACCGTGGTGTTCTGTGTCTGACGTGTCGCATTCGGCTGTTATTTGGAGAAACACGGTGGTTGTTGGCTGCTATTATTTCAACCACCGGGCAGGTTTACAGACTGTGAGGCACAACAATGACAGACCCAAGCAAACAGGACATTTCAGCCATCTTTAAGCGACTTCGCTCCATTCCGACGAACAAGGTGAGGGCAAAAAATGGTAGACGGTCGGTGGTTGGTGTATTTTAACGAGGAAGTTCAAATCAAGAAACTGACACGTCGCACTTTTTTTAATTCCCAAAACACTTTTTAAAAATATAATTCACTGTTTTTTGCTAAATATCGCGTCGCCGTAAACACTTGTTGAATGTTGTTTTTAAGCTAGTAGACTGGACTGGCTTTGAACCATATGTTAAGGTTAGCTAGCAGTATTTTTGACTGTTTCCATCAGCCATGTTTGTTTTGGCTCAAATTTGGTGCAGCCTAAACAATGGAACACGTCATTGCGGACATCCTTAATGACTAGGAAGTTGTTACGCCTTAATATTTTATGGTGGTGATGAAACAAAAAAGAAAAAAACTGGAAAAACTACTTCTGAAAAATGTAACAGCTGTTCTAACCCAATGGCTGCCATTTCTTGAGTATTTTGGGATGTTTTGACATTAAACAAAGAATTCCACTTTTATTATTGATCTAAATTGGTTATTTATTTCTTTGGGTGTAACAATTCATGTTAACGATTTGATTTATATCATAATTTGTGGTTGCCGATACGATTCCCTGCCGATATTAATTCATATTGAACGATTTGATGTGATTCACTGATCTAAAATCAATGGAATTCATCATTACATCACTATTTATTTCTATTTTTTTCGCCTCTAGGTTTGTTTTGACTGCGCAGCTAAAAACCCCAGCTGGGCCAGCATCACCTACGGTGTGTTCCTCTGTATAGACTGCTCTGGGACTCACAGATCTCTGGGTGTTCACCTGTCCTTTATAAGGTATGTTGCCTCAGTCTGGATCAGAGCCATTCAGGTCCATTTCTAACCAACTAATTAACCAACCAACCAATTAATTATCTACTTTTATATTTACAAAAAAAAAAAAAAAATGCAAAAACTTTAATAAACAAAGAAACAAACTTTTGGGAAAAAAATTGCAAAAAACTAAATTTTTGCAAGAACTTTGCAAAAAAACAAAAAAGAAATTGTCAAAACTTTGCTAAAAACACAATTGTGCGAAATTTTTTTTTAGCAAAAATCTGCCAAAAAACCCACAAATTTCATATACTTTACAAAAAAACAAAAAGGAAATTTTTGCAAAAAACTACAAAATTTTGCAATAACTTCCCAAAAACAAAATGTTGCAAAACCTTTGCGAAAATACAAAATTTAGCAAAAGCTAAGCTGTTTTGCTTTTCAGAATATTAATTTTAATTAAAAAATATATTAAAGGGGCCCTACCATGAAAATTCTACTTTTTGAGGTTTTAAATTCATTTTACTGTTCACTCCTCACTATAAAGAACTCCAAAATGGCATTTTGATCCGTTCATGGATTTAAGAGTAATCTTCTGAAAACCTGCACTGTCTGCAGCAGCCCCTCCCATACCCACATAAACGAGCGGTTGGAAACATGTTGACGTAAGATCGTTGCCAACAGCTCCCTCCAGGAAGAGTCTGTGCTGCAAGCTCCGATTGTTTCTTTTCTTAATGAAGTGGACAGCAGGAGGCGGAGCTTCAGCAATCCAGCCGTTTTATAAAATATAACTAATATTTCATAAATAATTTGTTTTTTATTGGTCCAAATGTAATATATGATCATATATATGGATATAGTTCACTTTGAAAGGCTTAAGAAAATCATGGTAGGGCCCCTTTAATTATTCATTTGATTTTAGTAATTTTCCTAGCTTTTTAATTTATACAGGTGAACGCTGTTCAAAATCAATTCAGATTTAAAACAATTCTTAAGTGATTTAAAAATTCAATATCAAATGATTATGCTATCAATTAGCCTATTTTGTCACCAATTTTAGCTAACAAGATATGCGCTCAAAACATTGCTAACAACCCAAAAATGCTCATTTATATTGACTTTCTTTACATTTTTGAATTTTTATGAATTCATCTGTTTATTAATTTTTTTTAAATTTAAGATGTTTATATATAAAAAAACAAATGTATAATTGCAATTGCCCTAAGTTAAACAGTTTGACAAAAAATGTGATATAAATTTAAGGAATAAAATAACAATCATAACGATAACTAAGGTCCAAAAAAAAAAAGGGGGATAAATATATTGTTTTTATTCAAAGGATGGAAATTTCTAATTTGAATTGAACTCCTGTTACAGGTCCACTGAACTGGATTTTAACTGGTCCTGGTTCCAGCTAAGATGTATGCAAGTAGGAGGCAATGCCAGCGCAGTGAGTAGCACATAGACCAGGGGTGGGCAAACTACGGCCCGGGGGCCACATGCGGCCCCCAAAGCTACTTAATCTGGCCCTCCAAATTAAAAGAAAAGAAAGATATCAAAGAGGTACCTGGAAGTACACTCTTTGAATCTGAGGATAAATTAATTTTGGTTATTTACATATATGATTTGTCTATGTCGGTTGAAATAAGCTGTAACTGACCATGCTTGAAACAATGAATGAATAATCTGAAACTGAAACTGAAAATACAATGAATCAAAAATCCTAATTATTGTTTTATTTTCATTGTATTTCTGGTTTCTTCTCATGAATGGTGTTGTTTCTCTGGCATTGGTGTGTGTTTTTTCTGAGTCAGAAGGTGAGTTTTCAAATTTTTTTGAGTTTGCATTTTCCTCTGAAGAACATCAACCCATTGGATCACCAAAAAGAGAACAAAAATCAAAATTTAGAAATTAAAATTCCCAAATTTTCTGTTTTTAAATAAATATATGTTAATTTTAATCCAAATTAAAGCATGTTTTTCTCTAGATTCTATATTATCTTTTTAGTTTATGAGGTTCATTATCAAATCACTCCTTCCATCTGCTCCTTGTCCGGCCCTTATGCCAAATTTTAGAACCCTTTCTGGCCCACAAATCAAAAAGTTTGCCCACCCCTGACATAGACCCACATCAACGCATTTATTAACTATTTTTGAAATGTTTTAGCTCCACCCCCTTTTTTCTATCCTCTCTCTTTGATTTTGTGACAGATTGCGTTCTTCAACCAGCACGGCTGCACGTCCAGCGCTGCCAATACCAAGTACAACTGCCGAGCTGCGCAGCTGTACCGAGAGAAGATAAAAGCGTTAGCCACGCAAGCTACCAGACGCCACGGCACGGAGGTAATGTGCTTCTGAAACCTGGTGGAGCCCGGTCTGTTTTTATTTAACCGATACCCCTGATATAGACTGTTCCTCTTTTCACCACAGCTGTGGCTGGACAGCCAAGCTCCACTCTCTCCAACGTCACCGGATGACAAGCAGGTGGATTTCTTCGCTCTTCATTCACAGGTATGAAACCGCTTATTTCAGCCTAAACACATCTGTGAGTGTCACCAACTTCAACGACGAGAGAACATGACTGAGACAACCAAACGCTGCATCATCTGTCATAATATTGAAATGTTACTTACTGCAACAACAAGAAAGCAGAATGAGGGTCACAAACTAAAAAGAACTCCTCTACGCCAATGAAAATTGTGTGTTAATTTTTAATTGACCCTTTTTAATTCTGAGTTAAGCTAGTATATTAAAACATGCTATTTTTTTGGCATTTACTAAAGATTTTTGGGCTAATTCTGAGTTAAGTTGGTATTTTAGCTACGACTTAGTTTTTTTTTGGCTAATTTGGAATCTACTGAGGATTTTGAACTTAATGAGGAGTCAAGCTAGTATTATAGCAACGACTTAGGTTTTTTTGGCTAATTTGGCATGCACCAAAGTTTTTTTTTTTTATTTATTCTTAATTAAGCTATCATTTTGGCAACATTTTAGCTATTTCAGCTATCTTGGGATATACTGAGGTTTTTTATGCTAATTCTATGTTAAGATCGTATTTAGCAAAGTGCAAGCCTTTTTGGATATTTTAACATATTTAAAACATGAGTTAAGCTAGTATATTAGCATTGTGCTAAACTTTTTGGATATTTTGGCATATACTGAGATTTTTTGGGGCTAATTCTAACTTAAGCTAATATTTTAGCATTGTGCTAGGATTTTTGGATATTTTACCATATATTAAAATTATTGGGCTAATTCTACAATAAGCTAGTATATCAGCAATGTGCTAGCCTTTTTGGCTAATTTGGCATTTACCAAGGAATGGGCTAATTCTTAGTTAAGCTGGTACCAACATTCTAGTTTTTTGCTAATTTGGCATCTTCTGAGAATTTTTAAGCTGCATCTGAGTTAAGCTAGTATTTTAACAACATGCTATCTTTTTAGCTAATTTGGCATCTACTAATTTTTTAGGGGCTAATTAGGAGTTAAGATAGTATTTTAACAATGTGATAACTTTTTTGGCTAATTTGGCACCTACTAAGATTTTGGGGATTTTTTAGAGTTAAGCTAACATTTTACCAACGTGCTTACTTTTTTGGCTAATTTGGCATTATGCATTAGATCGATCTCTATTTTTATAGATCAATTATTGATTTATTAAGCTTTGATCAATTAATTGATTTTATCAACCCAACAATAAACTATTCACAGGCAGGAAGAGCTTTTTCTTGACTTTTGTATTGTGTTCGAGTTGAAATGGACCCGTTTTTAAATGAGTTTGTTTTGACTCGAGCACTATATGTCAATTGTTTGGGATGAAAATCAAACTAAATATTTGAATATGGATTGTCTGTGTGTGTGTGGATGTATTTTTGTGTTTTTTCCAGACGGTCCCCGATAACCTGAACTTGGACAAAATGACTCTCAGCTCTTCAACTCAAAAGAAACCTTCAACTGTTGAAAAAGACGAAGACAGAAATGGTATTTTTGATTGATCACCGATCGTTGGATTTCTGTTATTTGGTTTGCTAACATACCTGTCACTTTCAGGTAACGTAGAGAAGGGTCCCAGTGTGGAAATGTTGAGTGTTTCTCCTAAAGCAAACCCAGCAGGTTGGTTTATATTTGCTTTAATATTTAGAGTAAATTCATGAAGATTGAATGGTGTCATTTTTCCACAGAAGCCTCCTCTTTGCTCAAGAAGAAGCCAGCAGGCACCAAAAAAACAGTAAAGTCCAAACTCAGAAATGTATATTTCTGGTGGTTTTGTCAGATGCAGGACTGATTGATGTTTGTTGGGTTGTAGTTGGCAGCTAAGAAGGGCGGTCTGGGCGCACAGAAGGTTAGCAGTCAGAGTTTCTCCGAGCTAGAGAAGAAGGCTCAGGCTGCAGACAAACGCAGAGAGAAGGAAGAGAGCTCCCCTGCTGCCAAGAAGGAGGTCGCCTCTGAGGAGTCCATGTAAGGTTCTGGTTCTAATGGGGGTCTGCAACCTTTAATGCTCTTGGAGACATTTGGGCTTGTTTCTTTTGGAACAAAACCCAAAGAGAAAAATACACATTTATGTTTTTGTGGCCATTAGGCTTGCATGATACATTGCAATTAATTTTTAGGGCACATGTGTCAAAGTCAAGGCCCGGGGGCCGGATCCGGCCCTCCAGTTTATTTTATTTTAATGTTATTAGTGGCTCAATGTTATCTTGGGCTCATTTCTAACTTGTATAATTTTGACAAAATATGTTTTTATTAAGAGTAAAATACTGAAATTTATTTAAGGTTTAAGTGATTAATTCTTGAAAATGATTCCTGTCTTTTTATTATTCATATTATATTAAAAAGTTACAGTTTTAAAGTTTTAAAAATGAGCTTTTTGGACTATTTCAGCATTTTAGAGTTTAGCTAATATTTCAGCTTCATGCTAGCTGTTTTGACTAATTTAGGCTTTTTTTAGTTTTTAGGCTATTTTGAAATTTAGCAAATATTTTAGCTAAATGCTATTTCTTTTGGCCAATTTAGGCTTTTTTTGGGGCTGTTTTTGAGTTTAGCTAATATTTCAGCTGTATGCTAGCTGTTTTAGCTAATTTAGGCTTTTTTAGTTTTTTAGGCTGTTTTGGAATTTAATCAATATTTCAGCTAAATGCTATTTCTTTTGGCTAACTTAAGCTTTTTTGGGGCTGTTTTTGAGTTTAGCTAATATTTCAACTGTATGCTAGCTGTTTTAGCTTATTTAGGCTTTTTCAGTTTTTAGGCTATTTTAGATTTTTAGCTGTTTTTTCAGCTAAATGCTAGCTGTTTTGACTAACTTAAGTTGTTTTTTTGTGGCTAATTTGTCATCTAGCTAATATTTTAGCTGGCTGTCGACTTCAGCATTTTAAGCTATCACCTTGCATGATTTCAGTCATCAATTTCAGCATCTTCAGCTTCAGCAACTATCGTCTTCAGCAGCAAAATTCAGCTTTCAGCTTTCACATTAGTATTATAGCAAGTAATGCTATATATCTTATTCATAATTATGTTTAAAAAGTTACAGTTTTAAAGTGTTTAACAAATGTTAATCCTGTTCGGACCGCGATCTAAGGTGTGTTTTGGATTTTGGCTCTTTGTGCAATTGAGTTTGACACCCATGTTTTTATTTCTGACTCATTTCTTTATTCCGTCCTCAGAGCTCCGTCTCTGCGACTGGCCTATCAGGACTTTGAGCAGCAGAGGAAGCTTGAAGAGCAAAAGTTGAAGGGACTGGAGGGCAAGAAGAAGGAGCAAGCAGACCGACTGGGCATGGGTCTGGGCATCAGGAGGTTAGACGATGGAAGCAGAGATCAGATACCTTAAAGTACTACACTTATTTAGGTTTTTACTGCTGTCTTTTTGTTCTGCTCGACCCCTGTAGCGGAGTTTCTCACTCGGTTACATCTGAGATGCACATCATCCAGCAGGAGAGTCCACTCGGAGCCAAAACGACCAAAGTACGAAGATTTACTGAAGACAACGACGATGAAGGCTCCTTCAGTTCAAGGTCAATAGAAACCGTTTGATGCCTTATAGGACATAGTTTCTGCAGGAGTTCATTAGAAATTCTGTGTTGGTGCGGAGTAGTGCTGCCACAAACGATTATTTTAATAGTCGACTAATCATCGATTATTTTTTCCGATTAGTCGACTAATCGGATCATGGACAAAGTGGATGTAAAAAAAATCTTAAATATGATTAGCTTTAAAACAAAAAAAATCCTAAATAAGCTAAAATCGTTAGCATATAGCTGAAATATTAGCTAAACTCCAAATTAGCCTAAAAATTGTAAAAATTCCAAATTAGCTAAAATAACTAGCATGTAGCTGAAGTAATAGCAAAACTCCAAATTAGCCTAAAAAACTGTAAAAATCCCAAATTAGCCAAAATAGCTAACATGTAGCTGAAATATTAGCTAAACTCCAAATTAGCCTAAAAAACTGTAAAAATCCCAAATTAGCCAAAAATAGCTAGCATGTAGCTGAAATAATAGCAAACTCAAAATTAGCCTAATAAACTGTAAATATTTACAATTAGCAAGCTAACATGTAGCTGAAATATTAGCTAAACTCCAAATTAGCCCTAAAAAAATGTAAAAATTCCAAATAGTAGCTGGAATAACAGAAAAACTCAAAATTAGCCTAAAAAACTGTAAACATTTAGAATTAGCTAGCTAACATGTAGCTGAAATATTATCTAAACTCCAAATTAGCCCTAAAAAAATGTAAAATTCCAATAGTAGCTGGAATAACAGAAAAACTCAAAATTAGCCTAAAAAACTGTAAACATTTAGAATTAGCTAGCTAACATGTAGCTGAAATATTATCTAAACTCCAAATTAGCCCTAAAAAAATGTAAAAATTCCAAATAGTAGCTGGAATAACAGAAAAACTCAAAATTAGCCTAAAAAACTGTAAACATTTAGAATTAGCTAGCTAACATGTAAATGAAATATTAGCTAAACTCCAAATTAGCCTAAAAAACTGCAAAAATCCTAAATTAGCCAAAAGAGCTAATATGTAGCTGAAATATTATCTTAATTTCAAATTAGCCTAAAAAACTGAAAAAGCCTAAATTAGCCAAAATAGCTAGCATGAAGCTAAAATATTAGCTAAACTCCAAAATAGCCTGAAAACCCTTAATAAATGCCAAAATAGTCTAAAAAGCTAGCAGAATGTCATTATAACTTTCAACTTTACTACAGCCTGACTCCATATATTACAAAGAAACGACTAATCGACTATTAAATTAGTTGTCGACTATTTTAATAGTCGATTAGTCATCGATTAGTCGACTAATCGTGGCAGCCCTAGTGCGGAGCAACCCCGCCCCACTTCCCACCACCCATCTGTTATCCGCGCTCTTCCACTAGCTTACAGCCCTTCACAACCTCAAGCTAACATTAGCGGTGCGACAAAAATGGCGAGCGATACTACAGCTATCCAGCCGAACAGTTTTGATACTTTGTTCACCATCACTTCACCATATTTGAGAATATTTGGGCTTTTGAAGCTTAATTATTATAAATATTACTTTTTTTTCTTTAAGGTCTCTCTCCCGGTTTGAGGACCAATCAGACGCTTTCTCTTCACGCTGGACTGATGGGAGTGATGGAGGAGGCTGGATGAAGGAGAGCAAATCGCCAGAGCCGGACTTCTTCATGACCTCCACCATAACTTCATACGATGACAGGTATTTGCTCTGCCTGTTTTCAGGAGCTTAAAGCGTGAATGGATGTATTTATTTACAATAATATAACTCAACCTTTCAAAGAGAAAATCATTTTTTGCATTTGTCCTACATTGTTTCTTTTCTTAAACTTGAAAACTGTACGCGTGGTTTCAGAAAATGCAGAATGTTAACAATGATGAGTTTTAT
This sequence comes from Oryzias javanicus, assembly GCA_003999625.1. Lineage (NCBI taxonomy): Eukaryota > Metazoa > Chordata > Actinopteri > Beloniformes > Adrianichthyidae > Oryzias > Oryzias javanicus. Next base: position 19,423,554 of record CM012459.1, read on the forward strand.
CAGGGCTGTTTCCAGGAAGAAGTCGGAGTCTGTGCCAGCCTCCGATTCTGAAGAAGCTCGGAGGAAGTTTGGAAATGACGTCAAAGCTATCTCATCTGACATGTACTTCGGAAAGCAAGACGACTCTGAGGTATGAAATCCTGACGTCACATAGTGCTCGTGCTGTGTGAAACTATAAGTCTTAAAAATGTGAGATTTGAATTGTTTTATTTACTAATGATTTTTTATTCCAACTTTTATTTTCTGGATTTCTTAAAATTTTAAATTATTGTGTGAATGCTGTGAAGCATTTGTGCGCTGTTAATTCAATACAAACCTACCTAATTACACACGAATGACATCTGAATTCATGTTGTATGAGTTGATATTGAGAAATTAGCAATGAGCCATCTTTAACACCTTTTAAAAAAAAAAAAAAAGGATTATTTGACGTTTAGCTGTTATATTAGTATTATGGCTCATTTTACCAGTTTGGTAACAACTGTGGATATTTATGATAATTTGACATTTAGCTACTATTTTAGAAACATGCTAACTCCTTTGGCTAATTTGGCATCTACTAAAATGTTCTGGGCCCTTTTTTTTTTTAGTTTAGCTAACATTTTATTATTCTAATATTTTTGCCAAATTAAGATCTATGTTTTTAGGGCTATTTTGGAGTTTAGCTAATATTTTACAATACAAGCTAGCATGTTGCTAATTAGCAACATGCTAGCTGTTATGACTAGATTTTTTGGGTTTTTTTAAAGCTAAGCTAACATTTTAGCAACACGCTAATTTTTATTTTATTTTTGGGCCAATTTGATATCTACTAAAATTTTTGGGGCTATTTTTGGCTTCAGCTACTATTTTGGTGACATGCTAGCTTTTTTTTACTGTGGATATTTATGTTAATTTGAGATTTGGCATCTACTGAGATTTTTTTTCTGGCTTTTTTGGGATTTTGGCTAACATTTTAGCTGCATGCTAGCTTTTGTTTTGGTCAATTTGACATCTACTGATGTTTTGGGGCTATTTTGGAGTTTAGCTTATATTTTTGCAACATGCTAGCTGTTTTGACTAGATTTTGGGAGTCTTTTTTGGAGTTAAGCTAACATTTTAGCTACATGCTAACTTTTTGGGGTTAATTTTACATCTACTGAGATTTTTTAGCTCTTTTTTTTTTTTAGGGGAGTTTAGCTAATATTTTAGCTACATGCTAGCTTTTTTGGCTAATGTGGTAACCACTGGGTGTTACGTATTTAGGCTAATTGGTCTTAAATAATCTTTATTTTATTATTTTATGTTTAATATATGTCTCTATTATGTTCCTAGTATGAAGCCAAAACTCGTCTGGAGAGGTTTTCGGGAAGCGCCTCTATAAGTTCAGCAGATTTGTTTGATGATCCAAAGAAGCAGACGGGTGAGCAGAACTTTTTATAATTTGATTTACATTTTACATAGTAGAGTTATATCCTTTCAAACTGTTTTACAAATGTTTCTTTCTGACAAAAACAAATATGTATGAGATTGTTTAAACGTCACCTCACCTAAAAACATTATAGAAAAGTAACAACTGCTTTTTGCGCAGAACCGTTGACTGACATGTTTTTTTTTTTGTTCTGATGTTGACAGGAAGTTCGTACCGCCTGACCAACATGCTGCCCAACGCTCCCGACATGTCACAGCTCAAAATGGGAGTGCGCTCAGTCGCAGGAAAGCTGTCCGTAATGGCGAGCGGCGTGGTCAACTCCATACAGGTCAGTCATTTTTTGCATCATTCATCCCAAAAACCCCTTGTTCCGTTAACATTAATCTCTTTATTTATATTTTCAGGATCATTACAGTTCATAAACTGGAAACAGTTTGGGAACCTACACGATAATAGAGAATTTTTCATTGCAAGTCATCAGATTTATTTACACTTTCTTTATGTTTTGGTTAGTAGGGATTGTGTACACGCATTAAATATATCACCTCAATCTGTAAATCTCTGAATTTTTGTGAGGTTTTACCCTAGAAACACTGAAGAACGATGACGAATTTAACATTTGGAGAACTTCTCCTTGATAAATTCAGCTTCAGATCGACCAGACTCCAGATAATGAAGAGAACAGTGAACTGAATGATGGACTCACTCAATACTTCACGATGTTTCCATATTTTTACATTCACAGAAGTTTCTAAGTGCCCTTTCTGTCCCCGAAGTGCACTTACATTTGCTCCTCCACAAACTGGACCAAAAGTTTTATTTTTTAAGACGTTTTGGGGGGCAGGTACTTTTTTTTCCCTTATCAAGTATATTACTTACGTAGCTTCTTCACAACTTTAGTTATTCTTTCAAATACAGCTTTTTTTTTTTTTTCTTGCCATAAAAAATCTTTATTTGTTTTCAGACCAGCTGTAAAACTTTATTTATCCAAAAATGTGTACAGACTGTACCAAAAAATGTTACAATATTTTATTTTGTAGTAGTACTATAATCCACATTATAATGAATAGTAATATTTACATAGATGTGTAATCATTGCTATTGTTTATACTATAGATGTGTTTTAAATCCCTGATAATAATTCCAGGGAAAACAGTGATAATTAGAACAAATTGAATAAAACTTTATTGGTTACACAAAAGGGGAAATTATGAATTAGACGCCCCCTTCGTCCGTTTATTGATCATTATCCTCATTCTCACACTTGCTTTTTGCTTTAATTAGCCACGTATTGATTTTGAGTCAATTTCTTTGTAAACTTCATTAAAATTTAGAATGTTGGTTCATTTAAAACATAAATTTGTTGCAAGTTTATGTTGCAAATTGCCTCTAAATTTATAGGAATTATTGATAAATCATTGTAGTCTGTTAAATAACCACTAGAGGCTGGTTATTTTGGCTCTTTTGTTTTAAACTTTACCACAAAAGTAAACAAAAGGTTTTCATAAAATGTTATTGTTATATTTATAAGTAGAAAATACACTATTTCTTTAAATCAGCCGTTTTGTTTTATTTAGAGCTTAGATTTATGCTAAACAAAAAGCATGTTTCTTTAGCAGCTAAGTGGACCAAATGTTTACTTTATTTTTATTTTTTTTAATCCATTCTATCGTTGAGTTTGTTGGTGTAAACTCGAGTCAAAAGGAGATGCAACCAGGATTGAATATTGTGAAGATGATCTGCTGGAAGAACTTTGGCACAATGCTGCCATCTGCTGGACAACCAGGGGATAGTGGGAAGATTTTCATAATTTTTGTGTATTGTTTACTTTTGGAAAAACTGCATAGAAGTGAAGATATTTAAAAGAAAAAAACTGATATTGTTACCACTTTTGTTTGTCTGTTTGTTTTAGTGCTGAAATCTAAAAGAGAGCACGGCTCAGCACCCGATCAGAACCGTTCAGTGAAGAGTCTCTGTTTGAGAGACGCAAAACAAATTCACAGAAAATAAAATGTTGCTTTTTGCTGTCCATAGTTTACTTTAGAAAAAAAATGTATGTTTGATGTATTTATGAATATGGATCCTCATTAGTGTTTTGGAAATAAAAGTGAAGCATTTTCTACCAAACTGGAGTCTACTTTTTTCTATTCTCCTTGTTTATGAAAACCATCCAACTGTGTTCTGCAATAACATGTAATTATGCAGATTATTGGTGTTTTGGAAAACGCCTCCACAGTAATTTATGTTTCATATTTTGCATTTTTTGTTCCCATAGAGTTTAATAAATCTTGTTAATGTTGAATCTCTGGATCTAACTGAAGCTGCTTTGATTTTGCGTCCAATCGTCGCTTCTATAGTGGGAATTGTGTGAATTCTCTTCTATCTGTAGGATAACTGCTGCTGCTGGAATGTGTGCTAGTTCATGGGGTTCAGTGGGAGGAAATGCTCTCAATGCTTCATTCAGTTTCCAGAAGACTCTCAGGTAGAACTTCAGTAAAATGTGTAGTTTGTATTTGTTTGTAATAGATAAAGTTAGTATACCTGAGCAAAGGGAAGTGGTTTCCCAGTCCAGACTGTGAAATTTCATTTTTTTATTTTTAATTTATTGTCAGTATTTCTATTCTATGGAGCCCTGGACATGACAAAAAAAACACAAATTAGTATTTTGTGGCAGCAGTTTGGCAGCTTATTTGCATTTGGTGGGCACAAATTACTTTGTTAGCCATCCAAGTTAAAGTTTTATAGCCACAAATTAGTTGTGAGAATTTAAGATAATAAAATTCTAATTTGTGAGCACAAAATGCTCATTGTGCCCATAGATGGCTTATTTGTACCCATACTAATTTATGAATACAAATTTGTGTGCACAAAATACAAAATTGTACTTGTATGAATTTGTGCATGCACATATGCTATTTTTTTTTAAACAAGATGCTCAATTGTCACCGTAAAATGCACCCAACATGCTAAATTGTGGTCACAAATTACTGATTTGTGAACAAAAAGAATCCTCATTTTTTTGTTATTTGTGTGCGCAAAATGCTAATTTTTGTTCACAAGAGGCTAAATTGTTGTCACAAATTTACTAATTTGTGTGCACTAAAGACTGTGGTGCAAAACACTAATTTGTGTGCAAAAAATACACATTCGTGTGCCCAAGATGCTAAATTGTCACCACATAATATTGAGTTTTTTGCACAAAAGGCTAATTTGTCGTGGTTTTTGCATACAAAATGCCAAAGTTTGTTCTCTAGATGCTGAATTGCGCCACAAAATACTCATTTTTGTGCACAAGATGCTAAATTTTCCCTGCAAAATACAAATGTGTGCACGCAAAATGCTCATTTGTCTAAATTTGTTGCTAATTTTTGTGCACAAGATGCTAAATTGTCACCACAAAATACTAATTTGTGACCACAACATGCTAATTTGTGTGCACAGAATATTAAGTCTGTAAAGCAGACTGTACCAAATACTAAAATGTGCGCACAAAATGCAAATTTGTGCACATGAAATACTTATTTATGGCCACAAATTATTGACTAGATGGAACAATTTATTTATTTGTTTTATGAATTCATTTCCATGGCTTCGTACCATCCATACTTCTCATTTAGTACTTTTTTCATAAGTTTCAACAAACCAAAATGCTTTGAGGGATTTTAGCCGACACAGGTAACAGGAACCTGTTTTTATCAAAAGGTGGGACTTCGATTCCCTAAATCCAGACTAAAAAGAAGAGAAAAATTGTTTTTTTTAAAGACAAAACTCAGAGTGTTATATTGCCACATTATTTAAGTAATTTTTTTGTTGTTTTCTCCAAACTGCTTGTTCAGATGAAGACACTAATTAAATAGTTTGTTGAATTCTGTGGATTTTTTCCAGCATTTTTCCACATTTTCATAAATTTCTTAACTTACTTTTGTACGAAAATAAATTTGATTTAATTTAGTTTTTTTGAACATGGTACCAAAGTCTGGAGGATCTTTATCTCAAATGTTTAATGGAATATTGAGAATTCAGAATTAATAGGAAAAGGCCAGCTTTACTTTTGTATTTAATAGAATATCGTGTAGAATTAAAGTTTTGTTTTTTTCAAATATAACTGTCAAATTTAAAAGTTATGAACTAATATAAAAGTGTTGCATTTACGTATGTATTACCATTCATAGAAAGTTCCTTAAGAAACACTTAACTCAAAATGTAGAATGCCAAAAAAAATAAATAAATAAATAAACATTTTTTACTTTATTATTTGACCAAAAAAGGGAACCTATACCTCAAAATATCTGTGTAATTAACCACTTACTAATTTTCCAAGCTATTTTTGATTAATCAGATAGTTAATCAAAATAATACAAAAAATGTGAATAAGAGCTAAAATTAATTTTGAATTAATTTTATTAATGATTTATTATTCCCATAAATTTTAAGCGAATTTGAAAAAAAAAAAAAAAAAAAAAACTCATTTCCTGACCAATGTTTTCAGTAAAATAAAATATTTTAAAAATTAGCATTTCTAATTTAGGGCAAATCCTGGCAGCCGCCAACGTGGCTGGTAGATGCGTTCAGGGTTCAACATCCAAAGTCGGAATTTAGAATCACATCACCAGTTTTAACGTACAATTTTAGATAAATGTTATCAAATGTTAAATAATATTTAATGAAAAATAATATTTGTTGATTAATATATGCAATGTGATTTTTTAAATAAAATAAATTCAATTAAGACGATTTGTTAAATCAGCAACAGAACTATCATTCTAGCACTTGAAGGCAACATTTTTTTTTTTTTTTTTTGTGGAATACTGGAGTACAGCTCGAGATGTTGTAACGGTAATCAAGTTAAACCTCTTGTGTATTTGTTAAAACATTATGAACTCGTGTTTGTGGCAAAAATATTGACTTTAAACAAACACTTCGCGGATAGTTTTCTTTTTTTTCTCTCCTTTTTGTCGGTCACCTGAGATTAGTTCAAAGGCCAAATCGAGTGTCGGAAAATCCAAATTAAAGATGTCTACTGACGTGAAGCAGAGAAAAAGGGCGCAGGCGAAGAAACAAAGCGCTGCTGAACAAACAGAAGCTTCGTCCACGACCTGCAGAAATGACGCCGTGAAGACGGAGGAAGTCCACAGCTCCAAACCAAACAACAAAAGCTCCTCGGCTCGCGACGTTAAAAGTTTAATTTGCGCTTTCCTGTTTGCAGTCTGTGGAGCTTTGAGCTGGTAGGTCCGATAAATAAGTTTCAATGACTTATTTTGAACATTTATTTGTGTCTCTGAGGATGCTTTGTTGTTGGTTTTAGGGCGGTTATGCAGCAGAATGAGAGGTTTTCTCAAATGGAAGAAAAGTACAAGTTTCTTCATGAGAAAACGTCCAGCCTCTTGACCATGGAGGAGGACATCATCAAAGTTTCTGAAAAGGTAAATAAACATTATAAATATGCTGTTTTTAGCCACACACACACAAAAAAATTCTTTTTTTTTTTTTTAAAGGGCAGTTTCTGCAGAGTAGTTAATTAGAAATTCACTTCAGAGTTGTGGGCGGGGCTTTTGCTGAGTTCTCTGTTTACATGCTCTCCTGCTAGCTTAAACCCCTAGGCTAACATTAACGTTGCAACAAAAATGGCGAGCAATTTAGGAACTATCCATTCTTACAGTTCTGAGACACAGAAATGTTCGAATATTGGATATCAATAGGGCTGCCACGATTAGTCGACTAATCGACTAATTTAGTCGTCGATTAGTCATACTTAATATTATATGGAGTCGCAGTTTAGTAAAGTTGAAAATTATATTGGCATTTATTAAGGTTTTTTAAGGCTAATTTGGAGTTTAGCTAATATTTCAGCTGCATGCTAGCTATTTTGGATACTTCAGGCTTTTTTGTTTGTTTAAGCTGTTTTGGAGTTTTGCTTATATTTTCCGCTACATGCTAGCTGTTTTGGCTAGCTTCGGCTTTTTGTAATTTTTTTAGGCTAATTTGGCATTTAACTAATATTTTAGCTGGCTATCAGCTTCAGTGATTTCAGCTATCAACTTCAGCGTTTTTAGCTTTCAATTTGAGCATCTTCAGCTATTTCACTAGCATCTCCAGTGGTCAAATTCAGCATTATCGCAGGTAATGCTATATATCTATTTTTTAGTTAGTGTAAAGCTAACGATGGTTTAGATGTGTGTTCTACATCCACTTTGTGCAAGACCTGATCAGTCGACTAATCGGAAAAAATAATTGGTAATTAGTCAATTATTAAAATAATAATTTGTGGCAGCACTAAATATCAATATCAGATATTGCATGTCAACATTCACTGATCCGTCCAACAAAATTTCAACGTCAAAAATCCGATGTTTTTCAAAACTGCATTTTTTTTTCCTCCTGTTTAAAAGCAATTTGAATGAAGAAATATTGTATTTTTTTGGACTATAAGTTTCTCCCTAGTATAAGTCGCTTGAAAGCATAATAATTAAGAAAAAAATTGTGTATGTTGCACTTTTGGGAACAAAAATGAATATTTAATTGGCAAAAACAGATCCTAATAATACTACTAATCATAATAGACTGAATGTAAGCACGCTTCACTACCGTAACACTTTGATGCTTTTTTAGCATAATGAAGCATAGGAGGAATTGGAAAAATATACACTTCCTGCAATAATGCTAGTAAATGCTTTCTGCTGAATGTGGTCACTGAAGAAACTTTGGGAATTTGGGAAATTGCTAAAACAATTTTAGCTTAACCCAGAATTTAACCCAAAAAATTAGCTCGACTCCAAATTAGCCCCAAAAATCTCAGTAGATATGAAATTAACCAACAAAAAACCCAGCATGTGACTAAAATATTAGCTCAACCCAAAATTAGCGCAAAACACCTCAGTAGATAAAAAAAGCTATTAAAAAAATCGCAAAAATTGCGTAAAAATTTGAAATATATGAATGCCAAAAATACAAGCAAGAATGGTCTTAAGGTACTGAATTTTTTTATAACAAAATTACATACATTGAAAAGTGCATAAAATTTTTCCATTGAGTTAAAATTGGCTGAAAATTTCATAAATTGTGTAATATTTTAAATAGCCTAAAACGCATAAATACCAAAAGTACAAACAGTACGGTGTTCACAGGAGGTGGTGTTTCTTCTTCTACTGTGTTGCTGTAAGATGCACATATTGATAAACAAACTACAGCGCCCTCTAGCGGTTGTTGCTATTCATTTATTTAAAAAAACAAATCAAATATAAGTCCCACCTGCGTATAAGAAAAAAAAAAAATATGCAAAAAAATCTAACTTACTGGTAAACTCTGGAAATGCATGTTAAAAAAACAATTTTTATTGAAGTGGGTAATTAAAGAATCAATTTTTTCAGCTATGTGAACTTTCCAGTTCCTTTTGATATGAAATGTAAATAGTTAAACATAAGACATTATTATAGATATTATACTAATTTAATACGTTTACTCTTTATATAAACTTAAATTTAGCCTAAATAAATCACTTAAATTGAAAGAAATTTGTGTTTTAGAGAAAACTGTAGATTTGAGTTGTTTTATATATGAAAAAAATAATATAAAAAGACTTAAATTCTCCTAAAAGTTGTTTCACGCTTTTTGAGCTCCTGAAACGGCCCTCCTGTTTTGTGTTACGGCTGCAGCTCACTGCCTCTGAAGATGACCTTCACGATGCCCTGTCCACCGTCTCCATGGCAACGAGACTTCAGCAGGACATCGCCGGCCTCCATGCCACCGTCATGGCCATGCAGGCGGACGAAAACTCCGCCTCCCGCGACCTGCAAGCCGTCAACGCCCACTTCCTCAACGTGACGGAGACCTGGCAGGAGAAGCTGGCTGCCGTCACCTCCGACCTCTCCGCCCTCAAGGCCGAGTCGCGGGAGTCCCACGCCGCGGCGACCGAGCGGGTGAACGAGGCCGAACGGAGGGCCCGGTTGCTGGCAGAAAAGCTGAAGGAGCTGGAAGACAACACGACGAGGAACAGCCGGGCTCTGGACCGCACCGAGGAGGAGGACGTCAACCGAGCGCAAGCTCAGCTGGACTGGAACACCAAGCAGGTTCACAAACTGGAGGAGCAGATCCTCAGTCTGACCAAGAGGGAGGCGGAGCTCAGCTCACAACTGGAGGAGCACATCCCGCGGGCGCAGGAGTGTGAGAAACACCTTCCGCAGGTAGAAGAGGCTGTGCTCTCCATCCTGAAGCTGAGCGGGGATCTGAGCGGAGCCGAGAAGAGGCTGGAAGAAGTGACCCTGCAGGTGTTCGGGGCTGAGGACAGCATGCTGAAAGCTCTGAATGAAATCCTGCACATCCGACAAGAACTGGACTCTCTGCACGCTCAGAACAGCATTCTGAAGATGAAAAATGAGTTGTCTGTTATTAAAGAGGCGGTCCGTGAACTCACCTCTGTGCTGAGAGAAAGTCGGGCTGAAGCCTAGAAGGTTCTGACACGTTAGATGTAGGAGAATGGGATGATGAAGAGGAGGAGTGGCAGGAAGAAGACTTAAAGCAAACAACCGAACCCCCTTCTGATTAAAGATTTTCAGTTACTTTAATATTAAAGTATTAACAATGGATTTTTTTTATTTGTAACTCAGAAAAACTTTGTTCGTTTTTGCACTGATTTTTTTTTAACAAAGATTTTAATTTAAAAAATGTCTAAAATATGATGCAGATGCAAAAAAATGTTTTTCCAGGTTATTTTGATTAATTCATGTAGACTTATTTCTTATTTGAATCCATGTTTTTTTTTTTTTTTTTAATTAAACTAAAATGAAAAAAAATCACCTTAACTTGGTTTTCTGCCTCCATCCTTTTTATTGTCAGATTATATCATTGTGTAAAACATAAACTTGTTGAAGGTTTGATAACTTCAAAAGTGTTTTTTATGTCTGCTTTCAGTGTGTGAGTGTCGAGGGAATGCTGGCGGGGCTTGAAGGTCAGCAGGGGGCGCTGCGGCCTCAGCTGCAGGGTCTGGAGCAGGACGTCGGACGTCTGAAGGAATGGGCGTCCGGTCTGTCCGAGAAGCGAGCGCAGCTTCAGAGCAGCATGACGTCACTGCGAGGCGCTGTGGAGCAAATTGAGGCTCGAACCTCAGCCATCACAAAGGACTTCGTCAACAAGGTTTACTTCCTAAGAACTTTTATTTAATGTGTATTATAATGTGCGGTATTTTGATCCATTCAACCTGCGCTCTGATCACCAGCCCCTCCCAACCCACGAAAACAAACAAGCGGTTTCTCACGACCTGATGTCACAAAGTGAGGAACAGCCCCTTTCAGGAAGAGTCTGCGCTACCAAAACTGCCCCCCAAGGCTAACACAATTTCTCCATGAGCTTGCAGCTTCGCCACTCAGCTAGTGGTTTTTTCGCTGGTTTTGCTGCTCAGCTGTGTTTAGCCATTAGCTTCACCGCTAAGCTATTAGTTCTCAGCCTTTTGCTCTGCAGTGCTCAGCCACTAGCTTTGCCGCTCTGGTAGCGGTGCTTCTCACTAGTTTTGCAACTCAGCTAGCGTTGCTCAGCCACTAGTGTTGCTTCTTACCTAGCATTGTTCAGCCACCAGCTTTGCGCTCAGCTAGCATTGCTCAGCCCCTAGCTTTACTAGCATTGCTACTCAGCTAGCATTGCTCAGCTGCTAGCTTTACTGCTCAGCTAGCATTGTTTAGCGACTAGATTTGCCGCCCAGGTAACTGTCTGATCAGCCACTATTTTCGCTGCTCAGCTAGCATTCTTCAGCCACTAGCTTTGCTGCTGAGCTAGCAGTGATTAGCCACTTACTTCGGTGCTCAGCCCTATTTTTGATGCTAAGGTAGCAGTGTTTAGCCATTAACTTTGCCACTCAGCTAGCATTGTTTAGCAACTAGATTTACCGCCAAGGTAACTGTTTTCAGCCGCTAGCTTGCTGCTCATTACCGGTGATCAGCCACTATTTTCGCTGCTCTGCTACCATTCTTCAGCCACTAGCTTTGCTGCTGAGCTAGTAGTGATTAGCCACTAGCTTTGCCACTCAGCTAGCAGTGTTCAGCCGCTAATTTTGGTGGCAAGGTAGCGTTGCTCAGCCACTAGCTTTGCCGATCAGTTAGCAGTGTTCAGCCGCAAGCTTCACTGCTCTGCTAGTGGTGTGCATCCAACAGCTTTGCCGCTCAACTAGCAATGATCAGCTGCTAGCTTCGCAGCTCAGCTTGCTGTGTTCCACCGCTAGCTTCGCCACTCTACTAGCTCTGCCGCTAGCCCTAGCCATCGCTTCTAAAATTAAATATACGGCATGTACATCCATCTTTGCAGAAGTTTGGGTGTTTTTTTGTTTTCGTTGGCCAAACACATCCTAGAGCCGGCTCTAGGGGGACGTCATGAAACAAGCGGCACCCACAAGCCGTGGAAGGCGGTGCTTCAGAGATCCAGGCATCTTACATCTGACTATACAACTCATTTGATGAATAATTTACTCTTTAGTTTGTCAAAGCTAACATATGATCAAGTATATGGATGTAGTTTACTCTTAAAGACTTGTGAAAATCATGTTATAGGCCCCATAAAAGTTTTGGAAAAATGTCTTGATTTTTTGTCTTCCTTCATACGTTTGTATGCAAGTTGAGGAAGCATTTCTAGAGTTGTAAACTATAGCTTCTCTTTTGCCAAACACCTTGGTGTCTTCCCTCTCTCAAGGTGTCATCAGTCAGGACGGACGTTCGTAGGATGGACGGTCTTCAGTCCGAGTTGGAGTCTCTGCTGACTAAAGTGGGGGATCTGGAGAGCAAGAGCACTCAGGTGGAGCATAGCATGGTCAAACGCATCGGAGACGTGCTGGCCAGCAGCATCGACCGAATCTCCAGCCTCCGATCTGCGAGCGAACGCAACTCTCAGGCCATAGAGAAGCTCCGCAAGCGCGTCCCGGAGCTCACGGCCGCCGACGCGCAGCTATCCGAGCGTCTGAGGGAGCTGGAGAGCGGTCGGGCCCGCCTCATCCGAACAGTGACGTTCGCGGGGGATCTAAAACCAAAGGTGGCTACAATTAAAAGAGACTTCGGGGCGTTCGAGCCCCAGCTGGCGGATCTAACTCTTCGAATCGGGCGATTGGCGGAAGATCTTCTAAAAAGAGAGCAGGAGATCACAGAGCTTCGGCAGACTTTATCGAACCTGACAGCAGTGGGAGGGGATCTAAGCCTCACAGCGAAGCAGGTCAATCAAATAGCCGATATGTCCGATATCGGAGATATACACAAGAAAACGTAAAACTTTTGATGTCGTGTGTTTTCATTTGTTCAGATTAAATGCAATAAAAAATGAACTTGTGTTTCTGACTCGTGCAAACAACTGAACACACATTCCCAACCTGCTGCAAGACTTGAAACCCCAGTTCTGTCAGATGAACGGCTTGGATCACTTATGGTTCTACCGATGCCTTCAGGCGACAGTTATTTCCTCAAACTGACAATAGCTGTCAGGAGAAAGAACACCTGGAATGAGACAAACCTGTTCTTAGTGTCTAATAAAAGGTTTTGAAGCTGAAAATTCAACTTCCCAGCAGAAACGCTGAATTAGGAGCAGACATGAATTTCAAATGCAGAAACTACGGTACGTCCAAGAAAACAGTTTTTATTTTTAGCTAAAAGCGGCATGTTCATTATTAAAAGACTGAAATAAGTGCTAAAAACTATACTTTTTAAAAATAGTCTATTATTTAAATATAATAAATGTGAAATTAGAATATTATGAAAATCTTAATGTGACGCCTGCAAACATTATGGTGAAGTCATACTGACCTGAAAACCTTCCTATCTAAAGTGACAGTTTCCAAAATGTGCCTGATTTTATCTGTTGTGTTTTGCTAATTCTAATTTTCTGTTCTAAATGAGTTTGTTAATCCTTCAGCTTCTTCAATCAGGGGTCGACATGGAGAAATAGCTTTCCACTGTTTCGCAGAATTTTACTCATGTTGCCCTTCTTGACAGAACCTTGTATTTTATCCAGGCTGGGGACAGGTACAGGGAGACCCAAACTCCCTTTGTAGCTACATTAGAAGGCACTACTAGCATAAAGTGTCTTGGCTAAGGACCCATTAGATTGAGGGTCCCGGAACTTTTTCTTGTGAGGGCCACATAACTTTTTTTCTTTGGGCTGGAGTCAGTTTTTAAGCTAACAAAGAAGTTTTTTTTGATAGCAGTTCTGTCTGCGATTGATGCTAACAGTATTATCTATTAGCAAAACGGTGTGTTGCTAACAATAATTCCAGGACATACTGTTTGCAGTGTTTTGCTAACAAAAACACTGTTAGAAAACACTTAAATACATTGTGTAAAAAGACACATCTTACCAAAACACTGTTAGCAAAACATTGTTTCCTGTTAGCAAAACAGTGTTTTGCATACAGTGATATCTGTTAGTAAAACACTGTTTTGCTAACAGGAAACACTGTTAACAAAACACTTATACATTGTGTAGAAAGACAAATCTTACCAAAACACTGTTTTGCTAATAGAAAATTCTGTTTCCTGTTAGCAAAACAGTGTTTCCTGTTAGCAAAACAGTGTTTTCCGTACAGTGTTATAATTAGTAAAACACTGTTTTGCTAACAGAAAACACTGTTAACAAAACACTTTATACATTCTCTAAAAAGACACATCTTACAACCATTCAAACATGATATATTGAATAGTAAGAATTATGTTTTGGCCTGTGAACCGTGAAAACAATCTACAACCCTAATGGATGTGCGTTTAAAATTTTTACAAAATTCACCAGTAATGGAATAACTTGAAGTTTCATGAAATAATAAACGAAATGTTGAAAGGGAATGGGAATTCTTCCTCTACATCTTCTATCCCTACATTTAGCTCTCCAAACGGAGAGTTACAGAAAAATAGTGTCTTCAATTCGAACCACAGTCCAACTCTATGATGTCTTCTGCATTAGTGTGATGCTCCAGTGCTCAAATTAGGCTAAAAAAAGTAATAATTGAACCCATGAGGTCAAATTGTCCGCTGTTATTTATTCATTTATTATATTTTTAATGTTTTTTATCCTTTTAATTTAGTTTTTTTAGCTGTTACCCAAAATGTGAAGAAGAAGAATTTTAGGCCTTCTTTTAAGGTTTTGCAGGCCTGATGGTATGTTACTGTCAAAAGCCCAGAGAAGAATTGTTCTTGGGTATCCAGGGTTAGCACCATTGAAAACTAAGGGGGTGTATTGGCTAAAGTTTGGCGATATGATACTTATCCCGATATGTGTCTCATTATTACGAGGTATTCCAAGACTGTTTTTTTTTAGGGCATAAATTAGAAGAAAAAAAAACTATCTAAATATTAATACATTGTAATAAAAAATAAAATCCACTTTATTTAATGATTGCAACATTAATATAATAAATTGACTAAAAATAGATTCAAGTATCACCAAATGAAATATCACGATATCGATTTTTGGAATCGCATTGAAAATAGATTAACATATTGGAGTGGGACTTGTAAAGAAATGAAAACGGATGATATTAGTCAAGATTTGTTTTTATTCTACAAAAAAGTAACAGACAAAACAAAGGAGTGCTACAACATTTTTTTAACACTTCTGGCACCAAAACTTCTTAACGAAACAAGAGAATAAGAAAGTACAGTGCAGAATTAGTGTACACTTAAATTCACAGATCAACAGTTTAGTTTGTTCCCTTTTATCAAAATGTCTTAACACCAACCAGGAGAAACATTTCTACATTTTTGTAAAACTATAAATCTTTTTCTTCCCTCTCGTCCTTCACTAAGGCGTGGAGTGTCTGTATGGTCGTCTGCAGTTCGCCCTGCAGCGGCAGCTATGGCCTCATCGTGGCCTTCAAGTTTGGCTGCTTTGCTCTCCAGGGCGCCCACCGTTGTTCTCAGGCTCTCCAGCTGCTCGGGCTTCACTCCGCTGCCGCTTTCCTCCAGCGCGGCCAGCCGAGCCTTCAGCTCTTCCACCTGTAGATCCAGGTCGGAGTCCTTGGCCTGCAGCTGCGTCTGCTCTCCGCTCAGAGCTGCCACTTCGGAGCGCAGCTCCTCCACGCTGCTTTTCTCGGCGCCCGCCATGCTTTCGGACAGACCGGCGACCTCTTGGCTGGTTTTCTGCAGCACCTCTTGCAGGGCGGCGATGGCGTCATCGTGGTCATCCAGCTTGCTTTGGAATTTCATCTCCAAGTCATCCACCTGCTGAGACTCGGACCGGATCGGCTCTCCGCCTGCTGACACCTTTGACCGCAGCTCCTCCATGCTGCTTTTCACCGCTTCCAGCTCCTGCTTCAGGTCGGCTTTGATCTTCTCTACCGCGCCGCCCTGAGAAGCAAAGCTGCTCTCGTGGGCGTCGTATTTGGCAAAAAGGGATTCGATTTTGACAGTGAGGTCGGACAGTGAAGCGGAGAGCGAATCAGAGGCCTCCTCTGAGGCTCTGACCCTCACGTCCAGGTCTTCCAGTTTTTTCTGAGCCTGAGCCGCCGCCGCGTCCGCCCGCTCCTCCACGCTGCGAGCGGCGTGCGTTACCCGCTCCACGCCGCTCTGCAGCGCCTCGCTTTGCTCCTTCACCGTCTGAACTTGAGCTTCCGCCGCCGACAGCGACTGCCTCAGACTCCCAGTCGTCTCCTGCACCAAAGTCCTGACGGACTGGATCTCCCCGGCGAAGGAAGAAACTTCCCGGTTGCGAGTCTGGATCTCCTCCCTCACCGCTCCTATCTGCTGCCTCAGAGAGTCCGCCGTGGCGTCCGCCGCCTGATTGGCCGTTTTGATTTCGGCCACAACGTCGACGATGGCCGACAGCTCCTGCTTGATGAGCGTCGGGTCGTCGATGCCGCCCAGGCGGGCTTTGAGATCCGCCAGCTGGGTTTGCACCTCGCCCTGCGCTTCGGTGAACTCCACCACGCTGGCTGTGATGGACTGGCTGACTTCAGCCAAGCGCTCCTCCACCGTTTTCTCCAGAGAGGAGAAATCCAGCTCCCGAGCTTCCTTCACCTCCTTGACCCCGTCGGAGAGGTCTTTGAGGAGATCGTTCTGGAGCTTCTGGAGGGCCTCCTCCACTCTCCTGGTCTCCACTTCCCCCCTCTTCATCCGAGTGACAGCCGCTTCCAACTCCCGCCGCGTGATTCCCAGAGATGACTCCAGCCCGTCCACAACGCTCCTCAGAGAGTCCACCTGGTAAAAGTAGACAAAACAAAAGACTTTTTAGGAACTTTTCTCAAAACTAACTTGGATTTAAATCACCAGCCTTTCCTCTTCGTTGAGGCTGACTCACCCATCAGTCAGTTATGTGCCTCTGAATAAGCCTTATTCACATTTTCCATGATGTTAAAAAAAACCAAATGATGCAATTTAAAGTACTTTTTCAGTAAAAACCGGTCCAAAACTTCATTTTTAATGAAAAATTATGGATTTTAAGCTTGTTTTCCACTTTAGAGGAGCAACAAATTTCATGACAGGCTTTTTATCTATTAAAAAAAATTATTTCCAGTGATCTTTTAATTATAATTTTGCAGTTTTTAAACAATTAAAGAAAAATGGGGGGGATATAATTTCTGCATTAAAAAATCTATATATGGGCAGGGCTATTGGTGTGGAGTCAGCCTTCCCTCATTTCCCATCATCCTCTTTGTTTATATGTTCTCCCACTAGCTTACAGTCCGTCACACCCCCAAACTAACATTAATAAAGAAAAAATAAATAAATAAAAATCTGAACTATCCTGTCCTGTCACCAGATTTTAGCTCAAATGATATTAACGAACCTACACTGTAAAAAGTGTAACATTGGATTTATTAACAAAAGCTCATTTAAAAATATTAGCTTCTATCTAATTAAATGTTCAAGTAGAGTGAAGCAACAACTCAAACTTTTAATTTGATTCAAATTAAGAATTTTAAATGCAAAAATCTATTTTTTTTTAGGACATGCTTTAGAAAATCGCCTTGGACTTGTGGGCGGGACTATTGGTGTGGAGTAAGCCTGCCCTCATTTCCCATCATCCTCTTTTTATATATGTTCTCCCACTACCTTACAGCCCCTCACACCCCAAATTAACATTAAAAAAGAAAAAAAAAATCAGAACTATCCTGTCCTGTTGGACAGTTTTGAGCCAGATTACAGCTCAGATATGGATCTACACTGTAAAAAAAAATTGAACAATTAAAAATTGGTTAAATTAGTTTTTATCTAATTAATTTTTAAGTTGAGTAAAACATCAACTCAAACTTTTAATTTGATACAATTTAATTATTTTAAATGTAATAAATTACAAAACTTTTGTTAATTGATCCAACATTTCACTTTTAACAGTATAGTTGACTACAAGTGGATGCATCAGAATGGAGCAGAGCAGCTTCTACACTGTAAAAAGTGAAACATTAGATCAATTTAAACACAGTTCTGTAATTTATTACATTTACTTTTTTAAATCTAATTTAATGTTTTATTTGAGTAAATCATCAAATCAGACTTAATTTGATGAAAACTAATAATTTTAATTGAACTAATGACAGAAGTTGTGTTAATTGATCAAACGTTTCACTTTTTACAGTGTAGTTGACAACAAGTGAATACATCAGAATGGAGCGGAGCAGCTTCTACTCTCTAAAAAGTGAAACATTGGATCAATTAACAATAGTTCATTTAACAATATCTGTTTTTAATCGAATTTAAGATGAGTAAACCAATTAAAAATTGAATTTGATAGAAGCCAATCATTTTTAAGGTAACTAATTACAGAACTTTTGTTAATTGATCCAACATTCACTTTTACAGTGCATGTCACACCTTTTTCCAACTGCTTTTTTTCCTGATTTGAAAACTAATTGCCTTTATGGATGTGCTCCATCATGAAAAAATGCTGAAAACAGGATTTTTATTGGAGTGAGTCTTTAGATTTTGATATTAGAACATAAATTAAAGCATAAAGTTGCTTTACTTGCATCCAAACTTTACTTTTTTCCTTATGTAAGACATGACAGTTCTGGATTAAGTAGTTTTAGAAACATTCGCATGACTTCCTCTATTCACATTTGCAGGTTTTTGCATACCTGTTGAACCACACTCTCCATTTTCCCGCTCATCTCCGCGTTGTGCCGCGCGCTCTCCTCGTGTTTGGCGTTTGCGTGACGGAATTCCTCCACAACTTGCTGCAAATGAAAAGCCGCAAACCCCGCAGCGCCGATTAGCGCAACGTAGAACAGAGTTGTCGCAAAGAGTCCGAGGCAGCCGCTGGAGGCGCGCGGCCCCTGGGGGCCGCCGGGGCCCCCGTTGGTGGAGTTGGCGGTGCTGCTGCTGCTCTTCTGGGGCTTCTTGGGCGCATCCTCCGGAGCGGGCGCCGCGCTCTTCTGCGCGGTGTTTCGACATCCTCGCTGGGAGCTCCGTGGATGGATGAGTGCGCTGCTGCCGTCGTGGATGGAAAGGCAGCCCCACTGGCTGGACCGGCAGCGTATCAGGGAGCGCGGCGTGTCTTTCCACGGGGCTTTTTTTTTTTTTTTTTTGGTTTTAGGTATGCGGATGGGGGCTGTCCTCTGTGCGCAAATCCAGACTCTGCATGGAACAAAACCATCATACAAAGCAGGAAACTTTTTGCGCAAAAGTTTAACTTTTCGTTCATTTAAAGTGCAACAAAAACACACAACAGTCATTTCTGGTGACAGTTTTAGTTTTTTATTTGTAAAATTTGACAACTGAGGTGTTATACTCCACATAAATAACCCAACGTGGCTTATTTGGCCAAAATAGGACTGTAAATCTTACTTTTTTGCGTTGAAACAAGCTTTTTTTTTGCACTTTTGGTGAGACTTTGCAGGTTCTGCCCTCTTCCTCTTCTTGCTCCTCCTTTCATACGTGGCAGTTGCTGCATCCTCTGATTGCTCCGAGCTTGCAGAGCTTCCTATGTGAGAAGTCAAAACGGAGATGCCCACAGGCTGAGGAGTGGTTAAATTACGATATTTTCTAGTCTTTTCTTTTTTGTTTAAAAAGCTTCACTTCATAGTTTTCTTTAATGTTTTTTGTTTTTTTTTGTAAAAGTGTTATTAAATAGAACATCTATCAAAGCATCTGTACGCATTTTGAATAAAAAAAATTATATTTTTATTTTTGCAAATGATTTCTTTGAGCAAAATTGCATATTTTCAAAAAAAAAAATCAAAATGTTTGTTTTGACAGATTCTAAAATGTTTAACAATACCCAAAATGACCACTAGATGTCACTAAAAGAACACTCAAAACCTAATTTTAGCCAGCAGATTAAAATAAAAACAATAAAATATATAATTTGGTTAAAATTGCTTATTTCAACCAATTTAACAAATAAAATTAATAGTATTTAAAAAAAAAGAAACAATAGGGATATATATCTACACAGAGATTTTCAAACTTAGGCTAATTAGTCTTACATTGATTGGAAAATACATATACATACATCCACACATGTAAATAATTCAATTGTAATTAGTCTTGATCATAAATGCACATTTTAGACCTTATGCATACATTGCATAACACACCAAAACTATTCAATATAAAGTTTTATTGGTTTAAAGGGACATTTATTTATACACTATAATGGTTTACTTAACTTGTTTTCTTTACACATTTTTTATTTTTTACACATAATTCCAATTCTTTTTTTTTTTTAGATATTATTCAAGCTTTTTGTTTATTGTTATCCTTGTTTTTTTACTTGATGTTTTATGAAAGTGAAGATAGATGGCATTTTATTCCTCTCACATCTTTTCAAGCTGTTAATTCAATATATTTTGAAAAATTTTATATTTAATTGATTCAGTGTGTCATGTACTATATGTATGACTGTAAATATGTCTATTTATTATTAGGAAGTATTACAATAGCATAAATTACACTTCTGTGGATTTGAATTTTCATCTATTTTACTTTTAATTTTTATTTTCCATTGGATTCATGACTTATCAGAGTTAGGTATATCTAAACACACATGCGTGTCTCGTTTGTTTACTTGTTTTGATTGCTCGAAATAAACCAATTCCAAGTTTCACATTTTTTCTAAGCATATTTGCAATATTTTCTCATATTATTCTATTAATTTGTAGTTTGGTTAAACTAAAATAACAAAAAAATGTTTGTCTTTATCTTAATTTTGTTTTATTTTGCATTTTTAATAGCATTATTTTGTATTTCTGATCTTTAATTTTTTGTTTTTATCAAGTTTTATAAGAATTCAAATCAAAACAAACACACAAAAGACAAACAAATGAATCAATAAATTAATTAATAAATAATTAAATAAAACAAATTAAAATATTATTTTTCTCTGAAGAAAAAACAAGTCTGATAAAAATAGTACTGAGTTAGAAAAGTAAGGAAATTTGTGTTTTTTATCGCAAGGATGCTTTATTACAAAAAAAGTCCTATATTATTAAAATTTGACACATTAGTAGAGATTATGCATCTGTATTAGTAACCATGACATTTTTGTCAAATCTTTGCAAAATAAACGATTCTTCTTGTGACTTTTAATCCCTCAAAAAAAGGATCAACATCAGTACAAACAGTTTTAACACTGATAGAGAAGATTTGTAAAGTTTTTGAATTGAACTTTATTAATATCACTGGGATAAATTAATTTGTTATGGCACCAGAAACAAGAGTTTTAAGAGTTTGAGATTTTGGTGTGCTAAAAACAATTAATATGTAATAATTTTGAACAAAAGCAGCACAAAGGCTTTTGAAAGTTTTAATACAAATAGCATTTTCGAAAATGAATTGATAAAAACACATTTTCTAACTGTTTCTGACGTCAACACATGGGGTAAGTTAGAATTTCCGAGCAGGACTTGAACGCAGCGCAAGTCTCCGCCCAAACGCCGTGTCAACAGCCGCCGCTCCTCCGCCGCGCCGTCCAGGTGTGCGGTGAACGGTTACAGCAGAGATCCTCCTCACCGCCCCGGAGAGCCTCGTCGCTGGTGTCCCCGCCTGAGATGGCCTCCCGGATAAGCTTTGTGTCGGGCACCGGCTGTCCCTCGGACGTTCGCGTCCCCGCTCATCTCTAGGAGGATAACGCGGTTTTTGCGCCGCCGAGAAGATGAAGACGTCCCCGGCCACGGATATGAGAATTTGAGCTGCTTTTATTTGTATAGGTCGAGTCGGAGAAGCTAGCGTTTAGGCTAGTTTACACCCGGCGACGACTCTGTTATCGGATTATCCTGAACCATGGCTGGACTCATCAAGAAGCAGATCCTGAAGCATCTCTCCAGGTCAGTCGGGACGCTAGCAACCGGGATTTTGCTAAAATTTGGGAGATTTTCATCTGTCAGACAAATTTTTTTTAATTAAAATTGTTTATTATTATTATAAATTCTCATAAAAGAGCAGTTGGTTGGCGAGTCGCGGCTTTTAGAGTTGACTCACGCTGACTGTTGGCATCAGCGGCGGGTTTTGTGTTGATGTCAGCCTCATTAACTAGCTAACATGTTAGCATGTGGGTTAGCCGGTGACGGCTAATCCCTGGATACTCGCTGAGGCAGGTTGAACCAGTCACGCTGCAAAACAACAATCTCAGCTTTCCCCCTGAAGCCAAATATTAACCCAGTCTGTAGTCTCTTGTAAATAAAAA
Organism: Oryzias javanicus; assembly: GCA_003999625.1. Lineage (NCBI taxonomy): Eukaryota > Metazoa > Chordata > Actinopteri > Beloniformes > Adrianichthyidae > Oryzias > Oryzias javanicus. The sequence goes on from CM012459.1 coordinate 19,445,539, forward strand.
TATTGGTTGACTTATCCGTGACTTATCAAGTCTATTTACCTTTGTTTTTGTAGAAAATTAAGCGATTAATATGTACAAACATTACAGTTTAAACCTAAGTCTACCTTAGTATTGGTTTTCAGGCTTTATTTTGAAATTTATTAATTTCCGTTTTTCGCCTTTTTTTGTTTACAACTTTTTATAAACAGAAAAATAAAGATTTGGTTTATTTATATACCTTATAATGGCAGTAAAACATGAAAAATAATTAAAATTATTTAAAATTAACAGATTATTCATACAATTAAAGTAAAAATGTTTATGATTATGTATTTAAAAAGAGATGAAATTGAGCTTTGGAGTCACAAAAAATATACTTTTTATACGTTTTTCTTTATTAAAATAATTGAGAATCAGGTGCAAATGCAAAAAAACAGTTTGAAAAAAACTAATGTAAGGCATGTTTCAAAGTGAAGGCCCAGGGGTCAGATCTTTATTCAATTGTTATCAATGTCCTGATGTTATTTTGGGCTTATTTCTAACTTACATAATTTAGACGAGGTATATTTATGGAGAGTAGAGTATTCAAAGTTATTTAAGGTTTATGTTGATTCATTCTAGAATAATATTCCTGCCTTTTTGTGCAAAAAATTACAGTTTTAAAGTTTTAAAAATTGTCATTCTGCAATCTTATTGGACTATTTTAGCATTTACTGATATTTAGCTGACGTTTTTGCTACATTCTAGCTGTTTTGGCTAATTTAGGCTTTTTTTTTTCCATTTTTTAGTGTCTATTTTGGAGTTAAGCTAATATTTCAGCTAAATGTTTGCTGTTCTGGCTAAGTCAGACTTTTTTGGGTTTGTTTTTAGGCTGTTTTGGAGTTTAGCTAATAGTTCAGCTATATGCTAGATGTTTTAGCTAATTTAGGATTGTTTTTTAAAAAAGCTTTTTAAGCTATTTTAAAGTCTAGGCATTTTTTCAGCTGCATACTAGGTGTTTAGAGTAACCTACCTTTTTTTGTTTTTTTTAAGGCTAATTTGCCATTTAGCTAATATTTTAGCTAGCTATCAGCTTCAGCGTTTTCAGTTATCAATTTCAGCATCTTTAGCTATCAGCACTTGCATCTTCATCGGCCAAATTCAGCTTACAGCTTTCACACTAGCATAATTGCAGTTAATGCTATATATCTAGTTCATAACTATATTTAAAAAGATTTAAGAAATTAGTTTTAGTGTGTTCAATAAATGTTTCTCCTGTTCGGCCCGCAACTAGGTGTTCTTTTGATTTTGCGATTGAGTTTGACACCCCTGTACTACGGTAAGCCACAAGTTCCATTCCAATGCATCTTCTTGCAGACGACTAAATCTTAATTTTCCTCATCTGAGCTGGTATCTGACTCAAAACTGTACGGATGGATAGTTCCAATGTTATGTTGGGGATGTGAGAGCTCTAAGCTAGTGGGAGAGAGTGTAAGCAGATGGATATTTAATTAAAAATACACCAATATTACGGCCTATAACTTGCAGGTGATTATTTTTTTTAAACAAACTACTGCCGTTCTGCAAAAACTGTCCTATAAAATGATAGGTTTTTGGATTTTGGCTAAAAACGGCATAATCAGAATAAAAAAAAACAAAACATTAGGAACGCTTTTAAAACATGTTAAAGATAATCAAATTTGGACTTTATTGAACAAAACGCTAAACTGCAGTTTGTGTGATGGTGTTCAGTGCTCTGCAGCTGTTCTAGTGTTTGTCTGCTTGTCCTTGGCAAATTCTCATGAGCAAAGACCAAAAAGTCCTGATTGTCTTTGGGTTTGTCATGAGGCTTGTGTAAGGCTGATTGGTCAGTTTCTGAAGCTAACACAGACCAGTCGACCAATCCAAGGTTTTCTACTCAGTGATGTCACGGTAGAAGTGCCGGGTGTCAGTGACATTACCTCATTTACTCACACAGCACACCTCATTGTCTGTGTCATTCTGTTCGTTTACATCATAGAGTTGATTCAGCAGCACCCAGAAATAGATCCATGGTATTTATACGTGCCGTAAATGTGCTTACCCAGCTACAGAGTCTGCTTTGGGTGTCAACATCAGCTCAACCTCCAGGTCTTTGTGCTGCAGAGGACACACATCCTGACAAAGCTGTTTGGAACCGTTAGCAAGACGCCGCTGCAGGCCGCGTCCTTACACTTGACCGATCTCAAAGTCGACAATAACTATTGGCCAACGCAAGTTCCCTGGAGCGTGCACGGCATGTTAAAACTCATGCTTCAAACAATGTGAGCTGTTAAAGGGAATGTCTGAGTTTGCATCCGATTGAGAATATTCTAAGCAGCAGCAGCATGCATACGGACGTCGATCAATAGGTGTTTCAAAGAGGATCAAATTAAGGTTATTCCCCGGGGACGAGTTGACACAAACTGTGTGCGTTAGTGTTACACTGGACTTCAGGTATCGACGGCGTCTGCTTCAGGCCCGGATAGAGCAACGTACTGACAAAAGCCAAACATTAAGGAGGTAAATGTGTTTAACAAAAAAACTAAAGTCCATTACTAAATATAGGGATGGACAATATATCTGTGCCAGTATTGGACGATATTTGGATCATTTTAATTTATCAGACCAATGCTAAAAAAATCTACAGTTTTTGTTCTGATAATTTTTCCGATACACTTATTTGGATGCTTGGTACTGGGAAGCTTCTGTTTACCGTCATAGTCATGTATATTTTATAATTGATACGGATACATGTAGTTCCTAATAGATTCCTAGCAATGGAAAGCTGATGATTTACAATTGCGTCAAATAGTCTGAATGTTTTCAGATATATTTTCAAAGTTTTAAAGTGATACTTGCTCCTAGGAGATCCTTTGCTGTATTTTTAAAAGGTAAAGTATAATGTGATTGTATTGTAAAACTATAAAAACAAAAAGGCAAATATAAACATGGTGTTTTTGTATACACTTAAATATCTGTATTGGCAAATATTGGCTATTGGTCACAGTAGCAGGGGAAATATTGGTAATTGGTATCAGCCAAAAATAATAATTATTTTTTTTATAAATTAAAACGCACATCCATTTGGGGTGTGCATCGTTCCTCAAAGTGGCAATCTGAGTAGATTCTCAAATCAAGATAAACTATTCACAGGTCAAAAGGTCTTAATATTTAATCTATTATATCTGAATGAATACTATTTACTGACTGTATGAAAATTAAAGCAATATTTATTTAAAAACTATAATTTACACTTTTATTTAAAACAGGAAAAATAAAAACAGACAAACTCAAATATTTTGAAATAAATAAATTATATTTAGTTTTACTTAAAGCAACGTTACACTTAAAAGTATTTCTCTGCAGTCATAAGAAGTATAATTAAGATATTTTGATAATATCCTTAATTAGAGAGTCACTATCTGGGTGTCTCTCGGCTGGCCTGGCAAAGCCTCAGGGTCCCTGCAGGGGCTTTACTGTATTTAAAGCAAAATATGTTTTTTAGAACTAATTTCAATAAATGGAACTTCAGTCTGATTTATTTATTTTTTTACTCAGTGAAATACATTCAATAGCTTTACTTTGAAGTTTTGTTTACTTCCTGTGATGGTAGCACACTCGGTTTGTTTTATTTGTAAACAGCTTCTGTCGCTATATCACAATTCACCTTTCAAAGTCTCGTAATTTGGTGTTTTTTTCCCTGGTTCATTTTTGCGTGATTTTTATGTTTTGTTTTTATATAGCGCACTTACTGTGTTCTGCTCTCTGATTGGCTGTTGACCTTGTCAATCAATCTCCTCGTTGGTGTGTCTCCTGTATAGAATGCGTACTATAAGCCACATTTCTGGCCAAACTATGCAAAAAAACGCAACTTTACTCCTAAAAATATGGTAATACTGGATTGATTATTCTACAAAATGTTGAACTTTTAGAGTTTAAGCAAGTTTGAGAATACTTATGTATGTACAAGAAAAGGGAATAAAGTTTGTAGTGAGGGATCTTGTATTCTTAAAATATCTATACTTCCACTTTGAGAATTTAATCAATCGCTGGTTCTTTTTAAAAGAACTCCTGGGGTAATCAAGGAAACACTGTACTTAAAATCCAACTTTATTCTGCAATTTAGAGAGATAATTACATTATCTGAAGTGTATTTTTTACTTCACCTTAATTATAAAGATCAGCAATCTCAGATGTTACAAATATTTATACTCAAAGTTTTTGTCACAGTTCCTGAATAACTGAATATTCAGATATTCATTACAGCCTAAACAATAATCATAATTAGTTTAGCTTTTTTTTACTCTTATAATTTCAGAATTAAAGTTGAAGAGCCTAGTTTTATTAAAAAAAGCGAGACAGAATGTTGTCTATTTGTTATAATATTCCCAAGCGAGATCTTTTTGTTGTTTAATCATAAATATTATTTTGATAATGTAAATGTTTGATGCTCAGTAAATTGTTTGCAGGAGTTGGATCAAGTAACAAACAAACAAAGTTGGTTGTTGGTAATCAAGTCAGGAATCGGTAACACTAAAGGTCACTGTACTATAGTGTCAGTAACAGTTCTGCTAAATAACTGGAAGTTTTCATTTACTGTATTTTAATGTCCTGTAGTGCAGGTTGCTTCACTAGAAGCACCAATGCTGTAAATGTTTATTGTGAAATTGTTCAGGGACGATGTCAACTGGACCTCCGGGATGGCAAACGTCCACATTTCATAGAATAAAGAACATTTCCCCAGCAGATTTGACTGTATTTGCAGTGGAAGCAGACATGGAACATTGCAAGGAGCCAAATCAACAGTTGTGTTGACTGTAAACAGTTTTTTTTTTTTTTGGACTGTGGTGCAAAGGTTCGAAGGACTTTCTATGTTTCATGTAATCATTCATGCACAATTTGTTTGACCTAATACACAGTTTGAATTTAATTCAGTTTATTGAAGAAGAACCAGTTGACAACTGACAGTCACAAAGGGTTCTATAAAACTAATATAGTCCTAATATAAATAACAAACAGATGACCTTAAAGGTGTCTGGTGTTCAAACTGTCAAACAAAAGTCTATCAAGAAAAAAAAAACTTTCTCTAAGTGGAAGATTTGGAAGAAACCCTCAGCAGAACCATCACGGTGAAGGTGAACATCCATTGGTACCCGGTCTCCAATAGCAGCCGGTGGTCAATTGGGGCCAGTTATCAACGGTGGGCGGTCATCAATCGTGGAAAGTCATCGATAGCAGCTGGTCTCCAATAGTAGCTTTACTTCAATAGTGGCCAGTCCCAACCAGCAGCTTGACTCCAATGATAGCTAGTCTCGATAGTGGCTGGTCACCAATACTAGCTTCACTCCAATGGTATCTGGTCTTCGATAGCGGCCAGTATATGAGTAGTTTCACTCTGATAGTGGCTGGTCTCCATTGGTGGCCGGTCGCCAATAATAGCTTCTTTCTCATGGTAGCTGGTCTCCAATAGTGACCAGTATCTAATAGTAGCTTTACGACGATAATGACCGGTCGCCAATAGTTGCTTTCACTCCAATGGTCAATAGTCTCCAACAGGGGCTGGTATCTAAAAATAGCTTCACTTTGATAGTGGCCGGTCACCAATGGCAGCTTTACTCCACTGGTAGCTCGTCTCCAATTGCGGCCAATTGTGGTAGTTTCCTTCTGATAGTAGCTGGTCACCAATAGCAGCTTCACTCCAATGGTAGATGGTCTCCGATAGCGGCTGGTTACGAAAACTAGCTTCAACACAATGGTAGCTAATTTCCAATAGCGGCCAGGATCTAAAAGTAGTTTCACTCTGATAGTGGCCGGTCACCAATAGTAGCTTCACCACAATGGTAGGTGTTCTCCAAAAGTTGCCGGAATCTAAGAGTAGTTTCACTCTGATAGTGACCCGTCGCCATTGGTGGCCGGTTACCATAAATAGCTTCTATCTAATGCTAGCTGGTCTCCAATAGCCGCCCATATCTAATAGTAGCTTCACTCTAATAGTAGCCAGTCACCAATGGTGGCCCTTCGCCAACAAGTAGCTTCTCTCTAATAGCGGCCAGTATCTAATAGTGAATTCACTCTGATGGTAGTTGGTCTTCAGTGGATGGTGGTATCCAATGGATACTGGTCCAGTCTTCTATAATCGCCTTTGTGTAGCAAATGGTGTCCAAAATTTCTAATGACTAACCGCTTAGAGGTTTTTGGAAAGGGGGCGGTAAGACCATGAAAATTGAAAAGTACAGGTTAATTTATTTTTTTAACACATCAGTGCTCTCCTTTGACCATAGAAGGGGCTGAACCGTACCTGGACAGAGTACATGAAACGTAGAAAAAACTGTACGCTTTGTTTAACTTTGGTACCACACTGTATTTTACAGCCAAATGAACACTGTTTATGCTCATCATCAATCTATCTAGTTGTGCACGTTTTCTATTATTTATAACTGAAAGAAATTTAATTTTGAAAAGAATCCAAAATTCCATACATTTATCCATACATTTTCTTTTGAGTTTAGAACTGAATGGCTAAAATTACTTTAAACTAACCTAGTGTTTTCCTCTGGATCTTTGTGACACTGATTTCTATGGTGGGACCGCATAATTCCCACCCATCGCCACATTGGAATGCAGTCGTTTTAATGGCTGGTTAGACAAATCGGGTTAGAGACAAACTTTCACCAAATGACTTTGTATTAAAGGGAATGTTATCATTGCCTTAAGAGTTCGTGACCTAGGAGATTAAGGTTGTAATCAGGCTGGTGGTACGTGAGAGCCTTTAAAGTTCAGCCTGTTGGACATTATTGGAAGTTTGACCCACTCAATCCCACACGACTTTCTTCTACTTTAAAATTTCAGATGTATATCGCTAAAGCTCAGCGATGAACCAGATGTGCTTCAACCTTTTATTAGTTTATGATTCATAGGTTGATCCTAAGTGCTCTATTATTTTTTTTTCAAATGTCTGCTGCCATGGTGACGGGTCGTCTTTATGAAGCTTTTGGGAGGTTTCACATTCATTGCGGCTTTGAAAATGGCTCCCTCTGTTTCTCCTCATCTCCTCACATTTTGCTGCAGTCGGATGATGCACCACACCGATGAACGCTGCACTTCTCTGTGTTTGTAGGCCGATTATTATAGCATGAGTCATGACTGAGTGCTGTGTGGTGGGTGTCTGTGAAGGGGTTTTGTGTGACAGAGTGACATGTAGCCTGGCGTCTTCTAGACTTTAACAGTCTTTCCTGTTCTATAATCTGGGGTTGATTGTTCTCACTTGTTTTTAATTTTTAATCTATTTGCCTCCACCTACTCGGATCATAAACCTTTTATAGACTATATTTGTGCTGCAGACTTTGTGTGAAGGTGTTGAGGAGATTTTTCTTATTTATTGTGCTGTTGTAATTGAAGTATTAAATATTCTATTTTAAGATTAAAAAGTTGTATAAAAATGGGAGTTGCGTTTTTTAAAAATGTAAAAATAATTCTTTAAATTTTCGGAACAGTCAAAATCATGACTGTAAAAACTGTAGTGCACAATCTTTAAACTTTGTTATAGATTTTTTTTTTTAAAGAAAAAGACTCTTTAAACTGTTTCTGATATGTTATCAGTACAAAAATTCAAAGTTTTTAAATATCTTTAGTTAAAATTTTACATTTCCAGAAAAAGCTACACTTTTGGCAGACATCTTTGCTTTTTTTTAAAAATTTTCGTTAAATGTTCAAAAACACTAAAGTAAAATTGATAAAATATATATTTGACAAACTCATTTTCTGAAGTAAAATAAAAAAAAAATCTTGACCAAATCATTTTGATCAAATTCTCTTTTCATATTTTATTTTTTATTACGTTTTGTTCTACATATTTTGTATATTTTCTCTACCAAAATGAAAATTTATCTCTGGCACTTTAAAAAAAATTGCATGGACAAAGTAATCAATTATAAAGTAAAAAAATTTAATAAATTCTTATAAAATAATACAAAATAATTAAAATTTAGTAGGAAAACGGTTTCTGTTTTATAGAGCAACACACATGATCATGCTGACCTTATTCTTGAGACCACAGTCTTTTATTTTGAAAGGCTGAATTTCCCTAAACATTACTAGAAGTAGTGCAAATGGCATATTGTCTGTTTTTTTTTTTTTTTTTTTTAAAAAAAAGCAAATACTTTAATGGTTTGTTAACATCTAATTTATTTTGTTCTCATAAGTTACTCTCGTAACAAACAAAAAGATTTAAAATGATACATATATGAATTTTGCTTTTTGGTTTGTCACATTTTCCACGTCTCTTTCTAAGTAAAGTTGTTCTGCTGCTTGAGTCACTTGGGCCATTTCCTTCCAGGTTAATCTCTTACTAGCCTCCATGTCATCAGACTCGGCCGCAAACGCATCGTCAGAGTCTGGAAAAACTCTGACCAAACCAAAGGCATGAGCTCATAGTTGAGTGAGCTGAAGTTGATCTTCAATTAGTGGTTTTATTGGGATTTTGTTCTGTAACCACACTGCATAGAGACTTTAAAACAACAGCTCTTGTTGCACTTGGAATATAAACGTATGTCTATGCTTCTCTTGACTGACTGGTTATGCTCTGATTAGAGCAAAGACATTTAAACCATCTGAAAAATGTTCATCTTGAGTCACATTCCTGCTCAAAACCAGTTTTGAAATACTGAAGAGTTAAATAGTGACACTGAGGCTGTCAAAATTCACCCACTAATTCTGGTCCGTTCACCATACCAGAAGTTTCTCCAGTGTGTATCAGTGCCATTGACTGTATATGAGGAATGGACCGAGTGAGTGTGATGACACCCATAGAAAATGGATTACTTCCTGCTCCAAACAAATTTTTTCACGATACGGACATCACCCATGTTGGAGCCGTTGTTGAAAAGCAGTGATTGGTCCAAGTCGATCTGAGTTAACATTTCTATGGCAACTTCTCGCCAATCAGGAGTGAGCTTGTTAGAAGTCCACACCCCTACTATTTAAAAGCTAGCGACAGAAAATCTGTCAGTTTGGAACATTTGACGTGGGGGCTAGTAGGAGCCACATTCTTTCTTTTGAGGCATCTGATTGGTCAGTTTATACCTTGCAGTACACATGAAAAAAAAGGAATATAAACGTTTAAAATGAGTGTCAGAGAAAGAATACGTATTCTATTCTATTGGAGCTAGCAGGTACTTCCTATTTGAAAAGCAAAAGGGGGAGGGGTCACTTAAGCGTTCAGTTTCCACTGAACGATACGTCTGGTATTTTAACATTTCTATTGTAAAATTGACCCATTAAACCGTACCGAACCGTACTTCTTTAGGACCCTCATCGGTTGTAGGTTCACTGAAAAATAGAACAGAACATTTGGGGCGGAGCTAATGTAGCCACCCGTTGATTGGCAAAACGTGATGGCGACATTAGAAAGCGCCAGTATAGCTCTCATTAAGTTTGTAAGCATTCGGGTTTTTGAAATTTCATGTGTACTTTTTTGGTCGCAGGACTATTGAAAATAAAAGAATGCCTTTAAACAGCAGTCTGTGGTGGAACCGCAAATGTTTCTTGCTATCCTTGGCGACAGTATGAAATGGGGTGAGCTAGCAACAAGCTAGCGGTCTACTCAACAAACCTTTCAGTGGAAGCAAGACTTAACACTCACCAGAATTAAGTGGACCATACTGTACCACTCCTTACCATCCCAGACTGCTCATTGGAAACTAGGCTATAGTCAAGTTCTCTTACACAGACAGTAGCCGAAACTTATTAGATTGACAAACATAGACCACAATGCATTGTGTTTGAATGATTTCAAACATGTCTTAAACAAGTGAGATGACTTTAAATGTACTTATTACATCATATTTTCCCTTTTTGCCACACTTTAGTCATTTGGAGGTTAAGGAGTAGTGAGTGTATTCAAAGACTGACTTTAAGTTTAGTTTTCTCAGTTTTTTTTTTTTTTTTGATGGATGACCTTGTACTTTTATTCAGAAGAGTCTTATCAGATCTGGATATAGACGGTTAGATTATGATTATCAACAGCGGCAACAAGATTATTGCTAAACTTCTGTTCAGTTTTTAATATTCTAGATTAGTTTTTATAACTTGGCTTTAATAGCACTAATTCATATCAAATGACTAGTAACTATGTTGAACAATCTGATGTTTGAGCTTTAAACTAGTATATTTTTGGTCAAAGTTTTAATGTCGATAGTTAATGTGGGCGGTCCTCATTATTACCAGCACTAATCTCTTTATTTGAACTGGTTTTGGTCCAGTGAACTCGGTTCAGTTGACGGCTCAAGAGAGGTACCAGAAAGGAAACAATCGTCCAGTCTAAACCTGATACTCTACTAATCCTCTCCCTGTCAATACTACGATCTGTGATGACAAAAGATTTTCCATCCAAATGTGGTTTCTTAGGCTTTTACGGTCTAAAAACCTCAATATTTGACCACACTCTAGCGTTTTTGTTGGAGTGAGGTAAAAGGAGAGGTCTGAAGGCCAAATAAGGCACCAGAGAGCAAGCCAAAGAAGCTGCCCTGCAGCCTGATACTTGATCGGCAGCAGGAATTAATATTTCACTGGTCACAAGGCTAAGAGGCTCCTGCACCTACATCACTGAGCGTGCTCCCGTACCGCTGCGTGCTTCCACATCGCAGTATTTGTGTTTTGCTTGCTGTAGCTCTTTTTGAGTCTTGTTCTGCCATGTTTATGCCTCTGCTGCTGCTGCATAATTTATGGGGATCTTGAACTGGAGATGATTCTAACGAAGAATGAGAGGAAGGTGACGTCAGTTTGACAGATGCAACCTTTACTGGAATATTCTGACAGCCGAATAAGCAAAAGAACAAGTTCTTTCAGACTGTAGTTAAGCACAACGTGTACTTTCTTGTGTCTCCTGATATCTTCTCGACCATAAAAGACCAAAGAACACTAATCTATTGTGTCTCTGACCAAGATCCACTCACTGATGACTTTATAATCCACATTCACACTTTTCATTAGCTGAAAAAAGTTTCTCTTTTTAAGGCTTGTATTTCATATATTTTGATATTTTAGGTTTCATTTTTTGTCTTTACATGCGTCTCTTTACAGTTTGGTAGTTCCCATAATAATAAATATAAATTGGAATCTTCAGGCACTTGAAAATTTAAAGCTAAATACTACTTCTGCATACCCAAAAGATTGTTTAATTATTTGCCAAAATATTTTAATTTGAGTTGAGGGAAAAAAATCAGACAATCCTTTTTCTTGTAGGAGTATAATGTTTTTAAATAATCCAGATTACCTTTTAAAATCTAAAAAAACAAAAGGGTTTTTCCTTGATCTGAGTCCCAAAGTCTGTGTTGTTGCTTGTAAAGTGATGCTGGAGAAACTGGACACTCCAAGAAAGCAACCCTGGGACTTTCCGGTAAAAAGCGTCCTTTAAAAACAAAAGTAACTGAAGCTGGGTCGGTTCTGCTCGATGGTTTTGTTTTATGGAAGCGAGTCAAACCCAAATTACTGAATGTGGAAAGTTTTCCAACTGTACCATGGAAAAAAACACACTTGCACTTTGGTTCCAAAAACTTTTTTTTTTCGTCTAGCTCACTGCTCTGAAGGAACTATAGATATATGACTTTATATTGAAATGATTTTTTTGGTCACCAAACCCCCAGTGTTAGAACTGCCTTTTGGGCTCGTTTCAGCAACTTTAAGCATAATTTATTCGACCCCTTTTTACATTTTCACAAAAGTACATAACGGCTAAAAAGCTGGCTATGGAAAGATCCAATGACGAGTCACATGACCACATGATTGGTCCAGCTTTTATACAGTTGATTTAGTTTCTTTTGGAGTTTTTGTTGATGAAGAATTGGACTGAGTGACCCCCCCCAAACCTGGAATCTCTCCCAAACAGAGGCATCGAGAACTAAATGATAAAGAATATTGGAGTCTATTGAGAAATAAAGAACTATTACCTAGTCATTGTATTTTTCACAATAATCATTCTTGGTCATAACAACAACTTCTTAATAATCCTAAATTTTTTTTCACTATTTTTTTCCAATCAGATCCCTCAAAAAAAATATGTGGTCTCACGTTGAACGTTCAAAACATTTGGTGGCCAGATTCTCGCTTTTAAATCGCGTGGACTTCCAAGAAGCCGATTGCGAGTGGTTACCGTAGAAACGATCAAACCGACTTGATGTGTACTTTCTCCAACATGAGCGATGTCCGTATCACCAAAAAAAAAAGCTGACTGAATTGATTCATTTTAAGTCATTTTTATGGATGATGTCACAGTCACTCGGTCCAGTTCTCATATACAGTCAAAAATCTATTATTTATCCAGCGTCCTGCAGAAGAACAAAAAACTGTCCTTTTGTTATATTATAACAATTATCACAGGCAGACTCATTTAATAGTGGGAAAATTATAATAATAATCAACAAGCTCGGACCCTTAACTGTTATTTATGTAATAGAGAGTGAATTAACTTTTTTTTTTTTAACATCATGGATATCTTCTCTTATTTTGTAGTACAAAGAATAGTTTGTTTTTTTCCAAACACTGGACTCAGATTGAGAATGTGCACAGTCAGTGTTGGAAAATTTAAGCCCCGTTCCTGCTGAGATTCATGGGTCAATAAGCCATTTTATATCCAAGCATTCTGCTAAATATTAACTTTGAGTCGGTCTTTGGCATTAGGCTTAAAAGATAAGGCGTCTGTGCTCAGGAAAAAGCAAATAGACCAACAGAATAACGACAAGTTACCTTGAGACAGAGATAATCCATGTCAATATTGACTCACTTAAAACTTTTACTCCTTATCTCAATCTAATGTTAGATTTGAGGAAAATCTTTCAAAAATCTTTCCCACAAAATGGATTTCCTATTTACTTACACTTTTTATCTTTAAATTTTGTTTACATAAATATTACTCTTAAACATTTTTGAATGTTGTGGACTCCTCAACAAGCAGGAGTTTTGCTTTTTCTCAGCCTCCGTGACTATAAATACCGTCTGCATGGAGGATTCACGTTCCGTTCTCTTTGAATTGCAGGTTTGCGAAGAACCTGTCACCAGACAAGATCAACCTGAGCACGCTGAAGGGAAAGGGCCAGCTCACCAACCTGGAGCTGGACGAGGAGGTCCTGCAGAGTCTGCTGGACCTTCCCACCTGGCTGGCCATTAACCGGGTTTTCTGCAACAAGGCTGCCATCAGGGTGAGGGCCTGTGAACGAGGAGTTTTTGTGCCACTCCTGCCTAATTTAAGAGAAATTGAGTGGAAATGTAGTTTTCAGTTGTTATAAGCCACATTCTAAAGAGTCCAGGTAGATGTTCTGGTCAGGCCTAGAGATATGGAGCTAAATTTGGGCCAATATTATTTGAAACCCAAATAAAACAACTTGAAACATCTATTGGTGTTTGGCCAAAAATAATTAAGATGTCTGAAATTTTTTTGCTATTCTAAAATAAAGTTAATTATTTTCAGTTTCAAATTGTCTGTTTTTAATAGGGCTAGGTATTGATTATAATATCCAGTAATGATTCGATTCACGAAAGCCTCAATCCATTCGATTCCAATTTCTTTTGTTGTAAACATTGTTCTGCTTCTCCTGGAGGACGTTTCAGTTTGGCCTGTAGGTGGTGATCACGCTATAGCATTACATCTTATGCCAGAAGAAGACAATTGGAGCCAAAAACGTTCCTATTGACAACAAATGGTTACTTTTAAAAAAAGTAATTATTAAAAGAGTTTAGAAAATTCATGCCTGTGAGTTTATAAAGATGTTTATTTAGTCAGCAATGAATGTTTAGGTCGACCGAGCGTTAGCATGAGCCGTCCTATGGGAAATTTCATTGAAAGTTAGCATCAAGCTAGTGGACTTTAGCTTTATGTGATGAATTGATTTATATTTTTATTAATCAATTATTGATCTGTTGAGGCTTAATTCGATTATATCAACCCAGCCCTAGTTTTTTAGGTTACAAAACTAAAAATTTGAATTTCAAAACTTTTCTCTCCGTTTAAATCTCTTTTTCCCTTTTTTTTTCCAGTTTCAAACCTAAAAATTTCAGGTTTAAAACTTTTGGAAAGAGTTGAAAGCAGAAAAAGAGATTTGATACTGAAAAGAAATTTGAAATTTTGAGTTTTGAAACCTAAAAAATAAACATTTCAAGCTGAATATAATTAAGTATGAAGTTTATTTTAGAATAGCAATAAGTTAAAGACTTTTAACTTTTTTTGGGAAAACGGCAGTATTTTTTCAAGTTGTTTATTTGGGTTTCAAATAATATTGGCCCCAATTTAGCTTCGTACAGACACGCCCTGGAAACCGTGAATGGAGCTGTATAATTTGTTCTATGAATGCTTTCATTAAGGTCAAGGTCTATTTTCCCTTCTACGTTTCCTTCTCCACCCTTTTCTTCTCCACTTCTTCGCAGAATTTCTCAATAGTTGCATTCTCAGTTTTTATTATCCTTAACCTTTGATTTTTCCTGTAGGATTAAATAATACTTTTCAAGCATTAATGATGCTGTATTTGCAAGTTTAAGTACCAAATTCATTTAGAAGAACTTTTTCCTGTTTTTCCGTTTTACATGTTGAGCAGTAAAAAAAAAAAAAAAAAATAGAAAATGAGATAGCAGATATTTATCTCACTTCCTCTTTAGCCTGTTCACTCTTCTTGTTGCAAAATGTCTACTTAAAACAAGCAACTTATTTGTTCAAACATTGCTAAAGTATGAAATTTGTTAATTGATTTTGCTGGAAAACATAAAAAAATGATTGTTTTAAGTAACAGATGGGAGCTAGCGCCACCTCCTGGTGTGAAATTCTCTGTTCCCTCCAGTTAAAGCTGTAGTCATCCAGCACTTCTGATTTATGCTGCATTTAAAAGCATGTCTGTCCATAAAAGCTGCAGCCGAACACCAGCATTAAATCTCATTTACAGTATAGTGTGACTCATACTTAAATATAGAGATTAAATCTTGATGATTAACAGTACTTGCAGGAAAAAATCTGCCTGTCGAGTTTAGTCTTAAATCCCTTTATGTTATTTTTTTTTCTGTTGCTAAAAACACTGAACCTGTTCTAATGCTTTCTTTAAAGGTCAATAGAAAATTTGTCCCTTTTTTTTTTTTTGGTAGATACCATGGACAAAACTAAAGACTCATCCGATCACTCTGGTAAGATTTTGTTGTTTCCATTTTACATGCAGAAATCTATAAATAATGTTCAACCTTTTTTATTTTTTCCATATCGTTTTTTCCTCCCCCTCTTCTTAAATGACCTTTAAAAAAAACGATTAATCAAGTTATGTTTAATTAGAAAATCCACTTAATCAAATTCATTCATCATTTTTCTTGTAACAGACAAAAATCAGATTATTTGTTCATTTTTATTGTTAATATTTATCATTTTAGTTGTGAAAGTTCCTCCTTTGAGTTTAAAATTAAACAAAAAAATGTAAGTTAAACAAAATAATAAGGACCACAATGTCTGAGGTGTTGTAGTCTGTCCAACTTTTATTTTGTTATTTAATTTGTATAAATTTGTACTGTTCCACATGTGTTGTTTTACATGTTTGAAATAAATCTAATCTAACCATTGACTGTAAATGAGAACTGGACCAAGTGATGGCTCCATTGAAATGGTCTAAATTAGTGGTGAACTATCGAGTGCCCTGGATTTTAAAGGCAAATTGGAAACCATGTTTGCTATTTCTTTTTTAAAACCGAGTATGACGTCCCCAATTTTACGAAGCGAAAATCAAATCAATGCGAACATTTTACGACGTCATTTTGTGACTCCACTGTGTTCTGAAGACGAAAACATTACGTTTATTTTAACAAAAATTACATTTCAACACTTTTTTTTTTGCGTAAATTGTTCAAACTCAATCCATTGTGGTCTAATGTAGTGAGGATCAATGCACACTGTTTTTTTTTTTGCAAAGACTTCTGGGAAATTTCAGATTTTGGAATTGGAAATTCGGACAGCACTACAAAAAGGCAAACGCACAATATAGTGAGTAGTGAAGGAATTCGGACATAGCCTTAGGCCTCTTTTTTTTTTTTTCCTGATATGGACGCCGCCATGTTGGAGCCAGACATTCTCAGTAAGCAGTGATTGGTCCAAATTGGACCGAGTCAACATTTCTATGGCAACCAAAACACTTAAAGCAGCGGGCTAAACAGACTCTGTCAAACGGTTTAAATTTTCAACACACGATCACATACTTTTATTGAGGCATCTGATTGGACTGTTCAATGAGAAAAAAAATCCAAAAGAAAATTAGGATTAGCAGGAATATGTTAAGGTGTTTTTTTCTCAGAAGTTTATGGGATTTTGGCTTTGTGGGGCTAGTAGGTGGGGGAGGGGTCACTCTGTCCAGTTCTTATTTACAGTCAGCTCTAGTTTTGGGGTCTATTAAGCAGAATCACAACAAATAAACCCTCTAGACTGGGTAGATCTCCTGTAAGAACATTATCATTTCCCACTTGAAAGTATTAGTTCATATTTAGGTCATGTGACACTGCTGCTGCCTTTAGGCCTTTTCCCTAAGCCCTGTTGTTTGTGGTTTGCTTTGCTACGAGTCTACCCCCCGGCTGCCACGTCGACATGCGAGGCGCAGGTGTGATGTTGATAGATCGCCCGCCAGGCTGGTCCCTAGAGAGCTGCTTTTCTCTGCAGCACACAATGAATGCGACCCACCCCCCTTTGTAATCCAATTACAACAGATGTGGACGCATTTGGTGTCCTAAACTGTACGACAAAGTGCTCCGGTTAACTTTTTTTTTTTTACTATTGCAACAACAGTAGTTTTATTGAAAATTAGTGACTAGTATGATCACATTTAAATAGTAAAAGCCATAGTTTTGTTCAGAAGAAACCACTTCCTAAAATGCTGGGTCTACCACTAAGTTACTTTTTTTTTTTTTTTTTTTTTTTAATCACTATTTGTCTGACTCCTCCTCCTCAGACTTTGGATAAAGTGGTAATGGAGATGAGTACCTGTGATGAGCCCAGGCCGCCCAATGGGCCGTCTCCCATAGCAACAGCATCAGGACAAAGGTGAGCCTTTACTCTTTTAGACTGGATTATAAAAAAAAAATAAAAATAAAACATCATCTTTCACTCTTACTATCATAAAATACAAATTTTGATCAAACCCATGCTAAATTATATTAAATTCATTTCATATTTACAATAAAATTGATTAAATAAAACTTTATCGACAACTTTTTAGGCTAAAATCCTTACATTTAGTTGGAAAATAATATTTTACCAAATTAATTTACCTCATAATAGACCAATAGCATTTAACCGCCACCACGTTTGTCCTCCCACACAGTGAATATGGCTTTGCTGAGAAGGTGGTGGAAGGTATGTCTTTAGCGATCAACTCCATCGTCATCAGGATCAGTGCCAAGGCCTTCAACGCCTCGTTTGAGCTCTCCCAGCTGCAGGTCTACAGCGTCAACACTAGCTGGAACCCCAGCGACCTGCGCTTCACTCGCATCCAGGATCCTCAGCGGGGAGAGGTGGGTTTCTCTTGTTCGTCATTTGACGGTTTTATGATAAACTCAAAGTTCACGCTCGCTCCCCTGTCTGATCCAGATCCTGACTTTTAAAGAGATCAGCTGGCAGATGATCCGCATCGAGGCGGACGCTATCCAGAGCGCTGAACACGAGATGCTGAGCGCCCCCATCCGCCTCATCACCAATCAGTCTAAGATCAGAGTTACTCTGAAAAGACGGGTCAGTGAAATGCTTTAATAGAGTCGACATGTGTGTTTCATCCAAAATGACTGTTTCTGTTGCAGTATAACCTTTTATACTGGGTATATGTAATAAAAATTGAGTTTAGTGGAAGTTTGATTCATTGATTTTTCTTCATTGTTGCCAGATTGGGCGGTTTTTGTTTTGACTTTCAGGTTTTTTTTGGGCGTGTGGACATAATTGTGTGAATGCTTTACACTATTCACACTATAGTGATTCTCCTGTTTCTTCCCGTACATTTTCAGCACAAAAAACTCAATCACACTTTCAGCAATTTTCGTTATCTTGGTATCAAATTCAGAACATGAGTTCTTGTACTTTTGGTATTCATAAACTTTATAGTTTTTGACATGTTGAACAAAATGTGCTCCATAGGAATTTAATGAGAAATTGTCCAAATCCTTCAAAAACTTCTGTATTTACTTCCAGATATGGAGAAACCACTCCAACTTTAAAACGTTTAGCAACTATTGGGTTTTAAAGCGTAATTTGGAATTTAGTTTTTAATTTAGCAACATGCTAAATGTTTTTGGCTTTTTCGGTTTTTAGACATTTCTGGTTTTTTTTGACAAATTTAGAGTTCAGATAATATTTTAGCATTATGCTAGCTGTTTTGGCAAAATTAGACAATTTTTTCCAATTTTTTAGGCTAATTTGAAGTTAGTCGAGATTTTAGCATTATTCTAGCTATTTCGGCAAAATCAGACATTTTTCAAAACTTGTAGGCTAATTTTGAGTTAGCTGATATTTTAGCATTAAGCTAGCTGTTTTGGCTAAATCAGACATTTTAAAAAATATTTAGGATAATTTGTAGTTTACCTAATATTTCAGCATTATGCTAGCTGTTTTGGAAAAATTAGACATTTAAAACAATTTCTAGGCTAATTTGGCTGAGAAATTAACATTATGCTATCTGTTTTGGCAAAAATAAACATTTTAGTTTTTTAGGCTAATTTTGGTATTTAGCTAATATTTTGGCAAGCATTTTCAGCAATCAGCTCTAGCATCTTCAGCAGCCACATTCAGCTTACAGCATTCACACTTGCATTATTGCAGGTAATGATGTATATGTAGTTTGGGGTTCATTTGTCAGTTTTTAGTTACTTTTTGAAACCAGTTTCAACCAGAGACATGATGGCATGTGAGGCATTGAGTCCGCTGCCTCACCTGCCATCATGAGATGTACAGTATCCATTAATAAAATAAATGTGTCCACTAATCTGTTCTGTAAGTGCTATACATGTACGATTCCAATTATTTGAATAGATTTTATGATCAAAATTGCTGGATTTTTGCAAATTTGCGGTTTAATTACGGTGTCGACTGTGAGCTGAAGCCGGACCGGGTGCTGCCTCACGCCAGATTCTGCAATCCATGCAAACTAAAAAGATAATACTTTATATTAATTTCATGTAATATTGTTAAAAGTATCTCAAAGTTGGACTTGTATCAAAACGGCAAGTAATAAATATTTTTTTCACGTTTTTTTTTTTATGGTGTTTTCATATGATTTTTTTTGGCTGGAAAACCATGACTCTATCTGGCAACTCTGATAAAACTGCTTTAAAATCTTAAATTTGAATAAAAATGTGTCAACCTGTACCTAGAAATTCTCTATTTATGACTTCACACAGATCAAGGATTGCAATGTTGTGGCTTCCAAGCTAATTCTCATCCTGGACGACCTGTTGTGGGTGCTGACAGACTCACAGCTGAAGGCTATGGTGCAATATGCAAAGTCTCTAAGCGAGGCCATGGAGAAGTCTGCACAACAAAGGAAAAGCATGGCCACAGAGGATCAGGTATGTTCACAATACAGATCTTTGACAGAGAGAGGAGCTTTCAATTTTAGATACGTTCTGTATTCTCCCATTTACTTTAGTTTTTGACTTTGCAAATATGTCTTGTAGTTTGTAGTTCCCTGTAGTTCAATCTCTAACTCCTTGAAATATGTATGGAGCTATATTGGGGTCAATATTATTTGAAACTCAAATAAAACAACTTGAAATAAATATTGGTGTTTGGCCCAAAAAAATAAACATCTCTGAAACGTCTTGCTAGTCTAAAATAAACGTAATTATTTGAAGCTGAAGTGTTCTGTTTTTTATATTTTAAAACCTAAAATTTCAATTTTATATCTTTTTTTTTCACTTTCAACTCTTTCCAAAAGTTTTGAAACTGAATTTTTTAGATTCAAAATGGGGGAAAAAAAAGTTGAAAGTGGAAAAAAACTTTGACACTGAAAAAAAGGTTTTGAAATTGAAATTTTGAGTTTTTGAAACCAAAAAAACAGAACATTTAAAGCTGAAAAGAATTAAGTTTATTTTAGAATAGCACAAAGTTTTAGACATTTTACTTTTTTGTTGGCCAAACACCAATATTTTTTTCAAGTTTTTTTATTTAGGTTTCTAATAATATTAGCCCCAATTTAGCTCCATACATACGTGAAAGCCACGCTCTAATAAATTGTCCTAGAGCTCCTAAAAGTTCTGGCCCTCCGCTTCATCGCTCTCTTTACACCAAATGGCGAGGCTGCCGTCGTCCTGCTGATTTTCTGGATCAGACGTGCTCCGGAATCGCCCGATTCCGCTCATCAGCAGTGAATGAGTCGAGCAGTTCTGCCATATGGGGGTTTTATGGTTCCACTGCAACTAATCTATGCTCTTTTCGTCTTAGCATGTAAACATGCCGATGCACAGACACTCTTCGCCCACTCCAGTTTGAATCTGAGGGAAATAATGCATATGTTTTCTGTAATGAGTCTGCCATGCCATCTGGTGGACACCCTGAGCACTGCGTGACTCATGCTTTTATAGACGCTTCAAGCATAGACGGACACTAAAACCTCATCAGCAGTTTAAAAGCATTAAAATCCTTAAAATTTGACTTTTAATTTTTTTTTTTTCCTTTAGGTGTCTTCGCCACCCCCATCAGCCCAGCAGGTGCGCACTCAACAGACGCCCCAGGCTGCCGATCAGAGCGCAACCATGGCCAAGCTGTTCAGCGCCTACGATGTGTGTGAGACCTCACACCACCTCCAGATCACACACCTGGACCTGCACATCTGTGATGACATCCACACTACAGACAAAGGTAGAAGGTTATAATGCAAAGAGTCATCTTTGATACAGTGATCCGTAACAAATAGGGCTGCCACGATTAGACGACTAATCGACTATTAAAATAGTCGACGAATAATTTAATAGTCGATTAATCGTTACTTTATATTGTATGAAGTCAGATTGTAGCAAAGGTGAAAGTTAAAATAGCATTTTGCTAGCTTTTTGGACTACTTTGGCATTTATCAAGTTTTTTTAGGCTATTTTGGAGTTTAGCTAATATTTAATATATATGCTAGCTGTTTTGGCTAATTTAGGAATTTTTTTTAAAGCTAATTTTGAGTTTAGCTAATATTTCAGCAGTATGATAGCTATTTTGGCTAATTTAGTTTTTTTTTTGTTTTGTTTTTTTACGCTAATTTGGAGTTTAGCTATTCTTTCAGCAGCATGCCAGCCATTTTGGCTAACTTTGGCTCTTTTTTATTTTTTAGGTTAATTTGGCATTTAACTAATATTTTATCTTGTTATCAACTTCAGCATCTTTATATCCAGTCTGCGCATGACCCGATTAGTCGACTAATCGGAAAAAATAATCGGTGATTAGTCGACTATTAAAATAATCGTTTATGGCAGCTCTAGTAACAAATTAGTTCAGTGTTTCTAAATGAGATGGGTGAGTCTTAATACACTTTAAGACTCAATAATCCAATGTTGACTATTTATTTTATGGCAGATATTGGAAGTTTTATACCATCAGAGGGTCCGATTGATGTTTTTTTTTTTTTTTTAAGGAATGACTGAGTTAAATATGAGCAACAATGAAGAGGGTTGTGAACACACATATAAATCACAGTTTTTC
Source organism: Oryzias javanicus (assembly GCA_003999625.1). Taxonomy (NCBI): domain Eukaryota; kingdom Metazoa; phylum Chordata; class Actinopteri; order Beloniformes; family Adrianichthyidae; genus Oryzias; species Oryzias javanicus. The sequence continues at coordinate 19,467,191 of CM012459.1, forward strand.
CACCTATTTTATATATATATATATATATATATATATATATATATATATATAATAATTGTTTTTATTCTTTTTTTTTTTAGCCAAAAATGAATAAAAGCCTGTCGATTCCTAAAACGTAGGTTCTGCAGAGTGGCAGTAGTTCTTTAGAAATTCAGTTCTGAGTTGTGGGCGGGACTGTTGACGAGTGGCAATCCCGCTTTGTTGCTGAGAGCTCTCTGTTTACATGCACTCCCACTAGCTTACAGCATTTTTTCGTCTGCTCTTGATTCACAAAAATTTGGATAAAGAAATACTCAGAAATGCATTTTGGAGCTTAATTTTGTTTATATATGTCCTCCATCATCAAAAAGATGAACCAAACCAAAACATAATTTTATTAGGGGGGATCTTTAAAGTCTAATTTATACCAGTCATTGTAAAATGCATATTTTGTGTCATGTTGTGTTTTTATATTTCCAAAAAAATTAGTGTCGTCCATGCTGAAAATGATCAACTGTTATCTGCGGCATTAATGTGTGTTATCAGCATTTTTGTGTATGTGTTCTATAAGCACAGAAGAAACTTTTATTTTGAAACACGGACCTGTTTCCTGTGTCTTTTTGTTGCAAAATTGTCGCATCGACCGACTAGAAAAAGAACTCCTGTGTGAAGCTTGTGTTGTGGAGGGTCAGACGCAGGCTTGACTGAAGTGATTGATGAATTAATGTTCAATTGTTTTGTTAGCGTAACACAGACACACACATGTAAATCAGACGTAACCCTCGTATCTCTTCTGGTTGTTTTGGTTCATGGTGAGTTCTGACATGAACAATCACCTGCTCTATTTTCATTTTGTTCCTCCTTATTGTGCAGTTAACAATAAAAGAATATCCGGGGGGGCCATGCAGCTGTCCTTCAACTCCATCACTCTGGATTACTACCCTTTCCACAGAGCAGGTATGAACTCTGATCAGACACTCTCTGCTCTCACATCAATTCCTGACTTTATTTACTGTCATATCAGTCAGAAGACATTATTTTAAAAACTTTTATTCACTAGTTGAACTGTAGTAATTATCCACACTCCAACTGACATTATTTCAACTAATGTCTGACCTTTTTAAACCTCCTCTCTCAGGTGACAGTTGTGTCCACTGGATGCACTACAGCGAAGCCACAAAAACCAGGGAAGTTTGGGCAAAGAGCCTTCTGGATGAGTTCAAATCCACCATGGAGATGTTGAAGAGCGCCGCCCGCGACCAGCAAGGCCCGGGCTCTGGTCGCAGCTCCCCACAACATGGTAACAGAAGCATTTACTCGCGTAACGCTTTAAAAAAGTACCGATCAACATGTTCAGATGTGCTTTTTTTCTTTCTTTGACCTTCGTGGCACGCCGTCTGTGTGGGTCTTCTGTCGTTCAGTGTCACTTAAGGAGGATATAAATGAGCCACTAGCAAGTCAGGAAAGAGAAGGAGGAGGAGTAGGGCTTAGGGAGGCAGATGGAGGACTCCTAGGGAGGAGCCCACGCACACAGCCTCCAGTCCAGTGTTGCTGGTGCCTGGAGCCAGGTACCGCGGTGTGCGTGCGCACAGCTGGGTGCGGTGGTGCACACCTTCTGTCTAGGCACATAGGTTTTTTATTTTATTTTGTAGAGTGAACTTTTTCTATCTCTATAATTTTTTTATTTTAAAGTATGTCTCTAAATTATCTCCTTTTCTCTCCAGGAAAGATAAACACTTCATCCTCCAGCACCTCCTTTAGTCCTCCTCCCCCTCAAACTCCAAAATCCCACCTCATGTCCAGCTCGGTTGTTTTAAGGATGGCCGACTTCAGCATCTACCAGGTCAGTTCGGCGAATATATGCTTTTATTTTGAAGTCGCGCGTCTCTTTAATTTTTAATCGGATTATTTCAGGTTTCGACAGCAGACCAGCGGCGCTCCAGCCCCAAGGCCATGATCTCCTGTAATAAAAAGTCCCTGTACCTTCCTCCAGAGATGCCGGCTATCCACGTTGAGTTCACAGAGTATTATTTTCCTGATGGAAAAGACTATCCTAGTAAGACCTTGAATGTACTTTTTGTTCATGTCGTTCTGGAAACTATTGTAAAAGTTGATTTAAACTTTTTTTTGGTCTTTTTTTTTTGTTGTTTTAGATGTTTTTGATAACTTTTTCTTGGAGCTTGCACTTTATAGATGGTCCCTTAACAGTCTTCACAATACCACAATATCATTTTTAAAATATATATTAAAAAAAAATATATATATTTATTAGGGCTGTGAAAGTTGACGCGTTAACGCACTCGATTAATAAATCTTAACTGAATCGTTAATATTAACGTCCTCAGGCGTCCTGCCGTGCAGCTGTGAGATCAATGTAATAAAACTCTGTCTAAAATAAACTTTAAGCTTTTTTACTTGAGATTTTATTAAATTAAAGAGAGAATATGGTATATATTTTTAGTATTTAGGACAAATCTTCTATTTTAATAAATAAGGCAGGGAATGAACATCAATGCAGAGCAGGAGCAGCAGTGCATCCGCTAAGTTTTTTTATTGCGATTAATTTGTCCCACATTTGCGATTAATTAGTTAACTTTTTTTTAATCGATTCCCAGATTTCCAGTCTGCTATATCGTCTGGGTGTTGGGGGTCCCTGTCTACTTCCTGTCAATTTTAAATGTTGATTAAAAAAGGGTATTGAGCCCGGAAGTCAGAATTTGTGAATGTTTTGTTAACTTTACCCGACTATTTTTTGCTGCTAAATCTTGTGCTGTATTCTGCTACGCTTTATAGGGATGAAATGAGATATGCAGGATCTTAGTAGAGTGTTTTTCTATAATAATAAACTTGAAATATACAGCTTTGACCAAAACAACGATCAATATAAAATCAAATCTGATTCTGGTCAAGTCTGAAACTACAGGATGGAGCCAATTTCCAAACACATGATTAGTTTCATCCCTTTTTAAAAGTTCTGAATTATAAATGGATTTTTCATTTTTTTTAAATTACTTTTCCTTTTGCATAATGTAAATTTTGCTTTTATACAGAGAAAAACAAAAAAAAAAAAGATTTTCATTTAATGATTTTTCTCTTTCCATCTGACTTCAAGTTCCGTGTCCAAACCTGTACGGCCAGCTCAACGCTCTGCAGCTGGTCCTGGATCCTCGCAGCCTGGTGTGGATCAACCTCTTCGCTCTGGACCTCAGGCAGAGTCTGGAGCAGTTCATGGAGATCTACAAGCTCAACGACTCGCAGAAACCCGACGAGCACGTGGACATTAAGGTCGACGGCCTCATGCTCAAGGTGAGGATGATCTTGGGAGTTTTTGGTTTGTTGTGAGGAAACTGCTCATTTGTTCTTTCTCTCGTCTAGCTGGTGGTTCCCGTGGACGGGGACGCCTCCTGTCCCGCCGACCTGCCGCGCTCCATCTCCATCCAGTCTTCAGAAATGGTGGCCACCAACACCAGGCATCCGACTTACTGCACCCGCCCCCACCTGGAGGCCCTGCTGCAGGCCTTCGAAGAGGAGCTTTTCTTCTCTCCGTCCGCAAACTCTTTCCCTCGCTCCTCGTCCTCCATCCCCATCCTCCATCCGGTCTTCCAGAGGCACGCTAAAGAAGAAGACACAAAGCGGCGGGAGATCTACCGCGGGCTGGTGGCGCCCACGATGTGCACGGACGCTCTCAAGACTCCTGCCGCCACGGACGTGTGGGCGCTGCACTTCTCCCAGTTTTGGGTGGACTACGAAGGCACCCGAAGGGCAAAGGGCGGCCTCAGCCCTTCGTGGACTCCTTCCCGCTCACCGTGTGGGCGTGTCAGCCAGCGAAACTGGTCCAGCACGAGGAGAGGCTGAAGAGCTCGGCGGGATCGGCGCTGTCCAGGAGCACGTCTTCAGAGGCGGTGGCACGCCTGCAGAGGAAACGGCTGCTAAAGGAGTATTACAGCACCGACGGCGCGCCGGCGTCTGCTCAAAGCAATGATGCCGCGCTGCCGCACAGTAATGGACTCCACAAACCGCCGTCACTGGACAGTCTGCGTTCCTCAGCCTCGTCTGGGTCTTCAGCTAGTAAAAATGCAGATGTGCACGTGTTGATCCATGTGCAGAAGCACTTAAGTGCTCAGGTATGGTTCTTTTTTTTTTTTTTTCAGAAATGTGAACCAATTTCTAATATATAGATTTTATCTTTAAACCATAGAAGAAATATTCATCTAAGTTAAAAAAATGAAGCAAAATTCTTGTAGATTTTAAATGTATACAAAACTATTAGTCTGGTTGTATAGGGATTCTCCTTTCCATCCATTTTTCGGCACTTAAAAACTCAATCACACTGTCTGCAATTTTAGTATCAAAACGTTCAGCTTGTTCAGGACATTACTGCTTGTATTTTTGATATTTATAAACTTTAGAGTTTTTGAAATGAACAAAAATACCCCATAGGAAATGAATGACAAAGTCTTCAAATTTCAACATTTTGATTAGATTAGTAACAAAAATCTGGAGTTTGCCTAAAATTTTAGCAACAAGCTAACGTTTTTAGCTAATTTAGTCTACTGCAGAGTTTTAGCTAGTTCTGGAGTTTAGCTAGTAAGTAAGCAATGTGCTAGCTTCTTTTTTTTGGGGGGGCTAATTTGTCATCTACTGAGGTTTTTTTTTAATGCTAATTTAGAGTTTAGCTAATATTTTGGCAACATGCTAACGTTATTGGCTAATTTGTTAACTACTGTTTTTTTTGTTTTTTTTTTTAAGGAAAATTTAGAATATAGCTTCTATTTTAGCCACAGGCTAACTTTCTTGACTAATTTAGTTTACTAAGGAATTATAGGCTATTTTGGAGTTTAGCTAGTATTTAAGCAGCAAGCTGCTAGCTTTGGGTTGATTTGAAGTTCAGTTCATATTTAAGAAACATACTAAATACCATATATTTTCAAAATTTACATATATTATAGATTTTAAGCAATTTTTCTACAATTTTTCAAAACTTTAGGTCCACTTCAGCTCTCTTTCAAAGTTTTAGACATTTCCAGTTTTTAGAAAACGTAACATTTTAGCTTTTGCATTTTAAGCAAATCTCTTCAGCAATGAAAGTAAATTGTGTCACCATTTCCAGCAAAAAAGCTTCAGCATCTTCAGTAACTACTTTCAACAAAAAGCATGATGATGCAACTTTTCTAGTTTTATTTTTCTTCCGTACGTTTTTGACACATAAAATCTCAATCACACATTAAGCAATTTCTGCAATTTTTGTATCAAAACATTCAGCTCGTTAAAAACATTATAGCTTCTATTTTTTTGGTATTTGTGAACTTTTTGGTTTTTACGGTTTCATGCAAGTTTTTTTTTAGCCCCATTGAAATGAATGGGAATTTTTCAAATTTTTGCAATTAAAAACCTTCAGCATGTTCAGGAAATTCATGCTTGTACTTTTGGTATTGTTAAACTTCACTCAAATTTCTGAAATGTTATGCAATTTTTGTGAGGTTTTTTTCTTCTTCATGTAATACCTTAAATTTTTTCGGACTTTGAAACCTATCCAATATTGGTATTAAAACGTTTAGCATGCTCAGAACATCAATGCAACTGAGGTTAATTTTGAGTTTAGCTAATATTTTAGCAACATGGTAACATTTTTGGATAACTTAGCATCTAATGAGGATATTTGGGTTAATTCAGAGTTAAGCTAATACTTAGCAATGTGCTAGCTTTTTTTTTTTGTGGCTAATTTGGCACCTACTGAGGATTTTTGGCTAATTTTGATTTAAGCTAGTATTTTTTGCAACATGCTAGCTTTTTTGGCTATTTTGTCACCTACTGAGGTTTATAGGCTGACTCTGAGTTAGATTAGTATTTTAGCAAGGTTTTTTGGCTAATTTGGCATCAGCTAAGGATTTGTTTTGGTCTAAATCTGAGATCATATCTTCATGCACTTTCAAATTTTACAGAATTTCTTTCAATTTTCTCAAGAAATTCTTCAGATTCTTTGCGCACTTAATGCAGTTTCTGCAACTTTAAATCCTTTAGCAGTTTTAGCAGTATGCAAAAAGCTTCTGCATTTTCAGCAAATTTCTTCAGCAAAAAGCTTTAGCATATTCAGCAAAAGCGTTCACACTAGCATTATCGCAGGTAATGCAACTTTATCTAGTTTTATCTTGTAATCCTGAACACTTAGAAAGGTTTCTGTGTGTTACAGGTGAGCCACCGGCAGTATGTTTTTCTGATGCATCTTCAGCGCAGCCTGAAGGCCCTGCAGCAGACGCTACAGCAAGACCTGGAGGAGATGGGCTCCAAAAGAGAACGCAAGGACACCTCCCAGCGGAACGCAGACCACCAGCCCTTCACCTTCTGCTTGGGCCTCCTGCTCAAAAGCGCAGAAGTGTCCCTCTTCCTGAAGCCACTTCCCCAATCCGAGGGATCCCCGTGGGGTCGGAGCTTTCTCCTTCAGAGAGCAGAGCCAACCTGGAGGCTGGAGATTCTGGAGAAGGGGCAGAAAAAGGATCGGAAGGAGGAGCGAATAAGCAGTCCGTTGACCAGCTGTTGTGCGGTGACGGTCCGGAGGATGAAGCTAAACCGGGTCTTGCTCCTTTAGTCCCCTCCTCCGCCTCTGACTTAAATCGTAAAGCCTCAATACAGGAGAATGCTGGACGGGATAGCTCAAATGAAGGAGGGGAGGCTTTGGCTGCAGGCGATGAAGTGGTTGGTGGGTCAGAACCTAAAACCCACTTGAGCGACCTTTTTTCGGACCCCCTCGGCAGCGACAGAGACAAGAGCGCAGCTGGAAAGATGCCTCAGTCCATGTCAAGGTACTCTTATGCAACTTCATTTCACACTCAGCATTTTAATATTAGAAATTGACCTCACATGTTTGTTCTCAATGTTTTTGTGTCTACAAACGTGCACAAAAATCTTACTTGTATAACAAAAAATAGATTCTTAAAAGTTTATCATCGATTATTTGAAATTTTATTCCTTTTCTTACAACTATCATCTACAACAGAGTATTAGGACCACCATAAAAGAAAAATAAAGAACATATATATGAGAATAAATTTGTAAAACTCAAAATTTTATGAGAAAAAAAAAGTATTTTTATGCTTCAAAAGCTTTCATTTTGAGAAGAAAAATTCTTGTTTTTGTAAAAATTAGTTGCACATTTTTTAAAATAAATTTGAGCATTTCCAGAACAATAAAGCATATTCAGTGAGATTTTTAAGCACTGCAACAATCGTCCAATTTTATTTACAACATATATTAAACAGGTAATATTTTCAAAGCTAAATGTAACATTTTGTTTTTGAGAAAGGAATTTTTACTTGTGAAATTGCGACCTTTTAAAGTTAGAATTTACGACTTTATTTTTGCAAACTGTAGAATTTTTCTCATATGTACTTCAATTTTTTCTTCGATTTGTATGATTTCATATTTGTGTTTTTTTTAATTTCACAAGTTTTTTCTTGTATAATTTTACCTTTTTATTTTGTAAAATGTTGTCTTTTTTCCCTCATTTGTTAATTTCTCTTTTATGATGGTCCCAATAATAATCCATTGTAAACATCCCAATAGGAACACACATGCTTTATTTTAAAGAAAAAAATTTGATATAAAGGATTATTTTATTTATTTACTCATTAATTAATTATTTTTTTATTTTTTAGTATATATATATATATATATATATGTGTGTATATATATGTGTATATATGTATATATATATGTGTGTATATATATATATATATACATATATATACATATATATACATATATATATAATATATATATATTATATACATATATATACATATATATATTATATATATATATATATATATATATATTATATATATAATATATATATATATATATATATATATATATATATTAGGGCTGCCACGATTAGTCGACTAATCGATGACTAATCGACTATTAAAATAATCGACAACTAATTTAATAGTTGATTAGTCGTTACTTTATATTGTATGAAGTCAGATTTTAGTAAAGTTGAAAGTTTTAATAGCATTCTGCTAGCTTTTTGGAATATTTTGGCATTTATTTAAGGTTTTTTAGGCTATTTTGGAGTTTAGCTAACATTTCTGCAGCATGCTAGCTATTTCGGCTAACTTTAGCTTTTTTACGTTTTTTAGGCAACTTTTGAGTTTAACTTATATTTCAGCTATATGCTAGCTGTTTTGGCTAATATAGTATTTTTCATTTTTTTTAAGGCTAATTTGGAGTTTAGCTAATATTTCAGCAGCATGCTTAGCATTTAGGCTAACTTTGCCTTTTATTTTTTTATAGCTAATTTGGCATTTAAACTTAATATTTTAGCTGGTTATCAACTTCAGCATCTTTACATCCACTTTGGCCATGAACAGATTAGTCGACTAATCGGAAAAAATAATCGGTGATTAGTCGACTATTAAAATAATCGTTTGTGGCAGTCCATATATATATAATATTATATATAATATATATATAATATATATATATAATATATATAATATATAAATATATAATATATATATTATATAATTATATTTATATATATATATATAAAATACATTAATACATTTTTTGAGGGTATTAAACCTAAACTACTTAAAAGTAGCCTAAAACATTATATATTACTGAGTCTACTAAATCTATTATTTGTACTAAAATATTAGTATTTAAAAGTACTTTCATGAAATCTTAAGGAGTGAAACATCATATGGGTTTTAAAATGTAAATACATTAAAAAAATGGCAACAAATGTGAGATACTGTTGTTATGTTAGCATTTCTTAAAGTAGCCTCCTCTGTCCTCGCCCGTTTGAACTGAACACAAGAGCCGTGTGTTGAGTCGGATGTCCAGCGTCTGGCGGGCGTGTCCGTCTGCGTTTTCTGTCTGCCCTCATTTCCTGCCTCTTGACTTTCGCTTTGACCCATGCCAGGTGTGTGTATGTGTGTGTTTCTCTCTCTACCAAGGAAAGGAAGTTTGTCTGTGGTTTCTGATCTCCTCAGCTCCACAAACTCCAGCAGATCCTCCTCCCTTTATTCCATGTCCAACATGTAAGGAACTGGATCTGTGTTTAGCCGTTACCTTTGAGTCTGTGGTACTTAATGGAGGAGTACCTGTGGTTTCAAGTTGGTGCAGATTTGTGGCTTTGACTCTTCATTTGGCTTTGGTTCAAACGCCAGCCGTTGACTGTACCTGAGAACTGGACGACTTACTTCTGGTTCCAACAAAATGAAGTCAATTCCGATTTAATACAATATGGACGCCACCATGTTGGAACCAGATGTCAGTAACACCGATTGGTCTGAATCGGTCAACCACTCTACCCAATCAGGAGTGAATTTTTTGGAAGTCTACACCCCTACCACTTGAAAGCAGGCTTGGGAGAATCTAGGTTGTGCGATAAATCGATTTTTATCAAGATCAAATTTTTTTTTCTTTTCTTTTCAAATCAAGATCAGTTTTGTTCGGACATTGATTTTTATTGAGATCGGAGATTAGCTTTTATCAAGATCACAGACCAAGTTTTTCAATTTATTCGATTTTATCGCTTACGAAAATATTTGAGACTTTTTTTTCCTCCAGCATCCGGCTGTGTGGACATCAGCCTGCCCGTCTCTCGCAACACGCAGACGTTCAAATGGAAACTAGCTTGTAGAAACTGTTCCCTCTTTGGTAAATGTTTTATTATTTATATGGAACAGGTTCGATTTTGGGACTTTAGATTTGGACTAACAACCCAAACGCGGCCAAATCTGTTTGTTTTTAATTGTAATCTGAATTCAGATCAACTCCTGAAGGAAACATAAAAGAGAAAGTTAAATATCTTCTGTAGGGGTTTGATGAATCGTTGTTTGGGATTTTGTTGGAGCCAGCGGGTACTTCCTGTTTGGACCACGAAGGGGTTCCAGTTCTCATATGCAGTCAATGGCACAAACGCATGACACCGATGCTCTTGTCTGTGTAATCCATTTATTTTTCCTCAGTTTTTTGTGTTTATTTTTTTTTTTAGTAGAAGTCAGATCTTTTCGTGTTTGGTGCTTTTCATCAGCCTTGTGTTCTGTGGTTTCCTGGAGTCCTTCGATGTGATTTTTCATGAGGTTGTTTTGATACTTTTTTATGACCTTCAAATCAAAACAGATGACTGGAGACATATTTAATTCATGACTCGTCGACTGTACTCTCTGCTGATCTAATGAAATTCATAAAACGTGGGAAAAAAAGAGGTTGTTTTCTATCTAGCGATTAAAATGTGGAGTTGATGGGATGTTTTTTTTTTTTCTTCCAGTGGACGGTTGATGCGTGACCGCTCCCAGTCCAGCTTCTCAGTGTCTTATAAAAACATGAAGAAGAGCCCGTCGCTGCAGTCGCTGGACAACATTTCCATTGACAGCTATCTGATGGAGGACGGAGACACGTACAGCTTGCTAGAGCGAGGTTAGAAGAAAACAGGTTGTTTTTATCTCTGCAGTTGACTGTTTTGACCAAAGGGTGGCAGCATTGAGCTGGCTTTACTCTGGTTTACATCCAAATCAAAGCACATTTATTAGAGGAATTAAGAGGCAGGCGTTCTTGTCTCTGAGAGTTTATACGTCTTCCACAGATGATGTTTCCATCTCCGGCTTTAAGGAGGCCGTCGGTGAGCAAAACGCCACGGAGAGCGCCGCCGAGGCAGTGACCGGGAAGGAGCAGGAAGGAGGCGCGTCGCCTGACAGCGCCAGCGCGGCATCCCAGAGCATCGATGAACCCACCAAAGATATAGTGAGTTATTTACTGCTGGATCAACCAGAAAGTCACCCACTTCTCCTCAGTTAGTGCACTTTTTTTGAGATCTCAATTTCCTGGAAATTTCTAAGAAGTTTGCAAAAAAATAGTGGGCATCAATGCTCGTCGGATGGCAAATATGGACCATAATGCTTTACTGTTGAACAACTTTTCATTAAAAAAAAATTATATTTATTTAGAATTATTAACAAAGTTAGATCATCAGAACATTCAAAAATAGTCTTCATAAAATGTTGATATTTGTCAGGTTTTTACTTTGAATAATGTAAATGTGAAGCCACATTTACCATTTAAAAATAAAAGTAGTGAGCATGTCTTGTGATATATGTGCTACAAAAAAAATTTCTCATAAATTTTTATTAAAATGGATAAAAGAGAATGCTGTGGACTGTTTCTTGTTTGGATAAACAACATAAATCCTCTGTCCACTGATAATTCAGTCACCTGAACGTTAAAGATTCAATTGGAGTTTCGACTACAACTGCTTCTTTTGCGACAGTCATGAAGTATTCCTCTGGCCTCCAGGTGTCTGTGCTGGTGCTGAAGGTGCAGCCGGTGTGCGTCAGCATGGAGGTGGAGGGCGAGAGCTCAGCCGTGGCTCTGGAGGTGGGCCGGGTCACTCCCAGCCAGCTGGGCAACATCAGCCTCCGACAGTACCTCAGCAACCGCAGCCTTGGTGAGAAATGCAAAGTAGACTCTAATAGACTGACACATAAGGATGTTTGGATTTCATCTGATTCTGAACCAGTACTTTTGAAACTGTTCTAGTGTCTAAACTGTGTTTGGACCGGTGCTTCAAAAAATGAAAAAAGTCTAATTTTTTTCCATAAACATATAAGTGTGATGAAGCAGCATCACAAAGTGAAGAAGAGCGCTTGATAATTTATCTGCACTGCAGAAGTAAAGAGGTATTTTACCAATCATCGCCACGACGACGGGCTTCTTACACGTCGATCTTGTTGCTAAACTAAAGTTGCTAAATTAAAATCTTTTGACGTGAAGTACAGAAAAACTTTCTCTCACTCCACCTTCAAGTTTTGGACTGAAACTATGTCCGATACCAAATTAGCACAAATTTTCATCACTAAAGATACATTATTTTGCATGTTTTTTGTATGCATTTTTTTGTCAAAAGTTGATTCTTTTAAATACTTTCCATGATCATATCCCTTTAAATTTCCTCTCGAGGCATTAAAATACAGCAGCAAAATATTACAGCCATTTCTCAAATGTTTTTAAAAGACTACAGTCAAAATGTATCAGTTATTTTAAAACTTGCAGCAGAATAAATCCTCCTTTGTTATATAACTGTGAAATAAATCCTTGAAAGTGTAAAAGTCATGTAGACACACTTTTTATTGATGATCCTTTGTTGCTTATCTGACTGCAGAGGAAATAGGAGGACAGAAAGAGGAAGGACGTGGGATAAAGGTCCTGCAGCACATTTCGGTCCAAACCACCCGGGGGGTTTGGCCTCTTTGCATCATTTTTGCTTTGATTACGAACATGTAAAGAGAGTAACGGAGATGAGGACGAACTCTGACACGCCGCTTTGATCATTCTTAACAAAGACCAGCAGTGAGCAGGAAGTTACTGGATAAAAACTGAGCATAAACGATTATTTAACTATATTTTTATCTTTTGTAAACTTCCGTTTATTTGTTAGTTATAATTAATCAGTTTTTTAAAACATATTTTCTGCAGCTCATTAGAAATTTGCCTCAGAGTTGTGCTGGCACAGAGAACTCTACGTTGTTTACACTCTCCACAGCCCCAAGCTAACATTAGCATAGCAAAAAAAAAAAAACTGCAGGTGATGTCGGTCATCCCGTTTTGAGCCACATGGCAGCTTAAACAAGGAAAACAAAGACATTTATGGATTTATTTGTCTTCAAGTGGAGGATTTAGAGTTTAGAGAAACTTTAGGGGTTACTGCATCACAAACCCGAACTTTTTCAAAACTCCTACTCTTGCTCCAACACAACTTCAATTCAGAAATACTCTATACTTCTTAAATTCTTTTGTGTACTTCCTTCAATCAAGGAAAATAGTTGAATTTTCCTAATAATGGAGGATGGATGTTTAGAAAATTCATCTTAAAATTGCATTTTTATCATTTAAATTGTTGTGAATTAGGAGCAGATAAAAAAAGCATTTTGAAAAAGATTGTTTTTGTGGGTCACGATCTCCGTGCTGCGTTCCATTCGTATGTACTTGTAGCCAAATAGATCCATGTTCATCTTTGTTTTCCTTGTCTAAGCCAGTATTTGGTTCTAAAACTGGGTAAGTCAGATATTTCCACCGTTAGGTTGGAGGTGTGCGAGGTTGTAGATCTAGCTTGCAAAAATAAAATCATAAAACAGTTTTTACACGCTTTAAATGTAATATACGTATTTAACGCACATCAAGTGATGTCCCAAGACTGGCGTAAAAATGGCGTTCTATTGCACTCAAAGACGCTCATCCAAAATGCTGTTTTGTTGTGTCAAAAGTAAGCTAGCAGGGGAATGCCTCAACAGAGCGCTCTCAGCAACGGGTGAGGGGAAGGGTGGGTGGGGTTGCTCTGCACTAACAGTTCCACCCGCAACTTTGAGGAGAGTTTCTGAGGAACTGAAGTCACTCCGCAGAAACTATGTCCCTAATCCCGAACTACTAAAACAATATCTAGTGTGGGACTATATGGATTTTAATCACTAATTTACTTTTGTTTTGCTAAACGCCGGATATGACATTATCGATTTCATGAAGTGAAAATCTCATTAATGTGAGCATTTAACAACATTTATTTGTGAAAAATTACATTAGATTTGTTTTTTTACGCATAAATTGCTAGACCGCAATGCATTGTGGTAAATATTCGCTAATGTAGTGAGCATCGATGCACGCTAGTTTTTTGTGCACTCAATTTTGGAATTGCAGATTCGGACAGCACTACAAAATGGCGACGGCTCTATATAGTAGGGAAGGAATTCCTAGAAATGACTATTTTATTTTGGCTTAAAATGACAAAATTATAGCTAAAAAAAACCACTGGGAACGATTTTAGGATAGATCAGAAGATAATCGGAGTGGTTCATTTCTTTTAATTTTTTTTTTTTACAAATAGTGTTTTTCAATTTAATTTTTATATTTTAAAATTTGATATTCTTGAAATAAACATATTTTGCTTAAATTTTTCAAATGTCATAAACAATCTTCACGGCTAAACAGGAACATCCTCGTTTTTTTTTTTTATATTTAATTTGCCTTCCGTAACTCCCTGCAGGTATGGTGTGTTCACTGCCAATACCTGATCAAAGCAGCCCAGGTAACTGCTGTGTGCTAATCTGGCGTCCGCAGCCTGAAGCGCACGCTTCTCTCGGCGTTGGTTTCCTGCTGTGTGTTTCTTCTGTCAGACTCTGGACTTGACTCGACAGCACGCTCTGGAGATAGTGCTGCTGCGCATGAAGCGTTTTTTTTTTTTTTTTCTGTTTCATCAGTGTGTGTGTGGGTCTGTGGATGCTGAGCTGTCTCCTCATCATGTGTGTGTGGTACTTAACAGAAGGCGGTGTGGACAGTAATGGAGTGAGTGGTCCCATTATTTGCTACATTAGGCCCCATCCTTCTAAATTCACCGCCTGTGTGTGTCAGACTCAAATTAACTTCTCTTATTTTTTTTTTTTAACCCCATATTCTTCCATCTTCCTCTCTACTTCCCCCCCCACCCCCCTCGTTCCCCCCGCCTGCCTCATCTCCCCACTGCAGCAGACTTTGCAGTTTCAGTCCAGTGATTCAGGCAATGAGAGAAAGCGCCAGCTTTACCCCTCGCCACCTATTTCTATCTCACAAGAGCACCCCCCGCCCCCCCCCCCCCCTTTCCTCTTGTCCTCCACCTTTCCTCCAGCTCCCACTCCATCTTCCTTCTAATCCTCTGTCTTTCAGCCGTTCCTTCCCCTCATCTCTCCGTCTCCGGGCCATCTTTTCTCTCCTTTCCCCGTCTTATCGCAGTCACTCAGTCCTTGGCTGCTGGCTTTCTACTCTTTCATGTTTTTGTCTTGCTCTCCTTCTTTCTCCACTCATCTTTTTTTTTTCTCCATTTTCCAGGATTGAAAAAAAAAAAAAAAACTGTCACTTTATCTTGGAAAAGCTGACAGCTTTTTGCACGTGTGTCCGAGTCCTGAAATGTGCTGTGGCTTTAACCCTGTCCTGCAGTTCTTTCAGAGGATCTGACAGAGAATGTTGCAGAACCTTTTCCCGGCTTCAGGCATTAAAAAAATGCAACTGTGTGCTTGCAAAGTTACTATGTGCGCCAATTTGTGTCCTCAAGACAACAGAGCGTTTGTGTTTTTACATTTTCCTCCTCGTTTTTCTTCCTGATCAGCTGGATTTGTCTTGATGTCCTTTCCTTTTTATTAGGGTTGGGTTGATAAAATTGATCTAAATCAATCCAAGCTTAATAAATCAATCAATCCATAAAAGTAGAGATCAATCTGACGCATAATCCTGAAGTCCGCTAGCTTGATGCTAACCTAAAATGGAATTTCCTATAGGACAGCTAATGCTAACGCTTGGTCGGCCTAAACATACATGCTGACAAAATGAATATCTTTATACACTCACAGACATGACATTTACTAACTCTTTTAAGGAAATATTTTTTAAAGTAACCATCCGTGGTCTCCTACTTTCTTCTTCTGAAATAAGCTCTAATACTATAGTGCAATCGCCACCTAGTGGCCAAACTGAAACGCCCTCCAGGAAGGTTTCTTCGTTTTTCCTGACTCAGGTTTTTTAAGAGTTTTTCCTTACCGAGAGGGAGGGTCTAAGGGCAGGGATATCCAGTTTATTTAGTCTGGTTAGTCTTTAGATATTTTTGTTTCATGACTATTTTCTGCATCTGTAAAATTACCTGCATGAAGCCCAATGAGGCAAAATTCTTTGTGATTTTGGGCTATATAAATAAAATTGAATTCAGAAGCAGAATAATTGTTGGAGTTTCTTTGTTTGAGAATCCATGCAAAAATGTATGCTATTAATAATCTCATAATTTGACTATAACATTTTACAGTTTGTGAACTATATCAGATTAGTATGAAAATCTTTGAGAGAAGAGAATTTATTTCTAAATAAATGTGTAAACTCAAAATTTAATTGAATTGAAATTAGACAATCAAAAAAGAATAAAAAAAAAAATCTGAATCGAATAAAATAAATTCAGCCCACTTTTATTTCACTTTGTTCACTTGATTCTACATTTCAGATTTAAAAACAGCCTCAAAAACAAAATCCTGAATGCTTAAGATTTCATATGACAAAAAAAAAACTAAACATTAGCAGCTTTTAGCTCTGTAAACCAAATATCTCTTTATACTTTTTCAGCATATTAACGTTTTTGGTTTTCTTCAGTTTCCTTCTTTCTTCTTTGTGTCATTCACTCCTTCTTTCTTTCAGCAATTTTAAACTCAACATCAAAATTCCCTCTTAACTCAAGCTAATCCAGGATTTTGGGGGAAAGACTATTTTTTTCTATCATAAAATGTGGGTGGGGCTTGTTCCATCTCAGAGTTAAATTTCTGATAAATTCTAGCCGCTCTGCAGAAACTACATTCTAGGCATAAAAACAGCATAATCATAATTAAAAGAATAGATCAAAGGATGTTCGGAGTTGGACTTTAAACACGAGAAATATCTGAAGGTTTTTAAGGAATTGTCTTCCTTTTTATTTACTTTGAAAGCTCACTGGACGTGAAATGAGGCAAATTCCTCTGAAAGCTGCAGATATGAACTGTAATGAAGCTCATCCTGAGGGCGTTTTAATGTTGGGTGTAAATGCGTTGGATCAAATCCACAGACTTTGCTTGACGTTTGAATGAACGTTGCCGTCTGTCTGTCTGACAGCCGGAGGTGAGAGCCACTCGGCTTCTGCGCACGGCCCCAATCGTCCGGAGGTCCAGGCGCGCCTGGAGAGCGGGCCGTGCGCCGCCGCGCACTCCCCCCTGGCCGAGCGCAACGGGTTCCTACAACTCCGCCTCCAGGGGTACCACGCCAGCTTCCTGATGTCCACGCTACGCAACCTCTCCCTTTTCCTGGAGGATGACTCCGCCTCCCAGGTGCTGCCCATGGAGATTTGTGTCAGGGACACGCACATCGATTTAAAGGTGGGATTAAAACATTACAGCAAATGTTTGTAAAAATTGGAATCACTTGTTTTTATTTCACGTTCTGACAAATGTGTGACAGGACGACGGTCCCCGTGACAACGCCACCGACAGCGAGCCCACGCCGATCACTCTACACGTGGACAGCCTCGTCGTGCACAGAAGAGATGACGGCTCCTTCTCCTTAGGAGGTGGGGATCTCTCCTTTTCTTCTGCTTCCACCTCCACTCGAGCAGCTGATTCACTTCTGATAAATATCAGAAAATCTCACTTTCTGCCTTCTATCTCACAGTCGACAAACAGCCAGAGCCCAACCCCAACAAAGCCGCTTCAACCGTCGTAGATGCTCTCAGTCCAATTTCCGAGTCGGTTAAGAGTGTCTGCAGGATGTCAACGGCAACACAGACTCAGGCTCCGCCCACCAGCCCCTCACCATCTTCCAGAGAGAAGGTGAGATCTTTTGATAAAAGCTTTCCAAGTGCTTTTTTAGTTATGATTATTGATTATTTTCCTCTGTTCAAAACCATTTGAATAAATAAATGCTATTTATAGCTTCATTTTCTTTATACAAGTCAAAAAAAATGCCACAAGAACGCATGACAGACATAGTTTTTGTCAGGTCTTGTCGGGTCTTGAAAGAGGTCAAGGATGTTCTTAACTGAACATTAAAGTCACACATATCTGATACCAAACTTGCTGTCTGACGTATTTACCTGAAGAAAAATACAGCTCAGACACATGTATGTTTCTAAGGTTGAGAAAAAAAAATGTCAGTCCAAGCGCAGATATTGAATTTTCAGAATTGCACACTTCGGTCTGCTCTGTATTAGCGAAAGAAAAAATGAAGATGTCATCTCCTAATTCTTTTCCTCCTCCCCCTCCATTTTTTTGAAATTGCTCATCATGACCAGAGACTGCAGGGGTTTCAAACCAGCCTTTAATTCACTCTGGAGCTTAAGCTTTCATTTTAATCAACATCAAAATCTTTAGATTTCTACATTTTTATTCAAGTTACAACTTTTTCACCCACAAGGAAAACTCAACTGTTTTTGGTAAATAAATAGCTTTGTAACACTAAAAAAAATATGGATTTTTTTCTCTTCTTGGTGTTATTTGCTCTCAGTTCTTGGTCTGTTCTGCGATTCACCACGTTACTTTACCATTGGGCTGTCACATTATCGCGTTAATCATGATTAATGAATTAATTGCAGACATTTTAGTGTGCTATTTACTTCCATGTTATGCACACCTGGAGGAGCATTTGATCTCAGTCATACCATGATCATTTAAAATAAAATATAAATATTATATACATTATTAGAGCTTCAGTCCTGTTAAAGTTTCATTATTTATTTGTTTTTTAAACAAAAATGGACTGTTTAATAGCTTATTTTTTAGAAGGAAAGTTCACCTCTTGGCGCTTGTTTTTGTCCAGAGGATGAAGCAGAAGTTTATTTTGGAAAAAAAAATAACAAAGTCTAAATAGTTCAATTCCTCCGCAGTGTTACATTTCTTCCTTCTTAGATTTTTTTCCATATTTCTTTTCTGATTAATCCCAGATTTTAAAATGTTCAAATTTACACAAATGAAGGGAAACTATAAATTCACTCTCATGTCTTTTCTACCGTTTATTCTAAGTCTTTAATAATAAAAAAACGTAATAAAACTTTTTCATTTTATTTTGAACTTTTACTGCGCCACAATGTCACAAACTGAAATAAAATACTTTAAAATGAGGCTTTTAACAAAAATTATAAGGCTAAATTGCGATTAATTTTATTAATTAATTACAGGTGACGATTGATTAATCGCACTTAAAATGTATCGCATGACATCACTACTTTACCTATTTGAGTTCTATCTCTTTACGCATCTTCATTTTCTTCTTTCCAGATGTTGATGGAAGAAAACGAATGTCTGAAGATCGAACTGTCCCGGGCCAAGATGGCGCTGGCCGAGGCTCAGATGGAGAAGGACTCGCTCCTTCACCGCATGAAGAACCTCAAAGTGAACACCAGCTAGACGATGGTTTCTGTCTGAGCTCGTCTGCAGCGATGAGCAACCACGCTCCAGGATGGATCATCAAGTTGAAGACGGCAAAAAAAAAAGAAAAAAAACTTCCATCGAAAGCAATTCAGTCTGTGTGAAGATTTAGAAAATACACATTTTTATACGCTAGCTGTCTTAAATATCTCCTTAATTTATGACTTAAAATGAGCAGAAATGCGTTTCTGGAAATGAAACATTCATTTATAGCCTTAGCTGTGCCTACAGAGAAGCCCCTCCCTCTTGTTAAATTTGACCTTATGGAATGAGTGAACACTGAACGAATGTGGAAGCTTCTAAAGAATGTCTCTTAAGGAGGAAATATTTTGCACTGCATTAAAACTTTTTCATTTTAGTGTTTATTATATTCAGAGGGTGACGAAGCACACGGCTCCTCATCGCCCGCTGAGTGTGTACAGTGTATAGTCAACAAGAATGTGAAGACGGCTCTTTTCTACACAACCGAAACGGTCATGAAGTGTTTCTGTCCAGCGTGTTTTTCTTTTTTCTGACAAAAAAAAACAAAACAAGCATTTAATATAATTTGAGAGATTTCTGTCAGTTTTACAGCTTTGTCCGCAAAATGCGTCTCCGCGCCCTCTTGTTCTATTTTTGTACGTGTAAATAGCTACTTCACGCGCACTTTAAAAAAAACAGAGGCACTGTAAATACGACAACAACGACTGTGAACAGAGCAAGAGGAGATCGCATTGAAAAATAACAAAAAGGGGGATTATCTTTTAACAAAAGAAAGGGAGATTGGCGCAGTAGTGCTGCCGGACTACATGCGTGTTTTTATGTTAGATCTAAATTTCTCAAGAAAAAAAACATTTCTTTGCAAAAGCTAGAACATTTTTCTCACGCAATAAAACGGATCCTGTCCACATGTCAAAACTTTTCAAACTCGTTCCTTTTCATTTCAAATGAGGACTTAAAGAAAGCATAGAAACAAACAGTCTTTACATGTTGTATTTTTTTTCTTTTTTTTTTGACAAGTTTGAATTTTCTGCTCTGCAAAATGAATCTCAATGCCACTGCAAGATGGAAAAAAATGACACCATGAGTTGTATTTTGTCTGTCAAAGCTGCTGAAATATTGATGGAAATAAAGACAGATCTATTTCAGTTATTCCTCTCAAGTTTGCGTGTGAATTTGTTCATTCTTTTTTTCAAACATGTATTCCTCCAGATGGTTTAATCCGGCCCAATTATGAAGAGAGAAAAAAAGAATCAAGTTTCTAGCTCATTTCTGTGGCGAGTTATGGATATTTAAAAAAAAATGGCTGCAATGTGCAATTCCGCCACTAGGGGAAGCAACGGAAAAGAAATACCGGCATGACAAGAGATTAAGAAATAAGTAAACAGGATTTCTTTGCAACTAAGATGCAGTTTGGTTCCCTGCTAGCCTCACCGCTGTTAAGTTGCTCTAAAAATGATCAGGTGTGACACCACAATTACCAAAATCTCTTCAAAAAATTTAATTATAGCTCTAATAATAATAAGTGATTAGGCTGCTAGGTTGTTTGAAGCATTTTTTCCAACTGAAAAAGTACAGATAACAAATTGACCATAACTTATTTTGATATTATGTTACTGATCGGTCCCACCGTAGACGGGTTGAACGTGACCCCTGAACCAAAGCGACTGACACCCCTGCTCCATGTATTAGATGCACAAAAGTACCATTATATGCTAGTTTATCCCTTAAAGCCTAATGTCGCAAATATGCGACAAACCATTTAGACTCCAAAATGACCAACACATAGCATCTCCGTAAAAGCAGAAACATACGTGAAATATATATTTTCTTATAGGGGCGGCTGTGGTGCAGCGATAGGAAGTCAACTGCTGATCACAAGATTGCAGGTTCGATTCCCGCCTTGCCCCCCCCCCCCATGAGACAAAGTGTCCTTGGGCAAAACGCTGAACGCAGAATTAGTGGAAAAGCGCTTTATAAATATATGCGATCTACCATAGCTGAAAATAAATTCAGGCATTAAGGGGTAAATCAAACTTTTCAGAATAACACTAAAACAGCCATTAATAATTAAGAGATCTTTATTAGAGCAGGCAGTGATGCTCTGTTGCTAAAATAGATTTATAAAAGCATAGAAAGGCACTTCATCATTTTAAAAATGTGGATTTTTGTTAAATTTTGTGTACCAATAATTCATTACAATAACAAAATTACCATTAGTTTGTATTTTATGTTAATTTTACAAACTATTTTTTGTTCTATTTAAAATTTCAGGATTTTCTTTTCTCTTTACTCATTTGTTGGTTTTGTTTTCCCTGATTTTCTCAGGGTTTTAGTCATTAACTCTTAGCCTTAAGCTTAAACCAATTATCCCACTCTTGGAAACTAATGCAGTTCTAATATTTACCACAAATCTTTGCATTCATGTTCTTAATCATTTTTTTTAATGAGGCGCATTGAAATATAGCTTGCATTATGCATATCTCCCAAAAAAGTCTAAAATAAAGATTCCAAATGTCTAAAATAATCCAAAACTGCTTGTGTGAAAGCATTTTCATTCTCCCCTTTTCCCTCAGCGGCAATGGAACATTCCATTTACAAGAAGTTAGCAGCAAAGTCTTAGAAGACACTTAAAAAAGAAAAACGCATTAAGATGAAGCGTAGACATCAAAGTGGTGGTAAATTATCATTATAGTACTGTTAAAAAAACTATTTAAGTTAAAAAACTACAAAAGCAGTGTCCATGAAGACGGACAAAACAAGAATAAAAGAGAATCAAGGAACTCAATAAGAAGATAAAGAAAGTCAAAAATGAGAAAAGAAGAATGGAAAAATTTTGATATTTTTTTGAATTATTTTTGTTTTGACACCTCGCCATAGTTTCCTGTTTTGTTCTCTCATTCAAGTAAACACTTAACCATCATACATTGCTCCCCCGCAAGGCCAACCAATGATCATACCACAAGTGTTCAAAGAGAGGCAGCATTTGTAGACTAGCTAATCAGCAGAAATAGTTTGTGCTAATGTCATGGAAGCAATCCCTGAATTAGTGCACATCAAGTACAAAATGAGCATTAAATGCCAAAAGTCTGTTCTCTTTAGTCACCGTGTTGCACCTTTTTTGTAACCGAAACTGTGACGATAAGATTTTAAGGCGGGAAGTGTGTGAGGGTTCAAGACACAATCAACTGGACTGCTTTAAAACCACAAGAGAAAAATGCATTTGAGTTAAAAGAGCACTGCATCAATTTTGCAACAGTTTTGAGCTTTTGTTGTTGTTTTTGCTAAGAAGATGCTAAATAATCATGAATATCTATAGATGGCAAACATACAGGAGGTAAATTAAATTAGAGATTATGGTATATTAAATCCGTTTGCTTATTATCACATTTATTTAGGAAAAAAAAAGCAAAAGTTTTATGAATATTGTTGTTTTCTCACTATATATTAAGTATTTTTTTGTTGTTTCTGTATTAAGGATACAATTTACCCACTCCAGTCATCTTTTGATCTATTTTAAAACCATTCCCAGTGATATTGTAATTATTATTGAATCTGGTGTTGTTTTCCAGTACATAGTTTCTGCAGAGTGGAAGTAGAACGCGGATTCCTGAATTTTAGCCCCTAGTGTTCACACTCGACAAGCAGGGAGGGGCTTCTCCTTCTTTTTCTATTTCTATTCAAATGGCAATTATGAACTTCTTCTTCATGATCAATTTTCAAACTGTTGGCATTTGTGTGAGTTAAAAGGGACGCCATTGAAATCTGAGTCTCTGATTGGTCAAAAAGTTCAACTGGCTTTAATTTTCAATATATTAACGTTGAATCCTGAAACGCACGTTTACCAAAACATTTTTGAAAATGGCTGCTTGAACATGTGTTGCCAAATTTAGAAATTCACCTCTGAGTTGTGGGAGGGATTTTTGGTGTTGAGCGACCCCGCCCCACTTCCCTCCTCACTGCTAAAAGCAAGGAGCTTGTGGGCCAACCGGGATATATAACAAAGCTCTTTTTTTGGTCTGCTCGCTTTTTATTATGATTTCAGTAAAGAAATACTAAAAAAAAACAACAACAAAAAAAAAAGCAGAATTGGGCTTAATTTTCTTTATATATATATGTCCTGATCTGCCACAAAAACATACTAAAAACACAAAAAATTAATTTTATTGAAATATTTGAAATTATATTTAATAATAAAAAAATCTATGTATTTTTCTGGTTGAAAAGTAAAGATTACAGGAATAAGAAACAATTAAAAACGGATCACTGACCTCAAACAAAAGAAACAATAGAAATTGTATCTTCACTGCAAAAAAAAAGGTGTAAATCAGGAAGTAAAGACTTCTCCTCTGAGTGAAAACATTCAATTTCCGCTTCTGCCTCCCCTCTGAATTATTCACACCGGAAAGCCATGTTCTGACATGATTGGAGGATTATTTTGGTATTTCACCTGTTTCCAAACCCATTCAGCTGCAGCAGCATCAATTGAAAAGGAAAACAGCACCGTGTGCGCATGTGCGAGTGTCAGGGATTCAACTTTGTGATTTGAGAACAGTCTCGGTAGCAGCAGCCGCTGGCTCCACGCGTGACTTTTTAAGAAGATGTTCACGAAGGTGGAGAGCCGCGGTGTGTTTTGGTCGCTTTGTCATCCACGCCCAGATACTACAGCCAGAACGTCAGTTACAAATGACAGGGGCTACAGCGGAAGTTGGACTGATTTCACTATCAAAATAAAACTCTCTGTGTGTTTGTGCTGTGAAAACATTACTTTTTTTGTAAGCATTTTACTTCTAAAGAGGTTTTATTATACAACACATTTAACTAATACAATATAACCTGAGTATGATAAAAAGCAGTACTTAGACTATACTATTTAACAAATATTGCAAGTTTTTCACATTTTACTGCCAGAAAATGTATTTTCACAACACATTAGAAAGTATTTTATTTATGAATAACCTTAAAATGCACAAGGTTGCCACAGAGTAATTAAAACATAAAAAAGTAAAATTACATTAAAAATAACAAACATTACACATAACAAGTAAGATAGTCTGAGCAGATTTAGTTTGCAAGAGTAAAAACGAAATGAAATTGTGTATGAAAGAGGGGTGGTGAATTCAAAACTAAAGATTTTGCCTTTTTGATTCTGTATTTGAGTAGTCTACACCCAATTGGATTATTAAAAGTCTATTATTATCATTATTATTATTATTTGACTTGTAACAATAAGAAAAAGTAATATTTTTGCTTTTCGCACTCCAATTTGGCACCTTTTACTTTGAAAAAGTGTGTTCTTAATAATAATTTTAATATTTTTGTCAAGTTGATTAATTATCGGAAAATGTACACCAGATTCGAATATTATTTTCTAATATAACAATCATGACATGCAAAATGTGGACAATAATTTTTAAATACTTTTTTTATCAGATAAATCTAATAATTAGAAGTCTACTTTTATCTTTATTTGTTGATTCATACAAATTACTTTTATTAATTATGTATTATTATGATTATTATTGCTAATACTACGAGGGTTTGAGACATTTTATTTTGGAAAGCGAGAATCAAAATCCGGAAGTAGTTAATTTGGCTCGCGCCCCGCTTGATTGGCTGCTGAGCGTCAGGCGGCCGTTGTAGACGCCGGCCAGTGCAGTAGGCTCGCAGGAGAGAAGCAGTGGAACTACCAGAGGAGACAGAGGGACGGACTTTTTTTTTTTTAAATTTGAATACACCTGAGAGTGGAAAGCTTCAGAGAAGACGGAAGCCGCCATTTAAACTTAGAAAGGCTTTGTGTCGTTTATGTTTTTTCCGTTTTATGTTTCGCTGGAGCTCCGGTCCCCTCTGAGGCTTACACCGGAGAGTAGTGCACGTCAGCGGGGTACGTTACGGCGGTGTGCACGTGAACAAACCGGGGCTGCGCGTCGACATCCTTCCAGCATCAGCAGCACCTGGATGCCTTCCTCTCATTAAGCCGCGAGGAGGGAGGTTGGAGGAGGAGGAGGAGGAGGTGATATACATATATATGGGAGATCGGTTGGATTTTCATCCCCCCGCCGTTACAAACTTGGTTCCAGGATGGGGAAGGAGCAGGAGCTGCTGGAAGCCGCGCGCACCGGGAACGTCACCTTGGTGGAAAAACTGTTATCTGGGAAAAAGGGAATTCTGGGATCTGGATCAGGTTCCATCCCGCTTCCCAATCTTCTAAGGTAAGCTTGGAAAGGGGAGCCCCTTTAGGGTGCTGGAGGGGATTCCTAAGGAAAGAAGGAGGGGGGTTCCCATGAAAACCAAGTAAGGTGAATTTATAAGTGTGCAGCCTGAAATATGACTTCTTCCATAAAACAAGCTGCAGTTACAGGGGCTTCTGTTTGTGTCTGGAAAGCAGAAGCAATTGTTATGGAAGTGAAAGGAGTACACACAAATCAGAAATGCTTAAACAAACCAGTCGAACACACAATCCCAACAACACAATTAATGCTAATTAAATTAAAAAAGAACTTTTTGCCCTTTCGGAGACTAGTTTTCTGAATGAAAGGCTTGGATGCTTGAGGAATTGGAAGTATTTGCAACTTTCTGGCGTTTAATTGAACTGTTTCATGAAGAAATAACCCCTAGAGTTGTGATATGTCTGCTTTTCTTCACCCTTATGGCTTTTGTGGGTTCATATTTCTACACAGACCTTGATGTTCTGTTGCTTTACGAAAGGGTCCTTTCAGACAGAGAAGAATCTACATTCTTGTGTTTTGCATTCAGAAGGTCACATTGTTAAAAAAAAAAAAAAGTCTGAATTTCCTGTTAGCTGATGGTAGATATACTGAGTATAGAACTTCTTTATTTTTTTTGTTGTTTTAAACTCTGATGCAACTGAAATGAGGAAGAACCGATTGGTTATGTCAACAAATGTACAGTTAGGTCATGTGAACTTGTCTTTTTGAAAGACTTCAATGATTATATACTTTTAAAATACAGTTATTTATAGGTTGCAAGTTGCTACGCAAATTTCTATGACTGTTATCATGCACTATGTATTAAACTCGGAGCTAATAAGGGCATGTTGCAAGTAGGGCTGCCACAGACAATTATTCTAATAGTTGATTATTTTTCCAATTAGTCGACTGATTGGATCATGCATAAACTGGATCTAAAACACACAAAGTCTTTAAGATATATGCTAACTAAAAATAAAGACAATTAGAACGATAGTTTATTAAACCTGTTAGTGTGTTGTTATGGTATCGGAGTCTTCCTACAACTTCTTTTGACATCACTACTGACGCTGTGTGTCAAAGACAATGGCGGACGCGGCATTAGAAATCGCACACCGTAGTTTGAGATAGAAAACAAAACAAAAAAAGACTCATCGATCGTTAAATTAGTCGTCGATTATTTTAATAGTCGACACACTGGATGTGGAGCAGAGCGTGCGTGGAATCCGCTCTCCTGCAATCCACACCAGACGCGCATTTTTCCGCGATGGTTGGCAGGCGCTTCTGCTATAGTTTTTCTTTTTTAGTTTTTGCTGTCATGGGTAAGTTGATAATCTAAAAAATGTTACCCCCTGTTTCTGCTACGAAGAAACAAGGCGTTAGTAGGCCTTCACTTCGTTAATTTATATGTTGTTGAGACACAGAGAGAAAAGTGTATGTTGTGATTGTATACTTATTTTAATCTCTACTGTCTGTTTAGAAACAAAAACATGATCGCATTTGTCAGTCACGGTGTTTTATTTTGAAAAATTTATTATATTTTGAAAATAAACCAGAATTTCTAATGTATTTTGATGTAACTTCCTGCCAGAGTTGACATGGATCACTTGCATGCAAAATAGGCCAGACTCTGAAACAATCCGCTGCACGGCGCGAACCTCCCGCGGAGGACCGCGGCACTCCGCGCCTGGTGTGAACTACGCCATAGGTTAACTAGGTCCGTGGCGCTTCGCAGCGTTTCCATGTCTAGTGTGAACCAGGCGTACTCGTGACCGCTTCAAACGAAAAGTCTACATTATGTGCATTTTTAGGGTTTCCACGTACAAAACTTTCGTGCTTACACGTTGCTTTGCAAGTTTCTACGACTTTGCTGGTTCTATGTCCAAAACGCGCGACCACTGAATGTGCGATGAAAGTAAAACCTGGTTCCACTTTGACCAATTTAGGGACACTGGTGGTTATGAATGGATGGCGACCCCTTTGATCGGCTTAATTCTAAGACACATTGTCTTTCATAAATGGGAATAGAGCTGTGAAATAAAAAGAATGGAGCAACATTCACGAGATTTGTATTGTTTCGACATTTCGTATGAAGCCTTTTCCAACTGTAGGCGGCGTATGAGCAGTAGAAAAAGAAGAGGAAGCCCCACCCTGCTTGTCTTGTGTGAACACCATATGGCATTCAATAACCTGCCTTTAGCGTATTCTCGTCACTTGCCTGGTGTGAATGCTGTCTTAGCACACTGCCATCAGTGTGTGCGCGCATTGGTAGTTGTGAGTGTAAAACATTTGGGCCTTCAAGGACAATAGAAGAGCACTATAGAAGTACTTACCAATTAACACCAGGAATGCCACTCCGCTCACATCTATCCTAACTTTTAGAACCAACTGACCATCGGAGAATCCAAGAAAGATGCTTTGAATGAGTTGCAGGAACAGCTGTCTGCGGTTCTAATGGTCCCTCCCGCCCCTTTGCTCTCAGGCTGATGTTAAGCCAGGTGATTAGGAGATCAGAGGTAGGGGCGTTTGGGAGGAGTACTGCCTCAGGCTCTTAACCAGATTGCCTTTCGACTGGGTGGACGGTTGGTGCCTTCTGGCTTGATGTTTCTCTAAAGATCTCAGCATTCTTGCTGCCTAACAAAAATAACATTGAAGGAAACTGCTTACAATCCATTTAAAGCAGCGGTCCCCAACCTTTCTCAGGCCACGGACCAATTAAATGTAAAATAATAATTTAGCTGACTGGCCTGTTGGAGGCATTCTCTGTGAAATATCTGCAGCTGGTTTAAGACTTTATTTGTACACTAGATCTCCTTTAGGATCTATGAAAGTTAAGGATAGACCGGTCATATGATGCATGTTCAAGAACACGCTAAAAATTCAGTTACAAGAAAATGTAAGTGTATATTATGTGATGTGACTTCGATATAAATCAGAACATATTTTATGACAAATTCATGCAGAAATCCAAGTAATCCCAAAGGATTCGCATACATTTTCTTGCAACTGTAAGTTCCAAAACATGCTTTTAGCCTATGGTGTTCACACTGGACAGGCAGGGAGGGGCTTCTTCTTCTTTTTCTACTGTTCACTAGTGCTTGTCTGCCACATGCAGTTGAAAAAAAAGGTGTGAAATGTGAAATCTCATGAATCTTGCTCCAGGCTTTTTCTTCCACAGCTCTATTCCGATATATAAAAGACTCTCATAGACTTACGGCTGGGTACATACCACAATTATTGTTTATTAGGGATGCAGAGGATATTAAATATGCATTGAAAAGTTGATTGGTCAGTAGAAGTAAGAGCAGTATCGGTTATGGGAGGTAAAAAAATCGATATTTATAGAAAATTGATCGAACAACTGCAGTATCGTTTGAAAGTCACAGATGCAAAGAAGATTATGTTGATTAAAAGCGATCAAAAAGTAAATCATCGATTTCTGGAAAAACTGCATTTTCTCTTTTGTTTTTTTTACTTCCATCTTTGTCTTGTTATTCACATGGGATGCAAACAAAAAGTCGTCCAATCATAAGCTTGCTTCTTCCAAGTTAAGGCCTGAATACATTTCTCTGTCAAATGCCATGCATTATTATCTATAGCTTTAAATGTCAAATGAATAAGAAAAATCTAGATTTGAGTGTTTTCAATAAAAGAATCTGACCATATTTTATCACAAAAAAGTTGGTTGAATTCTTTATGTATCGATTTATGGACCATGTATCAAGATGCTTATCGAATCGTGTGAAACGGAAAGTATTTATTTATCCTCTATGATCAATTTTCTTCCGAAAATTAAAGTGATCATCATCCATTTGCCAAATCTGCGTCCCTGATTGGTCAAAGTTTGACCTGGTTTATCTTGCTAGCCGCACTTTTTCTATGTAGAGACTGAAAATGGTCTTATAAACTTGTTTAGCTACGCGAGAAAGTGAGAGTTTTAAACGCAGAAGCCCGAAACACGCGTCTAAGTGTATTTATGAAGACTTTCCAAATACTTTTGTTTTTGTTAATTTTGCTTGCTTGGAAGTTTCAATTTAGAACATAGTGGACGTATATTTGACGCATTAAGAAAGAGTCCAATATGGTGGAGAGAATCCAATAGTTTTTCCAAAATAAAACTTCCTTTAGAATCAGATTATAAATAAAATGGATAGATGTAGGTGGGATTTTTTTCCCTTTTTTCCCTCTCCTGAATTAATCTTGAAGTTTATTGTAGTCTTATTGTGAAGGTTGTTGTTGAGGTAGATGTTTTGTTTTTCTCCTTTCTACACATTCATGTCGTCCCTGAAAGAAACTCATTTTATTTTGTGGAAATGATTGTTGAACAGCAGCAGGTTGACAACAGAAGTTGGCATGTTGGTCTGTTTTGAATTGTGCTGAAAAATAAAAATTCACTGAGCCACGAAACATTGTTTTTATTTACAAAGCTATTGTGGTCTTTAGAAAGCAAATAAAAACTGTGGTGTGCTTTTATTAGGAAATTCAGGGCACATTCAGAAAAGTGAGACAGTGAAATTAGGAAAAAATATTTACTTTGTTTTATGAAAACTGCTGGTACTTTGGGTGTTGCATTTTTGTAAATTCCAGAAACAGCCCTTTTATTGGAAGATATGATTTGAAGTTTTGCTATTTTTAACCAATATTTTCAGATTTTCCTTTTCTGTTTGTGATAATTTGTTTTCTTCAGGAAGATAATCTTCTTCTTTTGTTCAATAACTCTACCTCTTACCCTTTAATCAAAGCTATTAACTCTCCTTTATATTTTTGCCGACCTGAGTTTATAGCAGGACCGGTAACCTTGGAGACAACAGCTTTATCGGCTTAAGAACGTATAGCCGTATAACATCTCTGAAACATCTCGGCCTTCAACAAAGAAAAATGTTTTTTTTTTTTTTCTTTACAGTTGTCATGTTAAAAGATCTGTACATAAACCGCTTTGTTAAAATGTGAAAGTTTTACTGGGATGCTTTTACATTTCTTTCTACAAAAAAGCAAGCAGAATGAATAGAAACTATTGTCATGGTCACCTTTTACTTGAAAATGGACTCCTATAGGAAACCTGAATAAAAATTGATCTTAACTGTGAAGTAGCTGCAATGAACCACTATTATTTGATTTATATATTGTTGTTTACCTTTTTATTGAAGTTTTAATAGCCTTCTGCATATCTTTCTTTTATGCACAAAGTATTAATAATTAGCAAAAGTAAACAAAAATAACAGAATGCACTGGCCCTGTCCTCCTCTTTGCCTGCTTCCTCTAGGGGGCGCCACAACAAACTGTCTGTTGCATATTTAGAAAGCTCTGGTTTCTCTCCGCTTCAGAATTTGTTGGAATTACGTTAATTATGTTGACGATTGAAGAGTTATCACAGTCACTGGATCTAAATTTCCGGAGTTACGAAGTTAAAAGAGTCTCAGTGTTCCAGTTCTTCCAGAGGTTGCTATGGCTTCAGGTGACCACTAGATGTCTCGTTTTTTCTTCTTCCTCACCAGACTGAAGCCTCAAAGCTTCAAATATATTTGAATAATGAAGTTTCGTGAGGCTTTATCTACTCTTGAGTATTTTAGCTTCTTGTGATATGTTCTCATTAGAGTCGGGAATCGCTAAAAAAAAAAAATAAATAATCGCAAACTGGGAAAAAAATTAATCGCGATTAATTGAAATGAACTTTTTTTGTTACAGTACTTGCTGACCATATCACACGCAAAACTGTATATTTAGAACATTTATTTTTAATTAAGGCAGTCAATCAATTAGAAAAATCATATTAATCACACTTTTGTGTTGTGATTAATCACTATTAATCACAATGTTTTACTAGGTACATTTTCTAACAAAATGCAACTTTTAAACTGTTGAAGCTTAAATCGGTGAGGCAAAGCCAAGGCCTGCTGCTCCTCGAGGTGTAGTTAAATTGCGTTAATGAAAATTAACGTGTTAATTCCGTTTGATTAATGGCATTGGTTAACGAATTAAAGTTCACAGCCCTAGTTCTTACTCTATTCATCCTGTATTTTTATTATATTCATTTTACCAAATTAGATTTTTGTTGGTTTTCTCTTCAGTTTTTTTTCCCCAGCAGTCCAAAGATATGCTTCATCCGTATCTTAAACTGCTCCTAGGTGCTACCTGTTCACCCAACAGGATTGGGGATAGGCTCCAGCAGCCCCCAAAAGGGATCAATCAGGTTCCAAATATGGATGGAAGGATAGGTGGTTTATGTACTGTGCTACTGGACATAACTTCTTGTAGTACTTTGATTTTATTTGTTGTATGATAGTAAAAGTGTTTTTTTTTAATTATTGCTTCACAATTCAACAACACAATGAATTACATCGACAAGTCTCTTCCCACTTATATATTTAGACATGATATCATGAGGTATCACATGTTGTATATTTACTTAAGAAGAACCGTGTGTTCTCAAAGAGTGGGCTGCATAGACACTCACACACTCACACAGCATCTGTTCTTGGTCCTGCAGTTTTGTGTGTTCCATATCTGCGGTTTGACACACATCCTAATAAAGTGGTGGAGTGTGCGCACACTAATGTGACGGGAATAAATGCACTTCTTTCCCATCCCAAGGCTTTCGTTGCATTCCTGAGTCATGAGGTGACTTTTCGTTGGCGGATCGGGACGGGAACGCGAGCACACACACACACACACACGTGTAAAAACGCACACTCATTAGAGCACAGGATGCAGAGAAGATGATCCTCTCTGCTGTAGATCCGGGAGCTGCTCGCCGACACGCACAATGGAAAATCAATACGGGATGATCTCACTGCTGTTTAATGGGTCATATTCTTTTGTAGATGACCTGCACCCGGCATGGGAAGTAACTGTGTTTTAGAGTCCGCACTGTGGAGAAACAATAAATCAAAATGTGAGGGGATCGTTAGTTTTTTATTTTTTAGCTTAATTGAGGGCCGTTTGTCTTTAAAAACATTTCAACTGCTCTACATTTTACTGCAGGTTTCATTCATGTTTATTTGCCAAGATTATGAGAGGGCTTTTATTTTTTGAGATTTATAGTCTGTCGAAAGGATTGTGAACAACCCCGAAGTTATTTTATTGATTGGATTTATTTGCGAGAGCATGAGGAAAATTACTTGTTTGTGTGAATAACTCACGCCTGGTTGACAGCTGATTAGCTCCAGAATGCTGGTGCTGATTCGGTTGACTTTTTGCATACTTTTACATTTTCCTAAATGACGAATCATCAAACCAGGAAAGTCGTGGGCTTGTTGGTTAGCTCAAACCAAAGAGTTAAATAAAAGCTTGTTTTTCTATTCATTTGGGGAGCGTTCCCTGTGAATTCTAAAACAAACGAAGCGGTTTTGATTGTTTCCTTTTTCTGTTGAAAACATCAGAGGGTTTTTCTGCATTGACGGATTTCCATTAGCGCTTTGAAGGCGGGAAGTTGACTTATTTATGAGGTTGGAGGCTTTTGTGGGATAAAACATGCTGACAGGTTTCCCTTTTGAAAATGATCAAAAGTTTAATATCCAAACATGTTTCAGGTGTGAGTTTTCACTAAAGAACAAAAGGCTTCACACACAGAACATATGAGCTTGAAGAATGCGAGGTGGTAGTTTGTTATCCAGCTCATCAGGTGCACGGGTGGAAGTGGATGAAGTTCATGTGAGGAGGAAAGTCATGACTCAGCAGATGATAGTTTATTCCGTTTTACTCCGTCTTGTACTGTGGCCCTGAAGAGCACTTTAAGGTCACAATACAACACTTTGGGTCACATGTGTCTAAGTCAAGGCCCGGGGGCCGGATCTGGCCCTCCGAGTAATTATATCCGGCCCTCCAGATCAATTTATTTAATTGTTATTAATGGCCCAATGTTATCTTGCGCTTATTTGTAACTTTTATATTTATGACAAAATATATTTTCATGGAGCGTAAAATATTGAAAGTTAAGTTTGATTTATTCTGGAATAATATGCCTGCCTGTTTTTATCCTTAGTTATGTTAAAAACTGTCTTTAAAGTAGGGCTGCCACTAACGGTTATTTTAATAGTCGACTAATCACCGATTATTTTTTCCGATTAGTTGATTAATCAGGTCATGCGCAAACTGGATGTAAAGCACACATCTTAACCATCATTGGCATTAAATTTGAAGTGTTGAAGCTTTATGCCAACGACAAATAAAGACGATAGTTTATTAAAGCTTCATTGAATCATGCAGCTTCCTCCCTTCATTAGTTTATGGTCGACATGGTCACTATTTGTGGCAGCTCATCCTAACCATCATTAGCTTTAAACTAACTAAAACTAGACAATGCTAGTGTGAATGTTGAAAGCTGAATTTGGACGCAAGACATGCTAGTGCTGATAGCTAAAGATGCTAAAATTAATACTAAAAATGAAAAAAAAAAATAAAAGCGGAATCACTGAAGCAGATAGCTGAAAATGCTGAAGCTGAAAGCCAACTAAAAATATTAGTTAAATGCCAAATTAGCCTAAAAAACTGAAAAAAGCCAAAGTAAGCCAAAACATCTACATGTAGCTGAAATATTAGCTAAACTCTAAAATAGCAAAAAAAAGCTAAATTTAGCTAAATTAGCTAGCATGTAGCTGAAATATTATCTAAACTTCAAAATAGCAATTAAAAAAAGCTAAATTTAGCTAAAATAGCTAGCATGTAGCTGAAATATTATCTAAACTTCAACAAGCAATTAAAAAAGCTAAATTTAGCTAAAAATAGCTAGCATGTAGCTGAAATATTATCTAAACTTCAACATAGCAATTAAAAAAAGCTAAATTTAGCTAAAATAGCTAGCATGTAGCTGAAATATTATCTAAACTTCAACATAGCAATTAAAAAAGCTAAATTTAGCTAAAATAGCTAGCATGTAGCTGAAATATTATCTAAACTTCAACATAGCAATTAAAAAAAAGCTAAATTTAGCTAAAATAGCTAGCAAGTAGCTGAAATATTATCTAAACTTCAACATAGCAATTAAAAAAAAGCTAAATTTAGCTAAAATAGCTGGCATGTAGCTGAAATATTATCTAAACTTCAAAATAGCAATTAAAAAAAGCTAAATTTAGCTAAAATAGCTAGCATGTAGCTGAAATATTATCTAAACTTCAACATAGCAATTAAAAAAAGCTAAATTTAGCTAAAATAGCTAGCACGTAGCTGAAATATTAGCTAAACTTCAAAATAGCCTGAAAAACCTTTAATAAATGCCAAAATAGTCCAAAAAGCTAGCATAACGCCATTATAATTTTGAACGTTATTAAACTTTGACTCCATACAATATTAAGTAACGACTAATCGATTATTAAATTAGTCGTCAACTATTTAAATAGTCAATTAGTCGTCGATTAGTCGACTAATCATGAAAGCCTATTTAAAGTTTAAAAGATTTAGTTTTAGTGTATTCAATAAATGATTATCCTGTTCGGCCCGCGACCTAAAGTGTGTTTAGGATGTCGGCCCCATCAAGTTTGACACCCCTCATTTAGGGTCACAACGCTTCAGGGTCACTTAGGGTTTGTGTTGTGACTCTAAAGTGCGATGTTTGGTGACCCTTCAGGGCCACTGTACTTTTATTTTCTACACTTCCGCACAGGTTTGTTTACAGCTCTTCCAAACTTTAAGTGGATAGAAGTGACTCTACGATGTACACACACACTCACACACCGAGTCTTGAATGGACTCTTTTGTCTTAATTGGCATCCTCGCAGCTCCTGTATTTGTTTTCTCATTACTTCCACTGGTGTGTTCAGGATCTGTCTTTTGTGGAGCACTATAGGAAAGCTTTGTACGGGTGTGTGGTGGTGAGATTGGTTGCTGTGCTGACCAATGACGACCAGGAGGAAGAGAGGAACCCGCTAATCTGTGTTTGTTTTTCTCAAGCAGCACTCTGTGAACTTCGTCTTTTAAGAAACCACTAAAAAGGACACTTAAGCGGACGGCAATTTAAGGCTTTTGTGGATTTTTGGATTGCTGTGTGAAAGTAGCCACAAAAAGGAGAAGTTTTGACTTAAAAAAAATTCCAAAACTATAGTTTTATGTGTAGTAATTAGCTATTTTCCAAATATTTTAAAAAATATTTTCAGATTGAAGTCAGGTGAAGGGGTTGACCTGGACCTGTAGCTTCTACTCATTTTTACATCATACTTTCCATTTTCACTTTCATTTCATATCATTTCATTTTCTTTAATAAAAGCTATCAAAAGTTTGAGGGGCAGGAAAATAAAGACACACCAAGACAAACCTATCGAAGCGTCACATTTTGTATTAATTTACTCCAATTTACATCATAAAATTATAATAATCTGAAAAAGGTTCAATGTTATTTGAATTTAAAGCCCAAATTCTTATCTACAGTTTGTAGTTGCCATTTAGAGACAAAGTTCTTACATTTTATAATTTGATTTACATGTACAGCTATACATATGACTATACTACACCTATGTTTTTTATGTTATATTCGATCAAAAACCATAAATATAGAAAAATTCAATGTTTGACTTTATTGCATTTTTCATTCACGAAATTCTGTTGCAGTAGGAGGATCTTAAATGAATGAAGAATTATTTTATTTTGAATCAAACTTGGATGTCAAAAGCAAAAAAATAAACTTATTATATGTAGAAACATTTAACACAGTTATAATTTAAAAGCCACATTTATAAATATAAATGAATGGTTTATTGGCCAAAAAAAGCATAAATTAAAGGTGTTCTTCTAATCGGAGGGTGGGATTTGCTGGTTCTTTTGGGTGCAGACCCCTGGTTTAATCCTTTACTTAAAAATGTGTATTTTAAGACATGAATGAAAGAAATTATTCCAAAAGGACTAAACCTTGTCACAAACTTTATATCACATGCATATTTTTGTGAGATTGAGTTAAATAAATTGTAAATTAAATCAATTTTTGTTTTGAAAAGCAATAAAATTTAATCTCATCTCTAAAGTAAACTATATATTTATTTTGCTATAATCTTTTTTCAGTTATTTTAGAGAAATACAATTTTAACAAAACTTCCACCTGTTTGAATCATTATTTGCATGAAAAGTTTTTTCTCATATTAAAACAAATTCATTTTAAATAAAAAAAAAAGTTGAATTGTTAACAAAAATGTTGAACTTGTTCATAAAAACTGAACTGATTCGGATCTTTTTGATGCAGTTGTGATATTTGCTCTCATCGGTGAGACCAACGCTTGCTGTAATCAGGACATAACGAGCACAAAAACAACCGGACTAACTTGACTTCACGCCGGCATGCTGTGCTTTTAAGAGTTCAGTCATGTGACATAACCAGCGTCCTTGCTGGTACCCTCCTCTGTGTTTGTGGGGGGAGCAGTGAGGCTGAAAGCTGATGAGTAATCTAGAAGCCACATGTGGTGCAGGAAACCTAAAGTGAGTCAAAGGTTAACTCTGGGGAATGCAAGTCATATCAATAAGTGGATTAAAAGAGACGTAGATGAACACACGACCTGACAGCGCCTGTGTTTCCCTGATTATCCTGCACCAGCAAGTCGATACCTGATGTTCTTTATTCATGCATTGTTTTCAGGTTGTAGAATTTATAAGATATGAAGGTTTTGTGGATGAAGACAAAAGGATTAGTTTGGCCTTTCCCTTCATCCATTTCAGGAGGCTTTGTCACTTTAGGGCTCCTGCTGTCATCATACAAAAAAGTTTAAAATTCTACATGTGTAATTGATGTATATATAATACGATGGTTTATTTTATAGATTAAACTGAAGTGAACTGCAGTTTATGTAGCATCTGTGCCCTTCAAATTAAAAGATTCAAAAATGTATATTGAAAATGAAAGTGACTATTCAGATGTAATTAAGGGCTGGCAATGCATCATTCTGCATCCTGACCACATGTATGACCTGTAACCAATATGAATTTACATCACTTTTAGTGCTTGGTCGCACGTAAATACATACATTAAAAATAGTTGTCCTTTTATAGTTTCTACCCTTTTAGGCATTTTTGACAATTACTGTTTTTTTTTAAACTGTATTTTCCAGAGTATAAGTCGCAGGAGCAAAAAAATGTCTAATCAAGAAGAAGAAAACCATATAAATGTCGCACTTTTGGCAGAAAAGTCTGACGTTTCAGAACGTGATTGACACATCAAATCGGCATCCACTGCCTCTTTAGATATGTGGATCAATGTTTAACGCTAGTTCGTAAATGTTTTCATAAACGACACCCTCATGTCGCGTGTGGGAGAAATAACAACAACCAGATTCTCCTTTATGTTTGATTTGGACATTTCTTCTTCCTGCGCTGTCAGTATAGCAAATACTGACACATACATACAGCGCCCACTAGTGGTCGTTTGTGGAAACAACTTCTCAAGGGAAAATAACCACTAAAGCCTATTTATATATATTTATATATATATATATATATATATATATATATATATATATATATATATAAATTAATTAATTAATTTAAAAAAAAAACAACAAAAAAAAAACCCCACACACAAAAAAGTCTGTCCTGAGTAGGGCTGAGAATCACTGGGTACCTCACGATACGATGCGATACACGATATCGGTGATACTGCGATAATTGAGTAAAATCATCTCTAATAACTCCCAATATATACAACACATATTTTATTTTTTCATTCTCTTTATTCAGATTTTCATACAATACAACACATATTTTTTAGGAAAATAAATCCCTATTTATTTTTTTATCTTGAACACTATCATAATAAACAACATATGTCTTATTTTGTGCAACAAATAATAGACACTTGTGCAACATTGCTGAAACCATGTCTTTGACAAGCATTGACACCAATTGAATTTGAATTATCTGTAAAATTCAGTGTTAACAATAATAAATATGAACAGCAGTGAACCGCTACTTTGTGCAAACAATATATAAACAGCAGGATAAAAATCAAATAATTCAAGTAGCTGCCAGGTACAGCCAGACTTGCAACTCGCCAAAGAATGATGAATATAGCGTTTTACAGCCTCTTCAAACAAGAAATAAAGGATCAGTACTTGGTGAAAACCCATCAAGAACCATCGCATGACTAAATGTCACGATATTTTGCAATATTGAAATATTGGCACACCCCTACTTCTGAGTATAAGTCACACCCCTGGAAAATTTAAGAAAAAACTGTGACTCATATTCCAGAAATTAGGGTAGTTATCACTAGAGAAAACTCAACAGCTTTATTTAACTAAAGTTGGTATGTTCATTATATTTTTTTAGTATTGCTCGAGCCGACGGGCCTGCCCACAACTCTGAGGAACTCTGATGAATGACTGCCGTTCTGCAGAAACTATGTTCTAAAAATGACAGGTATTGGATTTGAAAACAGCATAGTTATAATTAAAAGACCACTAGAAAGGCTTTTAACATTAGATCACGAGATGGTCAGAGTTGGACTTTGAATTCAGAATATTCCAGCAGATTTTTTCCTTCACTAGCCTTCAAGAACTCTTATGAACACAGATCGCTCTTTTATGTGTTCACTAAAACTTGGAATATGATCCCAAAAGACTTCAGGACTACAACTTTATTAAGTCTTTTCAAGAGATCTTTTGTTCTTCACCTAACGGACAGTTACGCCTGAAAACACTGAACTGGCTTCATAAGTTCCTCTTATACTGCTTCTCTTTGTATTGTTATGATTGCTCACTTTTGTCACATCATGTATGATTTATGTCATATGTTCCGCAGAGGAGGAACTTGCTCAAAAACCGTTTTAAACCGTCAGGCCTGATTCATTTTTACATATTAAATAAATAAATGAAATACATTTGCAAGTGTTCTTCTGCAGCTTGACAAACTTTCATGAGCAGTATGACTCATCCAGTCCCGCTTTAGTGTTGGGTTAAAGGTGCCATCAGCACGTTCTGGATTGAGAAAAGGATGCAGGTGCACGCTGATGTGTGTGAGACTCAGCGTTTCGTACATCTCTATTACGGTCCGGGCTAAGCTCCTCTGCATCCTGCCAAGAAACTGAGACCTCCAGACTCGCCAATGTCTGCATCCCTTCCCCTGCACTCGTAAGCTCTCGTTTCTTTGTTCCTTACAGAATTCCAATGGTTGGTTTCAGACCTCCTTCCCTATCCTCGCTGTCTCCTGGATTCCCTGTCAATATCTCTTTGGCTTCATTTCCATCACTCAGTTCTCTTTAAAATCACCCTCCACTTCTCTCCCTTTTCAACTTCTTTGTGCCCCCCCACCCTCGATTACTGATACCTTTAACTATCTTATCAAAACACGCCCCCTTTCTCATGTCTTGTACCACTTTGGGTGTGTTAGAAGTCTTTAGGAACATCCTTTTGCCATCGTGTCCATCTTCATCAACTTGGAAGCTGAGCTCCTCACTGCTTCTATAGCCACACATTTGGGTTGTAAATGTGGCCTCTTTCAAAGTAAGAACAGCATTAAAGTTTTATGTGTGTAAATATAGAGGTGAATGTTAAAGAAAAGTCATCAAGATTCTTGAATTTATGTTCAGACATAGCATCCTGTCTTTTTTACACTTAATCATCATTCAGTTTTCTGGATTATCTCATTTACTAACTTTAAACAAAAATAAGGAACCCCAGTATGTAGAATTAATATCTTGTGAAGCAACAAAATGATAAAAAAATAAAAGCCCTTTGTAGTCCTAGTTTCTTAAAGAAATCAGCATGAAAAATGAGAGAAATTGGATTTTCAGAGTAAAACGAAAGACTCTTGGGGAAAATAAAATTGAAATAAAAACAAACAAAAGAGATGATATTTCACCAGGGGGAATCATGAATGCTTCCTGGGTTAAGTTTCAGCGTGTGTGTCTAATTGAGAAAAGGTTTGGCAGTGACATTTGGATGAAACGTGAGCTTTGTTTCTCTGAACTTTGCCCAGTTGGGATGTTATTAATTACAGGTCAAATTTGGTGTCAAAATACTTCAAAATAATATTTTACATTTATAAAGTATACATGCAGAGACATGCTTTAAGATGCATTCCAATGAAAATTGTGTTTTTATAGTGTTTTTGTGGTGTTTTTCTGGTAATGGAGGACATATATAAAGAAAATGTAAAATTGTGTTTGAATATTTTTTTATTCACATTGTTGCAAATCAGGAGGATAAAAGGTAGTTTGAAAAAGTTGAAAACATGCTGGATTTTCTTTTTCATGTAGCAAGATCTTTATTTTTAAAGAAATATGCTGGAAAATGTGGAGTTGTTATGATGTAAAAAAGTTTAATCCAAGAACAAAATTAGAGTTTAAAGTCTTTTGTTGCCTCATAACTTTATTTACTGGAGTGTATTTTTCACTGGGCTGACAGGTACGGTTTTGTTTGAGCTCGACAATCCCGACATGTTGATCTTTAGTGGAGGAGACGAGGAGGCTGCGTGCAGCCAGAGCAGGGAGGGAGAGGTGTGACGTCCAGTCTGTCACACTAATCTACAAGTCCACGACCCCACATAACACTGCAGGAGCTGTGGAGACGCATTCCACTCGGCTCCCTGCGCTCTGATGGATTGCAGTATTTAATGAAGCGCTGCTTTTGAAGTAGATAAGATGGGGAGAGGAGAGGGCTAGAAACACTCATGTCATTATGTGGTCTGGCTAGAGCTTTTGCTGTAGGGCAGTAGAGAAAAGTTATGCAAGTGGGTTCTATGAGTTTGCATTATTTTTAATGTTTGATCAATCTACTTTATAGCAATTTGTTTGAGTGTGTTTTTATGTCGCAAACTTAATTTTAATCCTTTTAAGCTTGTGTTTCTGTCACTTAGACCATAAAATTTAACCGCTTAACTATTTTTGTACGAGCTAAAATGCAGGCATTTTTTTTTTTTTTTTTTTTTTTTTATAAACATCAAATGGCTTTTGGGGTGCTGCTTCATGTGTTATTTTAGACTTGCTTTACTTTGGTTTGGGGTTTCTGCTTTTAGAAAAACACAGCTTGTTAACATTTTTCTTGTAGAGCCAAATCAGATTGTTCTGTTTTTTGTTTTTTTTTTAGATATTCGATTTTATTTTTAGTGAAAAAGCTTGTTTTTCTGTAAGATTCTTTGGGGTTTTTGAGACAAAAGGTTTGTGCATTCTGATCGGGGACTTTCTAAGATATTTATAGGATTCTAAAAAAATTCAATGCGTGTTGGTCCTTAACCATTTAACACAGATATGCTGATATTTAAATGATAAATATTAGCACATATGAAAAATCACATCTTATAAATGGGAATCAGCTGATTCCTCTTGATCATGTAAATCAAGGGTGTTCAAACTTTTTGTAAAGACTGTCAGATTTGATGAGGTGAAAATGTTTCAGGGACAAACACTTGGCCTAGCGTTCTTACTACTAACTATTACTAACTATTTAATAAACATTTTATTGCAATGGCATACTTTTCATTTCTTCGCATGGAACAAAAATACATCTAAATAACTAAAATTACTATCAATTTCACCCAAACAGTCTTTGCCCGTATTTTTTATTTATTTTTTAAAATAATTTCCAGTTAGCTTGTCATAGATAGCATGTCTTGTCTTGGGCAAGAAAGCATCCCAGAGGGTCACGTGACGGTGTCTCCACAGTTTTGCAACGGCATACAGCCTAATATAGCCAGTAAAAATCAAGAAATCTTTCGCCACATTTTTTAAAAAATCCTGGGGACCGTATATTATTGATTTTATGACAATCTGGACTTGCCTAATGTAAATAGTTGAAGTGTTCTGTTCTGTTAGGTGTCTCCAGCAACATCTCGGGCGTTAAAGGGTTTGTGGTACATGGTAGATTTAATCATAGATATTAGGTTGTTTTTAGCTGCATAACACAACCCCCTAATCATCATCCACCCACTTTCGTGCTTCGTACATTTAGCAGCATGTTCGTGTGCCCTCGAGCTCAATTTTTGTCTTTCTATTTGGCAGATTAGTCAGGTTAGTTTGTTGTTGGATTTTGTGGTAAAAACAGTTTTATCTTTTGGCTTTTCAGTAAAAGATATTTTTAGATTTTTGAACAAAAAAAATAAAAATATAATATTTGATAAAATGTTGATCCAACCTCACCAAACGCTTCTTTAGAAATCTATTTTAGGTATTCCAAAATTTTGTAAGAAACACAAAATAGAAAACTGTGCAAGGTTGCTCCATTCAGTTGCTTCAGTTGCATTCAGTTTGTTCCTTGAATACCCACTTCAGTGAAAATTATGTTTTTTAACGTGTTCTTGTGGCACTTTTCTGATGATTTAGGACATATGGCTCTAATTTTGTTTGCACAGATAAACTATGTCCTAGAAAAAGACAGTTTAAAAATAAATGGCTAAAAACAGCATAATCATAGTTAAAAGACCACTGGGAATAGACCAAATATATCAAAAGATGATTGGAACGGGTCTTTTTGGTCATAGATACAAATGACTGATGTGTTTTGTCTAGTTAAAAATAAAAAAGTCTGATATTCCATTAGAAATTACGTTTTTTTTCTCATGATTAGCTATTTTAAGAGGAAAATGAACAATAAGACCATTTTTCAGATTACCTCACGAGTGGATGTACCTCACACTTGTGACCTAGTTTTATTTAGAGTGAGTCATTCACTTGCAACCTTTGTCACAATTGGTGAGCATTTTCTTTCCCGTGGATGGAATGGCAATGCTTTTGATAAAAGAACTTGAATGGGCTTCACAGTTCAGTTTCTTGACCACCGTCTTATCCAGGATCTAAAGGATGAACAACAACCCAAACTGAGAGGCAAACCTTATCACAGCATCAGCGACTGACATCCCAAACGCTCGGAGCCACAACCAATG
Source organism: Oryzias javanicus (assembly GCA_003999625.1). Lineage (NCBI taxonomy): Eukaryota > Metazoa > Chordata > Actinopteri > Beloniformes > Adrianichthyidae > Oryzias > Oryzias javanicus. Next base: position 19,510,101 of record CM012459.1, read on the forward strand.
CAAACCCCTGCAGGCAGGCTCCACTATCTCACAGAGGCCTCTGGCACACGCTGAGGCTATGATAGTCTCCGAATGAGATGTTTACTGCTCACATAGCTAAAATATTTATTTTTGTTTATGTACACTACAGTTAAAGTCCCTTATGATCCTTTGCTTGGTCATAACTACCCAAATTGTTGCTCACTGTTAGATATAGACAAGGAAACATTAAAGAGACATGATGTTACATCATGTCAACAATAATCATAAAAGGGAAACGTTGGTGAAAATGTAAAATAAATCAGCAAAACAATAAGAAGTGGATGGAGTTTACTTATTAAAGGTTATGCAAAAGTCGAGGTTTTTCACGATGACTAATCAAAAATCTTTGCCCTAATAAAATATGAATGTTTTCTAGTAATTTTGCTCTTCCTTTGTGTATTCTTCACTCTGATGAAAACAGTGTTTTTGATGTTTTAACATATTCCGAGGGCATTTTTCTGATGGCGAAGGACGTATGTCAAGAAAATTCTGCTTAAAATTGCTTTTCTGAGTATTTCTTTCCTTCTTAGCAGTCTAATAAACAGGTGGGTGATGGGAAATGGGGATGGGCTTACTCCACTCCTCAGAGTCGAATTTTTAATATACTCTTGCCTCTCTGTAGAAACTTATGTCCTTAAATTTTACCTAAAAATTGTATTGTCATAATTAATACTGGTAACACTATTACAATGGATTAAAAGATGACTGGAGTGGGACTTTTAAAGACAAATGCATACATTCTGTGATGACAACTCCCCTCAAATCAATGGGATGTAATTTTTTTTCCCTAAATCATCTGATAGCTGACTTTTTCGCCTGTATCTCAGATGGAGCCAAATGCTGAGTTTACAGGTCACGTCCATATGTGCTGGGCTACGATCGGGTTGAATTTCAGTCCTTCTCTTCCAGCACTTCCAGAGTGCGAAAGCTCAAGCAACCAGGAAAGGAATTACTCAGAGCTGACAGCCTCCCACTGGAAACACATTTGAAGTCAATAGATTGCCTCCCGTTGTCTGTTCCTCTCTGTCAGGCTCACACATACATGCACCAGAAACTGTGAGTTTCTCCTAGATGCTGCAAAAAGACACGGACATAATGTATTTCAGACGCTCATATACTCTCCATGCCTGCCCACAGCTTCTGGGCAAAATATTTTCATGTATGATTTAGCGAGTCAAGAAGCCTTGTTTGTAATATTTTCTCCTGGGACCCATTGGTTCAAATGAGTGTTACGCAACACAGTCGAGAGGCAGACAAACGTGGCGCTCTACAATTATGCAGATGTGTGTATGCCATTTACTCTTAAGTCTTTTAACAACAAGGCTGACTGCAGTTTTATTTGTTCAAGGATTTGAGCTGCACAACAGTTCACTGTGGGGACTTTGGCAGTCCGATCCCAGGCTGTTGATATTAAAATGTTGGAGAAGAAGGATTATTTCCCAGAAGGATAAGAAGTTTGTGGCGGAGGATGACGGTCAACTCAACTTTTGATGGAATTTTGTGTCACTCTAGAGATGTTCCAGGTGAGCCCATTGAGGTGGCACTTGCTGTGTTTTATAGTAACTTTTGTGGAACTTTTACTTTCTCAGTATCCAGCCTTTCATGTCATTGAGACAATTAATGCAAGTTTGAGTCTTGGCCATGTCTACATGCCTCAATGCATTGAGTTGCTGCCATGTGATTGTTTGATTAGAAACTTGCATAATAAACAGTTGGACAGGTGTATCTAATGAACTGACCAGTAAGCAAATATGTGTATATATACTGTATATTTCCCTCTTTTTTAAGATGCATACAGAAAATGAATCATAGAGTCTTTTCAAGGGGCTCATCCGGGATTTGATCCCAGGAATTCTTGCCCTCAAAGAGAGAATCATATCCCTAGACCAGGTATAGGCAACCCCAGGCCTCGAGGGCCGCACTCCTGCATGTTTTCCAACAAACCCTACTCTGGCATGTTCTAATTGGCTGGACACACCTGAACCAGGTAATGAGTCATGAGGAGTGCAGACACATGAGTTGCCTATCCTTGTCCTAGACCAACGAGCCACAACACAACAGTGTCACCAAGAAATGTACCTGAACCAAATGCTATTTTGTCAGGGTTTTTCCCAAACACTATAATAATGACTCCTCACACGGCAAGCAGTTAGCAGGGTGCAATGTAGGTGTTCCTGTTTTCTGTTGTTTTGTTCCTTTTTTATATTTTATTTTTCTGTATTATTTTTGTTGTTTTGGTTTGTTTTTCAAAGTTAAATGGTCCTAAACCAGCTTTTTTTGGGAATTCAATCCCACTTCTGACACCAGTGTGGCAACACTTGTGTCTAGTGATACGGCCCCGGAGGCAGTGCCCCAAAAATGTCTAGATAATAACAGAAGGACCAAGATGCCAGTATGATGTTTCAGTAACGTTTTAGTCAATTTGTGTTCTAGTAAAGAATACAAAGAAGAGTTAAGAAAAATACTAAAAAAACCCAACCAAATAGGGATCAGAACCCTGGACAAAATAACAGGTGACTAACCCAACCAAATTGACTATTAACCCTTCCGTTCTCCTTAGCTTGTTTACATTAAAAGTGGGGTCATCTGGACACCACAGGACAGTGCGCTGAACTTTTTTTTTTCACTGATTTTCGAGTTTCACTAATGTCCATGACAGACGTAAAAACCTGTCCCACTTCGTCCACATTTGTCATGGAAGAAATCGCATAACAATATGTGGTTGGAGCCATCTGGACCCCAAGGAGAGCGGAAGGGTTAAGTAAGCACCAACTTCTATCCAATGACAAAAATGATAACCAAATGAAAATCTTCAAACTGAGACCACTGATGTTCATCAACCTATTTGAAAATCAGCTTAGTTAACCAAACCCAAACACAGAGGAAATTACCCTTAAAAGGAATAGATAAAAAATACATTTCAGAATCAAAAGTTTATGCAATATTTTTGAAAATAACTTTTTAGCCCAGTGTTTTGCCTTATCATTATTTCCAGCATCAAAGCTTTTTATCCTTTTTATTATGAACCTTAATATCTAAACGTTTTCCGTCAGTCTGTCAGGTCATAACCTTATTCTTCGTGTCCCAGCGCTCCCTTGGCAAATGTAAAGTACATAATGATTAACGAGACTTTTCTTTGAAAGATATTAAATATTCAGTCGCTCCTGAATGAAAAATTGAGGATAAATTGCTCGTCAAACACTCGTTTTACTCCCAACTGCTCACAAATTCAGAATTCACTTATCCTCTACAAGTGCTCAGAAAGCAGCTGAGAATGGATGATCCTGGAGATTGTTTTATGGATGCTGGTTAACATTTAGATTTGTTTGGCCGTTGGGACTGTTGTGAAAGCCATCCAAAAACCTTTTTTTCCTTGTAGTTTTCAGGTTTATGTTTCGTATTTTTCCATGAATATACATATCTACTGCTTTACTTGTGACATTTTCCACAAAATTAAGTTTGAGTATTAAACTGTAGAAATTAAATTTAATGTTGAGACTGCACTAACGTTTTAGGCTAGTTGTTGGAAACCAGATTTCCTGAATGTGGATTTTTTTAGACGCTTTTAGATGTGGTCGTCACACTGGACCAATACCACCAGATACTAGCATATATGTCTACAGCAGGGGTATTCAACTCCATTCCTCGAGGGCCACAGTGTCTGCATAATTTCCAGATATCCAAACTCTACTCATGACTGATTACCTGGTTCAGGTGTGTCCAACCAATTGGAGCATGCCAGATCCGGGTATGTTGGAAAACCTGCAGGAATGCGGCCCTTGAGGCCTGGAGTTGAATACCCCTGGTCTACAGTTAAGAGGCTTGGTGTGAAATATTGATACCGGTGCATATATCACTCCAGACTTCTTCTACAGATCTATTCCGATATATGTCAAGCTTGGTGTCATATAATTCTGTCCTGGCACGAACTACAATTATTAATTAAAAGGGACGTCATCCATACGCCACTGCCAAATCTGAGTCCCTGATTGGTCAAAGTTTAACTGGTTCAACTTTTGACAGACGGTGTTTGTTTTGTACGCAGAACCTGAAAACTGACTTAAAAAATTGCCTAGCTATGCGTGGACGGAAGCCCAGAACGCGCATATACGGGCGTTTACATAGAGTTGTCATTGAAAGCACGTTTAATCCCAGTGTGAACATAGCATCAGAAGCGTATTCTGCAAAATTTAAATAGATTGAACCAAAACAAAACCGTGACCCAAAATAGAGGTTTAAATAGAATTATGGAGAAAGTGGATCTTAGCATCCCTAATAGACACTAATTCCATTTTTTGTCTGTCACATATTTCTTTCTCCTCTGGTTTTATTTTCTTCTAATACACTTTAAACTTTTATTACAACAGCTTGAAGCAAATCTTATTTTCTTAGAAAAATTTGATTGGATTGACTGTAAATAACCTCTAAAATCAACATATTTCGCTTAAAAATGATATGTAGGAGATGCATAAAACATATAGATGTTGACGTAATGAATTTGACTGCATATTTGACCTTTAAATATAGGAAAATTCCCAGTAATTTGTTACTCTTATGTTGTTGCATCTGCTGAAGACTTTTACTATAATTTTACTTCAAGCACATATGTAACCGCACGGGGGAGCATGTTCCAGGACCAACGCCGACTCTGCTGTCACCTTCATGGGTTTAGAAGTCCTTGAGCAGCCATCCCAGTTTAAGCAGAACACCAACTTTGTACTTTTTTTGTTTACAATAACAATAAAACTGCAAAAATTTCTCAGTTTTTCAACTTAGTTCAATTAGATGTTGATTAATTAGTCAAATTTCCATTTAAAAGCAATTTTTTTTGGTTATATTTTTTCACGTTTACATTGTTGTTAACTCCTAAGGCAATACACCTGAAATAGTCCATATTGATACCGGTATTGATAAAAGATCTATTTAGGGTAAAGTTTGCTAGGAAAAAGATAGAAAACTACTTTAACAGAATAAATCAGTTTTTCTTTCTTCAACTGTAGCCAGAAGGGCCTGCAATGTGGTAGCAGGACTGGGCCATATTAGATCTTGTGGTTCTTATATGTGGTGTATGCTGTGTTTTTGGGTAAAAACTCCTGTTACACCCAAAAAAAAAAGCTAAATATATGACTCTTTCAATAAAGACGTGTTGACAGGGTCTGAAAACCTAAAGAACGATGTTGATCCAGTGACCAAATGTTTTCATTCAAATAAAAAAATGCAATAGTGAGTAAATGCTGGTTTCACAAGCACCGTCAGTGGAAAAATATATAGTCTTATCCTGGAAAGTCACAGTTGATGGGCGCATTGATGGATTTTGACACCTTTCAGGCAACACCAGTGAGTTGCCTTCAAGAAAAGCAGATTTAAGAGGCGATCCAAAAGTCAGCAAAACCCTCTCCATTATTTGTCTTTCAGCTTTTTCCTATGACGTGGGTCGTCACCGCTAAGTAATCAACACAAGGATTTGTCAAAGGCTTTTTTTTATATGTTTTTCCATATGCTACTCAACTGTTATGAAATCTGGATTTGAACCAGCACCCTGAAAAATGCAAGCGCACAGCTCTGGAGGAAGCTAAACGTTCAGAATCTGTTTCTTTTATATCAAAAAACAGTATTCTATAACATTTTATAAAACAAACTGATTCATTTATCCCTCATTACCCACAAGTATTTGAAGGTTATTAGTGCAGTTACTTTGTGCTTGGATACAAGCTTATGATCATGCATTGACCACATTGTACTCTTATCTTACAGACTGCTGGACCCCGTGTTTTAACAAGTGCAGGAATATCAAACGTTGAATCTGTTTTAATATTTTGGACTAGATCCCCAAATAGTTTAATCCAAAGGGGCGACTGGTTGTCTTGGAGACTAAAATAAAATCAATACATCTTGAATCCTGTAGCCTGGAGATGTTGCTGCCAGTTTCATTGGCAAACTGTTGAAAAGTTGGCAATTTAAATTCATAGTCAGGTTTTTTGTTCCAGAAAATTGTTTATTCCGGAAACTGTAGACTTCATGGTTAAAATAAATCCTACTGCATGTTCCCAGTGGTTTCTGAATAATGATTATTCAGTTTTTAGCTAAAATCCTCTCAATTTGATAATTAAAAAAAATCATAATTTGAGACGTATTTTCTGGCAGCAGCAGGTGACGAGTAGAAATTTGACTCTGACTTGTGGATGGGACTGTTTGTGTGGAAGTTGCACTCCACTAATTTCCCATAATCCTTTTGTTTATACTTTGTCTTACAGCTCCTCACAACCCAAGATAAACTTTAACCTTTTAACCATTAACATTAAAGAACATTAACACATTGCCCCTTAAATTCCCTCTCCAATCAGATTTTGATCCAGTGATCTTTTAAAAATAATTGTCTTTTTTTTTTTTTTTTTTTAGCCAAAATTTTAAAAACCTGTGTCGCTTTGTAGGACAAAGTTTCTTCTGTAAGGCAGTAGTTTATTAGAAATTCACCTTTGAGATGTGGGTTAAACTGTTGAACAAGTCCATTTCCCATCATCCCTTTGTTTAGAAAAAAGTTATTTTTGTCTGCTCCTGACAGGGGTGTGTATTGGCAAGAGTCTGGCCATACAATACGTATCGTAATACACATATGATATGATGCGTATCCTATTATCTCATGACAGAACTGCACGAAATTTCACTATTTATCTTAGTTATGACTTTAAGTCTCCCTAATAGAATTTTTTTTAATTACAAAAAATGTTCTCAGTGTTTTAATTATGATTATAAAGCTTTAACCAAAATCCCACAACCTATGTCCTCAATGTCTTAATAAAACATTTTTCTTTTTGATCTGAAGCCACTGTTACTAAAAGATCCTCTGAGGGGGCGTGGCTTTTGTAGCCTGGCCCTGATACCCCCTGTCTTGATTATGATAGCTCCGTGTCTCGCTCGCGTTAAATCTTCACCGCTGCTACATAAAAATGTCAAACAGTATCGGTAATGTCCAATCATATCGTTTTGAGCTACAAAATTACAAAAAAATAGTATTGCGATAAATATCACGGAATCGATATTTTCTTGCACTCCTAGCAACTGATTTCAATACAGAAATACTCAGAAATATAGTTTAATTCTAAAATGTTCTATATATAAGAACATGTTAAAAACATCAAAAACATGATTTTAATTGGAGTCTTTAAAGCCTAAAAGCCAATGGAATAACAATGCAATAAAGCACAATTCCTTTTTTTAATTGCTCGTGTCATGAAACTTCACCTCTCGCAGATTGTTTTAAGGCAGCTTTAAAGCCCATTTGACCTTTGAAAGCTCTTCATTTTTCCTCCTCACCCCCCCAGCTCAGCCTGTTTGTGACTCATTCTTGGTTAACAGGGAGACACTGGAGCTCTGTCGAGTAAGCACTCTGAAGTCTCTAACCAGTGAGTACAGCAGAGCCCCCCTGCAGACTTCAAGCAACACACCAACCTTTTTACGGATGACTTACATGTGTGCTGGGGGGGTTCTGTAAGCTTGTCTTTGCAAGGATGGTTTCTTTCCTTTTTTTTTGGTTTCTGTTTGCTGTCTTGTACTTTCACATTGTTGGTTCGTGCTGCATTCTTTCTGTGCCTCTTTGTCTGTTTCTGGCTTACTGTCTGTCTGCTCCCCAGTCTGTCTCTCTGGCACCTCCTCAGAATGATTTTTATAGCTTCTCCCCTGTGTCTCCACCCTCACACCCCTCATTTTTCTCTTTTTTTTTTTTTTAAAAGAGGATGAGTAAATGAATCTTTTTGTTTCGCGCTGCTGTGTAGCCCGCTAATCAGGCCATTCACTGATTACATGCTTCATGCTAATCGTGTACGCGCGGCTCTGACTGTGTTTGCACAGTGACTTTTTGATACTGCGGATGCCTTTGTGTGCATGTGTCATTTACACCAGAGAAGGGCAATTGTTGACATTAAGCTAAGCTCTCCGTGGTGTCGTCAGCCTTTTGTCTGGCACTCGGGTGCAAAATACCGAAATAGACGTGACAAACCTGGAAGATTTACGCCAAATCCCCGCTGCGCTTTGTTACCTGTTTGATTGTCCATGTGTGCGCTAAAGGAGAGGAAGCAGGTGAAGGAGGCGGCGTAGGATGCCTGAGAAGGGCGAATAGGGAGGATGCGAAGGGTGGGCGGTGTAGCGGGGAAACCAATTATGGTGCAGATAACAGGGAGGCTATGGATTTTCCACAGGGCCTCTCTATTCACTCACTCAATTTCTGCTCCTCTGTTCTTACAGCAAATTTAAATTCTATTTTAAAGAAGCTTTATTGACAAAATGAAAAACCGCACGCTACAGATTCTAAAAATGTTATTTTTCCATTCAGGGTGAGCAGGCGGTTTTTGAACCGTGTCAGACGGGGAAAAAGAGGTTTTTTGTCAATGGGATCTCTGTATAGTTTGTGTCACTGCAAGCACAACCTGCACAATCTGCAGTGTCACATCACTCTTTTCTACTTCAGGTGTTTGGTGTCCTTGACATCTGCACAATCAGCCTTGTGACAGTATCACCTAACAGCTAGCATGCACTTTAAGCAGCAAAAAGCAACATAAAGGTCTATTGGAGGTAAATAGTCAAAAGTGCATTCAATATTTAAATAATAATTATTAAGAAAAAGAATCCTGAATTTGTCCAACTTAATATTTACAGAATAATAAATGTCTGTTGTAGCATCTGATTTATAGCATTTTTCTTATGATAGAAGACAAATATAAAAGAAGAAACTGTATTTCTTAGGATTTCTTTATTGAAATCATGATAGCATTTGAAAACGGGCGGGTCAAAGTCTCCCTTCTCTGGTCCATTCCGATGTATCCACTTTTAGACAAATAGATCTATTAACGTCTTCGTATGAGCTGACATCTCGCTCAAAGCTGTACAGCTGGATAGCTCCAAAATTACCAACCGTTTTTGTTGCTCCGGTAAAGCTAGCTTGGGGTTGTGAGGATCTGGAGAAAGTGTAAACCGAGGGATGATGGGATAGCAGAGGCAAATTGTCTGATTGCTGAAAGCAATCAAAGTATGTTATCCACCTCTTTAATATATTTTATCATTATTATATTTTATTCTGTCAAAATTTTAAAGTGCTTCAAGTTTCTAATGAACTTCTGCCGCTCCGCAGAAACTGTTTTAAAAGAAATGACAGATTTTTTTATTTTAGTTAAAATCGGCACAATCATAATTATTTACAGTCAATAAAAATATAGTTGGATCTTTAAGCTTTATTTTTCTAATTTGTGTAGAAGATAAACACAATGATGTGTTTGGACTATCAAGCAAAAATGAAACGAGAAAGTTTTTGTCAATCCAAATAATTATTGTCAATTTTTATGGATTACGTGAATTTAACTATATTTTTATGTCTTTTGCAGCTTATTCGCACTTTTTTAAATAAATGTTTTCATTTTTAAAAACAGCCATTTATAATTGCTATAATATGCAAATGTTTAACTTATTAAAATGTGTTTTGCATTTTTTCTTTGCCATTTTAGATTGCTTGGACATTTTTATCAACAAAATAAGCACTAAATTATTGATGCAGATTCAATTGCTGCGTCACATTCTTTACTTCCAACTTTGTCACACAACTACGTGTCTTTTTATTTTTAAACGCTGGATTTCTTTTATTTAAATAAGATCAATTCAGTAATTTATGATTGGATTAAAAAGGATTTTCTGCTTTGAATTATTAAAACAGGTTTAACAATCCCTTCTTGTTGTTGGATCCTGTAAACCTGGGAATGTTTGTGCAGACAAAAGGGAGTTTTTTGTAAGAAGTGCATCTTAAGAAAGTAAAACGAATTTTGTGTCATGAAACGTCTTGCATCAATTAAAAGTTTTTCAACAGCGAAATAATCTTAGTTTGATAGAACATGTCCAAATGGGTAGTTTTATTTTCCTTTAAATAAGATATTCTTTTGCTTATTTAAAGAAAATCTGCCACTGTGGTGAGAATTTTCAACTTATTTCTGTTTTTGTTGTTATAAATGACATCAATTTCTTCAAAAGTGATCAAATCTCATATAAAAAAGAATTACTTACTTTTAACGTCTGATTTTATAATATTCATATTTTCAAGGAAACATTTTCTTGTGCTTTGTTCTTTTAAAAACACTTTTTTTCTCCAAAGGTTTGAGAGAATAATATGAATGCTGTCTTTATAAGAACAACATGAATGAGACTGTTGTTGGTTCTTTTGTTTGGATGCCTGGGGATGAAGTGTTTCTGAGTGTGTTGTTTATGGAAATCTTTGTACATTTTTTTCTTTAATCTACCGTTCTCCGTGTGAACTCCAGACAATCCCCAGTGCCCGACCGGCCTGCAAATAGGCATGGGAAAACCGGAGAAGAACGCACACACACACAAACACACACATGCGTGCCTTTTAGATGTTTTCTTTTCAGCGTCCAGAGTTCGGCCCCCTCCCTGTCCTCATCGGTTTGGCCTCTTACAAAGCAGGTCTCTCCTTTCTGTTTTTGGTACCACTGGGGCTACACTTTCTCAGTTTCTAAAGAGATTTCAAAGCAAATCCAAATATCACATCCTGGGGTTTGTTTCTCGATTTCTTATGAGAGACTTTTGTGTCAGAATTTTCTGCAAGATTACCTGCTGTTTTTGCAGATTCCTCCTGTAAACTTATAACTTTAATTGTCATTTGAAATAACTTTAAGAAACGAGAGTTCTTGTTAAAAAGTGATCGTCGTTGTGATGCAGCTGTTTCAGCTAATAAAGACTTTTGATCTTATCAAATAGAGGCTCACTTAAAATGGTCTTGCCGTCCAATTAAGGCGTTATTTATTAGTCATGCTTGTCTACTTCATTGTTAAATAGAACTAAAGTACGGCTGGTCTAGATCATCAAAACTCATCAGCACATACAAATTTTCAATTTATAGTTTATACTATAAGAGCAACTGTTTACTTAAGAAAATAAATTTGAAAAAATATATAATTTTGGTGTTTTTAACACCAGTGTGACACTTTCTGATGATTAAGGATATACTGTATATGTACAAAAAAAGCGTAAAATACATTTTTGTGGTTTTCTTTATTCAAGTTGTTGTGAATCTGGAGCAGATGAAAACGTGATCCTGGAAAAAGATTGTAGTTGTGACGTAGAAAATACGATCAGTGGGCCACAAGCTTGAAAACTACTAGTTCCATGTACGTCTTTGTTTTCCTCGTACGAGCTGGCATTTTTCTCAAAACTGGACAGCTGGATTGCTCGCTATTTTTGTTGCAGGTTGGGTTAGGTTGGAATATGAAGCTACAGGAACACGAGACATGTGTGTTAAACGTACTTTATAGCACATGGTGTTCACACTGGACAAGCAGGGAGGGGCTTCTTCTTCTTCTTTTTCCTTTTTCATCAGCGCATTTGTGCCACCTACAGTTTGAAGAGATTTGGAGTAAAATGTGGAAGTGGTACAAATACCCAAATCTTGCTCCAAACTTTTTCTTTCACAGCTCTGTTCCGATATATGAAAAGAATTGGTGTCATAGAATGTCGTATGTAGAGCCCAAGAATAGTTGCAATGCAAGAGTTTTCAATCTGGAAGCCTTTAAATAGACTTATAATTGGAAGTGGTCGCTTGAACCCATGTTGTGAATGTATCTTGTGGGGCGGCTGGTGAGAGTTTGTGAACAAAGTTATGATGATGGAAAGTGGGGATAGTGTTGCTCCAATACAACAGTCTTACTTAAAGAATTTCTAATAAACCACTGCAGCTCTGCAGAAACCATGTCCTTGAAAATGACAGTCTTTTGGATTTTTTTGCCCTAAAAACGACATAATTATATTTAAAAGAAGCTGGAAATCCTTTTAGGATATCTCAAAGGATGATCTGATTGGGACTTTAAATGACCTAAGTCATGCAAAATCAACTTGTTTGACCTTTTAAGTGTTTTGTATTGTTTATTTCTCCTGGAAAACAGTCCCCGCCCCTTCATTCTGACCACCCTTCTCTCTGAGCACAACCTATCCCAATCCACAAAAACAAGGGAGTCCTCACTTTGTGACATCACTAAGTGAGGAACAGTCCCTTCCAGGAAAAGTTTGCGCTGCTAGCACCTCCCCCAGGCTAGGACACTACCACTTTTTTCGCAGCGCTAGTAGAGATTGAAAAAACCCTTTCATTTTAGATGAAAACATGCAAATCTATCTTTGCAAAAGTTTGGATATTGTTTTTTTTTATTTTTTATTTTTTATTGGCGAACATCATGAAATGGGTGGCACCAACATAGAGCAGAAGGCGGGGCCTCAGAGATTGAGACGTCTTACTTCCGGGTAGGACAAAACAAACTCTTAAAAAAAATCATATTTTATAAAATAAATGTTTTTTTTTTTTTTAACCAAAGATAACATATTATCATATATATCATGTGACAAAGTTGGGGCTCGTGGGCAAGGATCTGGTCTACTGGGTGATCATATCCGGCCCACCAAATCATTTTATATTTTTGTTATCAATGTTACCTTGCTCTGTTCACATATTGCAACAAGTACTCATACCCAAGTCGTCACATATTGACGGATGGTTAGGGACACTTCTGCATCAAAAATGGACGTTTTGGGTGTCTTTAATTCATTGCTACTTGACGTCTAATTAAATCAAGGCTTCCCAACCTCCGGGCCGCAAAGCAATATTGATTAATTACTGGGATGAAGACCTCACTGGTATCCTAATCCTAACCTTAACCTGGTTCCGGACAGTACCAGACGGGTTACCATATGCAAACCAGGCTAGGGTTAGGGTACCGGTACTGGCTGCATTCAAGGGTTCCGTCCACGTTAAAAAGTAACGTTTTTTAAAGTTTTAAAGATATAGCTTGTTTATACTGTTTGTCCCGTGACCTGAGAGTTTGACACCCCTGATGTTTATGAATATAGTTTATTCCGAAAGGCTTAGAAGCATTGTAAAATAGAACTAAAAGCTGCATTTTTCTGTATGTTAGAAAATAAATTGGCTGTTTGTGTCAACTGTAATTCAAATGGATGGCTCAGCTTGAGTCCTAATAGCATTGCTGGTAAATTTGATGAGCCTCTGAGCCAGTTGCTTTTCAAACCCAGAGTTAATGAACAAAGGCAGAGCACATGTGCAGCAATGTGCTGTCGTTGATGGAGTGGTGCGGAGAGACGACGCAGTCATTCTCTGTCAGTTGCTGTCTTCCCCTCTCTCAGCTCCAAACCAAACTCCGAGCTACAGATTGTTGTTTTGCCCGAGTCTCGGAAAAACCATCGGAATCCTTAATAGTGACTGGCATCCCTGCGATATTTTCAACTAAATTAACCTTTCACAAATAATCTGTCACTCTCGCTGTCTCCCGGCATTCTATTCTGGGATGCCCGCGCCCTTTCTGCACCAGCGATGGAACACATTTACAAACATGCACGCCCCAACTGTCAGCTGCAACCTCCCCTCAGTGGGAGCAGTCAGCCTCCATCCCTATCTAGCGCTATCTGGACGAGGGAGCGTCCGACCGTCTGTTGTTGTCATCGAAGGCGCTGCCGGGGGGCAGAAGCGGGTGCCAGCAGGTCCCGGCAGGCGTCGCCCTGCCGGCTCTTGACCGGAGCTGCTCGCGTGTTTCGTACCAGCTCGCAGCAGTCGGCGGTTCTGCTGACCAGCCTAAAGCTGGGTTCCTCTCTCACGAGGAGTGAAGGTTGCCAACAGGATCATCAGAAGCCTGCAGTGATGGATGTGTCTAAAAACATCAACACTGTAGGTTTGACTTTTTTGCCAGTTTTACATTTGACTTTCATTTATCTGCCAGTGTGGACTTTTTTACAGGCAGTCGGGCATTAAAACAAACATTCATTTAGTTTTGATGGGGGTCATACTGATAGGTTATGTAGTGACTATAAAAGCTAAGCTGCAGAGAACATAGGTATAAATCTGTGTTTTCAACATTATTATTTTTTTTTTTGTTGGAGAGATTATTGCACTGTTTTAAATTGCCTTTTTAAAAAAAAATCCTGATCCTTATTTGGGTAATTCTAAGTTATTTATCTTTTTACTTTGCATTTTGTTGTATTGATGTTCTTCTAAGGCATTAGAAAATCTGCTGAAAGCTGGTGATCTTTCTATTATGCAGAGAATTTATTGATGTGGTCCAGACTGAGATGCAGCAGTCTGCAGAAAGAGGAGGGCCTTTGGCTCGCTTCTCCTGTACGAGGATAAACCTCGCTTCATGTTTTGTTTGACTCTGTCAGTTTTAGTCCTATTTAGCAAAAAAAAAAACAAAAAAAAAAAGTTGTGAATTTACTTCTTTAATGCTTTGCTCATAAAATAGTTATTAAATTATAATTTACAGGGTATAAATATTTCATTAATGTTCTGTCATAGTAGGATAGAGACAAATATATCAATGAAACTGAATTAAAAACGGTGAATAGTTTAAGACATAAAATATATTCCATTAAAATTAAGAGGATTTTTTTCTGAAAAAAATATGTTAATTGATTATTTTTTAACAGACACTTGCAAAGTAGTAAAAAAGAAACAACAATGTTTTACAGTTACACTCACTATATTTTTTTCTATCATAAAACCGTTCCCAGGGATCTTTTAATTATGATTATTGATGTTTTTAACTAAAATCAAAAAGCCTTAGTTATTTTTAAAAGTGGCCATACCATAAAAGTTATACTTTTTGAGGTTTTAAGTGCATTTTACTGTTCAATTCTCACAATATAACCCAAAAGTGGTATTTTAATTAATTCATGGCTTTAGGAGTAATCCTCTAAAAACCACAAAAACGAGCGGATGATAACGTGCTGAGATAAGCACGATGTGAACCGACACTTCCAAGAAGAGTTTGCTCTGCCAGCACCGTCCCCAGTCTAACACCAACGCTCAATTTAACCACAGAGCTAGCGGTGATGACCAAAAAAAAAAAACGTTCATTTTAGATGCACAATATCGTTCGTCTTCCAGTTGTGTCCTGTCTTCAATAAATTCCAGCTCAAACAGGTGTTTTTGACTTTAGTGTACTACTACAGCACAAGCTCCACCTAGTGGCCAAACTGAAACGCCCTCCAGGAGAAGCAGAACAATGTTTACAATGTTAATGATCTGAACATTTTTGTTGGAGCTTCTCCTTTTGAGAAACCATGGAACACTGTGTGTATTAACAATCGCATTATTTCACTACTACATTTTACAGTATGTGAACTGTATCAGATTAATAAGAATGTATTCAAAAAAATAGATTATTAATGTATTTATAAAAAAATGTGTCTAAATGTGTAAACAGTGTAAACTCAAAATTTTATCACATTCATCATATCACACCTAAGCGTGAGTGTGTAAGTGTGTGCACGGGGGAGGGGAGACGTTGGCACGCCCATTTCAGTAGCTGCGTCATCAGTCTGAGCTTTTTCAAGCATCCAGTTTTCTGATATAGCATGATTTGAATTAAGAAATACTCAAACGCCTTTTTAATTGTACATTATTTTAATATTTAGGTCTCTTTATTATGAGAAAAATGCATCAAAAACATGTTAAAAGCACAAAAAATTAAGTTCAGTAAATCTTTGTGTACAGCTGAATTTAAGAAAAAGGAAAACTTTATTTATAAATGCACAACTCTACATTTTTTTTTTACCATATGATAAAATAAAGCAAAATGCATACATTATTTTAATCCCCAGTTTTAAACGCCCTCCCTGAAACCTTCCTCCTACTGTTGCGGTGGGAGTTAAACCGCTCTGCTCCGGCTTTATCGATCTGGAATGGAGGAGTGCTTTTGGAAACTTCCCTCGCTGGTAATGAATCATCAGGATAACTGTGTTGGTTTTTCAGGCACAAACAAAATCAGTGAAGTCAATAAATGCACAACGAAGAGTGCTCCCGCTGAAGCGTTCCTCTGCACGACCACCTAAATCTTCTGATTTTCTACTGTAATTTTGAGCACAAATTACCGCTCTGTTAACTCGCACAATAGTATCTCAAGTCTTCCATTAATACTAGTGACAAAAGAATTGATTACCGCTGCAGTTTCCCTATTCACTCCACAGATATTTCATTGTGAAGAAGGCTTCAGTGCATAATTCAGACAATGGAGATAAAATGAAATGTGTCCTAAATAAATGAGCTTATAAGTTGCCTTAAATTCATAAAGAATAACTGACAAAAACAATATTGAAAAGAATAGAAGGAATATTAATAAAAAAAACATTTAAAAAAGAGCTAATATTGTGATGGGTTCTTTAAAAAAATGTGGAAAAAGTTCTGATTTCTGTGAGGTTTTCACTCTCGTCTCCATCAGAGCTGTTAGCTGATATTCGGTTCATGAAATCATCTGCAGCGGTGCTCATCAAAGTCCAATTTCGGGCCGTGAAGCTGAAAATGAAGTGAACCGCCGGCGTCATGTGGACGCCACTTTGCAGCTCTCTTTGTTGCTTTCTGAGGCAAAGACTGAACTGCTTCAGCCAGCCAACATTCAGAAGTCAAAACATTTCAGAAAGATGGTCAGATTTGGTTTATATTTATTTACATTTCTGTTTTTTTTTGTTTTAAATAGATTTTATTGATTGATAAAGAAATCCTTGAACTTATAGAAAAGTGGAAATTTCAAACATAAATCTATGCCATTATTTTTGAGTAGCTAAAAAACTAAAGCTAAAATAGTTTAACACTGTTATTAAATGCGTTCTGTATACATTTGCATTTTTCTCATGTAAAGGACATTTATAGAGAACAGTAGGTGTAAAATAGCATTTCTGATTATTATCTTGAATCAGGAGCTGGGGTGTAAGAAAATATCGATTCAGTGAAATATCGCAATACTTTATTTGGCGATACTTGTATCGATTTAAAATGCAGACGAGTGGATATTTAATTATTTATTTAAAAGCAAACATGCGTCTTACTTTTGTCCATTTAAATATTTCCTAAATTACCAATTTAAAATATGGCACCAGGAATTTGCTTGGGTAAAAGCAACAAGTTTATACGATACCGTTGCCGTTAACGTTCTGATCATTGAAATAACATGTATTTTACAATTTTATTATTGTGAAAAATGTATTCATATTCAAATAATTCTTAAGTCATAATTAAAAAAATGGCAAAATATTTTCCAGTACTGTCTTGAGTATCGTATCATGACGTGTATTGCGATAAGTATCGTATCGCCTAAATTGTGATACGTATCGTATCACCTAACGATACACACTACTATCAGGAGCAGAACAAATTTTTTGTTCAAAAAAAACTTTTTTAAACAAATAATATGTTGTGAAATGAGAGAGGCTTACTCATTTGTTTGACACACATCTTAGAATTTAATTTTCTAATAAACAACCGAAACTATGTCATAGTTGACATAGGTTTTTTGATTTTTGCAAAAAAGAACCGAAATCCTCATATTTAAAAAGACTACTGGGAATGCAAAGGATGATTGAAGTGGGAATTTGTCAAAGTTCTTTAATTTTAAACGTTTGTGTTTAGAAAAGATATTCTTCTGCTGTCAATCAATTTAGTTATTTTTACCCAAATAAACCTCAATTTACTTCCACTAATTTCCTTTAGAGAAGCAAATCATAAATAAGAAACCAGAAATATTAGGAGTTCATCTAATCAGAAGAAAATAAAACTTCTGAAGATGTGTTTTTGTTTTTTTTAAGGTTGAGTTGTTTGCATTTTTTAAAAATGTTGTTGTGTTAGTGGCCACACCTTTGCAAGAACAGCCGCTGAGCATGAGAAGCAATAAGAATAAGCTCATCTTTTCAAAAAAAGTCATCGATCCAAATTCAAATTTCTCGACTCACTGCCGCATTCCCCTCCACTTCACCTGCTTTCTCGTCCTCTGTCACACCAGTGGCCCTCGCGCTTCTGTCTGGCGGTGATAATAGCAGCCCTTGTTAAGATGAACCAGCAGAACCATGCATGCTGAATTACACATGCAATGCATCAGCTACACAGCTTCAATTAACCCACAAAACACGCTCCTTCGCCTGCCAGCTGACTGCGGAATCAGGGAATTTTGAGCCCGTTCTCACCACAGCTCATGAGTTAGTCAGCATGCAGGATGTCATGGGAGCGCACATCAGTTTGAGGCATTTATGAAACAAAAAGCTACTTTGAAATGAGAGCCAAGGCTTCATTTTTGAAAAATGATTCCTGGAAATGCTGCTGATTCTCGAACTGCAACCTTTTTTTTTTTTTTGTCTTTGGCAAATCTGGACACTGTTGTTGTATTAATCAGCAACTTTTTAATGGGCAAACAGAAGTTCAGAAATAGTTCCGAAATAGTGTCAGACACAATATTAGAACACCCCCTCCCAGGAAAGCTGTTGTGTAAAACTGTTAAATGATACCACTGTATTGGCATCCATGTAGGTCACGTATTCCCCGACATCTGAACGCACGAGGGAGAGGAAGTGCATACAGATGAAGGTGTCGTCGTCTATGAGCTCGTCAGTGTTTATGCTGCCGCTTCCTAAGAGCCTGGCAAAGACGGCTCGATCCGTCTCCCAGACAACTGCTGGGGGGGAAACTGAAGAGAGAGAAGAGGCGCCCCAAAGATATGTAGCTGCCAAATTCAGGGAGGGCGGTGCAGAAAAGTATGTGAGCTCTTTATGTGATTACATAAGGATATCTTAAGTAATGAAATGGTGCATCACTGTGGCCTTCAGCAAAGCGTCACGTCACGAAATTCAATGTTAGTTCTGTGATGTTACCTATTTTTCCGTGTAATTTTGAAATTTCCCTCTCTAATCTAATTTATGAAATAGCCAAATATAATCTGACATCAGCTGTTGTCTCAGAATGTTTGCAAATTTTCGAGTTGCATCTTTCAGATCTCATGTTTATTGGATTTGAATCCACATGGTGCCGTGTAAGTTTCACCTCCTCTGGTTGAGCTAATTGGTTTACCTTTCCAGAAACAGGATAAACTCATCTGGTCTGGTGTTTTATGTGATGTGAACAGTAGTGAGCAGGAGGAGAGAAAAAGAGACGACCGTTGGGTGTTCCTGCTTGTCTTTAAGGTCAATTTGTCATTTTGTCGTTTTTATTATTAGCTTTGTAGTTTTTACTAATGTTATTATTTGCCAATTTTTTCTTTTAATTGTATGGAGTACGGAGCCCCTAAAATGGACATAAAAGTAAAATTAAAGTAAAAAACTTTTATTTCCTGGTTACTAACTGGTGCACACCAAATAGTAACTGATTTTTTTTTTTTTTTTAGAAATTGAAGTTAACAAAAAATCTGGCTGGTGCGCACCAATTACTATTTGGTGTGCATCAGTTAGGAACCAGAATTTTTCTTTTTTTTACTTCAATTAAAGAAAAATGTTTTTTTTACCGTTTTTTTTTACTTCAATGTTTCTGCTGGGGCTCCACAAGTTTTTAAGTTTGGTTGTGGTTTTATGTTTGTTTGTTGATTGTGTGCTGGAAGTTTAAAGGTGCGTTCACACCGACTGTGTGTGGTACGTTTAGGAACTCGCTCTTCGCGATTTCATAAGGAGGTAGCGGCAGGGAGAGGGATTGTTCTTCTTTTGTGTTTTGACTGTTTACTAGCGCTCGTCTTCTACCTGCAATAGGTAGAGGCTCAGAGCGAAAAGTCAAAGCGATGCAATTCCTGTAAATCTCTCTCCAAGCTCTTTCACAGTTGTGCTCCTATAAATGACAGTGTTAGTGTCATATTAATCTGACCAGGCACAAACCAGAATTATTCATTTCTCCTTTGTGATTATGTTTAAAATGGTTGGTACTTCTGTGTTTTGAAGCAGGGACCACAATAAGTAACTTGCAAATCCAAGTAAATGATTGGTCACAATGCTGTGATTCAGCGTGAAAAACTTCAAGCGCGTTTCTGCAGTTTCACCGGTGGGCGGGTCCCTTAAGAGAAAGAGTGGTCATATTAGGGATTTCTGTGGAGTTTGTTTTCTCAACAATCACTACTTGTGATGTTTTTGAGAATATTTAGGCCTACAGTGAGTTACTGAGAAATTGATCACGTTCGTCTCGGGTTGTTTTTCTGCACTCTATTGACGGTTCCTGCCTGCCTCTGCACTTTCACAAGCACCAACATTAAGGCAAACCTCGAAGCTTAGAACACATCCTATTCATCAAAAAACACTGGCTCTGTAGCTCATTTTCAGCATCACCGCAAGCAAAAATAAGCATTTTTTTAGAACTTCATGCTAAAAAATATGTCTGTCGTTTTAACTCAAAAAATTAAAAAGAAGATCACCCCCCTGTTTTTTTAAATTGCATGCAATGCAGTTCCATAGGGCTGGGCGATATGGAATTTTTAACATCACAATATAATTTTTTTTCCATATCGGGCAATAACAATATATATCACAACAAATAACTATATTTGTCAAATTTGAATGCACTGTGGCTTAAAAAAGAAATGTGTAATGATGAGCAGATTGCTTGATTTGAATTTAATTTCAGACCCTTCAAATTAAAAGTTTATTGCGCTTGACTCAATCCTCTGTCAAAAAAAATTCTGTCACGATATATATAGTTTTTTTATCAGCAAGAAATACGCTTCCATAGAACTTCTTTTTATATTTTTCTA
This sequence comes from Oryzias javanicus, assembly GCA_003999625.1. Classification (NCBI taxonomy): domain Eukaryota; kingdom Metazoa; phylum Chordata; class Actinopteri; order Beloniformes; family Adrianichthyidae; genus Oryzias; species Oryzias javanicus. The sequence continues at coordinate 19,530,659 of CM012459.1, forward strand.
CTTTTCAGGCCATATGAAATTTATTTGGTAACCACTGATCCGACTCAAAGTGATGTGTTAAAAATTAGAAATAAAAATGTGGGTAATACCAAATGATTATCTATAATTTTCTTTCAAAGGAATTTTAATTAAAATCCCAGCAAAAAACTAGAGCTAATAAGACTAGATGTTATTCCTTAAATTACCTAAAAACTCACCTATGTTTACAAAAATTATCTATGACAACAATCTTTAAGAAAGGCTCATATTTACACTAAACATATGTAGCTACTATTAGTTGAGCCTAGTTTCTTTCTTAATAACTGGGTGTTCCCAGATGATGTGCTTCTGGATAAAAAAATAAGCTCCCGGTGTTATTATGCGGAGCGCCTCCTGGGAACCGGAGCGCCCCAGTTTGTATTCACACAAAACTGGAAGCTTATAGATTATAAACGCAGAGGATTTTAAACTGCAAATGTTGTACACAGAGAGAAGTGACTCAACTGAAAGCAACAGGAACTTTGATGAGGAGATCCTGGTTGGTTCTCCTGTTGTGTTTGAATTGAGACATTGTTTTTTTTTCTTTTTGCCAAACTGGAGATTCAATGGGGGTAAGCAGCATGTTTGGAATTTTTAATAAAATTGTTGATGTAATTCAGAAAATATGTTTTGTTGTTCTTGGTTTGTCTAGTGCTGTCTTGCAATTATTTTCTGTTCCATTAATTAATCATGATTAATCTCATTAAATTTTTTAGTCCAACCTAATAATTGCTGTAAAAAAGTATAATTTTAAGGTATATTCATTTAAATTTATGACATTGTGACACTGTGAAATATATAAATTCAATTAAAAAGTGGCTCTATAAATTTTTTCCAATTATAACAGACTTCCAACCTTTACTTTTAGACCACCAATGGGGTATTTTTTTTATTCCTGGACAAATATAAACAAGAAAAAACAGGTCCAAATTGGTCTAATTTAACACCTAAAACCAGTAGTAACACTTTTCTGGGCAATGAAAAAAATATTAACTACAAGCTTCTTATTAATTTCATAATATATATGGACATACCTTATTCCACCTTTTCCATTACATATTAGATAATGGTTGTGATTGTTTCGGGGTAATTCTGTTAAGAACTACAAAGTTGCACAGTAGTCGCGTTTCCATTAACTCTGAAATTTCGAAAAACGGAATTTCGATATTAAATTCTCCTAATGGAAACGCCACAATTTCGAAAAAACTCGCCTTTTTCGAAATAAAGTTTTTGCGCTTAGAGGAGGTGTATTTGGGCCGTATCGAAACAGTAGTTTTTCAAAAACTGTAATGGAAACACCTTTTTCGCAACAAACGAGTCACTTGACCATCAAACCGGATAGACGTTCGGACAGGAAGCGGGAAAAGCTTTTTCACAGCAACTGGCTGCCTTGGGCACCGCACAGCGGGCGCCACGAGAGGTCCCACAGCATCGCACAGCTCATCAAGCGAAAATGCTGAATCCACAGCTCTTCGGTGAATTCTTCAACCACTACGTCGCTCCCACGTATAAGGAGCCTGCCGTCAAGGCTCGGATCAGACGTAGACGTCTTCTCTGAATGGAAGGATGAGAGCTCAGCGCGTGGCAAAATTTGAATGAATCTACTGCACATCAAAAATAGTGTTTATACCGTGCCATGTTTTTTTTAATGACTTATCGCGGAATTACTTCGAGTTTTTCGCATAATCATGGTTAAATGGAAACCTTTTTCAAACAGTGTTTTATCGAAATTCTAGAAATTTCGATAAAGTTTTGCGCAAAAGTGTAATGGAAACGCAGCTCTTGATGATGTCACAGCATCGACGTACACTCACACACAGAAACATGCACGACATCTACATACCATGCATCATAACTGTATAATCCATTACGATCATATATGAATGAACATATTAAAGTTTTGCTCCTAGTTAAGACTTTTTTAAATAGGATTTTTAATGCAATTTGCTTAAGCACCAATAGATTAGAGCACATACTTAAAGGCTGAGATGTCTTTCAAGCTAAAGGTGAAGATAGTGCTGAGAGATATGGAAAACTTGTATTTCACATATTGATTATTTTTTCACAATAATGATATATATCACAATATGCCACAATAAAATATATTTTCTGGTATTCTCTGAGAAAATTGATAAAAAATTGATTAACACAGAAGGGCATTGAAGAAAAAAAAAAATTTTAAAAAAAAAAAAAATAATAATTTTTTCAAAAAATGTAAGTAAACAATTTTTTTTCTGGTTACTATTTGGTATGCACCAGATAGTAATTTGTGCACACCAGATAATAATTGGTGCACACCAGATAGGTGCACACCAGATGAGTGACAAAAAAAAATAAAAATAAAGAAAAAATAATCTACAAATGTTAATTAAAAAAAAAGAAGTTTTTTTTATATAAAAGTACATTTTTTTTTCACTGGTTACTAACTGGTGTGCACCAGTTACTATATGGTGTGCACATGTTCGTAATAAAAAAAAAAACATGTTTTTGTACTTCATTTTATTTATTTATTTATTTTACTTCAAATTTTTTTAACTTCAGTACCCTTTAGGGGCTCCGTACAGTCCTTACTTTTCTCTAACTACATTCAATTTTTTCAATTAACTGAATCGTCACAAATGAGAAACATTTTCAGCAATAAAAATTTACAAATGAAAAACGATCGAAGAAAAATGTCACAATAAACACAATTCTATTGCACACACAATATGCATAGTCACATCGCCCGGTGCTAGGTGAAGGCACTAAAGGGTAGGAGCGGGTTTCTTAACTGCAGCCAGTAACACAGTGACATTGCAGTTTTCACTGCACATTGGCTATATGTAAAACAGCTGTGCTGCACTCATCTTTTCTTTCTTCTACACAGATTTGCTCAGACATCACTGCAGCAATCACAATCTCTAAAGACTCAACATTTTAAATTCCTTTATGGCCTGAAATCGAGTATTTCCAACACAGGAGGCTGAGCGCTGCTGTCAGGGACACTCTGCAAATAAAAGTGAATCATATAATGTAAAATGCTTCTAATACCACACTGACCTTCATCCGCTTTGACACACTGATGCGGGGCTGTCGAGATAAGAGCCAAATTGTTCCCAGCGGTTAATACACTCTGGTCTCATCAAGCGGTTTTTGAGTCAACATGTGCCTCAAATCCCCGTGTGGTGATGTTTGTGTCACCAGAAGTGGATGTACTTTAATAGTGACATACTGTACAATCTCAGACATATAACACACCGGTTCAGATTACTCGCCTGGCTCACAAATCTCAGTGACTGTTTCTCTTACTGCTTTTACCATTCACAAAATTAAGGTTTACCAACTCAACTTAAGTCTTTATCTTTTTCCAGAGGATGTCATATTGTTGAAGAGATAAACAATCAAAAGAAGCGCTAAGATGCTAAAAAGACCACATTGTGTGCTTAAAGCTACATTCACACTGGGACAATGATGCAGGTTTAACAACATGCTAAACATGCATTCTTGAATGTGTGTTTAGCCTATGGTGTTCACATTGGACTGTTGCTACTCGATACTAGCGCATGTCCGCCATCTATAACTGGAACAGGCTAAGTGTGAAATGTCAAAGAGGTGCAAATCTCGTGAATCCCGCTCCATGCCTTTTCTTTCACAGCTCTATTCCGATATTTAAAAGACTTGATGTCATAGAATTCCAGCAGGACACAAAACTGAGTTGTTCGTTTTTCCTCCATGATACATTTATACACGGCTGGCACTTGCATTATTTAAAGGGGCGTCATTTATTCATCACTACCAAATCAGAGTCCCTGATTGGTCAAAGCTCATTCTGGTTTAACTCTCTACGCATAGGTTCAGTGAGCCCGCGTTTTGTACGTAGAACCTGAAACGGTCTTTAAAACGATGGGAGAATTTTGAATATGTAAACCCAAAATGTGCATTTACATACATTTACACAGACTTTTCATCGGACGAAAGGTGGAAACATAACCTGAGACTTACAAAGAGACAAAACTTCTGGAAATAAATGAGACCTTGAGGTAGTTTATTATTCTGCTGAGGTCATTATTCTTGACCTTTATTACTGGAGATGTTACTGGTGACGCATGCTTTTTGACAAACCATAACTCTTCAACCCTTGACGTAATCAACGTGAATCAGCTGATTCTGACATGGAGAAAAGTGGGTTTTCCTATCAGCTTGGCACCAATTGCTGTTGTATAATAGCTGGCGCAAAGCTGCTTTTCTCCACTGCAGAATCAGGTGGGATTATATTAATTGTGTCAACAGTTGATGACTTACAGAACTCAGAAGAATGTCAAGACTGGAGCTAAAGTTTACATGTTAAGTTAACTTTACCTGTTTAGTTCTTTTTGGTTTTCCTAAACTTGTTTGCACACTCAGACAAAGAAAAACCCTCTTCAAATTAAAACCATGGTAGTACCACAGCAGCATCCAAACATACTATTCAACTTCATTGTGATAGTGTAACTTAAAATTACACATTTAATGAGGTAAAAGTCATGCTTTTACCTTACAATTTTCAGATAATCTGTCAGATTAAAGACTATTTCACACTCACAAATAAACAGTAATAAAATACTACTGTGTATGTCCTGACAAAATTGTTTATTTTCCCTGCAAGAATGACCAGATAAGGTTTGTTTTACTTTTATGGTGCTCATCTTATGCATGTATAATAGGAAAAAAAACTTATTTTGAAATATTTTCTTAGATGAAGATTATGTGTTTCTGGGTTTTCTGGAGAAAGACCGCAGTGCACTGCTATGCGTACAATCCTGTGAGTTTCAGTTAAATCAAATCTACACCCCTGCTGTGCAGCGACTGACACTTTCTGTTAGCCTGACAGGGACCAGAGTTTGTGACCTCTGGCAGATCCCACATAAACCATGGAGCTAGATTGTGGGCTTAGGTGATCTAAAGTGTGTGATTGTTAGTTGTGTATTTAGCTGCCCGACATCCCATAGATTTGTAGAACAGGTGCGCTAGAAGGCTGGGGAACATTTTGGTGTGTTTCCTGGCTTTTTTAATGTTTTTGTGGCTTCTGTTCCCCGGTCAGCCCCCGTTCTGCGTATGAAGTAGGTCATTCTGAATATGCTGTGAAAGTACAGTACGGAGCTATCCGCGTGTAGATACATATTTCATGAGCCCGGCTTGTGTGTGGATAGATTTCTGTGAGTGGTGTTTCAGCGAAGGAGGGGACGGCTGGTCTGGAAATCTCCGTCTCTGTTCTCATGAACGAGCCACGGTGGAACGCTGGAAGGCCTGCAGGGCGGAACAGAAAACCCAGAGGGAGTATGTTCATGAGAAGTTAGAAGAAGGTGAGCTGGAGGTAAAGAAAGGGGGAGACCGAAGAAGGGAGGGAAATTCCTGTACCAGGATGAACGTAGAAATATAGAGGAAGACGGAGCTGAAGAGGAGACTGCATTCACACTGGCAGGGTTAATTCCCATCAGGATTCTTTACCTCAAATAGTTTAAGTGTGAATTTTATACACATTCATTTATAAAATAAAAATGTTTTTATGTTAATACTTAAGCCCTTTAACAGCACGATATTACACCTAAATAACACATTCCTTGATCTACTATAACTCTTTGAATGTTTATGCAATCAATGGGAATAGACTGATTCTTGGAGAAAACTGTTTTTTCGTATCGACTTTGCGTGAAAGCTGTTCTCTGCGACAGAATCAGCTGGTTTACATTAATTGCGTAAGCCCCTCACTACTGTAAAATGCTGCATATCAGCGCAAGGCGGCTTTTCTCCGCTTCAGAATCTGCAGGATTAACTGCGTAACCAGTTGAGGTTAAAAGGGTTAAAAAAATGTCTCGTTTCCATTGAGCGGTCCAGACCGGACTGAACTTTTGAGCATTTATATTACAAAATTGACTCGTTAGGCAGGACTGAATGGTACCATCTGTTCCATAGAAAAAGGGAATGGACCCGTTAGGGCGGAGCTTCAGTCGTCGCACGATGTAATCCATTGATAAGTTGAAAGGTTTTATGAGTACAGCAAGCGCCCGACCAGCGCTTCTCAGGACTTAAGATCCAAACCGAAAGTTTTGTCTTCTATTCGTCTGTATCCTTCTTCGCCCCGTGCAAGGAAAAATAATTCTTTACATAGGGTATTCCCCCTTATTCGCGGGGGTTTGTGACTGGAGACACGCCAAATTCCTTCTCACCCGACCCCCACGGCCGAAGAATGCTCGCCGTTACCATTCCATACTAATCAAAAACACTTCCGATATTGCTTTGTAAAACATTTATTAAAGAACATTGAAGTTTGCTCAACATAAAGAATTTGAATTCGTAACAATAGGATGTTCTGCACCGTAGAGGCCGGCTTCATCCATAATAATCACCTGCTTCCGATTATAATTTTCCTCCACAATTATCTTTTTGATTTTCTGTATGTTTGAGTCAGCTGATGCAACTTCTCTTTTGCTGTAGTTGCACATTTTGACGCATAACTACGTCATTGATCTACACCCCGCATGGTCCAACACTCAATGGAAACGCTCACTTGAGTTGCCCGGACTACTTAAACCGGCCGGGGACTGGTCTGGTCCATATCGGGTCCAATATCAATGAATGGAGAATTAACTGGTCTATATATATTACTGTATGTGTGTGTGCGTGTGTAATAAATATAAAATAGGGGTGTGGGTGCAAGAATCTGGCGATTTAATACATATCACGATACACGTATCGCAATACGGTACGTATCACAATATATCCCATACCAGAACGATTTTTCACATTTTTTTATTGTATGATTTAGAAAAAGATTCTTCATGAATATTAATACATCTTTCATTGTAATAAAATGGTAAAATTAATTTCTTTTAATGATCACAGCATTGCAACTATATCTCAAGTACAAGTTGTTTTTACATAAGCAAATTATGCTGCTTTACTTTTGGTAATAAGAAATGTTTGTTTCTAAAGGGAACAGGCAATATCGTCTGTTTTCTACAACTAAATAATTTTTAGTATAAGAAAAAAAAATCGAATGAATGTGCCATAACCAACAAGGTTCTAAAAGTATCTTTGAGGAAAAAAAGATATCTCTTATATGTTGGTTTTTCAGAAATGTAAATGTAAAGTTTTCCTCATGGCCCATAAAATACAGGAACAAAAAATTAATACCAGCAAGTCTTTCTGCTGCATCTGTAGTTCAAGCACAAATAAATGCAACTACCGGTAATCAATATAAAGTTGATTTATTGATTTACTAATGGTAGCCATATTTTGTTTACTCCCAGGCAGCTCTTGTTAATCATTAGAACCTTTAATTGTTGCAAGAGACGGACTCCTAATTGAGCGGGGTAGAGTCTGGGTCAACGGAAGGAACAAGGCTGACTCAATTGAACCTTTGTCTTTTAGGATTTTCTTGGCTAAAATTAGCCTGTTTATGTGATTTGCAGCATTCCTGCAGGCATAAACACGACCGCATGACAGGACCAGAACTCTGAGAGCAGAGAAAAACAATCGGGGTGTACTGTTTTCTGCAGACTCATTATGGCTAATTCTTTATGAGGCTTCAGGAAAGATTGTCTTAATACTGCTGTGGAGCAACACAATATGCAATAGTCTTGTTATTTCCCTGATAAAGGCTAAAATGTTGACCAGAAAGACCTAATCACAGATAAGAAAAAAAAAGCTTTTTTCATGGTTGGAAAATATAAAAAAAAGCTGAGTAATACCCACCAACTTCTATATAAGCGATTTACTCCTTGAAGAAAAAAACATTGTGGTTACCATAGGAACTGGGTTGTTTTCTCCTTTATGTTCAGACGCTATTGAAACAGCAGACAATAAATGAAAGTAAGAATACTCTTTAAAAAATAAACAGAACTAATAATGTAATTTTAGTGTTTGGTGTAAACTCATACAAAAACAAAAACTCATTCCTTTTGTTTTTAGGATAAAAAAAATGAATAAAATTACATTCAAATAGTCATGTTTTTTATGTGTTTTTCTAATTTTCAAGTCCAAACCTACAAGACTGTTAGCACGGCTAATTGAAGCCCTGCGGTTTGGAAAACAGATCTACAATAAGTTTGTAGACTTTTAAAAATAAAAGTCGACAAAGACTTTCATGCTACTCAAATTTTCTCCTTTTGTTTATGTTTGATCTCTGCATGACATAACATGATCAGATGCTGTAAAAGCATTTGTCTTTACTTTTTTGAAAATGCCACTCTTATGTCATAATACCAGCCATGGTGTCAAGAATAGGATTTTAAAACGTAAATGCAAAACAAGGAGCTGGTTGTTAGAATATTAATTTGATTAAATTGGAAACATGACATATCAAAAACTAACCTGGACTCAAGTGTGACAAATCAAAAACTAGGAAAAATGACTAAGCAGGTGAAAGCTGAAGAGCCCTGACAATAAACAAGTAAAACCATGGACTTAAAGTCAGAATATTCAGATGAAAACCGAGTCAGGGATTTAAACTAAATCAATTTACTTGATTAAAACAAACACAGTCAGGCTGAAGATCACCACGGAACCCACGAATGGCCTTCCTTGTTTTTTCCTCCATTTCTCCTGATAACGATCATATTGTTTCCTTGTGATAGCAACGTTTACCTTTCTTTTTTCCCATTTTCTACTGATAAGGACATCTATCTTTCTTTTCTGTGTTGAGGACATCTCCCCTTCTTTTCTTCATTTTCTCATGGAAAGAACATCAGCCTTTTTTTTTGTTTTCTCAGGATAATGACACCTACCTGTTTTTTTTCCAAATTCTTGTGATAACATTTATCTTTCTTTTTTTTATTTTCTTGTTATAAGACATCTATCTTTCTTTTTTCCGTTTTCTCATGATAACATCTCGTTCTTTTTTCCTGTCTCTTGTGATTACGACATCTAACTTTTTTTCATTTTTCTCATAACAACAATTACCTTTCTTTTTTCCATTTTCTTGTAAAAATGGCATCTACATTTTTTCAGTTTTCTCATGATAGTGACATTTTCCTTTTTTTTCATTTTCTTGTTATAACGATATCTATCTTTCTTTATTCCATTTTCTTCTGATAACTTTATCTAACCCTTTTTCAGTTTTCTCATGACGACTTTAACCTTTTTTCCATTTGCTTGTAAAAACGATATCTATTGTTCTTTTTGCCCCGTTTTCTTTTGATAACGACTTCCACTTTTTTTTCATTTTCTCATGATAATAACACCTGTATTTCTTTCATTGGTGTTTAGTTTTGATAACTATATCTACCCCTTTTTTCCATTTTCTCATGACATCTACCTGTCTTCCATTTTTTCTTATGATAACAACATCTACTATTCTTTTTTCTATATCTTGCAATAATGACATCTATCTTTCTGTCTTCCTTATTTTCTTGTAATAACATCTACATTCCTTTTTTAGTTTTTCTTGTGATAACGACATCTACTGTATGTTATCATGGAAAAACCTTTTTATGTTCTTGTGATAACAAGACCATGACATTATATTAGTGCGAGAACACTGAAAATGCAATTTATTTTTTTAATTTATTTATTTTTTCTCTGTAATCACCACATTGATAAAACTGAAGTGCAGCCGTCTGCGCAGCTGCAGCTGGGTCAACCTTCTCCTCTAATGATAATGACCAATTTGGACGTTGTTTGTGACCGACAACATCATGAGTTATAATAACTACAAATTGATCAATTCTTTTGACATTTGACATTTTCTCTGACAAAACTATTTTGTTCTGCTGCAGACTGTTAAAAATTGAAAGTCTTACCTCAAAATCACGACGTAATGACATTTTTTATCTTGTGATTACGACATCTACTATCTTGTTATTTTTTTTCATCATAACGTGATTGCAGGTGTCACTAGAATCACAGGAGAACTGGAAAAACAACAAGGTTATCTGTTCTCGGTTTCTATAGATCACAAATAAAAGACCGAAGTAGAAAACACAACTTACAAAATTGTAAGATTTCCTTAATCCTCAAGCATGTTATTTAACAGTACCATGTGACTGGAAGGGTTTAAACCATCAAAACTAAAATAAATGATTAAAAGATTAAATATAACTGAGGAGACATGATTCACAAAAAAGGTAGAAAAGTTTTGTACTATTTTGTATCCGCTAGCAATTAAGATACTAATGATACTTCTTTAAGTTGTCTGTCAAAAAAAAAACCAAAAAAAACCCCAAACTATTAGAATAATAATATTTGCTAATTGTGGTTGAGTTACGTAAATAAACCTTTCTAATTTGAAGCAAACTATTGGACAAACGGGTGGCAGGGATATAAACAACAACTATAGCTGTATACGTTTCTTAAAAGAATTAAATGTAGTGGTTCTTTTTTTATCCCAAACAGTCTGTTCAGAGCACTGGGTTGTGGTACAGTGTGTAACTGCAGTTACTGTGAAGTTGCATCATTTCAGTCACACACGGCCGTGGGAGTTTCCCATGCTGTCCTCCCATTTAGATTCACTTGTGCAGAGTGGGCATTTCCCACAGTGTGTCCGAGTGCATGTCTGGGTTTATACCAAGAAGATTAAATAAAGATGAGAGGAGACAATGATGCATATAACTGTAAAAATAAAAAAAAAGGTGGTTCCTGAAACAGAGCCGAGCATTTCTTTTGGGGTTTTTTCTTTATGCATGGTTGATTTTTGAGGGTTTTTTTAGATTTTGTTTCTCTTTGCTCTTTTAGTCTGTGCTTCGGGTTGCCCTGCAGTGTCTGGAAAGTGAAGAGGAGCTCATTAATACCTTGTAAACCTCTCATCGTGCCATGATTTATTGAAACAGAGAGACTGATATTGACTAAACTCCCAGAGTAAAATGATTCGCGCTCGCTTCTTTTGTGCCAATGTCGATCTTACATAACTGCACAGATGCAAGCATTCTTTGATGAAAAATGTTTTTATTCAGTGCTCTGTTCCCCACATTGTTGTTGCATCCTTGCTGTTGAATTAATTTCTTTTAATATGATGTTTACAAGCTCTTAAATATCCACTCTGATAATTTTTTTCTTCAATGTTTATTTATAACTTTATTTATGGTTCCACAATAGCACATCGTTGAAATTGTTGCATTGGAAATACTAATCTTGCCGTTTTGTTTCTCAAAATAAGTAAAAAATAAATAATAAAATGACACCACTGAATGCTACTGTATATTGCAAATAGCTAAAATATAACCATATTGTTACATTAAATTTCCTGAGCCCCATCTTGGGTAAACATGCCTGGGATAGCAGAGGCTTAACATGTTCTTGTGGCATTTTTATTTTTTTGATAATGGAAGACATATATAAAGAAAAATAAGCTCTAAATTGCAAATATGAGTATTTTTTGTTAGAAAAATAGCGTATTTGTGACAGAAAAAATGCCCGGTGGGCCACAAACTCCCCCCTTTGCTCTATTATGATGCATCTTCTTGTTGACAAATAGATCTGTGTTCGTCTTTGTAATGGGAGATTGGGGTTGTGAGGGCCTGTAAGCTAGTGGGAGAGCAAGTGATGATGGGTAAAAAAGGGTGGACTTACTCTGCCCCTACTGATGAACTAATGCTGCTCTGCAGAAAATATATCTTAGAAAATGGCAGCTTTTTTTTTTTTTTTTACTTTGGCTAAAAACGTCATAATCATAACTAAAAGGAAATGCTTTGAAAACAGATAAAAGTTCATTTAAATGTCCTGTTCTTGTACCATCTGTTCAAATTCCAGCGTAATTCCATTATGTATAGTGTGTGTAAAAAAAACAAAAAACTGTCGGGCTGTTTCCATACGTAATGACACTGTACTCACTCTAAGTGTGTGCTCTGCATGCATGGCTGTCTCCAATCTGCCTCACGGTGGCTTGCCATAGATTTAAGCGTTGGGCTGTAATTGCACCTTGTTTGTCTACACCTCTTTTTTTTTCGGAGGCGTCTGTCACCCTGTAAGTGAGGAGATTTGTAATGATGGAGGAGGCAGGCTGTGCGTTGCATGTGTGCACATGCTCGGTGCGTCGCGCATGGTTTGGTGAGACGAGAAGTGATCATTATGACTGGGCCGTGTCCTTGTTTTTCTCTTTAAAGAGCCCGGTTTACTCTAAATTACACGGCACTCTGTTCCAGCATTGTCTCTGAACGAGGGACTGTGGGATTAGAAGAAGCTCTGTGTGAATGAGGCCAGAACCATTTGTTTCCTGTCTGGTGGGTTTATGGTTTTTATGCGCTTGCAGGTGTATTATAGTGCATCAGGTTTTTTTGCTGCGTTAAATAGGAGTCATCCAGTCTCTAAATAAATGCCTGGAATGATACCTTTGCAGCTTCTGGTTCTGGGTTTTATCCGTTTCCTGCTTCCTGTCTTAGTGCAGTAATTTTTTTTTTTTTAATTAAACACAATCATAAGTCAAAAGGATCAAACATTAGTGTAGACAATCATCGGTTTAAATTTAGCTTTATTTTATTTTTTTAACATTTTTACTGGAATTAGCAAGCAAAACTGATACCGTAGATCAATTCAAAGACTTGAGAGTGGAGACAGATAGAACAGTAGACTGTAAACTAATGTGTGTAAACAGATGGAAATTAAAGCATCACAATCAGAAAATTTTACTCTAAATACAGTAAAAAGTCAAATCTTGCTTCGCGACCACTGCAGTCTCAATGCTGCAGATCGAGTCTTGACAAAAACTAGGAAACATGAACACATAAGTCCAATTCTCCCGTCTTTGGCTTCCTGTTGCCCAGATGATCATGTTTAAACAGCTATGGCCTCGCACCCAAGTCCATCTCTGACATGCTAGTTCCTAATAACCTATCTTGTATGGAAGCATTTATGACTCATAATTCAAAATAAAAGTAAATATTGGAAATGCTTTTTTCATTTTCACAAGAGAGACAAGTAATGCAGTAACATTGTGAAAATTAAAAAAGAATTTCTGTTAATCCATTTAAATTTTCAAATTTGCTATTTCTAATTGAAATTTGGCACACATTTACCAGAGAACTTTTTGAAAATTAAATATCAGATGCCATTTTCTTTATCATTTTAATAAAGAAAATTACAGAATGAGCATTGTCGAACAAGAAGAAGGAAAAAGACGTTTGAAGAATTACTTTTTCATTTCATGTAAGAGACGAGTAATGCAGTTATATTGTGAAAATGAAAAGTATTTCCATTATTGACTTTTATTTTGAATTTATGAGTTACACACTCTTCCATAATCTTGAAGTTTGCAAACCTCAGCGCGAGGTCGTCTTCAGGTTCTAAGAGTCAAAAATAATTCTGGCGAGGCAGCTTTTCAGTGAAGATGAGACAGAAAAAGTTTTAATTTACGCTGAAAACGTTTTTATTTAGCAATGCATTTTAAAATGTGAACTATTGTATGTTTTTTAAATTACTCATTTTTACTTTAATTCATTTTCATGAATTTATTTATGTTTCATCAATAGATTTCAATTTCCTTTTGCAATTTTGTTCATTTTTGTTCTGTACTTTGAATTGCTTTGGTATGAATTGTACTTGCTTTCTTACAATCGGACTAAATCTTTACAAATTCTAATAAAAACAAGTCAAACAGGATTGGACTCGCCACAAACAGGACTTTAACAACAACAATTTCTTTCCTGTTTTTAAATCAAATTATGACAGTCCAAAGGTTACAGACTTTGAGATCTTATACAGTTGCTGTATTAAGGTCTTTAATCCACAACACTGTGATATGAAGCATTAACAACTGTGAGTAAATGATGCACATCACTTTTTCTTGCCTTTATTAGTCAGTTTCCTGTTTCAGAAAACGAATCAGGAATCAGGTGTTGAGATCAGTAGAAATGATGAGAAGTTAAAAAATTGCACGTAGACTTTAAAGCTGCTGTTTTTCCTGTTGTGGAGTTATGTACTTTAAAGAACTGTTGCTGCTAATAATAAGCACCAGAGTTTTGCTGTTATCAAAACAGTCCAGTAATCAGCGTTGATGGAGCTCTCTGGCATTAACACAACTTTGAATCACCTAAACTGAAACTGGGTTGAAACAAGGTAACATTTATATTAAGGAAAATTTCCATATCTAATCTAGTTTCTTTTGATATGTGCGCTTCTCTAGTGTGGCCCGCCCACACACAGGAAATGGCAATTATCTACTAATCTGAATCAGAAAAAGGTCATAAAACACACAAAAAAATATGCTTTTACAAATTACAGCCAAGTTTTTACGGCACATGAAGCCTTTTTGTAAGAATATTATTATTATTTTTTTTTAAATATTTTTGTTATATTTTCCAGAGAAATAAAACCTAAGTAAATGTCAAAAGAAATGAAATAAGTAAGACAAAAAGATATGACACAAATTTCTTATTTGAATTTAATTAGAGGGTTGTACTTTAGTTCTTTACACTCTAAATTTACACAATCTTTTAGCATCTTAAAGAGGAGATATTCAAAAAAATAAACTCTCATCTCTTAACGAACTATATTCTTAAACATTTAATGATGTAACGCATGTCCCGTGCAGAAATTAATACAATTTATTAAGGATACTTGACTATAAATGTAGAATGTATTGTATAGACCATCCACATGTAGAGTAGAAAGTATACTAACTGAAGTATATAACTAGTATATGAAAAGTAAGTTTCCAAGTATACTGCTTCACTTTTAGACTAAGAATACTTGTAGTACATTTTCCTAAACTACTTTTTGCTAGGTATACTAGTCAACCTTTTTGCAAAACATCCTCTGCTGAGATCTGCATGAAATTATACTTTAACAGGCTTAATGTTTACAGAATACTTCAATTTTTTCTGATAAACCTTCTAAGGAGCATATCGAAGAGTAATCAATCCTTCTTTTTGCTCTTAGCTTTGCTTCTTACTAAAAATGGTAATAAACTGATAACACTTCTCTCTTTTAGAGATCAAACATTGCAGAAAAAGGTAAGACTAACACTGCCTACACAACAAGGATGTGATGTGCGTTCAAGGACGCACTGAGCATGGGTTCTTGAACGCACCTTCATCATGCGGTGTTCACACTGGACGGTTGCTACCCGATCCTAGAGCATGAAGTCACAGTTGGTACAAAATGTCAAAGCGGTGCAAATCTGGTGAATCTGGCTCCAGGCTTTGTCTTTTAACAGCTCAATTCCACTATATGAAAGACTTGGTGTCATATAATTTAAGGGGAATTTGGTTGTAGACACGATGGATAATCATTTGCTGGGAGGAAGTCCAGAACTAGAACCCTCCTCCTACTGCACATTTTGTTCCAAAAATACTTTTGTTTTCAAAAGTTTAAAAGGATTAATATAACCGGTGATCCAAACAGTTATGTTACTTTACATTTTAAGCTTTGAATCTTTAACACATGAGGTGAATCTGTCGAAATCTATAATGCCCTTTGACACACCGTAACTCCTTGCACTATCAACGTGAAGTAGCTGATCTGCAGAGAAAAGCGGTTTTATGCTGGTAAGCAACACTTTAAAGCGGCTTTTCCCCGATATGCAACACATTACTCATATAAACTCTTATGTTACGGCGCAAATTTGCTTTTCTCTGGGACGGAATAAGCATATTCACTTTGATTGTGTAGAGAGTCGAAGGTAACAGCAATCAAACGTTAACACTGGTCTAGAGCCAAAGCTCCAAAGTAAAAGTCTTGACAGTTTTTTTAATCTGATCACTTTTGTTAATATCCTTTTTGAAATTAATAAAACGTTTACCCTCTTTTTGACACATTTTAAGCTAATCCTCAACGATAAACTGTTTATTCACATTGAAAAGTTTTCATGAAAGAGGCTGCAACTCTGAAATCTTGTGGAATTTCTGTTTCCGGCTAATGACCCCCAACCACCACCACTCCCCCATGATCCATTCAAAGGGTTGGCCCTTCTGTGAATAAAAGGGAGGCTACCCCGATACCTCTACAAAGTCTCAATCCCTGATTGGTTAAAATTCAACCTTTCAAGGCACGCTCAATGTTTGCGTTTTTAATTTTGCCCGAAAATAGATTTTAGAACTTACATGAATGCGAGAATTTTGAACGCAGATGCCCAATTACACGCAGTTACATAGACTCACTTGAACGCACGTTTTCGATATGAATGTAGCATTAGGGTCACAGAAATTATGACCCCAGCCTATACACTCCTCACTGAATATATTTTAATCATATAAGTGAGATATGTCCTTAAAAGTAAATTGCACTTTTGATTTGGCTAATCCTCTTTTTGGCTTGCATGAAGGACACACATCTGGACTGGATTATCAACTCTTGACCCAAAGGTAATTGTTGTGGGAAAAGAAAAATAAGTTATGCACAGCAAGGATGTTCACATTGTTTTTTTTTTTACTCCAAAGAGGTCCAAAATCCCTCAAAGTGTTGGATCGATAAGTAGTATTTGTGTTGTTTTGCTGTGTGTAACCACAATGCTCAAATTTGATAGTATTTCAGACATTCACAGGAAAGCCCTTCTTGGATAGATTTGATAAATAAAAACCCGTCCAGCGAGTCCCGTGTTTTTAAATAGCTTCTTGTGGCGGCTAATTGCATGCAGCTGTGTGTGAAGTCAACTTGGCAACCAACATCTTAATTTGTATGCGTGAGCTCTTTTTGGCTGCCTGTGTGACTGGAGGAGCCTCGGCGAGGATGAGAAAAAAGTTGGGGGGAAAATTATTTGATTAAACTTTAGAGAGCAACAGATGGAAGAGCACAGATTGTGAATGTCAGTGTCTGAGGGGCACGGAGGTATTTACGCCGAGGTTAAAGTAATGAGCTGTCGCAATCAGTGAAGTTGCTGGAGTGATGGATGTACTAAAAATGAGCTGGCGTCTGGGAGAGCTTGCTTCAATTTAAACCGGTCGTCCAACTCCTCTCTAACAAGTTCCCTTTTTACATTTTACGTTGAACAATAGAAGATTCTTCCTCTTTAAAGACCCACTCTAATGAAAGTTGTGTTTTTCTTGTGACATTTCTGATGATGGAGCACATATTTAAAGAAAATTGACCTTAAAATTGAATTTCTGAGTATTTCTTCATATAAATAGTTGAGAATCAGGAGCAGAGGGAAAAAAAAACGTTGAAAAATAGCTTATTTGTCTAGCAGAGAATACAGTGGAGTGAGCATGCAAACAGAGAGCTCTCAGCAACAATGAGGGGAAGAGGGGGGCGGGGCTATTCTGCACCTATAGTCCCGCCTACGGCTCAGAGGTGAATTTATTATAAATTACTGCCACTCTGCAGAAACTATGTCCTAGAAAATGGCACAGTTTGAAAAAACATAATTTACAGACCATTAGGAACGCTTTTACAATCACTTAAAAGATGAAAGTTGAAACCAATGTTTAAAAAAGTTGTGATTATATAATCTAGCTATTGTTAAAATACAAAACTCTGGTCTTTAATATTTGCTTTAAGCCTTTTTCTCTCTGCTTCCAGTCAATGTTTTGAGCTGGTCATCCTCCTACAGTTTTTTAATTACCAGCAGAATTTTTTTTTTCGCCAAGAAATGGCGTGCTTATTACGTGCTGACTCATTGATGGCCTTGTGTAGTGTGGTTGGAATACGACCAAACAGAAAGGCAATAAAGCTTCTTGCGTATCAAGTTTCTAGTGTTTATTCGGTGAATTGCTTTTGGTTTCCCTTGGTATTCATTTTTATTTCATTTTTAAATAGAGCTTCAATTCAGAGTTTAAAGAGTTGTAGTTGAGCTCCGTACACACCGGGGCGCTTTTCAAGAACCTACATTTAAAGGGCTAGTAATGGGGTTGTGGGTCATTTTCGGTGTTAACTGTATTTTGCCTTATATTTACAATTTCCAAATGTTTTGGTGTGTTTTGAGCAAGAAATAATGAAATAAAACGGCTTTTTTGCGGCCAATCCATATGCAAATTCCACTTCCGGGAAAACGCTCCGTTTTGGTCACGTGGTGCGTGTGACGTCACATGGGTAACAGAAGCACGATAACTTCTCCTTTGCGTGTCGGAGCTAGCGATAGCGGCGATATTTCAAGGTCCACAATTCTGTGTTCAGACTCAGATTGTGGAAACATTTGTTCTGAAAGTGACGCTGATTTAGAGGCGCCGGGTGTTTGTGGTTTGAGGACTGTAAAGCCCGATCAATTTGAGCCGGCAGTGCATAAAGTAAGAGCTCACAACGGCAATGACAGTGACGCTGAGAATGCCGATTTAAAGTCGTAATTTAATGAGAAAAGAAGCAAAGCTGTCAGTTTATCAGAGCCATGCTCGAAGCTGGAAGACGTGGAGCATCTCGTGAAGCTTTATTTACAGATCGGTTTAAAAACAAAGAAATTCTGAACCTTTTGGCGACACGAAATCAAATCATCATCAATGAAGCTGACTATCCGGGTCGGTAATGCAGAGTTTCATATGCAAAATAAAGAGCTTAGAAACATGTTTGCAGGACCGTCCGCCACTTTATTATTCACTTTATTCACATACCCGGAAGCTCTTTCACCACCTTACTGCATGTCTCTGACATGCGCAGAAACCAAAGGAGAATGTAAACAGAGCTCCACGTGAATCGTCCCGTTTCAACACAACAACAACAGGGGATGACAACAGTCTGTCACGTTAGCTAAGTACACTGAAAATTCCAAAAACGATTCCTCTTCAGATGAAAGCATCACACGGAAATGAATGAGATCTGATCTTTCACGGAGGACGAATTGACTGAAGTGGACAGCTGCGCGTGTCGATGGTTTCATCAACGGAGCTGCAGAGATCCTGCAAGCCACCATCAATGATTAATAAACTGCAAATCAAACAAAGGAACTTCCAAACATGTGCAATGTTTTAAACATTCAGTTTACCTGTTGAAATCAGAAGCTTTTCACAGTTTAGTCGGTCTGGTTCTGCTCACAGTGTTCATCGCAATAGGCTCATTTTGATTGTAAATCTCGTAAATTTACGACTTTAAAAATCATAATTTAATTTTTTTTTCTTTTTTGTGGCCCTAATATTATTTATAAGATTCAACTTTGCCGCAGCGCACACACATACACGTATCTGCAGACAAGCTGGGTCCGCCTGCATTCTGCTGCTGGCGCTGTCTTACCCATGTGACGTCAACGCGTCACGTGACCCAAATCGAGCCGTTTCTGAAGCTGGGCGAAATTTGTCGTTGATTTTGTCAAATTTTACAAAAACCTGCGTTTGTCAACGGTAATTATTTGTTATTTTTGATACATTAGAACATATGGAATATATCTGGATATGCATTTTAGCTTTGTCCCAGCCCATTACTAGTCCTTTAACCCGTGGTGTTCACATAGAACAAGTAGGGAAGGGCTTCTTGTCTATCACTTACAGTTGGAAGAGGCTTGGTGCAAAAGGTTGAAGCTGTGCAAGTCTCACAAATTGGTCAAGAAATGATAAAGGATTGCTAGCGTCCTTGCAATGGCAGATATGGATTTTATGTCAGGAAAGTGGCCTTAACTGCTTCCCTACACCTACGTCTTCTTCCCCTCCCTGCATTTATCCCTCCAAGTTGAGAGATATGGAAAAATGGTGTCTTGAAAATCAGATGTTACTACCACTCCATGACATCATCAATAGTTACCGGTCATCTACGTTGCAAAAAAAAAAAAAGGCAGCCCAATATTTACATTTAAATGTAAACTTCTGTTATTCAGAGCACACCATCGACTTTATAAGTAAGAACTGGACATAAGTGTTGAGGTCCCCCATAAGAGATGCATTACCTCCAGCCTTCGTGAAATCAGGCCAGAGCTTTTGCCGTCACTTTCTGAAACGTCTACCGCCATATTGGAACCAATTGGTACCCTTTGACAGTGATTAGTCAAAGTCGGTCTGAGTCATGTTTTAGAGGAACTACTGTCACCAACGTTCAAGGCGGGGCCAGCAGACACCACATGCTTTTACTGAGTCATCTGATTGGTCAGTTTATAACTTGAATAAATTGCAATAATGGAAAAGTATCCTTATAAAATAACAGAATTACAAAGAAGAGGTTAAGAAGAATGCATAGGAGCAAGAATGATTATTCTGACAAATAAAATTACTGTCAATTTCTTAATGGAAGTCTATGAGACTTTGACTTTCTTTCAACCGGTGGGAACTTCCTATTTGGAACAGGAGAACAGAGGGTTGCTCGGTCCAGTCCTTACTTATACAGTTAATGGAGAACACCCTCGTGAGGAATTGTCGTTTCCCTTCCGCGCCACAAATGCAACGCAAATCACTTGAACAGGAGATGGATGGCCATCTCTAACTTGCCACAGCTTCTCAAAAAAAAAAACGTGGGTCTTTAGTGGTGTCTTTCAGTCTTTCAGACATCACTACAGCCTCAAATCCACCTACAATAGGAGCAATAGAGAGGAGCTAGAGGGGTAAACAAGCTGAATTATTTGGGGTTACCAAATAAGCCATCTACGCTCTGAGTTTGTTGAGTTACTGGTCAAAGTTTTGGTCAAAGTTCGACCTGATTTTGCTGGCAATGGGCGTCCAATGGCCACATGTTTTGTACATATAGCCCGAAAATAGTCATAAGGACGTTTAATCGCAGCAGTTTTGAACACAGAAGCGTTTATGCGGGCCTTTACATTGAGTTTTTAATGAAAGTGGACGCTTAAATTAGGGCGGTGTGAATATACAGAAGCTTTAGTCAGTAATGGGAGTCAACTTTTTGACGCAGACATGAGTCCACACATCTTTACTTTTACTTTTCTACTGTATGCTTTAGGCCTACACTAGAATGTACATTTATTCTGGAAGTTTCTGTCTTAAAAGAGATCTTTCCCAACTGTTGAACAGTTTTTTTTTTAAGTGGGATTTGTACTTTCAACTGTAACATTTTCTCAGCTGTGAAAAACAAATGCAGAGAAAAAGAAGTAGGCATCTGTTGCTGTACATATGTCTGGTTCAGTTTTATTTACCAGAGCAATCCTGCTGCACAGACTGCGTAATCCTGAGATTTGTGTATGTAAATTTGATGTTGCAGTTCATCGCATTCCTCAAGCATGTAAATTTAGAAAAGAGACATAAAAGAAGGTCAGATGTTGAGGTGTGAGACGTGCACGAACCACAGTGCTGGTCATTTATCCCAGGACATTTGCATGGCAGTTTGGTTGTCATGGTGAGACACACTGGGGACTAATGAGCAGATGTGAAGATTTTGCCTCTTCAACGTGAGCTTGTTGAAAGTGCCAAAACTTGAGGGATTTCTAGAAATATGTCTTTTTTTTTTTTAAAAAAGCTGTTTTCTTTGTTTTACCTGCTTTTTTGAAAAGGTGCTTTTATTTCTAAGGAGCATAAATTGCATTATTTTTCAGCATTACTGTGATAAATGGGATGTCTCACTTTGGTAAGGCCTCTGCGGGTCTGCTTTCTCTTTGTTTAAAATTGAGGGAGATAGAAACTCAGAGAGGGCTCTGGGTAAACCAGAGTCTTCGAGGAGACCTTATATAGGCACGGCTCTTTGGTTCTGTACAGATGCAAACACACAAAGTCACACTTCAGACGCACACAGGCCAAACCAGCACCTCTCTTGGGCATCTGCTTCGTCACACAGCAGAACTCTAACTAACACTGCGTGTTTTAAAATCCGATCCTAAACAGAAGGATGAATGTTTTGTGTGCAGCTAAGCTCTCGTTGTCATCAGTGCTTCTTTGACGGCTGATTTCCTCACGGCAAAGTGGATAATTAAGAAGGACTTAAGTGTATCTTTAACTAACCTGATTTGAAAATTGCTTCATTCCATTTTATGAATTTGATTGAAAACACTTTAAAAAAAAATTAAATTCTTCATGCATCAAGAAGCAATTGACTAGAGTTTGTAAATAAGGGTTTTTAAAACCCTACTTGAATGAAAATAATGTTTTTATAGCATTTTTCTTATGACGGAGGGCATTTATCAAGGAATTTCAGATTGAAATTGCTTTTCTGATATATTTTTTTATTTAAATTGATGAAAAAAATGTAAAATTGTAAAATGAAGTAACTAAGTAGGGGTGGGATTGTATACTCTACCTGACTTTAGTTAATAATTCTGCAAATTAATGAACCAAATGTGACATAAGTGCATTTTGTTTTTCTTTGTTTTCTATTTTCTAATTAATGCATCTCATTATTTCTGTATTGTGTTTCAAATATTTGTGTCTTGTCCTGTTTTTTTTCATAATCTATGTTTGAAATAAACCAGTTAATCAAAATCAATCAAAGCTGTACGGCTGGATGGCTCCGACATTGCTCGCCATTTTTGTTTCACCGTTAATGTTAGCTTGGGGTTGTAAGAGGCTGGAAGCTAACGAGAGAGAGAGAGTAAACAAAGAGATAATGGGATATCACTGGAGGCTTACTTCCACACCAACTGTCCCGCCCACAATTTAAAGATGAATTACTGCCACACTGCAGAAAAATGACCTAGAAAACAACAAAGGTTGTTTGATTTAGCCTAAAATGACAATCGTAATTAAAAGATAACAGGAAATGCTTTTAAAATAGATAAAAATTTGATCAAATTGGGACTTTTGAGGTAGTTTTTGTATGAGAGAAATATCTTTTAGGGGAAACAAACAAGTGGAGGGAATGGTCAGAGCCCTCAGGCTTTGTGGTTCCTCAGAGCTTTGGGAAGTGGTTACCCTCTAAAACGCTGTTTGTCTACTTTTGCCTGTTTAAACTTTGAAGGCCAAATAAATAGTTGAAACATTTTTTCCACGATGACAGCAGAAAGGCTGGTCAGCTTCGACTTTTTGAGTTAATATTTATTAGATTTTAGACCTTTTTAAATCTCTTGGTGATATTTTATCATCTCATAAACACAGTCAGTTTGGTGCTCTATTGGATTGGCTTTTAATCTGCTGATTGAGCTATTGGTTTTCATTTGGGACAAAACTAAAAGAATAAAATGTAAGAGTGCACATGCTCAAGTTTTAATGAGTTATAAAAAGGATTTTTTTTTCTTGAGATTTAATAATGATGTCTTTTAAAGCATTTTCTGTCTTAGTCATATACTGAGAAATCGAATGGTCCACCTTTTTAAATTCTATAGATGAACAATGTTTTGGTGGTATGTTCAAGTGCACAATAGTGACTTTATCTGACTAAATGGAAAGTAAAAAAAAAGAAGAATAACTCATTTTTTATGAGGCCTAATATTAGCTCTTAAGTAAGGATTTACACAAGAAGCAAAGAATGCATTTGATGTTAGAATAGCTGAACAATTGAAAAGTAAACAAGTCATATTTAAAGTTGGCTAAATGAGTTCAGTGTGATGGAGAAATAACCAGCTATTCCTCTTTCTATTTGTTAGGAGAACCTTTCTTGCTCTGCTTCCTTTTTTTAAATGCTCTTGCTAATCCTAATTTTTTAATAATATTTTTTTCTGTTCTGCAAATTATTCAAAATATAAACTGACCAATCAGATGCCTCAATAAAACTATGTGGTCTGGCGTCAAATGTTTAAAAAGTTTGACAGATTTCGTGTAGCTGCTTTCAAGCGGTAGAGGTGCTCAATAGTCCTCACACATTGACACATGTTAAGGACCCCTCCACATCACTTTTTGACATTTTGGGTGTCCCCAGCCCGTCGTTTTTTAACATGCTGATTGTTACCATTTAATTTAGGGGTCCGGTTGTTTTGTCGGATGTGGTACCAGAAGCGCACCAAACCTCAGGACACGGCCGGTATCTGTACCCTAACCCAATAGTCTAACCCTAGCCTGGTCCGTGTCTAGTACCGGGTTAAGTTTAGGATACTGGTGAGGTCCCAGTACCGGTTTGGAGGTTGAGGAGCCTTGATTTAATTGGAACAACCAGAACTTTTAAAAAATGACCAGTTGGGGACACCCAAAATGTTTTTTTTTTTTGGTGTAGAGGGTCCTTAACCATGTGTCAATATGTGACGACTTGGGAATGAGACTGTGTTGATGGACTTCTAACAAGCTCACTACTTATGATTGGCTATAATGGTTGCCATGGAAATGACGACTCAGAAAAAGTTAGACCAGTCCCTGCTTATTGACATTGTCTGGCTCCAATGCCATCCATATACATTTAGTTGAAGCTGGAAGTAAAGCATGCCACTCTCGCTTGGACCAGTTCTCATATACAGTTAATGGGTGGTACCAGACAAGCAGGCATTGAGAGACTGTTGATCCAATCAGAATTTTACACAGTTTGACTTTCTTCTACTGTAATAATTCCCCAGATAAGTCCAATAATGAGCTGAAGTTGTGTAGTTGAATGAGCCTTGTTGGTGTCGGAGTCAGAGGAGAATGGTCAGACTAGTTTAATGGTTCAAGATAACAGGAACTGGAAAAAGCCACCGGTTTGAGGCAGTGTGCTGAGGAGCACCTCTTAATTGCTGGTTCAGTTTTGTGCTTTTCTAAGAAGTTAGTAAAGTGTCATATATGTAAATGTCATTTACCTTTTTAATAAACAATTTGCTGAATATTAAAGCTGTTAGAAAACTGAAAGCTGAAGAACCCCACATTTCACCAAAGTTGGACAAAAAAATGAGAAAGATTTGACATAATTTGATCAGTTTCAAGCTAAAGAGCGTTCCACTTCAGACTGGTGATATCTCATAAGGTTTAACTGAGCATTTACTGTGTGGTTTTATCCAACTGCTGCTCAGTATTACCTCCTTTCCTCTTCATAAATCTAAAAGGCCTATTGGAAAACTCTCAGCTTTGAATATAAGACCACAAGAGCATCAATATTCTCCCCCAACGACGCCCATAAATACTTGATGTTGTTGCTTGATCAATGCCTTTGATAGCAAACTAGAAAAATGGTTTATTATGTGATTGATCATTGCATCAAGAATAGCTCCTTGAATGTTTCTCAGCTCTATGACCAGTGTTCTCTTTTGCGCTCAAAGCAGGGTGTATTATGGTCTGCTTCCTTTCACTGGGACTCTTGAGTGGTGACTTGAGTTTTTCAGTATCTGCAATTTAAATGCATCAACGAATAAATCAATAAAAGCATGTCTGTTTGTTTTCTTGATCAATTATCCCCATTTAGGGGCAAATCCGGAGCTGAGGTTTCCCATCACTAATGCTGCTCAATTGATGGCAGACAGTATGGATTTGTGGTTGGTTAGAGTGGAGATAGAGATTTTTGTCATTTAGTTTCCTTGAGAAGAGTTATTTCAGGAAGACACACATTTCACGTGTGCACCATATTTAATTTTTTTAACCTCGTAGGTTGTGACTGATGTGAAATAGTAGTTTGACCTGATTTTAAAAGACATGAAACACTTTTCTATCGCCTACACGATACGTATCGTCATATCGTCTGACATCAAAAAGATTCAAATTCAAATTCAAATTGATTTTATTTATAGAGCACTTGTCACATAAACAAATACATTTCAAAGTGCTGTACATAAAACAAACAACACAATAAAAATACCCTCTTGTTAAAGATAAAAATCAACCCCCTAATCCCATGTATAAGAACAAGTGCACCAACAGACAAATAAAACAAATGATAAATATGAATACATAGGGAACCCTCACGTTTCTTAAATGTCAAATGAGAGAACCCTGAAGACGCTGTCAACACCAACCTCCTGTCAGCTGGTCGTCTAGTTCCTGGGCCAAGGAGCGAGAGCCCCGCAACCCACAGCCTCCCACCAGCCGTGGAGAAACCCCAGGCGAAGGAGCAGTGGGTACGTCAGAGCCATGTCCCGTGGGCCAGGAAGCAGACGACCCAGCCAAATGTGAGAAGACACTAGTTTAAAAGCAGATGTTAAGTAAAAGAAACAAGCCAATGAGTTAATTAATATAATAAAAAAAAAAACTAAAAATACTAATGAAGATAAAGACAGTAATAATTCATAAAAAACAAGTAGAAAAGATACTATGTATAAAATATAAATAACACAATAAAATGTATATACGCATACAACATACACATACTAAAAGCTAGTTAAAAGCTAACCTAAAAAGATGAGTTTTGAGTTTTTTCTTAAAAACCTCCACAGTTGATGAAGTCCTCACCTCCTCAGGCAGGCTGTTCCACAGGCGAGGCCCATAGTGCCAGATTTCCTTATGTCAGAAGATAATAGGACTTCACCAACAAAAAGGCTATATAATCTTATTCGACTCCACAAACGATACACATAATACCATTTACTGGTAATAAACATTACATAAAAATCAAATCAAAGCATCACAGTAAAGCAAAATTAAATAAGCCAACTTACTACACCCATGTGCTTCCTGAAGTCCTGGTGACATCATCTCTGATGTCATTAAGTCTACATATACAGAAAGTGGATTTCCAGCTCATGATCCGCTGCAAGAGGGGCCACCTTAAAAACAAGGAAGTTGTGAGTTCAAATCCAAGTTTGAGGTATACCAAAGACTCTAAAGATGAGATCTTCATCTGAATTTATTTTCTACATTTTCGAGATACAAATTATATCTCGCTCTATGTAGTACTCATTCTGTATATTTTTCTTCTCGCATGTACGCTTTTAGTTGGCAAACTTTAATTCAAAATGTTTTAACATCAGATCTTTTTTTAATATCAGACCCAACTCTAATTCTGACCACTGCAGATTTTCTTTCCAGGAACGATAATAAATCATCTTCCTTGCTAAATACCAATTTCTTCTCAAGGGGATGTTGATGATCAGGGCTGTTAATCAAAATCTGCTGTGGTAAGAGGTTGGAAATAAATCTTTGAATTCTCCTTCTGGATCTTTATAGCTTTATAAAATACTTAAACAAACAAAACAGATACAGAACAACAAAAGCTAGAATTAGTGAAGTCAACCTCATGTTAATACTGTAAGCTTTTATATGATTTCATGAAAAGGTTTAGAAGTCGGTGAAAGGGAGATAATGGGCGTTTCCATCTCAATTAAAGGAGGTGGACCAGAGACCAACTGTTATGTCATCTTGATGTTTGGCGATGATGGAAAGAGTCTTCATCTGCGGTGATAGCATCATCAGGCTGTCTGTTTTCAGGGTTGAATGTCCTCTTCCGTTCTATGACGTTCTGTGTGATAAGAATGTTATCACATTAGATATGTGATTTCCTTTGCTTTCTCTGAACCGCCCTTTATGAAGAGGCAGTTTCAAGCTGTCAAATAAACTAAAGTGATAACATTGCACGTTAGCCAGTGGTTCACTTCAAATTAGGACAAATTCATGGATATTTTTGAAATGTTTCTAGTTTGTTAATCATTTTTACCTAACACCCAAAAATATGCATTTTATTAACTTAGGTCAAATGTTGCTAAAAACCCACTCCAGTAAAAATTGTGCTTTTTTTTCCCCTTGTTTTTTTGGCCTTTGCCTAATGATGGAGGACACATGTTAAGGAAAATTAAGCTCAAAGTTGCATTTTTGAGTATTTCTTTATTCAAATTGTTGCATTCTTAAAACACTTGGGTCATTTCTTTAACTTGTTGGGTTATTTGTGTTGTTTTGGGTTATTTTTCTCGAAAAAATACACATTTTTGGGGGTTGCATAACATCATTGGCTGGGAGCAAAAATTATGCTACTAACCATAACCCTAATCTTTGTAGGAAAAAAAAACAAATCAAGTTAAAATCTGGAAAAAACGTAACTGATCAGTTTTTTTTTTTTTAGCAACATGGAAGAAGTTCCAGTTCCAGACTTTGATGTCTGTGGCCACGACCTCTTGAATTTTTTGTGCTGTAGCGGTTTTATTTGAGCCAATTTTTATTTTCTTTCTGAGTTTTTTTTTTTTTTTCTGGGTTTAAATAACCCAGAAAGAGTTGAGTCATTTTTGTACCTCAGAGTTTGGTTAAAAAAAAAAAAAAAGATTTATTTTTATTATTGTTTTTTAGTGTGTTTTTCAGTAGCACCTGAAAAAAAGCATTTTAAAAAGGAGTGTATTTGTGACGTAGAAAATACACTGGGTGGGTCAAAAGCTCCTTGCTCTGCCCCATTCTGGTACATTCACTTGTAGACGACTAGATACATTTCCATGTCGAACCTGTAAAAATGTGTGGACTACTAAGGGCTTTTTTTAATTTCAAAAGTAATATTCACATTTTAAAAAAATATATGCTTAGTTTCGCATTACAAAAAAAGTTTAAAAAACCAAATTAAAAAAACTATTGGCTTCCCCTAACACTGTTTTTTTTAAAATCCTTACATTTAATTAAATCAGTAAATGTTAAGAACCTGTTTTGGCCTTTTACCTTTTTGTTTTGACTTTATTCATAATCTGATTTAACCATTTCTATTTTCCAGTTTTCTTTTGTCAGACTGCACATTGTGTTGAACAAAACAGATAAAAATGAAGCTGCTGTTTTATACTTTAATACTTTGGAGGCAATTTACAAAAACTGCACCAGTAAATGATAAACTAATACTGAGAATTATATCCTTAAGTAGAAGCATCTTTTTACAGATTGCAAGCTGTCACATTATGATAGGAATTCCTGGGGTTTTCAATACTCTTCTTCACGTACTAAAAATTTCAACATAGAAGCTATTTTTTACATCAGCTCTGCCAGAGTGAATCCTGTCATGGATTTACCTGTCACTATAATTGGTAAAGAAAGAGAGCAGCAGATGTGACAGATCAGAGAGAGTGGGGAAGCACCTCCACATGTGAGAGCGCTGCAGGATTGCCTGTCGGGCTGCGTAGGTGTGAATGGGATTTTCTTCACACTGCTGTGGGAATGTGATGTGAAACACAGATTGCTGTGAAACTTTTGGTCATGGCCGTGGTGTTTTATGATGCCACTTTATTAAACCCTGATTGAAGACAAGAATGCTGGGTCCTGACTGATGAAATGTCGAGGCTCCTAATTATTCCACATTGACTTTAGATTAAAAATGTATGTATCTTTTTATGTTTTACATATATTAAACCAATTAGATTGACAAAGAAGGTAGAAAGTAGCAATTATTGATGAGGGACTGGGAGCATTTTAATTAAACGCTTAAATGTCCCTTCTATCAGATTACTGTCAGGAAAGTTGCTCATTAACTTTTTTTAAAAAATATTTTAAAACACCAAAATTGAGCCTCCAATCAGACAAACATGTTCTTATCTGAAAAAGAAATGAACACATTTGAAAAGGAGACATTTTTTATTTAGGTGGCTCCAACAAGCACATTAAAACAAGTCCACGTTTGATCAATTTATAATATTATTCATGGATTTTTTTAAAGAAAGAAATAAATTAGGAACATTTCTCCTATTAGTTATAACACTGTAAAATAATTACATTTTCTTTTAGTGATACAATATTTTTGAGTTTGAATGGACAAAAAAAAAAAAAAAACACTTTTGACCTAAATCCTAAAAATAAGTGATATTCTCTATTAGCCTCATTAGTCAGTCTGAGGACCATAAAAAAAATACAGAAATCCAATTTCAAATTGGACCATCCCATCAAACTAAACTGACCAAAAACAGCCAACTGCATCTCTTTCTTTCCTTAAAAGGTTCTTTTTTTTTTTTTTTTTTTTTTTTTACGGGACTAGGGTTTAACATCAAATCCATAAGAGTCTTTTGATACGAGGACCAAAAAAAGAGGAAAAGTATGAATATTGTTTTTAGGTCCAAGTCACAACTGCCTTTATGGTTTGCTTATTTTTTTGTCTACAGGAAAAAAGAAGCAAACCTGTACGGGTGGTTCGCATGAGATATCAAGGTCGTAGACCTCCAGGAGTGGGAAAATGTTCATGTCGTTTTATTTGCACGGGCATAATGCGGGCGACAGGTTGTAGCAAACGCTTAAGCAGCATGTGAGGGTAATGTAAGTGGAACAACACATGAATCGCACTGCACCAAAGAGTGTGGTGTAAAGAACACTGTACAACATTTTCCCCTATATGTCATAAATGTGTGCAACTTACATTACCCTTGGCTTACTTCACAACGCACTTTACCACAGGCACGACAATGGTACGTTCCATTTTCATGATGTCTATACAAGTGGCCGCACAAGCCTCAAGGAACTGAAAGATCCACCTGAACTCCCCTTAAGATCCTGCCGCTTAGGTCTACGACCCTCCATGGGTCCAAGAAACCCAAAAACCTGCATTAGCTGAACGAGTGGATGTGTGTGACGAAGGCTTTAGTTAAAGCCATTGACTGTATATGATAACTGACCCCTCCCCCCTTGCATTCCTAACAGGAAGTACCCGCCGGTAACTAGAGGTCAGTATTCTAAAGGTTATGTCCAAATTCCCATATTAATCCCCAACTACTGAAAAACTATAAAGTGCAGGACGATCTAGGATTTTAAAAGCAATTCGGACACCACGCTCACTACTTTACTTTCATTTTGCTAAGCGCTGGATATGACGTCACCGATTTCACAAAGTAAAAATCTAATCAATACGAATATTTCATGACACCTGTTTGTGTTTCCAATGTATTCTTATGATTAAAATGTGTGGTTTTTTTTTTTTTTTAATTACACTTAAATGTGTTTTTTTTGCAAATATTGTTCCACCGCAATGCATTGTGGTCTATATTTGCTAATGTAGTGACAATTGATGGACGCTAGTTTTTCGCGAAGACTTCTGGGAAATTTTTAGTGTCCTTGATTTTGGAATAGTAGATTTGGACAGCACTACAAAATGATAAACGCACTATATAGTGAGTAGGGAAGGAATTCAGACATATCTAAAGATTCTATTGAGAAATAAGCAGCTATTACTGACATCTTTTTAGCATGTCCTTGCTAATCAACATTTTTTTCCTTATTTTTTCTTCATCGCAAGTTATTTGAGTTATAAACTGGCCAGCCAGATACCTCAATAAAAGTAGGTTGCTTCGTTTGAAAGGTTTGATAGATTCTCCCGAGTTCGCTTTTAGTGGAAGGGGTGTGGCCTTGTAACAGGCTCAGTCCTGATTGGACAGAGTGTGTGCCATAGAAATATAAACTAAGAGCGGCACAAACCAGTCACATCTTACTAGCGACTCAATTGACTTAATTTGGTTGGAACCAGAAGTAAGTAGGTTTCTATGGGTGACATCACACTCACTCAGTCCAGCTTTCTATATACAGTTGATGATTAAAGCGCATGGGTGGTTTTTAAGAACTGCAAACAATCTTAACAGTCTTTTCCTGGTGAATAAAGATAGTTTCTCAAAACAAACTAAAAAGAAGACAGGAGAGAAAGTTTAGATATAGTTTATGTTCTCCAGGTTTTGTCTTTGCCTCTCATCCAGCTTCGTTGTTCCTGCGGCTGTGAGAGAGATCAGTGAGAAGGAATCCTTCTTGCCCCAAAGCATCACGGAAACTGGACTGCGCTCCACCACTTAAAGAAAAGTCAACCTGTGTTCGTGAATGTCTCTGTATCTTTAACCTCTTGTAGTCATGGCTGCTTTTAATCAGCAGGTCTCTACTTCGAGCTCAAAACAGGATATGAAGCAAGCCCACTTCCTTTCTGGCTTTATCTGCTCTGATGGCAAACACACCTGACCTCATATTGGTTCCCTTTTTGATTTCCCGTGAATTTATTGCTGTAGTCTAGTCCTTGGTTCCTGCTAGATTGTGTGAGCCCGAACCGGCTGATGGATTCAGTCGACTTAGCTTTCCCTCCCAAAAAAAAAAAAAAAAGTTTCTTCAGAAAAGACCTCAGGACTACAAAGGTTTTCCAGTTCCTTCATTTCTTTTCCTTTGATGACAATGCTCCTCTTTGATGTCACCTAAGCTTTTTCTGTAACTTCATGGCGACTTTAATATCCGTGGAGAGAACCGTCAAATGAAGGCTTTCATTCTTGAATGCCGAATGAGGAGTTTGCACCTGAAGGAGGAATTCTGTATCACTTGAAAGACAATACAGGTCACCTGTTGACGAGCAGCAGCACTTTTTAAAAAGTTAGTTTAACAGGCAACACAGAAGTGCAACGTTGTTCAGTTTCTTCAAATGATCCATATTAGTTTTATAAAAATTTTGCTGAAATTAATGAATTCATTAAAAATTGTCCATTAATGTTTTACTGCATTATTTAGTTCTTTTTGCTCGTTATTTTCTACTTTTGTGGATTATTTCCCAAATAAACTTAGGTAAAATATAACTATTGGGTTCTAATGATAACACAAGGCAAGACACTTCTTTTTTAATATTTAGGAGATCACACAAGATGACATCTGAGTGTTTGCCTCGTCTGACTGGAGTCTGCAGTTCCCCTCCATAATCTAATCTAATGCCGTCCAGTAATTCTATTTCAATTCTGCCTTGTGTTTCCATGTAAAACAATGGGGAGGCGACGGGCCAGAATAGAACGGCTGTGATTAGAGCTTCATCAGGAAGAGATTTAAAGCAGTTGAGTTTGTTATCCTGCGTGTGTGTCGAGGATTTATTTTTGTAAACGGCTCAGTCTCTGTGTTTTGTAGTTTTTGGCAGACTGGAGCTAACTGAGACGAGCATGTTTGTTTGCCGACTCCCAGCTGTCGATTCCTAGTGATCCATCATCTTCTTGGTGGGCGGGGACTTGTTTAAATATTTCATCAAAGATATTAGGCCCATTAAACAAAATGAATTAATAAAATATATACAACATTATAACCACGAATGGTTTTGTATGCCTCCTTTTGAACCCCCCTCACTTGCCGAGTGGCTGCTACACGCCCCTCACCCTTGAACCACTGGTCAAATCTGCATGCGACAAATTTAAAAAAGCGAAAAATTATTTTTTAAATCTGGCTATTGGTTTATCTACATAGCAACCATTGGATTTTTTGGTCGTCTGGAAGTGATGAACAGGTCGATGTAATTTTTACAAGAATCAGCAAAAGTAAATTTTAGGATTTCCCTAGCAACAGCAGATTTTATGTTAGCCACGCCCACATTACTAATATGTTTAAATTGTATGTCCTATCATTTTGTTTAGCTTGAGCCAAAAATTTGTGTGTTCAATTTTCCAGATACTCTAGTAAATAATCCAAGCTCATGTTAGCGCTATTAAAACATTTTATGCATGTTAAACATTTTAAAGCCAATTTTTTTCCCCAAGCAGCTCCCCAATGAGGTTAGAGATGTTAGGAGGTGATAGATTGAAATCTCTTGGATGATTTTTTTTAAAAGGAAAATTCAAGTTGGGACCCCTTCTGAGGTCAAAGGTTAACAAAACGTCAGTTGTGGTTGTCGGTTTTAATGTGGTGGCGTGTTTACGTGACTGTTGCTCAACAAAAAGTTTTTGTACCAAATTGTGTATGAATGAGAAAAATAGCAAATTTTAACTGTGTCAAAACAAGGTTGCGAAGCTGTAGATCCTTTAGCCATCCCATAATAATAATAATAAAAAAAAAAACAAGTTTCGGATACCCATAACTTCAGAACTCTGGATACCCCAGATTCGTGTGTTGTAGTTTTGTTAGTGGAATTTGAACACATTTATTCATTTAAGCTTCGTTCCCTTTTTTTACAAGCTGTGATGTCATAATTTGTTTTGGGGGGAGGGTAGTTCACTATGCCCAAATTATTATTTTTTTTATCAGATACTAGGTGAAATTTTGGTGAGTTTTTGAGTATGTGACGGTTGAAAAATTTAGTCTCAAACGTGCAGTAGAAAAGGAGAAATACAAAAATAACATACAGTCCAGGACAGTTAGTAAGACGATATTAAAAATCAAAGAAAACATAACTTATACTTCAATAAATACAGTATCTAAAACTCAAGTGTAAGTGCTGTCTGAAAAATCCCAGCTAAGCGTTGACAGACAGCTCTCTCCAAGCATAACATATGGATCATATAATACAAACATGTTAAGAAGAACGCCTCTGCCTGTGTTAGACTCAACACGTCTGATTCTACAACATGGAAAGGTTTGTAAACATCACAGCTTGTTGGGCTGGAGCCCTCACAGTGGGACTGACGCACACTGCAAACACACTTCCCAACAAAGCGGCTACACATGTCTGTTTGTGCAGCAGCCCGGGCCATGACTGCTGTGTTTGTGCATTACCAAGGTGTGTTCGGAGGTGGAGATTTCATGCTCTAGATTTTGATGAATTAGTGCATGGGTTGCTTGTTTTAAGGTAAATGCCACCAGTGAATGTGTGTGTTTGTTCCCAGAACAGCTGTGATGCCATGTATGTGGAACAAACTGTTTCTGCTAAATGTTACGTGATTAGCTTTAAATAACATAAGTGGCTGTTTGTGTTGTTTTGCTTATAAATAAGTCTATTAAAAAAAATAGCAAGAAAACATAAAAATAAAATAAATAAATAAAATAAACATTGTAATTTGGAATAAATACCTTCTATTTTAGTTTCACACCTCTCTATTTTGCCTTTATTTTTCCTCTGACTCAGTCGAACTGTTGCTATTTATTTCAAAATATTAATGGAAACCCAGGAAGTTCTAAGCTTCTGTTGGCTTCCTAGTAGATTGTTCTTTATTTCCCTTGTGTGTACAGGAGGTTCCCCAAAATATACTTTAAATTCAGGTTTAGTTTTGCTGTGGATATACTGATTGGAAAACACGGTAACCTTGATCATTGTGCGTTGTCTGTCAAACTCAATGAATGTTAGAATAAATGCGTTTTAAAAGGAACATTTATTTTTAAGTTTTCTTTTTTCTATACCAAAAAGAGATTTAAAAAAAATTCTAAAATGTTCAATTAAAAACTATATACTATAACATACTCTTTTTGCATTTTTCCAATGATGGAGGACATATTAGGAAAATTGCACTCAAACAAACAAGAAACTGAAATTAGTCCAAAAACAGTCAAATTTTCCTGATGTGCAGATTTGCCAAACTATAGTTTCTGAGCTTCCATTCTGTTTTTCTACATAGCCCCTAAAGGGACATTGAAATAAATAAAAAAAATGTAAGTAAAAAAATACATTTTTTGGTTACTAACTGGTGCTCATCAGATAATATTTGGTGCGCACCAGTTAGCAACCCAAAAAAATATTACTTCAATTTTTAGAATATTTTTTACTTCAATTCTTTGCAAAAAAATGTTCACTTTAATTTTTAGACTTTTTTTGTTACTATCTGGTGTGCACCAGTTGCTATCTGGAGTGCAACAGTTAGCAAACAGGAAAAAACATTTTTTAACTTAAATTTGTTGAAAAAAAAATCTTTTTAATTCACTTTGTAGGGAAAAAAAAATTTACTTCAATTTTTAGAATTTTTATTTTTAGTCACTATCTGGTGAGTATCAGTTACTATTTGGTGTGCACCAGATAGTAACCAGGAAAAAAAATGTAAATCAGTTTTTAGTGAAAAAAAAAAAAGTTTTATTTATTTATTTATTTTTTTTATTTCAATGTCCCTTTCAGTGCTTTTATATTTTCCGTTTCGCTGCAGTTTGTAATAAAACAGTTAACAAAATGACTTTTAGAAGTTACTTAGTTCAAGTTTTCTCCTCATGAGTTCCTTAGGCTGCAATTTGGCTAATTAGTACTTCACCCTGACGTGCTGGCATCGGTTTGTGTGAAACAGAGAGAGGTCATATAATTATAACCTCAGGAAAAGACTGTATGTGCTATGGCGTGGAGATTAAATAATGTGTTTCAGTGTTTCTGCTATGTGGCAGTCTCTATATAATATCGTTGTGAAAAAGTTGTATATTTAACTTGTTCATGCTATCTTTATGTCATACAGTCCTTTCCACCTACTTTCCATATATAACTAAAACCAATCAAACCAAAAATTCTGATCATAGTAAGCAAACAATTTAATATTTTTGTTGGCAAACTTTCACTAAAGCTGCAAATAAAAGTAAAAATATAAATAAAAACCCAAATTTAAAAATATTTTTTTTTTCACATGGAATGATGTTTTATTCCTGAAATCAGTTTTAAAGGTTTGTCAAAATAAGTAACTGTAATGTTTTTGTGTGTGCAGCATGTGGAAGGGCCTAAATGTGAACTGCACAGACAGCTCAGGATACACACCTCTACACCACGCCTCGCTCAATGGACACAGGTAAGAAATATTCAGATTGATCCACTTTTTGACAATAATGTATAAAGTTGTCTGACATATTAGGATTTGTTGGAGCTACTTTTAAAGAAAAGATTTCCACATATTTTAGTGTTGGAATTTTTTGCTAAATTTGCTTCCTAGTTTTCCATTTATTTAAAAAAAGTGTGATGGATTTTTTTTCATTCTCTTTTCTGCCATCTGCTAAGATTGTTTTCCCTTTACCACTGACTAAGATTTGTTTTTTTTATTTGAAACATGTTTTTGCACATTAAATACACTCAACAAAAATATAAACACAACACTTTTGTTTTTCCTTCCATTTTTCACAAGATGGACTTAAAGATCTAAAATTCATTCCAGATACACAAATTTGCCATTTCTCTCAAACATTATTCACAAATCTGTCTAAATGTGTGATGGTGAGCACTTCTGCTTTGCTGAGGTAATCCATCTAAAAAACAAAAGTGTTGTAGTTTATATTTTTGTTGAGTGTATAAATTGAGGACTTTAAAGTGAGGCGGGCAGAAAACAAATACATGTAGAAAATGTTCAGCTACAGATCAAAAAACGTGTTTAATTTTAAATATTTTTTAGTAAAATACTCAACATCTTTTTTGCTGGAGCACATAAAAAATCTGGTGGTTTTTCACATCTGCTTGAAGCAGTCATTCAGGCCAGTTTTGATACCTGGCACAGCGGAGAAATCAGTTTTACACGTCGGATTAGCTGCAAGCCTGACTGCTATTGCAGTTCAGCGGAACTAAAGGATTAGTTGTGTGTTTTGAGGGCAATTATGCGGATTTCCCTCCTTATAGATTAGGGGGCGAAGGAGAGGAGGGGCCGCGAAAAAAAAAATGCTGCCTAAGAGTGAAAATCAGGCAGTGAAGTCATTTAACATTTAGGAGAAAACTGGTTAATGATCTGAGAAGTACAATGAAGTATCAGGGTCACCATAAAAGTAAGAAGATAATTCAATTTACAAGAATAAAGTTGCAAAATTATGAGAAAAAGTCATAATTTTCTGAGAATAAAGTTATAAAATTTTAAGAAATAAACTAATTTTACAAGAATAAGGTCTTAAATTTCTAAGAAAAAAGTTGTGAATTAATTGGAAAAAAGTCGTAATTTTACGACGATAAAGACGTAAACGTATGAAAAAAAGTCAAAAACTTACTAGAATAAGTACTAAATTTATAAGAAAAAAAGTTCTACATTCAAAACTTTCTCATAAATTATGAGAAAATATCTTCGTTTTTATAACTTAATTCTTAGTTTATTAGTTTTTTACATTCTTCTCATAATGACTTTGATCATATAAATTCTTAACTCAAAAATGACTTTATTACTCTAAAAATTGACTGAGTGAATTTGTATTCATGAATTTTGACAATTTTCTTAATTTTAAACTTTATTATAATAAAATAATAAACTTCTATCATTATGAAATATATAACTATTATTGAAATAATTCTTTACTATTGTTCTAAATTTATTGTTGTGAAATGTTTGCTCTTTTGTTTGACTTTCTGAGTTTCTTCTCTTAAAATGACAACTTTTTCTTACACTCTAACGACTATTCTCTAAAAATTAGAAATTAAAAAGTTATCCTCATCATTTTACAGCTTAATTTTGTAATTTTTATTTTTATGGTGGCTCCAATACTTTGTTGTAGAGAAGGCAATTACCTTTAGATTCAAGATTTTTATCTTCTCTTTTAATGAACTTAATGACCTGTGGTGAGACATGCTGAGGAAATTAGATCAGCAATATTAAAACACTATTGTCCTTAGACCTCCTTATGTAATTCTACTGCTTGATTCCCATTAATTTGAGCGAGCGTTAATATGAAAACTGAAGTGACCCATACAGCTAATGAAACATTAGTTTTATTTCCTGTGTCCCCTGTTGCTTCCTGTGACATTTTGAATGCAAATGAGACTCTTTACCTTTTCCTCCTCAGCCGGTGGTGACAGCTTCAGCCAGACCCCGCCTCCTGTCAAGCAGCAAAGCTGATCTTACAAATTAATTGTAGGGCAAGAGAATTCCAACTCAGCGTGTGATCACTACTTTATTAATTTGTGGTATATTAGTTACACTTCAATTAAAGGTTAAAAACTGACTGAAAAATAAAGAACATATAATTGAGAGGTTAGTTTGAAATTGTTTTCTTTCTACCAGCCTTTTATTTTGGAGGGCATAACCATTTTCCTGCTCTTGTTCACACCTGATTTCAACTGGGGCTGACACGGCTTACAAAACGACAAAAGCACAACATCAAGAGCAGAAGCATAACAACAAAAGCCGAAACACGACGACAAAAGGAGAAACACGATGACAAAAGCCGAAGCACGACGGCAAGTTGACAACACGACAACAAAAACCGATGCACCAATACAAAAGCCGAAGCGTGACAACAAAAGCCGAAGCATTATGAAAAAATTCAAAGCACAACGACTAAAACCGAAGCACGGTAAGCCGAAGCACAATGACAAAAACCAAAAGCACGACGAAAATATCTGAAGAACTACAACAAAAGCCACAACACGAAGACAAAAGGCAAAGTATGACGACAACAGCCGACAACACGATGACAAAAGCCGAAGCATGATGACAAAAGCCAAAAGCATGACAACAAAAGCTGAAGTACAATGACAAAAGCCACAACACTACAACAGCCTGAAGAACTACAACAAAAACCACAACATGAAGACAAAAGGCAAAGTATGACGACAAAAGCCACAGCACGATGACAAAAGCAGAAACACTGCAACAAAAGCTGAAGCACGACAAAACTGACAACACAACAAACAAAAACGATGCACGACGACAAAACCATTACAAAAGCTGAAGCATGACAACAAAAGCTGAAGCATTATGAAAAATTCAAAGCACAACGACTAAAGCCGAAGCACAACAACAAAAGCCAACAACACGACGACAAAAGGTGAAGCATGACGACAAAAGCAGAAGAGCTACAACAAAAGCTACAACACAACGTCAAAAGCTGAAGCACGACGACAAAAGCTGAAGCATGAAGACAAAAGCTGAAGCATGATGACAAAAGCTGAAGCACGACGACAAATGTTGAAGAGCTATAACAAAAGCCACAACACAACGTCAAAAGCTGAAGCACGACGACAAAAGCCGAAGCACAACAACAAAAGCCTGATGCACCACAACACAAAAGCGACCAACAAATGTAGCAGAAAAGTGTAGCACCTGAATCTGGACACAGCTGTTGTGTTTTGTCTTCTGTATTAATACGAGCCATGTCGGTCACCGTAGATTTCACTTTGTAATAAACACAGTTGTATTCAAGTCTGTTAATTATTCCTTCAGGCAATTAAACGCTGATGGATCTTATTGTGAATTATGTTGAAGGTCACAGCAGTTTGTGGATTTATTCCCTACTTTGCTTTGTGACTGAGCAAACTTTTTAAATGTATTTCTGGTGCAAAGCATTAAATGTAAATAAAAAGAGTGATCCAAAGAGTTTATTTAAAGTGTATTTGGAACTTTGAATACAAGAATTGATTATTTATAGGTTTATACTTTAAAATTTAGAAACTTTTCAGTATCGTAAGTTTTGGTCTGCAGGACACAAAAAAATGTACATCAAAAATATTTCTTAATAATGATTTCATATTCCTCTGTTTAGTTCTTTTCTAATACAGTTTCCTCAGGATTTTCATGTCTGTCCTCTCTTTAGGGACGTTGTGCTGAAACTTCTCCAATTTGAGGCTTCGACTAACGTGGCTGACAGCAAAGGCTGTTCCCCTCTCCACCTGGCTGCCTGGAGGGGCGACGTCGACATCGTTCGAATCCTCATCCATCACGGGCCTTCGCACTGCCGTGTGAACCAGCAGGTAAATGGGATCATCAAAGTCCTCCGGCACTACCATAAGTCTGGACTCCATACTTCATCTTATATCTTATCCTTATGATCTGGTGACACATAGCTATTTACACAAAAAATGTTTAATATTACTCGAGAAGAAATATTGTTAAAATTAACACCTTATTTTTTTATTGTGAAATTCTGGCAACCCAGCACAAAAAAAAAATGCATATAATAACTTCTGAAAATGTTCATTTTGGATGAATAAATGGCTCCAACAAGTCATTCTTGAATTTTGGAACTAATTTTTATTAAAAACAATAAAAAGTTATATAAATAAATACATTTAAAAATTTGTCCTAAAATTAATATTTATGTATAAAAAATGTTACCGTCACCCTTAATTTTTTTTGTATGATGAAGGTAAATGTGAAAATAATTTTATCTCTATTTTGAGTGCTTTGCATGAATGTGGAGTTAAACATACAGAAACGGTGACTCTGATTGTCAATGCAGACGTGTTTCTCTGCTGCACGTATGTAAACGGATTGTGCCGCTCATAGCTTCTGACCTGCATGGCTGATACTTCACGGCTGTCTGTGATCTGTCTCTGACAGGCTGTAGACTCGTCCCTGAGTCCTGAAAGCATGGAGCCTGCTGCTGCTGTCAGTTCTCATCAGGAAAAATGACCTTTTTTCTCCTCCTTTCCTTTTTCCCGTGTGCCTTTGCTCACAGCGTGGCGTTGAAATCACGCCTCGCTGATGCACTGCAGCTGAAGATGAGACTAGAAGTGATGTCTGTTTACCTTGTTGACGGCTCTTGTAGGTTATTAGTGTTATTTACTCCAACAAGCAAATTTCCATCTGTCTGTGGGTCTAATTGCTCTGCTTGATGAATGTTGTCCCTTGACCCTAAAATGAAGGGATTTGTCAGCAGTTGGACATGAATCGTTTTTCTTTTTTTCACCGTCAATTATTCTTTGAACCACTGTGCACACG
Organism: Oryzias javanicus; assembly: GCA_003999625.1. Lineage (NCBI taxonomy): Eukaryota > Metazoa > Chordata > Actinopteri > Beloniformes > Adrianichthyidae > Oryzias > Oryzias javanicus. The sequence continues at coordinate 19,571,361 of CM012459.1, forward strand.
GCAGTTTACAGATGCCTCTCTGGTACTATTTTACTTCAGTTCATCACTTCTCTTGCAAGTTAATTTTTTTTTTACTATGACTTCATTTTTTTACTTTTAAAAGTAACATTTTTTACTTCTAAAGTCAATTGAATACATTTTATTAAGCTTGTGAGACAAGTTTAAGTTAATTTCTTGACATTGATTGTAGCAGAGTTTTGTATGTACAATTTTTATACAGCATATTTACATGATACCAGTATTTGAAAAAAACAAGGTATGTCTGTGTCAAGAACTAATCACAAGCAAGGTCAAAAGTATAGATACTCTCTGTTGTTGAAAGAAAACTCTGCATAGAAATAAACAATAGAAAAAGTGTGGATACAAAAATATTCAGTTTAATCCTTTAACACCGGAGCGACAGCAGAATAACACACACTCTTTGAACTGATGTAAAGCTGCGTTCACACCAGAAAGTTTCAATGTTAAGTCAATGTACAGGCGCGATCTGAGATCCTGCAATGCAATTTGGGCGTGGCAGTCCAGTATGGCAGACGTGGAACGTCAAAACCTCAAAATTTTAAGTTTGGCGAGGCATCCAGTCAGGGACACAGCTTTGGGCACGTGATGTTTTCAGTGACTCAATCAGGGGGTAGAAAACAAATCCAATATGGGCTTCGATGCGAGAGATTTTCGTCCTGAACTTCTATCCATGTCGTCGATCTGCTGGGGCAGCGGGATTGCCAGAAACTGTCCCAGGTCTGACAGAGTTGGCAAGAGCTGCAGTGTCCAGCAGAGCTAGAGAGTGCCGCAGTGACGTTGTAGTGGGCCCAATAGCTCAAGCTCTATTGGCTTTATGGTGTTTTTATTTTCATCCAGACAATAATAAAAGGATCCTACAGTTTTTTTTTATTTTTTCCCTCTCAAGTTCATGTGGGACAGAAATTCTTCAAACCAGGCCATAGAAGGACAGAAGTAAAGTTTAGAGCGGCCGTCATCCAGGCCGAGCTCCTGCTGCTGGAGTGAAGAACACCACCCCGGGAGAGACCGAATCATCTGGTTAACCCAGACACGGCGACATGCTTGCCGGCACCTCTATAGAACTCTCCAAAACATATAAACCCAAGATACTCTCTCAACATCATCCGTGTTTCCCATGATGTGGCCACGAATGGAGTCCAGAAAAGTTTGGCGGTTGCTCCTCACAAAAGAGGGGCGGCCAACGAGATTTGACATGCGAATCGTGTCTGGTGTGAATGCAGCTTTACTATTTAACTTTCTATGCAAGTAATGTAATCCCAGTGGCTTCTGATGCAAATGAAAATCAGCTTTGCCCTGCATCATATAACCAAATGCAACATTTTATGTTATTTAAGAGTCACAGAATGACTCAAAGCTGGTTTTCTCCATGTCAGAATCAGCCGGTTTACATTGATTTCATTAAGACTTTACTTGTGTAAAGTTTAGACTTTACTTTTCCACTGTATAGTGTTACATATCATCTGATTTTCTCTGCTTCAGAATCCGTTGGGATTACATTAATTGCCTAAATGTTAAAAGAGCTACGATAATTCACAGAATCTTAACTCTGGAGCTCTGATGTTGAAGAGTTTATGTTTTGGTCCTTAACCTCAATCATAGCAATCAGTTGGTATTTTTGGTCCACTCCTCATGATCAAACTACTCTAACAGTTTCAGGTTTGAATGATGTTTTCCTCTGACATCATTGTTCGTTGTAAATTCAATTGTTAAACATTTAGCTTTTAGCCGTTTTTGGGTCTTTTTTTTTTGTATTTTTCTGTCTTCTTCCTGCTGACAAACTCATAATCTGCTACTAACACCAAACTTTCTGAAACTAGGCAGCACATTGAACTCCAGAAGGCCTTGATTTTTAATTTTTCCATTCTGAAAGATGCAGCAAATTAGCCTCAGACTAAACCACCTACCTCCTCTATGTTTCAGAAATCGGGGCAGTGGAGAATCTGATCTATAGTACTTTGACACTACAGTGTGTTGAAATTGTTACTTTACAGTAATTTGCTTAAAAAAACAATTTTTTTTCAATCTTTTGACAACTATCATTATGAAAAACGAAAACTTTTAATGGGCTTGCTCGCAATTCTAAAACATTTGTAACAAACTGTCCTTTCTTTCCAAATTCAAGGGAATATTTTAAAAAAAAATCTCTTTTTGCTGTAACTTTTAAATAATTTTAAAATCATTTTATTTTGCTTATGATCTGACTATACCCATCCATTACCATTCATCTTTTAGCTTCCTCTTGTATATAAACAGTATATTACAAACAAATGTCATTTTTGTCAAATTTCTGCTTGAAAATACTGTTTTTTTTTTTTTACTTTTTTTTTTTACAGTTTCTGGAAAGCAACCTACGCTTTTTGTAAATGCAAACTCTAAAACAGTCACTTTCACTGTATTTGTTTTGAGGGGGAATCTTTGTTTTTAGCTTTTTAGAAATACGGTGGAAGGATTTATTGAGTTTATTGAGGCTCATATTTTCTCTTGGTCTGTTAGGTCTACAGTGGAGGGCATCAGAGGTTCAGTGAACATTAGACAGTTGGTTTTATTGGATCACACTTAGTTTATGCCTCACATAAAAGTAAGGTGTAAAACATCAACTCGTTTTCAAAAGAAATGAATATGTAAATGTTTTGAGGGTGGGGGGGCAACTAAGGTAGATGGGTTCTCTTTTGCAGCCAGCATATGATAATTACAGGTTGTTGAATGTTATTAGTTGGTGGTTAACTGGTTTCAGCTCCCTGTTTGTTGATTAATTGGTCCCAGGAGTTGCACTTCACAGCGGTTTTTGTTTACTGTGAGAGCTTGTGTGTACCGGCTGAGTGAAGAGGATGAGTTCAGAAACTGTGTGCGCCCATATTTATGTGTGTGTTTGAGAGTGTTGCTGAAAGATGGCTTGTTTACTCCAGGCTCGCTCTCTGCTCGAAAGGCCAAGTGCAAGCTCTCAGGACTGACAAGTTCCTCCTGATCTCTTACTCCCATCAGTCTGCGCTTTTTTTCTCCTGTCTTTAACGTCAAGATGATTTTTTTTTCTTCTTTTTTGGGTTTTTTTTTCTAATGAGACTGATCACCATATAATAAAATTCTATAAATGTGCATCTAAGTTGCGTTCACACTGCAATTTGTGCATCAGGGGCATCCAGTTTTAATGTTAATTCGTGGTGCTGCACGCATGTCTTAACCATACGTTAATGTGTGACTTAGGAATGAAAATGTGTTGATTTGGGAAGATGTAGGCATCATTTTTTTTACTGAAGTACCGAAATTGGTACAGTTAGGAACCGAAACAATGGAACCACTTTGGCACCGGAGCCGAATAAAACCCAATGGGTGGCCAACCATACTTGCCACACGCAGAACATTGGTACGTTCCATTTTCAGAACGTCGCTGAGGTGGCCACATGAGCCTTTTAAGATGAAGCCGGTCCTTCCATACAGGTCCATATGACTAAGACTTACATCCCTGGTTCCAGGCTCTACATTCAATTCTACTACTAAAACCAATTATTTATTTTTATTTTTTGATGAAAAATTACAACCTTTAAGAAAGGACTAAACACTTTTGAGGCTAAATGCATCACAAACTCTTAAAAATGAAGGGCTGCACGGTGGTGTGGTGATGCTACTCTACAACAAATGCTCATGGGATGTGGTAATCCCACCTGAGTCTATTCTGTTTGCTTATCCTCCCTGCATATGTGAGGGTTTTCCTAAACTTGAAGAGGGTGTGACTGGATCTCTGTAGTAGAATAGTGACCCTCTCCAGGGTCTAACCCACTCCTGCTCATTGCACAGATGGCTGGGATAATAGGCTCCAGTGACCCCGACGATCCTCTGAAGTCATGTTCAATGGATGGGCGTGTGTATATATTTGTCTTAATAAAAGCGAAGATCTAGGCGCTGCGAACCCTCACTGAGAAAAAAGTTGGACTCATGCAGGGAGAACTCTCCTCCAAAGTTGTGCAGATGTGAAACCATCATCACAACAATCTCAGAGTTGATTTTTTTTTTTTTTTTTCTCTGTCAGCGTTTCAAACATGCTTTTGAGCTTGAAGATGAAGATGTATTTCAGTGAGATAATTTCAGGAATGTTATCTCTGTCAACAGCATTTGGATGTAGGGTTATTTGATTGTTTTTCCATCTGTCTACTTGTCCTCCTTCCTTTTCCACTCTCGTTCCGTATCCCAGAGGAGATCAGCAGGATAATAATAAAATAGTCCATAATAGAGGAAGGCTTTTCACCAGTAAGGCCTTCTGGGAACTCATGAACTTTGTGAACTTAAGCAACAAAGGTAATTGGGTCATAAGGTCATGTAGTTTCCACAATTCTTTCTACCGGTTTAAATGACAATAAAAACTATTCTCTTTACATTCTTAGAGATTTTGTTCCGATATAATGCACACGTGTTGCTACCACACCACAGAAATCGAAACCATATGTTTCTAATGATCAACATGTGAACCTTTCCTCTCTGCTGCTGCGTGAAAGTACTCTGGGAAAGCCGTTGCTCAGATGGTCACTGCCGTCTTCCGTGGTGCCAAAACACACATTCTCTTCACTGTTGGATGTTTTCTTCTGAGTAATGTGTTTTTGAAAAAAATAGGAAGTCGGATCTTTTTTTTTTTCTACAGCCTGATTCTTTCCCCACAGTTCAGTTCCTCACTCCATAAATAAAATAAAATAAAAAAAAAAAACATTGGTCAATGTTTAAATCTTACAGTAGAGGTCTGAGGAAGTAAACTATGGTGATGTAAGGTTATGTAATATATATTTAAAAAAGGTAGTTCTTTTAAATATTTTTGCTAGCAAAGCCTTAGTCACAACTGGTGAAAATGCTGTAATGCGTAGGTTACACACCAAATATCAAAGTTGTAGACCACTTGATAAGGCCTTAGAGCCAAAATGTTCATACGTATTTTATTTTCTGTGATTGACAGAGATTAACAGACTTATACGACATGAAGTGAAGGTGACATATGTGAAACGCCGCATGTCAGACGGATTATTCTTTTTATATGTATTTATTTTTAAACTAATCCTCACAAATCCTGGATATGTGATAAGTACGCACTCCGTGCACGGAGCCTGATTGTTAGAAATTAAGAAATCAGACAGTGTAGTCTGTAGGCGTCCTATGGGTATTTGCGTATCGCCTGCACATTCCGTGCTTATGGCAGTAGCTTAAAGACACTATACGACACCATCACCTGAACATCATAAGTGCGTGCAACTAACACCATCTTGATGCTACCTTCCCATTGGGCTTGGACATGTATGTTCAAGCAACTCATGCATATGCGTGTTTTGGGCTTCGCTACTCAAGTTTCTTTGACTGTTTTTGGGCTCTGCATACGAACCGCACGTCCGTTGAACGCACGTAAAAGTTAAAACAGGAAGTTGGATTTGGTAGTGACATATAGATGGCTTTTACTTCTTTTACTTCACAGAAATGTCAACATTAGAAAATTGAACACAAAGGAGAAATTAATAATTACGGTTTGTGCCCGACCAGGGTCAAACGACACCAGTCTGTCATATATCAGCACAGAAAAGAAAAAGCCTGGAGAAAATTCACAAAACTTACCCTGCTTCGACATTTTCCTCCTCCTCCAACTGTGTGTATACGTGTTAGTATCGGGTTATGACAGTCCGAGTGTGACCTTGAGATGCGGCCGCTCTTTTCTACTACCCCTCATGGTCCCAGACAACCCAAAAAATCCACAACACCCATAAAAAGTCAATACACAAGTTTACTCTTCAGGAATAGGCAACTCCAGGCCATGCAGTGTCTGGATGATTTTCGATATACAGGCCTACATGACCGATTACCTGGTTCAGGTGTGTCCAGCCAATTAAAACATTGCAGAGCATAGTATGTTAGAAGACAGGACTGGAGTTGCCTATCCCTGCTCTATATTCTTCCTATATTTGATCATTTAGTGAACTAAAGTCAGCCTGTGTTCACACAATAATAAACCACCACAAAACAGAGACTTTAGTTTACAGGCAAACTACTGTTTGCTTGTTTTACTGAAGCCAGAGTTCACATAAACATTATATCTCCCTTTGCTTGTAGCTAAGAAAGTGATGTAGGTTTTGTGTTGTGGGTCTGGATAGAAAAATAAATTCCACAGCATAAATTTCAAGGACTGTGAGTCGAGAAAAGTGGAAAACATCAGTTGCTGCAGCTTTGTGATGCCGACTATGACTGCAGTGTGAAAAGGGGATAAAACCAAAGACGTGTAACATTTTTTAACTCTCCTTGTCCAATTGAGCGGAGAAAAACAGTCCTGGTCTTAAAAAAAAAAAGACACAAACCTGCCTTAGAAATCGGTTCAATATTGCTCTGCTTGATTCCTATTTATTTTTGGGGTCAGTTTTAGAGAAGGTTTAGGTTCAATCTAAATTTTCAAAAAATTAAAAGCACAATTATTCATAACTGACAGATTTTCTAAAGCTTTTGCAGTTTGCTGATGGTCCTTTTAACTGAATGCATAATATTAATGAAAGAAGCTCTAATAAGAATAATGTAAGTAGAGAAAACATCTGTTAAATGTGATAGAAACGCTGTACATACAAATAGATAAAGGGATTTGAACAGAACTATAAAATTCCATCTTTAATATCCATGAGAACTGGATTATCTTCACGTGTTCACGGTTTGCATATTTTCAGAGCCACATTCGACTGAAAGGATTGCTGGAATAGTGATGTACTGCTCTGTCAGTTCATTTAGCACAACTAGATGATTGTAGCTTAGAGGCTAATCAGCAGCGATACAGTAAAGCTGTCAGTTAGCCTAATGTAAATGTATGGCCCACTTTGAAAGCACAAAGGAGATACATACGTGTTGCTTCTCATCCTGCTGTCTCGCCACATCCTCAACTCCTCGAATTTAGAAACAAATCACACATGGCTTATTTTGTTAGTGTTTATCTGAGCAGCATTAATTTATCTTGCAATAATTACAATGCTAGCAACTGATCCAAATGTGCATTTAGACCGAGTTGATTTTTAAGGATTTTATAAACTATGTTCAACATTTTTATTTTGTAACAGCAAAACTTTTTCACTTGGTGTATTACTTCTATTTTAAAAAGGTTCTTTTTTTTTTTTTTTTTTTTCCCCTGTAATCACATTTATAATTTAAGGCTACCACAGATTTTAAACAACATTTTTGGAGGTTTTTCATATCACTCTAACCATTCTATGCTTTTTTTTGTGTGTTAAATACTTCCTTTTGTTTTTTTCCTAAATATTTTGAGGACAGGTTATTATTTAAAGGGCCCATACCACTTTTTGAGGTTTTAAGTGCATTATGCTGTTCATTTCTCACTATAAAGAACCCCAAAGTGATATTTTGATCCGTTCATGCATTTAAGAGTAATCCTCTAAAAACCTGCACTGTCTGCAGCAGCCCCTCCCTTACCCACGGAAACGAGCGGTTGGAAATGTGCTGACGTAAGCACTTTCGTCCTGTCTACAATAAATTCCAGCTCAAACAGGTGTTCGTTACTTTATACCTTTAAGACACCCCCCACCCCCCGCACAGTCGTGCAGGAGGTAGTGTGTATTGTGAACCAGTGTAGCGATGGGCAGGGTCTGCTAAAGGCAGATATATGGTATGTGCATGAAGACGTTTGGATTATTTTGTGGGAGAAATGCAGGCACATGTCTTTATCTGGGATGACGTCAGGAAATGGACGGCAGCCACACGCAGCGGCAGGCGGAGCTTCAGGAATCGAGTCGTTTTACTTTCGGGGAGGAAAAAACCTCACGAAATATAACTAATATTTCATAAATAATTTGTTTTTTAGTGTTCCAAAGGAAATATATGATAATATATATGGATATAGTTTACTCTGAAAGGCTGAAGAAAATCATGGTATGGCCCCTTTCATTTCCAAAGTAAATTATATATATATTTTTATTGATTACTTATAATTTGCACATTGTCCACGTATACATGTTCTCTCATTTGTGATACATGTGTGATACATGTTGTTTTTGAAGGTTAAACCTCATTCACTGGAGAAGAAGTGGAGTTGGAGGAACATAAATACATTTGTGTTAACCAGGAAAACAATCTAAGCTGAGAATGTTTCCAAGAAAGAAAAGGTAGACGTGTGTTTTATAATGTTCTAAACATCTTTGAGTCTGTTATGAAGAACATATTACAGTCTTCTTATATGGTTGCAGCATCTGAGCAAGTGGCTTCAAGAGACAAACTAATGAAGAAAGCTGCCTCTCTTTGGGTTCTGCTCTGAAGGCTGGAGAGCTAATTATCCAAAGATTGATGCTTCATAAGATAAAAACCATTATGGAAAACCTTGATCATCTTTTTCATAATGTAATAACTCAAGTGTAGAAAAATAAAAGACTTCCATATCACAGCTTTAAACACTTTAAATGGCGCTGAAGATTGTTTTAAAACATGTCAAAAAGCTGACTTCCACTTTAATAAAGTTATTCTAATGAAATGTTGTGAAGTCAGTCTACAGCTTAGATAATTCTTTAATGGGTTCTAAATTAATTATTTTAGCTGAGTGTTATGTTTTATAAAAACTGCATAGAATAAAAGTACTTTTGTAAAAAGACGTGTCTCTGAAATCATTCTTTTGTTGTAATTTCTCAACTATAAAGGCTGTTCTGATACTTCCCCACGTTATGCATCTCACGGACCTCTCTTATCTCATCCTTCTTCCCTCTCATCATTTCCTTGAACTCTTCCTGATGCCACTTCTGTTCTGTTCCTCCGCAGAACCATGAGAGGGAAACGGCGCTCCACTGCGCAGCCCAGTATGGCCATTCTGAGGTGGTTTCAGTGCTGCTTCAGGAGCTGACGGACCCGGCTATGAGGAACAACCGACAGGAGACGCCCCTGGACCTGGCAGCGCTCTACGGAAGACTGCAGGCCAGTGAGACAAATCTGTCCAAACAATCGAGACGTTAGAAGATTTTAGTATTTTGACGCTTTTTTTATCCATAAGCAGGGTTTCTTCACTAATGCTTTAATGTTGGCAGCCTTTTTTTTTTAAATTAACTGAGCTTGTGGGCCATCCATTCATCAAATTAAACATCATTTGTAGAGCAATTTTCTATTGATGTAACTCAAAGTGCTTTATATAAAAAAACTTTTTCAAATTTTAAAAGCCAAAAGGAAGTCAAAGGTATTCACAAAAGACACAGCAGGTTCTGCTGTTGACCCCTCCCACATCCCATTAGCACAGATTTTAAGGGACAATATCTGATAATCTGATATACTTCCCCTGATACTTATATATGTTGATCTAATTGCTTATCTTGTAAATTAAGAAATATCTTAACTGCTTTATTTACCAAAAAAAACCCCCAAAAGATAAACGTTTTTTTTTTTATCTAAACGGAGCTAAGAACATTAAAAAGGAGAAGCTGTGTATCTGTGACAATGCAATTAAAGTAAGACACTTTAACACTGAAAAACAACCTGCTCGTGTTCAAACGGAGTCTCATGTTCTCCCTCTTAAGGTAACTTTTAATTGCAGTCAGGAATTCCTGAGTCTGAATGAATAATTTATAAAGGCCGAACGGTAATTCTCTTTCTGCATAATAACCAAAGGAAATCCCTGTGGAGGGAGCTGCTGCAGCATGAAGATGTGACTAACATGTTGCCACAGTTCAGAGACAACCATCTGTAAGACGAAGTGAATTCCCTTTCACTTCTCAGGTTTTATTTACCATGTCGAAAAATGTGTGTTTGAAGTATTGCAGATGGTCGTCATTGAAAGGTGGACTTTAAATTGATTTTTGATTTGTTCCCGTTTTTTTTTTTTTTAATATTAATGACAAAAAATGTATCAAGTTTGACTGTTCTGATGCATGACGAGATGAAAAGATCTAAAGAACTCCAGCTTTCAAATTGAGTGAATCATCAACAGTTGCTCAGGTTCACCTCTCTTTATTTTCTTCATTTGCATTCTTTGCTTTTAAATATCCAAGGAGCAAAAATTCAGACCTCTACAGTTTTATTAATTGCACTGAATTGAACATTAGGATTTAAAATGCAAATGAAGCCTCAAAGAGTTTGAGTTAGAGCTCTCGAGATTTGACGATTTCCTCTCCTCGTCTGACCTTGAGGTGAACTCACCTAGACGTGCTCTAATGGTTCTTAAAAGTTTTATATTTGTACCCACTTTTAGACTTTTCCTCTTACTGCAGAATGGTTGAACAGTAGATTTCAAGGTAAACATGCTCCTGTGTGCTTCAGTCAAAGCTGGTTTTATTTAGTAACAGCAGCATACAGTATGTTATGGGTCGTTTTTTCTGAGTTCCTGATGAGAAGACGTTATTCTTTAACCTGCGACAGCTTCGGAGGAAGGTTTCTAAACACACATGGTTGATCGAAGACCTCTGCAGAAGAAAGACATAAATGGCTGTAAGGACTTAATACACCAGGACAGCAATGCAGCAACATTTCAACTTTTGTGGTATTTTAGAAATTTTCCTACATTTTTCCCCTTTAATAGTTCTCCTAATTGTTTTTTAAAAATTTTCCATCATGTCATCATTTCGTGTCTTATGGACAGAATACAATCAGTTTGCCAAATTAACCTGTATCTTCAAAATTCAATTGGTTTAATTTGATAAAACGGAACTTATTTTTCTATAAAGATTTGAACTTTGAAGCTATGTTCACAACTAAGGCTGGGTTGATGAAATCAATTTAAATCAATTTAAGCTAAACAGATCAATAATCGATTCATAAAAATATAAATTGATGTAGCACATAAAGTCTGCTAGCTTGATGCTAACGTTTAATGGGATTTCCCATAGGATGGCTAATGCTAACTCTTGATCAACCTAAACAGACATTGCTACCTAAATCAACATTTTTACAAACTCACAGGCATGAATTTTCCAAACTCTTTTAAGGAAATATTTTTTAGCAGATTATTAATTATTTGTAAACAGATGTGTCTAAAGGTGTAAACTGCGTAAATGCCTAATTGAATTGAATTGAGTGGATCAAGAGAATAAAAACAATTAGAATCGAATCGATCCAGGCTTTGATGAATCAAATCAAATCATTTTCTGTAAATTATTATTGATGCCCAGCCCTATTCACAACATACTCAGTGACCACTTTCAATAAAAAAGTCAATATAATTGTATATATATACATTTGGGTGTTCAAATCTCTCACAATCACGTTTTTAACCCTTGTGATATTCTAGGCATATTTACATTAAAAGTGGGGTCATCAGGACCCCACAAGAGAGGGCGCTGAACTTTTTTTTAAAGGATTTTTTTTTTATCTTCACTGGTGTCTATGGCAGACATAGGATCCTGTCCACGTCTGTCATGGGAGGGATCACACATCAAAATAAGGGCCGGGTCTGGACCCCATAAGATGGCACGATGGTTTAGACCAATTTACCGTGTAAAAATGCATACGCTAATCAGGGGTCCCCAACGCTTGGAACGAGGACCAGTACAGGTTTCCATGCCCATTACTGTCATAGATGTTAATATTCTATTAGGATTTGTATTTAAGATTTAAATGCCCTCTCTTTGGCATTTTTATTCCAACATTTGTTAATATTTCACGCTTGTGTTTTCATGATACTTCCATTCTACTTTTGTTTTCTGTATTTTTTCAAATTCTTTTAATACTTTCAAGTATTTTTTCTAAGTCCAGTTGTGTTGCCTATCTTTAGGTCAGTTATTTCAATTTAAAAGTCTACTAACTTGACATGTTAACCGATGTGCCTCATTGTAGATGTATCTACCTGTTAGTTATGCAGTTCTTAAATTTGTGTCTATCCCTAACTTTTGGCTGCTCTTTGTATTTGTGTGCAGGTGGTACGCATGCTGGTGAATGCTCATCCCAACCTTATGACGAGCCACGCTCGACTACACTCTCCGCTTCACCTGGCTGCACGCAACGGACACTACAGCACCATCCAGACTTTGCTGGATGCAGGCATGGAGGTCAACTGTGTGGTAAGTGGAAAAACCCTTCGGGGCGGTTGTGTCCTCTGACCTTCCAGGAGAGTTTTTAGTCTCTTGGCTAGAGCAGATAAAAGCAAAGCCCGCTTTTTTTCAACTTGCAATTTTTTGAACAGGTTTTGTCGTTAAACAAGCCGCACACGCTCGCCACTCAACGCGAAAGCCCTGAGTTGAATGTGTAGGTTTTCTTTGGGAACTCCGCCTTCCTCCCAATCTCCTAAAACAGATTGTACCTCGAGTGTGGGTGTGAGCTTGTGGCCTGTTCAGGATGTACCGGCCTATACATAAATTGTGGTTAATCTCCTCTCAACTCCAGTTGTTTTTTCTTAAAAAAAAGATTATTTTCATTCACTTAAAACTAGACAAAAACACACATTTCAACTTCAAATTATTTAAAAAACTTAATCTTTTTTTTTATCTCAGTGCAAAACTATTGGATGAATTTGGATTTGAATACCTAAAACCCTTAACAGAAAACATTTAAAAGCTTATTAAAACAAGTTTCACCAGGAAATCTGTATTTCTTGGTATACATATAGGTTTGATTACAGCTACTATAGTTTGTTTTAGGGCTGTGGATCGTTGCTTAGGTGTCGATTCGATTCAATTCACGACTCAAGCTCAACAATTCACGACTCGAACCACCATTCTTACTTTATAATTTTATGTCTATTGCTATGTGTATATCTATTTACTGGATGGAGGAAAATTATTTGTATTAGATAACCACCGATTATACTTTTATTTAGAACAGGAGATCAGAATCAACACAACTGATTAAAAAAAACCACCAAAGATTCAGATAGAAAGAAATGTTGTCATTTAAATTTTTTTTTTTTTTTTTTTTTTCTTGTCAGCCTTCTGGTTAAGTTCAGCAGTAACATAAACAACGTGAAAAGGATAAAAATCACTATTTTTTGTGATCTATTTTGGATCATTTGACTACAAAATCTGAATGTTCTCCAGTTCTCTATCCTCAAAGTTCTTCAACATGTTATGTTCTTATGTTTTTGGTGCAGAGCCCATATAAAAAAAAAAAGTAATTTGTTCCGCAGCAGAATCGGCTGATTCACATTGATTACATCCGCCTTTCAGCAGCACGAGGCTGAGTTTCTCCGCTTCAGAATAAGATGGAGTTTTGTTAATTGTGTCAACTGTTGAAGAGTTATCATAATCAAAAGAATATAAACACTGGAGCTAAAGCTCCGGTGCTAAAGCTGATTTATTTTTCCAGAACTTATGTCAGTGAGTGGAATGTCAGTCTCAGTTTTTGAATAGAAAAAAGCTCTCACTAGTTTTATTTTGAAAACCAGAAGCTCACCATCATGAAGATTGTTTACTTCCGGTGACGGTACCGCTGTGGTTTCGGCTTTGTTTGTTTTGAATTAAGTGGATTCGGTCCAGACCAACAAACTTTTCCAGTCTGATGGTGCATTCACACTGCACGGTGGGGGGGGCATCGAGTCTCAATCTTAAGTCAATGTAAAGACGCAATCTTTACAATCTGGTTGTTTTTGGCGGCAGGCTTGGCGCGTCAACCAATCAGGGACTCAGCTTGGGCCATGTGATGTTTTCAGTGACTAGATCATAGAGTAGAAAAAAGCGTTCAAGATTGCGGCTGGATGTGAGGATTTTTGTCATGCATTTTATCAACCAACGGGAGCTGCTAGGTTCCTGGTAACTGTCCCAGTTACTGTTGGGCAAAGGCGGGATACACCCTGGATAGATCGCCGGCCCGTCACCGAGCTCATTGAGCTAGATGGACGGTTATGCTATCCAGCCGGCCGGTGGATAACTATCTAGTGAGCTCTTCGTCCCAGGCTCTGGAAGAGCTGATAGTGAGCGCTGCTGTCCAGACGCCCCGCCGAGTGAGGTCTACTGCCCAGGCTGTGGGTCCCTGGGCAGCGGAGCGCCGGCAGTTTTTAATTAACAAAGGTTTCCTTTTTTTTTCTTTTTTTATATCTCCAAAGTAAATAAACTAAACTAACCAAAGCAAAACAGTTGTGTTTTACAAGTATTATTTGATTTAGTGGTCCAGCACACCTGATGCAGCTCCTGCAGAAACATCTAATCATCAACACTGCAAATGTTTGATTCTGATTATTTGAAGCAATGAATCATGTTAAACACATAGCAGATGTTTCAAAGATCAGGATTGGAGCATTTAGGTTCGACATTTTTTTTCAACAAATTCCCTCAACTTTTTATTAGCTTCATGAAGTAACATGAAACACAGACAGGCTTGATTTAGAGTTGTCTATATTCTCAACTTATAGATTTTGAGGCCTGAAGTCTGTGATTATGGTAGAATGGCATTTCATCTTTAGGTTAAGGCCTGCATTTTTCTTTTACAAGACCTATAAATCACATCATGTTTAATGGTGTTGACAACTCCGAACCCCAAATGAATGAAAAAAATAATAGTAATATTCCTGGGTTTTGAGGTGAATGGAATGTGCTAATCTGCTGTTAGACTAACATTTACAATAAGTTGGATTTCTTTTTAAATTCCCTTCTTGAATATTTATTAGAGAGCATGTTTATACTGTACATGCTTTGCATGTTTGCTGGCGAGTGTTGAATAATTGATTGGTTGAACAGGCTGACAGTGGGGGAGGACACAATGTTCTTTATAGATCCACATACTTCTGGGTTTTCATTTTTGGAGTGTTGCAATAAAAAGGAAACCTCTAGTGTTTGGACAGATGTTGGATTTACTCGACTAAACCTGATTGAACTTTGTGACTCATAAATTTTGCATTATTTTCATTTATGGGGCATTCTAATTTCTGTCCTTGTCCTTTTTTTTCTACATTGTTTGTATAAACCTGGAATGATGCTGCACAGCTTTTATCTTCTATATTTTAAAGTCAAACTCTGATCTTCCTTTGATCTATTTTAAAAGCATTCACAGTGCTTATTTTCGTTTTAATATCATGTTGATGCCATTTTTAGCCAAAATTGAAAGACGTGTGTCCTTTTTTAGGCTGTAGTTTCTGCAGAGCGGCAGGAGTTTATCCGAAATTTGCCTGTATGTTGTTAAATTCGCAGCGGGCTCAAAAATGCGCCATCAAGTAAGTGATCGCTTCCAAGGAAAATACACATTTATTCACATTTCAAGCTTCCACGTCCAAAATTCTTGCATTCTTGCGTCACTATCATTGACATGAATAGAGATGGACAAAACAAGACTGTTACCTTGGGTTCCAACCAAATGAAGTCAATTTAGTCACCATTATTCCTTGGAACGGATATCGCTCGACGTTTGAGGTGGGGCCATCGGGCACTACATGCTCTTTTTGAGGCATCTGATTGGCCAGAGCAGGAATGGTTCTGAAAAACAGATTTGATTAATAGCTTGTTACGGCCCCTATTGGCAGACCTGGCTCAAGTCTAGGAGTAAAACCAAAACTGGGACCATAACAAAAACTGGACACCAGTGAGAAAAAAAGAACAGTTTATTACATAAGAGAAAGAAGCTTTGCCATGAAAAGCAAAAGGGAAAAACAACTAGTGTGCTGGTTTAAACAAAAAGACAAAACAAAGATATTGGATCCTTGGCCAAACATAAAATAAGTCAGGGAGCTGCTGACTCAGACATGTTGACCGTCTGAGTCAGCAGCTCCCTGCTAAGGGCTGCCTAACCAAATCTACAAACAAACAAAGCCCACAAGCTAAGACTACCGAGGTCCAACCCCAAACTAAAATGACAAAACAAACCCAGCAGTCTAAGACTGCTGAGGACAAAGAGGGTGAAAGAGAACAAAACAAATCAGCACCACCAACTAAACCCTACCAGCTGCTCTGTCTTAAATAGCCGGCAGATGCTAATTAAGGGACATTGGCCACACCTGCCAGGTGAGCAGAAGGACCGGATGGGAGAAGGTCCAGCTGTAGCAGCAGCAGGTAACATAGCTGTTTATTTCTCTATAGAAGTCTACAGCACTTTGGCTTTCTGGGACCAGGGGGTACTTCCTATTTGGTACGTGACAGGGGAGGGGATGATCAGTCCAGTTCTCTTTGTGGTCACTATGCAAGTTTTTAAGTCAGTTTTTGGGCTCTATGTATAAAATGCGTAGCCATTGAGCGTGCCTTAAAAGTTGAACCAGGTCAAACTTTGACCAATCAGGGACCGGATTTGGTAGTTGAGGTATGGATGGCGTACCTTTAATTTCATGAAAGTGCCAACCGATTGAACAGTTGAAATGATAATTTAGTTAATTAATACTTAAATTATTACTAATTAATCTTAATATAAATTAAATGAGTAATTGTGAACTGAATTGTGCCTGCCTGGAATTATATACAACACCGACTTTTCATGTATCAGTGTAAATGTCTGAGAAAAAGTCTGAGACATCGTAGGACCAAACCTCTACTGACTGGAAGTACATGCGCTAGTATTGGGTTGGAGTAGCTTGCTTGTTGTGTACGCAAAGTAGGACACCATTTTGGAATGGTATAGATGACTGTTTACTGTTGTGCTACAATTGTACAAAAAAGCTGGAAAAACAAGAATGTGACTTTTCACAAATAAATTATTACTGTCAGCTAATAAAGGAGAACTTCCAGAAAACATTTTAAGAAGATCTGAGTGAGTTTACTCTCAACAGTTTAGGCCAGATGTGCTCAAACGTTTTTGCTCAAAGGGCCAAAATCTAAATGGGATCCCGGTCCGTGGGCCAAATACAATTTTTTTTTTTTTTTTTTTTTTTACATGTCATGAAATAAAAGGAAAAAAATACTCAGAAATGTAATTTTATTTTTAATTTCTTTACATATGTCCTCCATCATGAGAAAAGTTCTATAGAAAGATATTAAAAGCACAGTTTTCATTAGAGTTGTTATTTTGAATATAAGTTAGTTTTTACATTAAATAAATGACTTCATAAGATTTTAGTTTGTAGCATGTTGCGTAAACTTCATCAAGGTTTTTTCTTTTTCTGGAGCGTCACGTCCAGCCTTAACATGAGAAATGCATGACTCTCTATGCACGCTGCCTCTGATCTAAATGAAGGGGTTTTCTTATGCAGGGTTTCACGGGCCTGGAGAAGCAGCAGCAGCTTTGATTTCCCTCATCTTTCCACTACATACGAGTGCAGCTCTCCTTCTCTCTGTAGCTCGCGATGAGGGGGAATAACAAGGCTTTGATGCCTCACATTTTATCTGCAATTTACCCTTCATGCTGGCTCCCGCTAAGGCTCTCTTTCACTTCAATATGTTGAGAGAAACATCTCCTTTTTTCCCCAGCTTGTTTCAGATATTTTTACTTTTTGATTTCATTCTGAAAAAATACAAACCAAGTATGTGATAAATAAAGACAACTAAACTAAGAAATGGTATCAACAGTTGCAAAATACCAAAACATGTAAAAAAGTTAGTAAACTTTTAACTCACATTAATCCATACAAAAAAGGGAATGGGGACAAATATTTTGTTTTAAGGTAAATACCGTAAATATTTTTTAGACAATTGTTTAGTGCAGGGATCTGCAACCTGAGGCATGTAGCTCTTGTATTACTCCATTACAGCTCTTTGGCTTTGAAATTGCTTTGAATAAATGATAGATTATTTACATTTTGTCACATATATTTTGATTTTTAAACTGACATTAGGAAAATTATTTGTTTTTTTTTTTGTACTACTGACATTACACTAAAATCAAGTAGTTGTGTCTACTTTTCCAATCCCCATAAATTCAAACATGTCACAATTTTGATGAAAATTATAGTAAAAGGTTTAATTTACTGTTATAGCTGTTAATTATTAGAAAATAATTAAAGCAAATACTATCTTTAATGATTTAAAATTCCATGCTTCACTTTCATGCATTTTAATTTTCTGTAAATCTGCTGCAGCAGGAGGATCTTATTTGAGACGGGGTGTATTTTATTTTAAAAGGATCATATATGTACAGTACTGCATCTAAAGTACAATAAATTGAATTTGTTTAGTACAAAAAACATAAAACTGTAATAATTCAATTATTGTAAATGTTAAAAATATTTTGAACTGGCTTTACTGGTACAAAAAGTGTCTTTTAATGTGTAAAAAATATTAGAAATGTATTTTAAAGTGGGGCTATGAGTCACTGGTAAGAAAGTGGTTCAAATGGCTATTTTTACTTATAAAAATACGTGGTCTAGCAGAAGTGAGTATTATTTGGTATCTCTGGAGTTGATTTTTTCCTCGCTGACACTAATATAAATATTTTTCTAAATATAAATTTAGAAAATGTCTTTGCAAGTGGGTTTTTTTTGTGGATACTGGTAAACAAGCCTAAAGATTTGTTCAAGTCCCACTTTGATCCGATCATCTTTTAATCTACTGTAAAAGCATTCCCACTGCTATTTTAATTGTAGCCAAAATAAAAAAAAAGTCAATTTCTAGGACATAGTTTCTACAGAGTGTTGGTAAGTTCCGTAGAAATGCGCCTCTGAGTTTATGTAAGCCTTCTCACACTTCCTATCATCCCTTGTTTCCACTACTAGCTTACAGCCTCTCACACCCCCAACATAACATTAGCGGGGCAACAATAAGGGGTAGTAATATCGGAGTCAGATGTCAGCTCAGGAAGAGGAAACAAGGCTCTATTAATCCATGAGCTACTTTGAAGTCACATATACAAGTTTTGTTGCAAATACATTTTTTTGTCGATTGATAACAATTTGAAAAAAGAAGTATTCAGAATTGCAATTTTAATCTTAATTTTATTTATTTATGTGCAAAATGGGAGAAAAATTCCCATAGGACATGAAAACACTATTTCTTTGGAATATCTCTATAAAAAATCCCAGGGTGGCAAATAATGAGGGTTTGGAGCTAAAAAATTATATTAACTTTAAATTCCTATAAAACACTTCTCACAAATATATATAACTATAATATGTACAAGAATATGCTACCATTATAGCAGAAAAAGGGGGAGTTCTGAAATTCCTATTATAAATTATTGCCTTTTATGCAAAGTTTTCTTTGGAAATCCTAAACCTTTATTGAGTCAACCTGGTGCAGGACTCTTCATAATCTAAAGCTCAGAAGTTATAATAATTGCTTTTTTACTCTTTTTTTGCTTAAAGGCTGTGCTGTCAAAACTGTGCTGACATTACAGCGGCTGCTGTGAACATCTCCTTGTAAACTGCCATCAGCTGAAAGCGTGTTACTGTGAGTTTATAGTCTGTGTCAGTAATTGGAGTAAAGCTCCGTATAGTGTGACTGAAGAAATGATAAAAGCATAGCTGTCTGCCGCACACTTCCTCCTCTCCGTTTCCTTTATAATGAGTGGAAATCCCGATGGTGGGGGGGTCGTGCTGGTGGGCAGCACAGAAAGGAGGATTTTCAATCGTCGCGCTCTGTGGGTCTATGTAGACACGTAGGCTGCTAACAGGGTGTCGTACAGACGGACACTTCATCAGCACATTTGAATATTTGCACATATCATCATAACACGTCAGCATCCCTGTTTTTTTTACTTTTTTGGGATTTGAATTGCAGGAAACCCCAACAGCGAGATTCACTTTCCTCGTTTCCTCCTGACATCAAGTCATGGGAAGCAGAACAGGAAGTGGTCACGGAGTATCACGAGGGCAGGCCGTGTGTTTTAGAAAGGGGGGGCTGTTTTCCTGTGCTCCCACCTCCTCTTGAATGAGGATGGAGCTTTTGTTTTTGTTCTTTTTTTTTTTTTTTTTTGGTAGCTCAGAGTTCCACCTACTGACAGTCACTGAGGATGGAATGGCGTATCTTCATAGATTCCCACCAGCAGGAATTTTAGGATCCAACTAGCATTTTTTTTTGTTGGGACATTCTGTGTCTTTTCACAGTTTCAGAGGTAAGTTTCATCCCCTGCAGAGGGGGTGGTCTCTCCCTGATCGGCTGCAGTGTCTTCTGGAATTAAATTTCCTAGCAGGTATTTCAGAAGAGGACCTGGCTCCCATCCAAATAATTTGTCTTCATTAAGGCTGGGAGTATCATAGACGGCAGGTTTGAACCTGTTTTGTCAGGAAGCCAACCATGAAGGATGCAACACATTCAGCATATGTGGTCTCTTGTCTTAACAGTGCGTATGTTCCAAGTGGGCGTTGGAGCTTCCAGCGAGGTGGTCAGCACAACATGTTAAGCTGTTAACGTGTTTTATCGGTCAGTGGAGTGTAGAGGAGATAATGACTGGAATAAACTCCCAAAAATCAAAATCAGTTCTCAGAATTTCACTGTGCGATTAAGTGTTGCTTTTACTAAATCTTTTCATCTTTTTACATGGAAACAGACTGATTTTCACATGGTCAGAATAAAGCTTTACTGCCGTTGCTGCCATAGCAAAATAAAATGTAAAAAGTTAAGATAGTCAAACTGCAGAAACTGAATCATAAAGTTTGAAGACTTTAGTTTAATGAAAAAAAATTTTTTTTCCCTCAAATTTTAAGAAAAAAAGTTTTCAATAACAAAATCATCTTAATTTAAGCACTTGACAGATTTTTTTTGCATATTTAAAGACATTTTTTTTTAACAATCTTAAACAATCATAAACTTATATTTTTATAAGTTTTAAGTTTTTAAATTTCTTATTTCTAGGGGACCTGTTTTTCCAGTGCAATCATTTTGCGCTGCAAAAAAAGCTTTTCAACAACAAAGCAATCTCAAATTAAAGACTTTGCAATTTTTTGGTTTTTTTTTAAATAAACTTTTTAACATTTTTAATTTTTTAATGTGAAAATTTTTTCATTAACAAAATAGTCTTAATTTAATAACGTAGCAGATAATTTGAATTTCAATTCGAATTTTAATTTTAAAGACTTTTTTATAATCTTAATTTTATACTTTTTTACATTTTCATAAATTTAAGATTTTTTTTACATTTTTTTTTAGTTATGTTGATCAAATAGTTTTGATTTTAAAAAGACAATTTTATAGATGGGATATCATATTTAAAATATTAGTAAAGTTGGAGATGAAATACAAATAAACAATTTTAAGGCGTTTATGGTTCTGTAGCTTAATGTCAACACAACAAAAGTTCATTAATGCAATTTTAACTATTTGGAATGTTAAAAATGGGTTCTTATCTGGGTTATTAATAAAATAAAATAGAAGATTTACTTACTTCTATTTTTATTTGCTATTTTAAAAGAGTGTTTTAATAATCCAAAAGGTTTTTAGGTCGATGTTTCAAACTTTAAATTCACCAAACAAATTACAAAATTATTCAAAGCATTGATTTGCTGGGGGAAAAAAATACTGTCCAGCTGGTCGTAAAGCCTTAAAAACTGATAATCCAATGTTTTAATGGTATATCTGTAAATGCTGATTATTAAAACAAGATAGATTTCTGCTAAAGACTGATTTATAGAGATGTTTGTGACCTTGTAGCTGCTTTTCAATAGAAATTATGTAGTTTGGACTTCATGCAGAAAAAAGAAAAACTGTTTCATTAACATTTAAGCCAATATAGTTTTAAAGTATTTTTTAAAAAGATAGCATAATGACAAAAAAAAGTTTAGAAAATCATTGTTTTCTTGTCTTTGAGGATTGGATTAAGTATATTTAACTCATCAAAACACCTTTCCGTTAAAATAAATAGTTGCTTTAATTCAAATGTTGAAAAAAATGCGAGGATTTAAGGAAAATTCTACACGTTATGTCTCTTATTGTAGTACTAATAAAACCCCCCTTACTACCATGCTCTTTGTCGTATCAAAGCTTTTACGTGCATCCTCATCAGAGTAATAGTTTTTGATCATTACAGAGCTCCTTCCTCCTTTTGCATGTGTGTTTCCATGAGTTGCATCATACCTGTAGCGTTTTCTTTGTGCAGAATGTGGGAAACTAGGCCATTTCAATACAATCTCCCACTGCTTGTATAGTGATATTAAACAGCAGTGAGCTTATGCAGTTTAAAGGCTATTTTTAATCTTGCTCGATCTCTCTCACTGAATCTAATAACAGATACATTAAGTCAAAATGTTTCAGTTTCCTGTCAGTCCCTTTGGTTCCTCACGTCTGTTCTCTCTGTCTGCTGAGGTTTGTGTTTTCTGCTCCAGTCACAGGAGATTGAAACTGTTTTCTCCACCTCCTGCAGACGGAGAATGGCAGTGCCCTCCATGAGGCCGCCCTCTTTGGGAAGATGGATGTAGTTCGCCTTCTGCTCGACTCAGGTGGGTTATGTTCCAAATTATTATGCGAGCTATATTTACGTGTCAAAAAGATAGAAATGTTTATTTTTCAATGAAACTCTTGGATGATAGTGTGTCTCTTTGGATCACTGAAATCAATCAGACACCTGTGATAAGAAAAACTACTAAAGAAGGACGTTCCACAATTTTAAGACAACCAACATTTTCAAGAAATATGGGAAATAAAAAGTATCTCTGCACCTGAAAAGAAATAGTTTATTACCTTAGATAACGGGTGAAAATCTGGAATATTTCATGAAAACCTAAGCATGATGATTCTACTATTAAAGGGTAACCAAACCCGAAATCAACTTTTATCGGCTGTTGATCTCTATATGTGGAGCTTTAAAAGTGCTGTCTGTTGGTCATTGCCAATTTTTTATAAATTAAAATAAAATTGTTTAATTCATGAAAATACAGCCAAAAACCGTCTGTGTGCTGCCCCCTAAAGGTTGAATTGGGGCATTACAGTTACATTTTGTGATTGTTCAAACCATGTTTCAGCTGTGGGTGGAGTCAGCCTCCAACTTCCCTGTTTGGTTACCCTTTAAGAGTTTTTTGGATAACTCGGAGCACACACAGGTTTTACCAGATAAACGTAGAACGAAGAAGGTTTCTGCCAGACACATCCATCAGATTTAGAGAGCAGCTGCTAAAATTCCCTCACAAAGCAGCAAGTACATGTTTGAAACTGCAGATGTCTCTGAGTCCCACAAACATCAAGGTGTAGAATCCTCCAGAGGCTTACAGTTATACATATTCAGCCTCCCTAAACAACCCTCACAAGCCAAAACTTCACTTCAACAAGGCTGCAACATCAGCAAGGAGGTGGCAGAGTCATGGTTTGGGCCTGAATCACGGGGGGAGAGCTGGTCGGCCCCCGAAGGTGTGAAAATGATCTCTGTGGAGTTTCTGGGATTACAAATTAAGGAATACCTCTGCATCATTGGCTGCTATAGGCATAAAAGAAGGTAAACTGAGGATGTGCCCCCGTCGCCTCCCATCAACCCCATTGAGAAGCTTTGGAACATCCTCAAGCAAAATATCTATGAGGGTAGAGGCAGTTCACATGCAAACAGCAGCTCTGGGAGGATATTCTGACACAGAAATTCAAGCAGAAACTCTCCAAGAGTTCAATGGATGCAAGAATTGTGAAGCTGCTACAAAATAAGGACTTCTATATTCAAATGTAACTTGACCTGTTAAGATGTTTTTGATTGGAAAATGAAATCCTAATGGAATAAATTCAACATATGATCCTTTTTAGTTCTTTAGAATCTATCAAATGTCGTGGAACTCTGTTGTGCGTAAAAATGTGGAAGAGTGTGTTTTAAGGCTTTTATTTGGAAAAAAAACACTTTTATCTTTGGAAGGTTTGTTCAGTGATATTTAATATATGTTCTAATTGTCAGTGATTTGAATATTGTGCTGACATTTGAATTATTTAGAAAAATTTAGAACACGGATTTGACAAAAGCACATGATTGGGTCAAAACCTACAGAAACTAACCAAACAAAACTTTAGAATTAAAATGTTAATTTAATAAATTCAATCTTATTTAGTGGATAATTGTACTGTAATAATCTGTAGGGATACGGTCGAAGCTAACAGTAGACTCCTGCTTTATTGTCTTTGAGTTCTGCTGCCCTCCAACACCCACTTCCCAGCCGTCTTTCCTTTTTCCTACAGGAAACAGGGACTGAAAGTGGAAGATTACTGTAGAAACGCTCTTGCTTTGTTCACTGAACTTTACAGATGTGAAAGTTTGTTTATATTCGTCACCAACTGCATAAACTTTAGCCTTTTCTGGAGCTCCTAACAGTTTAAACAGCAAGTTAGACTAAAATGTTATACATAGCAGTTAAGTCAAATCCTAATTTGCATTCTTACATTATAAGAAAGTAAATTATGCCTTTATGGTAAATGAGGGAACATCTTGTCTATTTTTTGCATAATAACATGTTTGGAAGTCGAGCTGCGTCTTCGCTGTGACCAGAAACCTCCTGGAGTCTCCCAGCTTCAACCAAATTAACACCATGGATTTTTTTCTGCACCCATAGAGAGAAATAATCATTTCCTCTGTTTTTTTTTTTTCAATTTTGAGCTTCATTTTCTTTACACATGTCCTCCATCAGAAAAAATGCCACAAGAACATGTTAAAAAAACACTTTTTTTTTTTTGAACAAGTCTTTTGGGTTCGAGGTACAACATCTGAAACCAGTACTTTTTGAAATTGTAGCTGTTTTTGAATCCATTTTAATTAGAGAGTGGAGAGAGTTCAGTCACTTTCACCTTTACCCCACTGCTAAAGGGCATGGAAGTAAATCCCAGGTGGCGTGTTCGTGTTTCAGGGATCGACACCGGTCTGATAGACTGTCGGGGGAGAACTGCTCTGGAGATTCTGAGAGAACATCCCGCACCGAAATCCCAGCAGATCACTGCTCTCATCCAAGGTAAGACAAATTCATAAAAATCATTCTATACAGATTTGTAAACTAATTTAGAATTTACATTAGCATGAGTAGATAGGACCTCGAATTTGTAAATTGTTGTTGAGAGACTGGAATTCAAACTGGAAGATCTAACTTTCCAGGAAGTTTACTGAACACAATTGGAACGTGGGTGAAATTTGGGGGACTGCATTGCTACTGTTGGCGTCAAAAGTCACACTATAAACGTCTGCTCTATTGTCCTCAAATCTAGGCTGGATTTTCTATAAGATAGTTATCAGTGAGTGAAATCAAGTCTTTTTTTCTGGTTTCATTTCTGTCTGAACAAGTGATATGTTGGTCATTGCTGTCAAATGAGTATAAATAAGCATTTAGGTGTCATTTACATTGAAGATGTAAAAGAGCCCAAACTTCTCAAGATTATCCCTTACAGCAGCAGCACAAAGTAATTTCTGTTTTATTTCATAACGTACTAATTATCAGCAAATTCTCTCTATAGCTACGTTCACACTGCCCTCAGCAATGCACGTTCATGCAACCAGTTCCAATTAAATTTTTAATTTGTATATGTGCGTTTCAGGCTTTTGTGTTCAAAATTCAGCCATTGGAAGTCAAATAAGGTCAAGCTTTGACCAATCAGAGACTCAGATTTTGTAGTGACGTATGGATGGCGCCCCCTTTAATTTACAGAAGAGACAATCGTTTGAAAATTGACCGTAAAGGGAAAATTAATTATAGTTTGTGCATGGCTGGAATTATGACATTAAGTCTTTGTAGTTGGTGACAAATCATATTTTTACTGCTTTTTATTGGAGAAAAACTGGCTTTGGTTATGATTGAGAAGGATAGTTGTCAGAATTTGGCTAAAAATACAGCATTTCACAACTTTACATGAGGTGACATAAAGTTTCCTCTTTGGTTTCTATTTATGTTTTGAGTTTTATCAATGCTATTTTATGTTTTATTATGCTGAGGATTGGGAGGGTTCATTTGAATTGTTCTAATATTTATTTGTTTTAAGTTTTGCAAAATACGACAGAGTATTAGGGCCACCAAAAAAAAAAGGAATTATGCGAGATTTTAAGTAGTAAATTTATGATTTTAAATCTCACAATTTTGTGTTTTTTTCCCTCTAAATTTACGATTTTAGATGGAATAAAGCTTCACAAAGTACTCCATGTCTATTATCTTCAACCACGGCTCAGATAAACTAACAAATTTGGTTCTTTTCTTGCTAATTTAAAATAAAAAAAAAGGTTCTCTTAATTCTATGAGGTTTTTTGTAGTAAATGTACAACTTATAAATTTAGCCAATGCCTTTTTGTTAATTTATGACTTTTAAATTGATGCATTTACGTATATTTACGAAAAAAGGTTATAAATTTTATGTCTTAAATCCAAAATATACAACTTTCATTATTGTATTTTCTTTCTTGTAAAGTTACGACTTTACAAGAGTCATAACTTTAGCCTAAAACTTTTTAAATATAAAATATACGATTTTCTGTTCTTGTTATTTAACAGTTTTTCTCATAAATTAGCGAGATTTAAAGTTATGTAAAAAAATTCTTGTAAACTAGCCATTGTAGTAAAACACTTTGTTACTGTTGTGAGAAAACTGGTTTATAAATTAAGTTGGATTTAATTTTGATCATCAGAATGAATTCTCTGCTTCCACATCTTTTAAATTCTCAATAAAAAGCATGTTAAAACTATTTTACTTTTGGGATGAACCACATGTCAAATCAAGTTTGAGGTTAATATATATTCATTTAATTAAAGCTTAGTTATCTTAAAAGTACTTCAATGTTTGGACCTGTAGGTAAAACTCTTCCTCTTTCTTCCCTCTGCACTGTGGTGTTTTGTGATTGTTAGTTTGAGTTTTCTCTCAGGTCCCCGCTGACCCAAAAATTGCATCTTCTGAGCTGGTTTGAACACTGTAATCTATGGCTTGGAGGCCTTCATCAGCTCTTATTGTGTAATCTGTGGTTGTATTTGAGCATGCGGTTTTGGGTTGAAGAGATAAAGAGACACGCAAAATAGAAGAGTGGAAAGATAGCAAAAATGTAGGGAAAATAGTTCATCGTACTTGGAAAAAACAGTCAAGGTTAGAATCCAGATTACCATAGAGTTACCCGTGCTGAATGTCTGCAGACATTTTCATGCTTTTATGGCCTTCTTCGTGAATTCTCGTCTTTCCAGTGAAATAAAAGTTAATAAAAAGCTTCTAATGTTACCAAATAAGGAGAATAAGATCAAAAGCAGACATCAAAACTCTTGTAAGTCATGTAGGAAATAGCAGAAAATGATAAATGGTTAAAAAGGCTCATCATTTAGCTGTTTATTGCTTCAGTAAAAGTGTGTGGTTTATTTAGGAGGTGGATTGTGGTCACATGACTGCCAGCGGCTGTGTTTTACATGCTCCAACACACCTGTTGGAAATGACTGTGGCGTACTCCCAGGAAGCTTTAAGGTTCAGGTGTGTTGAGGACCAGAGCTGGACGCTTCCATAGCCTTTTCTTGTTCTTCATATCAAAGCTCCAGCTTATGTTTATTCATTTAGCTCAACGGATCACTGTAGAAGTGATATTTGAAAAATGAGAGGAGGTGTCTGGCATTTAAATCTTTATATTTAGAGTCTACCAAATAAAGGTGTGAATAACTGTGAAAAATCTATTTTTTAGTTAATGCAAATTTGAACACTTTTAGATGAGTTTTGTGGTTTTTACTGTGTATTTTTTGCTAACTTTGTGTTACAATAAAACATGAATTATTAGGTGTTTAGAATACAGTTAGCTCTGAGAGTTCACTTTTCTGTTGGTTTATTTTGATTTAGGTAAATAATCTCAAACAGGTGATCTAAAAGTAAATGTCTACTACCGTTGTTGGACATTTTTTATCTAAACATATATATTTTTTTTAGCCGTAAAGAAAATTGAAGGGGGAGAAGAAAGATTTTATTTTTTAAACCTGTTCTCCTCATTTGCAGAAACAGGACACTTTATTTTTGCTTCACGCATCCCTTTGTTTTTATTGTTTTTTTGGCTGTTGCTGTTTCATAAATACGAAAATATTACTGCAGTTTTCAACAGGTTTAAATGCCTTTCATTAACATTCAGCCTCATCAACACATCTGATTTCAATAGATATTAAATGAGGCCATTCATACATGTAGAGAGGACATCTGAAATCTGTTCTGCTTCAGTCACAACTGCCCTTACGAGTGGATAGGGGCTGTCTGGGGGTTAAAGATGGCCTGTATGAGCCAACAGGAAATACTGCTCAGCCAGCCTGTCGAGCAGGAGTCCTGGTCTTCGAGATCCACCACCCTGACTGTTTTCCAGATCTCCGAGTAACTGCTGATTAGCTCAATCAGACGTCTCCAGATTCTGATTGAATGAACACACCTGGTGCAGGGTGGCAGATCTTGAGGACCAGGAAGGAGCATAGAACGTTCATGAATCTTTCTTTTCTACAATGCAAAGCACATGCTCGTTGTGCATCCTACAGGCACTTACATATCACATCCACACCCCGTGTGTTGCATTTGCGCTGAGTAACGCCGGGTTCAAACTACATCTAGTCCGGTTCGGCCTCTCTGGTGCTCCAAATCCATTTTGTTGGGTTCAAATTTTTGCCAGACGCTGCAGCTGAATCGAAGCAAATAAGAAAGGGATTACTGTACTTTCTATATAAATGACAGGTTATCGCATTCATCTGCCCTCTATCCTGTTCAAGATTTTTCTATAGAGATTACCAAAAACTGTTAAGGTGGTATTTCAATGTCGGTAAAATTCTGTGTGGAAACACGAGCAAAAAGTCTTGGCATTAGAATAAAAAGAAAGCTGAATGCGTGTTTATCAGAGGAAGGAAGAACGCAGAGAGGACACAGCTGTGGCTCGGTGAAAAGATCATCGGAGCTCCAGCTCCGGTTGAAGATGCAAGAGGACCCGCGTGAGCCCGGAGAGAAGAAGACCCGTCATTTACTGAAGTGCAGCAGCTAAAGGGGCTTTCTGGTGGCCGCTGCTGCTTTATTATGGAGCTCGTCTCAATAGAATTACAGGCTACAATTCACCGTGCTCTTAAATTAACTGTGTTTTTCTGTCCAGAGGCAGTGCTAGTGCATTGTTGTACAGCTGCAGCCGTTGGACACTGTTCTGTGTGTCCTCTGTTTACTGAGAAAGGGCTGATGGCGCTGGAATACTCAGCGAATCGTTTAAAGTGCCTTTACTTTAGGGTCTGCTAATAGCTGACTTTGTTTAGTTTTCGTGTCGCAGAAGCTCAAAAAGTTTCAGTTTTATTTTATTAACAAGCTTCACTGTTTAGACTGGATAATTTCTCAGTGTAAGCATTTTTTTTTTAGTTTTAATGAGTCTGGCTGGTTTTTGCTTCTACAGCTTTGCTTTATCAAACAATAAAGACGAGATTGACCTGGTGGTTCTACTTTTGTTTGATCCAATGACATCCGTCTGTGTTAAAGTCCCACTTCGATCATCTTTTGATCTATTTCCAGTGTTTTTTTTTTTTTTTAATGAAGATTTTTATCGTTTTTAGACAAAATCAATGTCATTTTCCAGAGCATAGTTTCTGCACAGCGCCTGTAAGCCTCCCTTCATTTCCCATCATCCCTTTGGTTACACTCTCTCCTGCTACCTTACAGCCCCTCATTCCTGACAATAGTCGTGCGTACATTTTTTTAAAATAAAATTTTTTCATCTATTCCCACAATTTGACTAAAATATGTTCAGAAACACAGTTTCAATTCTAAATAAATGTCCTCCTTCATGTGAAAAATGCTACAAGAAACTGTAAAAACACCAAAAATAAAAAGCGTTTTCACTGGAGTGGAGCCTAAAACACATGACTTGACTTTTTGTCGCTTTTTCCACAGACTACATGATGGATGAGATGGACAAACAGGGTATAATCGAGGAGCCGGTCCGCAAGTGTCCGGTTCCTGCACCTCGGGGCTCCATCCCCTCACCTGCTGCTTCTCCCTCCCTCAGACACAAAAGTAAGTGAAAGCTTTCAAGTTTTCAAAACATGCATTATGCACCAATACGCTGAATTCTGACCACTGGTATAGAAAAAGAAAAGTGCTTGAAAGCATCACAGAACTCACAAGAAGATAAGAAGCTACAGTTTTCATTATAACATGAGAATAAATGAATGAAACAGGAAATAAGATGAGAAATTGGTCTTAATTTTTACATGCAAGGCCTCCAGGCCTTAAAAAGTCTGAAATTCAACTTTAAGAAACTTGTAAGAACCCTGTATATATGAGATAGTATAAAATATTTTTTTATTGATTTTTGTCTTTGTTTGATTACTAAATGGTTAACAAATATAGCCATTTAAAATAAAAAAAAGACCCAAAATCCTCATCTATACACTTAAAATTGATTTTTTTTTTTTCAAGTTGGTCTTGATATTTCTTTGAGAATGACGTGAAAACTTAAGTTTTTTTAGCCATGATTTTTCATTTGCAGCATATTTTGGAGAAGACAATACCATGAACACAGATAAATGTACTGCAGCAACAGAAATGCTCCCATTTACTTTAATTTAAACAACACTGCAAGTATTCCAGAGGCAATGATGATCTTTAACAGCGACTCTCCGTCCAACAGATGACTGTATTGTTTGTAAACATATTTTTACTCTTATTGTTTCTGCATTTGCCCTTATTCTCACCCAAAATAGCAAACTTTAGATTAATTCAAGCATTATTCCGTGGAGAGTTTGGAGAGAAGTTCCCATAGGAAAACTGGAGTTTCATTGAGAGCCTACAGAGTCATGACACCATCACACACTGCATACGTCTGCATGACTTCTGATGCCGTTATTGATTAAAAAAGGGTTTTCATGCAGAAATATTCATTAAAACATAATTTTCCAATTTTTTTTAATCTCAAATGTGACTTTATTCCAGAAAAAGTAGTAAAGTTTAGTTGGAATAATATTGGAACATGACCCTTTTTATTTTCTCTATAGCTTTATATAATGTTGAAGTAAATTGTCATCAAAAAAATAGGTATTATCAGGTGTAAAATCAAGAATTT
Source organism: Oryzias javanicus (assembly GCA_003999625.1). NCBI lineage: Eukaryota > Metazoa > Chordata > Actinopteri > Beloniformes > Adrianichthyidae > Oryzias > Oryzias javanicus. Next base: position 19,602,048 of record CM012459.1, read on the forward strand.
TGGATATTTTATAAGCAGAAAGTTATAAAAAAAAAGTTAAATTCTGCATGAAATAGTTTAATAGAAATCTCTGAATGCTCATCTAATTAAAATCCTTTAATAAGTTAATGGTTTGATTAATTTAGCAAATCAGGTAATCATCTAAGATCATAAATTCCATTATAACTAAGCCGTGTGAAGGTTTCATTAAATAATCAGTCACTCAATGGTGGATGGTGGTTCCTCTGTACAATACTGCCCCCTGTGGTTCACATTATATATCCTGGAACAAAGTGAGTTCTCTGTTCTGCGTTCCACCGCTGTCAGCAGACGCCATTGTTACCTTGACGACTGCAGAGACTCTGATGAGGCCTTACTGCAAATATATAGCAAAAATGACACTTAAATTAATTAAAGTAATTTTTTTTGCATAAAATTTCAAATTTGATTTTATGTCAAAAATTTGTGAACCCATATCTTCTGCATCTTCCTCATCCTCAGCAGATGACGCGGTGACGAGTGAGCTGTCCAGGCTTCTCCACGACATCAAGAAGTGCAGAGACTACTCCTTCGAGGAGCTCTGCCACACCATCTCCTCCCACTCCATGGACAGCTTCGGGAGTGGGCGGCTGTCGGACGAGGAGCACACTGACAAACCCAACGGCACGCTGACTCGAGTCAGCAAGGTACTCTCTTTTTTTTAAAATAGTGTTTTAGAAAAGTTTCTGGATTTCCTTCTGTTTCAGAGTTTTTTAAAAAAGACAAAAGGAAAAACTCTTATCACTGCAGGAATCTGAAGCAGATAGCTCTACTATTTATTCATTCATTCATTCATTTTCCATACCGCTTTATCCCTTTCGGGGTCGCGGGGATGCCGGAGCCTATCCCGGCGGCTAATGGGCAAAGGCAGGGTTTACCCTGGACAGCTTGCCAGTCTGTCGCAGGGCCTCTACTATTTAATGCTGCCATTTTGAAATTCAGTGTAAACCGCTAGAGTTAACAAAAATAGCTGAATCACAATACTCTGAGAAATATAAAAAAAATTAAAAAAGCAGATTATTGTCAGAAATCATATTTTTTGTCTTGGGTTATTTTTCATTGAGAACTGCTTTGAAACACTGATGTTTTATGGAGTTTTGACGATCAGTTAACATATCAATTAGATTATTTTTTTGTTGTTATAATTCCACTTTGGTTGAAATGATATCCTTTCTGGTGCTAGGGTCAGTTTGGACCCGATTATATTCAAATACATTAATATAGCAATATGTAGAGCCAATATTACAATTATCAGTGGATTTTAGCCTATACATCAACCTCCTCTCCCAATCATGTGAGCTTCAGGGGATGCTCATTTGTCCGTTATAGCTGCAAAAAAGCAAAACAAACTTGGGCACATCCAGAAATGTGAGGACACTTCCCTTATTCCACTTGAAGAGGGAGCATCTTCAATCTTCTGGGCAAAGGCACAGATTATTTTTTAATTTTTACTTTGTTAAACTATTACTAGAGTTAATAACTTCAAAGCTAAAAATAGATCAAGCAAATAAATATTATAGATATGTTCTAAACCCTTCAGTAATAACAGCAACAGGCACAATAGCCTTTGTTTTATTTGTACAATTCTCAAGGTAATTTTTTTTCAGTTTTTATTGAAATCTAGAAGCATACCTATTTTAAGGCCCAGAAAAGTTGCTGAGAGCTCTTTGTTTACACATTCTGATGCTAGCTAACGGCGTCAAGCTAACGTTTGAGGTGCAACAAAAACGGCCAGCAGTTTTGTAGCTATGCGGACGTAGAGTTTTGATCCAGATGCCAACTGGAAAACGAAAAGCTGTACACGGATGTGGTCAAGTGGATGTATCAGAATGAAGCGGAGCAGGGAGCTCGTGCTCCACCTAGTGTATTTTCTCTGTAACTAATACAATTGTTTTGAAATTGCTTTTTTCCCCCTGCTCATGATTTACAACGAGTTGAATAAAGAAATACTCAAAAAATACAATTTTAAGCTTAATATGGTAACAATGTTATGTTCCCCATGATCATAAAAAATTTAAAAACACCAATAAAACAATTTTTATAAGAGTGGGTCTTTAAAAAAAACACAAATTTCTGTTTTTGAGGATAAATATTGTATTTTTTAAGTTTTACCAACAGAGGGCAGTATCACACCAGGCTCACCGCGCCGCTCCTCCATTGGATCAGTCCTGTTTTTCTTTTGAAATTCAAAACATCTTTGGTGTGTGGAGGTCGTTTTTCTTTGTCTCCTAACAGCTGGCTGCACCCTGCAGTCATCTTTTTCTGATGTGGCGTTTCTCTATTTGAGCAAACTCCATTCCCCGTCTCAGCTCCGGACCGCTTTGGCGCTCTTCCTCGACGCTAATGCCTCATTTTTTACCTGTTGAGCATCGAGCTGCAGCTGCAGTTTATTTCCCGCTGCCGCCGCAGCATGATGAAGAAGCTGCTTTTTCCCCAGAACAGAGGTCGTCTGAGACGCAGACCCCCCACCCACACCTGAGCCTCTGGACCACACATGCCGTGCAAGCTCACAGGACAAATGGGATTGTGTGCCCACCTGCTTATTGCTGTCTCTGTTTCTTTCCAATTCACTCGTCAACTATAATTGCCTCAAATCAACAAAACAATAATGCAACACTGATCAATAGCTCTTTTCTGCCTAAGGAGGAGGTGTTTACATACAGTTAAACAGGGGCTTACAGCTCCTGCCAAGGCTCACACTCCTGTGCACAAACAGCCAACACACCTAGCCTGTAATTATTTTAATCCATCTCTCTATCACAATGAGCACCAATTTGTATTCTGTTACGTGCAGTTTTGGTGTGCACGGGAGTTTATGTGCCCCCGGGCTCCTGTCTAAACATGTGGCTGGGGCCATTAGCATGAGATTCAACATCTCTCCAGCTCATGAATAAAACTCAGGCGGCTCTCTCATAAATTCAAAAAGAATAGAGGCTCAGTGTCAATGCGCTGCAAAAAAGAAGTGTCATATAGTCAATGAAGTCTAAAATATAATCCTCTTAAAGCCTCTGGTGCATCCTGCAGTAAAAACTCCTCATGGATTTGTACAAATGTAATTGTTCCGTTCTATTGTATTCAGAAATATTAGAAAATTGTACTGCAGTTTTATTAATTTTAACTTTTTTTTTTACTTCTGTTTGCAGTTTAATTACAACATTTTTTTCTTTGAAGTACAAAAAAAGACAATAACAGTTTTTTTTTTTTGTGAAACATTGGATCAAATAATTTGTACATTAAATAATATTAGTTTCTATCTAATTAATTTTGTAAGTTGAGTTAACTATCAACTCAAAATTTTGATGTGATGAAAACTAAACATTTAAATGTAACAAATTTCAGAATTGTTGTTAGTTGATTCTATGTTTCAGTTTTTAAAGTGTAGTTTTGTGAAATTGTCTTAACCTAAAAAAAACTTTTAAGTGTCAGATTATTTTTTTTATCTCAAAAAACCCCAACAACACTCCTTGAGAAAAGCATTTTAAAGAACCACTTACAGTGTGGATTGAAAGTTTGGGCGCCCCAGATAACATGTTGGGTTATTGTGCATAGAGAACCTAAGGAATGATTGAAAAATCCTCTTAAGGCATCAGTTTACAGAGGAAAAATTCTTTAAATATGTAAAAAAAAAAAAAAAAAAAAAAAAGTCTTCTCACATTTATTCATTTAAAATAACAGAAAGCAAAAAGATGGCTTGGACAAAAGTTCGGACACCCTGCAGAATTTATAGTATGCACACCCTCTTTTAAAAAAGAGACCTGACCGTGTCACGAGATTGTTTTTTAAAAGCAGATATATTGTAATACCCCATGAAAATCCAATTTTTCATGTTCTCGTGCTAGCTAGAAATACTATCTTATGGTTTTGTTATTCCAAAAAAAACACGTTTTCTTGTGATAAGGAGAAATAGATGTTGTTATCATGAAAAGAGGAGGAATAAAACAATGTAGGCCATTCGCAGCTTCCATGTCGTGAGAGAATAATGTTGTTTAAACAAAATAACCAAATTTGTTATCTTGCGTTAATCGGATCCATCTCATTTTCTCAGGATTGTTTTTTATACCTGTAAGCAGATATACTGTAATCACTCTTGAAAATCTACTTTTCCATATTCTAATGCTAGCTAGAAATATTATCTCGTTATCTCGTTTTTTGGGATAATGAGAAATGTCGTTATCATGAAAAGAGGGGATAAAAAAGGTAAATAATTCACAGCTTCCTTGTCATGAAAGGATAATGTTATTATATTAACATAGCAATCTTTGTTATCTCGTGTTGATGACATCAACTATCCGGCTATTACAATGTTTTGTTTTTTTGTGCTGCAAGTAGATACAATAATCATAATAACAACAATAATAATAACAAATTAAAATAATAATAAAACAAAATAAAATAATAATAATAACAAGTAGATACAATAATCATCCTCAAAAATCAAATTTTCCTTGTTGTCATGCTAGCTAGAAATACTATCTCGTAGTCTCGCAAGAAAATGTGACTTTTCTCACGATAACAAGAAAATAGATGTCGTTGTCACAAAAAGACGGGAGAGAAAATCAAGGTAGACCACATGCAGCTTCCTTGTCATTAGAGAATAATTTTGTTTTAACAATATAACGAAATTTGTTAACTCATGATAACGCAATCTACTATTATCACAAGATTGTTTTTTGTGTGTATGGAAATAACCCATGAAAATCCAATTTTCCGTGTTCTCATGCTAGCTAGAAATACTATCTTGTGATCTCATCATCACAAGAAAAAAAGTATTTTTCTTGATAATGAGAGAAGAGTTGTTATTATCAAGAAAAGATGGGAGGTAATCATTTAAAAAATAATTTATTTTAACAATGCAGCAATTTTGTTAGTATGAGCACCAAAACATGTTTTTTTAGCTTTAATGAGGAAAAAAATAGATGTCGTTATTAAAAGACGGGAAAAATCTAGTTTGGCTATTTGAAACATTCTTGCTTATGCGAGAACAATGATGTTTTATCAGTTTAACGAAATGTGTTATCTCATAATAACCCATCTACTATTTCGTTATCACGAGAAAAAAGCTTGTTTTTATCACGTTAACCAGACACTAGATCTTACCACAAGATATCAGGGGGAAAAAAGCAAGGTAGCTCCCGTAATCACCAGAAAATAATCTTGTTGTCACACGACAGCAATATTTGTGTTCTTGTGATAACGACTTCTATTATTTTGTTATCTTCCAATAACTTGATAATAGATGTTGTTATCACAAGAGAAAATAAAGCAAGGTAGACCGTTCTCAGCTTCCGTATTAATCAAGTGTGTCAGTTCTTTTGATTTCGACCCTTTTCTACATCTAGAAATGAGCTCTGGTTTTTCACACTTGCATTTTTATTTCTGGTTAGCAGTTCTGCTGGCAGTCCCAACTGTCACATTGTTAAATATAAACTACAGTGATGCTTGTTTAGTCCAACTTTAGATTCAGTCACATCATTCAGATTTATACTAAACTGGAACATTTTCTGCAGCTAAATATATATATATTTAATATGAATGCATTTTTGCCACTAAATACAATTTTGATCACTTGCAAACAACAAAAGCATGTTTATCATAAATTGTTTTTGAATGTTACACTGCAGTGTTTTATCAAGGTGACTTCAGGATGCATCAGTGCTTCAACCAAACCTCAACTGTTTTCAAAGCCCTGCAATCTTCAGCATTTGGTGACCTTTTGTTTCAGCCCCCATCTACAGTTCTTTGCTCTCACCATCTGTCACTCCCCTCTGTAACTTTTTAAAGTCTCACAGCCCTCTTGTCCTCTAGAGCTTTACTTTGCACACATCTTCTTCTGTAACCCACAAATTCCAAAACACCTTCTGGTGGAGTACTCTGCACCACGGCTGTCGGACCCTTTTCTTTGTGGTGACTGCAAAGACGTCTTTGTGCGACCTGCTGGGATCTCAGTCTTCACTCCATCATATGATTTATTGGGATATCATTGGGGCTGTATCAGCCCTTCAACTCTAAGCTCAGCCTCACACCTGTCAACCCCCCCAAGAGAGACAAAGTGCCCCAAGAAAAGGACACTGTGTGCTTGCATCTGAACACACTTTGTTCCACCAGTCTGAGTAGATCAAATAAATAATCCCACCTCAAAAGAACAAGAATGTGTGAGCGTTCGTTCATATTGGTATTCATATTAGGTCATGTTTTTTTTCTGTTAATATTCATTTGTCTTAGAGCAGTTGTGACATTTATCAAGCATACAGCTGCAGCTTTATCAAGGTTTGTCTTCAGAAAATCTGCTGTTCGTCGTGACTCAATAAAAGTCAAAGCTTGGAAACTGCTGCAAGAACGAGAACCCAAATAAAACTGCAAGGTCTTTTAGTCAAATCCTTAAAATTCTTTGTTTGACAATGTTCTCATCCGTTCATTAACAAACATTAGGAATATTTTATGTCGTTCAGAAACTTCTTTGTTTCACATTTTAGGATTAGTGGACTTGATTATAACCGCCTCCCTGCCTTGATCACTCCACTTTAAAAGAGCAATGAGTCAATAGGGATTGGCTTTGCTAGAGATGATTGACAAACATGACTTTTATTTTGAAGCTGCCAGAAACAAAACAAAATCAGCTTTCAATGCAAAAAATAAATAAAGTAAATATGTATATATCCAAATGTTTTAGTCTAGTTTAAATATCTTATTCTAAATACCTTATTTTACTTAATGTGATTTCAAGATTTAATTTTGTTTTTAAATACCAGACATCAGTTTTTTTAAATTAGGAAATCCAAGAAACCAGTTAATCAAAAAACCAATAATTAAGAAATTAAAAAAAGTACTAGTTCCATTGTTAATTTTTTTTTTTTTTTTTTTTTAGCAAAAAGTTGCTCCGGAGTAAGAAGAAATACACATACAAACACACACCCACACACATATATATGCACCAGGAATATTAGCAAAAAAATGCAGTAAGAAAAAACATGTTGGTGTGATGTAGAAGCTTCAACGGCAAGCCACGAGTTTCCTGCTGCATCCATTTCGATGCATCCACTTGTAGACAAATAGATCCATGAACGTCTTTGCTTTCCTCATCCTGAGCCGACGTCTGACTCAAAGGCTCAAGGTTACTGCCGCTCTGCTTTAACTTTGTTCTAGAAAAGGACAGATTTTTTTATTTTGCCTAAAAAACATGTTCTTTCTAACCTGGGTTAGTGGGAGCATGGAAATGCTAAATAGACATGGGCCAGGATGGAGCCTTGGGGAACTCCACATATAATTTCTGTTGAAATGCTGACAAGACAATATTGTGCAGCTGTGCCTCAGTCAAAATGGTGTCTGCAAAGCAATCGAACGTTCTGCTGAACTTCACAGCAAAAGGTTCAGAATTGCAGAAATACAGTCTTGAGATATATCTCAATATGTATCGTACAGTGAGAGGTGTATCCTGATACGCATCGTGTCGCCAGACTCTCGCCAATGCAGACCCCTATTGCTTACTACTTTCCAAATACCTAAATTGACTTGGATTTATGAAGATTGCATTTTGATTTGTTTCCTTAGCAAATTCATTATAAAAATTATTTATAAAAAACCCAAGAGAAATGTTGGATAAATGGTGACATTGACTGGTTTTGCTGCTTCAGTCTTATGTTTGCATTTCCTCACAGATTTTTTTTATTTGTGTTTTTTTTAAACATCAGACCCATTTTACCTGGGGGTTTTGTTTCTGTGCTGAAACACCTGTTATTAATGACTGTCATTATCAGGCCTCTGCAGAGTTTAATTAGCTGAGGGTGTTTAAGTGGGGTGACGACATGCAGGATGGTCGGCGCTTTTAACAACAAAGCTTCAAGACTTTTCCAGACTTGCATTCTTTCATTACCGATACTCAACGAGACTTTTATTCAAGTCATTTTACGTCTATTTGGAGCAGCGACATTGAAGAAAGAAGAGAAAATGAACGCTAGTGGGTTTCATTTTGCGGCTCTCTTCCCTCCATCACCTGAGTCCATTTCCTAATAGCCTCATTACCCAGTTTGCTTTTGATCCTTTGTCTCTCACGTCACATGACAATGTTTGGCAGCCGTCTAATTAAATCGCTTTTCCGACGCACCTTTGATGTCTTCCATGGGTGGCAATCGGGTAATAATGTTTTCATGTCTGCATCGACAGCGGCCTTCCCTGCCTCTGGCGCACGCTGTGGAGGAAGAGGAGGCGGAAAAGACGTGCGGTCCCACCGGAATCTGGGAGGCTCTCACTCCCTGCAACGGATGCCACAACCTGGGCTTCTCTGCCCTGTCTCAGGTAAAGACACATAAGCATATATGCATTTAGATTCGTGTGCATCAAAATGGAAAAAAATCATTTTGAGAGAAATTTTCGACGGAATGCAAAGCGAGCCCGCATGTGGACACAAACATACGGCTTCACTTCTGCAAAATTACAGGCTAGTGATGTTGCTATTGTTCTGAGTGAATACTTTTACTGGTTACCGTGGGAACGAGGTGAATAAGCCATCACTAGAGAGGCTGGTCTCCTGTAAGCTCTGCAGTTTGTCCTCTTCATCAGAAATTCTCCCCAGCTTTAAATCCATAAGATTTACAAGGAAAAAAAAAATAGAAATAAATAACCCATTAAAGGTTAATGGCTGTGACTTTTAAGGTGTTACCATATTTGTCAGGAAGGATTGATTCATCTAAACTCTTCCGCTTTCTGAAATCCCCAATTCCAGCTTATCTTCTTGCTCATTCAGCCCCGCATGCTGAGAATAAAAGTGTGGTTAAGTGTGTGGATGAGAGCGTTTAGAGCAAGACGCATGCTGGCTCAAACAGCAGGGCACCTGACATTTACAACACAACAGACCCTCTGTCTTGTACACTGGCAGGCTGCCTGACTGACTGGCACTCTGCCTGGAGAGGTCTGCACCTGGAGGGATGTTTGTGTGTACAAATGTGTTGATATCTGGAAGAAGAAAGCTCTGCATTGCCGGTTGAAATGTTTAGTTTTCTCTTATGTGCATGCAGACACATGCAGCATTTTTTTTTTCTCCCTCAGCTTTCTGCATGCAGATTTGCTGCTACATCATCAGTTTGCGTGGGTGGATTTGAGTGAAAAAGTGTGAGTTTTTGAAAGAGGAAAAGGAAGGAGGACTGTAAGAAGATCAGTTTTGCAGAGTTAAGTTGTCACCCTAAACCAGACATGGGCAAACTACGGCCCCCACGTCTGGTCCGGCCCGCTGAACAATATCAGAAAGGCATGTTTTTTTCCATCTGGTCACCCAGATCAAGACCCACGAAGAACATACTCTTTATTCTCCTTTCTCCCTATCTAAACCCAAATAAATCTCTGTTAAATACAACAGAATATTGTGTTTTCTTTTTTTCACAGCAATTATGCTGTTGCATTTTTTTGAAACAACTCACCCTGTTCTGTGTCCTGATTGGCTGGAGACCTTCTCAATCATCTCCTCTGCCGAGTCTCCATGTGTGCAGCTCTGCTGATCTGCATAAATCTTTGATCGCGATCAGATCTTTGTTTATTCTATTAAACTGGACTTGTTTTCCTATGAAGGTTTGAACATTGAGAGTTTAAACAAGAGAGAAAGAGTAATAATGTGCGTGTGCTCATCAGAGAAAGTGTTTAGTGAAAAGTTTTATTGCCTCAAACCATCTTTAATTCTACTTTTTATTTTATCAATCGTGGGTCACTTTTACAGCGTAACTGAGGGAAAAACAGCACTGGTGAAAGAAACAGGATGAATAAATAATGCGTACTATGGCGTTTTTTATATGACAAAATTCCACGCAGAAATGAGACATCTCCACGCAAACATTCCTCGCGGACAATTCAGAAAAAAATTAGAAAGTGAAAAAAAGAAGAAGAGGAGAAACGAGATAAAGAAAAAGGTATCCTCTCATAACAAGGGACAGGAGAGGGCAGGCTGTTTGTCTTTGATATTTGTTAGTATTATTTTTTTGCGGACTAATTTCTATGACGATCAAAGGGAGATATTTGGTAATTTTTATTTAATAAACTGTGTTTTTAATTTAAAAAATGATTATGAATGAATGAAACTTTATTTATATCATATCTATATATTTCTGTCTATTGATTGGTCTGACCCTTCTGTTGAATTTTAGAAGCCTTTGTGGCCCACGAGCGGAAATTTTGCCCACTTCTGCCCTAAACCGTTAACTATAGAATAAATTTTAAGGAAATGAAAAAAACATTTGATCTACTGTAGCTCACAAAAGTAAGTATACACCTCATTTTTGTTGCCAGGGTTTTGTCTATTGATGCCTCTATTATGATTTATTTTTCAGAAGAAATGACTTTACACTGATGACACTGACTAATTTTCATTGTGTCAAAAATTCATTTTATCAGTGTTGTTCCATGAAAAAGATATAAATAAATATCATCAGAAATGTAGGGGTGCACTCACTGAGATGCTGTATGTTCAGTGTTTCTGCCCTTCTCTTCAACCCTTTTTTCTACTAGTTTGGTGGTCAACAACAATGAAAATTGCGTTTTTAACCTGTTGTCATTTTTTTCTGATGATTGAGGATATATAGAAAGAAAATGAAACCCAAAATTGCCTTTTTTTTAATTCAAATAATTATGGATCAGGAGCAGATGAAAAAATTCGGTAGGAAAAAGAGCAAATTTGTGATGTAGAAAACACAATAAGCGGCCCACAAACCTCTGCAGAATCTACGATTCGATACGTTTTGGCAAAAAAAAAAAAGTCATAATTATGATTTAAATAAAAACCACAGGGAATACTTGTAATGGTGTATTGAGACTGGACAAATCTGGTTCACCTAAAGTGAACCGGTGTACGTTTCCTCCATAATAATCTAGAATAAATGTACAGTCTGAACATGCACAATTTTTGAGAACTTTGTTTAAAGATTTCAGTTTTTACAAACACTGATCATATGTAAAAGGGACCAACCAACACAAAAAAACAATTTCACAATCATGCCAACCAGGTACGTGCCCATTTCAAGTTAAAAATATACAAGACATATTAAACAAACATAGACACAATAACAGAGAAAAATAATTAAAAGTTAAATTAAGTCTCAAAGTTTATATCAATGAAACACTAGAAAAAATAAACAAATGTTAGATTCAGACTGAACTTTGGTTGACTCTGAATCAGAGCGGAGGAGCAACGATGAGACACAGCGCCTCATTGAAATGTGATCGAATGAATGCAGACTCATTAAAACAACTTTTAACGTGATGCACATTGCTTCTCACACCATTTTCCAGACAATCTATACGTCATAAACACTTATTAGCCGTCGTCTCCTCAGTAACCACCTGTAGCATGCTTCCATCTTACCAAATATCAATAAAAAGTGTTGTTGGTTCAAAATAGTTCACCAATATATTACAGTTGAATAAGTGAACAATCGCAACAAGGATTGTTAAGCGAATGACTTCCATTATTCATTCTCTCATTGGTTTGCCCCACCCTTGTAAATCCTGGCCAATGACTGAAGAGATCTTTAGACATGATTTTGTTGACAAGCTTTGGTTTGAAGCAGAATAGTGTGGTTGAAAGGCAGTCTGAATACAAACTAAAAACAAGGTTCAGGACTAAAAGACTTTTCCAGTTATTTCCTAGTTCATCCATAAAAAGATCAAACGATAATAATCAGAGTGTACATGTAACCCATTAATACTGGAGTCGTCGCCGCTGACGCTTAAACACAAAATCTTTAACATATTGTAACTTTTTGGCAGTTAACACAATCAACATATTTCCTTCAAAATCTGCTGGAATTATGTTGATCATGTTAGCATTAAAAAATTACAGTAAATGAAAGAACATAAACACTGCAGCTCCAGTGTTAAATGGTTAATATAGTGACTCAAGCATTAAAATGGATGCAGTTTTTTTTTCGTTTGGTGTCTTACTGTTAGGTTTCAACCCAGTCACAAACAATTGTAAAGTTGTGTTAGAGGATCACGGACGTTTTGCTCGAAGGGCTTTGAGAGTAGCGTGCCAGAGCAGCAGGACGAGCTTCCTTCCATTCGAGGCATTTCTACGAGAGCTCCCTCTTTCTTTCCTGTTTACCTCGAGAACAACAAGATCTTTCAACTCCAGTGGGACCGTCACGGCACACTCTCTTATGCAAAACTGGCAGCTTCATAGACCCCGAGCCAACGCACACGTTTCAGTGTAAAAGTGTCTCACAGCAGTTTTCGGCCTGTGTGGATGTGAGTTGAAGGTTAGTTTGACAGCAAATAGCTGCAGTCCACAGGGTATAAAGTCATTAACAAGCAGCGACTGGAAGCAGAAGCCTGCTTTGTGTCGCACAAGAAAAAAGGATGAAGCTGACAGAAAAGGACAAAAGAATTATCATAAAGAAATAGAAAGCCAACAAGAAATTATTTATTTTTTTAAACAGTTAGTGCTTTTAAGTGTATCGTTTTCAAATGCTTTGGTTTATTTTAAGATAATTTGGGGTGAAGAAAATTCATATCAAACACAATAAATATTAAAAAGATAACAATTTGTATTATATTTAATATGCACGTCCTATGTCATTACCATGACCCAAACTCTCCTTAAAAGCCATTTGTAAATAACTTGACCATTTTTCTGCCTTGTAGTTCATCATCATTCCACTAGGGGCGGTAGAAGAACTTTTTTCAAATGACTGCCTCCATAAAATCAAAAAACACTTTTGGTGGTAAAAAGTTTAGCAACTTTTCTAAACTTTTGTTTTGAATAAATCATCTATTGATATTCAATCTTTTTTAAGTTGCTGTATTGAAATAAGTCAAAATTTGTTAATAATTCATTATTTATAATGTAGTTACGCTGTGTTTATAATGTGTGTATCAAATTTGAGACAATGTAGTTTTTACCAAAGATTCATGTTGATATTTTTGCGTCTAAAGCTTTTACAATTTTCCTGCTTGGAAGAGGTGGTTTTCAATGCAAATCAAAATTTTCAAATTTACCAAAACTGCAATGGAAACACTGTTTTCCCGATTAAATGAGTCACATGACCAACAACCTGATACCACACTTAAAGGTCCCACAGCGTCACAGAGTTCATCAAAAGTTGAGTGTGTCATGCAGAATTGTATGAGCCACAAGTTTTCTGTAAAATCACCAACCACAATTTCCCAAAATCTCTTCATCTGTAGCCGCCCCCACCTAGCTTGCTGCCCTGTGGCCTGAATAAGACGCCAACGTCTCCTTTGATAGAAGATGATGAGAGCTTGTGCCGTGTCAGGAATTTGAATGTATCTGCTGTAAATAAAAGTATTGTTTACATTCGTCGTCATGTTTTTAAATTACTTATTGCTCTAGTTGGTTTATGTTTATTTGCATAATTATGATTTGATGGAAACAGTGTAACTGCAAAATTGTTTATTTTCGACATTTCTAGAATTTCAAAAGCGTTTTTTGCATATGTGTAATGGAAAGGCAGCTATTGTTGTGAACAAAAACACAACAAGTCGTCCAATGGATCAATTCATACTATGTCTAAAAAAAAAATGACATAAAAATTCTTTCTGGGCTTCATTAAAGGGTTTAAAAACCATCTCAGATCCAAAAACTTTGACTTTTCTGTCAATACGTTGGGCTTTACAGAGTTAAGCTGGTTTTGAATGGAGAACAAGCCCGCTCTATTTGTTGACCTGCCAGCTTCTGAAGCTCTCCCCTCCATCTCTGTTCTCTCTGCCTTTGATCGCCTTTACATCTTTGTGGATTCTGGAGTGTTTCTGACGTTAACTCAGGGGCGGGCTCCCACTCAGCTCTTTCATAGCATTTGTTCCATTAAACTAAACGGATAATTTCTCCTTGCAGGAAAGAAAAAGGTCAAAAATGGAAATGCAGCAATAATAATAGAAGTGATGCACAGAAAAGTAGAGACGAAGAACACAGAGATGTTTGCTCTGACATACCTATGCTGACGATGAAGAGGATTTGTTGATGCTGGTAACCCAACACTCAACATCTTCTGGATTTTTCTGTTGCTTGGCAACACTACCGACCTTTCTCCATCGAAGTCTTTTGTCTTGTTTGTGATTTATCGTTTTTCCTTTCCCTATGACTCAATTCCTCTCCAAGGCCACCTCACGGTACATTTTATTGCTGACGTCAGGGAGGGAACCTCTGCAGTAAGTCAGCATTTGCTTCATGAAAGGGAGAGGAAATTCACAGCAGGGTCGAACTGGGAACGCTTTAAAGATAGATCACTTTTTCACTTCTCTCACACGGAAGTAAACGCGCATCTCATCGCAACAACAACCTTTTTTTTCAGAGCATTGTACACATCACTCTGATCCATCAGGTCGCTGAAAAAAAGAGGCTGAAGGACGCTCATAAATAATTAAAGAATAACCAAACCAGGAAGTTGGAGGCTGACTCCACCCACAACTGAAATTTGAAAATCCAGTCAGAGGGGTGGGGCTTGGGGACTGTTATCATTACTGGAGCTTCAGATCATGACGTCAGACTTCTGAAACTTACGTGGTTTGACCAATCATAAAATCCAAAAGTAATACCTCATTTCAACCTGTAGGGGGCAGCACATGTGATTTTTGACTATATTGAGCAGAATTAAACAGTTTTATTTCAATTTGCCAAAAATGTGGCAATGACCAACAGACAGCACTTTTAAAGCCCCATTTGTAGATTTCAACATCTAAAAAAAGTTAATTTAGGGTTTGATTACCCTTTAAATATTGTGTCAGCATTTTAAATCGAAACAAATATCGCCAAACAAATATCGTGATATATTGCAGAATCGATTTTTACCCACACGCTAGTTCCCAGTTTTCCTTTAATTAGTAAGCCCGTCCTTATTTCCCATCATCCATTTGTTTACACGCTCTCTCACTAGCCTAACAACCCCTCACAACCCCAACCTAACATTAGCGGTGCAACAAAAATAGCGAGCAATTCTGGAGCCATGCAGTCGTACAGCTTTGAGCCAGATGCCAGCTCGGACACGGAAAACAAAAACGTTCATGGATCTATTTGTCTGCAAGTGGATTCATCAGAATGGAGCAGAGCAACTGTAGATTTTATGTTACAACTATAAGCTTTTTCATACAACAGTTTTCATCTGCTAATGGTTCACAACAATTTGAATAAAGAAATACTCAGAAATGTAATTTTATGCTTAATTTTCTTTAGATATCTCTTCCATCATGAGAAAAAAAGCCCAAAGAACATGTTAAAAGGCTTATATTATGCTGTCCTTATACATGGTATTATATTACCTTTGGCATACTAAAGAACAGATTTTTTAAATTAAATATTGATGATTTTGTGAGCTACTTCTCCTACCTAAAAGCAAAAATTGATCTAGGAGGCACCGCCTTTCGCTCCTTGTGGGTTCCACCCCTTTCATGACGTCATCCTCAGTAGCTTGTCTGGGTTTTACCCATGAAAACAAACAACATCCAAACTTTTGCAAGGATGGATGTGCGTGCATACAGGGTATATTGAATGAAAGGGTTTTGTCGATCACTGCTAGCAAAGAGAAAGTTTGTGTTTGTGTGATAGTATGGGGCGGGGCTGGCAGCGCATACTGTTCCTGGAAGGGGCTGTTCCTCACTCACTCGTTTTTGTAGAGGGTGGTGCTCAGAGAACAGAGCTTTTGATAAATGCTCAGATGTGTTAATGGATCACAATCGCTGCTTTAATTTAAGGAATTAACATTTTACTTTATTTAAAACGCTTAGAAAACTAGATATTACATGATATAAACCCTTTAAAACACCCAAAACACATTTTTTATTAGTGTGTTTTAAAGTAAAATGTATGCACCATATTTTTATTTTAGCCCATAAATTTTACTCTTTTTCCTGCTTTTTTGTGTTTTACGGATAATTACCCGTCAAATCTCAGATCTGCAGCAGATATTTAACAAATCTTCAAATTCTGAGCAAAGACGAGGATTATTAAAGTCGGATGCTCATGAGAATGTTGGGGAAAAAGCTTCATGATGATTGGGACAAGCAGCTGTGGAAAGAAGCTAATCCAGTTTGCTTATTTAAGCATTAATGCTGAAATGGAGCAGCCTAAACTTGTTTATCAGATCCACACATGACCCATGTGGGTCACTGAGGTCCAAACGCTTCAAAGGATTCCCAGAACCAGGCTTAGAGCGAAAGATGGTGGACCTTCCTGTGACTGCCTCTAAACTCCAAAAAAAAAAAAAAATCTCCTCAATTTTTGTAAAAAAAAATGTTGATGTTAAAGGATAACTAACGTATTTGACAGTTGCATCCCAGATAAGCAGCATATTTGGTGTAATATTAATTTACTGTATAGCCTATTTATTTTGAATAGTTAAAAGCCATTTTTTGCCTTTTTTTCCAGATTTATTTGTTGTTAACCTCAGTTTTTCATAAATGCTACTATAGTTAAACATTCCCTCTTATCTTTTTTTCATTCTAGGGTGTTTCTCCAAGCTTTCTGTCTTCAGAACTTTGAGCAACTGAGAATGTAAAAGTTTATAAATAAAATGGAAAAAAAAAACACTGGAAACGGTTACTTGTGAGTAAAGATATGTATATTTTTAATAAAAACTTGAATGAAAGACATTTTTTTGAAGGTCATAAAACCTTAGAATGGAATTTCTTGAGCTCAGAGGGGATAAAAGAGTATATTATGAAGTCCACAACATTCCACAGAAGCATTGGAAAGTTTATTTATTTGTACTTTTCATATATTTCCAGACTCTGAAAAAAAGGCAAAGTTTTATAATAAAACAAATTCCATGGCTGCTCCACTTTAACTTTGTTTGTTTCTTTCATTTGATTTATCATTTTTGAGGAAAATAACTTTATACTTCTTTCATCAAGATTAAAAACAAGAAAAAAATATTGGGACTGTATTTATTTACTGTTTCTGCTTATGATTGGAGGGGAAAACACAACAAAAAAACTTTGTTTATAGAGTGTTTTATGTTTTCTATAAATTATATTTGTTTCAGAATATGATTTTGTGAAAAAAAGACTAAATAACATTCCATCATAAAACTATAATTTTGCTTTGAAAGGTTCCTGCTTATACGGCTGCACTCTTTGAACAGCCTCTAATTGCTGCTTAAACATTTCCCACATTGCCGCGTGGCGAGCAGGTAAACTCTAAATGTTCGGTTGCTGTCGCCGTCCTTTTCTTTTTCCGCTCAGTCGCTGTTTGTGGGATTAAGAGCAGAGCCAGAAAAAGCTGCACTTTGAGCGTTGCTCAGTACCACAGCTATCGTGGGGAATGTGTGGGGTGTTATTTTCTAACGAGTGACTTTCAGCGTCCCATGGGTGGCTCGGCTAGCTGATTTCTGTGAGATTAGCCAGCCAGTGAAGAAAATCCAATTATTGAATGAAGGCAGTGCTTTCTCACTGCATTGACCAACCTGAACCTCCTTATTTGCTATTCTTCTCTTCTTGCCTTTTTCTCCAAGAAAGTTCCTTTTTTTCTTTTCTCTCCATTAATTCTTAAAGACACAATCGTATTTTTATCATGTTCTTGTTTCATTTTTCAGATGAAATTAAGCTTAAAGTTATATTTCTTTATTTAAATTGATGTGAATCAAGAGCAGACAAAAAAAAATGACTTTAGGAAAGATAGTTTGTGACATTGAAAATACAATAATCAGTCTACAAGCTCTATTCTTATGCATCCACTTGTAGAATCCATATACGTCTTTGTTTTCTTTGTCAGAGGTGGTTTCGGACTCTAAACTTTACAGTTGTGGACGGTTACTTAGGTGGCGAGTCGATTTGATTCTCAAATCAAGCTCAACGAACAATTCTTACTTTTTACTGTAATATTTTTGTACAGTTGCTACATGTTTGTATTTTTACTGAATGTATTAAATTGAAATGTGTATTAAATCACCATCATTTATAATTCTATTTATAACAGGAGAGCAAAATCACCAATACTGATAAAAACGCAAAGATTTAGATTATGTTTGTCACTGATTTTTTTCAGTCAACGTTCTGGTTAACTTTAACAGTAAACTAAACCTAACCATCACTGTTGTTTTGGTTCACTTTACATCAAATCCTGAAAATGTTCTCAACTGTTTTTGCATCCTCAAAGTTCTGCAACACTTTACGCTCTAAAGAATTGATTTTGGTGCAAAGCCTAATGGAAAATCCACTTTTCTCTACCCCCAAATTAACTGATTCCCTGTGTGTATCACTTCACAACTGTGTAGTGCTGCAGATCAGCTGGTTTTCTCTCCTTCAGAATCTGCTGGAATCACATTTAGTCTGTTAACTGTCAAGAAGTTAATGGAATAACGCTCCAGTGATCAAACAAATTAGTTTTCTCAACAGTTTTGTTAGTAAACGGAACTTCAGTCAAATTTTTTTCCAACAAAAAAAGCAAAAAAAAAAAACTCTTGCTAGTTTTACTTTGAAAACAGGAAGCTTGACCAACACTTTATTTTGAAGGTTTGTTTACTCCCGATGACGGTAGTGCAACACATTCAGCTTATTTTTATTTTATAAACTTAAACTTCTTCTTCACCACAGAGCAAAAAATACATTGTTTCCAAATTGTATTTTTTATGACACTCTACTTTATTAACAAAGATTGTGAATCAGAGATCTTGGACTTGAAGAATATTCATACTTAAAATTTTGGGAGCTGATCTCTCCATTATTGATTGCCATTTTTGTTGATTATGTTATCCTGCACTTATTTCTAACTTGTATCATGTTGACAAAACATACTTTTACGGAGAGTAAAATATTGAAAGTTATTTAAGGTTTAAGATGTTTTATTCTGGAATAATATTCCTGCCTGTTTTTAATCATAGTTATGTTAAAAAGTTACATTTTTAAAATGTAACTTTAGAGTGTTCAATAAATGTTTATCCTGTTCTGTATGTTTTGGATTTCAGCCCTGCGTGCGATTGAGTTTGAGATTTAGGCTAATAATGTCATAACCTTAAATAAAAGACCAACTGGAATGGTTTTACTATAGATCAAAAGATAATCAGAATGGGATTTTAACCCCTTTTTCCCCTAGTTTTGAGAAATACAGTTTTTGTCTTGAAGAAAAAAATAATCAACCTATTGTACCAAATTCCTTATTTTCCATTTTTGCCCCAGTTTCATTCCCTTCTCCTCTTTGAAAGCACTGAGCCTCCAGAGACTCTATTGTCCTCCGTGGTGTCCACCCCTCCCTTTTTCTATCTAATCAAATAGTCTCCATGAGGAAATGCCAGCAAATTATAGCCACTATTCATGTCTGATGCCCTATGAACTCGGTGGTCAGGATGTGAATGCAGGGACCCGATTGTGACCGTCGGAGCAGCGGAGTAGTTGGATTTTTTGAGTGCCTGATGGGATCAAAGCCCTTTTCTGCTGCGGGTTATCGGGCTTTTGCATACGGAAACACACACACGCACAATGAAAAGTAAGTCTTTAGCTACATGTGCTTTAGCCAAATCCATTTTATCTCCGATTTATTCCGAAAGATTTCGGTCACATGGGCCGGCGCCCTCAAACACTCAGCCGTTTAATCTGGCTCCTGCAGCTAAGCGAGAGCTGCATACGACCTGCTAATTAGTGGCCAGAGGAGGCCTCTGTTTGTCCGCTCTCTTCCTGTTCGGCTCAGACACAAGTTTCTCTGTCTCCTATCTCTGCCCTGGAAGATAGGGAGGGAGGGAAATGAAAGAAGACCCAGAGGGTTTGTTTGTTGCAGGCGCTGCTCCTATCACACCCTACGAAGCCGTTTCTTCCACGTTTTTAAAGCTTTTGACCCTTCACGGCTGAGCAGGAAGAGCCGGGATACCATCAAAGCATCAGGTACAGTGACTAAACGGATTGTTACACTCCCAAAACTCATTTCATTTTCAGAATCGGGCGTACTTGGCCTTCCGTGTGAAGGATCTCCAGGCTCAGGCTGTTCTGCTGGAGATTAGTTTCACTCCGTGGCTCTGTGTCGTGAAAACTGCCTGTTTCTTTTTGTCCTGCTCCCATCTCCATAAGAATTGGAGCGTGTTGTCTATCCTAACGTCCCATTCCGGTGTTTTTCCCACATTTGTGTGTGTGAGGAAATCCCTGCTCCTAACTCGCTGCACTCCCACTTCCTCTGCTTCCCTTGCTCAGCACGAACTCGTTTTCCTCTTCCCGCTCTCTGTCTCTCATGCTCATCTCCGTGGGATTTGCTGACCCAAACTCCACAGTAAGTGTTGAGTCGGATCCCGATGTCCTTTGAGCAACCTGTGCTTTCGGTCCTCTTTCTACCGTCTGTTTTCTGTGTCAAATAGTGAGCATAGTTTCCAACTTTAAAGTGAAGATTTGAACTAGCAACCTTGCCTGTCTGGTGTAGATTATATGGGGTGATAGTGCGTCTAAAAGTAGAAATAAAGTGGAAGAAAGAGATTGTTTAGAAACATTGGGTACAATTTGTATTTTGTATCTTATAATACTTTTATTTGATCTGTTCTGTGCCCTAAAACTTAAATGCATTTCATTTTATTTAATCATACTCGTTATTTTAATCAAAAATGCAAAATAAAAAAAAAACCAGTTGCATTTGCGCAAAAGTGAAGTTTTTCTGCCTCTTTTTTTTTTTAATGTAACTGTCGCAACTTCAGTTTATTGTCCTTGGCTTTGAACTCCCTCTTCCACGTTCCTGTCACAAAGCAATCCGATGCATTTCCTTCCAAATCTGACCTGGAAGAATCGTCTGCAGAGCAGAAATGTCACAGCTGTGCATGAAACTCAAGTTAGCCACATGGATTACCATTCCTGCTTTGATCTTTTTTTTCTTCTTATCCTAAATTCCATTGATGTTTTAGTAAATTATGTTAACAAATCAAATTATTTAGTTGGATTAAATTATGTTTTTGGATTATCCCCGGATATACCCCTAAAGGGAATATCCGTAAAACAAAAGAAGATGGATTATAAACTAGGATTTTAATATTTAGTGCAAATCCATCCTTTTTTGCACAAGAAACTCAGGGCGGTTGAAGTTTGCAGTTGCAAAATCAGTTTATAAGAAGTTTTAGGTTTTTTATTTTTATTTATTTATTTATTTTTAATTGCTGCTTCCATTAAACCTTAAAGTCTAGTTAACACTAACAGTGTATGTAGACTGGAAAAGTTTGTTGGTCCAGATCGAGTCCTGAACTTTGTTTTTGGTTTGTATTCAGACTGTCCTCAAGCTAACATTTCTGTTTCAAAACAAAACATCGTGACTAAAGATCTCTTCAATCATTGGTCAGGAATTAAGAGGGCGGGCAAACAAAGAGAGACAGAATAATAGAAGTTCTCCGCTTTGCAATCGTTGTCGGTACAGTTCACTTATTCAAACTTATATTTCATCGTACAATTTTTAACGTCTGTATCAACGTCAGGTTCAACACTTTTTGTTGGTACTTTGGTACAGTGGAGGCATGCTGCAAGGCTGTTACTGAAAAGACAATGTAGAAGGTTCGCTAACAAGTGATTATGACGTATAGATTGTCTGGAAAACAGTGTGAGAATCAATGTGTATCACGTTAAAAGTTGTTTTAATGACCCTACGTTCATTCAACCACATTTCAATGAGTTGCTGTGTCTCATCATTGCTCCCCTGCACTGTTTACATCCCATAATGCTCGGCCACGGTAGCTGTTTAGTTCAGTTGTTCCACTCCAAGCATGAAGCCTATTCAGACTGAGGGAGACTCAGAATGAACTGGAGCTTGATTGAAAAAGTACCAAGACCACCTTTGTAAGATGTGTTTGAGAGCTGTTCCGCTATTTAGTCCATGTTTTCAGACTAAAGATATGTTTCAAAGTATCGGGTGAAACCGATTCTGGTTCACTTTAAGCCAACCAAACATGACCAGTCTGAATACACCCTTAAAGGGTAACCAAACACGGAATCAACTTTTTTTGGCTGTTGACCTCCACAAACGGGGCTGTAACCCTTCCGTTCTCCTTAGCTTGTTTACATTAAAAGTGGGGTCATCTGGACACCACAGGACAGTGCGCTAAACTTTTTTTTTTCACTGATTTCGGAGTTTCACTAATGTCCATGGCAGACATAAAATCCTGTCCCCCTTCGTCCACATTTGTCATGGAAGAAATCGCATAACAAAATGTGGTTGGAGCCATCTGGACCCCAAGGAGAGCGGAAGGGTTAAACGTGCTCTCTGCTGGTCCTTGCAGCAATTTTGGCAATTTTAAAATAAATGTGTTTAATTCCGTCTGAATCAGTTATCTTGCACCCCCTACGGGTTGAAACGAGGTATTACAGTTGCATTTTGTGATTGGTCAAAATTTTTAGAAGTTTCTCATCGTCATCAAATCTCCTGGCTTTCACAACTTTCCAGCGGACTTGAAGTTAGGCAACAGTAGTTTAGTGCAATTGGCATTGAATCCAGCTAACTCCGTCCTGGTGATGGGAGTTGCAATGCTCATTTCACTCTGAATTTTTAACTTAATACGTTAGCCTTTATTAGCTTATGATGCTAGCATCATTTTACCACTCAGACACAGGTTCCCTTCAGTCTCCTGCTTCAGGAGAAGGTGGAGGACTACGTTACCTTAAGATAACTTCACTGTCAATCCCAGATATAAACCACACCTCCCCCGCTTAGCCCACCCCCTTTTTTGTTTGTTGCATCCAACTGTCCTGCTGCGTTACCCTTCAAAGTACAGTAACATTTTTTATGCCATTTTAAGTTTTAGTTGGAATATTTGTCTTTCGATAATTTGTGCAGTTTTCCTTCATAGTTTTGAATTCTTGGATGTTTATTGCATCTAATTGTGAAATACTTTGCGATTTGCATTCCTAATAGGAAATTTTATTCATTCAAATGGGTAACAGCAACTTTTATGACCCCTTGTTGATCACCCAGCCTCTCCTTCAGCTCATTGGTTAAAATGCGCGCTTAACCAGACTGTCACCTCACATCAGTGTCACCGGAGTTCAAGTCATCCGTGGAGTGGTGGCATGGAGGACCGTCTGGATTACCATTAGCTACTAATGGCAATCTAATTGAGTGCTGATGGAGATTGAAGGGGATAGAGGGGAAAAACAAAGGAGACGACGCCTTCAATAAATCCTACAGGAGCAGAAGAGAATCATCAAAGAAAGGATTTCTCCATCAGCCAAAGTGATTTATCTTGTAGCAGCGTGCTCTGTTCATGATTGATGAACTAGAGCAGTGTGGGTAATGTAGTAGCAGGTAATGACAAGAAGAGCGATGCGTGTTGAATGAGGGGAAAGAGTGGTGGTGGGTCAAAGGAGGCAGTGATGGAGTAACTTAGAAATGCTAAGGAGCCACATGGTGATGAGGTCATGAGCGAGAAGGTCAAAATCAAGGCAGACTTCCCAAAAGACACAAGATAGGGCTGTGTTTTGGGAAAAAAAAAAGCACACACTCAGAAAAAAGACGTGTTTTGTCTTTGTCTTCTTTTTCCCATATCACCACTCTCTTTGTTGAGTGTGTGTGTTTTTTTGTGTGTGTGTGAAGAGACTTTGATGTCTTTGAATCCTGTGGGGCTTAACCTCTTCCCCACACGTTCATTCATCTGCATTCAGAAAACACATAAAACGTTCAGACAGAAGTCTGTTTTATTAAGATAACCAACTTTGCCTGTGAACAGAACCACTGTCACAGAAAACAACCTTTGTCACAAATGTTTTTTAGTAGAAATGATAACTCCTGGAAATCTCTTGCTGAGAAATTTAACATTTCAGAACTTTATTGCCCCAAATATCCACTCCAATGAAAACGCTCTCTTTTGTGATGCATTACGTGAAATGGTTGCGCATCTACTTGCAAATAGATCCAGAACGTCTTCGTTTTCCTCGTCGAGCTGACATCTGGCTCAAAACTGTACGGCTGGAAAGCTCAGATATTGCTTGTCGTTTTTGTTGCGCATGCAGTGTTGGGATACTAAATTACACAGTAACAATTACTGTTTTAATTACTGGAAAAAAAAAGAAAAATAAGAAGATACTTATGATATGTCAAAGTTGTGATGTCATTCTCAACTATTTTTGATGTTTGCATGCTGCAAGTTATTTTGAGTAACAATGTGTACATAGTTGTAGATGTACCTTTTGCTTTTTGTTGAATGTATACATATAACAATGGAAGAAAAATACATCTTTATTAATTCTGCTCTTTTTCATTTCATGTATACAGTATGTTTTCTTGTGGAAAGGAAATACTATAGAAAATATATATTTTTTAATTACAGTTCAAATTTTGGTAATTAAATTACATTTCCTAGTCTACAGAATTCCTCATTACTTAATCACATTTTGGTGCAGTGAAACCATAGATGATCAATATGAACTGATAAATTTTTATTAACAGCTGGTTTTAACCTTTTTTCTTGGTTAAATGAAACAAAACATATACTAATAAAGCAGAAACAGTTACTGATGCACGTGCAGACGTATGCGCACTCATGATGGTTGGAGATTGGTCAAAGTTAGATGAAGAGAGCAGAAATATGGACGATTCAGTAATCGAAGATATTGCGATTACTCACAATTTTTTGGAATCAAAGGTAAAAACATGTCAGTTAAGTGCACATTACATCCTGGAGATTAATCGCTTTCTACTGACCTAGTGTTAACATTTATATATACAATGTAGGCTATTATACATAGTACGTTTTCTCATGTTCATGTGTTGAAATGAATGAAGTGGTACAAAAAAAAAAAAAAAAAAGCAGATTAACCTTGTGTTGCTTTTTTGTGGATTTTAAATGGTTTGTGCTAGCTTTATTCCCTTAAGAATTTGTCTGAGTGGGAATAAAGTACAGTAAAGTAACAAGTAATGAATTACTTTTTAAAGTGGGGAATGGGTAAAGTAATTCCATTACAGTTTACTATAGTAAAGCAATAAATTATTTTTTAAAAGTAGCGGGAGAGTGTAAACAAAGGGATGATGGGACATCAGTGGAGGCTTACTTTCACTCCAACAGCCATAACTAAAAGGCAAATTTCTGATGAACTTCAGGTTCTCTGCACAAACTAAATCCTAGAAAACGACCCAGATTTTTTTGAGTTTGGCTAAAAATGGCACATTTAATTTAAAAGAATAATTTTAAAATAGATACAAAAATTGTTGAAGTGGGACTATTACAGGCAGTTGACATAAACAGTAACTTGTTGAAATTGATCTCATCCTAACAAGTAAAACATAATAAAATAAAATAATATAACATAATATATTCATATAATATATTCTTTTTTCATGTCGTTGGACATCACATAGACATGTCTTAACTTTTGTGTCCACTTTGCTACAGTCGGTAGGCAGGGCTTAAACCAGCTTAGCGTGATGATCTTTCTTCCAACCAACAATAAAACATGCAAAATATAACACTGATACTTCGGTGAGTGAATATTTAGTGTATAAATCCATATGAAATATCAGAGAATCCACGGGGACATCTGTCCTTAAAAAATATTCTTCATCTTTGATGTTTTCTCAGAATGATCTTATTTTTGGGGCAGTCCCAAAAGACGTATGTGGTCACCAACCATGCCACAGTTTCTCCAGAATCTGTCTGTAGTTATACTTTTAGACGTAAGTAATCTCACGGGGCTTCTAAAAAAAATATACTTTTGTGTTTTCCAGTCAAACTCCAATTCCTTTATGGCAGTCAGTACATGCATTTTCCCACATCTCATCTCTTAAAAGTACATTCTTCTTAGGCTCCCTCTACTATTTGATATGTAGAGTGTTATCTGCTATGAGTGCCATATTTTTTTTATACTTGCAGATATTACTTTCTTTGTTAATTAGTCTGAAAAAGTTCAAATTCATTTGTGGGTAGGCTTCCCCCTGATCTTATCCCACCATGAATGCTTTTTTTTTAAAGTAATTTCAAACCTGTTAGTATCTAAACATGACACTCAAGTCACTATGAGACCATCTTTTATTGATAGAACTTCACAATTTACCAACAATGGGCATCATGCAGGTTTTTTTTGTAAAAAAAAAAAAAAAAATAATTAATAAAATGTTAATCTCTTTGCTTTGATTTAGAAATTAAATCAGCCGCAGTATATTTATTGTCTTAGTCCTTGAAGGCACAATTTTAATATAAATGTATTGGTCAAATACTTTATTTATATATTTAAGACAATTTAACAACACCAAAAAGATCATTAGATGTTGGGAGTGATGTTGTTTTAGGCAGAGTGGAAAAAAACCCTGAGCTGTGAGAGGATTTTCTCTCTGGAGACACAATACGTTGTTTTGATAGTTTTGTTGTGACTTGTGTCTCAGGGAATTGGAGCAATGTTTCTCAATTTGGGTCTCTTAAAGATGTGTTCCCACCCTCCACACACACACACACACACACACACACACACACGCACACACACACATACAGACGGACAAACTTCTATTTACAAGATCTGATTGAGTGAAACCCAGAATTAATTATTTTTACTATTATTATCAACATTTACAGCACACTCTTCATCTTTTTCAATTTTAAATTCTCACTTCGATCATCTTTGACTTAAATTATTTTTAGTGTGTTTTTTTAATTATGATTACATCCTTTTTTTTACCTAAAAACTTGTGTTGTTTTCTGGGACATAGTTTATGCAAAGCTGCAGTATTTCTTTAGAAATTTGGTGGGACAGTTGACAAAGGAGTAAGCCTTACCCTATTTCCCGTCATCCGCTCTTTCCTGCTAACTTACAGCCCCTCACACCCCAACCTGTCATTACCGGTGCAACACAAAAAGGTGAGCAATGTCAGAGCTATCCAGCTGTAAAGTTTTGAGACAGATATTAGCTCAGACGAAGTAAACGAAGACGTTGGTGGATCTATTTGTCTACAAGTGTAGACATCAGAATGGAGTGAATCACAATTTGATTTAAGAAATACTTAGAAATCCAATTTTACTCTTAATTTTCTTTATTTATGTCTATCATCAGAAAAATGCTGCAAGAACATGGTGAAAACACCAAAAACACTATTCTTATTGGAGCGGATATTTAAGCTTCAAATTCTATCAAAGTATTAAATCCAAACAACTTAAAGAGAACCTGATGAAGCCGATAGAAACACCAAGCTTACCGGATAATCCACCCATGGGAGCTAATCAGGACTTGACTGATGAGCAGTGAGCAATGATTTTAAATGGGGGATGTTTAAACCAGGATTTTGACCTTGGACAGTGGATCAGGTTGTTATGTGAACACACCTGACCCAGATATCAACGACAAGTAGATCCTGGATGGCTGAAAAAACACACCTTAGGTGCGTGAACTATTCTCTGCATTTAACCCTTTCCTTGAGGGAGCGATGAGCTGCAGACACAGTCCAGTCCAATCCCTTAATGCTGAGTGCCAATAGGGTCCCACTTTAGAGCCATTGACTCAACCGTGGGTTTGAACTCACGACATTCAGGTCTCAGTGCGGACACTCTACCACAAGGCCGCTGGATTGAGCAGCTCTGCTGTCAAAGATGGACCAGTGTGACTGATATAATATATTAATGAGATGTTTTATTTTAGCTATACTGTCATCTTACATTATATTTTTATGTTTGAGTTGAATCAAGGTTGAGCTAGAAGCCCCCTAGTGGTTACTCTGGGAACTGACTGGCCATCTACTTTGTGTTTTCATCCAGCTTCAAACAGGAAGTTAAAGTGAAACCTTGATAGGAAAATAAAACTTCTGATTCTTTTCTGTAGATAAAATCAAATAAAATTCCTTTGATTTTAAAATCTTTGCATTCACTATAAAAGCAGAAGTTTGTTTACTTGACTGCCCAAACTTTATAATATCAGTTAATTCATGTCTAGAGAGGTTAATTGCACACATGGCTGTAAGCCACCATAATAACCACATAACTAATATGGTTTCTCTCCAAATAAATGAAGCATATCTGGTTATCAGAGTGGATCATTCATTTTTCTTTTACACTTTTTTTTTTCTCTCTTTCAGGATTCTAAACGCTGTGCAGAGATCATCACCTCTCCGTCCCTGGATGTTTTCCTGCCAGAAGATGAGGACAACCCGTATGAGTCTGTGACCACAGCCGTCACCCGGAAGCCGTCCTCGCTCGACATCAACCACCGTCTCAACGTCTGCTCGCGCAATGGTACGACAGATGACTTTATATCTTTGTTTCTGCTAATATCGATAAAAATAATACTTCTTTATTTAAATTATTTCCTCCTTTACACAAAACAATTGGTGTCTTGGCTTTCTAAAGGAATATGAAACTCATCTGAAGGTATACAAATAATGTTCTACAAAAGAAACAGTACATTTATTCATTTTTAATTGACAGTTCTTAAATTAATGAGCTTCTTCTTTCTCCTCTGCACAGGCATCACGTTATTAAAGATTTGAGTTATTTATGAAGCTCATAATTAAACAACTTCAACCAAAAAACAACAACAACATGACATTTGTGTTGCAGCAGTTGTTTTAATAGAACTTGTGACTAATTAGGTTAGATAATCCGGTTGTGATTTGCATGCAACAGCTCTGTTCTGTTGCTTTTTTTTTAAATTTCACAACAGAAATCTGAAAAGCTTTTGGTGTGTGGATGCATGTTTCATGTTTTTAACTTTCATCTACAATAAGCAACACTTGTTCACATTAGTTCTTTTTGCAGTAGCAGCAGCAGCAGCAGTCGGATTCTTTGTGATTCATTTCAAAGTCATTATCAGCATGGGATCTGTGATTGCAGATCAAAGGCTTTAAAAAGCTTTTCCCTTTTTTGGTCCTCTTCTAAAAAAAGTGGCAAATTTAGCAGCTTCTCCATCCAACAACCCTTCTCTCTTTTCTTTACTCGTGAGCCTTATCAAGAGTTTTCAAATCGAGATCCTTAATGTGAAAAGATTTAAGTAGCAAGTTGTGAAATATTGCCTTTCAGATCTGGGAAAACTTGTGTTTCCAACTTGTAGGAATTTATTATGGGAAGAGAAACTGGAACATACATTTTAAGCTTAGAAATAGAAAGACAAAAATATTTTTTACACAACATCACTGAATGTACACATACAGCACTGTTTAGGTCTTTTTTACTCTTTGGAAATGCCCATTTTTACTTGATTGCTTATTTTTTAAGACCCACACCAATGAAAATTGTTTTAAATGTGTTCTTGTGATATTTTATATACAAAAAATATATATTAAATCGTCGGGAGGAGATAAAAAAAATACAGTTGCATTTGTGGCATAGAAACGGACTCTGCTCCACTCCATTCTGATGCATTCATTTGTAGACTTGGTTTTCCTTGTCTGAGCTGGCATTTGGCTCAAAACTATACTGCTGGAGAGCTCTAATATTGCTCGCCATTTTTGTCACACAGCTAATGCTAGGTTGGGGGTGTGATGCTACATTCACACAGAATTGGAAACCTGTGTTTCCAGTGTATGTGCATTTTGGGCTTCAGTAATCTCACATTCTCGTCGCTACACAAGTTTTAAGTCTGTTTTTGGACTCTGCGTACATCAAAAGTTAAACAAGTTGACCAATCAGGGACTCCGATTTGGTTTTTATGTATGGATGGGATCTTTTTCAAAACAGATAAGTGCTAACTGTGATAATTGATCATGGAGAATAAATTTATAATTGCAGTCTATGGCCAAACGAACTTATATAACACCAAGTCTTTCATGTGTTGGAATAGAGCTGTAGTACTGGGTAGCAACAGTCAGTGTGAACACCATATGGTAATAGCGCCTTCAAAAGCCCCATGTTCAGCGCGATCTTAAATGTTCCACAAATGCCGGTGTGTAAACAGAAAACTCAGAGTTATGGGTGAAGGGGTGAGCTTGCTTCTTGCCAACGGTTCTGCCACAACTCAAAAGTCGTTTTCTTTCCCCCAATGAACCCCTGCTGCTCTGGAGAAACTTTGTCCTAGAAAATTTTACATGTGTTTAATGTTGATTAAAACGGCATAATCATTATTAAGGGCAACACAACAGGACAGTTGGAGGCTGACTTCTCTCTCAGCCCAGATTTAAAAAATGCAATAAAAAAGGGGCGGGCTGAGTGGAGGAGTGGTGGCTTAGGTCTGTGATTGACAGTGACAGTGAGGTTAGCTTGAGGAATGTAGTCACTCTGCATCCTCAATACGGAGCAAAGGGATGCCAGTTTCGAAGTTGAGGATTTTTCTCCACTGCCTTCTCCTAAGGCTGGCCCTCTTGGTAGAGACCGAAGGGGACCCATGTCTGAGTGGTAAAATGCTACTAGCATCATAAGCCAACGTATTACAAATCCCATCACCAGGACGGAGTTCACTGGATTCAACTCCAGTTGCCCTCAACCACTGTTGCCTACCTTCCAAATCCACTGGAAAGTTGTGAAATCTAGTAGATTTTTGACAACTGAAGGCATGCTAAAGCTAACACAATAACAACCGAGTGTTTCAGAACCAACGATGGGCGAGCTTTTTATACTAGAGCTGCAGAGCATGATGATGTGAAACTTCTGAAGTAATATGAAAATTACACCAGTTGACAATCCCAAAACTCAACTGTAATCACTGTTTCAACCAATAGGGGGCAGCACACAGGTGGTTTTAGACTATAATTTAGGAATTAAGTTATTTCAAGATAAGCTTACTATAAATTGGCAAAAATGTGGCAAGGACCAACAAACAACACTTTTAAAGCCCAATTTTTAGAGGTTAACTGCCCAAACAAGTAGATATAGTCTTTAGTTACTCTTTAAAAGACCACTGGGAACGCTTTTACAATAGATCAGAAGATGATCGGAGTCTGTATTTAGGTCAGAGTTCTAATGGTCCAAAGCTCCAGCCGCTGACTCTCTGTAGACTTTCTAACCTCATCATATGCTTGGTCTTTTTTTTTTTTTTATCCCTTTGGCACCCACAATGCATTACTCTGTTTTCATGGGGATCCTATAGCAAAGCTACACACTGCAGGTTGTCTGAGCAACTGCATCGCCGGCTTGTGAGTCACCTGTACGTTGCCATGGGAACTGTCTTGCTAGTGACACCCCTCTCTTTCACTCCTCCCACCCCTCCACAAACTGAGAAGAGGGTGGCAGACAGACAGGGCTGTGTGCATCTTCTCAGAGTTGCATCTCTGCCAGCAGAAAGCTGAAAATGCAGATGCACGTTTCAGACTGTGTACGAACCAGAAGCTGCTTCATGTCGCTGCACTGATGTGAACGGGCTGTGTGAGTGTTTCTCCTCAGCTCTCTGGAGTGTTGTTACCTGACCAAATGAGACAGGAAGAGGCTGGGAGGCGAGGCAGAAGTCCTTAAATTGCCTTTTTTTAATGAAAGGAACACTTTCAGGCTGCCAGGTGAAGTAGAAGAGTCAGGCTGGGAGGGATGCAGATCACACATTCAGCGGATGAAGTCGGAGACTTCAGCCTGAATGGGAATCTGTTGCGCAGCAGGAGGTAAAATCCTGGATTCCTGCTCTTAGTTCACTCACATGTCGGGTAAATTGGACTCGACTGTAAGTCGGTACCTCTTTATCCTCTTCTGGATCGTTAAACTTATGATGAAGAGACGTGTGGAAGAAAGTTCTAGATGTTAGGAAAGGAAAGGAGCAGCGGAACTTTGCACTCGTCAGCAAAAAAATATCAGAAGGTTGTTTCTACTGGACATAAAAATGACTTATGGATTCAAATAGCTTTAATGCAGATAATGGGGATTTTTTTCTGCACAAATCCATGCAGGAACAATAAAAAAACGCTCCATATAGCACTGGCTCTCATCCTGGAGATTCTTCTTCCTGGATGTGGGATAATAAAGTCATCCTGCTGTCACAGCATCTCTCAGGGAACATTTAGACACATTTAAACCTGGAAAAATAGTCTGCATATGACCTGGACACGTGCAGCTCTACTGAATACTGTAGAAGCTCCTTTGTTTTATCAGAATCTAGAAGTGCCTATGAATATAAATGAGCCGGGCTGTCATGATGTGGAATTTAAACAAAGGGTAATTAAAATTATACGTTCTCCTCACAGTGTTATGTTTGCTCTCATATATTTGATTAATTAGCATAATCAACTTAAAAGTCAGCCATTGTGTGTTTTATGTTACAGAAACATCCATCCCCAGACTTGCACATTTGTGGATGTAGCATAATTGGGGGCTCGTCCGGGATAGCTTGTCTGGTGTCTTCAGGAATATCAGTAAAATATCTGCACATAACGATAATGACAACTATAGATTAAAAATGTTTTAAGAAACAATTTCATATAAGCATAAAGACATAAATACAAGTAGTGTTTTGCAATTTGAACACAGTTTTCTTGGTGTCAACTTGATTAACATTACAAAACCTTTATCAGCGTTTAAAACCAAATAGCCAGGATTTCTTTAAAAATGTATTTACATTTGTGTGCAATGTATGCATGTATTTACATTTTCATTACCTAAACAGGCACATCTATTTCAGTTTTTGTCTTGGTTTAAAAAATAAATGACCAAGGCTAATTTAGGTTTAAATTAAGGCAGAGTTCAGCAGAAATAGTACAATGTTGGGTGAAAATATACAATAAAAGAACAGTTTTTGTAAAGTTTGACACTAAAAGTTTTTCTGTCAAGCTGCATTCAATCGACAGCTTCCAATAAAAATTTAATGCAAATGTATTTTTTGAGGCTCTGTGTTCAAATCTCTCAATGGGAGTTTCTTCAAAGCTTTTCGGGTTTTATGTACCAAAAGTGAAAGTTAAACCAGGTTAAACTTTGAGCAAACAGGGACTCAGATTTGGTACGGGTAGCCTCCTGTTCAATTTGTGTAAGTCCAAACTGTTCAATAATTGATCATAGAGGAGAAATGATAATTGCAGTTGCCCGCCCGGAATTATGCGACATCAGATATTTCATATTTCTGAATTGAGCTGTGAAAGAAAAAACCTGGAGTTAGATTCACAAGATATGCATTGTTTTGACATTTCGCATCATACCTCTTCAATCGTAGGTGGTGGACATGTGCTAGTAAATGGTGGGCAGGTTAACCACTTATCTCGATCGGAAGGAAATTTGGATCCGTGTTTACATTTGACATTTTTGCTTTTTTATTCTGATTACTTGTGACCATTTAAACATATCTAATGATCTTCTTTGTACCTTCTTGCATTACCAGTGCAACAAAAATTGCGAGCACTATTGGAGCTATCCAGCCATACAGTTTTGATCCAGATACCAGTTTGTTTAGGTAAAAATTCCAAACTTTTTACAACTTCGATTTTTTATTCGAATAAAGAAACCTTTAGAAATGCAATTTTAAGATTCATTTTCTTAATTTATGTCCTCCGTCATCAGAAAAAAAAAAAAAAAAAAAAAAACAGCTTTTGTATCCGCAAGTAATGTTTTTGAGGGAAAAACAGTAAAAATTGGTTGTAAGAAGTTCTAGAGCTCCGTCCAGCTGGTTGTTACTAATATATATTCAACTTGGCATCAAATTAACAAATCTTAATGCTTCATACCAGCAAAATTGTGGCAGGTCATTTGGTCTGCACATATCTGCATTAATCTGAGGGCTAATTAACAGCTTTTAGCTTTAATTTACCTTTTAGAATCCAACAGGATTGTAATGGATAATTTTTTTTCTATAATAAAGGGGAATAAGCTTTTTTAAATACGTTTATTATGACCAAACTATAAATTAAAAGATCAAAAACATCTGTTTTACTCTGTTTTAAATCAGAAATGTTTTTAAACTGTAAGAGATACCCCTCTCCTCGCAGGTATGAGCCGCTGCAGTGTCTCCGTTGTGCAGATGGTCACCCTGTAATGCACCACACAGCCTCAAACAATCAGGACAGCTTTATCAAATTCCATCTGCTGACTGTCACTCAGCCGCGGAGTCACAGAAGCGCAGAGGACCCGCTGTCACTGGAACTGCTTCTGAAAACTATTTCCTGCATTTCATGTTCTGACTTCTCGGTTATCTTACTTCCTGCCACCCCTCCACTGCGTCTCACTCAGCTGTTGCATTCATTGGAATATCAAGTCCCATTGCAGCACATGTTCTCCTGCTGTTTCTGACAGGAAGGAGGCGGAATTAAGTTCCAGATGCTGCGAAGTACTCTCAGGACAGATTTAAATATATAATCCTATAACCCAGGGGGTGTTGACAGCCCTTTTCCGAATTAAGTAAGAGGAATTATTGTTGTAATCGGTTTGTTTTCAATGAGGGAATCTGTTGCACCACCTCTCAGGAACGTCTTGTACTTCAAATTCTGACTTTATTACTTCGGCGCAGTGAAAAGCAGGTGATTTGATAAAAGCATTAGAAGAACACACTTCAAAAACTATCAACTATCAGCGTTGGAAAGTGGAACTATTATATGATGTGGTCAAAAGACTGAGGAAGGAACGGCATTGAGCTGATAAACTCAAAACTCAAATGTTTTTG
Source organism: Oryzias javanicus (assembly GCA_003999625.1). Taxonomy (NCBI): domain Eukaryota; kingdom Metazoa; phylum Chordata; class Actinopteri; order Beloniformes; family Adrianichthyidae; genus Oryzias; species Oryzias javanicus. The sequence continues at coordinate 19,636,410 of CM012459.1, forward strand.
ATCAAAGCTTCTTTTCTTCTGCTTATTGGGATTTCTGTGCCTTCATACTAACTCCAGACATGCTTCTTCTTTGAAACATTTTGATTTATATCATCATCCATCTAAGACCATACATGTTCTTGGACATTTGAGTCTTTTCAGTTGAATTGTACGCAGACGGGTACTGGGGGACGGTTGAGTGAAAAACCGGAATTTACATTTTTTTCCCCATTTTATTTATCATCTACGACGGAGTATTAGGGCCACTGAAAGAAAAATAAAGCTAATATTACGAGATTTAAAGATATATATTTCTTGTCTTCCAGCACTGCCCACAACATTGTAAATTTACAACTTTTAAAGGCATAAATTAAGACTTTAAATGTATGACTTTTAAATATCATAAATTTAGCCTATGACTTTTGAAGTCATAAATATCCGACTTTATTCTCTTAAGTTCACAAGATTTAAAATTGTAGTTTAAAAAAAAAGAAAAATCTTGTAAAATGGCCTTTAATACTCGATCAAAAAAAAATTGTATTCACAAGGACGTTTTCTTTTTTTTTTTTTGTAGTAATGCTGGATTTTCCCCATCACATCTGATTCATTCTAGATGCAAGGTACTCCGTCACGTGTCAAACATCCATCCGTTCCTTTATTAAAGCGACTGACCCAACAGCCAAATTGAAACCCCCCCATGCTACTAATAAAAGGCATAAAAAGCATATTTGGAAAGTGTTTTTTTTTTCTGAAAAGTACCAGTGAAGAAACACAACATGAGCCTTAACCACAAGACTTTACTCCAAATATGGATTTATTCTGATAATTATTCCACTTGACCATGACGATAAAGCAAAATTTTCAGCAACTGGCTCTCTATTAGTATGAAGTAAAGATTCATGTTTCTTTCTTTCTTTCTTTAATATTTATTAAACAGGAAAGGATTAAAACAATCGGGCCTGACTCAGTTTAAAACTGGTTTGCATCAGGTTCCTGCTCTGCAGAGCATAAAACTCCAAACATAATACACAGCAAGACAGACACAAACAATCACACACTCAAAGACAATACAGAGAATATTTATTCAGCATTTAGTGCATTTTGTAGCTGTATGTTGCACCCTAAAAATCGTACAAAGCTGAAGCGTCAAATTACTTCGCAGATTTCCTAAAATAAAAATCTAACAAGTATGAACATTTTGAAGAGGCTTTTTATGCATACACTATGTTCTAATAATAAAAACTTGGATAGTTTATAAAAAACAAAATTTAAATACCCAAGAAAATCGTTCAAATGCATGAATTCTGGTCTATATTAACCAATCTGGAGAACATTAATTCACACTGGTTTTTTGCTGAGACTTCAGGAAATTTTGTTGGACACTGGATCTTGGAATTGTAGATTCAGACACCACGAAAAAATGGCAAATGCCCTATATAGTAGACTAAGTAGTGAGTTGTGAAGAAATTTGGACCCAAACCAGAAGATGTTAAGAAATTCCTCTTTGTTCAGAACTGAGTGTATCTGCAGTCATTCAAGTCTGATTTTAGCTCAACACTGTAGAGTTTATAGTACACAATGACAACCTAAATAAAGAACTGCATACAAAATCCATTGTGCATAATATTAATTTAATTTATGTGTTATTTTGAGACACAGATATAATTTTGCATCCTGACATTATCATTATGTTTATCAGTGCAGGAAACAATTGTGTTGATTGAGTTTGATTGTGTGCAGGTCAATGCAATCACACTAACTTTTAGGTTTATTATTTACACAAATTATATTTTTTGGCAACTTGATTCAGGAATTATGTAAAGATGCACTTCTTTTAAATCTGTCAATGCTTTTTCCTCCAAGTTACATTTGCTTTCATAAACTGCCACTGAGCCGATCATGAGAGCAGATGGTGAAGTTTTCTTCTTCAAAATCTTTCCTTTATCTTCCCGTGCATTCGTACCGTCGCATCACTCTGAGGAAAAGGCCGGGATGTTTCTGCGTCTCGCCCCATTAATCCCACTTTGGCTGGCGTTGCAGGATGAGTGTAGCTAATAGCAGCCTGTAGGGGCTCCGGGGTTTTGGCATTAAAAGGGTTGAGGTCCATTGACTTGTTTAAAGAAAAGCAATAAAGTGTTGTCTTCTTTGCCAGCCAGAGGAAATCACAACAGAGAGCAGTTTATGCAATCTCTGACTCCCACAGTTCAAAAAGTAAAAGAAACTGCAGTTTTTTTTGTCTTTTTATTTACCTCAAATTTTCTTAAAACTTTTTTGCCTGTTTAATCATTTAGAGGGGTTTCCTTTCTCACTAATTCAAGTGTAATTTAGTCAAACTTTAAAACATTCACTCAGTATAATTGTGCTGTTTTTTTTTTTTTAATCTTGAAAACAATCTTAAAATCTTCACTTTTCAGCTGTCTTTTTGCACTTGAAAAAAGGGTTTCAGTTCTTTACAATCATCCTCTCTGGTTTTCAAAAATCCAAAATAATATATAAAAAACATTTTTAAGTCCAGTCTAGGGGTAGAAAGTTCCAGACCAATATGTGCACCCTCTTTTTTCTGCTTGCCACTTCCGTGTTTTGAAAAGGGCGCTACCCATAAGCCACAACCAAAGCAGAGTTTCTGATTGGTCGAAGTTCAACTGGTTTACCTTTAATGTGTTTTCAATGGCCCCGCGTTAGTACCTGGAGCCTGCATTTAAAGGGCCTATATTATGCAAAATCAACTTTTTAAGCTTCAAAGTGTTAATATAATGTTAATTCCTCACTATAAACAACCCCAAAGCGGTATTTTGATCCATGAATGCATTTATGAGTACCTGCGTGGACGTACCTGCCCCTCCCAACACACAAAATCGAGCTGGTTCTCACAAGCTGATGTCACAAAGTGACAACAGCCCCTTTCAGGAAGGGTCTGTGCTGCCAGCACCAACCCCGAGCTTCAGTGAAGCTAGCAGCGATCAGCCCCGAACATCGCCACTCAGCTAGCGGTGCTCAGCTGCTAACTTTGTTGCTCAACTAGTAGTCCCCAGATGTTTTGCTGCTTAGCTAGCAGTGCTCAGGGGCTAGATTTGCCGCTTAACTAGCAGTGCTCAGGCGCTAGCTTCATTACTCAGCTAGAGGTGATTAGTCTTTAGCTTCACCGTTTAGCTAGCTGAACTGCTAACCCTTGCTATTCCAACAGCTAGTGTAGCGATGACCAGGACTACTAAAGGCAGATATAGTACATTCATATTCATCTTTGCAGAAGTTCAGATGTTGTTTGTTTTGGTGGTGAATCATAGACACAATACAGAGGCTGGCTCTAGGATGATGCCATTAAATGGGTGGCACCCACAAGCGCCGAAAGGCGGAGCCTCAGAGATCAAGGCGTCTTACATCCGGGTTGGAAAAAAATTTACAAAAATAGCTAATATTTCATAAATAATGTGTTCTTTAGTGTGCCAAAGGTAAAATGTGATAATATACACTGATATAGTTTACTCTAAAAAGATTTAAGAAAATCATGGTATGTGCCCTTTAAAAACTTGCAAAAACTTGAGATTTTTCAACATTCAAACCCAAAATGCGCAATTATGAGCATTTACGTGGCCTTTTTATTAGAAGGGATTGCTTAAATTTTTCCAAGCTCGGTGCACTATTACCATTAGGGTGACTTCTAGAGGGCAAGGAAAAGTCCCTGAAACACACAAAAATATACCAGGAAGAGAACCAAAAATAACATAAACATTGTATGAATGAATAAATGAACGGAGTTGTGCTGTTCTGTAAATCTTTAAAGGAAGCCAAGGTTGCAGGCAGTGAAAGTAAAATCTTGCATTGCCTCCACCCCTACAATGGGATGTAGATGCAGAGTTTGCACATGCGTGTTTTTTATTCATGGAGTTGAGAAGAGGGTGACGAAACGCAAAACAACAGAAAAGTAGCGTTTCTGCTCAAAAACTGAAATTGTGCTATTCAGAGCGCTTTTGCTGGCCATGACAGAAGCTTCCTGGAGAGATCCGCTCCGGTTCTGGAGTTTTTTTTTTTTGTTGTTCTGTTTTGTTTACATCCTCTCAGAGAGTCACAGCAGAGATGCTTTGGGACATAATCTGACAGTAAAAAAAAGTTATTTTAAAGTTGCTTATAGGACTCGAGATAATACCTCAAACATTGTTTTAAATCTGAATTCAATTTCAAATAAATATTTCAATATATTAGAATCAGGATTTTAACTTGTACACTTAGAAGAAATATAAAAAAATGGAGTCCCGAGTGCATTTAGTTTGTTCTGACAAAGTTCCTATTTGTTTGTTTTTTCGTTTTACACACATTTCCCAGTGAGATTTCTGGATACTCTCATGGAATCTTTTAAATGGGTCAAACTATGCTGGCAGAACCACAGCAGACTTGTGTTATCTGTTTTTTTCATGTTCACTGTGTGCCTGGTGGGAGCCTGGCTTTGTGTGAGGCAAGAGTGTCAAACAATGGGTTGTTTTTTTCTTAGTCGTGAGAATTGTAATAAGATTTTTTTGGTTCATTTTGTAACTGCGGAGAGATGCAAGTCTTAAGAAATAGATGGAAAACAGAAGATTTTACTTTAAAACTCTACACTCTGTCATAGTCACATTCAGTTCAGTCAATTTTGTTTAACAGAAAATATCAGAACTGTCTATATAGGATCTATAAGATAAAAAAAAAAAGTAATTTTTACTGGTAAATAAACCGTAAAAGTCTGTTTATACATAATCAATCACATTTATTCTCCAGAACAAATTTCTTCTCTATTATATTCCTGTTCCTCCTTATTTTTTTTATTTGTTCATGTCCGCATTAATCATTGAAATAACTGCAGGCAGTTCTGTTTATATTCCTTTGTTTGTGTTTGCATTTTTATAGTTGCAGCTTCTTAAATAAATCTGTCTGGTTGTTCAGACACATAAAGATCCAGACACATGTCTAATGCTTCTGGGAGTGTGCTGTGAAACTGTACCCACAGGACTAACGCTGTGTGTGTGTGAGAGGGTCTCTGTCAGCAGCCGGACTGATGGAAATAAAAATGGAAATGTTATAAATGTTAAGAAAGAAGCTGATGTTTGAGCTTCTCTGTTGTTCTGGTGGAAAATAAGTTAATTAATCTGCTTTGATAGAAAAAAAAACATTGCATGTATTTTTTTTGGGCTTCATGAAACTGTATGACATGTAATAAATTCAAATGCTGTGTAAAATTTTCAAAAGCTTTAATCTTTGCACAAATTGCAGATTCTATATTTCTATTAGTTTATTGCTAATTTGAATGTCATCATGTTGCTTTATATTTTTTTTGAAGCAGGTAGTGAGATGGATATATGATGATGAAAACGAAACATAAAATGTGTCTATTGGATTTTCTGGTAACACTTTTTTCAAAAATTAATTTTGTTTGATTACTTTTTTGTCATTGACAGGCTCTTATTCTTCAATTCATTTCATAATAACAGAGCTAGGAGAAACCAAATTACACAGCTATTGTTTTTTTTTCTTTTTTCCCGATCTGTTAAACTCTCCACTGGACTAATGTAGTACCCAAGAGACAGAAATATTACTGATACACTTTTCAAAATTAAAGATTGTTCAGACTTATAATAAAACTAATTAAAATCTTCTAAATCAACACCAAACCCCATCAAATTATGTACATCCGCCCAAAGAAAAATGTACCCATAACATCAAAATCAAAACTACCCTTTTAGTTGGAAAACCACCCAATCTGAACACACCTCTTGAGCTAATGAGAGAGAGTGTAAACAAAGGAATGCTGGGAAATTAGCTAGGCTAACTTCCATGACAATAGTCCCGCCCACAACCCAAATTTTTAATGAGCTACTCTGCAGAAAATATGCCTCAAAAACAAAACAGACTTTTTGATTTTGGCCTAAAACTACATAAACTTAATTAAAAGACCACTGGGAACACTTTTTACAAAAAAAAAAAAAAAACAGCTAGTGTTGGACTTTAATTCCTGATGGAAGTTGCTGTTATATTTAGGGAAAACAAATGCAACCTGGTATTTTGTATATTCTTTACAGTTGATATTTTATGTCATTATTTAACTTAAACTCTTTTTAGCTATTTTGACTTGCATTTGACATCTTAAGCAATGGTTTTTTTTCTCATACAATTTGTTTTTTTGCAATGCTGTACGCTTAATTATACTACTCTGCATTAGTCCTATTTGTAGATAAATTGTTGATCTCTTTTGTGTGTGGATTCAATTTTTCAAAGTTAAAAATATTTTCTTTTTAACGTCCGTGGTTTCTGACATTTTAAAATAAAGAGATTTGTAGTGCAAGTCATGCACCAGGGTGCTACGGGAAAATGTAAATTGTGTTTAGGTTTAAAATTTACATTTAAAATTCTGCACCAAGAATGATGCAGACAGCTCCTAAAGATATTTTTTAATTATACATTATCTCTTAATTAAGAGGGAACAATATTCAATGACAATATCACTAATTTCTTTTTTGCTTATGTTTACTAATATTTATAAATATGAATATAAAATTGATTATCAGAACTTTGCCACAAATATCCTGATGATAATGATTATATGATTTAAAATAAAATAATGCAAATATAAGAAGACTGAGTGGAATGCAGTGTGTGTTTTTGTTGCCTTGGTTGTGTTATTTCTGGTGCTTCATTGGATGCAGGTGGCGCACAAAGCCTGGCGTGTGTGTGTTTGTGTGTCACCTCTGATGACAGTGTTTTGTGGAGAGGTGTGTTGGTCAGTGTGTCATCTCCTCCACTTGATTAAGATAAATGTCTTCTTCTAAAATTGAATTCAGTCAATTTTCTCCCCGTCCTCCCTTGTTTTCCTTCTCATTTGTTTAATGGTCTGACACTGGGGAAATTACCTCCCTATTTAAATATCTGTGTCCAACTGATAGAAACACAACCAACTTTCAGCAACATTGAATTGATTTAGGCTGCAGGATTGATTCTGTTTAAAAAGATGTGACTGAAGACATCTTTATGTGACATATAGGATCAAAATGTTGTTGATTACATTACTTTTTTTTTTTTCACTTTTAAAGTCACACCCCGATCATCCTTTGAACAGTAATAAAGCATTCCCTGTGGTCTTTTAGTGATAAATATGCTGTTTTTTTGCCAAAATAAATGATAAAAAACTTGTGTAGTTTTCAATGACATAGTTTCATGAAAAATTCCCCTTAGTTTGGGCAGGACTGTTGGCCGGGAGCATCACCGCCCCCACTTCCCGTCACCCATCTGTTTACATATTCTCCTGCTAGCTTAAACCCCAACCTGATATTACTGCTATCCAGCCGTACAGTTTATAGCCAGATGAGGCTAGAAGTGAGGCTAGACGAGGAAAACAAAGACGTACATGGATCTAATTGTCTACAAGTGGATGCATGAGAATGAAGCATCACACATAAACTCTATTTCAAGCTGCGTTTTGAATCATGTGCTTCTGATTCACAATTATTTGAATGAAGAAATTCTCTGAAATTATATTTAATCTTAATTTTCTTAATATATGTCCTCCATCAACAGAAAAATGCTGCAAGAACACACTAAAAACACAATTATTCTCAGAGTGGTCCTTTAAAATGTCCAAGTGAATTCTGAAAATTATGACAGCACGGCAGAAACCTAAAATCCTAGAATACTCTCTTAAAAATAGAGTGACAATTTTGGTGGATTTTTAACTTTTTAAATGCAAACCAAAACTAGTTATGCAAATAATAAAAGTAATTAGCATTTTGTGCAACTGTTTCACAATGCTTTTTTACAAACCAAAAGGAAAGAATCTGGCAAAACATAACTTCTAAAGGAAATTGAATTTTTTAAGCAATAAAAGTTTTCATAAGTCGATCAACTGCATATTTAATGCTCCAAAACAAGAGAAATAATTGACCACAGCGAGACACTACTTAAAACAAAATAATCTGCATTAGTAAAAAAATCATAAAAATGATACAATCAATAAAATAACAACAAAATGTGTTTTCTAAACCTTTCTCTCACTATTTTCTTTCTCTCCAAGGTCACTTGTCCCATGGAGCGGTGAGTGAGGGGGAGCACGGTAACCATGACAACAGCTCAACAGGGCCCACACCTGACTGCTCGCCCCCTTCCCCAGACACAGCACTGAAGAACATTGAGAGAGTCATCCGCCCACAGGTGAATGTGCACACACACTAATAAATGGGTTGTAGGGCACCTGATGCATTATTGAACATTGCAGCATCCGCCCCCACACGCATGCAAACACATTCACACAAACTGGCACCGATCTCTCTGCCTCTCTCCTCTGGCGCTTGTTTCTTCCTGTCATGTTAATTTCTGTCTGTTTGTGCTGCCCAATCACACTGCTAGTAAATAGTCTCTTCAAATCTCCACTAAACAGTGAAAAATGTGATAAGAGAAACTCTGATTAGGCTGTGAAGGCAGGATTTTGATTGTTGGATCCGTCATTCAGTATATTTGTTTTTTTTAGCGAGGAGAGCTGTAGTTATTAAATAAGACATTTTTGCCTAAAAAAATCTATACAATAAGAAATGCACAAAAATATACACCTCCCTAGACCAACTATAAAAAATATGAAAGGGGCGTGGTCATATCGTCCGCTGGATCCCATGGATTTTGTGTTGTGCAAAATTGGAACTGTACAAAAACTAACTTTGCTAAACGCAAAAGTAAAAACATTTTTACTACCCAAAAAGTGTTTGTACTGAGAATCCAACTTACTCCCAACTCGTCATATATGAATGTATGGTTCGGGCCCCCTTAGCACCACTTTTTGATGTTATGGGTGTCCCCATTTCGTAGGTTTTTGATGTGCTAGGTGTTCCCATTAAACCAGGTGTCCCCAACCTTGGGCAGTAAGCCGGTACCGCTTCGAGGGCCACTTGGTAGAAGGCCACATACAGGGAATAATGCATACGCTAATCAGGGGTCCCCAACCCTCGGGACGGGGACTAGTACCCTAACCCTGACTCTTACCGGTTCTGCATCCAGAACCACGTCCCAAGGGTTGGGGACCCGGGATTTAATGGGAACAGCCTGCATATCAAAAAACAGCGAGTTCGGGACACCCAAAATGTCAAAAAGTGGCGTGGACGTCCAAATATTGTTGAGAGTGAGAATTTGTAGGAGAATAATGGCTGATTTACCTTTTAGCCACCTAGAGGTTATTAAGTGAACTACATCTGGCTCCTGTTTTCCATTCGCTTTTTAATTTAATTCAAACCATGTTTGGTGTTTTTTAGGGCTGTAGAAGCGATTAATCGAAACAGAGTTAATACATTAATATGTATTAATCACCCTCAGGCGTCCTGCTGTGCACCTGTGAGATCAGTGTAATAAAACTCCATCTAAAACAAACGTAAACTTTTCTTTATATTCTGTGATTGAGATTTTATTAAAGTAAAGAGATAATACAGGAATTATTTGTAGTTTTTGGAAATAGAGAGTCCTTTTATTTTAATAAATGAGACAGAAGACAAACGTCAATCCGACAGCTGCAACACAGAGCGAAAGATCGGCTGTGGTGGGCGGAGCCGAACCGAGCTGTCTGCTATTAGAAATCCAACAACGAGGAAACCGTTCATTATTTTTGTTGGGTTTGGGGCCGACATTTATCTTTCTACAACTAGGAGCACTGGCACTGTCTAAAAATTGGGGAAACAAAAATCTAGCTGGATTAAACTCTCCCAAAAATCCTTTCTTATAGAACATTCTAAGTGTACAATTTTGCATTTGATTTCACATTGTGGTTATTTTCAGATGATAAGTGGCTGGCAAATACTGTAACTAAAAAAAAAAAAAATTGAAATCGCAGTTTGATGCGAATCATTTTTTCTAGGTTTGCATTTAATTAGCTGAATTTTTAATCGATTACCAGTCTTAGTTTTTTATTAAATCTTACTCAATATTAAATTCAACATTGGACATTTTTAGCAGAATTACTGAATAGCTTATAACAAAGATCCATTTTTGTTGGACTTGAGGAAATTTGATTTGATTTGATTAATTTTTGGCATTAAAAAACTGAATACTGAAATAAATTAAAGCACAGATATATCAAACCAATTTCACATCTCAAGTTATTGATCATAGAGTACATGTATATGTTAGAAGATGATATAAATAGACTTTTTTACATAAAGTACATTCACATGTCACATAAGATTATTTAATATAGTTAATATCAATAAAAGTCAAGTTGAGTTTGGTTTATTGTCTGATAGGGAATGAGGAGAAACAAACTTGTATAATTCCATCTTAAGTGAGTTATTTATTTTATAAATATATATATAATTTGAAAAAGTTGCAATAATCCGGACATTATGTATTGATTATCGATTGTCCTCAGAAAACACTATTTTAGTAAACATACAAATCACATTCATGTAACAGAAAAAAATACCTCATCATATTAATCTGGTAACCATCACTACATACAGATAAATATTGAGTACAGTCAAAATATTTCCCACAGCTGTCTTGAATGCTGCAGATAAATTATAAATGAGAAGTATGTTGTACAAACAATGGTTTGACTTTTTTAAATCTTCTGCAGTTCTTCTTTCAATCTCCTCTGGAGAACACAGCCTTGTTGCATCCGAGCTCTGTCCTCGTCATTTTGAACATGCTGGTTGTTTTTTTTTTTTTTTTTTTTTTTTAAACTAAGGTATCATAAAAAATGTATGGAGAATATAAGGTTGACTGTGATCTTGAGGGAAAAGCAAAGCCTGGCAGCCTGAAGCGGCAATTTCATCATCTTTGATTGATTCGATGGTACAGAGATGACATATCTGTGTAGAAGCTAATAAAAAAATCAGCCTTTCAGTCGTGTCAGGGATAGAACCTCCTGGAAATCACCAGTTTCAAAATAATAGCGTTGCTTTTCTGTCTGATAAAACAAGTCACTGATGATGCAAACTTTGAATCAACAGTCTGTAATTAAAATGCAACAAGTCAGGCTCATTAGAGACCTGACGATGAATTTAATCCTCACACGAGTGGATGTCATCAGACGCGCAAGTTCTCTGCAAATGTTTTATACCTTGGTAATTAAAGGCAGTTGTTTTCTCAGTGGGAGGATGATTTGTGACATGGCATTATTAAAAAAAAAAAAAAAAAGTTCAACAGTTTGTTTGGGATCAGTTATCATCATCTAAGAGCTCATCAGTGAAACGCTTTAATGATCTTGTAAATTAGCTTTTCACAAAAGCTTCCTTTAATCAATCGAGTCTTCATTCGTCGGATAAAAGTCTGAGAAAAAAATGACCTTCCTCGACCTCCTCGAGGAGTCCTTGACCCGCTGCAGCAGCGACTCCTCTCTCCCTGACAGGTCGCTTTTTATCAGGCACCTGTCTGCGTGTGCAGAGGGATGGCCCGCGGTGCCCAGCGGGCCTGCGCTCGCTGCCGAGTGCACGTAATCAAGCAGCACCGGAGTTCTGCATTTTACGGTGCATAATTAATACGGAAGAATTCATTTCAGTTCATTTTAGTGCTCCCGCTGGCTTTTTAAAGCAGTTTGTGGTGTACATCGAACACTCACTCACTTCTGCTAAATCAATTTGTTTAATGTAGACTGCTGCAGTGCCCTAGTGTGGTCTGCACACTCAGGTCTAACAGTCGTAATCATCTTTTGATCTATTTAAAAGTGTTCAGAGTGATCTTTTAATAATAAAAATGCTGTTTTTAGCTACAATTTTTAAAAAATTGTGTTATTTTCTAAGTGATTGTTTCTGCAAAGCAGCAGGAGTTTATCAGAAATTTGCCTCTGAGTTCTGAATTTGAACTAGAAAAGTTGCATTAACTGCGATAATGCTGGTGTGAATGCTTTTTGCTGAATGTGGTGCTGAAATGCTGAAAGAATTTACTTAAATTGTTTAATAATGTCCTGAACGTGTTGCTTCCAATTTTTTAAATATTCAAAATATTTTATTTAAAAGTCCACAAAAAATTTAAAAAATGTATTAAAAAATAAAAATAAAATTGCGTAAAAGTTTTAAGTATATAAATACGTACGAAAACCAAAAAAACAATCCTGAATGTCCTGAACGTTTAATACCAAACTTGCATGTTTTGAAGAAATTTCTCATACAATTTGATACATTTCTTGAAGAAAAAAAAAAAAGAAAATTGTAAAAAGTTTTAAAAACTGTAACATTTATGCGTACCAAAAGTAAAATCCTTAAACTTTATTTAACCAGGAAGTCCCATTGAGATTAAGGAATCTCTTTAAAAATATTACATTGGTTTGAAAGTGCATTTTTGTGGAGCAGAAAAATCACACAGATTGCAAAAAAAAAATTTAAAAAGCAAAAAGAGATATGATACCAAAAGTACAAACAGGAATATCCTGAATGTTTTGAGCGTTTTGATAACAAGATCGCATACGTTTCAAAAGTTTTTCAAGGACTTAAAGAATTTCCCATTCATTTTCAATGGGACTGAAAAATCGCATAAATTGTGTACAATCTTTTAATAAAAGCGTACCAGCAGTAATGTCCTGAATGAGTTGAATGTTTTGATACCAATTTTGTTGAAATCGCTAAAAGTGTGATTGACTTTTTATGCAACCAAAGACATACAGAAAGGAGCAGGAGAATCACTATAGTGTAATGTTTACTTAACATTCACACTATAAAGAGTGTTTTAATACTAATTTTTTTATAAATGTACTCATCAAGAAAATATCCCAAAAACATCTTAAAAAACACAATGGGTCTGTAAAATGCTGTTTTTTCGCAATACAGATTTGAAAAAAATAACATAAATGAACATCAAAATACTGGCTACAGTGTATATTTTAATCATTATCAAAACATTTTTATTCTTTGCACCACTTGTTTTCATATTAGCGGCAAAAGAGCTGACAAGAAAGCCAAAGGTTTGATAAAAAAACATTTCTATCTTTGCTGTCAGCTGCAAAACCTCCACAAGCTGTTGATCACATTCAAGTAGATCCAATGTGTAACCCAGAGGAGATGAAAGACATAAAAGAGATGAAGAACTTAAATCACTGCACTGCATCAAGGGGTTATCAGATTCACATCGACTGGCTCAGTGTCCTACTTTGCAGCTTGTGTCAATGTGTGTGTGTACGGTTTGTGTAACCATCACTTGCCTATGAGGCATTCTTGATTATAGAGAACTCATGACAGAACTCGTGCTTGTTGCCCGCAGAGACTGCGACTGCTATCTCAGGCAATCACATGGTCACAACACCCATTTAAACACACATTTCAGGGCTTTGATCTGAATCAGACCTTGATGTTCATAAATGAACATTTACATGTCCAGCAGATCAGACATGTACATGTATTAACATTTTTAATGAAGGCATGTCTAAAATGTTTGCAAATAAATGCAATAAATGAATATTGGAAAAGTTTTGTTTGGAGTCGAGAACTGACTCTGATACTGTTTACCCTGGTGCAAGCCTTCCAGTATTTATGATAGGTGGATAGATGAACAAACTTTTACTGCAGACTTTTAGTTCATAAAAACATACAAAATAAATACAAAAATATTATCATATAATACAATATAATTATTATTATTATTAAAGTCATAAATGAACTATTAACTAGATTCCACTGTCATTTTATTACAAAATTTGGCTCCTAGATATTTTAAGGTCTTATTTTGGTAAAAACAGACAGACCAGACATCTGGTTGCAACATGGCGACTGACTTATTGTAGGAAAATGGAGACTGAATTGACTTCATTTGGTTGGAACCGGAAGCAATGCCTTTTCTATGGATGACATCACACGTGATTTGTCCAGTCATATCTTATACAGTCAATGGTTGGAGAGTAACGGATCAATCGCCACAGTTCGGCCCATCCATCCATCCATCCATCCATCCATCCATCCATCCATCCATCATCCATCCATCCATCCATCCATCCATCCATCCATCCATCCATCCATCCATCCATCCATCCATCCATCCATCCATCCATCCATCCATCCATTATAAAAAATATATGTTTTAAAACTTAAAACAATTTTTTTTTTAGTTCTAATCTAGTTATTTTGCCTTTTTCCCCCTTGTTACTGATCCGAAAAACGATCCAAACCGTGACACGATCCAGAACGTGAGTTTTGTGATCTGTATTATACCTCTAGTCAATGGTCCCTTGAGGTGACCATACTAAGCCAATAAGGAACTTCAAGACACACCTGCAAACGCCTTAAGATTTGCCTCCTCTTGTCTTCAACCCTCCACGGACAACCCAACCCAATTAGCATTAAATAATTTCTTTAAAAATTTCTTTAAAATTTTTTAAAAATTTAAAATTTCTATAAAAACTTTTTCTAACTCCTCTGATCTATAGTTTTTAGTACATTTGAAGATTTTAGAAGTTTTATTGGCATAGAAAGCACAATTTTTATGACGATTTACTTTAATTTACTTTTTTTTGTCTATATTTCAAAATATATTTCTTTTTCCTGTACCACAGTAGCTTAATCCTTATATTTCATGAGCAGACCATATTACCATAGATTGTATTCAATCCGTGCATTATCCTTTTGTTTATTCTATCTTTAACTATTAAAAAAAAAAAAAAAACTCAATCCAGATCTCTTTATTCAAATGGGTCATTTCTTTCTTCTTACTTGTGCTGGTTTGTGTGTTAATGCCTAAAAAAGATTAGCTTTGGTGACCCCAGAGGAGTGGCGGGTCGCTCTATGCTAATTGAACTGACTCAAGCTAAAAGCTCCCCAGTGGGAGTTGAACGTCTGAGCTGTTTTCTGGCATTTCCCAGCAGCATTAAGGGATTTGTGTACAGCATTGTAAGGATTTTAATAAATCACGCAGTTCATGCAGATCATTAGTGTTTGAGCCACAAGGTTCCTCTGGACTCTGTGTTGTGTTTCTAAAGGAAACAAATTAAAGTACCTTAAAAACAGAAATTATGCTGTGACTAATCTTCTGTTGATGTAATGATGAAGAATCTGGTTGGAGGTTAGAAATCTGGAATCCACCATCCCTATTAAAGCACATGGATAATTGGTTTTGCCAAAGATGTATCAAATCTTTGCATATGTTGCTCTCTGCGTGGTGGTACAGTCTCTTTATTTAAGATGCAAGAAAAAATCCTGCTGTTTTTGTTCACTGTTACTGTGTTCTGACACATAACCCTGCAGGCAAGAGAAAAACATGTTTGAGCTGGAGGTTATTTTTAGTTTGGAGAGTCAAACTGATGGCTTTTATTTTTTTAAATGTCAACACAATTCAACATTGGGCTTATTTATCAAGAAATCTTGTTATTCATTCTCAAGAAAAACAGAACTCTCGTTAATCAGATTGGGATTAAGTTTGTGAATTTATGTCCCCACCATTGACAGTATATGGACTGAGTGACCCCCTCCCCCTGTGTGTTCCAAACAGGAAGTACCCACTGGCTCTAAGAAGCCAAAATCCCAAAAACTTCTATGTAGAAATAAACACCTATTAATCAGTCATTATTTTTGGCAGAAAAACTATTTCTAACATTTATCTTTTTCTGTGGTGCAAGCTATAAACTGGCCAATCAGATGCCTCAATAAAAGTAGGCGGTTCCTGCTGGCCCTCGTGTACAGCGTTAGAAGTGTTTGACAAATTCTCGCAAACCCGCTTTTAAGTGGTAGGAGTGTGGACTTCCAACAAACTCAATCCTGATTGGCATGAGTGGTTGTCATAGAAACGTTAACTTGAACCAGTTGCTGCTGACTTGACAGCGTTGCGCTCCAACATGGCGGCAACTTGACTTCTTTTTTCTGGAGCTGTTTTCACATCGCCCTTGAAAATGTCCGTACAAACGACCACTTTCAATGAAAAGCCTATTTAAATCACACGCTTTGTGCTTCCACTTTCATAACTCTTAGGCTCATGTGTCTCTACACGTTTCTATGAACTTTTTGGGGTTCTACTGTACATACTAAACTCCTATCTTTCCAACACGTTGAAAGTTGAGGTTGAACTTTGACCTATCAAAGACTCTGATTTGTTTGTGACGTATGGATGATTTCCTTTTTAATGAATTAATTATAAATTTTTTGTGCGATTAATTAATTGTGACCTGTAATTAATTAAAATAATCGATTTTAATTAAAAAATAACCTAAAGTTTGTTGTAAAAATCTTAATTTTTAGCTATTTTCATTTAAGTTCATAACATTGTGGTGCAGTAAAAAATCAAACTACAACTAAAAAACTACCTTTATAAAGTGATCTTTACTTTTACACTACAAGTGACATTTTTTTCTTTTTTGAGCAATTACGAAAGAACAAAACACCGGAACATCAGGTCCAGAGTGCTCAAACTTAACACATAAAAACAGTTGGAAACCATTTCGTTAGCAATCCAAAAATACTGACCACAAACTTCTTCTTAATACAATAATACATGTTGACAAACCTTAATCCACAATTTACCGTCCCATACAATCAGTTTTCCGCGTACCTCATTAATTTATGATGTTTTACGAACACTCATCAGGCTTTATCCCTGTCATTATAGATCATAGATGTGGCGTTGTGGGATTGTTTGTATTAGTTCTGTGAAGAACTACATGTTCGCTCATTGATGACCTCACAACAGCACACAGACACCAAGATACACACTGGGAGCAATGTAAGAGGCATTTTCAGCTGAGTTCAATTAAAACACTCATATAAGTAAACAGTTGGACTTTAGTTTTTTTATATTTGAGAACATGTTTTAGATTTAAAATTAGATTAATGCTGTCTAAAAAAAAATTGCTTATTTTTCTGTAATTAATTGATCGCTATTAACGTGATAATTTGACCCCCACACTTAGTCATTTCTGGTGACAATACACTTTCTATAGAATCTGGGTTGTGTTTTTGTCAGAGTCTAACCATTAAAGAAAGAAACCTTAGGCAGTTGTTTGTTCAAATTAAAAAAAAAAAAAAATCTATACATAGTACTAACTTTTTAAATTGCAGGATTTGTCAAATTTTTATAATATTCAGAGTTATTTTTGGTGTTTTTTGGCTTTGTTAAAAATGTTAGAGATTTGCTCCAATGGTCACAAAGCTTTACAAGCTAAATGACAATTACTTGTCTTTAATTTTCAAGTCATTCAAAAACAAATCAGTCTGTCAAAACTCATTCCACACTCACACAGGTGTGGGATTATATTTTAATAGGAGTTTCAGGTATTAGCACCAGGCACATTAGTGAGATGCTGTTCCCAAAGGAACGCTGTGGCAATCTAGGAAAGACTTTCTGCCTGCCGGGTGTGTGTGCGTGAGTCTGCATGTGTGTCGTCACTGTGCGTATGCGTCTGTGTCTAAGCTCATTAATCCCCGTCCAATCGGCCGTGACATGTTCATTAGCCCGTCGCCTGTTTGCATTGTTAAGCTTGAGCCTGAGCCTCACTACGCGTGTTTGTGAATGGATGTGTGTTTGAGCGCGTTCCTAATGAGCACGAGTCCAGAGACGTGTCACGGAGGCCAAGTACACAGACCAGCAAGATAAGTGTCGTAAGACAAAGTTGAAGTTGCAATTAAGCTCGTTTAACATTCCAGAAGAAGTGGAACGCGAGTCCTCCTCCTTTAGAGTTGCACAACAGATCCTCACATATGTTTATTCACTTGTTGTTGGTTTGATTTATTTTGTTGTTTTCCTTTAAGCCAGTGTCTGCTTTATATAATAATAATAATTAATATATAATAATTGAGTGCCTTTTTATTATAATGTTTTAACTTCTTGTGTGGTTGGCTGGATGTGTGCTTTGAATCTAATATGTGTGTATATATGTATATATATTTATATATATATAATATTTCATTTTATTATCTATTTATTTTTCACACCAAAGAGGAGTGCACTCAATTTCGTTGTATTTTGTACAATGACAATAAAGTTATTCTTCTTATTCTTTCTTATATATTTTTAAAGCGATTTTATTTTGAAATAAACAGCTTTTCTGTTTAATTAGTGTATTTTTCTTCTATTGGTTTTAAATAGTATAAAGTTATTTAACAGTTTTGGTTTGCAGCCTACAACAGTCCTTGCACAAAAAAAGCCGTAAAGTAATAAAAATGACATTTTTCTGACAGTAGGTGTATGTAACCTTCCTTCATCTGCCCTCTCAGGTCTCTTATAGGCTCATCCATCTTTATTCCCTGGTGTCGCCTCACCTGCTGATGCATTGATCCTTTAAATCTTCCTGCTTACTGCCATCTTTGGTTCTGTCTTCTGCTTTAACGCTTTAATGGATACTAATAAACTAAAAAATAATGAGTCTTCAAAAGCCTATATTTTTTTAGAGCCATCTTTTCAAGTTTTCTGTGTTAATGTAACTTTAAAAATTATTTCAAAGTCTCTGTTCTTTCACTGGAAATGTAATGTATTTTCAGATTGGCTTCATGTTTAAAATGTGGCAGAAGAAAATTGGATGAATTCATATCTTAATTGATTTATTTTGTGGAAAACTGAGACAATAAATCACATTTTAGGGTAAAACAAACAAAATTAGAAGTAAACTTAAAGAACAAACAATAAGTCTTTTATTTTGTAATGTTTCAGCCATCAGATTGTAAAAAATCTTTTTGTTTTTTCATTTCATGCTATTTGCCCTATTATGTCATTGTAAAACCTCTCCCTCATTTTCATTCATTTAGCCTGTTTTCCTGCCCTTGTGTTGCCTTTGTTGTCGTCTGTTTTTTTCTATCTTGAGCCTTTTTCAAAGCCCATTTCAGATGTGGGTTTTAGAAAGGAGTGCCCTCTGCCCTCTTGCTTTGTGATCCTTTTATCTTGTCTAAACCTCCATTTCTTTTTTTCACAGTTGAGTTTTAGGGATTTAAACCTGAAGGCCACGCTAAAGGGTCTGCATTTGTGTTTGAAGGCTTCAGAATGCTGTCTTTTTGTGATTCCCTGTAGCGCTCTACTTCTGCATAAACACGCTCATATGCATGCCAGCAGGGTTTTACCAGCCTAAGCTGTTCCTGCAGCACAGCAGCAGGTTCTTGAGAGCTGCAAATGTTTCATTATGGAGGGCGTTTGCCCTGGTGCTACTTGCGGATGTCTCCATGTCCTCGCTAAAACTTTGGGGCTACATTCACATCACCCTGAGCGGCGTGCGTTCAAGCAGCCACTTCCAATGAAAAGTCTATGTAAATGCACGTTGTGGGCTTCTGCGTTCAAAACTCTTAAGTTTCTACCTAAGGTTTCGACCTAAGATGTGTTTTGGATTATGGCCCCTTGTGCAATTGAGTTTGACACCCCTGAATTTGGGGCTTGGATATGGTAGTGAGCTATGGATGATGTTCCCTTTAATTCATTGAAGTGCCAACCGTTTCACATAGCAGACATGCACTAGTTAACAGTAGAGTAAGAAGAAGAAGCCCATCCCTGCTTGTTCAGTGTGAGCATTCAAGAATGTACATTATGTAGCTTGAGGGTTCTTTTTTCTCTTCTGTTTTAGTTTGTTCATGTTAACATTGTCAAAACTTGTCTAAATCGTTGGAATAAATTCAAAATATTCAGCAAACATCCAAAAACTTTCAAATACTTGAAGTAAATTCTGTTTTTGAATTGTCAGTCATTCTTCCTTCATATTTTTTAACGGGAAAACTTATTTAGTGAGAACTTCAGACAGTATCAATCCTGTCTAAGCCCTCAGCCCTCAACGTGTGCATAAATTTACAAAACAACTTTATTAAAATGTTTTTCTTATTAGAGATGGGCTTTTACTGTGTTCTTCAGCCTTTGATCATAAGTCCAAATGCAGCCATCTCTGAAAATCAGATTTTTTTGTGACTAAACTTTGAAGGTTTTCCTCTAAATCCTTTTAATTTACTTTATTCTCTATTCTGTCTGTATTCTAGCCTAAGCAGCGGACGTCTTTGTCGTCTTCTCTGGATGTCCAGAGGCCGGTCAATCACAGCTGTGAGCCCAGTGAGGTGAGCTCTTCCCTGGGCTACGCCAGCTTCAGCACCAGCCCCCCTGCCAGCCCTCCACTAAGCCCCAATCAGGAGGACTCTGCAGGGTCCAACGACGACTGTCATCTCACGGGTAAGACGGGTAAAACATTTAACCCCTTACTTTCCTCCGTTTTTTTTAAACTTTTTGTTTATTCGATTTTTTTAAAGTAGTGCAAACCCAAACACTGCGGGGTTTAAGTCAGTGAAAGTAGATTTTTTTATAAGAAATCACACAGAAAAAATAAAAATAATTGATGTCCTGATTTTTCTGTTTGTTTCTTCTGGATAAATATTTGTTATAACCTGTAGGAAGATCCAATGTTTTACTAGAAAGTATAAAAACAATAAAGACCAGCATTGATTTCTTCTGTTTTAACCTTTAAGCTCCCAGTTATTAAATATATTCACTTATGAAGAATTGAGGTGATATGATCTTTTTCAGGGGTGGATGTTTGACCTTGTGCACGAACAGACACCTTCAAACCTTTAACACGGATTTCATTAAGCTTGCTACACCAGAGCCGCTTCCTTTTATTGGCTGTTTTACAGCTGACCTTCCTGTCTTTAGTGTCATTTCTCAGTCAGTCGTTTGTGTTTCCATAGCGATGAGATTCTTGTTGTCATGGCGAAGCGGTGGCCCTGGTGATACTAAGTGGATGACGTTGTTAATACTTCCTTCTCTCACCTGACTTTCAGTCCAACTGTCCTTCACACTTCCTGATTTTTTTTGGGGGGAAAAAATTGGAGCAGAGGAAGTTGACTGGGCAGCAGGTGTTTCTCCAGTGTTTGATCCAAGTGCAGTTCAGAGACGCAGCTAGTCTTTGATCAGTGCAGAGTTGACCTTATCAGTCCATACGAGTGTTCACACAGACACGTGTAGATTCTCATCTGGATAAGACTTTCCTTTTAGCCTCTTTCTGCTGAATTACAACCAGCATGCATTTCTAGAGATAAATTATCCATGATATTCCAAAAAAAGTTTTGCTTAGACTAAGAAAATAACACAATAATATAATTTAAATAGAATAGTTTGAACAGTTGAGGTTTTGGAGAACATTAATTTAATGTCTTTTCAGTTTCTGATCAGTTTCTTTTGTGGTCTAGTTGTAAACATGAGTGTCTCCTACAATAAAAACACAAAAAAGACAAAGTAAACCAGAACGACAAAGCAGTGTAAGGACAGTGTGTCTCACTCTGAAAATGACACATACAATGTAAATTTCAACGCTGAGCGGTTAGAGAAAACATTTGAAATGAAAAAAATCCTGGTTTGAGCAAAGTAAGGGGTATATTTGACCCCAAATTGCTAGTTCAGATCACAGTTGTGCTTACAGAGGTGTGCTATGGCATCATTCACTGCACATTAGCACAGAGGTGCTGTGAACATAAATGCAGTAGAGAAGTGTGCAACAATACACTGCCACTTAAGACCTGTCCCTTCTATTTACTTATATGTATGGGCCGTTTTTGATCAGGAGCTCAGAATCAACTGAACTTTATGTAAATACACCACAAGTTACAATATTCTCCCCTTTATTTCTGGGGGTCAGGAACCAGAGACATCCGCAGAATATGCCAAGTCCGCGAACATAAAGATGACCCCTCCCCCGTCTAACCACCCCACCTCCGCAGCCAAAGAAGAGGAGTATTTCTCTGTGCCTCAAAAACAAGAGTGCATCTTCCTTCAAAATTTGACGGTTTCATCTCTACCCGCTGCGGATGATAATTATCCTCCACGATTATCTTCTTCAGCATATCAGGATTTTTTTCAGATGCCTCTGAGTCAACTGATGCCATTTCTCCATCACAGGTTAGGCTGAGGTTTATTGCCGCTCCATAAGCCTCAGCACCTGCTTTGGACGCAAAAGTTTCATACAAGTGTCTTGAGTTGTCTAATTTTTTTTTTGGGACAAACTGTAAGAGTCATGTGACTGAAAAGGAAATCAGCAAATATGTGAAACCACGAATTAAGAAACATGAATACGCAGGGGATACACGCACTCTATATAGCATTATGTTTTGGTCTTCTAGCATGTTCTTGTTGCAATTTGGTCATGATGGCGGAAATATATAAAGAAAATTAAGATTAAAATTCTCTTTCTGAGTATTTATTCAAATCATGGTGAATCAGCAAATTTAAGAATGCTGTTTGAAAAAGCCTACATACAAATTAAAATCTGCAAGCTCCCTTTCTGCGCTCCATTCTGATGAATCCACTTGCGGACGACTTGGTACGTCTATTCCTCGTCTGAGCCGGCATCTGGCTCAAAACTGTGTGGCTGGACAGCTGCAATATTGAGATATCGCCATTTTTGTTGTGCTGCTAATGTTAGGTTGGGGTTATGAGAGTCTGCAGGAGAGAGCGTAAACAAAGGGATGATGGGAAATGAGTGAAGGCTGACAGTCCCAACCACACTCAGAGGTAAATTTCTGACGAAATTCAAATATTTAAACGCCGACCACACCCGTCGCTCAAATCACGCCACAGGACCTCAATTCACGTCTGTACTATTGACTGAACATTAAAACTGTCCAGCTATGAAGCACGAATCGCGTTCAGTGTGAAAGCAGCGTCAGAGATTCGATTCTACAATTGTCTCAATTCCATCTTTATGTTACATTTTAGGCTTTTTTCACAGACACAGATATTCTTTTTCACAAGTTTTTGCTGACTGCACACAGTTGAGCATATCATCAAATTATATTTTTAAAGATATTTAAAATATATATATTTTTGCTAGTTTTTGCATGTGTACTTGAAAATATTCAGTACTTTTCCAGTAACTCTAGAAGGAGACTTAAAAAATAAATTTAATGCCTAGAAAGAGCACGCACAAAGATGAAGAGACCAATCCACCCAAAAGAGGAATGACAGGAAGCCTTATTTTTTTACATCTGTGACAAATTGTTGTCAGACAGTGAAAGAATGTTTTTGGGTGTTATGTGTAAAGCCTCATAAAACAAATATTGAAGTACATCCATCTGTGGTACTAACAGGATTTTCTTCTTCAAATTTTTGTTTTTATTGCTCAAATTTCTTGAAGTTCTAATACCAGACATATTTGACACCTATTTTTAAAATATTATTTATCTTTTCTGCTGCTTTGCTCATCCCTCCTTCTCTCTACTTATTAGCTTTATAAGGCCCATTATGTTGTAACCATAGTAACAAGTGGCTTACAGGGAGAAAGAGGAAGAATGAGAGAATGGAGATTATATGTATGTGGGTACGAAAGACAGGGATTCAAAGAATTCAAAGGATGTCAGTGGGAAAAAAAAGAGTGGGTGAGATAAAGAATGAGAGTGTAGTGTTGCAGGATGGGGTGGTGAACAAAAATCAGGAAAAGGAAGCGCATGTTCTAAGAGATTTTGGGGGGATGGATTGAGAAATGAGGACAGAAAAGTGAAGCTTGCACTTTTTTTCAGCGCTCCATTTAAAGGTTTCTCCCTCTGACGGCACATCTGTATCTCATGTCATCCTCTGCCTAAAAACAAATATATATATATATATCTTGAACCCGTCTTGAGTTCTAACATTACACAATGAACCCTCAGCCTTGCAGCAATTTCTGCTGGTGTCAGCCACCTGCGTGGGCTGATGGACAAAAAGTATTCCTATTTATATCCCAGTCCATCATTGGTGCTGCTGTTATGCTACATAACCAGAGTTTATGTAATGCTGGACATTGTTTGCAGAGATTTCTCCCTTAGAGCAGACACAGAATGCAGTTCCATGTTATGCAAAGACATTTGGGCTTCATAAATTATGCAGAACCTCCCAACAAATAAAAAACCCTGAACAAGTCACTGATATGAATGCATCTGTCTGCATTCTTCTATATATATATATATATATATATAAAATTATTCGAAATTATTTCAAAAGTAACAATTTATAAAAGTATAAAATAATTAGTTTATGTATATGTATATATATTGAAATATAAAATTTAAATACAATGAAATATTACTTGTAAAAATTCAAAACATATAAAAAAATTGTAAAATAATAATTTATATGTATTTTGTAATATATAAATACTATTATAAATAAAATATAAAAAAATCCTTAAAACATGTCTAAAAATATTTTAGAAAATAGTTAAAATATTAAGATAGCTAGTTTATGTATACATGTGCATATATTTATATATGAATGAGATTTAAATAAAGCAAAAAAGTAAAATCACTTTTAAAATGTTCAAAAATATTCTTAAATTCCCAAAAATATAATATAAAAATATAAAATTGATTAAAAGTATTGTAAATCTGAGTAAATATTTATACATAAATAATATCTAAATAAAATAAAAAATAAAATATTACTTTTTAAAAATTCAAAAAATACAACTTTATAAAAAGCTTGACTGAAAAGGAAAGAGCTCAAAAGGTTGTTATTTTTAAAATTGAGACACATGTTGGAAAAACTAAAGTCTTTGTAGAAGTTTTAAAAGGGCCCTACCATGATTTTCTTAAGCCTTTCAGAGTGAACTGAATATATAAAAGATCATATATTACCTTTGGATTAGTAAAAAGCAAATTATTTATGAAATATTATTAAATGTGATTAAATATTTTTTCATACCCACAAGTAAAATGGTTCGATTCCAGAAGCTCCGCCTGCTGCTGAGTGTGGCTTCAGTCCCCTTAATGACATCGTCCTAAAGTCTGTAGCACAATGTCTGTATTTCTACCACGAAAATAATCCAAACTTCTTCACAGATGGGTGCACATATGATATATCTGCCTTTAGTAGGCCTGGCCATCGCTACACTGTTCACAACACACACACGGCTCCTGCAGGACTGTGCCGGACCAGGGTTTGGAGGGTCATGTCTTAAAGGAGCAAAGCGACCTAAATAACAAACACTTATTTCTGCTGGAATTTATTGAAGACAGGACACAACTGGAAGATATACAATATTCTGCATCTAAAATAATTTGTTTTTTTGATGATAATCCCTATCTCAGTGGAGAAATTGATTGTTGTGTTAGTCTGGAGGCGGAAATATTGAAATATTATTTATATTTTGTAAAACGGCTCAATTGCTGAAGCTCCGCCTGCTGCTGTCCACAATCTGAGCTTGCAGCAGACTCCTCCTGGAGGGAGCTGTTGGCAACGATCTTATATCAGCACGTTTCCAACCACTGGTTTTCATGGGTATGGGAGGGGCTGCTGCAGACTGTGCAGGTTTTTAAAGGATTACTCTTAAATACATGAACGGATCAAAATGCCATTTTGGAGTTCTTTATAGTGAGGAATGGACAGTTAATGCATTTAAAACCTCAAAAATAGAATTTTTATGGTAGGGCCCCTTTAAAATTTACATTTGCACAAGTTTAGTCTCTAACATTTAATTAATGACTTTATGACTCCTCTGCTCAGTTCAGTCAAAATTTACAAACTTTCTAGATCTCATATTTAGGTTGAGATCTTAACACCAGAGACGTCACCAGCAAGACCTAACTACCAAAATACTCTTTTACATGGCATAAATCTTTGACTGACTACTCGATCAACATGAATCAGCTGATTCTGACGTGGAGAAAAATGTCTTTTCATATCGGCTATGCAACACGTCCACGTCAGAATCAGCTGATTCACATTGATTGCGTTACCACTTCACTATTATAAAGTGTTGCATATGGAGGCAAAGCTGCTTTTCTTTGCTCCACTGGAATTAAGTTTGTTGCATAAACGGTTTAGGACTAACAGTAGTCAAAAAGAATGTAAACACTGGAGCTAAAGCTGAGGTCTTAAAGAGTTAACTGTCATGTGACTCTTGACAATAAACCTCCCAAAGGGACTTAATACAGATATTTTTTTTTTTTAGAGTGTTGTGGAGCTTTTTAGCTCACCAACTTGATTGGATTTTAGAGTTTAAACTCTAATCTGTTTAGACCAAATTCATAAAATTACTAAATAACCAAAACCAGAATATGTTTGAGAGCATATTTTTCACATAATATGTTGGATATGTCTTTGTTTTGTCTGAGAAGTTCTGATCAGCTGCAGCGGGAAAAAACATGGCATTGTACATTAACACTAAACTGGTTAATCTAATTCTTCATAAGTACTCAGATTTAAGTCATTTGGAAGCCTTGTTTCCGGAGGACTGTGTTCCGGCTTTAGCTCAATAAGTCTCTACACAACAACTCGTTCCATTTTTATTGTTGAAGCAAAATCTCAAAGCTCTGCTGCAAAGTTTGATTTAAAAAAATCTTTTCTGTGTACTTCAATGGAAATCCTCTGGTCAAAAAAAGCTGTCAGATTAAGAGGTTCTATTCACCAGGAAAATCTTTTGTTTTGCTGCTTTCTTCCAGATTGATGCATTTCTTTTTTAATTCTTTGATTTGGTTCATGTTGTTTTTCTGTAAGTGGACTAAATCTTTTTTTGGTTGGATTGGCTACAAATCACGAGGTTGAAGCAAAACAATTTAAGAAAAACAATATTGGGGTAATTATTCTACAGTTACAAATTTCTGAAGATTATTTTGAATTTCATGGAACCTCAGGTCCAAGAACAACAGTGCGGTTTCTGTCCCAGTCGTGGTACAGTGGACCAGCTCTAAACCCTCTTTAGGGTGTTGGAGGTTTTGTGGGAGTTCACTCACCCAGTCCATATTTGTTTTTTGGATTTGGAGAAGGTGCTCGACCGCGTCCCCCATGGTGTCCTATGGAGGGCGCTCTGGGAGTACCTCCAGCATGCATTAGAGTGGTTTGCAGACCAAGAACAAAGCGGCTAGGATGAGGGTCACCCTCAAGTCTGAGGCCATGGTTCTCGACCAGAGAAAGGTAATTTGCCCTCTCTCGGTGGGTGGAGTGCTCCTGCCCCAGGAAGAGTTTAAATATCAGGAACTCTTGTTTACAAGTGAAGAAAGAGCGGAGCCAGAAAGCAAAGCTCTCAATCTACCAGTCAATCTTTTTTTCATGAGCCTTAAGTCATGACCGAAAGAACAAGGTCCTGAATAAGAGTGGACGAAAAGAACTTCCTCCGTAGGGTGGCTCCCATATAGTCGGGGTGAGAAGCTCAATCAGCCGGAGAGACCTCGGAGTAGAGCCGCTTTTCCTACATATCCAGGGGAGTCAGTTGAGATCCTTGGGCATCTGGTCCGGATGCCTCCAGAACGCCTCCTTGGGGAGGTTTTTCTGGGCATGTCCCACTGGGAAGAGACCCCAAGGAAGACCCAGGTCCCGGATGACCA
The DNA here is from genome assembly GCA_003999625.1 of Oryzias javanicus. Taxonomy (NCBI): domain Eukaryota; kingdom Metazoa; phylum Chordata; class Actinopteri; order Beloniformes; family Adrianichthyidae; genus Oryzias; species Oryzias javanicus. Next base: position 19,663,544 of record CM012459.1, read on the forward strand.
GAAGATGGATGGATGGAATTTGTCACCACATTTGCAAAGGAGGTGTTATACATCATCTCATGGCTTCTCGCCTGACATCTGCAGATGTTTATTTTCTTTTCACTCAGCTACGGTAGCTTGCTAGTGACAAAAAAGTCTCCAAAAAAGTTTTGAAGTTAGACCATATCTGGGTGCCAAGTCTGTTAAGAAAACCGAGGTCAGCTCTTCAGACAGGCCTCAGTTTATGTTCACTTCTGCAAATTTTGGCACTTTTGAACCAAACCACACAAGGCAAGAGTCCTTTGCACTTCCAATATTTTAAGCCAATTTTTAGTTATTTTTCCGCCTCTTAAAAAGAAAAAAAAAACTATTTGAGGTCAATAATGTTCAAGCTGAGCCAGAAAGTTTTCTCTTTGCACTTCGAACAATTTCAGAAAAGAGGAAATGTCAATGATATTGATCAGTTAATGACCCATTAATGGCTAAGCAATTACCGGTATTTGCTGTATGCGCCTGAGTGTGTGTTTACTCAAGAGTTAGGAAAAAAGTCATTAAACATTTATCGTTGCAGTCAGTTCTGTCCAGGTTCAGCAGAAAACAGCCAGAAAGAGAGATGCTGAAAATAAAATCCAACATATTACTAAAATCAACAAGAAACCTGATAGATATGAAATACAAGCATTTTTGGTACCTTGATATAAACTTTAGACTAATTCAGTTTATGTGCTACCACAAGGTAAAAATCAATTTATTCTGAAGTGCGTCTCAAACTGTAAATATAACTATGCTCAAACGTAGCTTCCACCATTCCCCTCGTGTCTCACACAGGCACCAGTTTAATTTGAGTGACGCTCTTGAGAGATTGTCGTCACTCACTGTGACATGAAACGTGTTACCGTGGGAGACGAGCACGCTTCTGTGGCAATAACTCTTGTCTGCTGTCTGCTGAGTGGCTGTTCTCCACATTGAAGCCGGACTCGCTACTGTATGCTCTCAGCATACCGCTCTGAGGAAGTCGATCAGAAGTGACGCTTTGGTATTAGAGACACTTCCAGGATTTCGAGGATGCAAAACAAGCTTAACAGAGAGTTGTTATGAATTTAAGTGTTTTCTTCCATTTTTGAATAGAGCGATAGTGAAAAGATAATTTTCCTGCTTTGGGATCAATAAAGTGTTATTCATTTCTACTCAAAAATTAATGAGAATAAAATGATGAGAAGTAATGGCTTCTTCTTACTGTAAGAAAGGGTAGTTTTAAAAATCTTCTGAGAATTTATTCCCATTGATTGTCTTCTGTCATATCTGCCTGAAGTGATCAAGTGATCAGTTGCCTGAATCCTTGGTGGCACAGATTCAAGAAGGAAACATTTCTCAGATATTCATGTCTGTATTGACATGATAGCATCACTCAGTTGCTGCAGATTTGTTGGCATCACATCTATGGTGCCAACCTCCTGTTCCACAACATCCCAAAGGGGGTCTCTTGAGATCTGGTGACTGTGGAGGTCCAGTGAACTCATGTTCAAGAAACCAGTCTGAGATGATTCCAGATTTATGTTGGGCTGGCAATAGCCATCAGAGGATGGTAAACTGTGGTCATAAAGGAATGGACATGGTCAGCAACAAAACTGGGGGGGCTGGGGGATTGTAACTGTGCTCAATTAGTACTAAAGGGTCCAAAGTGTGCTAAGAAGATCTCCCCCATGCTATCTGAACTGTTGCTATAAGAAGGATGGATCCATACGTTCGTGTTGTTGACGCTAAATTCTGACCATCAGAATGTTGCAGCAGAAATGGAGGCTCATCAGACCAGACAACATTTTTCCAATATTCTATTGTCAATTTTTGGTGATCTTGTGTGAATGTAGCCTCAGATTCTTGTTCTTAGCTGACAAGAGTGACACCTGATGTGATCTTCTGCTGTAGTAGCCCATCTGCCTCAAGATTGTTGTGCAGATGCTCCTCTGCAGACCTCAGTTGTAATGAGTTATTGTTGTCTTTCTATCAGCTAGAACCAGTCTGGCATTCACCTCTGACCTTTGGCTTCAACAAGGCATTTCTGCTCACAGAAATGATCCTCAAAATGGAGATTTTCTCTTTGTCTGACCATTCTCTGTAAACTCTAGAGATGGTTGTGGATGAAAATCCCAGTAGATCAGCAGTTTTTGAAATACTCAGACCAGCAACCATGGCACATTCAAAGTCACTTTAATCTCCTTTCTTTCCCCATTCTGATTCTCTGTATGAACTGCGGCTGATCATCTTGACCATGTCTACATGCCTGAATGCTGCCATGTGATTGGCTGGTTAGAAATTTGCGTTAAACATTTGGACAGGTGTGCCTAATTGAGTTTATGCTACTTCTTTCTATTCTAACTTTTAAATTTTAAGTAAGCTCACAATACAGATTTCCACCTCTTGTGACATTTTAGAATAATATGATACTTTGAACTCCTTCCTGGCCTAAACAGAAATTGAAATAAATGTTTAGTAAAAGAAAAACTTACAACTTTAGATTCTCACAGACAGTAAATGGATAGAAAATGGTTAACAGCAAAACAACTTCCTGTTGTTTTTACACTTTTTTTTTAAATCAACATCCATTCTTTCATCTGTAACAGTTTGAGATGTTGGACTCCAGACCAGCCCTTCTTTGATATTAGCTGAGGGCCTGCGGCTCTGAGAGATGATTTCTCCAGTCCTGCAGCAGTGAAGCTGTTTGACTCGGTCTTGAATCTCAGGGATGACTGACGGCTCAGATATTACTCCGTAGTTTTTAATAACACTCAGTTTTTCAACACGTGGAAGCAACAGTGAACGCATCCCTATCACATGCTTGGATCACCTCCCAGCTCCCACTGCAATTAGACCCACAAAGGACAGGATATATGACATTGTGTGTGTTTACAGTTTCACACACATGCAAGCTGTTTTTTTTATTTTTTAATAAAAATTGAATTATATGATATGCATAAAAAAGGATGATCAGTATTTTTACATTTGGAAATTATTTAAAAAGACAGGTTTTATATACTGTACTATGCTTTTTTTAATCTTTTTCATCTGACCTCTCCATAATGTCAATCTAGTTCCATCTATTCTTTTTTCTTCCTCAGGCTACCTTTTCCTTTTTTCCCATCATTCACTGCTGCCCCCTCACTATACCTCAGTCTTTTCCAGTTTGTCTGTTTCATTGCTATTGTTTGGCTCTGTATCATTTATTCGGCCCCTTCCACTCAAATCACTTTTCCATTTTGGTCAGACAAGCCCTCAGATGCTGTCTGTCAGCGTCGTCTCTATTTCCGTTTTCCTATAGTTCTTTTCACTCTGTCTTCTTTTTACTTTTGGAGCTCATTTCTGAGCTGCCTGCTAGCACTAAGGAGGTTTTAATTTTTATTATGAAAGGGAGATTAAGCAGGGAAATGAGATACTTTTGTACTGAAAATAGTCAGTTATCCTGCTAAGATTTCACCCCCCTCCCCCCAAATAAAATGATCCCAGTATTCAGGAAGCAGCAAGGCATCAGTGCTAAGATGAAATGGGTAACACGTGCACACATTTGATCTTGAGCTCTTACATTTTACCCCCATGAGTCATGTCAATAGGATTCACATCTAATCTTAGCCGTCTGAATGTCTGATTTTGAGGTTGTGGGTTGACTGTAAAAATGTAACCTCTGTTGTGTCATCAGGTTTGTAGAAACACAAAGTAGTTTGTTATTTAATTTATTCACATAGCTGGAAAAAAAATCTTTAAAATCCTATTCTGATAATATTTTGATCCATGTTGAAGCGTTCCCAGAACCTGTGTAGTTTTCTAGGACATAGTTTCTGCAGAGCAGCAAGAGAACCTTAAACATTTATTTGACTTTCAGGCGGGACCATTGGTGTGGAGCAACCCCACCCCCATGTTGTGGCCAGCCCAGCATATTCTCTGCGTCACAAATAAGCTATTTTTCAAACGTTTGCTCCTGATCCACAATGATTTGAACGAATAAATACCCAGAACCCAATTTTAAGCTACATTTTCTAAATATGTCCTCCATCCTCCAAAAATGCTACACAGACATGCTAAAAATATCAAAAAATACAATTTTCATTGCTGGTTCTTATAACTGTAAATGGCATTTGTGAGTTCAGACTTTTATATAAAAGTTAGTAAAGGTTATATGAAGGCATTTTTAGGAAAAGTAGATGCTTTATATGCTAGTTGCAAACTAAGACAGTCTGGTTTTGTTGTAGAACAAACCAAGAGATGCTCTTATGAGGGGAAGTATCAGGGGTTGGAGGGAAAAAAAAAATTCAGCGATACACCTCAAAACATCATTTGGCAAACGTACTTCCTTGTTCGACTCTTGTTTTTCTACCAAACCCCCGACCGCTCCATGAGTTTGTGGGTAAAAGAAACTTGTATGTGAGATACAGTTGCTGTGCTTAGCCTTGTGATCATTAAAGAATTTTTTTTTTCTTTTTCTAAGTCATACAAAAAAAAAGAAACTTTGTTCTGGGACAGTCTTGGGGTATATCATGATACGTATTGTATCACCAGACTATTGCAATACACACCCCTAGGAAGTGTTGCATTAAACAACCTCCAGTAGGGGCCAAATCTGGGTCTCCCTGTATCGGTCCCCAGCTCGAATAAAAAACCGGGTTGTGTCAGGAGAGACATCCTCTGCCAAGCCACCTTTGTGAATTGGTGATATCTGATATGCTGTGACAACCCCTGACGGGATGTGCCAAAAGATGAACAACAGCCTCCACTGTCAAACATGAGAGGAGAGGAATGATTATTTGGGCTATTACACCCAAAAATGTTTATTGATTGATTATTAGTTTTAATTCGTCCTGCTGTGCTTGGTCTGATGATAAAAAAGCTCTAAAAACTGGAAACCTTGAAGCACATCAGTGGGAGTTATGGCACACAGGAAGCTGGAATAAAATTTTCTCTCAGTTAACCTGAGTGGTTTGGATACCACGGAAATGAAAATCTCACACTCTGATTTACCTCCTGAACACTTTCCTGGGAGAAATGTTTCCTGACCTTGAAAAGTCGGCTGAAGTTACAGGAGCTCCCACTCATCAGTGCAGCAGCAGAGCAGTTAGTCAAGTTTTAGAACAATTTTAATCAGCCTTAGAAGAGCATATTTTTGTTTTTTTTAACATGTTCTTGTGTCGTTTTCTTATGCTTTAGGTCATCTATGGAGAAAATTAAGCTTAAATTTAACTTGTGAGTATTACTTTATTCAAATTGTGAATCAGGAGCAGATGAAAACATTTTTTTTGGAAAAAAAATATTTGAACATAGTGGTGGATTACAGGCTCCTCCTCTGAACTCTTAGCAACAGGGAGAGGAAAGGGGGCGGGGCTGCTCCATCTAAACAGTCCTGTCCATAAGTCAGAAGCAGATTTTTTGATAAACTACTTATACTCTATAATCATAAATAAAAGATCAATGGGAAGTCTTGATTTCAAAATTATTTTTGTGGGTTTTTAATAAGTTAATAGGACCAGGGATGTCTTTTTATTTTGTTAGTTTCAATAACTACACCTTAAAAAAAAAATGTAATTTAAAAAAAAAATGGATAAAAACTAATATATTTTAAAATAACGAATTACAGAGTTTTTGTTAATTGATCCAATGTTCTTTTTTTTAGTGTAAAAGCTCACAAATGTGTTCAATTCATGCAAATCAGGATAAACAAAAACTATAATAGGTTATCTGAGTTCTCGAAACAAAACTTTCTTCTGTAGAAAAAAATGTACAGATTTTCAAAAAAAAAAAAAGCTATATTTTGTCATTTTTTTCAAGCATCTGCTTAAAAATATAAGGAACAAATGTAAAAATAAAAAAGGCTTTTCTGCTGCCTTATATTTCAAAAGACTTTAATCACAATGCACGTCATGTGTTTGTATTACTTTACTAATAATCCACAAAGGTCCTGTTTTATTTTGGCGCCTCAGGAGAAGCATAGTAAATCAGTCAGGTCTAACAGAAATAGATTGTAATACCATCACAGAGTTCACACCTCCGGTGTTGTAAAGTCATTTTTGTTGCACAAGCTGAAACCAAGCGGAAACTCGTGTTTGTTTTCAAATGAAAACAACTTATCCAGATATATATCAGTTTCTGGGTTGTTCTTCTTCGTGCCACAACTTGCTTCCACCCGAGTGAGTGTTGTTCTGTTGCAATAAAAATGCAGGTATGCAGAGTGATGCTGTTTCGCAGTCTGATTATTAGAGTCAAAGACTTCTAACAGGTAGTGCACAGAGTTTGATTCTCTTCATTGGAGCTCTCTTTTGGTAAGTCAGACTTTAGTTTAAACATTTGTATTAATCTTGGAGCTCCACTAAATTCCTCTTTTTTAACTTTAATGTTATCATTCTGAAAATTGTTCTATCTTTTTTTAATTTTTTTTGCTTTGGTTAAATCTTAAAACAAGTTAAATGACTTGGTTTTTGCAGTGACAGAAAAGTCAGCTCTGCCTCTGTAATGCCCTTTTCAAAGCTGTATTTATTTACCCATTTCTGCAGTTTTTTCGCTCTCTCAGAGGTCGAAGTCACTCAGATGTGAAAAGCAGGTAGGCAGGAAGGCTGCTGCTGGGGTTGTCTGTCGCCATAACTACCAGGAGCCTCAACTGTTTCAGTTTTAAAAACTGAGTTCAAGATTGCAAATATTTAACCAAGAAAATAGAAGTGTAAATAGTTTACTGTCAGCAGTTGGTTTTAATTATTTCTTGCGGAGGTATAAAATTCCAGGAATTTATGATATTTTAACAGAAGCAGTGCAAACTGTGAATGCACTGATCCTTCAGCAGCTTTTTAAAAAACAAATTTATGCAGAAAAAAAACTGAATTATACAGAGTTTTTATCTTTTCTGGGAAAGAATGGTGATTCATGTTTTAAAGCCTCATTACCTTTCTTGTTAATGGCTTTTTTGCCCTTTTAAATATCAACATGCAGAATAGCAGGATACATACAGTGGGGCAAAAAAGTATATAGTCAGCCACCAATTGTGCAAGTTCTCCCACATAAATAACTCTAATAGATGTATTTATCACTATAGAAATTAAACATTTCTATCCAAGTTAGACTCATTTTGCTTCGACACACGTTTGTTGCATCTGTGTAAAAAGCCTGTTAGAATTAATTCACTATTTTATGTGTCATTGATAGAAATTCATCTTCCCCCTAAAGCTCTGCAGAGACACAGCTGACAACTCTGCGTTCAGCTCTCTTAAACATTAGCGTTACCCCAGCAGCAAGTGATTTAGCTCCAGCCGCCTGCAGGGGTTTAATTAGGATGGAGCTATTCAAAGCCCGGCTCCAACACATCCAGTCTTAAGTGATGCAGGGCTTTACTCAACCACACTTCAACCCTTTTATTGTGGTCATGGCCTTTTATTTGGCTCTTTGGTTGTTATAAAACCACCTGTGCCATTGAGTCATTAACGTAGGTGGCATACATGCTGCAACTATAATCATATTAATAACAAAACCAACCAAAAACTTTTTTTTTTTACCACTACAGACAATAAAACTCATGTTTAAGTTTGGTGCTGTTGGGGAAAACAGATTCTGCAACTTTTTCTGCTTAAAAAGATTAAAGGTCTGTAAGATTATGCATGGATAAAATGTATTGTGAAAAAAAGTAACGTGTTTGGTACATAGCGAAAGTTCATACTTACTTTTTAATATTGCATTGATTATATAGTTATCATAAATTAGACATGTGCTGGCATGTTTTTACAAACTTTTTAGTTCAATTTTGACCATAAATGAAACTCGGCTCTGAAATATTAAAGCGCATTTCATAGTGTAATCTCTTGCTTCTTCGACAAATGACTATTATAACAGGGATCATCCACTCGCTTTAGCATTTACTCTGCCTCCTAATGAACAGAATTTCTCCATAAAAATGTAAACTGCTGCTTGAAATTACACACTTGAGAGTGTTTTTCCAGAAATTAGGAAAAAACACTGCTAAGGGTTGTCGAGTCCATGTTGAACCACAGCTATGACTACCATTAAACATGAAAAATCAGAAGAAGCCTTTAGCAAGCATTTTTGATCGGCTGCACACAGACAGATGGAGGTTCTCTGAAAGCATGTCGATAGAACAGGAGGCAGTCTGTCTGTTATTTTAATTTTTATTTCTTCTGCACATTCAAATCTTTTAAAATTTCATTTGTTTGTGTATTTCAGAATTGTATTTTCAGTAAATGTGCTCCTCAGTTGCTTATTCAGTTCATTTTTCTCCTCTCTGCAGACGAAGGCTCGTACCAGCGGGATCCTCCTCCGTATTCATCCTCCAAACCTAACTCACTGTTGGAGGAGCACCGGAAGAGCCACATTCCCGAAGAGTTTGCCGGACTTCTTCATGGATCTTCCCCGGCTTGTGAACCCCCTGACACGCTCTACCACCTGTACAGTCCCAAACATTTTAAGTACGCACCAGCAGACGACCAGAAGAGTCTGCTGCAGGCTCCAGAACTCAGCATTGTGATTGGAGCAGGAGTCTCTCAGGTCCTCTCCAGGACGTCTCCTCAGAAGTCGGTCAGTGACTCCCAGAAGCCACAGGTGGTTTATCGGACAGTCTTCCACACTAAAGTCAACCAGGACCAATCCAAACCGTCAAACTGTGAGGACCCACCTGGTGGATGGTCAGCACAAAACCACTCGCACTCTTATCGCTTGGAGAAAAACGGAGAAGTTCCAGAGTTACAAGGGATCCAGACGGGAGGTTTGCCCAAAGACTGTTTCTTCTGGGCAAACTACGAAGAAAGAGCCTGCACTCTGGGGAGGATGAGATCCGTGCCTCGCAGTGTTCTGGACTTGCAGCTGTCAAAGTCTTTGTCCAAGTCCGACTCCAACCTCGTGGCCGTCTCTCCCATACAGGTGAGCGGTTGAAGCTACGTTCACTCAGCAAGTGACCACTTCCAATGAAAATGTGTGTTCTGGTCTTCCTGGAACGCTGTACACGGCGCTAAGACTCTTTTTGGCGTCTACGTGCAAAACATGCGCCCAATTAACACGCATTAAAATTTAAACAACTTCCAACTTTGACCAATCAGGGATTTGAATTTGGAAACAAGAGGAAAAGAAGACCCTTTTCACTGCTTGGCCAGCATGACCACTATGGCTACAATTTTGTTCAAGAACCCATGTTATTGCATTCTCACATGCTCAGTATGCCTGTAGCTTAAGTAAATGTGCGTTCAAGTACAGCTATTTATTTAAGTCCCACTCCAACCATATTTTTGTCTATTGTAAAATTGTTCCCAGTGATCTTTTAGCTGTTTATGCGTCTTTGGCCACAATCAAAAAACCTTTGTCACTTATAGCTTCAAGCTAGAATCAGCGGCACAAAAATAACGACGATCAATATTCGATGAATCCAGGATCCGGTTTTCTTCCGCTCCTGATTTGACTTAAGAAATACTCAGAAATTCCGTTTTGTCAGAAATTATTTTATAAAAGTCCTTTACTAAGAGAATAAAGCTACAAGAACATGTTAAAAAACACAAAAAAAAGACGATTTTATATTGGAGTGTGTCTTTAAATGAAGAACTGAACATTTGTTTTGGAGAAGTGAGCGTTCAAAGACATCTTCCGCTTTGCCACAAACAGATGTTTACGCTGAAAAATTGGACTGCACATCTCTGAGAAACATAACTACACATTTCAAAGTAGTTCAAGCAATTGAAAAACTAATCTGGGCCAAAATGTTCCCAGCCATGACGCACATTAGAGTTTAACTCAGTTCAGTTTGTAAATAAATCATAAGAGACATGCATAGTCTGTTTGACAGTTTTACAGGAACGCCTGTGTATTCTCTCAACAGCTTCCATACTTTGCTCATCAAATAAAAATATTACATACGTTCTTTAAATTTCCCCTCCAGGAGGAGCACAGCTGGGGTCCCGGATCACGGGGGCAGGGCCCTGGAAGTCCCAGCCCGCGAGAAGGACGACTGGAGCGAACGCCCTCCTTCACCGCTGAGTGGGAAGAGGTGACGGTTCATTTTCCCTCAAGTGTAGCACTTTCACTTCATTTTCAAAATCAACCGAAACATCTGAAGCAGGGAAAACGTGCCGTGTCGCTACATGTTGTAAAACTGATTAAAAGCGAGCGAGCGTTTTAAAGTAGGAAAGAAAAACTGCGCGCTCAGCAGTGAGCCTTTCTTTTGAAATCCTCTCAGCTAACGTGGCGTTCCGAAGGAGAGACATGACTTGACTGTCAGAAAAAGAAAAACCCATTTAGTTAAAAAATAAAAAATTTAGATTCTTAAACCATCTGCACATAATTTCCTTGGAGGAAAAACGTCTTTCATCACAAATTATCATGAAAATTACTCAGACAGTTTTGAAAAAAGGATGCTAATGCATGTGAGCCAAATCCCATTTGTGCATCCTTTGACGCATTTGCATGCACACGCTTACTAATTACCCAAAAGAAGTCCCGACTTGCTGATGGTGATGAATTACCATGCAGAATTTTCCATAATTCTCAGCAATTAAAGTGACCTTTCTTGTTTAATTGCATATTACTTGAAGACGAGATTCCACCAATCCTGGCGGAAGCTGCTCTATTTGTGGCACACTCTCTGGAAATTGTAGCTTTATTGGCAAAACGCAAGTGGCAAAGGCTGTCCCACAACAGTCAGTCATCTGAAGACGCTCATTAGCGAGAGAAGCTTCAAGGCAGTGCAAACTTTATAAACTAGATTCTGTTTTATGTCTTTTATAGTTAGCAGAAAAGAAATAATGCGGTTTTAAAAATTCTCCTATTCAACCTGGAGGTCATAAACATCACAAGATTACTGATGTTTACTGTTGAAGGAGTTTTTTTCTGTCTGAGAAAAAAAAAATAATGAAGAACAAGCAGAGTAGCATTTGCATTACCTTGCTTTATTTCTTGGAAAACACAGGTAGAGTGAGTAATTGTGGGGGCGCCTTGTTAGATAAACCTCCTGTTAAGGTTTAGCTGGTCTACAGGTTACATGTAGTCCAGTGGATGACAGCTTGAAAACAGCTGGTTTATATTGTTAAGGTTCACTAATGAAGCTGCATCAACCCTTGAACTCTAAAAGTTTACACATCTGCTTCTTTCTGTGTTTGTCTGAAATAATGGTTGTTAAATATAAACATTAAAAATAAAAATTAAATGGTTTGGTTCAATTGTTTTCTGTCTCTCCCATATATTTAGATCGACAAGATAATGAGCTCTATTGGAGCCGGAATAGGCAGTGGATTGGACATAAAGGAGGACGCTTCAGGTAACTTTGTTATTTTTTGTTTTGTGAGTTTTAGAAACTCTATAGGTTCTTGTTAAAGATGCAAAGAAAGTTCTTGTGGCATTTTTCTAATGATGGAGGACTAATACGAAGAAAGTTGAGCTCAAAATTGTATTTCGGAGTATTTCTTTATACAAATCATTGTGAGAAGATTAAAAAGAGCTTATTTGTGAAATGAAAAAAAACACAAGCTCCCTGCTGTGCTCTATTCTGATGCATCCACTAAAAAACGGGTAGATCCATGTACGTCCTTGTTTTCCTGTATAGCTCTGATATTTCTCACCATTTTTGCTGCACCAGTAATGTTAGTTTCACGGTTGTGAAGGGCTGTAAGCTAGCTGGAGAGAGTGTAAATAGAGAGCTCTCAGTTATGGGGAGGGGAAGGGGGCAGGGTTGTTCCCTGCCTACAGTCTCATCCATAATTCAGTCGCAAATTTCTCTGTAGAGATGCAGACCCTTTCTAAAAATTAGAATATAATGAAAAAAGTGTTTTCATTTACATAATTCCAATCTAAAAATATAATGTTGATAGAAAAGTTAATTGATTTCAATGTTTTTTTGTGTATTTTTACATAAATTGGGGTTCTAGCCTGTTAATAATTACTCTTTACTTGGGTAATACTCTTTATTTTACAATATATTAATGATATACTTGCAAGAAATTAAACATAAGTTTAATTTTTCCATTGAAAATATAGAAATAAATACACTTTCCCATGATATTCCAATTTTTGGTCTTTATGTCCTAGAAAATGACAGTTTTTTGACGGGGTTTGGGCTAAAAACAGCAAAATCACAATTGAAAGAACTCTGCGAATTCTTATAAAATCCATCATAAGATAACCTGAATATGTTTTTATCGTAAAAGGTCTCTTTAAAACCAAAAGTCTACTTTTTTTCTCACATTTTTGCTTGTGTTGTATAAAGAAATTCATCAGATGCTACAACAAGCTGCATTAATATGTAAAAAATAAGAGAGAACGTAATTCAATCCAATGTAAATATTTAATAAAGCTTAAAGAGAATGAATTTGAGAGGTTTTCTTTTAGATTAAGTTAACTCATCAAAGATTCAGTTTAAGAAATGGTTGTATGTGAATTCATGAACTTTGCTGCTGAGAAAATCCTGTTTTTTGTGGCTCACCTAAGCAGAACACCTTGAATCCTCCTTTGTTCGTCTCTATTTGCTGCATTCTCTCCCTCTCTCTGTCTTAACTCCCCTTTCCCTCCACCTCCTGATCCCCCTCCTCCTCCTCCACCACCACCACTTCTTCTCTCTTCTCCTCCTTCAATGCAAACCATGGTTACCACAGGCTGAAATCCAGTTTGTGCCAAAGCATCTGCACCTCGCCACCGCTCCAGTGCATGCACGATCGCGCCAAACATGAGCGTTTATTAAGATATGCATGCATGCAGTCAGGTTAGTGTGTGGGAGGGAGCCTGGCTTGCAGACAAAGAAGCCGGAGCCGCTGTGATGGCTATTATCAGCAGAGAGAGCCAGAGATGTGAGGGAGCGGGGTGTCGATCGCCTCTGAGAGGAGACGGAGACTGGAGGGAGACTGAGGGAAGTCAGCGAGAGGAGGTGTGAGGGGAGAAGGCAGAGACAGAAAGAGGGGAGGCTGCAGGAGCATACAGATGAGTGGGAGTACTTGATAAAGAGAAATCTACAACGCAGCAGCTCTCACTCTTTCTCACACACAAGCGAGCGCAACAGCTGAGAGGAAGGCAGCGCAGCGAGCGACAGGATCTTTTAGGATTCCACTCGCAGGATTTTCCTTTTTCCTCCTTTTTTTGTGGATACAACTCTCCATCCTTCACCTGCTTTTTTTCCCTCTTGGATCACAGCATCTGGACTTCCCCACTTCCTGGAAACCGTTGCATGCTGACCCCTTCCATCCTCACCATGCCCCTCGCATAGCCTCCTACCCCTTCCCCCCCTCCCCTTCTTCCTCCCTTCCCTTCATTTTTCCTCCTTGCCAAAAAACAAAAAAACTGAAGCATGGCGGGCTCCTTTGACAGCCACTTTGCCCGCCACAACATGATGTGGCAGTGCCAGCTCTCCCAGCCGGACTGCCGGTGTTACCGCGTGGACGGCTACTCCCTACTGAAACGTTTGCCCCTCCACCCCCTCATAGGTCCCCGCTGCCCGCTGCAGTCCGTGGGTCAGTGGCTGGACTCCATCGGCCTCGTCCAGTACGAGAACCACCTGCTGGCCAACGGATTTGACAATGTCCAGTTCATGGTAAGTCTTGAGAGTTCACAGCATTGATGAATGAACGCTTTTCTGCATCGCCGAGATCGCTTTTTTTTTGGTCCTCTCCTCCTTCTGTCATTTTTATCTTTGCTGCCTCTCCCTGCTGATGCCATGTGAGGTCCCTCCTACACACAGAAATCCTACACCCAGCAGATCCGTAGCATCAATCCGCATCCACGTACCTCAAATTCTGGAAGTTTTGCTCCGTCTGGCACCAAAGCACTTTCATGTGTTCATACTTTGCCTCCAACCACCTGTTGATGTTTGAAGGGGAAACCTGCACGTCACTTTTCATTTATATGGAAATAGCGGTGACAGGCAGAAGGAGGGGGAAACAGTAATGCAGTAAATTGGGAAAATGTGAGGAACAGATGCTGCAGTGGAGCTAAATTGAGAAACTCTGCAGCAGAGGCAGGAGGAAGGCTGACTCCATGAGTTTTCACTGTTGGTGCTGTTCTTCACATTCCATCCCTGAATACCAGAGACAAATATGAAAGCTGTGTGGTCATTTTTCCAACAATGTCTCCACCCTTGAAATAAGTCTAAATTCGTCAAATTTGTAATGTTTTCTTTAACTCAAGCAAACAATTCTATCAATTGGGTAAGAAAAATGGATTCTCGACCTGTTTGCCTTAATTAAGATTATTTTGCTCTTGAACAATTGTTATTTCTTGCGACGAGGGTCTAAGACTCTGTTTTTGCAGTCTTCACTGTGGTCCAACACAGTCTGACCTGCATCTGTTCCTTTAGTTACCCTGGCAACAAGACAAAATAGCAAGTCCTCTGTTTCTTTGTGTTGGTCCACACGTGGTCACTCGATATCTAAATGCTGGATTAAGTCGTTTTTGTGTTTAGAGATGAGTTTCTGTTCATTAAATTGGATTTTGATTTACCAGCCCTGATCCTCTTTTTAAGCTCTCCCTTCCCTCTTTGCTACTAATTAGCTGACTCAGGTGTTTCTGGGTTCTAATTGGCTGAACACACCTGATCCAGGTAATCAGCTGCACAAAGTGAAAGGAGAGCTGGGAAACGGGCAGATCAGTGCATCATGTGTATTACTGAGTGAAGACTGAAGTCAAATGTGAGCAACAGATCTTTGACAAACACGAGGGGAGTAACGATTAATCAATGAATCAATTTCTATTCCTACGATCCAACCAGATCGATCAGACTGAGGCAAGTTGTTAATCAAATTAACTTATACTATTATGAAAGCGTTTCAAAATGAAGTAAATGTATTATAGTTAAATTGGAAAATACCATTTGGATTATGACACAGCATTGTACTGTAACATAAAAATGACCAAATGTCATCACAGGAGACGACACGTGTGATGGCAGCAAAACATGATCAGTTTGTGGAAACACAAAAACGTAATAATACAGGGATAAGAAGTTCTCCATTTGTTTCATTTTGATGTGAAAAATAAACAATAGGGCTGAACTTTATGAAGCTAAAATGTGAATGGATTTTAAATTTATTCTTGTTTACTTGTTTGTTTGTTCACATATTAAATTTGCAATTGATTATCTTCCAAGGAATCTGGAAAACTTGACCTGCAATGTTCAGTGCCAGGTATCTATCTCTGAGTCACACTTTTTTGAAATTTTGGCTAAATATGTCCTGGATCGATTTTAGGTCAGTGAATCGGATCGTTCCAAATAAACCAAAATCAATCATGAATCGTATCGGCAACCACAAACCCCGGTATGAATCGAATTGTTGTTAAAATGAATCGTTCCACCTCAAACAAACGTAAATGATGCCACAATCCAACCATTAAGGAAGCTCAATTTAAGGATTTGAGGACCTTTATTCAACATTACAACACAGGGTGAAATGAACTAAAATATGATAAAAAATTAAGCTAAATACAATAAAAAATAGAATGCTAATAAAGGAAAACCAACAGTATAAATATAAACACAGTGCATGTTCTGCTCACTTTGTTTACAAAACATCAGGTAATATTTAAACAGGAAATACCTTTAAATTTAGCTGAGATTATGGATAAAGTTCCTAATGTTCAGTTACAATACTGGCTAACGGAGACTGTATTTACATGTTTTTACATCTGATATTTCATTTTAGGTTTGGTAAAGTTATTTTGACCCAAAAGCCAAAACTAAATGCAGCAATGGAGGACTTAAACAGATTCTAACAGAAAAGAGGCGTTTTATATTTAAAGTAAAGTAAGTTGAGCTTTATATACACAAATGAGAAAAGAAATACATTTAATTAACTCTACATATTTTAAATATCTGTTTAAAACACAGCTTTCAGTAATACTTGTATATTCTGAAAAACTTTAGTAGTCTGATAATCACCTTTGTAAAACTTTCCCTTTTAAGAAAGAAATTCTTTATAAACTAGTTATTTGTTGATATTTTCATAATATTGGTTTTCTTTTGAATCGTTTTAATAATTCCTAGTTGGAGTTGTGCAGGTTTTAGAGAAAATTTTTAAAAAACTGTTAAATCTTTGTTTAATTTAAACATTATTTAAAGACTAATTAAAAACGTAAAGCTTTTTTCTCCTCTTAAATGAAGATTCTTAGAAAGAAAATCCTCTTCAAGTCGATGAAACCTGATTAGCTTCAGCTCTGAGTTAATATTTTACAAGGACTTGCAAAAAATGCAAGAAAAGCTGCAGTGAAATTAAACTATTTAAAAGTAGAGATAATTATGCACTGCATAAGTTACAATCTGATGACCTGGATACATTCAGCACATCCTTCTCTTGTGGAGGAGGGAAGAAAAGTCTTCTGCAGGACACTTTCTCTTTTGCTCCTTTAGGCTTTTAATGTTTCCTCCCTTCAATATTTGATGTGCATCAATACTTGAATATTTTTTCTTGATTCTAGAAATCTTTAACTCATTTATGTGCAGGTGTTCAGCCTTATATATTATAAAGAATTTAACTTTTGTGTTTAAAACATCAGTGAAACCAAAAAATAATGCATTCAGAGTCACTGAGAACCAGAATACTCGTGCAAAAACTCGATTTTTATGCAGCACTATCTTGAAACTAAAAGAAAGGTGAATCCATTTTTTATGGCGACATACTTTAATGAGCAACTTACAGGAGTAGAAAGTAATGCTGTGTGCATCAGGAACACTGCAGTGTATTGATTCAAGTTTGACCCTGAAGTGATTTTTTTTTCTTTTCCACCCAATCTGATGAAAATGTGTTTTTGGTGTTTTTAACATGTTCTTGCAGCATTTTTCTGATGATGGAGAGTAGGGATGTGAATCTTACAACAAGTCACGATTCGATTCGATTCCGATTCTTGGGGTGCCGATTCGATTCTAAAACGATTCTCGATTCTCGATTCAGACATTTAAAAGGAAAAATTTTAATAAAAAAAGGGAATGTATTTATGAAAATGTGCAAACTTATATTATTCAGACCCTCAAGGATTTCACAGAAGATTTTTATGATTGTTCTGGCCCGAAATGGCCGATGTTGCAGCAGCTTTTGTAAAAAGTTGCAATGTGTTTGAATATATACATATTTTCAAAAGCGCCTAAAAATTTTAATTATGAAATACAAATCATATTATCATGTTCCAATTCTTTTTATGATGACATATGCACAAAGTAAATACAGCACAGCATCATCCCCTTGAGCTGTCATTGAACTTGAATAGAACTGTCAAACATAAAATTAACTTTGGTCTTTCCTGCTAACATAACCCAAATATGTGTTGATTTAAACGTATTTGGTTTGTTGTGGAGAAGGTTCTAGATGGAATTCTTTTCCTGCAGACTCTAAATTCTTCCTTTACATTACCAGTTAAAGTGAAATAGTTCCAGATTTCCAGAGTCTCTCTCTGTATTTCTCTTCATACTCGGTACCTGTTGTGCAGCAGCTGTGCCCCGCGCAATATAACAGACTGATCTGTACCTGCGCCCCCCCCCCCCCCCCCCTGCCGCGTGCGCGCCCGGGACAGCGCACCTTCACCCCCGCGTGCACGCAGCGCATGCTCACCTGCGGGTGACCGTTCACGCGCGCGTTATGAAGAGAAAAGTGTGAGGACTATAGAACGATAATTAAAGAGAGCACGGCCGAGTCGGAAGGGAAACGGTCACGTGGTCATCCATGACTGTTGTCACGGTAGATTGATCTCAATAAAGTTGCGGTGAAAATAAAAAGCTGCAAGGTGCGCAACAAATCTCGGGTTTGATTGGATTTGCATTAAAAGTTGTTATCGAAACATCAGGAAATCCTGGAGGGACGAATGATTTCAACAGTACGAAGGCAGAGAAAGACTTTTCAAACTTTAAGCTCCGGTGATGGACGAGATATGAGCGCGAGCATCTGAAGTTCCCGAAGTGTCTGATTTAGCAGATTGTACACACTGCACGTCATGTCAAGCTCCTTACCCCAGGATTTGTGGAATCCGAAGTGAGACCAAACATTTGCCAATTTATAAGGAGACAGGAGGAATCTTTTTTTCTCTCATGTTGCGTAGCGCGCGCTCAGTAAGCTCCGCTCGCCTCCAGGGAAAACAAACTACGGTAGCCGTTTCGGGACAAACATTACGGCTTGCAAGTAAGCTAGCTGGCTCGAGCCATTAAATAAAACATATAAATGCAGAAATATGGCGGGAGGGGGCGAATCGATTCTTGGATATTTAGAATCGATTCTGAATCGTTAAAAATGAGAATCTAGATTCGAATGTGAATCGATTTTTTCCGACACCCCTAATGGAGAGACATAGAAAAATACACTGGGTGGGCCACAAGCTCCCTCCTTTAAGTTTTTAGTAACAGTGAGGTAAAAGGGGGCGGGGTTGCTCCATGGCAACAGTCCTGCCCACAACTCAGAGACAAATTTCTAATGAACTACTGCCGCTCTGGAGGAACTATATCCTAGAGAATGACACTTTTGTTTAAAAACAATTTTGGTAAAAAAAACCATCATAACCATAATTAAAAGACCACATGGAGCCCTTTTAAAATTGATCAAAAGATACAGTAGCCAATACTCACCATCGCAAACAAAAAATAAAATAAGTGTGCAAACCAAAAATTACCTGCAAAAAATAAAAGGTACAAATAAAAGAAACACAGCTGCAAATTAAAAAAAATCGACATAAAAACCGCAGCAAAGGAATTGGCTTTATCGGGGATGGTTTTTGGTGTTCATTGTAACTTCATGTACTTTTTAATGTGTTCTTTGATTAGGCCGTTGCCCCAAGTTTAAAAGTAAACCAGAGAATGTTGTTAGCTTCAGCTATCTTAGAGAAACCCAGTGTGCAGAAAGACCACCAACGAGAGGACAACAGAATTTTAGTTTGTAACTTTCCTCCTATTTAATCATGGTCTCTCTCCAGAGCAGTGTCTACACCGAACAAACAAAACTAACAACAGGTACTGAGAGACTGGAACGAAAACACATCCAAGTGGAAACAACTGATGGCTAAATGTTCTACTTCTGGTCTGGTGCATCAGCAAAAACCATCCCCAAAATTCCTCTTCCATTGTGTGTGTGTGTATGTTTTTTTTGTTTATTTCTTTTTGTCTGAAACTTAATTTTTAATTTTTCTTTTATTTGCAGTCATATTTTTTTTTTGCAGCAGTGTTTTCTTTTATTTGCTGCAGTGTTCTTTTTTATTTTATGTTTTTTTTTTATTTCCAGCAGGGTTTTCTTTATTTACTGTTGCATTTCTTTTTGATTGCAACATAATTTCTTTATTTGTAGCAGTGTTTTTTTTTTTTTTGTTTTTTTTTTTTGCAGATTGTTTTATTTTGCTTGATTTTGCTCCAATGGCGGGTCTCGGCCACCATAAAAAGGTGATCGGAGAGACACTTTAAAAGTTTCAGTGAGAGTTGTTTGTGAAGACATTTCCAGTATTTTAAATGTAAACTTGCTAAAAAGTTCTGTAGAGAGAAAAGCTTTTGAAGGCTGCCAGAAATGAAAGGCAAATAAATCATCATCTCTGTATTTGAAATATAGAAAAAAATTAAGGCAATGTAATTGTATATTGTACAAGTGCCAAAAGAGGCAAATGAAGAACAAGAGAAAGAAGAATGATTGTTTGAAAGGTGAACTTCAAAGGGAGGCTAAAACGAAAATGTGGACAGAAAGAATGAATGTGGAAAAATAAAAAGAAACTGAACCCAATCAACATTTAATAAAGCTGTCAGGTCAGGTTTCTTCTGCAATAATAGACCATTGAACATCCCAGGTAAAAAGAGATCAGACGAGTTCAAAAAGCTGCTGAAAACTGCTTAGCATAATGTAAGCCTGATGAAATACTTGTATTTATTTCCAGAATTCCCAAAAATCCTATTTTCCAATTTAGAAAATGTGATTCCAAAAAACAGTATTTTAAAAGTCTGTCGTCTGTTATACTTTACTAACTTTTGTTCATTTATTTGATAGATGTGAAGTAAAATAGTTAACTTAAAATAAAATAAATTAAAGAATAAAGGTTAAAGAACTTGGTGCTTTCTATTAAGAGCTGAACAGGGAACAATCTGTCAAGCTTTTAAACCTCCCCTCAAACAAAGTGCTTTGCTGCAGCCCTGAGAATCATGACTCTGCTGTACGGATGTTTCATGGTGACTCCGCCTCCATCAATCAGGCTGGGAGCTGATCTATGAACTCCCTCCTGTCACACAGGATCAATTCTAGTAGCAGAAAAGGGAAGTTTTAGCAAGTTAGAACCATAATCACTCAGTTTTAAAGTGACGCTTTAGTGAATAAATTATTATTATTATTAAACTCCATCTAACTAATGTTTTGCTATATAATCCATGATAATTCAATGGAAAGACATCTACCCTTCATTAAAAGTTTTTCTGGAGAAAAAGGATCCACCTGACCTGATGTGCACTAAGGTGGTAAAAATGTATTTTTACTCAATTTCTAATATTAGAGATTCAACATTTTTTGGATTTTGGTATAATCCTCAAAGGTTAAAACACAGTTTTTTGCTCATTCTTTCTTTATTCTTCTGGGAAAAAGTGTACTGCTATAGCAAGAACTCCACCTTGTGGCCAAATTGAAACGCTCTCCAGGAGAAGCAGAACAATGTTTACAATGTTAAGGATCTAAACATTTTTGTTGGAGCTTCTCATTTGAGAATCCATGTTAATACACTGTATGTATTAATCACATTATTTCACTAAAAGATTCAACAATATGTGAACTGTATCCGATTAGTATAAATATATTCAAAACCTATAGTAGATTATTAAAGTATTTCTAAACAAATGTGTCTAAATGTGTAAACTGTGTAAACTCAAAATTAAATTGAATCGAGAGGATTGAAAGAATTGAAAAAAATCAGAATCCTTTCCATCCAGGCTCTGGTGAAACGAATCAAATCAATTCTGGAAATTATTATCAATACCCAGCTGTCATTTAAATGTAATTGAAAGTCATTTTTTTTTACCTAAAATCTTAAAACCACCTAAGCTAAATTTGTGACTTTTGACTTTTCAAAGGTAAACAGGGAAATCAGAAACCTCAGCTATACTGGACTTTAAAAATAAAAAATAAAACTGAGGAAATACTATTTTTATAAGAGATTTTTAGAATCTGGAAACATTTAGCACATCAAATGATTCAGGAGAACAAGTAAAAGGTACAGTATAATGTCACATAAATGTAAATGAAACGTAAGGAAATGATTTCAGTTAAAGGATTAATAAATTAAGAGCTTTGGTTATTAGAATTAAATGAAATTTCAGCTTTTTACAGTTTAGTTTCTCATTCTATTGGCTTTATTTCTGACAAAGAATGTCTAATAATAGATGGA
Source organism: Oryzias javanicus (assembly GCA_003999625.1). Lineage (NCBI taxonomy): Eukaryota > Metazoa > Chordata > Actinopteri > Beloniformes > Adrianichthyidae > Oryzias > Oryzias javanicus. The sequence goes on from CM012459.1 coordinate 19,684,844, forward strand.
TTCACAGGACATTTTTTGACTGCTCATCTAAAGGAACATGATATAAGTGTGAAGATTTTTTTAAGTGTTAAAACAGGTTTGAGCCTGAGGAGAGCCATATTAGGACAGTTAAACACTATAATATGATACAAGTGTGTTTATTTTTCTCCTAAACATTTATCAGCTGCTTCGTCAGTATAACATTAACAGTCACATATTTTACTTTTCACAAAAATCTACTGTTATAAGTGTTTTTTTCCAGTCTTCTATCATTAAAAATGCATTTTTATGATGTTTCCCCTTTTTTTTTTTACTAATAAGCTTGCTTTCTTTCTCAGCATTTGTCTAATTAAATAACTAAAACAATTAAGTTGTTTTTATCTAGTAGGCTGACGGAAAATATGTTGTTCCTCTATTATTATGCAATTGTGAGATAATAAGCAAAAATAAAATAAATAATAGGGCAAATGCCTCATCAAAAATAAACGTTTTTAAACAAACTTTGGATAAATCACATCTTTACCTGCTTTACAGAGTCAACAGAAAACAGATTAAAATGTGATTCGCAGAGGATTCAATGTTTCTGCTGCCGCAAACTGAAGAACCTTCAGTGTTTCTGTGCAAATGACAGAGTTCAGCTGCGATTCCTGCTGATGCTGCATGTGGAACCAGCAGTTGCTAAGCTACAATTACATTATCCCTGCTTCAATTTGCAAATGTCAATCTTCAGCGGTTTATCAATTAAAACAGTTTTTTTGTTTGCCTTCCCTCCTCTGTTGTCTTCTATTAATCCTCGCTGCCTCTATAGAGCTTCATTTTGGTCAACACAAGAGACATCTTTTTAATTGAATTACTTTTCCAATATAAAGCGAGGCTTTTTTATGTTTGAGTTCTCAGAAGATTCAAAAAAGTTCGTCTTTTATTATCTTCAGGTAATCTACGTCTTTCTTTTTCCTTTCTCCTCATGAAAACTATAAGATTACCTGCAGTTAAAAGTTGCAAAAAATTAGTTTTTGATTAATGATGTTCTGAGCTTTGAGGTTTGCCTTGATGTTGATGCTCTAGAAGCTGAAGATGTAGGCAGGGATCGTCAATAAAGTACACAAAAACAACCTAGAGAAACAATAGCAATTTATAAGTAAATCAATATAAATAATCCCAAAAACATCACAAGTTATCATTATTGTTCAAACAAACTGCTCAGAAATCTTTTCATAACACTTATCTTCTCTTAGAGTGAACCTGCGTGAACTGCAAGTTGGAAACACATTCTTCTCCTCGTTTTAGGTCTACAACCGGTGTGGCTAAATAAAAAATATCTTGGAAAAACAAAAACTAAGAAAAAATTTAAATAGGCAAAAAAATATATATTGAAAAGTTAGACTTTTTAAAAAAAAAACATTGTAAAGACGAGGAAAATTTGGGAAAGCAAATATCAATTAAAAAAAATATATATCTTTTAAAAATCAGTTTAATTTTTTTTTTAAATTAGAAAATGTTTTACAGAGAAAAAAAAAACATCTCAAAAACCCTTTGCATTATTTTATTTTAGTTTTGTTAATAATCTTCCACAGGTGAGGGACCAAGCACAACGTAAACTAGATTTTGGAATATTCCGTTTAGCTACAGAAAGAGACAGGATGTGCATCCCATATTTAATGTGAAAGTGAAGCTGATAAAACTTTTAGTTGTATCTTTGCCTTCCATATTAACAAATATCAACTCAAGTTTTTCTATAAATAGTTAATATAGCTACTATATATATATATATATATATATCAGCTGTAATCGTATTTTATAAAAGTCTGTAAGGAACGAAATCATTTTAAGGGTCATACGTCTGCAGTAAGTCAATAAAAACAGATAGTTTCTCTCTCCACTCAAATGTTACTGATGCTACCAACAGGAATGAGATGTGAAGACCCTGACAGGTGTATTCCTTCCATTGTGCGTCAGAGTGGGCCTGCAGTGTGTTTGTGTTGTGAGTGAGTGGGTGGCTGGATGGATGGATGTGGGACTGCCTGCAGGCTGTTCTCTGTCTCTTGTCCTCTCCTCTTTCATTACCAGTATTTTTGGAGATCACATAGCTTCACTTTTGCCGCTGCAGTCTCCAACTCTGACGGCGTTTCTGGGTGAATGGAGCTTCCTGTGTGCTGCAGCTGTCTGCCCGCACACAGCATCTGTGCTCGACTATAATTATCAGTCTGCATGAGAAACCTCTGTGTCTCTGGAGGGAAGGACAAAGGGGGGAGCTGAACTCTCTCCTGGCATCCCTCTGGATTAATTAAAGGTGTAACAGGCTCCGGTGTGTGCTCTGTGTGCACTTTTAAAAGATCCCATGGTTTATTTTCTAAATAAATACTCTTACATCAACTTAGAATAATCTGTGTAATATAAATTATTGTTTTTATTAGGCAAATTATCTGAAATAAGGTAAAAAAAATTTGTAAATACTATCACCTATTTAAAAGCTGTCTAAATTGCATTTCAGGTAATCAACTTAATTAAAAAAAAAACTTTTTTTTTTTCCTGGTTTATTAAACTTTAGGTTAAAAAAGAAAGACATTAACAAAAACTTGGTGGAGGTTTACATTTAAAGACTTCAAGTGTTTTTACTAAGTGAAAATAAAAAAAATATATTAAATTATTTTTCTGATAATTATGTCTGAAATTTAGAATAGCATTTACAACCAAGGACATATGTGGCAGACTGAGAAGTAGGTCGGGGGCCCCGGGCGAAAAATAACATGAGACCCTCTGCAGCGGTTGCAAACATAATTTCTTAAAAAAAAAAAATCAAAATAACTTTTTTTACTTGTCCATTTTTAGGCATTGTCTATGTAAAGAATTACATTATTGATATGAATTTAAATATATTGGAGAAATGTATTTTTTTATTTTGTATTTTATATTTAGCTAACTTTCTGTTGATGGAATAGTCCATTGTTACACAGGGATGGGGGAGGACAAAAATACTGTTGCATGTCATTTCAGAGGTTTGGGTTTCTCATGACAGAGTTATATACTAACGAATGTGGAAATTTAGACTATATATATATATATATATGTATATGTGTATGTGTGTGTGTTCATCTTGGGGGCCCTGGGCAGTTGCCTACCTTTGCCTAATGGGAAATCCACCCCTGCATGTAATCTCTTATCTTTAAGGCATAAAGGGGTTGTAAATTATTAGCTGGATAATGTGTTGCAAATTCACAGAATTATGATGATTTAAAAATGATGAATATTTGTGGCGGATAAAATATGTTTATAAAAATATCCCTGGCGTTAATTTTTTTATTTTATTATTAGAGATGCTTCACAGTTAGCTCTTGGTTTGATCATTCTTAAGAGAAAAAAGTCATAACCATTATATATTATGTCTATGGTCATAACAGCGGTAAACTTTTGTTTTTTTTATGTTTCTATACATTTGAACATATTCTTTTACCTTTTAATTACAACTTTATTTTGTATGTGGGTGTACATTGTAGTTTGTTATAGTGATAGGAAAGGCATTCCTTTTGTGCTTGTGTTTTTTAATCATCTTTACAGTGGAAAAAGGTTTTAAAAGTATGGATGTTTTTAAATCTGAACGGTGTAAACCTCAAGATTTTGTGGATTTCCCTCAGCAGTTTAAGCTCATTGTTTAAACTGGAGACTCCTACAGGAAGTCTCCTTCTCAAAGCCGGGAACTTTGATCCTCATCGAAGAAGCTTGACAGGTTTAGACTTCCACCCCCAAATACATCTGTGAAAGTAGAATGAACTTTTAATGTTATTTTAGGATCATATGTGTATATAATTATTTTTCAATAGTCAATTTTTAAGGCTTGTTTTTTTAATCTATTCGTCCACAGTATTTATTTAGAAATTTTTTTTTCTGCAAGTTTAGATGTGCAACTGAATTGAATCAAAATTCAATTTTATTCAGCATGAATTACCAAGGTAGTTTATTTCAAGGATACATCATTAAAAGTTGGTCTTTTAACTAACTTTTAATGTGAATTTAAAAGTCTAGAAAAAAATAAAGGAAAATTAAAATTTTTCTAGAATGAATAGTGTGGTGCAAATGTTTTTTTTTTTTTTTACTTTTTGTTCATGAAATGTATCGTTTTTTTCATTTAAAAAAAGAATACAGAAGCCCACTACATCTTAGAAATAAGACCAACAATATACTTTATTTCTGGTGGGTTTTTAAATCTGTTTAAGTTCTTTGAGACTTCCCAAATATAATTTAAAAAAAGGTCAATATTTGAATTGAATTATTCAGAAGCTATCTTGAAGAATAGGTTTGGATAATTTAATTACCGTATCCACTTATTTTACTACAACTAAAAGTAACAGAGAGGCATAAAATATTTTTCAGTCACAGTCTGGAAAGGATGAGTTTGGTCTGTAATGTTCATCACTGACACACTTCAACTGTAAGAGTCAGATTGTAACGTATCAAGGAAATCATATTGTTTGATTTTTAAAGAATTTATTTGCAACATGGTGCAGAAAATAGGAGTTTGGTTAAACCTTCATACTTTGTAATGTAATCCTAGTTGACAAATGTTTCATCTTCATCACATTTACACACTCTGTAGCTGCTATTTTGGTCCATTCCTCCATGTAGATCTTCTCAAGAGCTCATGCTGGAAAATCCAAACTTTTTTTTAATTTTCTAATTGGTAGAAGGTTTTGGTTGACTCCATTCATCCTTCCCATTAATTAAAGCAGAAGATAAGAAAGACGCATGTTTTTTTTTAACCAGTGTATCTTGTCTTTATAATACACAGTTATTTATGTTTTTGTTGTCAGTTGTGATAAAAAAATACTCTTCCTACAACAGTTGGTGTTTGAAACCTACAACAAACAGCTCTAAAGGCCAAAATGACAACTTTCACTTAGTGTTTCAGTCCAGAATTGTGTTAATTTTTTGCATGTAGAGATGTTTTTTTTTACTGGAATAAACTAATTCTAACCATTTGTTTGATGTCTAACAGGGCAGTAATGTTGTGGAGGACCAGGATCTGCTGGAAATTGGGATTCTCAACTCGGCTCACAGACAACGCCTGCTGCAGGCCATTCGGCTGCTGCCCAGGGTCAGTACTGCAAAAAAAAAATCATCCAATAAAGTGTTTTATTCACTTATTCACAGTTGCATTTGGCATTTTCCTGTGTAAGGGGCATCCAAGTCACACTTAATATTTTTCTATCTTTTTTGTCACTGAAAATATCAGCAAATATGTTATTTTTCCTAGAAACTTTAAAATCCTTTCATCTTTTGTTCACAAAATACAAATATTTTTAGAGATGTTGGCTTTAAATTTTTTAGGATTTAAAAATACTGCAGTGTCCATAATGCAAAAATTAATCTCTTGTCAGCATTTTCACTTTCTCCATCAATGCAAAAGAATAAATCCGTCGAGCCTCTCATGATAATCACGTTTGTACAGAAATCTGCAGGCAAACCTGAAGCAGAGGCTGCAGGATTTGTACTCAAACCTGATCAGCTCAAAGTTTGTTTGCTTTTGCAGTAAAACTAAATTATCCATGATCTTCTACACCTCAGGAATCAAGTCTGGACTGGAACTCCCGGCTGTTGCTGTTTTATTCAGACTTTTCCTCCAAAATTTGAACATACAGTACGTCTTAAATTATTCGGTGTTAGAAAGTAGCTCGATGCGGTGAAGAGGGAGAGAATGTGGACAGAAGATGGAAAAATAAACAACTGTCATAACAGCCGGGAATGCACGAATTTTTTTTTTTTTTTTAATCAGACAGCAGATGTCTTGTGATTTTAAGCCTCAGGTGTAAATTAGGAGATAAAAGACATCTTATAAATGTGCGCAGCACTCCAGGATATCTGTCAGAATCAGACTAATTAAGATGCTTCACAGTGATACTGTTTCTATGTGTTAGTCTTGGTAGAAAGTAGTTTTTCCATAAAAATCTGTTTGCATTGAAGGTTCGACCCATCGGTTATGATGGCAACAACCCCACTTCAGTAGCAGAGTGGCTGGAGTCACTGGAACTCGGCGACTACACCAAGTCTTTCCTCATCAATGGTTACACCTCCATGGAGCTGGTCAAAAAGATCTGGGAGATTGAGCTCATTAACGTGAGTTTGGTTGTTTCTTTCCCTTCTGCACTGAAACAACAGAAACATGGAAAAAAAAAAGAAAAAAAATCTTAAATTTTTTTTTATTTCATTAAAAAACAAGAAAATGGTCGTAGAATTTTTATGATAGGAAAAAAACTCTAGATACTAAGACATGTTTTTTTAAAACTAAGATTGTTAAGATCATTTTTCTTGCAGGAAAGAAAATAAGACAATTTTAAAATTCAAATTGTGTTTATTTTATTCAATACAAATCAGTACTGCCATAAATGGATATTATGTATTAAAAAAACAAACAAAAAGTAATTAAAGTAAAAGATAAATCACCCAGTGAGAATACTAAACACATTATAAGGATAAGTTAAATAAAACCAAAAAAATAGAAATTATAAAACATTAAAGGTTAACCAAGCACTAAATCATCTTTTTTTGGCGGTTGACCTCTTTATATGTAAAATAAACTTCCTGAAATTACAGTCTAAAAACGTCTGTGTGCTGTATTACAATTGTATTTTGTGATTGGTCAACTGGTTTAAGTCCCACCTCATTTCAGAAGTTTCACGTCATGCTCTGCAGCTCCTGTATAAAAAGCCCCGCCCATCTTTGATTCTGTAATGGTCGGTTGTTGTTCCCTTAGCATGGCTCGTAGGTGTTTTGCTTTCGATTGTTAAAAATCTACTGGCTTGCGCAACCTTCCAGTTGAATTGGAAGGTTGGCAACAGAGGTTGAGTGAAATTGGCATTGAATCCAGAGAACTCCAGCCTGCTGATGGATTTGCAATGAGAATTTTACTCGGGGTCGATCGCTCAGTACATTAGCCTTTATTAGCTATGATGCTAGCATCATATTTTACCACTCGGACACGGTCTCCCTTCACTCTGAAAGTGAAGTTAGCCTCCAACTGTCCTGTTGTGTTACCCTTTTAGTTGTCATTTCAGTTAGAAAGATACGTAATGTATGTGCGCATTCAAGAATGCGCTGAACAAGCATTTTTAAACTTTCATTTACCATATGGTGGACAGATTGGACTGTCAGAACCCGATGTTAGCGCATGTGTACTCATAGTTGGAAGAGGTTTGGTGTGAAATGTAAAAGATGTGCAAATCTTGTGAATATTGCTCCAGGCCATTTTATTTTAGAGCTCTATTGCGATTTATGAAAGACTTGGGCCGAATCCCAATACTTCCTCTACCCCTACGACTTCTCCCTACCCCTAAATTTATCCCTCCAATTGGAGAAATATGGAAAAATATGTGAAGAAAAGCTCGTCTCCTCCACTGCACAGTCGACATGGCTCACCTTACCCTCAGAGGGATACAGAACTCAAAGTCTCTTTGCTCTACCCTTAGAAAAATGTATTTTGGACAACCTTTCCCTTCAAATGTCCCTTCAATTAGACGGGATAGGGAAAGAATTCAGATTCGGCCGTGGTGTCATATAGTTCTGACCGGGCACAAACCGCAATTTATGATTTCTCCTTCATGATCACTTTTGAAACTGTTTGCACTTTTGTGTTTTGGTAAGGAGGCTTTTCGTATGTCACTACCCAATCCGAGTTAACTGGTTTAACTTCTGATGTGAACTCAATTTGAGCCTGAAAACTGACTTGAAACTAGCCTGAAACGCACATTTACAGCAGTACATTGACAGACCTTTCATTGGAAGCAGTCGCTTGAAGGCGCATTTCTGGTGTAAACGTTGTAAGTTAATTTGTATGAATGGTGTTCCAGTGTAGCTAATTTACCAAAGAGATTGTGCTAGAAATAAACAGGGAGGGAAAAAGACCATTTATCTAGAAACAATAAAGTCTTTGAACTTTAACAGTAATCTGTTTTTTTAGAGTGAAGCAGGATTGACAAAGATTAAAGTTCCTGATATTCACTTATTTCTGATGTCTGTGCACACCGTACTGCTGCCATTATACAACTCCATTCTGCAGAAATGGTGAATTTGGGATATTTAGATTGGTTGTAAAAAAAAATATCTACTGGAAGTCCTGAATTCATTTACTCAAAATGAGGGAACTATTTTAACAAACTGAATTTTCTATTTTCCCTTTAAATAATAACATTTTCACAGCGACAGTTCAACTGTAATGGAGGCCCCGTGTCTGTATCTGCACCACCTTAATGTTCAGATACCTAAAACAGGACTGAAGCCAGTGTGAAGGTTCCCTCTGCGGGAAGGCAGCTGTGCTGTGCAAAACGCCTATAGGGCATTTATCCTCATTACTGTGCAGGGAGCAGAACAGGATGCAGCTTCTCCTTTTATATACTTTTCACTCGCCTTGCTGTGTTTTTATTTGTTATGAATGGTTACAGCAGCTCAGAGGGGGTGTGGACTGTGTGCGCATGCTGGAATTGAAGAAACATGCTAGAAACACACTTTTTAAAGTTTGGATTTAGTCAGAAATATCTCAGTTTAATCTACGTATGTGTTGGTGCAGCAAAAATCCAGCCGGTTTGCAGAGCAATCAATGAGAGAAGAAGGGAGAGCTAAAACGGATGTATTTCCTTCCCAGTGGAGGATAAAGTAATGAGTGATCAGCTGGAGGAGGTAGAGCAGGAGTTACATAAGCATGTGGGAAGCAAGATGTTTCATCATGCTGGGGATACCACCCACACACTGCGCCTCTGTGAGCGTCTATGTGTTTTGGGTGCATATGTGAGATAGGAAAAGTGTGAATCCATACGCATGTGTTTATGTATGTGAAGGAATGTCTCAACATGACACAAATCAATGAGTCCGTCTCCTCTGCCATATTGGAAAACAGAGCAGCGTTAAGGTCAAAGTAACCTACTTTCCACATGTGAATATAAATATTTAAGTGATTTTTTTTTTTTTTTTTTTTTTTTTTGAAAAACAGGTTTATGAGAACAACAGCAGCAGAAAGTGAAACCACTAGAGGCTGCACAAGAACACCAGAATGAATATCTAGTATGAATCCGTCTTACTATTGATATCCATCTTTATACTTAAAGAAACAAGTTAAAGCTTAGTTTTTAGGTAAATTAAAAATGTAATTAGAGGAAACTCTTCAAGCTAGAGAATCACGCTCGATTGTTTTGCTCTTTAGCACAGCCTTTACTTCTGATGGTGGTCTTAACATGTTCTTGTGGCGTTTTTCTCATGATGGAGGACATGTATAAAGAAAATTCAGATTAAAATATTGAATCTATTAGTACTTTTATATTCAAATTGATGGGAATCGGGAGCAAAAAGCTTACTATGGCAAGCCACCAACTTCCTGCTTGCGACATAGCAGGAGAGCACATTAACAGATGGATGATAATAATAATACATTTTATTTATATAGTGTTTTTAAAAGATACTCAAAGACGCTTGGAAAGCAGACGGGCATCAAATCAAAATCCTAATTATAAGCTGTTTGAAACTTTACTAGTAATGCCAAAAGTACATCAAGTTAACTAGTGACAACCAAAAATGTTTAAAAATGTTCACTTGTTTACTAGTGGGCTCTATTTGTGCTGACTATCATATTATACTATATTATACTATGCTCAATATCAAATTAGTTTACTACTAACATTCAACTAGTGAGACATTTGTAATTCTTACAAGTTAACTAGTACAATTGTTCTCTCTTACTTGTTAACTAATAAGAATTACATATGTTGCACTAGTTAACTAGTAGTAAACTATTATGAGATTTTGGTCAAACTAGTTAACTGGTGACAGCCAAAACTGTGATGTAATTAACTAGTAATGTGTTCAAATGTGCATTAATTTACCAGTGGGTACTATTTGTGGTCACAAGTAAACTAATGGTAATCTAAATAAGCAACTAGTGAACTCACTACTAGCATATTTTTTTAGTAAGTCTCATGTAAAGCTTACTAGTTTCACTAATTAACTATTAAACATTTTGTATGGCAGTAGTAAACTAGTGTGAGATTTTGTTACAAGAGTTAACCAGTGACAGCCAAAAATGTGAAGTGGTTAACTAGTAACATTATCAAATTTGCACTGGTTTACTAATGGACACTATTTGCGTGAACTAGTTAATTAGTGTCAATCTAAAAAGGCAACTAGTCAACTCCTTACAGGCACATTTTCTACAAGTTAACAAGTAAGGCTCCTGTAAAGTTCACTAGTCTCACTAATCAACTAGCTAACATTTTGAATGACACTAGTAAACTAGTATTTCATTTCATTTATCAGGCATATTAACCACAGGACGTACCCATTATTATTAGTATGAGATTCTGGTTACACTAGTTAACTAGTGAGTTTTATAGGAGCATTCATAGGGAACTTGTAGAAAATTTGCCTGTAACTAGTTAACTACTTACAAGTTAACTAGTGAGGACAAGTAAGGCCCATTAGTAAACTAGAACATATTTTAAAACATTTCTAGTTAAATAGTTCATATTTTTGGCTGTCAGTAGTTTACTACTTGTACCTTTAGCATTAGGGTTAAAATTGATTTAATGATACAAAGGTTTGCCATAACAGGCCGACTCAGCATCAACAGCTCCACCCACTCTGAAGCAATTATCAAATGAACAACTGCCGCTCTGCAGAAACTATGTCATAATTTTGGCTAAAAACGGCATAATCATAATTGAAAGACCACTGGAAAGGATTTTACAGTAGATCAAAAGATGATCAAACAGGACCTTTAAACGCAAGAAAAAATGAAAACCAATTGCAACTTATTAAAGGAATTGTCAATATTTGTGTTTTAACTTGTAATATTAAACAAGGTTTCTAAATAATAACAGGAGATTAGCCCTCAGGTTGAGAACAGAAAGCTCTGCGTTCAAGCGGGGACTGTAAACCTTTCTTATCACAAAGACGGATTGTTATTGATCTTGTGGCTAACATGTATGTTTGGGTATCCGAGGACAGCACCACACAACAACAGCACACTGTCCCTGGAGTAGTCTCCAGAGGGAAGGAGAGGTCGCCGCTGTGCCTGAGTGGCTGTTTTTATCTGGAGATGCTGTGGACAGATATTGCAGTGGGGGAGTAAAGCACACTGAAGCAGGCAAGAGGAAGGATTAACACAAAATAACACAAATAAAAGCTACACAAGGACGGATCCTGAAAAACGAAATTTGGCTACGACCTTTATGTAGTCACTAGGTAATCGCTATGGGCGACAGATGCTGCTGTGTCCAGGGAGACGAGGGCAGAGCGTCAAGCATTGTTAGATGGATGGATTGTTTGTGTGTGTTTGTGTGTGCGCTTTTGATTGGGTGCATATGTACAGTCATGCTGTTTTGGGATTAGAGGATCAACTCAAAAAGCCTTTTAATCCAGACTGTCTACACTCGGCGGAGAAAGGGTGCATCTTCAGCCAGTCCGCCGTCTCATTCAGGTCACCTGACATCAAACCTGGTTCACCTGAACCAGAGTAGAATCACAGGATTGATTTGTACTTTTCTTGATTAGTTTCATTTTAGATGCTATAGGAACTGATGTGGAGAGAGATGGAAAAAAATGTATTTTCAAATTCAGATGTTGCTACCACTCAATGACATCATCAACAGCCGCTGGTCATCTATTTTAGCGTGTAGCTGCCAGCACTCAGAAAATACACATTAGTTTTAAAACTGAAAAAAAAAAAGCAAAAGTAAAACAAAATCATCATTTATATTTAAATTCAAACGTTTCTCTGCAATTTAGGATTCAACCTTCAAAACTCCCTAAAATACTACCTCGTATTCTGGATTTTAAGGCAATTTGGACACTTGTTTTTTTTTTTTAAAAGAGAAAAATATGACTTTGCCCATTTGCAGAAGTAAAAATCTAATAAACATGAATAGTTTACAAAGAATATTTATGTATTCTGATGATGCAAACTTGCTCAATTTATTTTAAAAATCAATTTAGCTTCATTTTTTCATGTAGCAAATCATTCAAACACACTCATCTATATTTGTCAATCAAGTGAGTATTGATGCACACTTGTTTGTCGTAGAGACTTCTGGGAATATTTCAGAAAGCCCAGTAAAGTGGCAAACACCGTATATAGTACACTAAATAAACATTTATCACAGTGTGGATACTGTGTGACCTCTCTGAACCGTAATTAAAGGGTTTTAATTAGAAACAGGATTCAACACTGTAAACACAGAAAAGAGAAGCAAAGACGTGTTCCATTCAGTCAAAAGATTTTGGCACAAAATATAAATAAAAGATCCAAGGATGTTCAAAATACAAAATACATAAAACCGTATGGCTACCTGTATAATCAAAACTTTGATTTAAACCTGATTTTTTTTTTTTTTTCAAAGTGCAGCATTGTTGAACAAACAAAAAAAATGCAAATCTTTCAGTCATATCAAAGCACGTTTTAACATGCTTCATGCAAAATTACTATATTTTAAGTTTTTACCATCACAAATTAATTTACATAAAGTTATATACATTTATTTAAGATACTTAGCAGTTTCTCTGTCTATATTTTTTAGTGTTGATGTTTTGTCTCTCTTCTATTGTTAGTTCCTTTTTTATTGCCAGTTTTGAAGCGCACTGTTTCCAAGGTCACTGTACCACAGAGAAGGAAAGACAGATTGGAACACTTTCAGGACTGATCTAAAGGGCTCGGTCAACCTCTATTTGTCATTAGAGCTTTGAATTGTGTATTTATGTAACATTTTGTATAATTTTTAAGTGTGAAAAATGTTTCCTTTTAGGAACCTTTCCTGAAATTTAAGTTATTTCCAGCTGTTTATTGGACCTTACTGAATAATAACTTATATGATTTATAACATTTGGCAATGCAGGACTGTTTTAGTGTTCTGTTATTATCCACAAGGTGGCGCTGCTGCCTTTCAGTTCAGACAGGGAACAAAGCAAACTCCAAATTCCATTCAATTAAGACCTCAGAGGGAACAAATTGAGCCAGGAGTTTTTTAAAATACTTTTCATTTGTCATGATGATAGTCTGAGAGTCATGATTGTGGATAACAGTGATTTATCCTTATTTTACAGTGACTGATTGGAAACAGCTCATCTTTTATTGAAATGCTTTAGTGAATTGATTTGACTGATTGTTATAGAATTTAAACTGGCAGAAACTCTTAACAGGAAGAAACTGTATTTTTTATTTAGATTCAGATCTTAAAAATTTAATTACAGTAAAGTTTATCAAACTCCAAGAAAAAAACTTAAACATGCTTCCTAAACTGCAAAAACACAAAATTCCATCATGTATTTTTTTTTTCAAGTTTCAAGCCCAAATATCTTATAAATACAAAACTAACTTTGCATTAACTTTTTAGTACAATGTAAAGACCTTAATGCAATATTTCTTGAATTTCTTTATATTTGATCAACAAACATCTTATTTTAAGCAATATCTCTTATGAAACAAGTGTCATTTTTGTTATATTGACATAATTTGGAGCATGAGTTTTATTTTTGATGCCTTAAAGAACTTTCTTGATTTTATTTAATTCAAAAAGTTTTTTGCTGCTGACCAGGAATCTGTAAGAGTTCAAATGAACTTGTAGAAAATGTAAATGTAGACTCATGTTTCTGCCTCTGCAGCTGTTGATTGCACTGTCGAACTCCAATCAAGTTAATGGGATAATGACTGCGGCCTTTCAAAAGTATTTTGATTTGTGGAAAACTTTTACATGATTAATAGACGAACTTTCGACATGAATCCCTGGGGAAAACCCTTGTGAAAGTCTGATGTGTGCTCACACTGCGCGGGTGTGTGATTCCCCTTCAGGGCCAGACTTGTACCTGCATTCTTGTACCATCCCTTCAAACGAAACTTCAGCACGCAGAAACTTGTGTGTGTCTTCTGAAAAATGGCAAATTTCAGAAATTAAAAGCAGAAATGTTGCTGTGGCATTTTCATACTGCTTGTTCTTGGTTGCCATGACAGCTTCTAGTTACCATAGAGACTGTGCAAATGAAAAAAGTGATCTAAAATGAGTCTGTTTGTAGGTACTGAGATTTTTTTTTTTTTTTCTGGACCACATTCCAAAAAATTCACAATTCTGTGCTCATCACCTCCTTTGTCACCTCTCCAAGCGGACAGATTGTCTCACATCCCATCACCAGATGGTTGGATGCTGCAGGATCAAACGCTCTATACAATAAACCTGCAGCCTATACTTCACTTTTCACATGCACATCGCTGCTTTTCTGCGCGTTCAAAAGCACAAAGATGCAGCGTCTGTGAAAAAGGAGATGGTGTTAATTTTCATGTGGGCAGACCTGCTTCAGGACCGCAGTGTGCTTCAGCCCGCTGCCGTAGATGGACTCGCATTCCTTTCCTGTATCGCTTACCGTGCAGCAGAAAGTGTGGGAGGCGTCAGGAGAGAAAATGTGTAACCTGTTAGTGCACCCAGGACCAGCGGTCGGCGGCTCCACTGTCGAGCTGCACGGTGGCCCCGATTCTGCCAGCATTTACAGGGACTGATGAATCACACCAAGAACCATCTTTATTGGTGTAAAACATGGAATTAGTTAGATCATTGCGGGTTTTTGCAATAAAAGTGAATTTAATAGCCCTATTGATGTCACCTGGCTGCTGTTGCCGGGTAGAAGTTTCTCTGGTAGATTTGGAAAGCAGAAACTAAGAAAATATATCTCTTCTATAGATAGCAGATTCTCCTTTACTTGCAAAATACAAAAAAATGAAGTACCAGAGTTATATTTTAATGAATAATTAAATTTGCTTTAAGGCTGAACCACAAGTTGTTTATAAGTGTTGGTTGTTTTCTGAGGGAGGATTTGATACGGAGTAGTCATGCACTATATTTGGAAATCTGCTGGATGGCATATGCACACCCCTGTAAACCCACAAATAGCCAGGATGACGTCAAGTATTGCAGGTTGGATTTCATTTATGTTATACATAACACTATAAATAATTCATAAACATGTGCACATGTTTTATTTCAAGCATGTGCAGCGTAGTTTTAAAATTAAATATCAAGAAAAAGGCGGTGTGGTTAAAAACCTCCTCGGGGTAATTATGTAATATTAGCTTAGCTGTGACATGTCTGTGGCGTAAACCTGAAGAAATGTTTAAAAAAAAAAAAAAGGCGTATTTTTGCAATATACCGGATCTTTTTGTGGTTGGATCTGTTTCTAGTTAAACGCACCAACATGTCTCTACAGAGAGAAGGTTAGCCTGAAGTAATTATTGTGAAAGGGTTTTAAATCTCGTTTTCAGTCACATCAGTCTCGTTTTTGATGGTGCTGAGCATAATTTAGCCGTCAAGGATGTTTTCTGTCATTCTGGCAAAACTTGACAATGAATGAGGAAAAATAAATACCAAATCAACTAAAGGCAAAAACTTAAATGCCTAAATTACAGAAAACATATTAAGAAGTTAACTTAAATCAAATGGAAAAATATAAAGATTAGCGTTTCTTCATTAAAAAAGAGGAGAGTAGAAATTGATGTAGCACATAAAGCTAAAGTCCGCTAGCTTGATGCTAAACGAGTAATGGAATTTCCTATAGGACGGCTAATGCTAACGCTTGGTTGACCTAAACATACATTGTTGACTAAATGAAAATGTTTATATTTTCACAGGCATGTATTTTTCAAACTCTATAATGGAAATACTTTTAAAGCAATCATTTGAGGTCTTAAACACAGTTTTTTGTTCATACTTTCTTCCTCTGGAATAAGAGCTAACCCCTCCAGGAGAAGCAGAACAATTGTTTGAGCTTCTCCGTTTGAGAATCCATGTTACACCGTATTCTATTAATAATCTCATTATTATTATTTCCTAATACATTTTACAGTATGTGAACTGTATTCAATTAAAATGAATATCTTCAAAACATATATATAGATTATTAATGTATTTCTAAAGAAATGTGTCTAAATGTGAAAACTTTAAATTGAATTTAATTGAGAGGATTGAAAAAAATCAGAATTGAATCGATTCCGGAAATTATTGGCGATACCAAGCTCTACGAATTTGACATTTTTCACCTATAAAACCTCGTTCTTGAGAAAAAAAAACACACTAATGACTACCATTTGACTTCCAGCGATTCTGAGTAAATGGGAAACTATTACAGGAGTCAGACCACTTAAAGACTAAATCACTTTAAGAATAAAAATTGTGTTTTTAAAACGATTGAAGACATATTTAAAGAAAATTGAGCTAATAATGATAATTTCTAAGTATGTTTTTATTTAAAAATGTTGTAAAAAAAGGAGCAGGCGAAATATCTTTTTAAAAATATAAAAGCGTAAATGTAAACTAGCAGGAGAGAGTGTAAACAGATGGATTATGGGAAATGGGGGAAGATTCACCCCAATGCCAACAGCTTCACCCATAACTCCGAGACAAATTTAATGAACATCTGATGCTCTGCAGAAACGATGTTCTAGAAAACGTCAGCTTTTCAAAATGTTGCCTAAAAACTGCATCATCATGTTTAAAAGACCAGATCATGAGATGATCAGAGTGGTGGTTTAATTAATAGATATTTTATATTTTAAAGCAACAGGGCCAGATTGCATTTCCTGTTGCCGTGGCAGCACAGCAGCCGCCCGCGTGTGCTTTATAGACATCTCCAATTATGTCATGCAATACACTGCTGATGATGTTGCTCGTGCAGCGCACACGCACGAGATCCGCCGGCGCACGAGCTCGTCTCGGTTCAGCTGAGCGTCTCCATAGTGACAGAAAAAAGAGAAGAGCAGGACGACGGCGAACGTAACAGGGTTGGAGGAGAGAAAGAGCGATCAGGCAGAGACATGTAGGAGATGTAGTCTGGCTGCCGCAAGCTGAAGAAAGAGGAGGAGTTGTTGAGCGCAGGGGATCTGCAGAGTGAGGGTGAGAGGAAGGGAGACAAAAGCTGGTGGTGAAGAGGCGAGGACTGAAGCGGCTAAAGAGAAGACAAGCAAAGCAAAGAGACACTCCAAAGGGGAAAAAAAAAAAAAAGTGGAGAAATAAGTCAATAGAGGCGGAACTGAGGACTACTGCTAAGCTTTCATTTGGATTTAAAAGGAGGTAAGCTTCTGCGGGAATGAGGAGGAAGATCTGTAGATACAGCAGTGATCCCCTTTTGTTCTGCGCTTGCTCTTGTTTTTTTTATCACTACGCTCCGTGAGGCTGATACCATTACAACACTGAACCGGTCCACAGCACTCAATCTCCACTGCTGACTGAGCTAATTTGCTGGCGGTGTGACTGTGCGCCTGTGCAAGTGTTGGAGATGAACAGTGTCATGCATGAAAAGTGTCTCAAGACGGGATCGGTGCTTTAGTGTTAGCATCAGAACTGTTGATGCAAGTTTTGAGAGTGGAGCGAGCGCACGAGTTTCACTTTTTAGGATTTTAGGACTCCATAGTGTGGAATTCAAACTATTTCTTTCCCTGCCTGACATCCCGTTCTTCATCACAGATGTTGTATGAGAGGTCACATGTTTAACAAAATTAGTATGAAACGGGATTAAAATGTTCATCAGACTGGTTTGCCTTTAACTACCGTTCCAGGAAAGGATACAACATTCTTTCCTCTATGAACTTTTTGACTGTTAAAAGAGAAGAGTGCAATTATTGAACCACAAAAATGTAAAGAAGAACAGCGGGGGAGCAAAGTAGAAAGGAGAACGAGACAAGCCCCAGCAGGAAAGTATTCCTCTCCATCCAGCTGTTGATGGAGGGGCAGCAAACTGTGGCAGAGCAGTCAGCCTGAGCTGTTGTCCGCGTTGGTGCGGTTTGGAATCCCGCCTTTGAGTTGTTGGCGAAGCATTTAATTTTTTAATTCCCGTCAGAGACCACATTACTGTGAACCGCCCAGGGACGGGTTTTCAGACGAAAGGTCACCAGACGTACAGTTTTTTGTTCAATCAGTTTTTCAGCATATGCTAAACACTTATGTTTATATGCGATGGTGTTGAGATTATGCTGCAATTAAAATGAAAAACAAAAAAGTTATAAATACGATGAATGATTTAGAGAAAGGGAAGTCTTTGGGGTTGATTTGTAGATTAAGTACCCAGTCCGATCATCTTTTCATCTGTTGGAAAAGTAGTAATTTCATTACGATTATGCAGTTTTTAGCCAAAATCTAAAAATCTGTGTCGTTTTGCTGGACATATTTTCTTCAGTAGTTCATTAGAAATTTGAGTAGTGGGTGGGACTGTTGGTGTGAAGAAACTCGCCTCTCTTCCCCTTCCTGTTGCCGAGAGCTCTCTGTTCATGTTTTTTTTTTTCCGTACGTAGATCTAGTCACATTTTCTACGTCACAAATACACTTTTATCTGCTCCTGATTCACAACAATTTGAAAATAGAAATACTCAGAAATGCAATTTAAATCAAAATATATGTCCTCTTTCTTTAGAAAAATGTCAAAAATACGATTTTCATCGGGTAAGTCTTTAAAAGCTCAAACTAGACGGCACAATTGTTTTAGTTATTAAAAGATTACACCAATATCTGCTGATTTTCCTAAGAAACCGGTGCAAATATTTAGCTTTCAATAAAGAAAATCATATGAATTTTTTCGTTCATTTCCTCCTGATGACCAGAAAAAAAAAACTGTCAAATTTGTTCTAAATGCACCAAACTACAGTTCCCAGAACCTCACCACTTCTAATTTGATTTTATTGGGAAGCTCCAAACGTCCTCTGTAGATACCAAAAGAGGTTAATTAATTCAGTTATATATTGAAGTAAGAGAGAGGACAAATTTACATTGCAGATTGTCAGGAGAATCTCAAAACATCAAATCTTGTTTTTTTAGCAAACAAAAAGCCGTACCTTTAACTAAACATGCACAGAAACTGATGCAGGATGACACAGTAGGGTTCCCGTTAGGCCGTCCCTCAGCTCAGAGTTCACACATGCCCATATGGCTGCAACAAGCATGTCATTAACCTCTAATGTACCTGACCCCCTCTACACGCTGTACTCTGCATACTCCACTGATTCTGACAAAGACAAGCTGTTGTATTAAATATGAAACAATGGTTCAATGGTTAGAATGTTCTTGTTTTATGCTGCATTCTATCACTATTTGTAGCTTTCTGAGTATAATCTACATATCCTGCATTTAAAAATGTGCATATTTTCTGTCAAAAGAAACTCTTTGAAGCCAGTGTAGCTGGTATTGCATCCATTAATATATACACAAATATGTTTGCAGCTTAGAGATTGTTTAATCATTTAAAGCCCCACTTCAATCACCTATTACGCTGCTATAAAAAGTGTTCAGTGTTTTTTTTTTAATCATGATTATTAAGTTTTGGGCCAAAATAATAATTAAAAAAAAACATTTGTTACCTGGGACATTGTTTCTGCAGAGTGGTGTAATATTTCATCAAAAATGTGACTGTTTACACTTGGGCTAGCTTTACAGGCTAGCAGGTAGCCCCTCGATCTTACATTAGCGGTGCAACAAAAAATGGCGAGCAATATCCAGTTGTGCAGTTTTGAGATGAGGAAAACAAAGACGTGGATCTAGTAGTCTACAAGAGGATGTATCACAATGGCGGCCCAGAGTATTTTTAAAATGCATTTTTGTCATCTGCTCCTAATTCATGACAATTTGAATAAAGAAATACACAGAAATGCCATTTTAAGATTCATTTTAATATTAGTCCTCCATCATCAGGAAAAAGCATCACGAACATGTTGACCATAAAATACTGTACATTATTTCCTGTGTACCATTCCTGAGCTGAGAATTAATGTTAAATAGAAATGGGGAGCAGATGTGCATTTATGGCTGTGTACAGAACAACATTTGAGAGATCTTGAATGTAGCGTTTGCTTGCACACATGAATGCATGCTCGTGCAGTCATACTTACAGTTGTCATGCTAGTAATGGAGATACACATATCGGTCTCTATGTCCTCCTCTCATTGGCAAGCTGTCCTTTCAACAAAGAAGCATCTCATCCTATTGGTTCCTCCTGCACATCATTTTTAGAACATCCCTTGTTACTCCCCTCCTCCCTGTGGTTGCTATGAAACCAGGGGTGTCTGCTCCCAGCCAAGAAGGAAGGGGGAGTTATATAGTGTGTTTGCTAGCTGTGTGTATGTGTAGTTTCTTGTGAGTATGGACAGTTCAATACTAATCATTCCATTCAGAAAGCCCAGAGGAGCACAGACGTAGCGTGGCTGCGATTAAGTATTCAGGGTTAAAAAATGGTAATAGTTAGGGCTGTGCATCAGCATGAAATCAACTTTTTAGTCTCAATTTGCTCCTGATTGTTCGTACAAATAATATCTAGAAAAACATAAATTAGAGTTTCTTCTTCAGGATGTAGATGATGTGTATTCAGCAGTAGGATTCAAACATGGCTGAGCTGATTGTCAATCAATAAGTGTACTCAGTTGTCCTGTAATGTATTCTGACCCAAGCAGGTTAAGTGAGCTTAGGCTGGTGATTCTTTTATCTGCAGGAATTGATTCAGGAGCCTTAAGAAGGCTGAGGCTCGATTGTGGCTTTAAGCTGCAGGAGCAGCAGATATCTGTTGATATCACAGAGGGCAGATCCTCATAGGCTGCAGGTTACTGCTTCTATTGACTTTGAAAAACACACGCGGCACAACAAAAGGCGCAGGTGAAGAAATTCATTTAACCTCTTTCATTAAGCCACATCGAAGACTCTTTTAGCCGTGTTTTTTTATTTTCTTTAAATGTGAACAGAGTTAGAGCAGCAGAAATGAGGACAAAGAGTAATAAATGAGAACAGATGAGGTAAGTCGAGGTGAAGGAGGAAGAGGATGTGTGGGTAATGAGAGGGATGGTTAGGCTAGTCCATGCAGATTAAACAAAAGCGGGGAGCCGACAGATAAATGGTATTTTTATTCTTCCCCGTCATTAAAACGACTTCACAGACAGCAGCTCCACTCTTCATCCCCTCACTGGGTTTCATGCTCCACTGAACCAACCAGCTCCAGTGAGGAACACAGAAAGGCTTTTTGTCTAGTGTCCTACATGAGAAGAGTTGTGAATGTCCCAAACCGCTGATGCTTGTTGACTCATTTACTGTTAAATTAGTTTGTTCAACCAAATTTCTCAAGTTTAGAGACTTCATCTGGTTTTTACAGGTCACCACATTCTTCTAATCTGCTAAAAGTAGAACTATTCAGATGAAAATGGTGTTCTTGTAGCATTTATAAAGGAAAATTAAGCTTAAAATTGAGTATTTTATTATTCATGAATCAGGAGAAGACGAAAAAATGTTGTTGGTGCTACAATCGGTAGACCACAAGCTTCCACTTCCAGACAAATAGATCCATGAATGTCTTCGAGCTGGAATCTGACTCAAAGCTGTTCGGCTGGATAGCTCCCATATTGCTCGCCATTTTTGTTGCACCAGTAATGTTTGTATGTGGAGAGAATACAGTATCATCCAATTTGTGTGTGCCTAATTCTTGATTTGTAACTCATATACTATTGTGTGTATCTCTGTGTACTTGCTGTTGTGTATACACATGTACTTAAATTGCAAAATAAAAAAAAAAATTAGTATAATACTAACATGATGGTGCCCATTGTTAAAAACAAGACAGGCAGGCTTGACAGTATTGACAACTACAGACCCATAGCATTAGCCAGTGTCCTCTCCAAGGTTTTAGAAAGAATTTTATTACAAAAATTTAATTATTTATTCTATCGGCGATAATCAGTTTGGTTTTAAAGCCTTAGCATGGAACGACACTTGCATTTTTTGCATTAAAAGAAATGTCAATAGGTACAAACAGGATAATTCTTCTGTACTTATGTGCTTCATTGATGCATCTAAAGCCTTTGACAGAGTTAATCACACCAAACTTTTTACGAAAATGAAAAACAGGGGCATACCATGGTATATTATAAGACTACTAGCCTTCTGGTATGCCCATCAGAAAATGATGGTTAGGTGGGGATCAGTGTCTCTTCTCCATTTGGTGTGACCAATGGAGTGAGACAAGGAGGTATTTTATCCCCACTTCTTTTTAACCTGTATGTGGATGACCTGTCGAAGGACCTGAATGCATGTAAAACCGGTTGCATGGTTGGTGGTTTTAAAGTCAATCATCTGATGTACGCAGATGATTTGGTTGTTTTTTAGCCCCAGCGGCTCCGGATTCCAACAACTTTTAAATGTCTGTTCTGTATTTGGTTTTAATAATGATATTTTATACAATTCTAGTAAAGTGCTGTGATGATTTGTCGTACAAAAGAAGAGATGTAACATTGAATTTTTCCTGCTTTTTAAACTCTCTGGTTCTGAGCTTAATGTCTGCCATAAAGTAAATATCTTGGATTCTGTCATAATGAAATTTACAGATGACGATATTCACAGACAACGTGTTCTATTATATGCTCAGGCAAACATGCTTGCACGCAGGTTTTATTCATGTTCAGAAAATCTTAAAATTCTTCTTTTTAAAACTTACTGCACACCACTGTATATCCCCACCTGTGGACTAAACAGGGCATCCAGCATGAAGAGGCTGCAGGTTGCCTAAAACGATGCCCTGAGACTTTTATTAAAACAGCCACGGTGGTGCAGCGCGAGCAATCTGTTTGTTGGTGCAAGAGTTAATACTCTTAAAGCTTTGTTGAGAGGTTTTATCTATGGTTTTATTTCTCGTCTCAACATGTCAAATAACCAGATCATCTTAACTCTCACTAATGTTAAATACAGCACTTTTAAATACCGGTCCCCAATCTGGAGGTTTTGGTATGGCCGCCTCTTTTAACATTTGGAAATTTTTTAGGTTTTTGATTTTTATGTCTGTAATTGTTTTTTGAGCTTTTTAGTTTTATTAATTGTTTTATCTTTTTATGTTTTTATGTATTTTTTTTACATTTTTATTATATATACATATGTACATTTATTTTATTCCTTTTAAGTCTTTTATATGTTGTGTCTTTGTGGTAAATGCACCTTGAGTCTGTAATAAAGTATCTATCTAACAGTAAACATAAAATTACAGCAGCTTAACTACATACAAATCTTTAAGAAGTATGCACAAATCGCCTGATAAACATGCACACAAATCTGATGAGAGACTCTTTCTCAGATTTGTGTGTAAATTATGCATTTAAATCCTGCTTGACATTTTGCCACTTTCTTAAGAAGATATGCACGATAATTAAATTTAAAAAGTCTAAATATACATTTTTAAAACACTAAAGTTTCTCTTTTCTCATCCCTTCCCTTGCGACCGGCCAAACTCCAAAGTTACACTCAAACATGCACAAGTTACAAATCAAGAATTACACACGCACAATCGGGTGATACTATATTCTCTCTTTGGCTATAAGCTAGCAGTAGAGCATGTAAACAGATGGATAATGGGAAATGGGGGTGGGCTTACTCTGCGCCAACAGTCAAAACTCTGAGACAAATTTCTATTGAACTACTGCTGCTCTGTAGAAACTGCATTAGAAAATGACAAGTTTTTAAATTTTGGCTAAAAATGTTTTTTTTCTTTTCTTTATTGGTAAAGTTTTAAAAAATAGATGGAACAGATACAACACAAATATACGTCAGACTTTAACTTGATTTTAGTCTTGGGAAAGCAGGTTTCAGCAGTCTGCAGAGTGGATGTTGCTGAAAGCATGACCCTGTTAACCATATTGGCTGCTAATCAGTTTATCAGCCCTGTTCAGTCTCCGATAACAGGGCTGTTAACAGGATTAAAGTCCTGAAGTGCACAAAGAGACTCGAATGTAGCAGGACAGCCAACCACTGGAAGAAAACTGTACCCGAAACCGCTTCATACAACTGTAAGATCATCGGGGCCTCAGGGTTCAGCCTCATCGGATTAGAGCTGCAAGCAGACACCACTGGTACATGACAAAGACGCATGGAAAAGAAGAAAAGAGACGGCATGAAATTATTCATGTTTGTTTGTTTTCTATGATTTAGTTGTTGTAAGTCTGCAAAAAACTGACGTTAAAAAAAGAAAGCTTAATTATTCTGATTTGCAGAAATTAATCAATTTTAAATATTTTTTAAGATGCCGGTTTTGCAAAAATGAGCGATACACCTGTATTGGTGCATTTCATTGGCTGTATATGAGAACTGGACACCTCATATTCCAAACAGGAAGTACCTGCTGGTCCCAAGTAGCCAAAACCCCATAGACTTGTATTGAGAAATAAACAGCTATAACTCAGCCATTCCATTTGTCAGAATGACCGTTCATGTTCTTGAAGATCCTTTTGTTTTTCATTATATTGTATCTTTATTGTAAGTTATTTATTGAAGTTTAAAAATGGTCAATCAGATTGGCACAACCAAAGTATTTGGTGTCTGGTGGCCTCCATGTTCAACTTTCAAAACATTTGATTGACCACACTTTCAAGTGTGGACATCCAACAAGCTCACTCCTGATTGGCGAGAGTGGTTGCCATAGAAACACCCTGAGTTCTACTTACTGACATCTGACTCCAACATCCACATTGGAAAAAATTGCGACTAAATGGACTTAATTTGGTTGGATTAAGGAAGTAAGCAATTTTCCGTGGGTGATGTCACACTAGATCACTACAGTTCTTGTACATTGACTATATATAGTCAATACAGTCGTAGTTTGACTGTGTTCACTCCAATGCTTGGATACATTTTGCATGGAAGAGGTGAGCCAGAATGCAATTGGGTGGATTTACAGCGAACGTTAGATGTGAACGCCAAATATGACGCCAATAGTTTTACAATTAAAAAATCGTCATAAGTAATGATGTGACAAAAAGTTCTTCTGAGTTGTGCTCAGAACAGAACTTTGAAAGAAATATCTTGATTCTGGTTGGTGTCTAAAGGCATTTATTCTAAAACGTTACGACTGTTTATTTCTACAACTTACTGTAAAAAAAACGTTTGTGTTTGATGATCGAGTTTTTTCAGTACTGGCATTTTCTCCTTAAAAAGGGATCATGATTTATTTTTAATAATTTGTTACATTTTGTCTGAAAGGTTACCTAAAACACCATACCTTGACATGTGAACAGAGAAATGTTTGACTACATGTTTTAGTGATGTTTCTTGCATTCAAGCCCACTGTATTTTCTTTACTGCATGATCAGTTTGTGAAGCTGAGGAAGTATGTTTTGTTGAAGAGATGAGTGGATTTTGAAACCAACAACATTTTACAAAATTCCATTTAAAAATATTAAAGCATATTTGAAAAGCACTCAAAGGTTCTTACTGAGAAACCTCAACTTGCACTAAAGGGAAAATATCCTGAAAAAATGTTGGATTAGCAAGATTCTGATTTTAAAAATAGCAAAGCGAGATGGGTTATTCTGACTAATGTAATGACTGAGTAATGGCTGTTCATTTCTCAATGGAAGTCTTGGAGCCAGTAGGTACTTCCTGTTTGGAACACGAGGGAGAAGGGGTCAGACTGTCCAGTTCCTATGTACAGTCAATGGCTCTAACCCTCTACCGAACCCACAATTTCCAACTTCAAAGCTGAACTCTGAAACTACATGTACACCACTCTCAGTTTCATGTATCTAGAAACCACTTCCAGTTAAAAGTCTATGTAAACACGCATGCATGCGTGTTACAGGCTACCTCGTTCATGGGTAACTATGAAAGTTTTGACGACTGTTTCAGGGCCCTACACGTAAAACGCATTGAAGCCACATTGAAAGTAGGTTGAGCTTTAACCAACATGTGGCTCTGGAGCTACAGGTTACAGACTCCTGCGCTAGTAAATAGTAGAAAAAGAAGAAGATCCAGCCCAGCTTTTACATTGCGTAACAGGCACCTGTCAGGAACTTTTTACACTTTAATACATGTTTATGTACTGAGTCAGTACAGTAGGAAGGCATTTATCCTAGAAACAAATCACCTTCAGGCTCTTTGAATCTCTACAATAATGGCTTAGTAGCAAACACAAAAAAGAATTCTGCTGATGAGTTAGAAGCACAAACTCAATTTTGGAATTACCTAACAGCATGAAAAGCATAAATGTGTTTTTCAAAACTTACCTGTGTGTATTTTTCCTTTTTCCTTTTTGGTAAATGAGCTTTTAGAACAGAATGGACACTTATCAAGGTTAGATCATCTTTTAAATCAATTTTAGGAGAACTAAGCTGCAATGATGTGATGAGCCAGATGAGAATCCAGAAAGTCAAACAAAGAAAGCTTAAAAGAATATATGCTGTGGTGGTTCAGGACTTGTGTTCATATATGGCGCCGCTATGAATACCATTTAGATGCTAATGAGTTCATGTTACAGTCAGACACTGCAGGACACTGCAAGGTTTCAAAAATAAAGGTGAGGCAGCGATTCAATTCTATCCCATTCAGGAACAACGATTGAATTGAATATTCTGAGCGTTAACAGCTGTTTGGGCAGTGTGTGTGGTAACACCAGTGTACATGGATTTTTTTTTTTTCTTCATTTTTGCAGAGTGATGAGTTTGTGTGGGTGACTGCTGCAGCAGCTCTGTGTTACTATGGTGACAATTGAACTTCAAGTTAAGGTTGAGGGTTTTAACGTATTTGAAGTAGATGCTGTTGCATAACGGAAAGCAAAACACTGATTTTCACCACTGAGGGCAAAATACTGTGCTTTTTCTGGAGATTTTGGGATTTTTTTGTGTTGGATGAAGGAGAAATGTTAGGATTGAGTCAAGCTGTGTCGCTCCACACAAGCTGGACAAAAAGTGAATATTTTATAACGGTTCATGTGGAGTGAAAATACCTAGCATCCAGTTTCTTAAGTAGTACAGAATTTTTGCTAAATGTAATTATTGCACAAGTTGAACCATAAAGGCAAGACAGCTCAGTGCAAAAATGAAAAGTAAATTTTTAATCGAGTCGAAATTATAGCTGGTCATTTTAAACGAACATTTCTTGTAATCATAAAAGAAAATTGCTATTTTAGGAGGGGGAAATATGAATTACAAGATCAAACAAAGTACAAGTATTTGATCCATGTTGAAAGCAGTGCAGAATTAGAACATCTTCACCACAAACAAACTGCTATTGTTGGAGGAAGGGGTTGAAAATGGTAACCGCTGACATGTCCAGATAACCCAGTGAGCACAAAGTTTTTTGAAAAAGGGACTAAAAACTTAACATAAGTGGGTACTTAGTGTGTGATCGTGCTTTAATTTGAAGTTATCTCTTTTTATGAAAAAAAGGTAGGTATAAAAGCTCAAAAAACAAAATGCAAATACCAATTTAACATCGTTTATACTTCATTTATTACTTATGGAAGATAGTTTATACTTCTGTTGTGAAAGGTATTCAACTGACCAATCAGATGCCTCAATTAAAATAGGTGATCTCATATCAAACATTTAAACGTTTTATTTATTTTTTGGTTCTATAGAAATGTTGACTCAGACCAATCACTGCTTACCGACTAAGTCTACCCTCCGACATGGCGGTGTCCATATTGCCAAAAAAAGAAATGGCGACTAAATTGACTACATTTTGTTGCAACTGGAAGCTCATGTTTGATGGGTGATGTCACTCTCAGTCAATAACTTCTATGCTGAACCAGATTTCTGACAGTTTTCTGTGGTTCTTTGTGTGTTAAGCTGATGCCAAGATCAACTCCTGTGAGAATCATTAGACTGACAGTACAACACACTGAAGAGTGATGCTCTGCCCTGAGGAAAAACACACTTTTTATGACATGATTATGGTTGTAGTTTACCGGTAGACCTTTGAAGGCAGATCCATAAACCGTTCAGAAGTTTTTGCCGTAGTCGCAATATCATCCCTCAGACAGCTGTATAGCTCTCCTCCATGTCTCCGTAGTAAACTCTGTACCTGGCACAGTCGGTGCCTGGTGACCACAGAAAGAAAGACTTCTTTCACTGCAGCCCAACTGTGTGTTTTAGTCTGTTTGTGCTCATGCACTGACTGCCTGGAGAGAATCAATAGATGATGACAAACTCCATTTTATGGAGTTGAAAATCAGTCAACAATAATCCCTAAAAACAGAGGCATTCCATTATTATTATTTTACAATGTTTATTTTGATTTAATTTAAAATTATAATCACTTTCTTGGATGCATATAAGTGTTAAACATGCTGTGAAACAGAAAGTTAAGGAAAAACAGCCAACTAAGCCTTAATTATGATGTATTTGTTTATGTTTTACTACAACACCAGGCATGTTTATCATTGTAACTGTGTGATCATGTCCTCCGAGATTCCTATTTTATCACTTATCAATACAAGGTTTTACTCCTAAATATTTTTGACAATAATCTGTTTTAGCTCCTAACAATGGATTATCTATTTAATATTTTTTCATACATTTAATGTCTTGTTCTTTTAAGCAATGCTAACTAGTCCAAATGGGAAAAATTAGGACTAAAAAGTTTACTCTAAAATTAAATTTTTCTTTATCTATATGATTTTTTTTTTTTTTATCTAAAATGAACTTTCTTTTACTTGCTGCACCCATGATGTAAATGTCTATGATCTGTTTTTTTCTCAGGTATTGAAGATCAATCTTATCGGACACAGAAAACGGATCTTGGCGTCATTGGGTGACCGATTACACGAAGACACCCCGCATAAACCTCCACGGGCCATCTCTCTGAGGGTGAGCAGCAGTGTGTGATCTGGTTTGAAGCTGTGAATTCATCAGACAGAGCTAGATTGCTTTCTGCTTTCTCTTGTGGAGTTGCAGCCTCTCGATAGCTGATGACAGGAGTTTTTCAAAGTTTTTCTCAAAATGAATCTTATCTCTTCTGAGGTGATGTGCACAGAAAATACTTACCAGATATAAAAATTAATATTCAGATCTTTATAATATTCAAAAGCATGAAATCTTTTGATCTCTTGTGATCTTTTAATTCCCCTCCCTGTTCCCCTCTCACTCTCTACTGCTAGCTTACAGCCCTCACAAAGCTACATTCGCACCGGGCATGTGACGAGCATTCAAGAACTGGATTGCGCTACCTGATACTAGAGCATGCACGCCACCTACAATTGGAAGAGGCTTTTTTTTTGTGTTATAAAATTCCATCCAGGCATAACCGCAAGTGTCATTGGTAATTTCTTCTCTATGATAATATCTCAAACGGTTGGCACTTGAGTATAAACGAACGCCATCCATATGTCACTACCAAATCGAAGTCCCTGATTGGTCAATGTTCCGCATTTTGAACGTAGAGACCAAAACAGTTGTAGAAACTTGTGTCATACTGTGAATGTGAGAGTTTTAGATGCCCAAAACTCAGGTATATGTACAATTATATAGACTTTTCAATGGAGGTGGTAACTTAAACACAGGTTGCCAGTAGGGATGGGCGATACTTGGAATTTGCATGTCAGTCTGATACTAAGTAATTATAGGCTAGTATCGCCGATATTGGCACCTTTTTTCTTAAAATGTTTGATAATAGAATAAAAAACAAAAAAAAAACAGTTTTTTGTTAATTAAGAGTAAAATAAACAAAGGACTGAGACTTATAGCAATTAAAAATGTTTAACTTATTTCAGCAATCTGTACTGACTGAGAAAATGTGTATTATATATTGGCATAATGCAATGATAATAATAAGAAAAACAACAACTCGTACAACATTTTAAAAAGCAAAGATATAAGCATATCAGCACCACAAACATAAAAAACAAATGAAGGCAGTAATAAAATATAAAGGTCATTAGTGAAAAAAGTAAACAAAAGCAACTCTGAATACAAAAATATCAGCGTCACGCAAAAAAAAAATAATTCTACCATTGTTGCAAATTTGTGGTTCTTTAATGACTCCGTTTTCTGATGAAGCAGGGAGGGGCAAGGTGTGACCAGCAGCGAGAGAGAGGGAGGGGCAATGTTTTCACACAAATTGGATGTGTATTTTCTCAAATCGAGCTGTTTTTTGCCCAATCTGGCAACACTGCAGACGGATAGACAGTGTTGTGCTTGTAAATTCAGGCCATTTATTGTGTGTGTCAAAGAAAAACGGTAACAAAAGTATAGATGTCTTTACACTAGAATCGATACTTCACCTTGATATCGACACCATCGATAATCAGATCAATACGCCATATCCAGCTATACAGTTTAAAGCCAAATGCCAACTCAGATAGAGAAAATGGCGTAAATGGCCTACCAAGCTTGAAGCTTCTACGTCACAGGTACAATCATTCTCAAGATCATGTTAAAAACCAGATTTTTTATAATGCAAATGCAGAAAAGTTTCTTTCATTTGAAAGCAGCAAGGCAACAGCAGCAGGAAAACAAAAACAGCTCTGTTTATGTACCAACAGTAGTGACATAGCACCAGAAAAGATGAATGAACCCATCCACGTCTCCATCTACCTCACCAATCTGCCTGCAACATTTTGTACCAGGAGCCCGTTGGAAACCACACACCTCCCCAGCTCAGCCCTTCTGTAGGCCAAGCGGCGTACACGGCGGGGGTCGCCGGTGGGTCTCTGGACGTGCAGCACCTCATCATGCAGGCTGACGCCCGGCGCAGGCAGCGCAGCAATGACAACTACTTTGAAGACGTGCCGCGATCCAAGCTGGAGCGACAGATGGCTCAAGTCAGCATGGTGAGGATGGGAGGAGAGGGGTGGATGAAGAGATGAATGGAGACGGGACTCTGAACCTTTACACACCCATGAACACTGTAGGAACACTCAGATTCACTGTACGTATGATTTCCACATAATACAGACGGTTTATTATATAAAATAACACACTCCAATCCTTTCATTTGAAAGATTAGCAACGTTTGAAGGAATATATCCTATGTCTTTTAAAAGGATTATTATAAAAGAAAGATGACATAAAAAAGTAATAAACTACATGTAAACACATATTTGATATGACTGAAAAGGTATTTGATAGCTTTATGGATAAGATGTAAAAAGCGGCTTGCATTTTGAATCACACAGAACCCAGAAAATGATAAAACCCCAAAATGATTCTTTAGATGTATTATTTTTGCAGACCAACACCAACAGGGTTGTGGTTATCCCTCCGATTCTCCAGTATGTGTGCGTCATTGTGCGTTTCCCTTCACCATTCTGAGGTGGCACTGATGAGTCAGCTCTGCAAAAATAGAAGGATAACTGCACGAGGTGGGAGGTTACATCTGTCCTCGGTGCCATTATCTCAGGAGTCACTGTCACAGGGTTCTGATGGCAAATCTTTCTCACTTTAGATTTAGAGATCAATTAAAACTAAAGTTAACTCCCACCTTTAAGGATTTGGATATTTCATAATTAACACAGTGAAAGGAATCGAGTTCATCTTGCAAAGAATTACATATTAGAGGTTTGCAAGGTGTACAGATAGAAATTGACCTCGCAAACTACCCAAAAACAGAGTGGATAATGTAGGGTTTGATCTGGAACATCATGAACGTTCTTAAGTTTTTCAGATCAGCCTGTTCTTACATCTCGAGCTTTAAGGTCAAGTCTAAACCTGCCCGCTTCTCTGATCATTCAGATGTCCTGATGTGCAAATTCTTGTGGTTTCAGGCTGGTGAATGGTGTGAACCAATAACTCTGCGTCCGCCCAACGAGGCCACCTCCTCCACTCCTGTGCAGTACTGGCAACATCATCCGGAGAAACTCATCTTTCAGTCCTGTGATTATGAAGCCTATGTAAGTCCTTTATCCCTGTTAAACCACTGAGTTCATGCTAATTTTCAAGATTTTGAAAAAACAATCCAAAAAAAAGCAGCTATGAAGGCTGCAGAAGAGTGAGGTAGGAAGGATCAGTGCCCTCACTTCAGTCAGTTTGCACTCAGTTCTTCTGGAAGCTTTGGTAAATATAGACCTTTGGGAGTTATATAAAAAGGTGTTACATATCCACGTTACCACAGATACAGCTTTGTATTCCTGGGTTTTGTGCAGACTAAAATACATTTAAAGGCTGAGCAGGATAATTAGTCAGTAAGTCAGACGCATGTTTTGATTTGCTCAGTCACATCATCAGGTTTTTAAAGTACATTTCTGTACTTCAGCATTTATTTATGTATTCGTCTGTTGCCTAAAAGCAGAACACTAAAGCAAAGTAAGGCATAAAGTACATTGAATAAAGATTTAATGAGGTCGATGGAGATGTTGGGATTCTGAACATCTGGTAGCTTTTAGTGTCTAAATTAGAGTAAGTTTGACCTCGGGCTGTTTGTAGGAGTTTTATTTGCAGGTTCTCTGCTTTTTATAAAATATTTTTTGGTTCCCCAAAAGTTAAATGTAAAATGTGTTCCAAATGCTGTTAGTTTCTGCCCTACGGACAATATTTTTGCAGTCTATAAATGAGAAGGCATGAAAACACAATGCCTTTTCTACTGTTACACTTAACCACACTGTTGGTCAGCAGGTTTTTGTCTGTTTTGTTTGGATAGAATACCTCATTTTTTCTGATTCATACCCAAACTATTTGTTTCAAGGTTTTAATCATTGAATGTAAATGAGAACTGGACTGAGTGAGTGTTGACAGCTTCTGTCAACCACGAAATGAAGTAAATTTAGTCACCATTTTTCACAAAATGGATATGTTTGAACCAGATGTCGACAGTAAGCAGTCATAGGTCCTAATCGGTTAATGTTTCTATGGCAAGTACTGTGGCCAATTAGGAGTGAGCTTGTTGGAAGTATCACTTTGTTCTGAATGTCTGATGTGAGACCTACTTTTATTGAACCATCTGATTGGTCAATGAATTCTCACTTCCAATTCATCATTTATGGGCATATGGTTCAGGCCCCCTCTGCTCCACTTTTTGATGATTAGGGTGTCCCAAAATCGTTGTTTTTCTGTTTTTGTTTTTTACGTGCTGGCTGTTCCCATTAAATCAGGGATCTCCAACCCCTAGCCGGCGAACTGGTACCGCTACGAGGACTGCTTGGCGCTGGGCCACAGAAGTTAATCAGAGGTCCATGGACCTGTACCAGTACCTAACCCACGTCCATTACCGTGTCCAGTACCCCATCCTAAGGGTTGGGGAACCCTGATTTGGGCGACCGTGGTGCAGTGGTAGGGCGGTCAAATCCTGAATGTAAGATTGCGGGTTTGATTTCCACCTTGCCTGTCTTTGAGTCGAAATGTCCTGGGGCAAGACACCGAACGCCACATTGTCTCTGATGGAAGGTTGGCGCCAGTGTTCAGCTGCGGAGCCGCCACCAGTGCATGAATGTGTGAATGGGTCTGGGACTGTAAAGCGATTTAGGCTTTCAAGGAAGGTAGAAAGTACTATACAAGTATACACCATATACATTAAAAAAAAACTATGAGTTGGGGACACTTAAGACGCCAAAAAGTGGGTGCCTGAACCATGAGACCATATGATGAGTTGGTAGTGAGAATGTGTGGGATTGATCAGTTTATAACTTGATTAACTTGATTTACAGAAAAAAAAAATGTTTGTGAAAAGAAACTAGGATTATCAAGAACATGTTATAATAGATGCAATAACTGAGTAATCTATGTTTATTTCTCAGTAGAAGTTTATGGGATTTTGGCTTCTTGGAGCCTGCGGTCACTTCCTGTTTGGAACTTGATGGGGGAGGGGTCATTTAGTCCAGTTCTCATATACAGTGAATGGTTTTAATATCACGCTGCAGTGGCCGTGCTGCACTGTTTCAACACTGCTTCAGGGACAATTGCTGTTCCCTGTTTCAGCTCCACTAACACATCACACTTTCATTGCAAACGCTCTAAAAAAACACACACACACAGAGTGCATCATCTCCTTTTCACACCTTAGATGACTAGTTTTTCAAACATGCACTGTTAGACTTCTAACAGTTGTACAAAGACAATTTATTGGGCAGTTGGTTAAACATTATGATGTGTGGGCCCAGTAGGGAGAATGTTCTGGTTCTTTTATGGACTCGTTTAACATCTCCAACACTGAAAGCTCAGGATGTTAGGCGTGTGAAGACATTCCATAAATAAATGTTTGTTTTGTGAAAAGGAACAACAGATCGTAAAAAGAAGGATGTACGAGTGCTGTTCTCTGGGTTTTATCCAAATCAAACACTGCTTGTTACTTTTTGTTCCGAACATTTTAATTTGATTGTTTTATACCTTATAAACTCCTGATACTGTTAGTTAGATTTCAATTCACAAATTTACAGTTTGTCTATTGATTTATGTTTTACAAAAGAAGACTTTTTATTTTATTATTCAAATTATGAGTTCTTACAAAAATGTATTTTGATAAACTAATTATCGTTAAAGTTTCACTTCAGTCCATTTCTATTTAAAAGTGTTCCCAGTTAGTTTTTTTTTTTTAATTATGATTATGTCATTTTTAGCCAAAATTGAAAAACGTGTAATTTTATAGAACATTGTTTCTTAGTAAATTCAAAATTTGCCTCTTAGTTGTAGGCTGGATTGTTGATGCAAAAATAAGACCACCCCTGCTTCCCGAAACCCATAACTGAGAGCTGTTACCACGCTCTCCCACTAGCTTACGGCTCTTCTCATCCCCAACCTAACACTAGCGGTGCAACAAAAATGACGAGCAACATTACAGCTATCACTGAAGAAGAAAACAAAGACGTACATGGATCTAGTCTTGGCTCTTGGGCCACAAAGGGTTCCATAATTTTACAGAAGGGTTGGACCAGAAGCAGATTTTTGGAGGGTTTTGGTAATCCACCTCATAAGAGAAAGAAGTCGCACTGAATCTGGATGAAAACATGACTTCATTTGGATTGAAATGTAATATACATATTTTAAAACTGAACATTTTGGAGTTTATATTTCAAAACTGTGACTTTAGTTTTCACTGAAGTACCAATAGAGCCAATGAATTCAATGTCCCTCAAGTGAAACACAAACTTGAAGAATTGTTGCATTCATGTGGAATAATTAGAAAAATGACTGTCTTACTCAGAAAAAACACTCATGAAAATCAGAAAAACAAAATCTCTTAACAATTTCTGCACTTAAAAAAACAAAGCAATGTATTTGTAACGCGTCATCTATGGAGAGACACCAGAATTACAGGGAAAATAAAACATCAATAAGGATTAGCATCTTGATTTATTCAAGTTTGGAGGGCCAGATTAAATGGTTTAAAGGGCCGCATCGGAATGGAGCGGAGCAGGGAGCTTGTGGCTTGCCGTAGTAGCTTCTATGTCACAAGTACGACCTTTTTTAACACCAATTTTTCTTTGCTCCTGATTTAGAAGGTTTGAATAAAAAATACTCAGAAATACAATTTTAAGCTAACCTTTCTTTACATTTATGTAAAGAAACAGAAAAATGCCACAAGAATACATTAAAAAGACAAAAAGCCTGATTCTCATCGGAGTTGGTCTTTACTTAATCATTTCTTTCAAGTCCGTTCTCATTTCATATATGCAGAAAGTTTGACTTTTCCACAACGTTAATTTATGTTTGGGCTTAATTACAAAATTTATTTAAAAAAAAAAAACCAACAAGCACTTTAAATAACAAGGACATCACTTTATTCACACCTATTTGTAAAAGTCTATCAGTTGACCAGGGGTGAAAGTAAGCCGGAACGGTCCGGAGCGGCGTTCCGGTAAATGATTTGAAGGCGGTACGCCGTTCCGGCTGGGAGATCAGCTGTGCGGCCAGTTTTCACTATATAACACATGAAGAAGCCGGTCGCTCTTATGGAAGAAATGAAAATTGACATTCGAGCTGAGAGCAGGCAGCGCTTTATTTTTGGATGTTTGCATTGTTTTTTGCGGCGCATCAGACAGTTATTAAAATCCGTCTATTTCTCTCCTCTCCTTTCTCTCTCTCTCTTCTCTCTCTCTCTCTCTCATCTCTCTTCTCTCTCTCTCTCCTGGTCTGCGCTCTCTTGCGTGCGCCAAGCGTCCCGAGCGTTGCGGACCCCCACTTTCTGAAAGCAGGCGCACCAGAGAACTGCAGCTCTGCGCTGATGATACTAGTATAAAATTTAATTATTTAAATGAAAAAGTAAACAAAAAGATGCAGAGAAAAGTGAATCAGATTTTTAAGAGGAAGATCCAAAAGTGAGGATGATGATGTGCGAACATCTTCTATAGGAGAGGATGAAGAAGAGAAAAGGAGAGATGGAAGTTGAATGGAAAATGCCATTGAGACACCAGGTCCATCAACCACAGATGAATTTTCTATGTTGCCAGATTATTCTTCAATCTGGACAACTGACAATATGATCTGTTTAAAGTCCTCTCAAAAAAAAGAAAACTATTTTTAGAGTTTTTTTAACATGCTGTGTGTCATTCTTCTTCTGAAAGAGAACAAATGTAATCATTTTCTTTTTGCATTTCCTTTTATCTTGTTTAATCAACTGTCAGAGACAGACTTGTGTGAATGAATGATGTTCTTTCCATCATAAGTTGCTGCACTAAATCATCTGGTCGCTAGGTGTCTAGTTCAGGTTCTGGAGAAGAGAAGATGCTATCTTCAATTGACTGCAGTCGTTCACATTTCTGTGGTCCAATCAGCATAACTGGATTTTTGCTTTGAGTTTCATACATACTTACGGTAGCAGGTCTGAGAACTCTGGAAAATCTCACAGACTCCACAGAGCTTCTTGATGTGACACGGAATGTGAACGGCGGCTCATTTGACCGAGCTATAAAGATCTGTGAAAGTTCGGTCATGAAGTCTTCCTTGTTGAACTGATATCCAGCTCAAAACAAACTGCTAGACATTTTTTGTGGTGCAGGGTGAAGACTCAGAGTCCATAATCAGACAGGGGAGGGTCGGAGACGAGCAGGTCAGCTTCGCTCAGCTAGAAGCCAGCCCTCACAGAGGAGTTTTCACCAGACCAACATTAAAAAATGATTTTTTAAGACGTTAAGGGTCTTGGATTTTGGTTAAAACAACATAAACATAAATAAAACTCCTGGGAATTATTATTTTTTATAAAGTAAAAATTACATATGGGGACTTGAAAAGTAAAGGTATTGGACTGTGTGGGTGTGTGTGTGGGGGTGTGTGTGTGTGTGGGGGGGGGCATAGTACCGGCATAACAAAAAATCTACTTTCACCCCTGCAGTTGACATTTAGTCATCAAACTACGGTCCTAAACTGACATTAGCATGCTAACGGTGACAATAGTAAACATTTAATTATCAGGGATTACGTTGGAGAATCTTGGCTGTTGCTGACCTCAGTGATGTCATACAGAGACGTCAGATAGAAACCTAATGAAGGACTTGTTTGTGTACATCCATGATTACTTTCACCGAGACATCTCTGGTCGGTGTGTAGCTATAATTTAAAGAATGTGTGCCAGCAACTGTCCCATAATGCAGATTTAATGTTGTAAGCTTGGCTCAAGACAAAGTATTAAAACTCCAGATGACCTCATTCTGCTCTGGACCCAAAATATATGCTGCTGAACATATGACTGAGTCTCTGCTCGGTGATAAAAAACAATGTAAATACACACGGCTATATTAAAAATAACTCGTGCAGCTGTTTTAGTTGACATTTATTAAGTAAAATAAATAATTGGTTTAGAAACTTTAAATGCTGGTCGTCTACTCTCATTTATATGGAAGCAAAAGTTTACAATTAATGTTAATAAATGATCAACTTTGATGGCGTAATTAATATTGTAGCTATTTTTAATTGAGGTTTAGCTTCCAGTTGGGTCCCCTATCATTTAAAAAAGGCTCAGAACATTTAATCATGATCACAACAAGCTCTGCTGCTGGAAGCTGCAGTTAAGAGCAGCTTAACAGAAGCATCTCTGGTAGAAACAGCGATTCTCCTCGTGAGGGTGGTGCCGGATTCTGCTATGGCGTCACAATCATCCTCATGAAAACAGAAAAAGTTCACAGCAGATGGCTCTTCCTGCTGCTAGACAGCGACTCAGTCGTTTCCACTTCAGTCCATCTGCAAATCTGAATGTAGGTGGTACTCTTCATCAGAATGCAGATAAATACAAGAAGCTAAAGACAGAACAGGACCGGTGGATTAACACTGAAGGCAGAATTTGAGCATCTCATAGAAGTGCTTGTTCTTTACAAACAATGTAATTCAACTTTCCTAACATTTCCAAAGAACTATCAAGAAAGCATTCATCTGTTTGTCTTGTCAACAGTACCTGGGCTCCATGCTGGTTAAAGAGCTGAGAGGAACAGAGTCAACACAAGATGCCTGCGCAAAAATGAGGGTAAGATTCTGCCTCATGCTACGTTCACACTGAGCATCAACGCTCGTTCAACAGCGTACTCAATGTGCATTCTTGAACGTACTTTATCATGTGGCGTTCATACTATACTGTTGCTTTATCTTTCACAGCTCTATTTCGACATATTTAAGACTTGGTGACTTATAAATCCAGCCAGGCACAAACTGCAATTATTAATTTGTCCTCCATGATCCATTCTCAAACTGTTGGCACTTCCATGAATTAAAAGGAACGCCATCCATACGTCACTAACAAAGCAGAGTCCCAGACTGGTCCAAGTTCAACTGTTTTTAATTTTTTTATGCATGTTCAATAGACGTTTTGCAAACGGAAGACCTAAATGTACCTTCACACGCTTTTACATAGACTTTTCCATTGTGCCAAGGCTGTTGTGGACGTAACTTTATCTTCTAATCCATAATTTTACAGGAAAGATTGTTAGTATAAAAGTGACTTACTGCATTTTACGGTTTTTGCAACACATTCTCACTTCCAACTCATCACATATTGCATGAACTTATGGTTCGAGCCCCCTCCACGTCACTTTTTGATGTTTTTGACGTGCTGGCTGTTCCCTTTAAATCAGGAGACCACAAACTGACACCGGTCCAAAGGCCACTTGGTACAAGGCCACAGACAGGGAAGAAAGTTGTGAAGGAAGTTTTATCTTGGAAAACTACCAGATTCCATGCACCACATCTGCCTTTTTTGCCGAGTCACATGACACTACACGGCTGTTCACTCACACGCTAAGCTATGTTAAAAGCCCAAAGCTAAAGGCTAAGTAAGCCAAACAAAAGACGTATGGAAAGTTTCTTCGGGGAGAAAACGGCCAACAAGGAACCTGAAGAAGAGCTTTTGACTTCAGTGATAACATATAGTTGCTGTTTATAGACAAAACCGGGAGTCAGAATTATAGAGACAGTTGTTTCTACGTAGCAAGCTGCTCTGCATACTAACTAAGCAGCGACTGACTCAAATGTTTCACATACACTTACAGATACTATGGATTCACGTTGTCATTTTGTTTTACTTTATTTATTTGTCACATCTTAAAGTTAAGCTAGAGTCCGGTTGTTGGCATCAACTTTGACGTTAAAGAGAAAATCTTCATTAGGAAGTTTATGTTTGAACCAGCTACAGACATTTCACGTTCAATTATATGAAGTTTCTGACCTGCTAAAAAGGTTTCTGAATTGAGAAAACTTGTAATAGGGACATTTAGGAATTTTTCCCACAGAAAGGCTGAATTAGGCAAGAATCTGTTCAGAAACTTCAGCAGGGACCCCTGATTAGCGTATGCACTTTTGTCCTGTCTACGGACCACTGATGTAATGGGAACAGCCAGCATGTTCAAAAAGATGAGTTGGGGAAACCCAAAATATCCAAAAGTGACGCAGATGGGCCCTCTATGTCAATCATATATGAGGAGTTGAGTGAGAATATGTTTGTTTGTTTTTTTAAGAGTTTTAGAACTAACATCAGCCAAAAGCAAACTTGACATAATTCAGCAGTGGATCAACAAAATACAGGATTTTAATAGAATGATTGTTTTTCTTGGTGGTTTATCCCAGTTTTCATTTTGATTGTTTTTTTTTTGTTTGTTTTTCACTGTGACAATCTACTGTGCTATGGCATCTTTTTGCGCATTTTATCTTGAATTCCTCTTTTTCACATTTTTCCACTTAGTTTATCTGACATTCTTATCAAAAGGTGCTTCAACGGTCAAATCAAATGTTTTCTGACTCTCACTTTCCAAAGGGAAGCAGTTAGATCAATAGAACCTTGCTTTACAGTTCTAATAAACTGTTCTTCTTTACCTCCTTGTTGCTCACCTGCCCCAGCTTCTTTATTTATTTATTTTTGTCCACTTCCCTGACAACTGAGAAGTGTGGATGTTTAAATTCCGACTTCACAGACGCATTCAGAGCTGCTTTTGTCAGCTTTTTCCGCTCTACCTCATCCTGACAGGGTCGGACTGCAGCAGCACACCGCCAGCAGAAATAAATAAACAAATCCAGAAATAAAAGATTAGACAAAGATGGCAGGCAGTGAAGATTCCAGGAGAGTTGAGGATGGGCCAAGTCAAGACTGGAAAGAGAGCGGAGAAGACGAGTAGTGCTGGAGATACAAGAAGGGAACGTGGCTCATGTTTTCAAACATTTGTGACAGCAGTGGGAATATTGAGTGCAAATGCAGAGCTCCTCACTGAATAACATCTTTAGCAAAGATGTATAATGAGGAGGGAAGTGCTGGAGATGGATTTGTAATCACTACCAATGTCTTAAACTTGATTTGCTAAGAACTGTGGTGCCTTAAAAAAAAAATATACATATATTTGAGTATTGGAGATCTTGTGATTTTGAATGTGTTTAGCACAAGGTTTTTTTTATGTTATTCTCCAAAGAGTTGAAAGTTCACGAGCTGCTGTTGCTTCTCCTCATTTTGTCTCTGCATGTTCTTCTCTGGCCGCTCCAAGAAGTCGACAGAACAGATGAAGAAAGTCCCAACCATCGTGCTCTCTGTGTCCTACAAGGGAGTGAAGTTCATTGACGCCACGAATAAGGTGACGTGCACAGCACCAGCAACGCCTACAGTAAATAACACGTAAAGGTCACTCAGCACGTGACATTCAGAGGTGTAAAAGATGGACAGCTTTTTATTATAGTTTCACAAACATGTGTGCAGGAAAAGATATCAAGACTACGAAGGAAAATATCAACATAAACACATAAGAAATAAAACCAATAAACTTTAGCAAAAGTTATTTATTGAACAACACAAAATAAGGACTGTACCTGTTCTTTGTTGTGGTAAAATAACTCCAGCTTCTGTCATTTTGACCATTTTTATCCAAGTCTTCAATTAGCTTTTTTTCATTCACCTACACTAAAATCCACTCAAGACTATTATATTTTTAATTTTTAAATGACAAAATGTTTAAATTGGAGAAAAAAATTTGACCTGAATTCAAGTAAAAGTGTAATTGTCAATAAGGAAAATTTAAAGACATTGTTTTTGCTTCTTTCTAATTTAAGCTTAGGTAAAAAAAAAAAATAACAACCCCCACGTGTGCACACCATTTAAATCAATTGTCTATTCAACACAGTTTGTGCATCGATTTTTTTTTTTTATAAACGGTCTTTGTTTTGTATGAGCGCAAGTTCCTGCTTGACTTTAGTCCAAAAGGGGGTTAATCTGAAGCTCCCGCCACATGTGAATGGAGCTTCCATCAAAACTTTTTCACAAACTCATCACAGAGAAAGCTGAGAGATATGATAATGAGAAATCAGGTTTATTTATTTTAAATAGCTGTTCAAAAGCATCGGTGTACGTCTGTGAAATCATCCAGTGGTTCTTCCAGTGAGGAGCGCAGTGGGAGGGGCTTTAAATGCAGCAGGGACACAATGAAAGTAGTAAATTCAGACATTCCTTGCTTTTCTTACCTTTTTGATTTAATTTAATATATTTATTGACGCTTTTCAAAAAATTAATTGTAGACTTTTATTTTGTTGTCTATTCCTGTTTTTTTTTGTGATCCGAAAAATGATCCAAAATGTGAGTTTTTTGGTCTGTTACACCTGAAAACCATAAGACCACTGGGACCACAGTGAATATAGATCAAAGTAGGATCAGATGAACAACTAACCATCATAAAGACACAAACTGACACAGATAAAACTGACTGAAAATCCAGAAATCTACAACAACCTGATATATTTGCATTAATTGAACAAAATCTGCAAATGTTAAAGGAAAACTGTGCTGGAAAGAAATGTGATAAAAATAAAATAAAAGTAGTGTGAAAGTGAGAAAAAAACTAAAAGCATATGAAAACAGTGAATTGTCTGCTTGAAATTTCTTCCTTTGTAGTGAGAAAGATAAAAATACACACTTATGTAGGTCATTCATTAAACAAAATAAATACAAAGAGAGACGAATGACAGCGCTGTGAAGAGAGAATAGCGCCATTGAAAGCAATTTTATATCAACAATAGTGATAGGTACCAGGTTGGATAACTAAATAAACCAGTTAAAAATGACTATTTATTATGTTTCTTATGAAATCTTCTCTCTGCTGATTTTTTTATTTTTTTATTCATTGCTTGGATTAAATTTGTTTATATACTTTTATAAATTTGAATCGGTTTCAAGGTTATTTTTAGTGAATTGAAGTAACGACTTCAACACAAAGTGTCTTCTTGTGACGAATGTTTTAATCATTTGATGGCTGTTAAAGTTTTAGAAAGAATAATAAATGGAAACATGTCTCTCTGCACTTCGTTATCTTTTTTTCTTTTTTTGTGATTTCAGCAGAACATAATTGCGGAGCATGAGATTCGTAACATTTCGTGTGCGGCTCAGGATCCAGAAGATCTATCTACGTTTGCTTACATCACCAAAGACCTCAAATCCAGTCACCACTACTGCCATGTCTTCACTGCGTTTGATGTGGTCAGTGCTGAAGTTCTCATCACAGACTCTGTGAAGGCTCGAGGCGATTCCTGAGTTCCCTTTGGTTTCTCATTTCTGCGTTCCCTTTCAGAACTTGGCCTATGAGATCATCCTGACGCTCGGTCAAGCCTTCGAAGTGGCCTACCAGTTGGCCTTGCAGGCCAGGAAGAGTGGTCACGGATCGTCCACACTCCCAGAAAGCTTTGACAGCAAACCCAACAAACCCGTCCCCAAGCCCAGAGTAAACATCCGCAAATCAGTAAGTGAAGACTTAGAAATCCACCGCGGAAAAATCCATCCTGAATGAAAACGC
Organism: Oryzias javanicus; assembly: GCA_003999625.1. Taxonomy (NCBI): domain Eukaryota; kingdom Metazoa; phylum Chordata; class Actinopteri; order Beloniformes; family Adrianichthyidae; genus Oryzias; species Oryzias javanicus. The sequence goes on from CM012459.1 coordinate 19,727,720, forward strand.
TACAGTCCAGATGCTCTGATGGAAGAACTATGAGGGGTTCAAGTTATTTTTGAAGGCCCTGTATTCCAAGTTTTTTTTTCTCTCTCAAATACAAGCAAATCAAAAAAATCAAATTTCTTATTCAGGAAAGATTAACCCATAGAGTTTTTGACCCTTTACCACTGAAGATGTCATAGACGAAACCAAAACCTTGACTGTTTATGCTATCAGCTGATTTGGACATGGAGAAAAGGGACCTTTTACTCCGACGTTGTACCGATATGCAGCACATTAACTAACATGAAAGCAAAATCTGAATTCTTCCCCACCCCTGCAGCTTCTCCCTACTCGTACAGTTTGCCCTCCAAACAGGGAGTTATGGAAAAATATTGTCTTCAAATCCAGATCTTACTCTCACTCGATCAATAGTTGCGGGTCAGCTACGTTAGCATGGAGCTGCTGGCGCTTATTGGTTTCATAACTTTAAAAAAAAGGTCATGCTAAAAAATTACTTACATTGAAAATGTAAACTCATGCTTAAGAGTGCACCCATGTGAAGAAAAGTGCTTCTCTCGTGACACTGTTCACCTTCGCGGCGGAGGGTTAGCCCTTAAAAAAAAACTATTTTAAACAACCCTACCACTTCAAATGACCCAACAACTTGAGGGGTAGGGAGAAGCCACAGGGGAAGAATTTGGATTTATGTTGGGTAACAGAGCAAAGCTGCTTTTCTCCCCTTCAGAATCTGCTGAAATTACATAAACAGATGAAGAGTTATGGTGCTCGAAAGAACGTCAACACTGGAGCTAAAGTTAAAGGTTTAAGGAGCCAAGAACTTGTATTTTCAACAAGTCTCTGCGCTTGTCCTTCAGGATGTATTTTTAACTCTCTGACATCACCTTTTAACCCAGAATTTGTTGTGAACCGTTTTATCTTTGCTTCTTTGCGAAAAGCTCTTACAAGCGTTCTATTAACCCCCATTTCCATCGGAGTCTCCATAATCCATTCACATGGATCCATCCTCCATCGCCGCTTCTTTCAGTCTTTATTCCAGGTGTTGCAGTTGATTTTGCAGCTTTCTCTGACACTTCTTTGTGCTGCTCTGTGTGTGTCTTGGCCCGGTGGACGAAGTGGCAAAGGTGTGTGTGCGCATATTTGATCTGTTAAGCGCCCGTTCGGTCTCGCTGTCCCTGTAGTCTCTTACAAACTGGGCTGATTGATGAGGTCTGTTTGCATTGGGCTCCGTAGAGGCCTTCCTGTTGCTGTGTGAGAACCTTTAGGTTGTGTGCAAGTAGATAAAGTGTACTCATATGGATGCTCTTAAGTAACCATTTTATACTGTAAGATAACTGTCAAAATGAAACGTATGCTCATAGACAAAGTTGGGCATAAGTTTGTACGCAACTTTGCAAAAAAAAAATACAAGTACAACATTTTGTTTTACCATTTGTCTGTTTAGAAATACAACTTTTCTTTGTATTGAATATGAGATTTCCACCAGTTAAACTACTGTCAAAAATACGTCACATTAGCACTACCACTGATGCTCATTTATTTAATTAAAATAGAACAGAATTGACCTTTATCGACGCCACATTTGTTAACATAACCATTAAAACTAGATATTACCTGTGATAATGCTGGTGTGAATGCTGTAAGATGAATTTGGCCGCTGAAGATGCTGGTGCTGATAGTGATTAGATTAAGAAACCTTTATTAGTCCCACAGTGGGGAAATTGCAATATGCAACAGCACAGGTGCAGTGGGAATAACAAAGGATAAAATATTCATTATACAGAGCTAAAATGGTGGGATAAATGTTATAAAAAGAGCTGAGCAGTAAGATACAATATACAAAAAGAGTGATGAGTAAATACTTAAATTGATAGCTGATAGCAAACTAAAATTTAGTAAAATGCTAAATTTCCCTAAAAAATTGGTAAATCATCTAATTTAGTCAAAACAGCTAGCATGCAGCTAAAATATTAGCTACACTCCAAATTAAAGTATCTATAAAACGAATTGTTTTTTTCTGTGAGCACCACTTTTTCTATGAGTAAACGTTTCATTTTGACAGTAATTTTACCCCGTACTTTTTGTGTCCGTGTATACGAATTTACCATCAAACTACATCAAGATTTTCTGCTTTTGTAAAATGCTCTCTACATATTACTTTTTGAAGACGGGATAGCCCTATTTACTACTGTCATGTCACTTTGTCAGTCACATCTCTTACGTGGCCCAAAATAAGTCGTGCTATAAAAAGCCTATCTTGCCTTTGTGGTTTATATATATACTAGTCTCCCGAAGATGCATTTCAGTATAAATGTGTCATGCCCCCTGCAGCCTTAGCACCACAAAGTCTGTCAGTAAACCTGTCAACATGAGATTAGCCCAACATTGCTTTAAAATAGTTCCTCTAACCCACTTTGGAGAGGGTTCTCTCTGCATGACAAGTAAGGGGCATGGCGACAGTATCCTGTTGAGGTATCTGCAAAGACTCAAGTTTGATTTCATCCTTTTATGTAATTCTCTAAACCGGATTAAGACTAATTTCTGGAGAATGTTTATATCTATCCATGAAGTTGTTGCAGTTCTAATGCAGCTCAGATGCAGAAAAAGAAACAGGGGATGTTGATAAGGATTTAATGGCTTTGGGGAATAGTCTCATTCAAGGTGAAGATATGATTATATTGAGATGAAAGGTTACAAAGACTGAAAGCAAAAAGAGTACAAGTGTTAGTGAGTGGTCTTGTGCTTGCTGGGATGATGGATGATCGTGTCTGTAAACACAATCTGCTCCGTCTGCAGCCATTACATTTACGATTAATTGTGCTTTTCCTTCCCCCACGCATGTGTGTGCGTGTGCACGGGTAGTTAATGGCTTGTGGTGTGCAGCAGGGCTGAGGTACTGCAGGATTCACTTAATATTCCTGCCGTTCGCCGGCCATAATCTTCATCCTGCTGCACCTCCCCGTGTTTTACAGTAAAACGTAGTTGCTTTGCCTCTGGTTCCTCACACCCTCTTGGCGTTATTTAATGATTATGTTTGGCATTTTCTAGGGATGTCCCGATCAGGTTTTTTTGGGCCCGATCCGATTCCGAGTCATTGGATTTTGTGGATTTGCCGATACCGAGTCCCGATCCGATACTTTTGTAACACATTTAAAACATTAACAAATTGAATAAATACATTTGTCTTGTCCCTTATTTATATTTCATTAACATTATTTTATCATTAGAAACTTAAATAAAACACTTCAGTGAAGTAGCTTTAATAAACAAGTAAAAATAGAGCAAATATAATCTAGAAAAAAAAATCATATTTTCTTGTTATATAAGTGATAATTAGTCATGTGAGAAAGTTTAGTGACTTTAACTTTAATATATTTAGTTATTGAACATTTTTGACCAAATGTGATTCCTGTCCTAATTTAGAATTCTTAAAAATACATTTTGACTGTTTTAGTATGAGTTTGATGAGTGTTCATGACTAGCTCATATCATTATTAATTTTAATGTATTCGTTTTTTTTGTTTTTTTTTTTTTTGTTTGTTTTTTAAGATTATCTGCTTCTTTTTAAGTTCCTACGACATCACATTTCGGTTTTATTATCAGAGGAGTTAATTTTCTTAACTTTTATTTCTCTTTCAGATAAATAAAACAGGCATATCAAAGGACAGCTCGGGTCCTAAGGAGTTAAATCACGGCGCTAGCATGTAGCAGTTAGCAGCTGCCGGTTAGCCATTTGTCTATCTGGAGCAGAAGAGCTTAACGTTAAAAAGCAACAAAACTCTGTCTTCTTCTGTTGAAATTCCTTTAGATGTTGTTGTTTAGAGACACTAACTGTCAGTTTAAAGCGTTTTCAAAAGAGTTATTGATCCCGGAAGTCTGAATCCGTGATCGGCTAGCTAGCTAACTTTACATCAGTCCTCTGCTTGTGTTGCCGTTTTCTGCTGCGTTTTCCGGGAATAACATTTTGTGATCTGTTCATGACATGCAGACTTCTACTGGAGGATTTATCCGGAATAATAAGATTGAAATATAAAGCGCTGATCATAATAAGAATAAATGAAATATCCGATCCTGATCGGACAACGGAGCCCGATTCCGATCGAGTCTTCAAACACGTGATCGGGGCCGATTTCCGATCACGTGATCGGATCGGGACATCCCTAGCATTTTCTACTGATTGCTCAACCCAACCTTTGTCTACAGGGTGCAGTATTAACTTTTTGTGGATAACTCTTTAAAATAACTATTCATTACAGCTAGTTAACAAATTCTGGATAAACCTTTAGTTAATGAGTTATCAGTAATTTGTTAAATATTGCCTTAAAATAGCCAATACATGAATAACAATCGGTTAGTTAGCAAGTTACTAATGACTAGTTAGCTACGTGTTTATGGTTTATTTGTACCTTGAGAGTTATTAATAGATCTAGTAGGTCATTATTTAAAGTTGCAACTATTCCTCATTTATTAGATGTTAGTAAATGAAGAACATTTCTCAATTTAGCATAACTTCAAATAATTAACATGTAACTAATACTTAACTCGTACATTTTATCACTTTTTACAGAGTGTTAAACAGAAAATGGGTGGAACAAGTTTAAGGTAGAGAAATTTAGTGAGCGATTTAAATATCACAGTTTTGTCTCTCAACAGCTCATTGGCTTTTCAGTGTACTGTATTTTACCAAAGAAACACCACAAATGAAATGTTAAAAATTGTGGTTAATGTATAAAAACACTACGGGTTTAGAGATAGGGTCCAAAGTGTGTCTACCCGTTGGTCTGTAATAACCTGTTTTTGCTGCTGTCAGATGTATTTGCTCTGCTGTGAGGTGACTTAGTCGTTTTTAGTAAAATAAATCTACCATGTCTATTTTCCAGTATCAATTATTAATTTATCTAATTTGAAACAATTTTTTTAATGATTTAGGTTGATTGGGTTATCAACTTGCCTCAGACAGATTGATCTGGTTGGATCAAAGGAATACAAATAGATTAATTTTGGCATCCCTAATAATCATCACATGGCAGAAGAGCAGTATACAACAGTATTGAAACTTGTAATGTTTGGATATCTTTTGTGTGGAGCAGAAAAACAAAATAGATCAATGTCGAGCCATTCTCATTTTTGAATGGACTCTCTGTAACTTGGGGTGTATTCAGACTGGAGACATTTGTTTTGCTTAAAGTGAACCAGAGTTTGTTTCCCCCAATAAGGGGGTAAATGATTGGTCCAACTGCCCACTTGTTAAAACATTTATACTAAAAACCCTAATTTCTCACTTCTCTGTGTCTCGTTACGCACCCGGCGCTGCTATGACGACATCCTAAAAGCTACCTTCTAGTTTCTTAACAGAATTCTCTTAAAAATAATTCCATAACACCACAACGATGAGACACAGCGATCTATTGAAATGTGGTCGGATGAATTAGGGCTCATTAAAACTATTTTTAACGTAATACACGTTGCCTCTCACCGTTTTCCCAAAAATTCTGTCATAAACACTTACCTGTGCACCTTCAAAGCTGTTATCTTGCCGCTCGACCAAAGCAAGTTAAAAGTGTCGTATCTGACGTTAGCGAAATAGAAAGTTTGAATAAGTGAACAATCTCGACAAGGATGCCGAGTGCAGGACTTCCATAATTTCTGCCTCTAGTTGCCTAGCCTCGCCCTCATAATTTCTGGCCAATGATTGAAGACATCTTAAGTCGCGTGTTTTTTTTTTTAAACAACCTTTGGTCCTAAACAGGAAAGTCCACTAGACAGGAGTCTGAAAACAGACCAAACACAAGGTTCAGAACTCCTGAACAAATTTAGTGGACTTTGTCTGGACCAAACGATTTTCACAGTCTAAATCAGGGCTGCTCATTCCTGGTCCTCGAGATCTACCACCCTGACTGTTTTCCAGATCTGCAAGCCCTGCCAGCTGTTGATTGGCTCAGTCAGATGTCTCCACAATCTGATTGAAAGAACACACCTGGTCCAGGTAATCAGCAGCAAGCAGTACATGGAGAGCTGGAAAACAGGCAGGTTGGTAGATCTTGAGGACCAGGAATGAGCAGCCCTGGTCTAAATACACCCTTAAGGCATATTTATAAATCCTTTAACTGTCACTAATAATAATTAAGCAAGTCATTCATAGCTCATGAAATAATTTATTAACTAGTTATAACGGATAGTATTGTAAAGCGTTATCCAGACGGGTTTTTAACAGTTCATGATTTTACTGCACAAACCAACATTGCTTTTGGGTCGGTGGTTAGCAGCTTTTTAGTGACAGACTCAAAAGAATTTATGAGTTAGACAGTCATTTTTATAGCTTATATATATGACCTCATATTTCAGAGGCGATGACTGGTGCTTTTAAAGTTCATATCAGAAAATTATACTTCTAGCCTTTTTGTTTGGTTGATTGACATATAAAACCAGAATGACCGCAGTAAAAGGAGTGATTGATAGAGGCTTTCAGAGTTTCTTGCTGTTCCATCTTTGCATTGGTTGGAGTGTTACTATGTAGGATGTCCATATTTAAATGTGGCATAACATTGCTTTTCCAGCTTGAGTTTGGCTAAGCACTAATGCTGGTGTCCGTGGATGCAGAGGTGTTTCCTTTCCCTGTTGCTGTGCAGCTGCGTCGTCTTTGCCCTGGTTTTGTTGTGCTGCTTTGGAAACGTGTTGCTCAGCTGGCCTACTTTGACCATTATGGACTCTGTTCCTATAGGTCATGTCTCCTTCCAGCCGCTGGTCACTGGGCCACATTTACACCCCTCACCGGCCCCCTCTTCACCCTCCTCGCCTCTTCCATCTTCCTCACAAAGCTCAGTTCCAGGTCCTTTAAGCTCTTCCTTTTCTGTTTTTTTCATCCTTTTTTCTTCTCTTTAAGGCAAAAACATGATCTGTAAGTTATTTCCTTTCAGTCGGCATTTTCTGTGTTCTGTTTGCAGTTTTTCCACACTTCTGGGTTATTACCTCCATCTCTCTATTCATATTTAGAGACATAAGGAAAGGTCCAGTCTCACAAAGCCAACTCACATCCTTTTATAGCAAGGTCTATACATAAATCAGTTTCAGCGCTTCTGTTTTTTACTGCAACAATCAAATCTCTCGGCAGAGAAAATTAGCTGCTTTCTTTAAGTGGAACCTCATGCTAAAAACTGCAGGAAATCTTAACTGTCAAATGTTTGAAACATTGCATTACAACCTTCCAAAGCCAGAACATTTCACCTGGTTCAACACCAACATTTCAAGGGTTTTTTTTGAAAAACTGTGATACTATCAGCCAACACTGAACCCGTCACACAAAACGCCAATCGTGCATGAACCGTGTTGGGTTATCGCGCTTTTTATATGCAATTCAGTAGTGATTTAAACAACGTAATTTTAATGTGACATGTGTGCCGTTTACACAATATATACCGTATTTTCTGGACTATAAGTCACACCGGAGTATAAGTCAATTTTTGAACAAATTCAACAAGCCTGCTGTAACATTGCATTTGACACTGAATGGGATTCACGCATCAAATTCGAGTCCACTGCCTCTTTTGACATGAGTTAAACTTAATGCTCAATGTTTGTCCAAAAATGTCTTCACAAACTAGATCAGGTTTCACCAAATGGCGGACGCGGTCCACACTCGACAAGAAAAAAATAATTAAATAATGAAATCAGCGGGCAGACGGGTGTAGACTATAACTGGTGCAAATAGCGCAGCACATAAACTAAAACAGTGATTATGGCAGTTGTCATCATTTATGCACTGCATGATGCAGTTCGGAGCATGCGAGCAGCAGGTTACGGGAGGAGCGAAACGTGTGGCCCAGCAACCATAAAAAAACCCAAAACTTGAACTGTATTCTCCGCTGATTTTTAATACCAGAGAAATATAGCTGAGTGTCCGGGTTATTATGAGTTTAAGTCAAAACTAGGGGTGTAACGGATCACCCGTAGTCCGTACGTATCAGAACGGTTCTGCACATCGTGTGTATCGCAGACCACCCAACCCCCGTTCACACACCTAATGCATAATTTAAGTCAATCGTGCGTTCAAGTTGCATGGAATTTTCATCAAATTCATGTAAATCCTCTTTGTTTTGACGAGCGCTAAAGTAGCTGCTTCACAGTTATCTCAAAGTCCGTTTACCTGAAGCTCCAGCTGCGTGTGGGAGGAGCTTCCATCAAAAACTTTTTTAGCTTCATAATGAAGGATGCAGATCGATAGATGTCAGGTTTATTTAATTTTAAGAAATGACAAAGCATCGGTACACATTTCCAATTCTGGATTAAAAGAATCTCCCAATGCAGAGCAGCAAATGTCTTACACAGGAGAAAGCTGTTGCTCTGTAACAGACTCGCCAGTGCTGTCAGGGGACGATTGTATGGCAAGCCAAAGAGACCAAGTGTCACGTTTTACAGATAACAATTATTTCAAATATTTAAATGTTCCAACAGTTAGTTTTGATAAAACAAAAAATACCAAAAAATCATTTAAACTGTTTTATTTATGAATTAATTTGGATATTAGCTGAGTAGGAACAGAACCTTTATATTTTAAGGGATACTCCAGACACTATTTTTAAGCATTCTTTTCTTTCAGTTTTTGTAGCTTTGGACTAAAGAGTTTAAACATGTTTTGATGTTGCATATATAAATATTCTGAGTGAATTCATTTATATGCTTATTGAATATATGATTTAAGCGTAAAAAATCAATGATTCAGAATCTTAATCTTTATTTTTTTTTTTTGTTGTTTTTTTTACTGATCTAAAAAAATCCTAAAACCGTGACACCGTGAAGGTAAAAACTTGAAACTTTGTTTGCATTATTTTAGGACAAAAAACAAATTATTATTATTATTAATATTAAAAAATATTTCAGTTTGCTATAATGCCTGAAGTTGTCCCTCTTTGCTTTTGTAAAATTGTCTTAATGTGTTTTTTGCAAAAATTGACTGCAATGCACTGTGGTCTATATGTATTAATGTAGTGAGCTTTGATATACGCTAGTTTTTCGCAAAGGCTTATGGGAGGTTTCTACAGCATTCGATTCTGGACAATGGCTGTATAATGCACTATATTATAAGGAATTCAGACAGAGCCATACATTTGAAAGAGCGACGAGAGTTAGTTCGAAATTCGTCTCTGAAATGTGGACGGAACTGTTGGCGCAGAGAAGTCCGCTCCCATTTCTCATCATCCATCTGTTTACACACTCTCCTGTTAGATTACACCCCCAGTACTGCATTACCAGTGACCTACATCACAGCTACAAGCTTTTACTAAGCACATTTTTTTGTCCGCTCCTGATTCACAACGATTTTTAAGCTTATTTTTCTTTTATGTCCTTCAATATGAGAAAAATGCCACAAGAACATGTTAAAATTTAAAAATAAAATGTTCATTTGAAATTAATGTAATTTTCTGTTTGGGAAGTTTGTTTTTCTGTAAATTATAAATATCAAAAGCGCTTCAATTTACACAGGAATTTTGTTGCTGATATTTTTTAACTCCAATACTCCAAAAGCAGCATTCTGACAAATTAAAATGTCACTTTCAATGACAAACTAATGCCGTTTCTCAGCTTTTTTGCAGTTCTAAATCACTGAAACGTTTCGCCTCTTTTTGATCCAGATGGAGCAGCCATCAATGGACCAAAAGGGACACGCCAATGTGCCGTGGATTGTGGAGCCGGGTCAGGAGGCAAAAAGAGGAGTCAACACCAAGTACGAGACCACTATTTTCTAACATACACCCGCCTTGTCCACTCCTGTGTGTGTGTGCCTTTCAGAGGTTGCCCCGTATTGGGGCTCTGCCCCGGAGTCGGGCACAAGCGGCGCACGCCGCCGCGTCACTTCACCGGCGAAAAAAAATAAAAAAAACACATCTCGCCCCGCCCCTGTTAGCTGAGACTGTCCGCTGCATGATGACGGTTGGCACTGTGTTTTAACTCCTTTTCTTTCTGCACCTCTCCCCACCCCCCTCTGGCCTCATCCTTCCGGGCTGACGCATGACCTCTGAGCCCAGAGCTGTAGTGCACTTCGCTGTAGGGAGAACGGTCGACTCAGATTGTCAGTCAGCAAACAATCTCAACTTTTCGCTTCTTGGCTGCGTCTCTCCTTTTATTTTTTTTTTCCTTTACCGGCCTCAGTCCTTTTTTTATTTATTTTTTCAACCTTTTGTCTGACTCCCTTTGACAACTTGAATGACATGTGCTGCTGTATGAGCCATAACAGCGCTTTAGCTATCTGTTTGGCGCAGTGGGAGCTGGCACTGAAGACGGGAGTTGTCTGAACATGACAACCCCAACTAGAGGGAAGATCCTTTTAAAAAAACGAAATACCGCAGGGTATCTTTGAGTCACACTGGTTCAGCCAGCAGGCTACTCGAATGTACTTCATGTTCTCTATGGTAGTTTTTTAAATACTAAAAGGCTTGTGATTTTCTTTTAAAGGTAAGACTTTAATAAGCCTGTGACACAGGAGAACTGACTTTTTTGTTTATTTTCTTTGATACTTTTCAACATGTCTGTATGTTTGGAATTATTCAAACCTGCCCTTTTTGAAAATAAAAAAAAAGCTTGTTTGGTAAAGGTTTTAGCATGTGGCTTGTGAGACGCATGTTGGCTATTTTGGATTGAGCAGGGGCGCCGTGGAGAAGGCGGCGTGTGGGGGCTTTCTCGATAAGTGATGTCATCTCATTTGCAGGGCAATGCCGGACGCTCATGTCTATTACTGTGGAATGCAAAGAATGTAGCCTGCCCTAAACATGGAAGTTGTCACACATACAATGCAAAAAGGACTACAAACATGGATGCTACTCCATCGTTTAAGGTTGACTACAAAAAAAAAAAAAAACGTTTTTTTTTAAAGCTTGACACAGTAAACAGTGGACTGGTAGATGCGCACTAACAGGACTGCATCCTAACAGACAACCGTCTGCTCTGAATGTACACTTATCTGAAAGCAGCCTCAACTGTCTGCAGCTGGATCTGTTTTATGCACATAACCTTTGAACTTTTGTGGGGTCGGCATTTCCAGAGACAAGCCAGGGTGGGCATGGGTGCCAGAATGGCAATTTTTTTTTTTTATTCTTTTTTTCTTTAAAGTCAGAAAATACATATGCACAAGCGTGTCTATATGATTGGACCAGCTGCAACTACACGCTCAAGATGCAAAAGATGAATAAAACTGCATCTAATGTTAAAAAAAAATCATATTGCCCGACATTTTAATGTTTAATATGAGAGTATTATATTACCATGATGATTATTCTTGTGCAATTCTTGTCAACTGTTGTCTTAATGTTACAATATTTTTCTATAATATGCTGAGATAAAAACCTCGAGTCGGATAATAATGAAAAATCCTTTAAAAAAAAAAAGTCTAGATGTTCATATATGTACAGAGAGTGAATGTTAGAGGTTGCTTGCTAACACTTAGATCAGGTCAACCTTCATTTCTCATGGGGCTCTTATCTTGCAGATGGACTATTTTAAAAGCAGTATTATTGTATTATTTGGATGAGACGTCATCCGGTTACAAAAATGTACATAGATATTTTGCCAACTCATTGTTCATACATGTAAAGAAAATAAGGATTTGCAGAACATGGCACTGGAAAAAAATAAAATAAAGGTACCAAAATAAAAGTTGGACAATTCAAAGAGTGATTATTGAGCTTGTATTTTGAGTGGAAACATGATTTGGTGACATCACTGTTGATCTACTAATGTATATAGGCTTGGGCTTCCAGCACACTGATTTTTGTAATTTTTGCCATTATTTATATCCCTGTAAAGCACAATAAATAAAATCTGACTTGTGCAACTATTCGTGTCTGTTACTTTCTCATATATAAATTTCACCTTGTGTTGTGTCGTCACTTACCAGGTGGAGATGTTCATGTTGCTCCTCATGAACCGGCCCTTTAAATGTGAAAGAACAAGATGATTATGCATCTTTTCAGGACAAAGCAACCTGGCTTATAAACAGAGCTCCTGCCCTCAGGATGACTCAGCAGTCAGAGAAAAACAAATACCTAAGTATGCATACTCATGACATAACAGCTTTTTTGGGGGGAAAAAATAAATTTGGTCTTCTATAGTCTTAAAATAAAGTTCTTTAGAAAGACTCTTTCATAACTAAGGATGAGTTTTAGACATTTATTGAATCACCTAAAAAAAAAAAAAGATTATTTCAGGCCCATACAGCTTTTTTTCTGGGTTAAATGTAGATTTTTATTAAGGGAAAACTCCACATATTTATTAGTTAAACACTTGGGTTTTTAGTGCTACAAGTTTGCAACCTGAGGCTGTGGAGCCACAAGCTGCTCTTTAATTCCTCCTTTGTGGCTTTGAAGAAAAATGCTAAAAATGAGAACAAATATAGTTTTTTTTGGTGTTTTAGTTCCTTTGTTTTAGTTTCATACAGTGGCCCTGAAATGTAAATCACGATTAACAAACAATTACTGATAAAGAAGAAAAATACAAAACATTTTGGAAAACAAAGGTAATTAGCGGAGAAAAATAATGAAATGTTCGAGAAACAATAAGAAACAGTAATATGAGACATTACTTTGGATGACAATATCCAGGATCACTTCATGCTAAATGACTTGTTAAAACAAAAGACTACTGTATTGTTCTTTTCAACATTTCATTTTGATTCCTATAAATTAATTTTGCTTTTTCAATTTTTTTTGGTTTGTTTTTTCTGTCATTTTGTTTTACTTTTTTAATGTGTTGTAATGTGTTGATGTGATTTGCACTTCAGGGCCACCATACTTAACTCCTTAACGCCTGATTGTTGTTATTGCTTTCTAAGTAGATGCGACATTTATGTCATTTTTGTCGCATGTTTGCGACAACAAACATTAAGGTACAACAATGTGCCTTAATGCACTTAAGTCATAATGATGGAAAAACCACAATTGGCTTTTTTGTGTTTTTTATTCAAGTAAATCTGCTTCAGTGGGAGGAGCTTATTTGACACGGGTGTGTTTTATTTTGAAAGGAAGTAGACAAAATTGTTCAACATAGAAAAATACTGATATAATTCAATTATTATAAATATTTAACCTTAAAGAACTATCAATGGGTGATAATCACCTGAGCAAAAATATTTACATGATTTTCAATATGTTGCATTTTTGAGTGTCATGGGTCCCTGTGAAAAGTCTCTCATGTCCCAGAAAGGGTGGACCAAAGACCAAGTCTCCAGTATCATTATTTTATTTTTTAGGAACTTTTTGTCCTCAAATTCCTAATTCTTCAGAGATTTTCAAGCATGTTTTGGGGAGTTTTTTCATTTTGTTACATGAACTACAGTTAAAAAAAAACTACTCTAATTTATCATGTGTTGTCATATTTCAATCTATTTTTTTATGAGAAAAAACTTTTTGTTGGGTATATTATATAAAGTGTTCTAGGGTTAAAAAAGAGAGCCACATTAATAAATGAATGATTTTGTGGCCACAAAAACATAAAACAAAGTGGGACGTTTCAGCTCCTGCTGTGTTCTGGTTATTAAAAGTAATTAGATTCTGGTTTAGTCCTAGAAATGTGAGAACTTTATCCTCTTTCAAATGTATAAAAATAAGGTTTAAATTCCAGATCAGAGCAAAGATAATCCACACTGACCTGTTTATGCAGAAGTGAGGGGAATTAGTTAAGCGTTTTTGGCAGCTGCAGCTCCTCCTGGTTAACTTCATCCCAGAGCCTGTGGATTTGGAGATGGAAACCTTTGAAAAGGTAAGTACATCAGATACACAACATGCAACTATTACAAACACAATCAAAAGTCAAGTAATAACAAAATTTAAAAAAAAGAAAAAATGGTGAACACATCCTGGACGAGCCCCCAATTTATGTTTTGCCCCTTTCTTAATAGGGGATCTGGTGGAGCATGACATAAAAGCTAACCAAAAAAAATGTGTAACAAGAAAAAAAATCGAAAAAATATCTCCAATAAAAGACAAATAATTTATTTACACAAAAGGAAAAATAAAATACAAAAGTCCCACTCTGATTGTAATAAAAGTACACAAAACAGAAAATGAAGAAAAAACAAACGGCACTATCATAGAATATTCATTTTTATAGTTTAGAATTTATAAATTTCTTTCAAAAAATAAATTATATAACACAATAGATGAGCTAATACAGTACCCAGTTTCTCACACATCACAGGTGTTAAAACAAGAATCTATCTTCTGTTGCTGCCTGTTGTTCCTGCTAGAGCCTCACAAAATGTCTAAAATAAAATGTTTATTTAAGGTATCTGCAAATACAAAAGGCTAAGTCATAAATTCAGATTTTGAAGAAATAACCTACAACATTTAAAATTTTAGTTTTTTAAAACTACTTTTTTAGAAAAATAACTGAAAATAGCAAAACTGTTACAGGAATGAAGGAAGTTTGTTTTGCTTTAGAGTCTCAGATTTAATAAGAGGGCCAAAAGTTCCAGATGGTCTTTTCAGCCCAAAGCCTTTTACTAAATGAGGCAATAATAAACTATAAAGACTCATGCAACAGTCACTGTTGTGTCTGGCATTTACGGAATAAAACCCACAAACAGACTAAAATGACACAGTGGTCACATTAGAATTTCTAACTGCAAGTATTTGACATTTAAATTCAAGTGTCTATGCTTTTAATGCTCGGAGTGACACAATAAATGAAGACAATTTGCTTTAGATTCAGAATTTGGACAATTAAACAAACATGAAATGAAACAAAAACAGGTTTTAAAAAGAAAAATGTGTAAAGTCGGAAAGATGGGATTTCAAAGATAGAGTAATATACCACTATGGAAAGAAGATGTAAAAAAAAGAAATAGTTTACACTATACGGGCAAAAATATGTGTATTTAGTATTTTTATTTTTCATTTTTATTCTCTACAAAAATAGACTGCAAGACATTGAAAGATGTCAACCTGCATTAATTGATCATTAATTTCTGTTCCTTTACAAATCTGTTCATCTGTTTTAAATCCACCTATAAATCTGATTTAGACTTTTGTTACCAATTTTTAGAGAAAAATCTTGGTGTAATTATGATTATTATTCATAATAAAACTGACAACATGCCTGAGAGCACAAAAACAAAAGATTCCTGCATGTAGAACATCAACTCTCATGTGTCTCAAGTGACATTTTTTAATTGAAATGAAACTTTCTCCAAAACAGTAAAAATGTATCATTAATACTTTAATTTATAAAGTGCTTTTGTACAAACAAAAATAGATAAAAAGCTTACATCATAAAAACTATTTGTAGTTTTAAAAAGTTCCTCGTAATACTTTTAAAATTCAATAAACTAAAATCTCATCTGAATATTGAAACCTGGTCATTTCAAATTCTGCGTTTCCGTTGAACTTGCGTGCAAAACTATCAAAATTCTAGAAATGTCAAAAGCAGTTACACCATTTCCATTAAATCATAATTATGTGAAAAAACAAAAATAAACTCAGGCTATAAGTCATTCAAAAACATTACGACGGGTGTGAATAATGCTTTGATTGACAGCAAATACATTCAAATTTCTGCCACAGCACTAGCGCTCATCATCATCTATCAAAAGAGATGTCAGCACTCTATTCATGGAGCGGCTACGGCTCAAGAGATTTTGGGAAAATCACGGTTGGTGGTTCCAACAATTCCACACGACGCACTCAACTTTTGATGACCTGTGATGCTGTGGAACCTCTTTTATCCAGTTGTTGGTCATGTGACTCATTTAATTAGGAAAAAAATGTTTCCATTGCAGTTTGTTCGAAATTGTTGTGTTTCCATTTGGCGAATATATTATTTCAAATCCAATTTACACAACTTCATAGTCAATGGAAATGCAGCTAATGTGGATGAGTGGAGTTATTCACCTTTTTCAATGGATCAACCGAAGAACAAAACGGTCCAGTTGTTAGAGGCAACTAACGTGAAGAAGAAGCCATGATCCATCAGATGTCCCTAAATTTAAAAACACATAGAAAACAGTGTTAAAACAATAACACAGGTGTGGAGACTCAAGAAATGCAATTAAAACATCCACCTAGTAAATGATTCCACTAAAAAGTAGACACATTAACATTTGTTTAGTATTTATGGCTGCAATATATTTCAAAGTATGCACAGATCATATCTACAATGTTTGGATAGATTCAAACCTGGAAGCGGGGACAAACTTTAATCTTTGGTATCATTTTTGATCTATTGTGAAAGCGTTCCTATAGTGGTCTTTTAATTATTGTGATTATGCTGTTTTTCTGTCATGGCAGTAGTTCATTCCCATCACCCATTACTGAGCCATCCCAGAAAGAGTCTTTAAAAGACTACAAATTTCTTAAACATGCAACATAAAATTCCAGGTTTTATAGTACTTTTGTATATAAAAGTATATATATAATAAAAAGCTTCCAGTGACATAAAAAGCAGCAGAAATAACAAGAGAAGAGAAAACATCAGTTATAATACGAGCCAAACTAATTTTCAAGAGAGAGATTAAAGGAAAAACATTAAATACAAGTAATTTGGGCCCCAGATTGCATCTCAGAGGAACAGAAGCCTCTTAAAACGCGACAGAAGCAGACTGAGAATAACTGAAAACTGAAAATTCTTAATCCCATCAAGTACAGACTATGAAGAGAGCTTTTACGCTCTTATCCCCCATGGATAAGCGGTTCCGGACAGTTTCTAAATATAATAGAATCAACATTTTGCTCTTGGTCGTGTTACGCTTCCAGCAGGTTTATTAAAGGACCAAAGTCCATATTATTTAGTAGGACTAAAAATAAAACACTTACAGTAACTAGGACAACATTACAGTCTTCAGGGTCAACACCAGTATGAGATCTAGTAACATGTTTCTGTTTATTGGGGCAGTACAACCAAACAAGAGTAATTTTTTTTTTTCAAAGCGCATCTCAGATAAGCAGATAAAGCACATAAACACAGAGACTTCCTGAGGCTAGGCAGACTACAAGCCCACACGAGTCCATCAGCCGGCTTCAGTCACTCTGCTCCAGATCTGCCGGCCTTCATCTGAGCTCAGCAGCAGCAATAATTTCTTCTGACAAGTACTGTTTAATATTAAATGGCGCAGGAGGAGTGGCACAAGCAGTCTCCTCCAGGCAAAAAAAAAGGAGGAAAAAAAAAGAAATCCTTGCTTAGAGTGCAGCCATTAAGCTGTTCTTATGAGGACAAATCACGGAAATGACATGGTCAGGATTACATGAATAAACTCTTCAGCTTTATGCAAACATTTTTTCATTACTCAATTTTAACATCAAATACTTTAATCTTTTCTCATCATTTCATTTTTTCCTTGCAATACGGACGCCGCCATGGTGGAACCAGAAATCGTCGGCAAGCAGTGATTGGTCCGAATTGGTCTAAGACAGTGAACGTTCCTATGGCAACCATGAAAACAGTCAAACGTTTAACATCTGACCACCTATTTTTATTGAGGCTTCTGATTGGTCAGTTTATAAAGTGAATAACTTGCACAACAGAAAAATATCATGAAAAAAGTTCAGTTTTGCAAGATAAAAAAATGTAGCAGAGCAAGCAGGTACTTCCTGTTTGGAACACCCGGGGGAATGGGGTTATTCCAGTTCTAATATACAGTCGATGGTCTAACACAGGGGTCTGCAAAATGCAGCTCCAGAGCCACATCTGTCTCTTCTACCCCTCCATTGTGGTTCTCCGGGTAAAAAAACCCACAAAGCTTTCAGTTTAAGAAGTCACTCTAAAATAAAGTTTAAAAACAAGTAAAATAACATATCATTCTGTGAGCCTCCAGAGCACATTAGCCATGGTGGTTTGATAATTGAGAACTAATCTTTGACAAATTCCAGTGTTTCAAGTTTGACTTATGGTTCAAAAAATATCGTTAATTAGCTCTATTTTAATTTTAGAAAGTTAGATTCATGAATTTCTGGCTAAGAAGAAACACAAAGATTTAAAATTAGTATTTTTTTCTATATTGCTGACATTTCACTAGATTTGCTCCATCGAGCAAAAGGAAAAAGGAAGTCTAACCTCTGTTAAAAGTTATAAACTGCTTCACATTTGGGGAAAAAAACATTTATTTTCGATTAAAGTCTGTTATATTTGTGCCAAAAAATACTTGCGTATTTATATTTCTCATAAAAATAACAACAACATAGATACATATTCTTATTCTTCTAAAGAATGTGTGACTCCTATGGGGTTTTGGTCAGTGTGAAATGACCCAAATAGCTTTTTAAGGTTAAGGTTGCTGACCCCTGATCTAACGCAAGCAGTTTTGCCCCTCCCTCTTTGGCACCATGAGTCTTCTGATTGGTTGTCTTGTCAGGGCACAGTCACTGACTGTCTTAATTGGTTTACTAGTCATAATGACCCATGAGAGGCTGAGGAAAATGTGTAAACATAAATAGGCTTGCATGACAAAAGGGGGTCAGAAAGAATCAAAAGAAAGATGTAGAACAGGGGTCCCCAAACTACAGCCCCCCAAACACTATCAGAGACAAAAGGGTTTTTTTTCTCTCTGATTGAGACCCACAGAGAACGTGACTTCTTATTCCACCCTTCTACAGTCTGAACTGTGATGGGAGAAGATAGACTATTTATTGGTTTGTTTTCTAAATATTTTTGTATTATTTTTTTCTGTGAAGATTACACAAATGAAGACTGCAGACGTGTTTTTACACTCTCAGGAGTCTGCTAAACCCTGAAGAGCATCATTCTGCACACACAGGAGGATTCCACAAGGACGACAGCTCTGTTCTGCAACTAAAAAGATTTTTTTTTTAGTTTATAAACCAACTCAGAACATGTTCTTCATGCAGAATACAAATCTGTAGGTTTCTGTAGTCTTTGGTGGACATTTTCTATACAAAGTCTGTGAAGAAACGGTTACCCAAATAAACTATTCATCAAAAATGTTGACTTCAATGAAAGAAAATGAATAAAATTCCATTTATATGAACTGGTTTGGCTTTTTAGCTGCATTCACTGTGAATCTGTGCTTCTAAAAGCTGGAATTGGAGCATAGCCTGGAGAATGAAGTCATGCACGGATGCATTGAGGGCTTATCTGTTGGGGGCAGCACCTTACTACGAGCGACAGACGATGTAATTAAAGAGGCAGCAGCAGGGACAGAGGGAGACGAATGACATGTCAAGGAAGACATTCTGATTGGACTCTTCAACAATAAACCATAATAGGGAGGTCAAGTGTTGGAAGCAAACACTTTACCTAACAAAATAAACAAATCCTCATCCGGACGTGTCAAATGTCACTGAGCTGTATGGACTCCTGTGAGTGGAAATTAAAGGTCACAACCTTCGTATTGTGCTGCCTCTTTTACTCAACATGTACTAAAGATCATTTTAAAAGTTTTAGTCATTTTGCTATTTTGTATGTGCACAAAATGTGTTAACTAGTGATGCTCTCCAATGATTATAAAGCCAATAAAATAATATCTTCACAAATCTGTTTGGTTAAAAAAAAAAAAAGTATTAATTCATCTTGCAAACATTCTTTACATAAATGTAAATTTAATATTAAAACACCATATTTTCTGCAATTCATTAAATATATATAATTAAATAAAAAGTTAATATATTCCACCTACTCAAAACTGTTGACACCTGTGATTCTTAGTGTTTATTTTTTTCTGTATACTTTACATTATACACTACATTGGTTCTCTTGTTTTTTTTAATAAT
This sequence comes from Oryzias javanicus, assembly GCA_003999625.1. NCBI lineage: Eukaryota > Metazoa > Chordata > Actinopteri > Beloniformes > Adrianichthyidae > Oryzias > Oryzias javanicus. The sequence goes on from CM012459.1 coordinate 19,747,420, forward strand.
CTGTGAGGTTTCAGACCTATGTTATCCGATGGTCCTGAGGTGCAAATCACACCAACAAATGAATCACTTAAAAGCAAAAAGATCACAATAATTAAAAAAAAAACCAAAATAAAAAGATATCAAAACAAATTTACAAAAAAAGAAAATTCCACAATTCCGAAAACAAAAGTAATTTTATAAATCAAAAGGAAATGTTAAGAAACGTAAAAATAAGAAACTGTTAAATACAGTTACTATAGAATATGGATGAACATTTGAGTTTGCACTTAGTTTTTAAAAATGTCTTTTCAATGTCCGTCTACTAATAAAAGTTTTATGATTAGTACGGAGCAAATCCGGTATCACTTAATGCCAAATAACTCTCAGTTGAGATGATGAACAAACATTATTTTTGTTTTGTTTTGTAAAAAGAAGGAAAAAAAAACACATCAGAAAATAAAAGTCATTTCCAGAAATCTAAATACTACAAAAATGAGACAATAAGAACCAGAAAAATGTAGGTATTATGAAACAACGGTTGGTTGGATGACAACATTTGATTGATGTTTATTGGCTTTATTTTACGCGTCTTCAATGTCCCCATACAAATAAAAGTTTTATAATTAGTATGGAGTAGCTAGGTGTAGTTGACCCCCATACTCTTAAAAAACTGTTTATGCTACGTTAGCGCTGGTTTGTGCCGTTAAAATGATCACCGGTGCTGCCAAGGCTTCTGAGATATTAATAATTAATTTAAAGATCATTCACAGGTCACCATCCCCACCCCCCGGAATGCTCCAAAACTAACTGGACCAGTCCACTATTTTATTGCTACGTTTGTGTCATTAAAATTATCGTTAGGTTTTATTTTTTTGGTGATGACGTACTCAAATTAATTCCAGGAGTGTAATCTCCGTAAAATGCAACTTGTAACATCTCAGAAACTGTAGCAGCAGATCAAATAATTTTAACGGCAAAAATCAGTACAAATGTAACACTAAAAACATACCATCACCAGAAAATAAAACTTGTAATATCTCAGAAAATGTAGCGGCACAGACGATAATTTTAACAGTGCAAACCAGTGCAAATGGAGCACTAAAAAAGTAAACCAGTCCATTTCATTTTGGAACAATTTGGAGGGGATGGTAACATCGTCAGCATAAAATAAAACTTGCAATATCTCAGAAACTCTACCAGCACAAACAATAATTTTGACAAACCAGCACAACCCTAGCACTAGCTTAGCCTACATGCCTGGACTTTTTTGTGTGTTTTTGGGGTCAGCTTCACCGACTTGTATGAAGCATATGCAGCATCGCCTCATACCGAACAAATTTCATCTGAAACGATGGACTAACGCCATCGTCCAATCAGCGGTTTCCCATCATTTCTACCCTTTCCGCTTTCCGTAGAAAAGAAAAAAGAACATTTTATAAAACGAAAGTAATTTTCAGAAATCAAAATAAAACATAAAAAATGCAACACAATAAGAAACCATCTTATCGTCCATCATTCAAACTTTGTTCGATGTGAACACTAAAGAAACATTTGAGAAAATCCAAAAAGTCAAAAGTCAACACGCCATTATGGCCCTTTTTTTACTTTTTAGAATTGTATTTTTGAATGTTGCATTAATTTTTAAACTGTAATGTTTTTGTTGAGATCTTTAATATGTTTTTGCACTGACTGATTTGTTGGATGTGATATATAGAATGATTCGAGCAGTGCAAATGGAGCCTTCTTTGGCAGAAAAACAAACAGGACAGAGAGAAACAAACACATGCACTGCCTTTTTTTTTTTTAAAGCCGGATTCAAGGTCAACACTTGTGTATCCAAATTTAATTTGTGGAATTCAAAGAGGATACGCTAAATTATGCTCAACTGTGTGCTGACACAAATATCAGCGTGGCCAGCAGGTCTGTGCAATTACTCATGTAGAATGTGTTGAGACAAAACAGGGGAGGAACATTTCTCTAATTCTGAACTGTCACCACTTTGCTGCGCGCTACATTTCAGCAGGACTTAAATTAGGCCAAACTACGCGGACAGATGAGCCAAAATAGGTAAGGAGGAATGGGAGGTAGCCAAACGGTGACAAGTGCTGGCTCTCTGCCCTCTGGCTCTGCGTGAGCAAACAATAAAGGAGGCGCGCAGCTGAGCCAACAGCTGACAGAAACAGGAACTAGTGTTTCACCAAGGTCAGAAGAAACTGAGCCGACGCCTGACGCTTACAACAGAGTCCAAAAGAGTGCTGCTAAAGTGACCTGGTACTTGAGCTGTGTCAAAGGTCATAAGGTCAAGGAGCAACACCTGGGAGGTTTGAGACAGCTTTGAAAAACAGCTTTAGAGCATTTTTCATTTGGAACCAAATTTATATGAATATTTTAGTAACATTTATAAAAGATGTGAAAATAAATTCAATTTATTATTATAAAGAACTTCAATTTAAGCCCCAATAATTAGTATATAAATCAGATTGTAGATTTCCTGCACTCGACACGTGTCAAAAAACATTTTTAATTAAACATCACTGCAAAATAAATGCTTATAATTTAGATCATAAAAATGAGAGCCATTTTTAAGCAATTTTCCTGCAAAATTATGTATTTTACAGAGTCATAGATTAATTACAGTCATAAATTTGCTTTTTAAAACAATAACTTACATGTTTGATGGTAAACAGTATTAAAAGCACCAAATTGGCTTTTTAACAGCTTTCACAGAGTGTTCAAAACCCCATATGATAAAAAGTGTGTTTTTGTGATATGTTGCTGATGTCCTTTTGAAAACCAGCTTGTTATTGTATGTAGGTTCCATTTTGCCTCCACAAAAAAAAAAGACAACTTCCAAAAATCCTTCCAAAAAACATGAGATGTCATTAAAAATGTTAGACTGTACCTATTTAAGCACATAAAGCCTTACTTTAAATGAGAGGAAGGACAAAAATAAAAATGTCTTCTAAAGAGGACATAGATGAACAGGCTAGATCTCAGGAGCCCAAAATATAGAAAATTAGGACCAAAATTGCATTTCTGAGTAACATTTATGTTGCAACAGGGATTTTAGGTTAGGAGTGTGAGGGGTTGTAAGCCAGCCGCAGAGCATGTTAACAGAGAGCGCTAGGCTATGAGGAGGGTAAGGGCGAGGTTGCTCCGCGTCAACTGTCTTTTTAACAACCCTTCTTTTTCGCTCTGCAGAAACATTGTCCTAGAAAACGACACAGGCTTTTAGATTTAGGCTAAAAATAGCATAATCATAATTAAAAGACTACTGGGAACGCTTTTGAAATAACCAAATGAAATTAACCTAATATCCTGGAGACGTGAGCATTTATACACAAGTATAATATAGAAAGCACATTTAATCTGAAGATAATTCTGTCAAAAACTGTTCTGATTAGCTCATCTGTACAACTTAGTCTTATTTTAAAGTAAAAATGAATATTTCGGTTACGTTTTTTAATTATTAAAAAAATTAGCTAAATACAAAAGACTGAAAATGTGTCGCAAAATATATATATATTTTTTACATAAAACCACATGGATGAATTAACTTGGAGTCTTGTTTTATAGTTGAATGAAAACATTTTTCTTTTTATTTCCAACCGAGGATGCAGTCACCGTAATTGAATTAAACCCTCCCCCTTCCCGTCATCCATCTGTTTACACTCTCTCCCGCTAGCGTACAACCCTAGTGGTGCAAGCAAAAATGGAATATCGGAGCTACAGCTTTGAGCCACATGCCAGCTCAGACGAGGAAAATAAACATGGATCTAGTTGTCTACAAGTGGACGCATCAGAATGGAGCGGAGTAGGGACCTTGTGGCTTGCCGTAGCAGTTTCTAAGTGACACAAGCTTTTCCCAATATCATTTTAGTGATCTGAATAAAGACATACAATTTTGAGAATAATTTTCTTTAACTATGTCCTCCTCAGGAGTAAATGACCATAAGATCATATAAAAACACTATTTTAATCATTTAGAATATTATAAATCTATATTCATGTGTTTAAACTTCAATTGGACTAAACAGGAAACTGCATAAAACCCCACATTTTATCCATGTCGGTGTAATTTATTTAAAAAAAAAAAAATAGAATTGAAAGGAAGAAAAGAATCTTTAAAAATTTAATACTCTAATTTGATCTAGTGCATTTCAAACCCACATTACTTATTCTGAATTAAATTACTCCATCACATCCACATTTGAAATGTAATCTAAGAATATATCAGTATTTACATTCTGTCGTATTTACCCCAAATGCCCCCGAGTTGTGTTGTTTTTTGTAGTCATTGTACTAGGTTCAGTACCCGAAAAATGATTATGCACCATTGAAAGCAGCATATAGCCACCAGCTTCAAAAATATCAGCTGTGAAAAATTCATGAGAGGAAAGAAGGGAGAGAGCAAGCTATAAAAAAAAGGGAGAAAATAAGTCTTAGATAGCTGACAGAAAGCCGGAGGGGAGCTCAGTTCTTTTGAAACAGAACCTTTAAAATCTCCTGGGAGTCCACATGTGACTGCAGCCCTCTCACTGAGAGACTAGAAAGGTTTAAATAACAAGCTCTCATTAGCCTGCTCTTCTGAACAGTTACGGCTCCTAATGCAGACCAATTATAGCTGAACTTTACAGTTTGAATCATTTTCCAAAGGACTCTCTAATTATTCAAGGTGCAATTTAGACTCTTCAAATAGGAATTAATAATTCTTATGACCTCATTTTTATTGTAACTTGTAATCATTTTTACTTCTTTATTGAGAAAAAAATGTATTTAAAATTATTAAGAAGTTAAATTGTGAAGAAGGATAATGCTCTTTGAGGTGTCCATTATCAGGAATTCATGGATGAGACGTTCCATGACATCCATTAATTCCTTGAAGAGTATTATCCAAATTTGTACCATAACTAATTATTGTCTCTTATTTTTTTTTATGTTTTTGTCAAGAAGACTATTTGATGTGCGAAGTGTCGCCTTGTCATGGTATAGACTACAGAATGACTCTCGCTCTGCTGCAGCTAGTTTACAAGGACTAACCAGAAGAGAAAATGGGTAAATGTGCAAATATTGCTTCCCTACCCCTGTGGCTCCTCCCTAAAAGTGCACACCAAACGCGATTCGCGGAGGCGGATAGTTTCAATGTTAAGTCAATGGAACAGATGGAACATGAGGCGATCTGAAGTCCCGTGACTCGATTTGTGCAAGGGCGTGGCACATAGGTCTGCCAGCGATATTGAGCAAATCAGGCGGCGTAGCCAAAATTTAAATTGTAATCAAACCATAAATCAACTTTTATTGGCTGTTGGTCTCTATAAACGGGGCTTTAAAAGTGCTGTCTGTTGGTCTTTGCCAGATTTTTGATAAATTAGAATAGAATTGTTTAATTCTTGATATTATGGTCAAAAAACGTCTGTGTGCTGCCCCCTAAAGGTTAAATTTAGGTATTGCAGTTGAATTGTGTGATTGGTCAAACCATGTAAGTTTCAGAAGTCTGACGTCATCATCTGCAGCTCCAGTAATGATTAGGGCTGGGAATCACTGGGTACCTCACGATACGATACGCAATACATGGCTCACGATATCGATAATATCACGATACTGCCATATTTGGTAAAATCCTCTCTAATAACTAATATTATATAGAAGAACACTTTTTTGGGGGGAAATATATCCCCATTTTATTTTTTTTAGCTTAAACACAATCATAATAAACAGCATATGTCTTATTTTGTGCAACAAATTATAGACACTTTTGTTTAACGTTGCTTAAAATCACTAATACTATAACTTTGACATCAATTGAATCAGAATTATCTGTAAAATTCAATGTTAACAATAGTAAACATGATGAGCAGTGCCACAGAATTACTGTTAACATTAGCAAAAAGTAATTACTTTCATTTGAAAACAATACACCATAAATTTACCAAAGTTACACCGTACACCAGCAGGGCAAATATCAGAGTGCATGAAAGCGAAAATTCCGACCGGTACCTGAAGTACACTCAAACAACTACGAAGCGCGTGCCTAGTTCCCACAGCACACCGATCAAACAGGAAATAAGCGATCGCGTGCATTCTAGCACTCAAAGTCACTTCTTACCGGCTGCCTCTTCTACAGATGGATGATACCTGCGAAGAGGTAGACATGCTTTACACATGCGCTATGGAGCCTGTGTCTCGCCTGTGTTTTTTCCTGCGTGCGTCGGCAAAATATGTCCGACGCAGCGCGCCCAGTTGCGGCCTGCGACTCAGACGCAACAGCCTCTTCAAATGAAAATACAATATCGATACTTGGTGAGAACCCATTCAGAATCAATTGCAGGACTAAATATATCGCAATATATCGTAATATTGATATTTTGGCACACCCCCTAGTAATGATAACAGTCCAGCCCCCAAGCCCCACCCCTCTGACTGGATTTTTAATTGTCAGCTGTGGGTGGAGCCGGCCTGCTGCATCGCATACCAATCAGGAACTCAGCTTTGAGCATGTGACGTGTTCAGTGACTCGATCAGCGGGTAGAACACTAATCAAAAGTGAGCGTTTTTGCCCAGAACTTTCATCTTTTCCCGTAACCCACTGGAGCCACAGGGTTTCAGAGCCCATCCGGCTACTTTGAAGCGAAGGCGGGATACGCTCTGGACAGATCGTAGGTCTTGCGGAGGAATTCACTCGCTTAATATGCTGGAAGGCAAAGTGCTGCTGCAGTGATTGAGTCATTAAAAAAAAGAAAAATGTCTCCTTTTCTATTTTTTCCACCACAAGTTAATACTAGACAGTAAGCCGTCAAGCTCAGCCACAGAGACACAGAAACACCATGGGAGCAGCTCTCATACAGACACAGCTCCCTGTAACGGGAAAATCTTTTAATAATACTCATATAAACCCAAACATGGAGAAATGATTACCAATGTTTTTGCAGAACTCTTAGAATTTAATTATCATTTAAAAGCAAACATCTAGTTCAGTCTTACTTTTGTTTTCCACTTTTTTTTTTAATTATCCAAAGAAAAGCACCATGAAAATGTTTTAGTTAAAGCAACTTGTTTATGAGACCCAGTTGTAGTCCTTAATAATATTCTGATCATTAAATAACATGTATTTTACAGTTTTGTGAAAAATGTATTCATATCCAGATAATTCTTCTTATGGAACATACAGGATATGTGATCAAAACTTCCTTTATAGACTACCATTATCATTTTTTTTAGCGACACCCTGCACCCAATCAGAATCGAGTATTCACCTGGACTATGGTAGAATTAAAAAATCAGCACATTTTTTCCTTTAAACTTGACTGGTTTTAATGCCATCTATGGTAGGAACATAACGTCAATAAAGATACTTGAAAAACTAAAATTTTCTTTCCACAGTTGAATAAGCAAAACAACCAAATTTTAATGGAATTCTATTGAAATGTCTTTATTTTTCATTTAGATAAGAAATAAACTGATTAAACAGATTCTCACATAGTAATATTAAACTACTATGAATTCAAGGAGCAAATGTATTCATCACAAAGTGTTAAGGCTATAACCAGAAAGCTCAGTTCTCAAAAACATTAGTGCACGTTTGAGATCGACTATTTCACTCTTTCTCCACCGTCCTAAAAAACGCCTTACAGCAGCGGAAAAACACATAATCATATTTAAAAAAAAAAAAAACAACTAAAACTGAAAAGTGCACATATACTTTGTATCTGACGTTTAGCTAAAAAAAAAATTTGCATATGTGCAACTTATTACTGCACCAATAATAACCAAGAGCCCCAGAAACAAAGGAGCTCAGGTTCAGTGTCAGGAAATAGCCAGCTCCTGTTTTAACCAGATAACACTGACTGTTGTTGTGTGAATGGGAGGCCAAGTAAAAGAAGATTTACCACAGAATATTTATAGCAAGTTCTCAAGATAATGACGACAGAAGGTTGGGTCGTGACAAACCTTTCTATTGAAACTGTAAAAAAAAAAAAAAAAAAGGATTAAATGTCAATTGTAACTTCCCAGCCAAAAGTTTCACATTTTTGTTTCTCTTACTAAATAATTTGAGCAAAAAGTTACGGAGCCCATGAAGGGACATAGAAGTTTATAAAAAATTGCAATAAAGTTGTTTTTTTTTCAAAAAAAAAAAAAAAAATTCTGGTGCTCTCCAGATAGTAACTGGTTCGCACCAGTTAATCTCTGGTGCGAACCAAATAGTAACTGATGTGTACCAAATAGTAACTTACCAAATAGTACCAATAGTAAAATTTACCAAATAGCTTTTCTTTTTTTTTTTTTTTTTTTTTAGGAACTGGTGTGTACAAAATGGTAACTTAAACAGTAAAAATAGTAAAATTTACCAAATAGTATCAAGTATATATATACATATATAGATAGGGACTGGTGTGTACCAGATGGTAATTTACCAAATAGTGCAAATATTAAAATTTACCAAATAGTACCAAAAAGTTTTTTGTTTTTTTTTGTTTAGAAAAAAACAGATAGTAACTGGTGCACACTAGAGAGTAACTGGTGCACACCAAATAGTAACAGGTACGCACCAGAAAGTAACTGGTGCCCACTAAATAGTAACAGGTGCGCACCAGAGAGTAACTTGTGCGCAGCAGAAAGTAACAGGTGCGTACCAAATAGTAACAGGTGCTCATCTTTTTTTTCTAAAAAAAAAAATTAAACATTTTTATTTCGATGTCCCTTCACAGTCTCCGTCAAAGTAGAATCTATTCTAAAAATAAAATAGAACATAGATGAGTCAATTATTAACAAGTTTTACTGGACATTACAGGCTAAGGGAACTATTTTCCTAAAATAAGAAAAAAACGAAGAAATGTTTTTCAGATTAAGTGCTCATATTAACCAGCAGAAAAAATGATAATAATACTTGATAAAATAATTGATAAAAATGATTTAAAAAAAGAATCCATAACACTTTGTTGTTGTCAACAAATGTGCCACACCTTTCAAAATTGAGAACCGCTTCACTTTCTCCATTAAGAAATGACAAACTGTGAGAATATTTATCTGAATGTACAGCACTTAATGTGACAAAAATCTCCAGCTTGAAATGTGGGATAGTCGTACAGAATGACTACGTTCTCCTGCAAGGTCGTCAAGCCATACTCAGACATAAGAACTGCTGGCAACCAGCGGACCTTAAAATAATCACCTGCACACATCTTTTAGTCACAATTATGGGGTTTTTTTCAGCCAAAATAAAAAAAAACCTGAGCCGATTTCTAGAAGTTTCCACACTGGTTCATTAAAACTTCACCTGAGTTGTTGATATGGAGTAAGCCTGCCCCCATTTCCTATGATCCCTATGTTTACACTCCCTCCTGCTAGCTTACAACAAAAATGACAGCAATATTGGAGCTATCCAGCAAAACAGTTTTAAGGGTGTCAGCTGGGATGAGGACAGTCGTCTACAAATGAACGCATCAGAATGGAGCAGAGCTTGCAGCCAGCAAGGTTTTTCCTTTGACATCTTTTTTCTGATTCACACCCAATTGAATAAAGAAATACTAAGAAATCCAATTTTAAGCTTATTTTCTTTTATATGTCCTCCATCAGAAAAATGCCACAAGAATGTATTAAAACTTTGCATTTATTAGATTTATTCTTTTCATCTAAGTAGGTCTAAGTTAAAAAGTACTTTATTGTATCTATCATTGCACATCTTATGATGCAGATACACATTCCCTCCTCAATTACTAGTATTCACACGTATACATAATCTGTAGGAAAACATTTCTGCAGCAAAAACTGTTAACTAGCAAAACTTTTTTTTTTCCACATTCGTTTATACAGTCCTTTGAAATATATATGTAGCGCACTTTTGAATGTAACAAGATCAGACATAAACTCCTTAATTATCTTTGAGATTTCAAAGGCTAAACACGTCAGTCTAACTAACAGAGAACAGTTTAGAAAATCACATTCTAGAATATAAAACTCTCCTACCTTTAAAGAGGAGTTTATTCTTGACATTTCCCATGTTAAAGCGTCTGCGAGAAGCACGCAGGTGAAATGGACAAGCTAACTAATTATCAAAACTGCCCAAAACATCCGTTCAAAGTCAAGATGGGCTACAAATTTTTTGTATGAAAAGAAAATGCTTTTTTTATTTTTATAATTATTATTACTCCCGCTTTGTGTTTATCTTCTAAGACATTTTTAAAATTATTTTAAACATTTAGTTTTCACCACCGGAAACAAGTGCTCAAACATCTCAAGAAATGGCGGGTACATCCTGTTAGGTTTCAAAATAAAATGCCAACATTTTTTTTTTTTTTTTTTTTTGCAAACGCAACACAAACCCTCAAAATCTTTACATTGGAGGCCTAATAGATCTAATTCCTCACGAAAAAAAGAAAAGAAAAAAAAATCATAAAAAGACAAAAAGATTGCTACACAGAAATTCCACAAAATATGTTGTAAAAGACAAACAAATGACAAATATGTCTTCAGCAACTTTTAAAACATTTTTGTCTCATGTTTTTTTTTAACCATTTGCAGATCTTGTGTCTTATTTTCTATGTATTCTACTGCATTTTAATTTTTGCCTTGATGCCAGATTGAGAAGTGAAGCAGTGTCTACCTTAATACTGTAAAGTAAATGAGACCAACTGATTTATGATCCTATATTGACAGGTTTATATTATTTATTTAAACTAATATATCTGCATCTTTATATTGAATTTCCTGAAATTGTTGGAAAAAGTATTGAATAATTTAAAAATAATAATAATAATAATTGAAAAAAAATCAAAACACCTCTGAATTATTTAGGGGGGCTTTAACCCCCTGCTAAAATAGGCCTTAGGACACACCTGTTTTGAAGGTTCGGGAAAAAAAGTAAAAATAATAACAACAATTTCATGGGCCATAAAAATGCCTTAAATGTAAAATATACAAAGGACATTTTCATACACCACATTAATCAAGATCATCTTAATCAATCCATATATTAATATAGAAATATATTAAAAGTTAGTGCAACAATTAGATATTTTTTACAACATCTTTTACCTTCATTATTAATTTGTCACACTGTTTGAATAATGTTCTGAAACACATTTAAACTTTCCAAAAGATTATAGATCTATGGCCATCAGAGTTAGATTTATACCAGAAAACAACGTAAATTGTAGAAACAGGCTGTAAGAGGGAACCAAATGGAAAGTATGATCATTATTTACCAATCTGTCTTTTTCTGCAGTGCCTCTGTGTTAAAACTTTCTCTCAACTTTGTTCAAAATAAAAAGCACAGCAAGGAGGGGAATAACCTCAATTTACACAGAGAAACTTTAGAAAGCTGAGAAGTATGGTCGTCTACAGAGCAGAGAGGGCAGAAAGGAAAGGTGAAAAATAAATGAAAACAGACAGGATAGGCGTGTGTTACTGCCTGTCAACAGAAAAGACCAACAGTGTGTTTATTTATTTTTTTTTTATGATTTATTTACAAGCGAATATGGTCAACTCTAATAAATGTGTTAGGATTGAAAATTTAAAACTTGGCTAGTGTTGGGACATACTTTCCTGTACTTTATAAAAAATAAGAGTGGAAGTAGTGGGCTTTTGTTGTCACATTTTAATTGCCATATTTTTGTTGTCGAAATTAAGTCTGAATTTAAGATGATTTATTCCTGATAATCCCAGTGTTTTAACAGCTGTAGAAAATTATAGTGTTTATTTTGTCTTCTGCAGATTCAGTTTTATATGTGAACAAGTTTATAAAAGCATTACAAATGTCAGAAAAAGGTGATTTCTCATCTCAACCTTTTGTAGTCTGGGGCCTTTTTCTACTTTAATTTGATAAATTTTCTATTCAATTTAACCTAATTACCGGTAATTTATCTTTAAAACTGTAGAAAACTTGTATTTAGAACAACCCCAGTTTTTTATCTGACATATTTTTCAATATATTATACAAGAATTTTACTATAAGCAATAGTCCAAAACACTCCACTGAAAGTAGTAAACTTACCGAATTTTGCAGTAAAAATCACAAAAATTTAAAAGGTTTTCACATTTTATAAGATCAAATATGTAGAGACACAATAAAAATGACTAAAATCAAAGAAAACACAAATTTAAAAATGTCTTAAAAAAACAGGTGAAGCTCCACTAAACTAATTGCTTCAAAAGTAATCACATCTGCCAAAACTAGCTATGCTTGTTTTAAAGCAAATATTGCAAAGTTTAAAACTTTCTGAAACCTTAATGCTAACTTTAGAATAATAAGAGTGGTGTTGGTTTCTTTTCGACACGACTGTAAGCCGTTGATGTGATTGACAAACAGTTTGATTCCATCTGAAACAACAGGAAGTCTTCCCAGGTAAAAATGAGAAGAAAAAAAAACCTGAATTCTTTATTTGAATTTGATTTCAATATTTTCCTAATTTTCCATCAGTTGCTACAAAAGATAATGTGATCCAGCGGTTCATCATTTGAAGTATTTGTCCTGAATAGATACATAAAAACAAGAATTTCCTGTAGTTTGGTTTTAACTTAAAAAAAATATATATAACAAGTACAAAAGATGTCGATAAAAAGTTTGAAAATTGTAAAGATGCTTATTAATGATTTATACAAGTATATTCCCCTGATATCATAATGATTAGTTTTTAGGTTATTAAATCAAAAAAATTGATAAGAATATTGTTAATGATATTAGTAATGTAGCAAAAATGAAAGACTACAACAGAAAATGTTTTAATTCTGTGTAAAATACATGTGTGTTTCACATCAAATTACAGTTTCAATAAATCCTGAGCAATTTTACAGCACCAAGATGAAAAAGTCAGCACAAAACGCTGCCGGCTTTTGTTCACAGAAGTTCACGACTTTGTGCGGTTTCAATGGATTTCATCTGCTGAGGAGCCAAGGCTCTCCGACATATAAATAAGAATAAAAGTAGTGTAAATCTCCCAACAAAGCTTCCATAACAAGATTAGAGAAAGCTCAGTAGTAAGACAAACGGATAAAAAGGTTCATTAAAAAAGCGGGACGCAAAGTTGACAACATTTCTAAAAGGCGGCTGGATTATTAATTATAAACCATGAAAAGTTTCTGGTTCAGAAGCAGAAATACTTTGAAAGTACAGATAGATTCACAGGCTTGAATTAAAAAAAAATTTTTGAATTATTAAAACTCACTTTCACCAGCTTACATGCAGTTTAAAGCTACGGACAGTTAAAAAAAGACTTACGAGAAAAAATCAGCCCCAATTACAAAAAAAAAAAAAAAAAGACACAATAGGTGAGACTAACCGTCTCCTCTGAGGTGTAAAACACCTGAAGTTTCATGTTCAGCCTTTAATGCTACGTAAAGATATTGTTCTCATCCATCAGAAGGACTTGCGAGCTTTTTTATTCCTCTTCACCTCATTCCATTTTCAAACTCAAAAGCTGCTTTCCCACATTTTTAACACAAAGATAATTTAGCCTAAGAAAGCTTTACGTTTAATGCTTCACAGTTAAATCTCAAGTGAAAACTGTATTTTTCCGCGATGGAGCCAGTGGTTTGGAGGTCAGCCGGCAGCGCCGTCGTCACGGTACTCTCTGCAGGACGTAAAGGAGGCCGATGCTGTCGACGGTGACGAAGGTGGAGAAGTCTGACGACACGTGGATCTTCCTCAGAGCGTTTCCTTTTGGGTAGAAGGTCTGCAGGGCGACTCCGGCCTTCACGTCCCACCACTGGAAGAACAAAGAAGAAAAACAAAGTGCTCTATTATACATCCATTTAAAGACCCACTCAGATGAAAACTGGGTTTTTAACATGTTCTTGAGGCATTTTTCTTCATGTATGAAGAAAATTAAGCTTAAAAATTGCATTTCTGAGTATTTATGCAACCCTTTAATGCCCAATGTCTCAAATGGATGCAATATTTATTTTACCAATATTCATCAATTATTTACATTTTAAGTTTTCTTTCCGTTACTGAGGCAGCAAATTATTAAAGGAGTTTGAGTTCTTGATAACACGATTCAATAAAAATAACCAAAAGAAGATTTTGATATTAAGGTATAAAAATGGGGTTTGATTATATTTGAAAAGATTTATTTTACTATTTAATTTTCATAAAACCAATTTAATTTTGAATTGTTATGCTTCAGTAGTTTGCTTTGATGTCTGAGATTCTTCAATCTGGGTTTCTATTTATTCACGTGATGTAATTTGTTTTTAAAGAGATGTGTGACCGTCTTGAATAAACCCAGTTGAGTTTCTGCGACACACCGTCACATGATTTTATTTTTCTGATTTTTCTTTTATCGCTTGCTCTTTTTGTGTGTGTAAATAAATAAATCAAAACAAATCAAAGCAAGCAATTCGGACACATGCTAACTTCTTTTTATATGTCACTTATGACATCGTTTTTCTAAGTAAAAACCTAGCAAATTTGTATATTTTATCAAAACTGTTTAATAATCCACCGTGTTTTGATGATAAAAACTCGGATAGTTTATAAAAAATATGCGTAAATATATATATTTTTTCACAAGAAAAATCATTCAAACTCAATGCATTGTTGTGGTCAATATTTGCCAATCCAATGAGAATCGATGCACATTACTTTTTGTGGAGACTTCTGGAAAATTTCAAACAAAAATTGCAAATGCATCACATAGTAGTGAGTAGTGAAGAAAATTCAAACACAATCCATTTTTATTCCCTGATAACATTCTCAAAACATATTTTTCCTCATTTCTAAACAGCAAGGGCTTCAAACAGGAAGTGAATGCATAAAAAACCTGCTTTCATTCCAGCATGGCACAAAATCCCAGCACACTGAGAGCTTAATGATAGCTGCAGAGAGGGCCGTGATGAATTTAATAGCACAGTATTAAACACACACACACACACTCCCACACAATATCCCCATCAGCTTTCCTAAGTGATTCTGTTTAATCTCTGTTTAAAGCTGACATTTTCCGGTGAAGCTTCGTCTCTTCGGGATGAATCATCAAAGGCGCATCGAGTCAATCATTTATGCTTTGGCGTGAGTTGGTGAGAACATTAAACTAAACAATATTTTAGGTGATAATGTCACATCAAAACGAGACACTGGAGCTCTTCCAGGATGTAATAAATGCTAATATTGTGATGTTTTGTGAGTTTGTTGTGAAGTTATCCTTGCCTTTTGTGTGTGTGTGGGTTTGGGAATGCATTCGTTTCCTCTGCAGAGAGCCAGACGGCGTCAGCGGAGGTGGTATCAGCAGATGTTTGGCTTACACAAACACAACTTTAGGAGGCGCTCATTTGAATACGTCCCAACGTGGCTCAAAAACACTGTTTGCCTTTAGATTTGCTCTTTTTCAGTCGGATTCTCTGAATGTACCAGAATCAAACACTCACAGTCTCTGTTCTAACATGCTGTAGAAAGACTGTTTTACACCGCAAACACCATCTCCAGAAAATTATATACGTCTATGGAATATATTGGCTCAAAACAAATATTTAGAAGTATAGAATAAGAGAATTTTTCAATTAAGTTTCTGCAAAGCGGCAGGAGTACATTACAAATTCACCTCTAAGTTGTGGGCGTGACCGCTGAAGTGGAGCAAGCCCGCCCCCTCTTCCTGTCACCCATCTGTTTACTCGTTCTCCCGCTTACAGGCTGACAACCTAACTTTACCGGTACCAAAAAAATGGCGAGCAATAATGGAGCTATCCAGTCGTACAGTTTTGAGCAGATTCCAGCTCGAACGAGGAAAATGACGATGTAGGAAATACAATAGGAGAGCTGTAACGGTCCAAGTAAGCTTTTTTTTTCACGATTTGAATAAAAAAAAAAACAAAACTTTTTTTTTATATAAAAGTTGCGCTGGAGCAAGAAAAATGATAAGAAAAACATCATATATAAGTCGCACTGTAATAGCCTTCCCTGGCTACAGTTACAGCCTAGGTGCGATGCAGGAGCAGTCTAGCTACGACAGATACATAGCCTTGCGTATTCATATTCGGCCCCTTGAACTTTTCAACCTTTAGACACATTTCAGGCTTCAAACATAAAGATATAAAACTGTATTTTTTTAATAAAGAATCAACAAGTGGGACACAAAAATGAAGTGGAACAAAATTTATTGGATATTTCAAACTTCTTTAACAAATAAAAAACTGAAAAATTGGGCGTGTAAAATGATTCAGCCCCTTTCCTGTCAGTGCAGCAAACTCTCTCCAGATGTTCAATGAGGATCTCTGAATGATCCAATGTTGACCTGAATGACTAATGATGATAAATAGAATCCACCTGTGTGTAATCAAGTCTTCATGTAAATGCACCTGCTCTGTGATGGTTTCAGAGCTCCAGCGCGATACAAAAAGATGTCTCAAGCTTTAAACATCCCAAGGAGCACCGTGCAAGTGATAATATTGAAATGGAAGGAGTATCAGACCACTGCAAATATACATGACCGTCAAAAATTTCTGCTCAAACAAGGAAAAGACTGGTCAGAGATACAGCCAAGAGGCCCATGATCACTCTGGATGAACACACATAAGTTTCACCACCGGCCAAACTATGCCAAAAAAAAAAAAAAAAAAAAAAGAAACTTTTATTCAGAAAGATATGGTAATCAGAAATTCCACTCTGAGCTTAATTTTACTTAACTTTATTGAGAATGCATATTAACGAACATTAAAATAAATGTAAATATGCCGAATTATAGACTCCATCTGGAGTCTCTTGGCAGGTTAAAAGAAAACAAAACAAAAATTTAAGAGGTAAACAGTAGTGCGCAAAAAATTATAAAACCCAGGTAAACAAAATAATACTAAAAATGTTCTCATTTCTGATCATTCGAGATCGCATGTTTCAGACAATTTCAGCTGTTTTTTTTTTTTGTTTTTTTTAATAACTAAATTTGCAATCTCTCTAATTATTGTTGTTATTCTAATTTTCTCCATTATCAGAAAAATGCCACAAGAAGATCTTAAAAACTCAAAAAATTTCTTTGGATTGGGTCTTTAACAAAAACTCACAGATCGTCCATTAATGTGACAAAAGGAGATCAAACTGATAACATCATTTCTCAAGAAATTCAGTTTAACTACGGTAATTTATGTCATATTTCTACAGGACTCCTAATATAAAAAATAGAAAAAAATTGTTGCACTACTAAAATATGCAATAACAAATTTGTGTGGCAGCTAAAATTCAAGATGGAGAAGAAGAAAAATAAAACAATGAATAACAGATACGGAACATTCAGTGCAAAATGTAAATGTAGAACTTGAGGGGTTTTTTTTAAGACTTAAGGAGTAGATATAAAAGTAAACAGAATCAAGGTGGTATCATTTCAGTCAGGGACGGGATTAAAGAAGGAATACTCAAAGAAAAACAGACATTTGGGTGAGGGTTTTTCCATGGAAGATAAAATAAATGCCAGACGTCAAAGTATTGAGGGCTAAGAGACAGAAGCAACCCTCAGATCACTGTGTTTATATATAAATTTATGTGGAATAAACCACCAAACAGACTGAAGCACAAAAGAAGAAGAATAACAAGAGCTAACGAACAGCTAGAGTGAAAATCTAAACAAATAAAAGAATCAAACTAATTATAACATTCTTAAAAAAAAGTTCAACTAACTAACTATCTATAAAAGACAAGAAGAAAAGTCAATATTTAAAACAGTTGGCACATTTGTGAGCAGTAGTATTAAAGTTAAGTTTGTGTTCTAGAAGAATGCTTTTATTGTGAAAAGTGTTAAATTATCTACAAGCAGGAATGTGAGGTGTGTGGAGGTTTTTAACTGAAGACTTCACCTATTATACAACATAAAGCGCTGAACAACGGAGACGCTTTCTAATTTTGCAAGAAGTAAAAAACATTCTAAGCATTTATCATAACAACTGTCTGACAGACTCTTCTGGGAATACGCTGCTGCGTTTTTGCATGTAACACTGCACCTCTATTGTGAGAACAGATGGCTGTTCTGCTGATATCAACACCATAACAGTGGGACAATTGATTTATGGGAGTTAGTGATGCATGTAGATGCTTAATGACTATACGGTTTGTGAATTTCTGATTTGTTTTTGTAAAGTCTTTGGTCTGCAATGGCTGACATCCAGAAACTTTTGTTATCTGAGGCTGCTAAAGTCATCGAAAATAAAAGTTAGATTCTATGGGCGGAAAAATCAGCTTTAGTTTTAGCAAAAATACTCAAAAAGGGTTTTAAAAAATGCAAACGTGGAAATTGATTGCCAAGAAATACTCAGTGTGAATTGGAAGCTTCCTTTAGAAATAGCCTTACAGTAAATAAATTAATAAATAAAATACCAAAGAATGAAAAATTTTTACCAAACAGGGCGCACACTTTACTGACTTCTAGTGCTAAAGTTTGCGGACTACCTAACTTATAGGTGTACAAGAGATAGGTCATGTTAAGGGGGTAAACTAAAGACAGACATATAAAGCTTTCCCCCCAAAAAAAATATTTATATTTCCTGAAAAAAAATTAAAACAGTTTTGCAACACATGGCTAACAGCTTCAAGAGGAAATCTATGGCAACTGTGCAGTCTTTTCACATATTTTGGAGGTTTACAGCTAGACTTGACTAGAAAGGATGGATAAAATGGCAGTTTTTATTTTTTAAAATAATTTTATAATAATATATAATGCCTAAAGTTGTATGGAAACTTTGTGTTGTTGAGGCATTTTTCAGAAGATGAAGGATTTAATAATAAGCTAAAATTGTATTGCATTTTTTACTTTATTCAAATTGTGGTGAATCAGGAGCAGACGTAAAAGCTTCAATTTGAAAAAGAAAGTGTGTATGATGTAGAAAACACATTCTGATTGATCCACTTGTAAAAATAAAAAACATCCTCTTTAGTCGCACTGGAGTATAAGTCTCACTTTTGGGGAAAAGACGCAACACCTACAGTGACCTCTAGCAGCTGTTAGTGGGAAAACAACTAACATATGAGGCTATACTTTTTAAAAAATCAAATAGAAGCTGAATAGAAGTCTCATCCCCAGCCACACAATCCAAAAAACACGACTTGTACACATGAAAAATATGGTAATCAGAAATGCAATTTTGAGCTTAATTTTCTTAGGTTATGTCCTCCATTATCAGAAAAATACCACAACATGTAAAAAAAAACACCAAAAAATCTTTTTTTTTTTGATTGGGCCTGTAATAAAAATTCAACATTGATGCGACCAAAGAATCAGTAGACAACTAAATCCATGTACATCTTCACTTTTTCCAATATTGCTCACTGTGTTTGTTACACCACTAATGTTAGGTTAAAGGGTGTGTGTGGGTGGGGGTTGGGGGGGTCGCACTACTAAAAAAAAAAAAAGAAGAAAAAAAAAATCTGTCAAAGGGGTAAGAAAAAAAAAGTTTGACTAAGAATTCCAATTTAAGATAAAATTTATATTCATTAAGGCATATTGGTGTCTTAAACTGAGATGATTTCATCATTGAAAATTTTTCTTGATAAGATATTTTCTTGCAGGACAGAAAATAAGACTTTTTTCTTTTTTTTTAAACGAGGGTCTTTTCAGTTATTCATGATTCAATTATTAGTTATTATTGTGCGTAAACTAGTTGGAGAGCATGTAAACAGAGAACTCTCGGTAATGGGGAGGGGAAGGGCAGCGGGCTTACTCTGCACCAACAGTCCCGCCCACAATTCAGAGATGAATTTCTAGTAAAAAATATTACTACTGCCGCTCTGCAGACGCCATGTCCTTTTATAATTAAAATACCACCGGAAACGCTTTAAAATAGATCAGAAGATGATCAGAGATAATTCTAGAAAAACCGACCGGTCAGATTAAATTGAAAAAGAATAGATTCTGTAAAATCAAGTCTAAAGCTTGAAAAAAAAAAAAAAAAGGTTCCTTTAAAAGAACCGTAAAAATTAATTTGTAAAACAGATTCTAATTCTAAATTTTTAAGCTGTTTTATTTTTAGGTATTTTTTTGTCTTGCATTTAAATAAATAAGGTTTTTAGACGTTTTTAATCCATATAATGCTCAGTATTTGGGCCTTGCTCAGGGGTTTCCTCTGCATAAAGTGCTAACTGGGAGCTTCTGATCTAGTTTGGGGACTTGAGTAGCAAACCCTATATATGCCATCTGCATAATTTAAACGGAGAGTCGCTGCGTCAGAATCAGTAACCGTACTTCATGTGGGCTAACACCACAGCAGCGCTGTATGTCGTCCAGCAGTCCCTCCACATTTGCAGCGGGGAGCTAAATAGGTCTTTTTATCCCGGATGCCTTGAGGGAAAGTCAGCATCGCTTACATAACAGGAAACCTGTCTTGTGTTGTTCTCCAGAACAATGCTCATGTGTGAGTGAGAGCACAGTTGGGTCTTCAGAATGGTGGAGGGAGGTGATTTATCTTCTGCGTACATAAATAGCTCCTCTACCAAGTCCAGGGGGAGTAAGTACAGTTTCTACACTTTATAATATAAAAATAAATAAAAAAAAAAATTCTAAAGAAGCTCCAGCTGAGTCTTGATGGTGGAAGGGGAAAGATTTCACTCTAGCTGGAGTGGTTGGTTTTTGTTTTTAATCCACCATCAAGTAAAAGTTGAGATTTTTAGTCTGGATTTGGTTCTGTCCAAAAGGCTAAACTGTCACTATGAGGCTGAATTATTCCTCAGACTTACAGCTTTTTTTAAACAAGATTTTTTTTGTCCATCTTGTAAATTTGAAAAAAAGTGAAAATATAGAAAAATAGACGGTACTTACAGTACATCAAAGGGTAAAACATTCAAAAGTTAGAATCCTGTTAGTAGAAAAGTAGAAAAGGACCCCATCAAATCAACACTGGATTTTAAAATAAAGATATAATAAAAACATAATAGAATCAAGATACTAAATAGTAGACAAGAAGACCATGAAAGGTACAAAAAGGACTAACTTTTTACAAATTACACTTTTTAAAAATGTTTTTCATCATAAAATAGAAGATAAAAGAAAAATATAATTATGATAATAAAGGGAGTGGGCAGAAATTAGCTTATTTATAAACATTATTTATATTTAGGCTATATTTTTGCTCAAAACAGTCCGTTTTTGTTAAATACAATTCCATACATTAAATGAAAAGTAAATAATTATTTGAAATCTGTTTTCTTCTCTGGATTTGTGCTTATTTTAAGATCAGATATTTGGTTGATGTTAAGACAATGACAATATAACTAGTTTTTCTTTAAATTTTTTGCTTCAGAAAAGATGTCCATCATTGTTAATCAGAGGAAATGCTTCCATGTATGATATGAAGAGTGCAGGTTAAAACAGAAAATAATTAGTTAACAGTATTTGGTTTTGATAAAGAGGACGATGAATAACCATGGACAAATGTGAGCCAAAAAGAAAGCAAAGGCAACAACTTTTAGAATGCAACTATTAGAAAAAAATCCTACTTTAAAAAATGACATAACCATTTATATCATATTTGATACAGATCCCTATCTCGTTAGCTTAATCGTAACTTTCCTTAAAGATCAATTGTTTCGATATTTTTACAGTGTAGTGCATCATAATTCTACTAGGGGCAGTAAGTAAGAACTCATTTCAAAATGGCTGCTTCCATGAAATCTCTAAAAACACTTTAGTGGGAAACCATTTAGCTAACTTTCACATCTTTATGGTGACCATAACTCATCTACTGTTCTTATTTTTTTTTAATACAACATTCTGTACTGAAAAAATGCCAACATTTTTGATAATTAATTCTTTATAATACAATTACACCACATTAAAAATGTGTGGATCAAATTTGAGACACTGGGTAAAAATCAGGTGCTTTTTGTCCCTGAGTCAATATTTTTGTATCTTAAACTAAGATTGTTGTTAACAGAAACTTAAAAAATAACTCAATGTTTCATAAATATCTATAACTCATAAAAAGTTATATTCCAAAATATTTCCATCTGATGAACTTTCATCTAAATTTCAAAAATGTTGCATTTTTGTCAATTCTTTGATTGTGGGTTTTACAGGATTACATGTTTTTGTGTAATTTATAAACTTACAAAAGTAAGATTTAACCACTTTTGCTTAAAAATAATTAATTACAAATTCCTTATAAATAATTAAATACTACCTCAGCAGTATTTTAAATATATACAAGTATCACCAAGTAAAATATTGCGATATGTCATTGAATCGATATTTTCTTAAAGGCCCCTATTTTTTAAGATGGTAAAAGAATTTTGATTCTGTACAGAAATCATCAATTATAAAGTGAGAAAAACAAAAAGGGAATGAAGTCTGACTGAAAATGAACGTGTCCTCCTGTCAGAGGATCCAAATTTTTGGTTCACTTTGCATCATGAAGTTAAAAATTGGACTCTGATTATTTTACTTCACTTTAGAATGTTAAAATGTGTATAAAATAACAATTAAATTTCTTATAGGACTGTCTTTAAATATAAAGAAGGAGACAGATTTGGCAAAAGCTTAAAATCACAATTCTAAAAAGAAACATATGTGTAAAGAATATTTTTCACTAAATTTCTCTCCATTGATCTAAAATTCAATCTAACCTCATTCATCTCAGTCTATCCCACAAAGTGAATTAACCCCGGATTAATCAAAAACAAAAGCCGGATAAATATTTCACCAGCTTGGGTTTATTCCCCAAGGCTCCACAAAAGAAGCGAATTAAGGCCATTTTTTAGGCTCAGCACTCTCTCAAACTTCTTAAATGTTGGTTTCTCCTGTGCAGAAACAAATGCCAAACTCGTGGAGTCATGGGGGGGGACAGAAACATCTGGCGGTATCGTGGCCTCGTGAGGCTGCTAAACGGCACGTTTTTGTAATTTCTGCAATGTGAAGACACACTTCCAGAATTTGCATTTTGAAAGAGTGTGTGAAGGTATTTTTAGAGGCAGGTCTGCTTCTGTGTTAGAGCAGCGCAGCAGGATGGCTCATTTCTGGAACAGTGGGATGGAGAAAAAGCTCAAATCAAAACTCCCAATCCTGCCCGAGCGAACGCCGCGGCCAGTTAAACAAACACGGGCTTAATCACATACCTGCCACGTCTAAAAATAGCTACAATCACAACGTGCTATTTTCAATTTCTGGACAAATTTTGAAGAAGGGAGGAATTAAAGAAAAAGCCACGGGGAGCAGCCAACATGAGGTTCCTTCAGCACCCCAGATGGCTTTCATTTTAGAGGCTGCAGAGCTCAAAAGAAGCCCAATCCTCAAGTGCTAAGCAGAGATGAAATAAACCTCAAGAAGAAACTGGAACCTTGCTGCTACAGAGAATTCAAAGGGTTTTTTTTAAAGAAGCGCACAATAGAACTGCCATGTTGGCTGACACTAAAGCTATTAATAAAGATGTGATGCAGTGGATTAATAGACTTCTAGCAAACAAAAACAACATGGATTTTGACTCATAATGAGTGAATTTGGATAAAGAAAGATGGAAACAGTCATCGTGTGACGACGACGCTCACCAGACATGCTGAATAATTGGAATCTTTAGTTCACGCCCACTTAGAATTTAACAATTTTGGTTGATTTCAAAAGATGAAAGGCAAACATATTTTATGCAAATACAAAAAATCCCTCAAGTTAGTGTTTCTGAAAAACTCACTATAGCATAATGTAATTTTGAATTCCACTGGTATTGTTAGGTTAAGGTTGTGAGGGGCTGTAAGCTAGCGGGAGAGAGAGAGATGGGTGATGGGAAGAGGGGCAGGGCTCATCTGCACTAATGATCCCGTCCACAATTCAGAGGTGAATTTCTAATTAACTATTACTGCTCTGCAGAAACAATTCCCTAAAACAACACAAGTAGGTTTTTTTTTTTTTTTATTTTGGCAAAAAACTATATTATTATAATTTAAAAACCCACTGGTAACATTATTAAAATGAATCAAAAGGCGATCAGAGTGGGACTTCAAATTAAAAGTAACAAAAAAAACGCAAAAAGTGGTTTGCTTACATAGCAGAATAACCTTAAAAAGGGTCAGAGTGCAGTTTTTACAATACATATATTATATATATGTATAATTTTTAAGGACAATAACTAGAAGACCTGCCATAACTGTGATTTCTTGATAAAACCTTTGGGTACAATAGAAATGTGAATGTTTATTGGATACATTCTTGTATATTCAAGCTAAAAAGGTTTTAATGAAGATAAATTCTTTGCTACACATGACTGCCATTCACCTTGCACTTATAATAATAACTATTCCACAAGTGTCAGTACAGACTAACATAAGCAATTTTTTATGTAGCATTTTCTAACTTCACCAATCAGTTAGCGTTGCTCAGCCGCTTGTTTTGCCGCTCAACTACTAAAGGCGGTATGCACATCCATGTTTGCACAAGTTCGGATCTCGTTTGTTTTTGTGGGCGAAACGCAAACACACTACCAAGCCAACTCTAGGTTATAATGTTATGAAACGGCGCATCCACAAGCGGTGAAAGGCGGAGCCTCAGAGATTGAGGCGTCTTACTTATAGGTGGGAAAAAAACTCACAAAAATAACATAATTCATAAATAATTTGTTCCTTATTGAGCCAAAGGAAATACATGATCACATACTTGGATATAATTTACTCTGAAAGATTTAAGAAAATCATGATATAGGTCCTTTAAAATTAAAATTTGCTGGCAAAAGAATGAAGTATGAAGTCATGGTTTGGCTTGTGAAGCTTTCGCTTCCCCTTCCACGTCCTAAATGTCTCCAGGAGAGGTTAGCTCAACCTTCATTTCATCGAGTCCCCCCCTTGGACCATCCATCACTTTGAGGCTGACTTGAGTGATGACCGGCTGTAACCGTCACCCCGTTTAAAATGTCTCATAAAGATGCACTTAAGAGACGGGGCACAGTTTTCAGCAAAAACATCACTGCAAGTGGAAAGACAAGCGCGCGACACCACCTCTGAAGGCTAGGGTCACCAAAGCAGACAAACATGACAAGACAACTAAAAGTGAAGGTGTGAAAAAAGCTGGAGGAGAAAACAGAAAAACCTGGTGTTTGGGGAGCTAAAAAAAAAAAAAGAATGAGAGGAAAGTGCAAGAAAAAGAGATTTTCTGTTCAAATCAAATCTCCCTTTCGTTGCAGACTGATCTCTTAAGGGATGTCTGACAACAGTGATGGCAGAGAGGAGCAGTCATCTTAACACTCCCCTCCATCTGGACAAACAGAGCGGACGCGTGTGTGCCACAAACGTGTGAATGAACGCGCGACTACGTGCAAGAGGTTCTGGAAAAAACAAAAGATAGAACACGTACAACTGAAACTACTAATTAATAACACAGATGATCCACACAGTCTTTCTTTACAGATTTAATTGAATCAAAGAGAAAAATTCGGGACTAACAGCAGTATCCGATGAAAACCACTGATAATTTTCATAAATAGACAACAATTATTAGATTCTATTCCTCTTGTGTCTCTACTGTTTTTATGTAAATATAATAAAAGTCGTCCAATCACGAGCTTGCAGGTGAATTTAAAAAAAAGGTGCATCACAACATAGATAGCATTTTTTAATCTGCTCCTGAATCATCCCAATTTGAATAAAGAAATACTAAGAAAATCAGTTTTAAGCTTAAATTATTTATTATATGATCTCTATCATGAGAAAAATGCTAAAACAGTATGTTAAAAAAAACACCAAAAACAATATTTTCAGGAGTGTCTCCATTAGAAAGACTTAATTTCTGAATAATAAATCAAATATTCCAAACATCAAAACAAAAAACTTTAGCTCCTGCCTGCAGTTGTGTCATTTCCACATATGTCTGACACCAGCTTGTTGTTTGTAGCTACATCCTTCTCACTGAGTCTCCCAAACTAATTAAACATGGGACGGAAATAAGTTTTAGCTAAAAATGTGACCTAACTAAGATAACTTGCGTGCACTGAAAAAAGTGAAACATATCAATTACCAAAAGTTCTGTAATCTGCTACATTTAAAAATATTAGTTTTGATCAAACTAAATATTTAAGATTAGTAAACCATGAACCATTTTTTAAAATTTGATACAACCTAATAATTTAAATGTAAAATATTACAGAACTTTTGTTAATTAATTCAGCGTTTCACTTTTCTCAGTGTACATGTTGATGCTTTAACTAAAAAAATAAGCTCCTTAAAATGAGGTCAAAAATTTTAACCCCACTGGGAGATTTTCTTTAAATAAGTAAAAAAAAATTGGCATAAGAAAACTGGTCTTACCAAGAATTTTTGCTCAGTAAAATATATTTTTGCACTTATAAAAAGTTCTTAATAAAATAAAACAGTTTTCTTAATACAAAAACTCTTTTTACTTTTATTAAAGATTCAGTTTTTCAGTGTAATAAGAAATAAAAATGTTTTATTTTGCAGTTCTAAAGCTGCCAAACTATTCTACAGGATAAATATCACAGTAAATAAAGTAAAATATCAGGAGGTCCCTCAGCCCTTCCTTCACATCAAAATGAGATCATTATGTGTGTCAGCTTTTACAGAAAGCTACTTTTTTGTTTTGTTTGCAACATGACGGTGTGAATTATTCTGGGGCTTTGAGCGGGAAAGTGTGTTGGTGCGGGCAGGAGGAGGCGTTTCACACCTGCCGCCTCCCTCTTGGCCGACGACACAGTGACGGATTGTCTCCTCGTCGTCTGGAAAGTCTGTGTGTGTTTGCTCCAAGGGGGAAGTGTGAGAAACACACATCAGGAGACACGGGCAGGTGGGAGAAATGATGAGGGTCAGTGTTTGATGCCCGCCTCAGAGGAGCGGACCACACCGCTGCACTGCTCTTATGCACACACACAAAAACACTGATTTTTAATAGGGATTTTAACGTTTCTTAAAAGTAAAAATGCGGCCAATAAGGAGAATAAGACGTGTTTAATTAAACACTCGACACCGGTACCTTTTTCACAGTAGGGAATTAGACAAGCACATACCCCCACGCAATGGCCTGCTGCTTTTAATTACACTAACACAATCAAGCCAACCATAAAGAGAAGGAGGGACTCGTAAAACAGAGTGAGAACTAGGAAGGCAGAGACGAATAAAAAAAAAACAGCTTGAGAGATGATTAAAGCAGGAGCGCTGACAGTTAAAAAATAATCAGGACAAACAAGAAAACATCAACGATTCCACACGGGGAGCCAAAACGGGAAAAGGAGCAAACAATAAGAGCTCCCTCACGCTACAGGCTTCATGTTGCATCATATCAACTCCCCATCTGAGCAGGAGAGCCATGAGAGACACCCCCCACCTCCTCTGTCACGCTCGTTTTCAGACCAATAATAACATCATTCTGCTTAGCAGCAGCACAGAAGAGCTGCTAACGCTCAAAGAGGCGATCCGAGAAGAGGAAGATGCGTCTCAGACGTGACCGTCTTCCAAGAACAATACAGCAAACTGCTAAAAGAGAGGTGCAATGGATCTCAAAACTCACGTTTATGAGTATTAGGACCAGCTTACAAACAAAAAACATTTTTTGTAATTAAATTTACAAGCAAAAAGTCATAATTGCTAAATTATGATAATGACGTTGTATATTTATGACTTTAAAAGTCATAGGCTAAATTTGTCACTTTTTTCCTTAAAGTTGTAAATTTACAACTTTTAATTTTGTACATTTACGAGATTTAAAGTAAAAAAAAATGTGTAAATTTATTAGATTAAAAGTCGTAAATTTACAACTTTTAATCTTATAAATATACGACTTTAACCCTTTGACACCGGAGCTCCAATGTTTATGTTCTTTGATCTGATGTAACTTTTCAACCGTTAACAGGATCAACAAAGATTTTGTGTTTGAGCATCACAGACGACGCCTCAGGTGTTCAAGGGTTGCATCTTGCAAAATTATAAGTCGAAAATTTACAAGATTTAAAGTTGAGACTTTAAATATTGTAAATTAAAGTCGTAACTTCACGACTTTAAATTGTGTCCATTTTTAACTTTTAATCAAAAACTCGTAGTAGACAAAAACTCGTAGTATTATCTTTTTTTTTTTTTTTGGTGGCCTTAGCTAACACTACTTTGTACTTTGTACACAATTTTAGGGTTCTATTTTTTGAATCAGTAAAAAGAAAAAAAAGAGCAAGATAAAGGCCTAAAATTAATACTTTTGAAAAGTGTCAAAACATATATTTGATAAAACATATATAAAGTACTTCAAAGCATACAGATATACTCACACTCAAAACATTTGCTCATCGAGGCCTATTTATAAAAGAAAACATTTTAACTTTGCACAAACAAAACGCTAAAACATGTCATTTCTGGTTACATTTTCATGTCTTGAGACCATATCTACAAAAACTGAGAGAAAAGAATACTTGAAAATAGTTTTTTAAATATCTGGAGTACCCCCTAAAACACAAATTTTCTTCTACATTTTTTTCATCTGCTCCTGCTTCACTGTGTTTTTAATAAAGAAATACTCAGGGATGCAATTACAGGCTTCATTTTCATTACATATGTCCTACATCATCAGAAAAATGCCATAAGAAGATGTTAAAGAGCAGCTTTTATCAAAGTGGGTTTTTGAAACCAAAACATAATAACGAGGACACTGGACACCATTGCATCAAAGACTGGATTAGGTCATGGATTTAAACCACCATTTCTTGTCACACAAGTATTGCGTTTCTGTGAAATAGCTTCTTCAAGCTCACACACAACAAAATAGCTGGTATTTGGTCATTAATCTGAACTCGTATTTTTAAATTTAAGGACTACAATTTGTAGGTTTGTAGATTGAGAAGCAAGGACCAAAATGTCCTTTATTTTTCACCCCAATTTACTGTAAGTCAACATGTAGATTCCCGGAGTTCTACCGCTCCATAATCATCCCTTTCTCCAAGCTAAGCAGTTATTTAAAGCTGTTATGGTATCCAGGCCAAACTTCAATATCAGTGAACATCTATGAGCCACACGCACATCTTAGTCAATCCCTCTGATCCCCCATAATGAAAATCTCTCCCATACAGCAGCTGAGGATAAATGCAAACCAAACAGCCGTATGAGGACATTCTGATGGCTGCCAAATGTTCTCGCCAAGATCGACACGCAAATAATTACAGGATAGAAAAAAAATCATGTTTTAATTCTTTTTATTTGTCGTATACCCAACAATAAAGACATAAAAATCTGAGGTATAAGACCGTGAAAAGTGTCAAAGGTCTAATAACTTTAGAGCAGTTTGTCAGAATGCGAATTGTTGTGAAGACGGCAACAATAATTATTTAAAAAGATAGACAGTCAGATTATATTTGTGATCGTTTCCCTCGTGGATTAAATCATCCGTCACAGGAGCCAACACGATCTGCGGGGGTAATTACTGTGACAGGCAGGAGGGTCTCATAACTGCCTGACAGAATAATCCATCACCTCTCCTCACATCCACATGCTAATCCATCAAGTCAGCGCGCTGTACCGATGATGAGGGAGAGCTATGAAATGAAGTAGTGGAGTAAATTAGGACTCTCTTTTGTGGCACGAGCTAAAAGGACGCAAGAATGAAATATCTTTAAATTTAAGCAACAAACTGACAAAAAAAAGGTAAAGTCCAATCATCTTTGAATCTTTTTTCAAAATGTTCCCAGTTTTTTTTTAAATTACAATTAAGACATTTTCAGGTAAAATCAATAAACTTGTGTAGTCTTCTAGGACATAGTTTCTGCAGAGTGGCAGTGGTTCATTAGAAATTCGCCTCAGAGTTGTGGGTGGAATTGTTAAGGTGGACTAAGCCCACCCACTTCCCATCATCCATCTGACAGATTCTCCTGAGCCCGCTTACAGTGGAAGGGGTGTGGCCTTCTAACATGCTCACTACTGATTAAAGAGAGTGGTTGCCATATAGATGTGGACCAATCATGGCATCTGGTTTCAACATGGCGGCGGACATATTGCGCAAAAATGGCGAATGACTTGACTTAATTCAGTTGGAACCTAAATTAAGTCATTTTCTATGGGTGACGTTACACTTGCTCCGTCCACATCTCCATATACAGTCAACAATCGTCAACAAGTGAATGAAGGGAGCACAGCTAATTAAATATAGAAGTACTAACAAATGCAACTTTTTAAAACAATATTTTTCTCTATATATGCTCCATCATGAGATAAAAGCCACCAGAACATGTCAAAAACATAATATTCATCAAAATGGGTCTTTAATCTAGTATTTCAGCTACATGCTAGCTTTTTTGTTAATCTGGTGACTAATCAGATTTTTTAGGCTGATTTGGCATTCAGGCTGGTTATTTTTTCATCAACATGCAAGACGTCTGGCCACAGTAGACATGTTTTCAGTTTTTTGAGGCGAAATTGGAGTTTAATTAGTATTTAAGGAAATGTGCTAGCTGTTTTGACTAATTTGTAAATATATTAGCTTTTAGCTGTTATTTTAGCATTAAGGCATTTCCTGAGGTATTAAGGCCATTATGGAGAAGTGCTGATATTTTAGCTATAGTCTATCTTTTTGCTAATTTCAGGAACTAACCAGGTTTTTTAAGCTTATTTAGCATTTAGGCTTGCTATTATTTTAGCAATTTACAAGCTGTTTTGGCTAATTTACTATTTGATTTATTTTATTTTATTTTTTTAAGTATTTCAGCATTTAGTTGTTTTAGCAATATGGCGTTTCCTGAGGTTTTTAGGGCTGTTATGGAGTTTAGATGACACTTTAGCAATATAATAGGTTTTTTTTTTTTGTTTTTTTTTTTTTTTTAATAATTTGGTAACTAATCTAGTATTTTAGGCTAATTTCCCATTTGGGCCATCTATTTTTTTCATGTTTTCAGTTTTTTAAGGCTAAGTTGGAGTTTAGCTAATATTTTAGGAATGTGCTTTAACGGTTTTTGGCATTTAGCTAATATCTTAGTAAGCTGTTAGTTTCAGCCTTTTCAGCTCTTTTCTGTAATGTCTTCAGTAGCTACATTTATCTTACAGTATTCACATATGCATTATTGCAGGCAATGTAATATATATCTAGTTATTTATGTAAAGCACTTTGAGGAGCAGGAAAAGTGCTATATAAATAAAGTTATATTTGAATTTTTCTTCAAAGCCAAAGAGGCACAATGGAGGGATAAAAGAGCCGTGTGTGACCCCATAGCAACAGGTAGCAGACCTCTGGTTTAGACATACCCTGGTGAAAGTCAGACTGAGTTTATTTATATGATTAATGAATTATTGATTGTTTTCAATAATTTTTTTTTTCACATTTATGTTATTAGTCATAGAGTTTAAATAATTGATAGTTTGCATTAATCCAGCAGCTTTTGTGTTGCTGCAAGCTCACATAAAAATAAAATAATCTACTAGAGGCAACTAAAAAGATGCACGGTAATTAAACAATCAAAACAGGGACAAAAATTTTTTTTAATCAAAGTTTTTTTGGGTTGAATTATTTTTAAAACGTTCCGTTATTCTGACTTGTATTTTTTAATGTAAAAACAGAAATTCCTTCAACCCAAAATCTGTTTTCTAGTTTTTTGGGGTTTTTTTGCTCCTGTGTATGAAAAGCCTGGATAACAAAGACGTATCAAAAAAGGACCATCTCCATCATCCTGTGCTTGGCTGTAAGACAAGAGCGAACCTGCACACGTTTATGGCTGTAAGACAAAAGCGAACACGCACATGTTTGCACACACTCCAACACCCCACAAGCAGTACGAGGAGGCAGAAATCCTCATCGATCAGGAGAGCTCTCCCTGCAGGAAGACATCACTGCTCATCAAATGAGCGTCCAGAGCCCAGCTGAGGCTGTCCGCTCTGTGACCCCATCCACTGTAAAGTAAAGGTAATAACATCCTGGCTCGCCATTTTCCAGTCACACCACAAGGTGACATTGATATTTCTCCTAGGGTAAACCAACGCTTTGATGAAAACCTGAAGCTTTGCAGCCATAATACCTGAAATCTGGCCTTTTCTTTACCTATTCAAACAAATAAATTATCTCTTAATCTTCAATTTTATAAAAATGACAGACATGTAACTATATAAACTGATGTAATTTATAAAAACGATGCTTTTTTGTCGTTCATTTGTCTTGAGGTTCTGGATTAAAATTGTGATCTTTATTCTTTCATAGGAAAAGATTTGTGGTCGTTTCTGAATTTGTTTGTACCAAATGATAATCTAAGTTTCCCTTTTTAAATCCCCTTATAAATAATATTATTTTTTTAAGTCAGATAGCCATTAATAATATCCATTCATTGTGTGAAACATTTGAGCAACAAACAACGATAATTTAAATTAAAAAAGCTATTTTTTACATGCAAGATTTGGCTTAAAGATCTGAAATTTAAAAAAAAAAAAAAAAAGTATTTTTCAGTTAATAGGTTGATGATACATTCTCAATTAAAGTAAGTGCATACAATTACATAGCTTTATTTCCATCCTAATTCAATTTAAGGTCCAAAGGTCCAAGGTTCTCCAAAGGATAGATCAAGCTTTAACCTGAAACTACATATTCCAACACTAATAAACTGGCTGCAGGTGTGAGCAGAGTAATAAAAACAAGTTAGGAACAGTACCTTTGGTGCTGTGCGTACTCTAATTAATTCATATATTATCACAGGCATTAAGAAATAAAGAATTTGTGCCAAAAAATGAGGGAAAAAAATGAAATTTAACATAAGATAAAAGGCGATTAAAGGCTTATCACTCAGGAAATCATATTTTACAATTAAAAAATTTATCTGAAAAAAAATAACAGATTTTCATTTAAATTGAGACTTAAATGTATGATTCTAGGTTAAAAACTGTACAAATAATAGAGTTTATGCATAAAAAGGAATAGTGTCTTCAGAATTTGAACCACATTACAGCAACAATAAGTTCCTACTGAGAGCCCCTGTTTATGAAAGTCAAAACAGACATACTTTCAAAAGTACAAGGAAATCTGGTAAATCATTTTTGGAAGAATTTTGAAATATCTTGGACATAGTTTCTGCAGTAATTCACTGTAAGATTTACTCTGAGTTGTGGGTGGGATTGCTTTTGCAGTGCAACCCCATCTCCTCTTCCCCTCTGTTACTAAAAAAAAGCAAACTTTTTCAAGCTGCATTTTTTAAATTTGAGTAAGAAATTAGGAAAAATGCCATATTGAACCTAATTTTCTGTAAACTTATCCTCCATTATCAAAGAAATGCTACAAGAACATGTTAAAAACCCAATTTTCATCTAAATAGGTCTAAATAATCCAAGACAATATGTTTAATTTATTTTTAATAAATTCCCAACCACAGCATCATTGACCAGTTGGAGACATTAGCTTTTTATTTTTTCATTTTTTCCTAATTTCTGTCTCTGGTTTTCCCATCATTGTTTAAATGACCATTGTTATTAAAAGGGATAAGTTTATGGTCAAACTCATTTATTGTGTGCAGGAAATGATCTGCACTGTGATTTGGTTTTACCAGCCTTTCAACGATACCAGCCAGACCTAAACTGAACTATATAGAAGATTTGAAGTCTAATGGATCCTTATATTCCACAGGTAAAAACCAGTACCAGTACCAGTACTGACCAGTACCTTTAGCCCTAAAAAAAGGTCAGGATATCCTAAATTGGTCCAGATTTATTCAGAATAACAAGAATTCCGTTTGCCGTCGGCTAAATCCTCCATTGTCACTGTCCCCAAAGTGGCTCCATACAAGATAAACTCAGAGTAACCCGGAATCTTAAGTATTTTTAACTTTACCTTGATATAGCCTCCAGCTGAGACCAGAAGAGAGTTGTCTGGGGAGAAGTGCAGATCAGTCACCCAGCCTCCATGGAAGGAGTCCGTGCTGTCCTTCACTTCCCGAGAACAAATCCGCAGCAGCGAACCGTCATTGACATTCCAGAGCTGTGGTCAACAACAAATCATGCAATATGAATTATTTTATAAAGAGACCATGCACAATATCCAGCCCAATGAAGCCAAACAGTGTAAGTAATTGGCAAATTTATACGAAATTGCTTTATAACAAGGATTAAAGGATTTTTTGTTATGAAACAATTGTGAAGAAAATGAAGAAAATATTAAAAATCCCAAAACTGCACAGACTACAAACTAAATCAAGCACAGCAGGCTTTTTTTCTACAGAAAAAAGAAGTTGTAATAAGACAGGAGGGCTGCAAACCAACATAAAACAGAAGTTCTTATCCAAAAAATAAAACAAGTAGGATTAAACATCAAAGCTTTGTTTTCAATGTAACGTCCATATTTTACAAATTTTTGCACAGAAACTACCAAAGAGAAGAAACTTGAAGAAACAAAAGAGTTCAATGGAAAAAAAAAAACACTAAAGAAACTTCAGTTGAGGAGTGACAGTGGTTGAAAATTTCTTGTTAGCAGCTAAAAACAAGTATGTCTCTGAAACTTCAATAAGAAAATTTCAAGAAGGAAAAACAAGGAACCTTTAAATGCAAATGTTATGGTCACTTACTTTTCGCTTTGCCACCAAATTTTCTGAACTGCAGGGACTCCGAGCGTTTCATTATGTTTCGAGTCCATTTATGTTGCAAACTTTCACATTTATTTAAAATGTGACCCCATCCATTCAATGTCTGCATATTTTATGTCCAATATATTCTTTCATTTTTAAAGTCTGTTTTTTTTTAAACAAAAAAATATATTCAATAATTTAGGTTTTGTACTTGCATAAAATGCAGCTAGAGCAGGTCTTGGGATAGATATTCCTCACTTTGATGATCTATTTTACTCAATTTTTTTTTTTAATGTTTGTTTTTCCATCTTAAAAAAATGAATTTTGCAGAGCTAACATTTATTTTTCTTTTTTTTTTATTATCTATTGACAGTATATAAGAACTGGACCGAGGGCATGTGACGTCTGGCTCCAACGAAATGAAGTCGTCAGTTGACATTTTTCTGCAATATGACGCCACCATGTTGGAGCAGTAGGCAATGGTTGGTCTGAATCGGTCTGAGTCATCGTTTCTATGGCAACCACTCTCACCAATCAGGAGTGAGCTTGTTAAAGGCCACACCCCCTACCACTTGAAAGTGTGTTCTAGAGAATATGTCAATCAAAAATTTCAAACGTCCGATGTGAAACCACGTACTGTTATAGAGGGATCTGATTGGCCAGTTTGTAAGTTGATTATCTCACACTACGAAAAAATATAATTACAAAAAATTCGGATTAGCAAGAACATGTTAAAAAAAACATAGCAGATCAAGAAGGGTTATTCTGAAAAATATAATAAATAACAGCTGTAAAAAAAAAAAAAAAAAATTAAAAATAACAGCAGTTTATTTCTCTATAGAAGTCTAAAGGATTTTGCTTTCTTGAACCCAGTAAGTACTTCCTGTTTGGAACCAGAGAGGGAAGCATAAGGACCTAGCTGCAGGCAAGATGGCGCATGACGTCATTGGCCAGAAAGGGAAACTATACACACCCTCCAGGATTTCGCGATGTTGCGATTGCAATTATTAACACAAAATCAAGGAAACCACAACTTGCAACCACAACCGCGACTTGTTGTGCACCTTGCAACTTTTTATTTTCACCAATCATGGAGACGATGCAGCTGCATGATTTTTTTCCCTTCTGACTTCTTCCCAGGAGGCGGGCTCTTTTATCATCTCTCTCTAGTCTTTTTTACTTTCTTCTCTTTCCACGCCCCACGGGCGCGCTCGCGGAAGGATGGAGATATGCTGTGCGCAAACGCGCACCCGGTACAATGGAGATGTGCTGTGCAAAACGCGCACGCGGCAAGGTGGGGGTGCTTTGAGCGTTATTGCGGTCGCGCACATGGCGGGGTATGGAAGTGCGCTGTGTGTCCCACGATGGGAGGTGCGCCAAGTGCATTCTTGTGTTGAATAACGTGATTTTTAGCAGAATTTAAACTGATTCCAAAAATTAAATAACAATAAAAAAAGTCACAAATAATGTCATTGTGCGCGAGATGTCCTTTTGTTGTTGCTGATGCAGTTACAAAGCTTTAACATCAGCAATAAAGCTAGTACTGCAGAAAGCCCTGCATCCATTACCCTCATGAGGTTTTGAACCTACGCCCTCCATGGCCAAAGACTTCACTTTTCACCTTTTAAAGTGATAAATATGGAAAATGGTCGCCTGGAGGGCAGAAAAAAATGACTCCTGGATTTCTACTTTTGTGTTAGCAGCTGTTATGCAACTGCCATGTATATCTGACAATGACACACAACACCAACAGCTATATTTGTTCTTTGGGATGCCTGACTCACATTTGTTTCCATAGTGACGAGGCGAAATTTCAATATAGTTTATGTAATTGGAACTGATGGATTTAGCCAGTATTTTTTTTTTAGTCATGAGCTCGATCTCCCCATCAGAGGGTATTGCTGCTGCGCCATCTTTTTTTTTCCCCGTTGAATGGCGAGCGTTACTCTCTGGTTCTCCATCAAACTTTCATTAAGCCTCTTGCTGAAGTCCCTCAGTCGCTCAGACTGGCAGCAAAAAGTCCTCCCTTTTTTCCGTCTCCTCCTTTCAGCCCAACTTCTCATACTCCACCACCTCCTGGGAAGGAGCCCCGCCTCCTCTCTTTCATCTCACTCCTCCTCTGTGCACCGAAGTAATCATGATGTATTAGTAAGCACTTTCCCTAAATGAATGATGACATGCAATTAGGGAACGATTTCAGGAAATAAATGTTGTCGGCTGTAATTATTTTTTTGAATGTTGCCAGGCAAAATGGCTGGTTTTAAGCATTTTTGATGAATTTGGATGAGAGACATTTGAAGAAATCTACTCGTAAATTATAAACGGCTCCCCTGTTTAGTGTCTTTATTTCCCCGAGGAGGATTCAACTTACTGGAATTCTTCTTGCTAATATGAAAATGATTATGACTGAAGCGATACACACCCGGATCTCTCCATTGTCGTCTCCTGTCGCGAGGCATTCGCTGTCCCATGAGAATCGGCAGCTTCGGACGCATTCCCGGTGTCCCGTCAGGGTAAAGGCATACTGCCAGGCCTCGCAGTGCCACACCTGAAGGCAATTATGAATTCATGCAACAAAAAAAAATAAAAATAAGTAAACTAATAATTGAAATACAAATTTAAAAAGCAATTTTTTCTCATTTAAAGTCCCTTTCCAATCATCTTTTGATCTTTTGAAAAATTGTTCCCTGTAGCATTTTAATTATCGTTTCTTGCTAAAATAAAAAAAAAACTTCTGTTGTCTTCTATCTAGGACACAGTTTGTACATAGCAGAAGTTGTTTATCAGAAATTAACATCTGATTTGTGGGCGGAACCGTTAGCGAAGAGCAATCACCCATAACTGAGAGCTCTTTGTTCACATGCTCTCCAGCTATCTTAAAGGCCCTAACCTTATTGGTGTAACCAAAATAGAGAGCAATATTTAAACTATCTCGCTGTAAAGTTTTGTGCAGAAACCGAAAACAGTCTATACTGCATTTTTAACCCAGTTTTCTCGTGATAACTCACGAGCACGAGAAAACACATTATTTTCTTATAATTAAAGCCTGTTAAGAGTATCAATTCAATTCAATTCAATTTTATTTATATAGCCCAAAATCACAAAGAATTTTGCCTCATTGGGCTTCATGCAGGTAATTTTACAGTTGCAAAAAAATAGTCATGAAACATGAAAGAAAGATCACTAAAGACTAAACAGACTAAATAAACTGGATATCCTTGCTCTTAGACCCTCCCTCTCGGTAACTCAGTCACTCCCGTCTCTCTCATGGATCATGCTTTAACCACGTTAACAGCCTGATCCCTTCATCTGGTCACTGATGAAATTGACAACAGGATCTATGCAACAGGATGGCGCCGACCTTCTCCTCAAATGACGATGACCGATTTCGACGTTGTTTAAGACCAACAACACCAGCATAATCTCCCCCTGAGTTATACCACGATTAAATTGATCAATTAGAATTTGAATAGCTCTTCTGGTGAACGAACCACCACGTTTGCCAGCCTTGGGTTCTGTCATTCAACCTATTGTCGGGGGTTTGGATTTATAGGGTTCAGTCATTGGCAAAATAAAGGATGGTAAATGGTAAATGGCGTATACTTGTATAGCGCTTTCTACCCTCCTTCGAGGGCCCAAAGCGCTTCACAGTCACAGACCCATTCACCCATTCACACACACATTCACACACTGGAAATAAGGAAATAAAGATGTCATGCGCCAACCCCCCCCGTTAAGATAAAATTAAGGTGTTTGAGGAGCATAGATCCACTAGCAAGTCAAAATTCGACAAAAAAAAATCATTGTTTGGGAAGTGTTCTTTAGCTGTTGTTGAGAGTTGTTGGTATGAGCTGTACAGTATCGATTACAGTAACCATAAAATAAAGAGACTTAAAACAGATTGCATTGCAGTGTTTCAGTGAGAGGGACACTACAGTATATTCTTCGTTTTCTCATTATCACGACGAAATCAGTTTTGCTTTCTTGTGATAATGAGATAGTACATCGCATTATCACGGAAAAGCAGTTAAAAAAAAAAAAAGAAATTGGGTGAGCCAGATGCCAGCTCAGACGAGGAAAATAAATTAGTGGAGCGTCGAAGCCAGGACCTCATGGTCCACCTAAAGCACATGTCAAAGTCAAGGCCTGGGGGTCCGGCAATCCAGGCAATTATCCCCGGCCCTCCAGAACATTTTATTTCAGTGTTATTAATGGCCCGATGTTATCTTGTGCTTATTTCTAACTTGTTTAATTTCGGCAAAAAATATTTTTACGGAGAGTAAAATATTAAAAGTTATCTAAGGTTTAAGTTGATTATTCTGGAATAATATTCATTCCTGTTTTTATTCATAGTAATTTAAAAATGTATATTTTTTTAAGTTTTAAAAATGTAGTGTTAGTGTGTTGAATAAATGTTTATCCTTTTCGGATAAACCTAAGGTGTATTTTCTAGGGACATGTAGCGATACAATACATATCCTGATTCATGTGTCACAATACAATATATACCAAGACAGTTACAGAAAAACTATTTGTGTTTTTTTTTTTTTTTTAGATTATGACATAGGAGGATTTTATCTAAATATTAATCAATCTTTCACATTAATAAATGAACATTAAGCAATTTATCTCATAGACAAGTTCATTTTAACCAAACAAATTCATGTTTGGTGCTTTTATTTTGGTAATTTTCCAGAGCACTATGCATTTAACTTTGACCCATCAGATTGCTGAATTAGAATCTTTTGCTGTTAAGTACAGAATAACTTTGGCCTGCTTTGTCTTTTGCATTTTTACTAGTAAAGACGTTGCCAGTGTGTGTTGCGTGGCCCCACTTTTTCTTACATGAGTCACAAAACACCAAAAGATACTGAACTATATGTTTTCTTTTAGATTATTAATTCAATATCGCCTTGGCAGCAGTTTAAATCTATACAAATATCTCTATATTTAGCTGAATCGAATACACAAAAATGCAATTTTGAGCTTAATTTTCTTAATACGTGTCCCCCATCATGAGAAAAATTCAACGAGAACATGTTAAAAACCTAATTTTCATTGGAATGGGTCTTTAACACAACTTAATTTCTTTAACAGGAGCCTTTCAAGATGCAGACTGAGCAACAGATTTTTGCAACACAAAGCAGCAAAATTAAAATTCACAAGATGTGAGCCGTCTAAACTTATTATAAAAATCAATACAGCTGTGTCTGCTCCCATAATAAGAGTCAAAATTCATAATTGATTTTACAAGGACGCAGTGCCGTCCCACATGCATAGATATTACTGTTCATTTGTGTCACTCAGCCGCTCACGCTTCCTAATCCACTGATCCCCGCTTTCTGCGTCCCGTGCTGCTCGGATCGCGTGTCGCCCAGAATATAACACGACTCATAATTAGACTTTTCTCTTGGCAGTTGACTGACTTCGTCTGAAAACAAAGCTCGAGTCAGCTGAAGGTCGGGAGGAAAAAGGGGGCAGTGAGGACAAAAAAAGAACAAAAATGAGCACTTTTTCTTTTTTCCCACAAAGAGATTCATGGTCAAGCTTTTCGGTTTAAACTCTTCAAAGATGGAAGCAGGGGATTGTGGGAGTTTTTTGTCAGCAGAGCCCCGATTCAGTCCAGAGAGCAAGGACAAGCTGGCTGCAAACCAAGCCCACACGTACTTCAATTATGATTGTTGCCAGATCCATAAAACGCGCCACAATTCACCGACTTACGCCAGGTTGGACGGCGCCCAAATCAAAAGTCCCTTGTGAAACTTGGAGGCTCTTTATGGGCTTTTCAACAAACGCCAGATTAAAGGACTTTGAATCCATGTTCTAACATGAAGTGCCAATAGTCACTAATGACCAAACGACGGACAGAGCCGTGCAAATATAGCTCTGAACAAACAACCTTCGCCAGAAAGATGCCGAAAACAAGCGGATGTCAAGCAATGAACAGTCCCGATGGGTCTTTCTTTTCATGCCATCCTTGATGCGATGATGAAAACTGCCTGACGCTACGCTGAAAGTCGAGCGCAGCGGTGATGGTGAAGCTGGCAGAAGTTGGACGGAGTCGGGAGGTGGGTCAGTTCGTGGGCAGCCAGCCTGCAGGGATGCTTGGACAGCTGTGCGGTGAGTCTCATCTACGTAGGAGGATGGACTGACCTGCAGCCCACATCTGCACATGACTGTCTTAACATCTTTTTCCCCTTCTTACTAGAAAAACATTTGGCCGCAGGTCTAAGGCATTTCCACGCACCCCTGAGTCTGTGCTGTTTGCTATCGCTTTGAGACAAAACGCTGATGAGTAAAAAGGTCATGCTGGTACTTCAGGCACAAACAGATGCGTCTCATTTCATGTGTGGAACCTTAGCGGTCCTGTCAGCAGAGGAGGTAGCGAAGAGTCTTCCGTCTGGTGAGACATGACAGGACAGGATGGCTCCCCGGTGAGCGTCGATGTCCTGCAGTTTCTGTCCGCTCTCCGTGTTCCACACCTGAGGGGCGCAGGAGGATGACTTAATGGCTTATTTCACACAGCTTCTCAAAGTGCAGGCGGGGAGCGACTTTCACCTTGACGGTGCCGTCGAAAGACCAGGACAGCAGACTGGAGTCGTTGGAAGACAGGGAGAGCAGAGCGAAGCATCTGACTTGCTCTTTGTGGCCCTGAAGGACTTGACACTCACCCGACGGCCACTTCCACACCTGAAGACAGACATTTGTAGAGCAGAGCTTCATGTTGGATATCTAGCCGTATTGGGAAATGTTTTACTGTAGAATCATGGGAAGGTTTGACATTTCATCTAACTTCCAGACTACAGGCACTTCAAACATGTCCTCTGTAGGAGACATTTCTAAACCACTTCATACTACAGAATAAACTCCTTTTAATATCTACAAAGAACATTTGGAGCTTTCCAATGATACCAAATGTGGAGGGGTGGGGCTCTAGGAATGATAGTTTTTGGTGGATTAAAAATAATTTTTGATTGGGCAGAAACATTTTTATAAGGTAGTCAGGAGGCTAATAACCCAAAAATCTCCACTTATTTAATAAAAAAGTGCAACATTCGTGAAAATCTTAGGCTAAAAAAAAGTTTTAAATTACGTTCCGGCCCTCCAGATCATCTTATTTTATTGTTATCAATGGCCCGATGTTATATTAAGCTTATTTTATTTCTAACTTGTATAATTTTGACAAAACATTTTCTTATGGAGAGTAAAATATTGAAAGTTGTCTCAGATTTAAGTTGATTTATTCTGGAATTATATCCCTGCCTTTATATTATTCATAGTTTTGTTAAAAGTTACATTTTAAAGTTTTAAAAAGTTAGTTTTAGTGTGTTCAATAAATGTTTATCCTGTTTAGACCGTGACTTCACATGTGTTTTGGATTTTATCTCCCTGTGCAAAAGAGTTCGATCCTTCTGGTCTAAGCTGTTTAAATAGAACTTAACTTTTAGCAATTAAGACTTTTTTTTTTTTTTTTTTTTTAAGAGAGCTTGAGATCAACAGGACAGGATCAATTCCAACGAAAATAGTGTTTAGGTGTTTTTAACATGTTCTTGTAGCATTTTTTGATGATGGAGAACATATATGAAGAAAATAAAGCTAAATAACGCTGCGTTGCGTAAAATCTACAAATCTACAGGCCACAAGCTCCATTCTGAGGTATCTACTTGCAAAGAAATAGGTATATTAGTGTCTTCATTTTCCTCGTCTGAGCTGGCATCTGGATAGCTCCAATATTGATTGCCATTTTTGTTGCACCGCTGATGTTAGGTCGGGGGTGTAAGAGGGGCTCTAAACGAGCGGGAGAGAGTGTAAACAAAGGGATGATGGGAAATGAACTCCTGCTGCTCTGCAGAAACTATGTCCTAGAAAACAAACAACACACGTTTTTTTTTTGTCGTTTTGGCTTTAAAAAAAAAAAAAGAAAATCATAGTTTAAAAAAAAAATTGTGGACATGCCAAAAGATGATCAGTGTGAGACTTTTTGCAAAAGTTAGTGGAAAGTGACAACAAAAAAGTGCTTTTGGGATTTCATTCAATACTCTTTTGGTGAACTTGTGAGGGTTAACTCTTATTTATTTCAAGCAGTCATCAACTACAGTTTTATGTAGTCACATTTTATAAAGATCTATGTATCTTTATAACTACCATTCAATATTTTAAATATCCACTTAGCAGCAGAGATAGTTTAAATTGCACCAAAAGGGAAACAAGAAGAAATAGATCAAGTGTTTTATGGTCATTGGTGTGTTTTATTTTTTTATTTTTTATTTTTTTTCTTATACTTGTCCTGTCCAACAGCTGAGTAAGCAGATACGGGCTGAGAGCCTCTTGCGTTGGACAGATTTTAAAGTCCAAACAGGGGTTTATTAAGTATAAACCCCTGTTGGGACATTAAAACTTTATTTATTTTAATTATGTTGTATCTTTTTCTTTTTTTGTTGGAACGGACGGAAACAAAGAAGGGGGGGGGGGGGTTGTAAAATAGTGGGGTTAAGGGAACAAAAGTCATAGACTAGTACACACCATCTATACATTATGACGAACCAGAAAATAACAATCTGGAATGGGCGGGACCTGTCCACACACACACACTCAGTTACACACATACCTTTTGGCTAGAATGATCTTTACCTTTAAAGTTGTCAAAAATGTACATTGTTGTGTTTTAGCCGTTTTTGTTTTTTATTTCCATTATAAAAGTATGCTTCTGCCATTGATGACAGGGAGGTACAGGGAGGAAAGAAAAATT
This sequence comes from Oryzias javanicus, assembly GCA_003999625.1. NCBI lineage: Eukaryota > Metazoa > Chordata > Actinopteri > Beloniformes > Adrianichthyidae > Oryzias > Oryzias javanicus. The sequence continues at coordinate 19,790,540 of CM012459.1, forward strand.
CAAATGTACTTGATTCATTACAGTGTTGAGAGTGACTCAATTATGGAACTGATTTCAAAAATTCAAAGTGGACATTCTCATAGAAACAAAGCTTTCAGCTAAACTTTAGGGGAAACTTGAGAGGACAAGTCTACTTTATTTTTATGAATAACTTTTCTTTTGTGCTTCTGGTCATGATTGGTTCAAGCTGCTGTAGAAACAAGAATGCATCCTCATTTCAAAGATGATTGAAGGACAAAGAGCATCATGTATCAATCACAGCTCTTTGTGCAACACTGCACCTTTTCCCCTGTCGCTGCTGCGAAGGTTAGAATCCATCACAAAGTACCATCAGTGTCATTCACTCGGCATGTAAACATGCAAACGCGCGCTTTCATTTCACACAAGCACATGGCCAGCAGGAATCTGGATAGTTAGCAAACGAGCGGCGGATGGATGCTGAAGGCAGCAGCCGCATGAATGCAGAATGAGCTGCAGGAAATGCTGCAGTGGACCAGTCTGGGGGCAAAATAAGAGACGGAGAAGAAGAAGAAAGAGCAGAGAGGGGAAGCAGCAGAGCATGAATCGTGGGCTTGACGGAGCGGAACGGTCTGATGCTTACACGCACGCGCTGTATTAACACACACGCATAGCTGGCTGCATGTGGTCAACAAAGAAAATATAAGAGCTATCCAGGCGGCTGCAGCCAGGAAGAAACAAGGGGAAAAAGGAAGGAGACGAGACAGAGGAGAGAGGGATGACGAATGGAGAGGTGAAGAGGCTGACAGAGAAGCTGGCAGAGTAACAAGTTAGGCAGGTAAAAGCACCACCGAGACCCAAAACCACTGAGAGGAGGAATGATTCACTGCGGCAGGTATTTTACTGAAGGAGAAGAATGGGGACAGAAGGGAAAAATAATCAATAACACAAGAAAAACGGCTTGGAGGAACGAGTGAAATTACACGCCACGAATTAGAGGGGAAACAGAGGATGATGCATCGAATGATGATGAGGACAAACGAATGCACGGAGGCAGAAAGGTTACAAGGGCGGTTTTTCCCACCCTTATGGTGGAGTCCTCCGATGATGTGATGAGCGTTTGGCCGTTCTGGGTGAACTGGCAGTGAAGCACCGTCTTGGTGTGACCCAACAGGGTGGCTAGAGGCTTTCCAGAGGGCACCTCCAACACCTGGAAGGACAAAACAATAAAAATTAGGACCAAAGACTATAGTTAGTAGTAATTAACTATTATTAAATTTATTTAGGAAATATTACATTTTAAAGCCCTTTTTCTAAACCACTTTTGAAAAGTTTCAGGTGATCTTAAATTAGCAAAAATAAATCTTATTTTTGATCTTGGAAAAAAAATCCAAGATAGTTTTTCTAATAGCAAAATGATCTCAGCTTGAGAAAACATGTCTTAGCAACCAGAATTTTTACTTAAAAAAAAAAAAAAAAAAAGAGTTCTTGCCTTATTGGTATTCTTTTTTTGCCTATTCAAAGAAAACTTTTTAAATTTTAAAGAATTTTTGACTAGGGGGCTGTTTTGCAGTGATAGAAAGCGATTAGGCTGACTCAAACTGTAAAGCAGCAACTTGGATCAGTTCAAGAGGTAATATAGTATCATAATAAAGAGCAGATATGACAATTCAACTTCAATTCTTCATAGGAATTGTCCTTTATTTTGAAGTCTCGTGTTTGAAAAATGAACAATAAATTACAAAAGCCCATAAAGGGAAATTGAAGGAAAAAAAATGCAGTTAAAAAAAACATTTTTTTCTTCTTAAAAGTTGAGGTTTCAAAAAATTCTGGTTACTAACTGGTATTCACCAGATAGTAACTGGTCTGCACCAGTTAATAAGTATTAAAAAAATAAATAAATTTGACTGTATTTTTTAGAGAAAAAAATTTTGAACTTCAATTTTTTGAATTTTAAATTTTTTAAAGTTACTATCTGGTGTGCACAGGTAAGTAAACAGAAAAAAAACATTTTTTTCAACTTTTTATCTTCAATTTTTTTTTTTACTTCAATGTCTTTTTAGCCGCTCTGTAATAAATAAATGTAGAGAGAAAAAATATTTCATCTCTTAGTGGCGGGATTTATTTCAAGTTATATAAAAAATATTCTTCAGTGGCTTTTCCTTTCAAGGTGATGCTAATTTAAATTGAGTCCTGGATTAAATGGTATGTAAAAAACTAGCAACATACAGTGTGAAGGGGTTAAAACATAAATCTTTCAAAAAAAATATATTTTTGGTTTGTAGAAAGAAGTGCTTAGTACATACTGCTGCATTAACACAAATATGTTCACGATGGTTTTTTTTAACGTTTTCTATTTAGACACAGCAAAAATTGAATCCTAAAAAAGATCCTTGTTCATTTTTTTTTTGGCTTATTTTAATTTTAAGAATTTTTAACCCATTTCTCGGGGTTTTGTATTGAATTGCCGATTGTAATTCTTATTCTTTGTGCAAAAATTCAAAATATTTTCTTTTGCTAGTATTGGAAATGTAAAAAGCAGATATTTTTGATAAAAACCTCAAGTGGAGAAAAACAAAAAAAACACCAGCATTCTGCTTAATCTTAAACACTGACATAATGGAGTTGGATAAAAGAAGTAGCTTGACAGCCGATGCCTTGAAGCCCACCATATGGACACTGATCTTCTGAGTCTCCAGTTCAATCCTCCACTGACTGGACCTTGGCTCCACTTCCTCCCACAGCCCTCCTTCCACACATTTCCTGTTAATATCTTATTCACTCCAGACCTAATCAAAAATTCATTACCTAAAGTAGCAAAATGAGTCTCACCAAAGGGGTTAGATTACATGGAAAAAAAACAAACAAAGCATCTGCAGTTTTTAGAGGATTTTTTTTAAAAAGCAATACACTGGTTAAATTTATACAAGAAGGAGCGTTGTGACCTGCCCTCGTACTTTGCATCTGCCACCCTGGTTAAAACTGAACATGACAAATTCCAAAATGTGCCTTTTCAGCCGAACAGATCTGTGTAATTTTTAGAAGAATCTGCAAAATTTAATTTTTTGATTTCCTTGGCAAAAGATGGTTTTTGCAAACCAGACCCACATTCCTAAAATGGTCACATTGCATGTCATATCGTTTCACTCATCTTGAGCCAAGGATTCATGTATTAAATTTTCATAATACTCTGGTAAAAAATGTGCGAGCAACAGGGGAACGCCACTTTTGCAAGCTTGCCACCACTGTTTAAAATCTACAAGGCAGCTTACCAATGCTACTCAAGGAGTTACATAGGAGGTTATAGATCGAAATCCATTAGAGGAGTTCAAATTTGTAGGTGGGCCAAATTATTTTTTTCTTTTTTGGTAAAAGTCAAGAAGGCAGCCTCCTCCTAAGGTCAAAGGTCAACCAAAATTTGTTTTTTTGTTGTAGGAGTAACCTGGCTGAATGTGAAATGTTGTGAAGATCGCTTGAGCATTTTTTTTTTATACATATTGTGCAAAAATGGCAAATTTCACACTTTGCCACAAAATGGCTGCCAAGCCGTAGGTCCTTAATCATTGAAAAATTTCCTTTGGATATCCCCAACACGTGTGTTTTGGTTTTGTTTGTGGATTTTGTTCACCAAGTCCAAAATTAATTTCATCGAGTACTAGATTTATATACTGGACAAGGTGTAACATTTGATCGCTTATTAAAAGTTATGTAATTAAAAAATATTCGATTTTAATCAAAATAAAATTGTAAGTTGAGTAAGCAATCAACTGAAAATTTTAGTTTGATGAAAACTAATCATTTAAAATGTAACAAATTACAGAGCTTTTGTTAAGTGACCCAATTTTTCATTTTTTCAGTGTACAAATTTTGATGATTTTTAAGTTAATTCAAATTTATATTTGGCTCTCCAAACAGAGAGTTATCAAAAAATAGTTTCTTCTAATTCCGACGTTACTAAGCCTCAATGACATAATCAATAGTCACTGGTCATCTACGTTAGCTTAAAAAAAAAGAGTCATGATAAAAGAAAAAGTCATACTTATATTTAATTATAAACTTAATTACTTCAAGAAATGCTTTTGTATATAGCTACCCCTTAAAAATTATATTTCGGACACCATTACAGCTTCAAATGCCCCTACAAATGGAGGGGTGGCAGGGGAAAAAGGTTCGCTAAAACAAGCTGTAAGAAATAAGAATTGCAAAAACAATTTAAACGACTGCTGTGAGCCATAATAATCAGGTCTCAGATAAAAACATGGAACAAAATTGAGCAGAACACACCTAAAGGCACATGTTTGAAAACGTCAAACGGCAAAGTCGAAGGTTTTCTGCCATGACAGATGAAGAAACACACCTGAGGGTGTTTGGTAAAAAAGATAAAAAAATACACAGACAAGCATGAAACTAAGTTGATAAAAACAGGAAATGTTTTTGTTTACAACCACAGGAGGAAAAGGGCTAAAAAATATGGTGGCGTGATGAGACAAACCTGTGTGCAGAGTCATTAAAAATAAGTAGGGCTTTTTTTTTTAAAGCTATTTTCGAGGTCTCTAAAGGTGAAGAATCATCCTAAAAATATTGCACACGCACACTCAAAAACAGTCATTACCGTGTCCGGGAGTTTATTTTCACAAACTGCTGTTAACGTTAAACTTCTGCATGAGGTCAGCAGTTCCCCGATCTTGCAGATTACCAGTCACCTCTGATGCACAACACACAAAAGCAGAGGGAGCGAGGCATGCAGCTCCTCCTCACTCGAGCAATTAAACCCAGTTCTCCCAGCAACACTTTCATAAAGCCGTCATCATTTTAATTCAGTGAAGCAAAGCCGACTCCCGAGATCAAAACATGATTATTTGTAATTATCCTCCAGTACGTTTGTGTGAAATGACTCAAAATGAGAAAGGGAGAAGAAGTGTGCTAAAAGCCGCGGACTTCTTTGTACAAGGGCGCCCCCTGGTGAAAGTTTGTGGATGCGAGAATACTGAAATTTCTCCTTTTATGTGCAATATGTGAAAACTAATACAGCAAAGCAAGAAAAAATAATTCAACAATTACAACAAGTTATGTATTCAGACAAAGCTGATTATTTAGGATGCTTTTACAGAGGCCAGAGAGTGTCCTTTCTTTGTTAAATTATTAGGAATTTAGTCCTAAAAAGGTTAAATCAGCATTTTTACTGTTATACTTTACATTTTGTTGAAAAAAACATTTGAAAACTTTAAAAGTGGTGCATTTATTAGTGTTTAAAAGTCAGATAAGATGCAACAACTTTAGTAATCCAATGACTTTAGTAAAACTTTGAGTCCAAATTAAACGAAGCAAATAAAGACTGAAATCTTAAATGTGATCCAAGTACAAAACAAAAACCAGTCAGCTCCTCTGAAAAAAAAGGGAGAAAAATTTAACTTGAATTGGAGCTTGAATAAACACCAAATCTGACAGAAGATAGGTTCGACTCCAATTACTTAGAGAAAAGGCTGATTAAGACTCATTTGAGCGGCGAGATCGACCCGTTTCTACAAACTCATTAATCCACAACTTTCTCCATTTTTCTGCCTCTCCTTTTCACTTTTCAGTTCAGGTTATCGGTGTCCACATTTATTAATTCTTCCATCACGTATTATTAGGGTCAGGAGCTTGAAGAAACGCTGTAATTATGTTCATTAGCTCTTCTGTTTAATAACGCTGCAGGACTTTATAATGAATCCATCACACAGACAGAGAGCAGAGCAGAGAGGAGATGACAGGATAATAGTAAATAAGCAAAAACAAAGAGACAACTTAGAATAAAAGCGCACAGCACTGATGGAAAAACAGGGAAATCAAAGTGTAAGTGAAGCAAATATTAATCACAGAAGTGCTCAGAGCAGATGAGAGATTTGACGCCTCATCAAAACCGTCAAATAAATTCACAATAAGTTAGAAATTTTGTTATTTACATGAGTGCTTTTCCTATTTAGTTAGAATTTTAATGAAATATACAGAAGTTCTCTTTGATATTGCAAATAACCAGTAAGAAAAACATTTTTTTTTCATTAGTATTCATTATTACCCAAAAAATTAAGATAGAAATAACAAAAATCCCCCAGAGGAGCTGGAGGAAGTGGCCGGGGAGAGGGAAGTCTGGGCATCTTTGCTTAGACTGCTGCCCCCGCGACCCGGTCCCGGATGAAGCGGAAGAAGATGGATGGATGGATAACAAAAATCGACATATTAGATAGCGGGTATTGCTTGTGCTGCGTGCGATTAATTAATCGTGACTTGTAATTAATTAATCTAATTAATCGCAAATATTTTTAACCTAATAATTGCTGTGAAAAGGCAAATTTTCATTTGATTTTGTGTTATGGTGGCTCAGTAAATGTATTTAGTAGACATACTGTGTCCCTTACCTGCACGGTTCCGTCCTCTTGGCCCAGGACCACCACAGACGGATCCCTGCACAGGCAGGTACATCGGATCCTGGACGGTTTCTTCTCAGATTGCAGCAGCACGTCTCCAGTTCTGCCTTCACGAACCTGACACAAACGCACAGGTTACGCGTTTCACACAAGATCGAATAGAATTAGGGATGTCCCGATCAGGTTTTTTAGGGCCCGATCCGATTCCGAGTCATTGGGTTTTGTGGATTTGCCGATACCGAGCCCCGATCCGATACTTTTGTAACATATTTAAAACATGAGCAAATTGAATAAACAGATTTTATATTTCGTTAACCTTCTTTTATCATTAAAAACTTAAGTATGACACTTCTGTAAAGTAGCTTTAATAGCAAAGTAAAAATAGAGCAATATAAACAAGGAAAAAAAAAAATGTTTTCTTGTTATACAAGTGATAATTCGTCATGTGAGAAAGTTTAGAGACTTTAGCTTTAAAATCTTTAGAGCTATTGAACATTTTTGACCAAATGTGATTCCTGTTCTCATTTAGAATTCTTAAAAATAAATTATGACTGTTTTAGGATGAATTTGATCATGACTAGCTCATTTCATTATTAATTTTCATTTATTAGGTTTTTGTTTGTTTTTTAAGATTATGCGCTTCTTTTTAAGTTCTTTAGACATCGCATTTTTGGTTTTATTATCAGAGTATTTAATTTTCTTAACTTTTATTTCTCTTTCAGATAAATAAAACAGGCATATCAAAGGACAGCTCGGGTCCTAAGGAGTTAAATCACAGCGCTAGCATGTTCAGTTAGCAGCTGCTGTTTAGCCATCTTTCTGCAGCACGAAGAGCTTAGCGTTAAAAAGAAACAAAACTCTGTCTTTTTCTATTAAAATGCCTTTAGATGTTGTTGTTTAGAGACACTAACTGTCAGTTTAAAGCGTTTTCAAGAGAGTTATTGATCCCGGAGGTTTGAATCCGTGATCGGCTAGCTAGCTTTATTGAACTGTTTACATTAGTCTTCTGCTTGAACTGTTGACGTTTTCTGCTGCATTTTCCGGGAATAATTTTTTGTGATATGCACATTTCTAGTGGGGTATTTATCCGGAATAATAATTATAAATATAAAAGCGCTGATCATAATAAGAATAATGAAATAGATCATGATCAACAGATCGATATCATGATCGATCGATGTCAGTCTTCAACAGAGCCCGTCGATCGATCGTGATCGGACATCCCTAAATAAAATAAAACAAAAAACTAGTCTGCACCTCACCTGCAGTCTGTTGCAGTGATCCGGAGCAGACACGACAATGTTGTTGTCATTGAACAAAACATCAGAGTTTCTCTTCAGGAAGACCGCCGAGGACATGTGGAGCTTCTTAGTCTCCCACAACTGCAACATTGAAAATTAATTACTGAAATGTACTTCTTTACGGTAAAATACATGAAATAATAGACAGTTTGTTATATTAAAACACTATTGGGTTTGAAAATAAAAATCTTTGTAAACATTTGCACATTAATTAGGGTCCTGAAATTGTATTCTTATACGAAAGATCAGACAAATTGCTTTGAAAACAAGTTTAAATACATAATTAAAGAGATAAAACGGATAATTCACTCTGTTTTTGTCTGTCGTACCCTGATAGTCTCATCATCTGAGCTGGAGAGCAGCTGGGAGCCGTCGCGGGAGAACTGCACACGCTCCACCCAACTGAGGTGACCGCTGCAATCGGCCTTCTTCGTGTTCTCCTCGATGTCCCAAAGCTGAAAAACACAGGACAAACCTCAAACTTGAATCCCCCCTTATATGTATAAGCTATGTGAAAATCTCCCATTTGTGAGTGCCGTGCTTTACCTCCACAGCATAATTGGAAAGTGCCATAGCAAGCAGGTTACTAGTAGGGCAGACGTCACAATGTAGAACCGTGCTGAGAAAACTGGGTCTGATCTCCAAAAGCAAGTCTGACGTTTCCACATCAAACATCTGAAATAGCAACAAGCAAGTAAATAATTTCCGCTTTCACTTAACAGCTGTTTATGTGAACAATCAATGTCTGAGAGGGAAGTGATATCGGCCCGTCTCTTCAAAGACACAAACTCGTGCGTTTCTGCAGATCTGAGCGGTTTCTAAAAATAATGATGCAGGGCACACATAGGGACTGATTGCAGCACAAATCTGACTGATTCTGGAGGAGTCTGGAGAGGAGACTCATATTTCTAATCATAATGCACGCTCTTCAGACACCCGAAATACAAACAAACACACTCCCATCCTGGCAGGAACGGTTAAAGTGGGCTTTTGATAATACAATAATTATGTCTGAGACTCACCAAAGCGGCATTTCTGGCAGCGCACACAATGCGTTTGCCGTCAGCAGTCCAGCTGCTGCACCTGACCGCCACCTCGTCGTCATCATCAAGGTCTTTAAACGCGCCTTTCACATCGATTGAATTCCAGTTGTTTCCAGATGGGACTTTAAACAGCTACATAAAAAAAACAAAATTAGGCCCCAATGAGATCCAACATTTAATTATGTCCCACAGCAGTCAATGATCGCAAAGACCAGATTGTTTTTTTCAGTTATTCTATCTTACTGCGCCTTGGAGCGAAAATTAAAATTTTCTTTTTTTTTTTTAAATTGTGGTGCTAAAATCTCTTAGAACAGATTCAAAATACACAATCAAAATTAAAACATGTTGGGGGAAAAAGACGTTTTGGAATTATTATGGGATGGCCAGTAGACCTTCGGCTTGGTGGGCGTTTTGCGCTAAAATGTGAAATTTGCAGATTTTCACATTTTAGTACTTTTGTCCAAGCGATCGTCACAAAATTTCCTACACAGTAATCAAATTAGGTCTACAACATCTGAAGTTTTTTTGACCTTAGAACTCTTGAATTGAAGAAAAATTAAAAGCAGCGTGCACATTTATATGGCCAATACCCACCCTCGCACCCGCCCTCTACGTGCCAACGCCACACTCACCGCCCACCTTTGACCTCACTTGCTAAACAACCACTACATGCTCTTGAACCCCCCACCCAAAAAAAAAAACAAAAAAAAAAAAAACCCACTTTTTTCAAAATGGCGGCTTTACCATTAGTTTTATCTCCATAGCAACCACTTTATGCTTTGGTCACCAGGGGATACCGAACAGATCTATGTAAGTTTCAGAAGAATCGACAAAAATTAACCTTTGGGTTTCCTTCGCAACATAAGTTATTTACTGACCACGCCCACATTTCTATTACACTAAACAAAAATATAAATTTAACACTTTTGTTTTTGCTCCCATTTTTCATGAGATGAACTTAAAGATCAAAAATTCATTCCAGATACACAATATTACCATTTCTCTCAAACATTGTTCACAAATCTATCTAAATGTGTGATAGTGAGCACTTCTGCTTTGCTGAGATAATCCCTCCCACCTCACAGGTGTGCCACATCAAGATACTGATCTGACATCATGATTAGTGCACAGGTGTGCCTGAGACTGCCCACGTATGGAACAACAATGGGCCTCAGGATCTCATCACGGTATCTCTGTGAATTCAAAATGCCATCAATAAAATACACCTGTGTTCTTTGTCCATGACAGATGCCTGCCCATACCATAACCCCACCACCACCATGGGCCACTCCATCCACAACATTGACATCAGCAAAAAAAAAAAAAAAAAAACCTCTGTTGCTTAGGAAATCCAAAACTTTACTTATTCCAATTATTTTGAAAATTATATTGATTTGTTTGTTCCCCCCAGGCAACCAAAAAACAAAATGGTTGCCATGGAGAAACACAAACAGAAAAGCCGCCATTTAGAAAAAAAGTATTTTTCTTCTGATGAATGTTACCCTGCAGCTCTCACCAGGGTGGCAGGGGCAGCCATTCAACCAGTAAAGGTGAGTCAAAAATTGTTTTTGGTTATTGTATCAAAAAAGAAAAACTTGACAGGTGTCAAATTACCTTTACAGTTCCATCATTGGAGGACGTGGATACATTAGCATCATCAGGGGAGAAACAGCAGTGGTTGACCGGTTCAAAGTGGCCAAACATTGTGTTCTGAGAGGTAGGCTTGTTAAGATTCCACAACTAAGGAAGGAAACATTTATATATAAAACACTGAAAAATACATAAAAAAAAACAGAAAGTCAAAAGACTGATTATAAACTCACCCTGGCATTTAATAACTGTTCACTGGAGCAGGTGGCCAGCAGGAGGGGGTGTGTTGTGTTGGTAAAAACACAGTGGTTAATCTGCTCTTGATGCTCCTCCTCAAAGGTCCTCAGTACAATCCCTTTATCTACGCTCCACACCTTAAACAAAAGAGAAACTTTTGTTTCGTTTTTGAATTTTTTTTTCGACTTTCAGTTTTGCTCAATTAAATTATCTTTACAACTGTTTTTCGTGGCAATGATTGATCCAGCTTTTTTTTTCATTTTACAACTATTTTTCATTATAATAGACAATAACTGCACGAAAGATTAATCCTGAATAGTACATTTAATAATTTTGACCAACTAAAATCACAATTATTGAGATTACACAATTTATGATGTTTTGAAACAAAGATCGAATGAGTAGAGACAAAATTAAAATATATAAATCCAAATTATAATGTCAAAAATTGCCTTTAAAAAATGCCAATTTTCCAAAGATTTATTTCCAGGGGATTTTTTTATTCCAACAATTATGTGTCATAAATCACTCACAGTTTTGAAAACTTTTTGAAACCTTCCCATTTATTATTGGATAAACCATATTACTGCGGGCCGGCACCTGTCCTGACTCTAAACTGCTAACATGATTGACAAATTCCCCTGTGACTTCAGAGAATACTAAGGATTAACCTGTTTCCCTTTTTTCCCTTTAAAATGACAAATTAAAGTTAAGTTCTGCACCTGGATTGTCCTTGCACTTGAGCAGACTGCCAGCAGACTGTCATCAGGGGAGAAGGCACAGCAGACCACTTCATCACGGAGCTTGAACTCTGAAAGTTTCTCTCCTGAAGTCGCTCTAAATACCTGCAAACACAGATACGCACTAGAAAAACTTAAAAATAAAACCAAACTTAAATTTTTTTAAATACAATACCAAAAAAGGAGAGGCTAAATAATAGCTATTTCATTTTGCTAAATATTTCCTGATCTTGCAAGAAATTTACTTTCTCCATTATTCGAGATGACACTAAATAAGATTTTATTTATCCCCATCAGGAGGAATTCAATTGTCGTAGAAACAGTAAAAATATTGAATGAGACGGAAAAAAAAATTACTAAAGTATTTCCTAAAAAATCATAATACAAAACCTTGGTTTGAACTATTACAGCAGCTGATATAGAAGATCTACAGAAACTTTTGGTTCAAACTAGGGGTGTGTATTGGGAAGAGTCGGATGATACGATATGTATTGCGAGATACGTTTCACGATATGATGGGAATTGCAATATATCGTAGAACTGTACAAGAACATTTCTGAAGCAAAAACAAACAAAAAAAAAAAAAGCAAACAAAGAGAAAATACAGTATTTACCAGACAATAAGTCACTTCAGAGTACAAGTCGAAGGCGCCAAAAAACCATATATAATGCACCGGAGTATAAGTTGCACCTTTAAGAGAAAAGTCCAACAAATTCATCCCACCCGACGTAACGTTGTATTTGACACTGAACTCATGCGTCAAATGAGTCCACTGCCTCTTGTGATGTGCGTCAAATTCAATGCATGTCCCAGATGCTCATTTTGCGTGTGGAGAAGCTATCTTTTAGCCTCATCGCTACAGGATGGAGGTTTTGTCTGTATATCTCATTTAAAATACACGAAAGATACGGACGGTGTTGAGAGGTTACGATTATTTATTTTAAAGAGCTCCACAAAAGCATCTATAATGTCTCCGTTCTGGGTTCAGGAGAGCAGTCTTTTTCTTTTTATTATAGCGATCGTTACCTTCTAGCCTGCAGGAGCTTCATCTGAATAGCTATGTTTTCTAGCTGCTCTTCTCTGTGTTTGTAACCCAGTTTGATGGCTTCCTGTCCCGCATTTGTCCAAGGAGAGAAAATAATAATAATAATAATGTCTTGATGCAAATAAGAAAAACTTCATAACTTCCTCAGATTCTCTGTAATGTTTGTTTTGAACAGCACTTCTTCTGCATTTCCGTCAGCTAACAGCAGCAAATACTGATACACAAACCTACAATGCCCTCTAGTGGTTGTTAGTGGGAAAATAACAAATATATGAGATTTTTGATGTTTTAAAAAAAACACAAATAAGTCGCTCCTGAGAATAAGTCCCACCCCTGGCCAATCTAAAATTTAAAAAAAAGTGACTTATAGTCCGGAAAATACGTTACACCAAGAAAGTAAGACCCTAAAGGTCACTTGTAAATAATGAATGAAATATCATCATGTCAGCATTTTAAATCGATACAAGTATCACCCAATGAAATATCGTGATATATCGCCTAATCGATTTTTACCTACACTCCTAGTTCAAACCTCAATTTTTGGGTCATTTTTTGTTTTGGTTCAATATGCAAGTAAGAATGGAGAAAAATCTTTTAGCTAGCTTATACTAAGCCTGGTGTAAACAATAGGGATGCAACAAGTCACTTTCACCATGGTTCAGTTCAATGGTGTAAACAAGAGAATAGTGGCTTCCCTAGTTGGCACTGATACCTTGAGGTTCTTAGTAGCTCCACATGAGGCAATTTTTGTCCCATCATTTGATAAACAGGCATATAGAGAGCCTTGGTGAGGATGAATCACCAAACGGGACAGACTCTCTACACTGGTCTCATTTCTGGATATATAAAAAAAAAGAAATATTAGACAAAAACAGCACTGCTTAGCACAGATTCACTAAAACCACTGACAAAGTAGTTAAACAAGTATGAATGTTTCATACGTGACGTCAAAATAGAGCTTCCCGTCTTTGGCCCTCTCCTGTGCCAGCAGCCGAGCTTGTCTGTAAACCTCCGAGGTGTGGGGCTGAGACAACGCCAGCTGGACTATGTCGGGGAAAGGACGCTGCTCCAGGTAGTGGCCGCTCAGAGACAGGAACTCCTGGAACTCCCTGCACATTTCGCTGTTCTGAAGGGTCACGACATCAAAATATGTCAGCAAATTAAGAAAAAGGTGGTAACTTGTGCAGCTGCATTAAAAAAAAAAATCTAAAATTCTGCTTCATTCCTGACTCAGTAACAACTTTGCAGTTAAGTTTGCTGACCTCTTTGTCCAGAATGGATCCATACTCCAAATAGTCATTAATCAGGTGGGCTGGTCCCATTATCTGTCCCTTCACGCTGATCCAGTCCAGCGAGAGCAGGAGGGAGTGCAGCTCCTGAATGCAATTGAAGAAAAAAGGCTTGATGCAGACCCCAAAGTCTGAATGTAAATGAACAGAGAGAACAAAATGGGCTTCTTACCTGGGAAAGGTTAGCATTGGCCATGTGGTAGGCCAAGTATCTGATCCAGTAAAGAGACTCCTCATCTGAGGAGGTCGGAGGACCGTCTTTGTAGCGGTGCTGGTAAAGGCGCACCACCTTTGTGTGAAGGCTCTGAGACATAGGCACTCATTAGAATAAAAGATTAAAAACCAGTTGAGGAAACGCCTACAGTGATATTTTTTATGAGCAATTTAGGTCCAATCAAACTGTAGATTGCTTTATTTGAGAAATAAATACATGAAATCTAGAAAACACTGTATAAATATATCTAAAAAAAAAAAGCTTTAAAGATACTAGTTGAAATACTAGTTGAATATAAAAATAAACATTTTTACACACTTTTTGTGCATAAATACCATTAAACATCCTTCATCAGATCTCTTTTACATGCAAATTTTGTTTTAAGCTTTAGGTAAATTCAAACCTTCAGCTGGCTTTTATTCTGCTCCAATAAGAAGTCCAGCTGGAGGTCATGGAGGTAGAAAACGTTGGGTTGGTCAACAAAAAGCATGGCTCTGTTGACAAAATCCGAGAGGATGTCCTCAGCTTCCACTTGATCCAGATCCCAAAAAACAGACATCAGCTGGAAAAAGAACACAAGATATTTTTTAGGTTATTTTTTTTTCCAACTAAATCTGGTTTTATATTAAATACACATCTAGATCATCTTGTGATCTATTGTAAAATTATTCCCAGTGGTCTTTCTATTATGAATTTGCCATTTTTTAGCCCAAATTTTAAAAACTGTTGTTTTTTAGGACATAGTTTCTGCAGAGTGGCAGTAATTCATGTGTTGTGAGCAAAAACGTTGTTGCGATGTAGCCACACTTCCCATCATCCCTTTGTTTACACATTCTCCTTCTACCTTGCAGTCCCTCACACCTCCAACTTACCAGTAAACAAAAATAAGCAATATTGCAGCTATCCAGCCGTACAGTTTTGAGCCAGATGCCAGAATGAAGCGAACTTGTAGCATATTTTCTATGTCACAAATATGTTTTGATAATTTATTTTTTCATCTGCTCCCGTTTTACAACAATTTGAAAAAAAAAAACCAACTCAAAAATATAATTTTAAAGCTTAATTTTCTGAATATATATATCCTCCATCATTGAAATAGGAGTGTCAAATTATCAAGTTAATGGCAATTAATTCCTTACAAACAAATTAGAGCGCCACTGTTTTAAATTGCGTTTATATCATTTTTAATCTATAACTGTTGTCGTGCCTTCAAACATAAAAAAACAAAAAGGTCCAACTGTTCCTCCAGCATCACAGCTATTATCTATTATGTAAGGGGTAGATTGTGGAATGAGGTATGCCAACATATAGGTTATGGATTTAATTTTGTAGTTTGTGCTCAAAATGTTGTGAATTTTTCAGAAAACTGTTCCTAATGTTTTCATGTGTTAAATTTGAGCAAAGTGGTCTGCTGTTTCATTTTGCTTTTTCTTAATTGTTCATGATTTAAAGAAAAAAATCTGTTGTTGGTGTACCAGTAAAGATTAGAAGTCGATTATATTAAGAAAACTTCATAAAGCTATTATTTTTAGTTCTATTTTGATCTTTTACTGTACCACAATGTCATGAATTTAAATGAAAATATCCCAAATTTAGACTTTTTACAGCTTAAAAAATGTGATTAAATTAGATTCATTAATTACAGGTCACAATTAATTAATAACATGACAGCAATAGTTAAAAACACCAAAACATTTTATTGGAGTGGGTCTTTAACCCTCTCATGCATGAATTATGATAAAACCAGTTAGGATTTGTTTTTATTCATCTTTAGGGATACTGACTAAAGTTATTTAGAAAAAAAATCTTTGAATTCTATATTTATCTGTCCACCAAACATCAATGTAGTTTTATGGTAATTTGTAGGTATAATTGTAAATAATTTTAAATATATCATGTTTTCATGGTGGTTCCTCCATTTCAATAGGTTGATTTGTCTAAAATATAGTGAAAGACAGTTGGGACTAGTGTAACTAAAGTAATAGTCACTGAACTCATCATCTAGCATTTTTGAACTGAACATCATCTCTTTGTTTGTTAAAAGCATTCTGTACACTGTAGTGACTTCCATGCATGGAAAGGTTAAAAAGGAGTTTTAAAACCAAAGATTTTGCCAGTGATGATGATAAAGTACCTTGGCCGTGACTTTGATGTCCTTGTGCAGAACAGCGAGGTGGTTGTAGAGCTCTCTGTAGTCATCAGGCAAGTCTTCAATACCTGCGGCCATAGCCTGATCCAAAGCCTCGTAGTTATAGGAGCTCGACTTCCTGATGCGCCGGAACTGATTTTTCTCCAGCTGTCCGAGGTAATAACCCCAGCGGTCGGGATTCTCCCTGAGCAGAGAGCCGATCATGGACACCGCCAGGGGGGAGCCTGACACAGACATTTCTTCATTAAAGTATGAACAGCAAAAACAAACGGCAAGTTCTGAACAAAAACCGTGTTAAAACTAACCTTGGCATTTTTTGACGATGCTTAGAGCCTCCACAGGAAGCTTATATCTCTCAACTTTGGAGAGTTGAGAAAGAATCTCCAGAGCTTTGTCCTCATCCACGCCGGAGTTCACCTCCACCTCGTGTTTATTACCTTTCAAATTAAAAACACAAGTTCAGAGGACTTAGTTGGAAATATTACAATAATTTATTTGGCAACACTTGTATCAATTTAAAAAATACTTCCAAGGGAATATTTAATTATAATTTAAAAGCATACATGTAGTTTAGTCTCACTTTTTTTTCCACTTAAATAATAATAATAATAATGGATTAGATTTATCTGCGCTTTTCCAGACGCTCAAAGCGCTTACACTATTTAAATATTTCCTAAATTACCGAAAGAAAAGCACCAGAATTTGCTTGGATGAAAGCAACTTATTTATGAGATACAGTTGCAGTGCTTAAGACATGTCTTTGACAATTTTGTGAAAATTAATTAATATTTAAATAATTCTTAAGTCATAATTTAAACCCTCTGGAACCTAGACTCAGTTTTTGCCCACTGTTGAATTTACCTTTATATTTTTAATTTGAAAGACTGCATGCATGCTTATTTGGTATCATTTTAATCAGTAAAACCTTTCCTATGTGACACTACCTTTATTTTGTCATTTTTCCATGTTGTATTCAAACACTAGAAATAAAATCATGTAAAACCAAAAACTTCTGTCTGAAAAAATTGGATTCATTTTCCTGAGGAAACCCCAAAAGTGTTTAACAAACTGTTTTTACGACAGAATGAAAGTTTTAGGTGTCATTTCTTTAAAAAGAAAAACAAGAATAAATTTAGTCAAAAAACCAATCAACACATTTTTGAATTAAAATATCAATAAAAAAAATATACAGACAGTGGTCAGTCTGCCTGTGTGGCTTTTCTGCTCATTTGACATTTCTCCTGGAATTCTATTTTTTTTCCCCTTTTTTTTTTATTATTTTTTCAGCTTTTTCTTTTTATTCATCTATTTTCCTTGACTTCTTTGTGAGGAATAATAAAAAGCTTTTAAGAATTTTGATCCAGCTGGATTTCAGGTCTGCCCGGCTGGAATCTGTTCACAGGTGGGGGCATGTCTGTCTGCTCTGTTGCTCGCCTCACGGAACAGCGGCGGGCGGGACTTTGGCAGAGAAACGCAGAGTTCCCGCGATTTTTTTGACAATGCCAGTTGTTGTAGCAAACTAATGTCAGACTCTATCCCAAACTAAAATTATGATCAGATTCCTCCTTGTAGGACTTCTAATAGCAGACAGCTCCATCTCACGCCGCCCCTCCTCAGCGCTGCCCTGCATTGTAGCTGTTAGACCAAAGTTTGTCTTTCGCCTCATTCATTAAAATAAAAAAATGATTTGGTCCAAAAACTACAAATAATGGCCAAATTCTCCCTTTAATTCAATAAAATATCAATTACAGAACATAAAAAAAGTTAAAGTTCATTTTAGACAGAATTTTATCAGGTTGATCTCACAGGACGCCTCAGGCCGTTCGTCATTTCCAGAGGGTTAAAAAAAAAAAAAATTTTAAATAGTGAAATATTGTTCTGTACCGTCTTGGGATACATCGGGATTATACGTATTGTATCATGAAATGTGTATCGTGATACATATCGTTTCACCAGACTCTTGCCAAAACACATCCCTAGAAATGAATAAATAAAAGTTTGTACCATTAACAACATCTGCAAGGGACCGATTTCTGGTGGTCAGAAGAATCCGACAGTTGATGTCAAAGGCCTTCAGCACCGTGCTGTCCCAGACGTCATCAAGAATCAGCAGAGACCTTAATCAAACAAAAATAGGAGGATTAAAAATCGGTATGCAAACAAAAAAAATAACTAGAGAAGAACTGATGCAGCATATTCTGACAATATTTCTACTTTTTTCCAATCTTTACGGGCTGCTAAATCTCTTTCGGGGTCACAGAGCTGCTGGAGCCAACCCAGCTACTGTAGGGTGAAGGCGGGGTACGCCTTGAATAGGTCACCAGTCTGTTGCAGGGTGACAAACTCACACATCTAGGGAATGTTTAGAGTCACCAATTAACCAATGAAGCGGGCTTTTTGACTGTGGAGGGAAAATGTAGAAAATTCACATGAAAAAAGAGAATATGCAAAATCCACACAGAAAGGTACAAGCCTGGGATTCAAACGAGAGGGAGAGAGGGCTAACCACTACACCACCCTGCAGCCCCAAAGCAGAATGTTTCATTATTTAAAAAAAAGCAAATTAAAACATATAAAAACTCTTCAAGGTGGGGTTGGATTAAGTCCTCAAACATCTACCTAGGACTGCACAATTTAAGGAAAAGTTGATATGAGATATTTCCAAATATCTTATATTTTTTTAATTCTTTTTTTTAAGTATATGTCCGAAATAAAATGTTTCCATCATCATTCTATTTTATAAGCCTTGAGAGAAAATAGTCTTAAAGTGGTCAAATAGTCCAGCAGAAGAGCCCCGTGCCAGAAGTGCTGTCAGAGGGGGGTGCTGCTGAGAGAGAGCGATTAATTCTGGAAAACTTTTTTTTTCTTTAAAATGATGATTGTTCATAAAATGCATTTTTAGACTTTTTAATCTTTACTATACGAGCATTTCTGTTTAAGAGAGTGAAAAAAAAT
Source organism: Oryzias javanicus (assembly GCA_003999625.1). Taxonomy (NCBI): domain Eukaryota; kingdom Metazoa; phylum Chordata; class Actinopteri; order Beloniformes; family Adrianichthyidae; genus Oryzias; species Oryzias javanicus. The sequence goes on from CM012459.1 coordinate 19,809,469, forward strand.
GTCAAATTTTCACCAGATATATTCACAATCTAAGTTCGAAGCGACTGATCAGAAACCTCTGATGACCCAGCATTCTAGCAGCATTTGAAAGCATCTTTTACACAAGAATCTTGGGAGACGAAGAAAAGAGTCTAACACCAGATTTATGTGTAAATGGGGTTTTGTGTGTGCGTGTCAGTTGATTGGTGAGTACTTTTTAAAGATTTCATTTGTAGTTAGTTTCAAGCTGTTGTAATTTTAATCTTTCTTGTATTTTTTTGTCATTTTTGTACAATAGACAATTACAAGTACACACAGTTACGCACAAAATGTATTGTTAACTACTAATCAAGAATTACGCGTGCACAAATCCTTCGAGACTTTTTTCTCTCCATACTAAGTTGAAAAGTGAACAATCGATAGACATTGGAAGAATATAAGTACTTTGGTGTTCGAGGAGATGACATTTAGGGGCAACTTTTCCAGAAATACCTTAGGTATGCCTCATTCAAGCAGAAATGTGGAGGAAATATTTTTTACCTTAAATCTGGTCGGTGATATTTCCTCTTTTTGATCCCAAAGTGTTTTTTTTAGTCAAAAACACCCATTGGTTCAAAATGCTTTACATTTTATGGACCTATTCCATGTGTCAGTGAGAAAATGTTAAACTTAAGTCCTAAAATTTCATGGTTTTTTGCTCCTCCTTAAGGAAAAGTCATAAAAATTCTTAAGACTCAAATTTTAAATGCATGAACGTCGCTCTTCAGATCAGGTTTGTGAACACGTAAAGAGCCACATTTAGCTAATTTAAGAACGGAACTTTATATTGAACAAAAAAAAAAAGAAAACGAACTTGGTATATTTTCGGATGACGAGGAAGCGCAAACGTTCCTTGGCCTCGTCCAGAGTGCTCGGGGGCGGTGGAACGCCTGTGAATCCAGGTTCTGTTCCAAACGAAAACACAAAGTCTGGATCTTGGCCAGCAGGTCCGGTTTGTCCAATCGACCGATAGACAGCCAGTGGATCCCTTCAGGAAAGCACTCTGGGAGAAAAAAGAAGATTACCCCAAAATGTAAAAAAAAAAAAAAAGATGCAAGAATATTAATTATATAGCAACAAAGCAATGCATTCGTAAAGTAAATAAACAACAAATTCCTAACATTTTTGACAGTTATTTAATTATTAGTCACCTTCAATGAGAGCTTTGTGTCTGACTGCCTCAGAAGCAAGAACAGACTTGCCCGAACCAGCCATGCCAAAGACTGTAACCCAACCAGGGTCCTTCTGGAGCTTGTAGAGCTTCTCCCTGATTTCATCCTCCTCTGTAGGCCTATGTACAAAGGCCTCGGGCCTTGGGGGCACGCCTCCTTCACTAAGCACATTCTGGACTAAAAGGGAGAAAAGTTAAGAATTCGGTTATTATAAAAAATAGCATTACCACTCTCACACTGAAACTTTTCAGACACACACAGCAGCAGCCAGTCACTTCTCACCGTGATATTTAGGGTTGCTGTAATCTGGGTCGGCGGAAGATGACCTTTCAGCAGATAGGCCAGCTCCTCGTACTCTTCTTTGAGCAGAGCGTTGTAGAAAGATCTGAAGCAGGAATTGTCTTTTTTCAGCAGGAGCTCGACCAAAGCTGCAGCTTGTTCACTCTTGGTTTTCTAAAGAGATGGACAGAAATCAAAAGTTGACAAGATTTTCAAAATAAAATTACATGAAAAAACAAAAGACTTTCCTGTAAATCTCTAATTTACATGCACAGAAATGTAGAAACTAAATTAAAGAGAAAAACGCAACAAGATTAAGAGGTTTTTTTTCTAAAAGATTTTTTTTGCTTCTACTTCTAAAAAAAAAAAAAATGAATGAAATTACTTTTAGTAGATGAGATACAAAGTTTGATTTGTTTAAATATTTGAATAATTTTGTGTTTATGCTTTGAATGTTCACCCAACAGTTATAAACTGAAAGAAAATCTTAAACGGCTGAAAATAAGTTGACTTATAGTCAAAAAAGAGCTTAAACTCTAAGATTACATTAGTTTTTGTTTAATGTTGTTGAAATTCATGTATGGTTTGTCTCCACTTTTTATATTCTTTTGTATTCAATCTGAAATATTCAAAAAGAAAAAAAAATATTAAGCCAAAAAATGAGTAATTTTTTAAAATTATGTGCCTGAAGATAAAAATACACAAAAAACAAAAACACAACAAAGGTATTAATTTTATAATACTGAAACAGTTATACAAGTCTTTTGAAAATATTTAATGTGACATCTGAGAATACAAAATGTAGAAAAATACTTCCAACTAATGGCTTGTCTCCTAAGTAACTAAAAACATTTTACTTTTTTTTTTCAAGCCAAGCATATATACTTAAAGAATAAGTAAAAGTTTAAACATCTAAGACTAGAAGCACATTATTGAGATTATTCTGTATAGATAAATGTTGATAGAAAAAAATATCCAAAAATGTGTCAATTTGCTGCTTATTGTGGTAAACATCAAAATTAAGGTACCAAAAACATTTAAAAAAAACTATCATCTTGCTTTGAATTCCTATCTTATTTACAGAGTCAAATTAGCTTAAAACATTTTTTCTACTTTAAAAGATTTTTTTTAAATTAAAAATAAAATTACATTTGAGTAAAAAGAAAATATAAACCTATTAATGCTACTTAAAAAAGGTCAATTTCTATATTCATTTTTTGTTATTTTACATTTCTTTCCGTCTTCACTTTCAGTTCTCAAGTTACAGTGTAAACAGACTTTCATTTTAAGTTTTGAGGATAATTTTAGGCGGAGCTTTGAGCTCATTGGCCACGACTTTGTGATTGAAAGAGGTCATGGTGAGGTCATTCCCACAATTGTACCTATCAAAGATGGGATGACACAGGAAGGCGCCAATAGTTGAAAATACAAGGCAGCAGCTGTTAAAAATAAATGTTTTAAACCGTTTTGGCTTCATAATTTTTATATAAGCTTCATTTTTTAAATATTTCTTTTAAGTTTAAAATATATTTGATCAAATTTTATTTTATTCACACTTACAATGAATATTTTGAAGTTTAAAACTGTACAAATGTTCCAAGTATTTTTTCAAATGAACAATCTATTTTTTTATTCACTTTAAGTTGACCCTGATCTGACCCCATTCTTCTTAGCTAAAAATAAACTAAGAGCCATGAGATGAAGACAAAAGATCATCAAAGACAAGATGTAAAAAACACCTTGATCAGATTTACCTGATTAGTGATCATATCCTCTTCCTCGACCGTGACGACTTCATCACTGATCATGTGGTCCAACAGGACGGCCGGCTTCATGACCTCCTCCAGTTTGTGGCGGGACCTCAGCAGACAGGCCTGTGCTCTCTCATCCAGGGCCATCTTCACCCGTCACCTCCAACCATGCAGCAGCTGGAAACATTGTAAAGATAAACAAGGAGTTTTATGGACATAGAAAATACACAAAAAGATGGACTTCACCCTTGAGTCACTATGTAGTTCTGTCCACCATTACTTTCTTCTCTAGCTGAACATCATGAATCCTATTTTTAGTATTTGTGTTCTTTACATTTGTGAGTTTCTGCAAATAAATGTTAAAAAAAAGGAGGGAAAACAAAAAATGACACAGAAAAAAAAGCAAATATATTGTTTTTGATAAATCATGTTACTGTAGCTATATGACAATTAGCAGAAAAGAGGAAGGAAATAAAAACAGAAATATAACACCTGTTAAAAGAAAAATGTAGAATTTTGCTACAGCTATGGTAACTTTAATTACAATTTTCGTCCTTAAAATTACACCAAAAAAATTTTAGTTATTAAAACGTAAAATAAAATATACAGACACCGCTAGCTAAATGTTTAAGACACTTGTCTCAACAAGTTCACCCACTCTTCTGAGAAACTGAAACAAAGAAAGACAGGAAAAGCCGGTACTTACGAATATATTCTGGTGCCCAACAAGAAAAGTAGCCGTTGAATTACACACGATACGACAATTTTGGGTTTTAAAATTTCCGGTGAGTAAATCTACGAGTATTTATTCTGCTTTGCAGTCATTGGACACTTCACGCCCAAATTCAAGGCATCAAGCTTCCTGCTTCTCCACAAAACAACAACCTCATGCAAGAGGACCAATAGGATTTTAAGGTTTGTGTCACGTGACCCGTGAGCTCATTGCATCTGTAACCGGGGCGAAATGATGTAACGTTCACGTACTCCAGGTCACGGAATTATTTGGGACTTCACTGAGATAACCAAGACGTGAAGATTTGAATTTATCATTTAAAAATGAAACATAAGTCATGGAAATAAATATGCCAATAACGAAAAATAATTCAGTTTTTTTATTTTGCTATTTAATTGTAATATGGCAACCAAATATATGAACGGCTTAAAATTGACTTATTTGTTTAATAAAAACCTTTCTCTTAAACACTTCCATGCTCATGAATGTATTATTTATTAACAATAATAATGTAAGTCTTCAAATAGATCGTATATATTTAACCATAGTGAGTTTTTGCTGTGCACTAATGTGATCGTGACCGCACGGACTCACTTGAAGGCAACATCACTGCCTGGTAACAGAAAGTGATGACAGCATTTTATTCCCTAGCCTATAATAGGAAAATACATTTTTTCTGACCTGACAAAAAAAAAACCCATCTCGAATTCTTATTTGACTTTTATTTGACCAGTATTTCTTCAGACTCATTTCAAAACTGAAATACAGAATCAAATTTGTATGTAAACTTCCATTAATGAAACATAATGCTTTTTTTCCTGTGCATTTTAAGGTCCGCTTACAAGTTTAAACACAAACAATGCTTTCACTTTTAGCACCTTTATCTTTTACATAAACCAACAACAATAATATAATGACAAGAAAAAAAAACACACTTACTCTACTGGTAGCAAAAAAAAAAAAATATGACAGAATATTAGCAAAAAAAAGTATTCAAGCAGAAACGACAACAAAAAGCCCAACTCCAAAAAAGATTTACTCATGCAGACAAGTTGTGTTGCATTCTCTGACCCATCAAAACAAGAAAATGTTGAGTTTTTTTCTTTTACTAATAAGCACACAAAAAATCCCAACAAAGAATGAATTCCACAGATGGGCTCCACATAACTCTTAAGTAATATCTTGAAATTTGGCTTCTACTATACATTATAAACTGTATATAAATATAAGTGATAAATATTTTTGAGTATGTAAATCATCTTAAACTATCTTTCTGTGTTTAATTTTCCTTGTAAAATCATATGTTCCTTACATCAAAGTATTTATAGATTTTTTTTTTCGTCCTTTGCTGGTAAATAGTGCCTCTGAAACTGAAGAACTAACTAACCCTGCTTTTGTAAATTCTAGGCAGAATACAATAGATCCAAGTAATCAGAAAAAAACAGCTTCTTAAAAATTAGAGTGATACTCCTGTGGTAGGAAGTAAGATGCATTGTCAGCATAAAATCATACACTGCTTTAGGTTTGAAATTTTACCATTAGTACTTTAGATGATACTTTTCTCCTAAATGACCTACAAAGTGTGAAACACCTTAGTAACGAGTCAATCAAGAGGGGAGTATTGTCTCCTTTACTTTTATGACCTTTCTAGGTTTACATTAAACCACACGAGAGTGAGCAAAGAAAACTGCAGTGTTTTCTTCAGTCTTGAGACACAGAGTCCTGCGCTGTTTTCTGAGGAAGGCTCCCTGCTGGTGGACCGTTGCTGAAAAGCAACTTTCTGATGATGTCTGCATAGAAAGGCCCATAGATGGCCCTGTTGTAGTTGACCAAAGAAATGAACTTTCTTCCGATAAGTCCAAGCTCGGCCTTGATCGGAGTCAAGCCGGCTGGTACTTGTTCAAGTTTGGTGAGGGGTTTGGGGTCAGAGAGGAGTACAGTGAAGTATTGCTGCACGCGATCCTCTGTGGGGGAGAGAATGGAAAATTTAAATACTTCCACCAACACAGACTTAAAAAAACAAACAAACAAAAATTGAATATAATGGAGAAGTGTATTTATTTCCACTATTCAATTCAAAAAAATTAAACTTTCATATAATATAGATTAGGGAAGGCACAACGTTTCATTGATTTCAAGTATTTTTTTTTTATTTTTTGCGTTCCAGCTCATAATTCCACACAAAAATAGGATTTTTTTTAAATGAGAATATTTTGGAGAAATCACCATTTACTTCTCAGTTTTTGCAAAATGATATAGAGATCATGAACACATAAAAATGGAGTATTTTTACAATGATACGGTATGTCCATCTTCAATATTTCAATAATATGGGCGGGATCAGATCCTGCTGGAAGATGAAATCTATATCTCCGTCCAGATCCTCAGCAGAAGGAATCATGAAGTTCTATGCAGCAGTGGTCCCCTACCTTTTTCAGCCCACTGACTGGATTAAATTAGACAATATTTTCATAGGTTGGTCAAGACGGGGCTGAATTTAGCATTTTTAAGATTTTGGTTACTGAAAATGTGCTTTCAAAATAAAATGCTACTACAAAAAATTTTCTTTAAAAAAAAAAAAAAAAAATCTAAAATATCAGTAGATTTTTTATTTTTAACAGATGACAAAGATTCATTTAAACAAAGTTGTTGATTTTTATAAGTGTTTCTGATTTGAAAAATTCCATAAAAGGACGTGATTTTTTTTTTGCCATTTTAACGCTCAATCCAGGCTCCGATTATCTTTCAGGGCAAAATGATTGATTATATTTTGTTTTTACATGAATCCTCATTCAACGGGTAATTTTTTCAACACAAAGGAACATTTTCTATGCTAAAATTTCCGAAAAGAGATCTACCTGATTCAGCCTTGCTGTAGGAAAATTCTCAAATGTCACTTTTACAAGTTTCCACAAAACAGCAACTTTAATTGATTGAATCCTCATTCCGTACGAAATGTTTGGTTTAAACTTTGTGATGAAGATTTTCTCTTTAACATCAAAGTGGAGGCTAAAACCAGACGCTAGCTTCAGTTCCATCTGACTTTTGAGATGTGATTGATAAATAAAACAAAATTAAAAAAAGAAAACTGGTATTTTTTAAATTTAATATAAATCAGTGTCTCCAACTATCAGAGTCTGATGTTAGACAAAACATCTTCTGCTACATGAGAACTGTCTCAATAATTTTGTATGTGGAGGAAGACTCTCACTCTTGTCTGTAAACAGCAGCTTTTTTGGTTCTTTGAAGTCAAAGGCTATAATTCAGTTTCCTCGCCGGCTCTTTCTCCCCGGGGAAACGTTCCAAATACGTTTAATTGTTTGTTTTTTGTTAGCTTTGGGCTACTAATTTAGCAATCCATCTACCCGCTTTAAGTCACATGACCAGGATGGATGTTGTGAATCAGTTTTTCCAAAATAAAACCTCCTTCAGGATCAGAAAATAAACTATACAAAATAATCTAAATTAGCACTTTCATTTCTTTTCTTTTGTCTGTGACCCGGTACCAAGTGACCCACGGAGCGGGGGATGAGGACCACTGTTTTAGAACATTCTGCTACAATTTTTTATTGAAAAAAGAAAGCAGAGTTTATCAACACCAAATCGCAGCCCAAATCCTAACTGACTATGGAGACTTCACACTGGACCTTAAACTGTTTTAGTGGATTTTATGAGCTGGAACCGTAATTTATATAAATACTTAAAAATCAATAAAACAGTGGGCTCTGACTCTATATTCTATAAAAGTTTATTTTTTTATGGAATTATAGAAATGAAGACTCTTCTTCATTATATTCTAATTTTGTGCTTTTTTTTTAAAAATGGCATCAAATGTGACTTGTTTTGTCTCACCAACGAGAGTGCGAATGGGGTTGTCCTTCTGCGGGATGCTGCATATCTGTCCAGTCAGCATGGTCTGGACCTCTGATGTCAGGGCAGGGTAGTTCCTCTCAGTCAGAGACTTGTTGAGTTCACAGCAAACCTGAGCACTGATGGCCTCTAGTGACTCATCGAATTTGAAGTCTCTGTAGAAAGACAAAACTAACTATGAAGATCAGTAAAACTCCTGGAATTTTATTATTTTTTTCTTTTAACTGATGGAAACTTAACGGTTTGTGCATCCCATCCAGCAGCACGCTGATCATCCTCTTCAGGCGATCAGAGAGGGACGCGAGACCCTGGATGGGCTCTCCGACGGTGTTGAAGACGATCAACATGACCTCGTTCACAGCTTGGCTCTGATTGAGCTGCCACTTAATCTCTTGCAGACGCGACTCGTCCATCACCAAAGTCTGCAACGGAGCAGGAAAACTTCACTTGAGTTAACCGCAGCTTAAAGACAAACAAAAAACTTGGTTTAGTGCGCTCATGTCTTTAGCTGTCACAACAAAACAAAAATTGAGGCATTTCCTCAGGTTGGGTTTATGAAAGTCCCACTGAAGAATGTGCTCATGGTCAGTGTGAAAGAAAATAAGAATAATCTTTAGCTCCGTGTTGTTTTTGGTTCTTAAGAAACAGTCTTGACAGCTTTTCCATAGCTGCTTGGATCGGTGTAGTTATTTTAACGCAGCTAAAGACAAACCACAAAAACTTGGTTTAGTCGCTCATTCTTTAGCTGACACACACAAAAAAAAAATAAGCGCATTTCTTTTTTTTACTTACTAGGTGTTTCATCCAAAATTTTCTGAAATTTTTCCCTTTCGTATTCGACGCTGTACTTCTGCAGCAAAGGCCTTATGAGCTCAATAGAAAAGTTGATGCTGTCCACTCTCATCAGCTCTATTACACGGAAAATCTCCCTAGAGTGAGAAAAAACAAAAAAACAAAGTGACAAAAAGGAGGATCTTGTAGTTTGTGTTCTTTTTTTTTCATTTTGGATAGAAGAAATAAAAAACATTACTTTAAGAGGATCACAATGTTGTCTGTGCTTTCCCGCAGCTTCTTGATTTCCTCCTCCCTCACTGGAGCGCAGAGCTTTCCCATAGTGTTGATGATGAAGGACGCCAGACCTTGGATGTCTACAGCGTTGTTGTCAGCCTGCTGACGAATCAGGTCCATGTCTAGCACCTCCATGATCTGGGTCCGCATTCGGTTAGCACCCGGGTTAAGGAATGACAACAGAATCTGTGCAGGAAAAATACAGTTTAGCATGTAAAATATTTTTAAATTATGGAAAAAAAAAAACTTAAAACAAAATGTCTCCAAAAATCAAAGTAAAAGTCAACAGGTAAGTGCTCACCTCTCTGATCTCCTCTAATAATTTGATGGCAAATTGATATTTGGGTGGGTCATCATTCAACTCCTCCCTCAGCATGTCCCAGAAAGCCTTGTGCATGTTATCTCTTACAGCCTCAAATAACCTAAAAAATTAAATATGAGGACATATGTTGATGCTGGCATGTTTTATATTTAACAAAATATATTTGCTTCTTAAGACTTTGATGGTTCAAAGGCAAAGTAACAAAGACAATAAAAAAGACACAATCAAACAAGAACCAGGACCTTAAGAGGTTAAAATATTACGAGTATTAGGGCCATCACGACCAAATCATTTTAATAATATACGAGAATAAAGTCGTAAAAGAATGAGAGGAAAAAAGACTAAAGTTGTAAAATAATGTGGAGAAAAAAATTAAAAAAATAAACATTTAAAAAATCTAAAGAAAAAAGTTGTTATTTTGCTAGAATAAAGTACTAAAAATATAAGCCAAAAGTTGAAAGAGTACAAAGAAGAAGCTGTGCTTTTTTTCAAAAATAAAGTTGGTTATGTAAGCCTCCATTCACATTACATGAATCCATTTATGGAGATAATTTAGTTCATCATAGAAATCTATGGGCCAAATCACAATAATTGTTTCTTTTTTTGTTGTCGTTTGTATATTTATTGGTAAACAGACTTTTGCTTCGTAATTTAATCTTGTAAATTCTCAATTTAGAATTTAAGAAATCACAACTCTACTCTTGTAAAATTTTGAGTTTTTTACTCAGAATTTTATGATAATTTTTCATGATTTTACAACTTAAAGATTTTACTACCACAAAATTAAAATTAGTTTCTCATAATGTTATGACTTTTTTCTCGTACAATTATTTCTTATTTAATCTTACAACTTTTTAATTGTAAAATTACAACTTTTTCTCATAATTTTACGACTTTATGCATCTAAAATGCAGCTTTTTTCAAATAATTGAATGACTTTACTCTCATAAAAATAAAACTTTTCATAATTTTAACGTTCATTCTCGTAAAGTTATAAGTTACTTTAATCTTGTAAAATTGTGTCTTTCTTCCTCATAAATGTACAACTTTAGGCTTGCAAAATTCAAACTTTTTCTCAGAATTTAATTACTTTTCTCTCATAAAGTTACAAACTTATTTCCAATCTGAAATAAATTAGTGAAGATGATAAAACCCAGTGAAATACACGCAAAGTTTCCGATCTGTTTCCATCAGTACCTGTTCTGTGGTCTGCTGTTTATGTCCATGTGGAAACTGGGGTTCATCACAATCTCATGAGAAATTTTGAGGTTGAAAAGGTCCCTTGCTGATTCCATGACTTCATCCAAAGTTAGGATTTTAGGTGGGCTTGCTGTGAAAATGACAGTTTAGACAAACAGTTCGGAGTTGGGTTGCATCTAAAGGCTGTAAAAGCAACACATAAACCACGAGCAAACAACAATCAAACAATCGAGATTGAAAAACTGATACGCTTTCAAAGAGAAGGGTCTGAAAGAGGTACAAACTTACAAGAGGGCGTGCAGTGTTTGCTGGAGAAGTCGCTGTTGAAGCTGTTGCGAGAACTGTCCAGATCACTGACCACCTCTGATGAGGACTCCACATCACTGCCTGTGTCCTCTGCGCTGGACGTGGAGCTGGGTTTCTCATCATTCAAGGGCATCTTGGGAATAAAAGATTCCAGACATTAAAAACAAACAAACAAAAATGAATTAAAAGCAAGAATTAAAAGAAATTGGAAAATAATTTTAGTTTTTTTTTTTAAATAAACATAAAGCTATTTATGTCACCCTACCTTTATTTAGAGTCTGTGACCATCAGTGTGTCAGGAAAGCAAGGCGTCCTTGCTAAGGAGGAAAATTTTTTTTAAATTAATAAAACAAACAACCAAACAGTCTCCATGGAAACCAAACAGAGACATTCATGGCAAGAATTTTTTTGTTGTCTTTTGTTGCTTGCAGATCCGTAGAAACACTGAACTATTATGATCGGTTTACATCACTGAAAAAAAATGTTTGGAAAAAAAAAGAGACTTTTTTTTTTAACAGAGTTCTTTTGGTAAGGGCTAAAGGGACACGAGGTCTGTGTCCTGGAGATCCGCATGGTCTCCAAAGCAATGCAACAATAAAAAGGATCCAGTTACATTTGACTATGCGTCGTTTCTCACAGCCTAACAATGAACAATAAAGCCATACAAATGAGTTTTCTAAGCAACATTTATGTGTATACTTTATCAAAATGAAACTTTAGCGCGCCAAGACTTTTAATAAAAGCACCCCTCTCTGCCTAATATCTTCTAAGCGGATGTGCTGGTAACCCGACCTCTGGGTGTTCTGTGCCTGGTCTCAGTTATCTCCTGACAAAAATTAAAACAGCGCTTGCCGTTTAAAGATAGCTCATGGGAGGGCAGTGAAGGGGGGGGTAATGTGCCACTAATGCGTGTCCCTGCTCCGTCTGCAGCTACATCATCTGCTACACTTGACAGCTGGGTCAACGCTACTCATCTGACTAATTTCCAGAGATAAGCTGCAAGGTTTGATGGAGAAAACCGATTGCAAAGCAGGAGTACTGTTTTATATGGTGGTTTTTTTCATAAAAGTCCCACTCCGATCATCTTTTGATCTATTTTAGAAGTGGTCTTTTAATTAAGATGATGTTGTTTTTCCCCCAAAAATATGTGTCGGTTTCTTGGACATTGTTTCTGCAGAGCGGCCTGGCCACTGTACATGCAATTTTAAGCAAAAATGTCTTAATATAATGAGAAAAATGCTATCCAGCCGTACAATTTTGAGCAGTTGAATGAGCTATTTGAAGAGATAAATACAAAGAAATGCAATCACTTTTTCTTTACATATCCTCCAACATGATACAAATGCATCAAAACACAATTTTCAATTGGAGTGGGTCTTTAAAAAGTGTTATAGAATATAATCTATTTATTATTGTACCAAAACAGGAAATTAGGGGCTAAATAAGTAACTGCTGTTAAATTGCTAACAGTATTTTATCACAAATATTTAATTTCTACCTAAAAGAAAAAAATAGTTTGATTAACTCCTGAAGACAAAGAGCAGCCTTGAGGATAGACTTGACTGCAGTACTTTGTAAACAAAGCCCAGGATCGGGGAGGATGGGCTTCCCTAAAATACTCTCTTCCTATTGGCTGCTAGCGCCTGTCACTCAAATCTCTGCGAAAACCCTTTGGTTACTTCACTGTCCACATGGAGAAGGAAAATATCCACACAGACTTACGCAGTAGATACACGTGACCAGAGTTGCTAACCTAAACAAGACGTCGAGAGGGCATATTTAAGAAACTATTGAGTTTCATGGTGACAACGAACGCAAATAACGCACGCGGAGGATACTAAGACTGTCCCATTACGGCCGTCACATCAATGTACATTCTTCCAATCGTTTGTCGTCAATCTAAAAAATAATTTTATTATATAACAGAACATTGTGACAATGTGTGATTTGTTACAGTGCCAAAACGATATTATAATACTGATAAACTCAATTTCCGCACTAGAGAGAACACAGAAAATGTACAATTACACACACTGCAAAGTAAGTCCGACCCAAATACACAAACTGGAAATAGTTTAGCTATAAACTATTGTTTGTTTTTACCTGATTGAAGTCTCTGCTAGGAGAGACCGACTGCGAAACAAAACGAAGCTTTAAATTGGTCGAGCTCCGGAGGAACAGCGGTGCTCGACGTTTAAAAGCCCTTGGTTTGTACTGCTGTGTTCCTAGGACAATTGGGCTAAACCATTTCAAGAATAGGGGGATGCAAATGAGAACAAAACGCAAAATTAAGGTTGTGACCATTATAATGTAAAAAAATCATAAAGGTACTTCAAAAAACACACAAAGAGAAGTATAATGATTCTTCTAAGGTTTAAGGTAAAATGCTATAGATGGTTCTAACGCGACATGGTACATTCTGCCCCTCACCTTGTTTATGTGGCACAGTTTTCTTTACGGATGTGACCCACTGACTTTAAAGCAAGATACCTGTCCTTTACACACGTTATTTGCAAAAATATCCACAATAAATAAATCTTACTTTTAAAAAATCAATTAATTAAGTAAAAGTCGAATCTTAATAAAAAAATATTCGTTTAAATTTTTACTTGAGGACTCTGAACTAATTCTACACACATTTGTGTGTATGTATTGTGTTGTAAAAATAAAATTTCAATGAATGCTTTAGAAAAAAAACAAGTATCTTTATAAAGTCATATTTAAATGGATTTAAAACCTGTAGAGGGCAGCAGTGAGCTAAATAAATTATAGAAGAAGAACTTAATGACGTCACAACCTAAACTGCGTAATGGCGGTTGATTTGACTCCTCGATTCAGAAGGTTGAACAGTCAAACAAGAAGTTTTCGAGATAATATACAGCATGGTAAGCTCAATCCTATTTGAAGAAAATGTTTATTACGTTTGAAATTGTTCCTATTTGTAATAGTGGGATCGAATAGAATCCAGCCCGGTAATTATTCATAAATACGCAGACAATAAAAGGTCAACGGTTCCACATCAGGTTAGATCTGGTCAAGTTTATCCATATATATATTTAAGTTTATACATTTTGTGTTTGTGATTAATCTTGTCTCTTTTTTAACTTTGTGTTTGCTGTGCTTAGTTAAGGCTCAATAAAGTATTAATTAAGACATAGAGTGATTGATTGTTAATTTATTTTGTGGAAAATGAATCAAAACATGTCCTACAGAGACTTTCTTTAAAAAAAAAAAAAAAAAAAAAAAAAAAACGAAAAAAGGCATGTCAAAATGTGTTTCAAGTGGATAAGAATTAGGTTGAAACTATAAAATTATAACATATTCACATTTGTACTTTATGTAAATCAAGAAAATTATAAAATTCTGTTGCTTCTGCTTTTTTTTTTTGTCATTTGTTGATCTTCTGTGTTATTGCTACAGATTTCTCAGGACCCTTTGGAGCTACCCAGCTGTGGCACAACATCATCCACGCCTTGCAGTCTCAGGTAGAGGTGCGGCGCTGCCGAAGACACCTCCGCGTCCATGCGGAATGCTTCACAGGCTCGGACGCCGTGGACACGGTGCTCAGCTACCTGATGCAGAACGTCGTGTTTTGCACGAGCGACTTGTCTCGCCTCAAAGCCGCTCGGCTCTGCCAGGCTCTGATGGAGGCTAAGGTGTTTGAGCCAGTGGGCACGAAGCTGTTTCGCAGAGAGAAGGAGGTGACCTTTGAGGACAGCAGCTACAGTCTGTACCGCTTTCTGGAGTATAAAGGGGTGAGCGGTTCTGCTATGAAGGATGGAAGTGTCGATATAGAAAATGTAGAGCCTGAGGACCATGGGGCAAAAAGGAAAAAGATGTCAAGGTTAGTTTCCCTTTTTTTTTCCTGCTGATGTGTCTTTTTACTTTAGCATTTGTAGACCGTACATCATTTCCTTTAAAGACCCAATGAATATGATAGTGTTTTTATCATGTTCTTGGGGCTTTTTTCTGATGATGGAGGACATATATCATAAAAATTATGCTCTAAAAATTGCATTTCTGAGTATAGGTTGGGGTTGTGAGGGGCTGTAAGCTACCAGGAAAGTGTAAATTGATGGATGATGGGAAGTAGGGGCAGGCTTACTCCCCAAAAGTCCCGCCCACAACTCAGACATGAATTTCAAACAAACTCCCATTGCGGATATCCATAGGGGATAAGCTTTTTGCTTCATCCAAAACCCTTTATTGAACTCTGAATATTTTTTTACATCTGAGATTGTCTGTGGGATAATTTGCATTGTTTCTTTTTTTTGTTTGTTTGTTTTTTTGTTGTTCTTCGAAAATAAAAGCTGAAATAATTGAACTACCGGTACTGCTCTGATTGATAAAATTGAGCAAAGATTTATAGATCAACAGTTGATCCCTAAAAGTTGAGATCAATCTAACGCATACTCGTTAAATGCGTTAGCTTGATGCTAAGGTATAATGGGATTTTCCATAAGATGGCTAATCCTAACGCTCAGTCGACCTAAACATTCATTGCTGACTAAATAAACATCTTTATTTACATTTGAATAAATAAGCATCTTTATTTAGTCACAGTCATGAATTTTCCAAACTCTTTCAAGAAAATGTTTTTTAAAGTAACCGTTTGTGGTTCAAAGCAACATTTTTTTGCTAATACGTTCTTCTTCTCCTGGAATAAGGTGTACTGATATAGCGCAATCGACACCGAGTTGCCAAACTGAAATGCCCTCCAGGAGAGGCAGAACAATTCTTGTAGCTTCTCCGTTTGATGATCCATGTAACAATTCATGGTATCAACAAACAATCTCATTATAATTTCACTAATGTGACTTTAATTTCACTAAAACACTTTTAAAATGGATCAAAAGATGATCAGAGTGGGACTTAAAAATAATTAAAATGTTTTTTTTTTTCAAAATCTTTGTTGTTTTTTTTTTGGTTCTGCAGGTTTGACGAATTTTTGACAATCTCCAATCCGTTAGCAGTAAAACCATCAGAGAAGACGGTTGAAAGGCTTTTGAGGACCATTAACTTGCAACCCCGTGTTTCTTCAGCTCCGGAAAAGCCAGCCACAAACCTCTTGTCCAAATCTGGTAAAAAGATCCTCTTTTTTTGCAATTTAGACAAAAAAAAACTTTGGGCGGACACGACTTTCTGGTTCTCTTTCTCGTGATTCCAGTTGTAGACGAGGTGTGGAAGCAGCAGACCCTTCTGCAGCTGCTGCAGATGGTCGAGTTGCCTGTGTTGGAGTGCATCCTGACCTCTCCTGAAAGGGTTCAACCTCAGCGCTGCAGAGCTCCTGCCCATGGAGACTTGGTTATCTCTAACACATGCCTGGACAGGGAGCTGCCCCTCAACCTACCCCAGTCAGTACAATCAGTTGAAACCGAGTTCAGAAAACACCAAAAATGTACAAAATGCTTAACCGATATCACTTTTTCCTCGCTCAGACTGGATGCATGGCTGTCAGCAGCAGCAGACTGCTTGGAACTCTTTCCAGATCAGCTGATTATGGTTGCAGGAGAAAAGCTCTGCATGCACGATGGGGATTCCCCCACGAAAGCTTCCAGCTCACAGCAAACGATAAGCCATAAGCGACTGCTCTTTGACACTATTGCTAAATACTACAATGGACAGGAAAAATCCCCGCTTCTCTCAGGGCGCTATCTGGATATCCATGCTGCAATTCTGAATTTACTTGGTGAGATTCAGAAACCATTTTTCCTTCTTATAGTTTCATTTTTTGTTTTCGATTGTTGTCACTTTTTAATTGTTTTAAATGTATTTTCAGATGAAGGGAAGAGACGGGATGCGATTAGAGCATCCCAGCTGTGTTTGCGACTGGTGGACACCAGCTCCAGGGAGGAGCTGCGCAGACTGCTGGGCTTCATGGCGATCGCAGCTCAACCAGATGCTTGCCAGTTGCAGAAGAAGGTAGCCTTGGTGGCCGAGCACATCAAGAAATCGCTCAACGCAAAAACATATTAAAGATCACAATGACAAATAATAAAAAAGACAACATTACATTTTTGAAATCAAAATAAAAACAAAGTATTTTACATAGATGTAAACAAAATCAAACCAATTAAGAAGCCAGAAAAGGTAAGTACTATGGGACATCACTGATTGGATGATGAAGGATGTTTGCCCAAATTGTTCCAAATAGTTAATTGAGCGAACTTTCTGGTGGGTGGGGCTAGAAGCATGAAGAAATTCTATTGGAAAATGTCACAGTGACCAATAACGTCTGGTTGAAAAGGTTAACAATTGTCATCATCCAATCAGTGATATTGATATTTGATTTCAAGTTTAATCTTTTTAATATTTCATTCTGATTTTTGGAAATTAGTTTTATTTTCCATTTTATTCTTTTTTTAATATTGTTTTATTGTAGTTTTTTTTTACTTTCTAAAATGTATATATATTTCTTTTGATCTATAATGTTTTTACATTGAGTGGTTGTCACTTCCGGGCCACCGTAGGTAGCCTTGGACATCACTGACTATAAAATTAACTAAAAAATGTTAAAAGTGTTCAGAATAAATTCACTTTTTTCAGCATTTCATATTTATGTGACTGTAAGAATTAAATTTTCTTCTTTGACAGCCGCTACACAAACCAATGTATTTATTATTAATTTATTTTGTTTATTTTTTATTTTTTCAGACAGAAAACAGGATCCTGGTTTGCCGCACTTTTCAGAGAGCTCTTATTCAGAATCATGAACTGACTCGATCTCGCAGTGAAACGCTGGTGTTCTTCCTGATGGATCATCATACTGAGCTCTTCAAGGTGTTTCGGAACTGTTTATTTTTATAATATTTGTAAAGAAAGTGTGTCATCTTTTTAATGTTTTTGTACATTAATTTTGATTAGATGCATCTAATTTCTGTCTGTCATATTTCTTATGCTATATAGAGAAACATTAGCCATCATATATCTTTGGCAAGTAATTCTATTTCCTGTTATCTTTTTTTTATTTTTTACAACAAAGACGCCGACAGCTCTTATTGAAGCAGTCAGAGCAGCACTCAGGACGCTGCAGCGGGGTAAAGACCCAGACTCTGTTGCAAGTAAGTGAATTTCACCCTAAGTTTAACAGCTGAGTTGACATTTTTGGACTCTTCAAAAAGACTTCTAGACTTTACAAAAGTTATGCATCAGTGTTGCTCCTGTTGTGACCCATCGCTGGAGGTCTTCCTTTTGTTTTCTTGATCAAAATTGCCAAAGAAATATTAAAAAATAAAATTACACAAAGCAATTCGCAGCAGTTCCTATTTGTGTAGATGCATTTTTGGGGAAGTGCATTTCATACAATAAAACATTTCATTCTAAACAGTATTTTATTATTTAAGTTAAGCACTAAAACATGAATATACTTATTTTAATCATCAAGAAGTTAAGTTTAATGTGTTGACAACGTGGTTTGTGGTGCAGATTGGTGTCAATTCTCTCACTCTTGTGTTGCAGCTTTCACATTCTGTCAGCAAGTGACTCCACAGGAGTACGAGGATCAGCGTGAGGCGGCCACCCTGAAGAACCTCAAGCAACTTCTCCAAGAGATTTCATCGAGCAAGAACATGAATGAAAAAGAGAAGAGAAATCTGCTCAAAGAGTTTGAAAAGCATCACCCCGTGGTCTTTCTTCAGCATTTTTCCAGCATTTTTTGAATCTATGGTACTTGTTTTGTACACAAAAACTTCAGGAAATCAGTTGCTGCATTAAAAAGGGAATTATTGGTGTTGGGGGAGGAAATAGGTTGTTGCATAAGCAGTTATTGACATAAAGTGGTTCATGTATTAATTTCACTGGAGTTAATTGTACTTTACATCTTTTTGTAAGTTTTTAAAAAGATCCATTAATTCAGTTATAATTATGGAGTATTTTGCACTTACTTGAAAATTACATTAATTGCAAACTAGCCTCTCTTAACTGTAGCAAGAAAGTCTTCCATGTGCTGCTCAGGTTACAGCATAAAATACCTAAATGGAACAAACTTTTACTAAGCTTTGATTTAGAAAAAACCACTAATGAAAATGTCAGAAAAGTGTTTTCTTGAAGCATGCTTTTATGTTTATATCATACGTTTTGTCAAAATAGCTCAGGGTAACAAGGAAGATAGATTCTTTTTTCACAAATTTACTGAGTTAATTTAGATATTTCATGATTTTTACTTGAAAAATAGCACAGATTACTTTGATGGAAAATCTAGATGTAATTTCACTTTTATTGTTTGTAGATGTTTTTTTTTAACCACTTTATATTTTTTTTAAACATTGTTCTTGAGAAAATAGTTCAGCTATATTTTCATTTTGTCAGAATTTGTGGTGGTTAACAAAACACTGACACTTGTTGTAATGCACTTTATGCTGCTAAAGCATGTAAAAATACATGAAGTAATTAAAATGGTTCTCAATCAAGGATATATTTTTTTTGCATTTTTTTTACAGCCCCTGTGCCAATACATATATATTGTAAGTGAATTAACATTGTATGATTTCTTAAGTTTGAAATATTTACTCACAATTTATATAAATTGAAGCAATTTGGAGTAATTTACACCTATTTTTTTTTTTTCTTTCAGTGGTACATTCAAAGTTGCAGAACATATAACGTGTTGTCACTCAAAATCACAAACTGGGATTTATAAACTTCCAAAAAGACCCAATGTCATACAACCAAGTAATGAAAACAATTTAAAAAAGACAAATACTGAAAAGCAAATGTAATACTTTATATAAAAATGTGAATAATTTAAGAATTTTCAATATTTATTTGTTTTAAAATTTTTTACATAGATTAGTCATTTTAAAAAGCAAAAAAAAATAAATAAATAAAAATGGGGATTTATGACACAACAACTGACATTTATGTATAAAACATTTTCAAAAAGGACTCGGTAAATAATAATTGAATATGTTTGTCTTTGTGTAGAAAACCACAATGACATGTTAATAAAGAAATATTGTTTTTTGTTAAAAAATCATAAAATTACATATTACGATCATAAAAATAAAAGAAGTTTCTAGGTTTCCATATTGTTTTTACACAAAGGTTATAACTTATTTTGAATATTAAATGTAAAGCTTAAAAAATATTTGCATGGACAAATATTGTTTAAGGTTGTTTTAAATCAATTTCTTTCATATTTTATTTTATTTTATTTTATTTTATTTTATTCTGATGACGTCAAGGCACCTGACCGCGTGAGGAAATCCGGAAGTTCTCAGCTAGCCTGAGCTAAGCTAACTCATTTCGTATGCTCCTGGAGACATGGGGGCTGCGTTTCAGAGCCTTTACTGACAGCGGTGGTGTCAGCCGTCCACTTTGAACAAAAGCTAAAGTCGAGAGCCCACTGCGTGCTCAGGTAAGCCGGTTTAAGGTCTTAAAAAGTCCCATCTTTTACATTCAAACGGTCATTCTTGAGGTGGAACACCTCTGTTTACTTGCGCATCGCCGCTAGTTAGCCGAGGTACGTGGCTTTTTGAAGCTCTGTCATTAAAAACGCCAGGCACAGCAGTCAGCGATCTCCAATAGTGATGTCAGTTACATCGGTGGGTTATGGTGTAAAATAGGAGTTTAAAATGAATAATTAGGGCATTACGGTTCTACCGTTGCCAAGGTAATTCTTGTGTTTGCGCTCTGGCTAATAAATAATAGCTAACTTAGCTAACATCAATGTATTTCCCAATCACGCTACCCAGGCTAAGCGATAATATGTTTCCCCTTTATATTCTTTTGTTTATTATAATTTTCTGTTGCTAGTTCCTGTTTTTATGTGTTTGTTCTTAACATGTCGAGCTAAGACGTAAATATTACTCATTCACTAAACATTGTAGTATTTTTATGTTTATGAGCTATGTATAAATAGAATAAAAATGCCCTTTTTTTTAATCTATCCATAGTTTACTGATTATTATACGTGTTTGTATGTGAGCCAACTCAAAAATAAATAAATTTAATATTTAATTAGGTAAAAATGATCTCTGCATCATACTTAATGTCCTTATTTTTGTGCATTAAAGCCCATATTATCATTATTTTGTTTCACCTTTTAATGGATTAATTCATTGGATTGTTGAGGGTTTATTTAAACAATAAAGTGATCTCCTTGAGAGAACAAAAAAAAAGCTCTTCTGGTCTCTATATTTGTCTGATCGTGACTCACGCCTGCACTCATTAATACTCCTCTGCCCTTCATGGCCATTATTATTATTATTATTATTATGGTGTTGCCTCAGCTGCCAGGTCAGTCCTGAAAGATGGAGTCCATGCTGAACAAACTGAAAAGCACCGTTACCAAGGTAACGGCGGATGTCACCAGTGCCGTAATGGGGAATCCAGTGACACGGGAGTTTGAAGTCGGGAAGCATATTGCAAGTGGAGGTCCTGGGTTGTGCTGGAGGATCTACAACGGCACTAAGAAGTCCACCAAGCAGGTGTGCTGTCTCCTTTATCACATTTTGCTTTAAACCGGAATTGATACATAAGTAGATGTTGCATCAAAGAGGGTTTAGTTGACACTGCTGACATCCTCGCTCATCCTTCCTCAGGAAGTGGCAGTCTTTGTGTTTGACAAGAAGATGGTCGACAAGTATCAGAAGTTTGAGAAGGACCAAATTATCGACTCGTTGAAAAAAGGGGTGCAACAGCTGACAAGACTGCGTCACCCCCGTCTCTTGACCGTGCAGCATCCTCTGGAAGAATCACGGTGATGAAACCACACAAACAGGAATTTTTTGTTTTTCACACTTCTAAAACTGAGACTTTGTGGGATGTATTTTTTTTGGCATGAGGAGGTTGTGTAACATAGGATTTCCTGTTTTTCTTTTAAAGTTTTTGTGAAAGGTGTGTAAACCTGAGTCTGTCATAAAGGGTTACTTAAGGTCAAAGACCCACACCGATGAAAACTGTGTTTTTAACATGTTATTGTGGCATTTTGCTGAGTATGGAGGACATAGACAGCATTTTTCGGAGTATTTCTTTATTCAACTTGTGAATTAAAAGCTGAAAAAAAAAAAAACACATTTGAAAAAATTGTATCTGTGATGTAGAAAATGCTCTGGGCGGGCCATTAGCTCCCCGCTCCGCTCCATTCAGGTGCACCCACTTGAAGACAAATAGATCCATGCATACCTTAATTTTTCTCATCCGAGCTGCCATATGGCTCAAAACTTTTCGGCTCCGATATTGCTTGCCATTTTTTGTTGTACCTGTAGTGTTAAGTAGGGTTTGTGAGGGTGATGGGAAGTGGGGGCTGGGTCGCTCCACGCCATCAGTCGAATTTCAATTAACTTAAGCTGCTCTGCAGAAACTGTCCTAGAAAAAAAACTTTTTTTTTGTCCAAAACACTGCTTAATCATAATTAAAATTCCTCTGGGAATGCTTTTAAAATAGATCAAAAAATGGAGTGGGTTTTTTAAGGCTTGTTTGTTGCTTTCTTTTTCAATTCAAACTTCAAATTACTGGTAGTTTTGCCATTTTAAACTCTTTGCTTTCAAAAATGAGTCTATCAAAATTCGAATGTTCCTTCTTTTAAATCCCTCTAATGATCCCATTTCATCCTCTGGCCAACAGAGACTGCTTGGCCTTCTGCACAGAACCAGTGTTTGCCAGTCTGTCCAATGTGTTGGGCCAGTGGGACAACCTGCCCAGCCCCGTCCCTAAAGACATCAAGGAATACAAACTTTATGATGTGGAAACCAAGTATGGATTATTACAGGTGAGAAACCATTTTGAAAAAATATTATTTTTTAGCTAATCTCACAAAATAGTATCTTTTACTTCTGTTATAGTTGTTTGGCTTGTTTTGGCCCTTCCTGCAGTCATATATATGTTGATTTACTCTTTTCTTCTCCTAACCAGTTAAACCAGAAGTTGTCTAACCGGCTTTAATTCCAAATAGATCATAAATATCTGTCTCCAAACTATACAGATTTATTTTACAATTTGATGAATTTATACTTTTTAATAAAATAAATGTGACATTTTTCTCTCTCTTTTCAGATCTCGGAGGGTTTATCTTTCCTCCACAGTGGGGTTAAAATGGTCCATGGCAACCTATGTCTGGAGAATATCATCCTTAATAAAAGTGGAGCCTGGAAGATCATGGGCTTTGACTTCAGCATCTCATCCACCAACCCTTCAGATGCTGAGGTGTGTGTTTTAATCCACTATTTCTTTATTTTTAAATCTAATTTTTGAAAAACACTTTTTCATTCTGATTCATTATTTATTTATTTTTTTTTAGCCAAAGTACTCCTGCAAAGAGTGGGAACCCAACCTTCCCCCTCTCTGCCTCCCGAACCCAGAATACCTGGCCCCCGAGTACATACTGTCTGTCAGCTGCGACTCCGCCTCGGACATGTACTCTCTCGGGGTCATCATGCATGCCGTCTTTAACGAGGGCAAGCCCGTCTTCCAAGTAAACAAGCATGACATTTTTAAGAGCTTCAGCAGGCAGCTGGACCAGGTAAGCGGAGAGGTGTGGCTTTAGTTGCACGACCGGATTAAAGCAGAAGTTTGTAAATGTTGCTGAACAAGTTGGCTTGTAAAGAGCCACTCCACTCATCTTTTTGATGTATTTTTAAGGTGTTCCCACCCGTCTTCTAACTATGATTATGCCGTTTTTAGCAAAAATTAAAATAGCTGTCGTCAAAACTCTATTGAAGGGTAACACAACTGGACGGTTGACTCCACTCTAAGCTCAGATTTGAAAAATGCAAAAAAAAAAAAAGGGGGGGGGGCGGGCTGAGCGGGATAGGTATGGTTTGGATCTGTGATTGACATTGAAGTTAGCTTGAGGTAATGTAGTCACCAGTATCTCCACATCTTCTGTGGAAGTTGATGGTTTTTTTCCTCCACTTTCTCCTGAGGCTGGCACTCATGGTCCACACCGAAGGGGATCCGACTCTAGCATGATAAGCTAATAAAGGCTAACTTATTAAGCAAATAATTCCGAGTGACAGAGGACAGAGTTCGCTGAATTCAATGCCAAGTACACCAAACCACTGTTGTCTAACTTCCAAATCCACCGGAAAGTCAAACAAGCCAGTCGATTTTTGACAACCGAAGGCATGCTTAAGCTACGAGTCATGCTATAGCCAACACGCTAATAACCGACCATTACAGGATCAAAGATGCTTGTTTCTTTTAGAGTTGTTGTTTTTTTTGTCTTCTTTTATACTGGAGCTGCAGAACATGATGACTTGAAACTTCTGAAATGAGTGGGACTTACAGCAGTTGACTAATCACAAAATTCAACTGTAATACCTCTAGGGGGCAGCACATAGATGTATTTAGGACTATAATTTCAGGAAGTTTATTTTAAATGTGGCTTCAGATCAACATAATATGGCTTTTTAAGACATTGAGGTTGTGGAATTTTGGTTAAAAACTTCATAAATCATAACTAAAACACTACTGGGAACATATTTTTTTTAAATAAAAGAAAATTACCCATTTAAAGCCCCATTTATAGAAGTCAACAGCCTAAAAAAGTTTATTTAGTGTTTGGTTACCCTTTAAAAAAAAAAGAAGACAATTATGCTCTTTTTAGAACGTCACTTTTTGTCTGCTTCTGAAATTCGGAAACAAAATATTAAACTTCATTTTCTCTATAAATGTCTTCCATCATCATGTTAAAAAAAAACTAAAACATGTTTTATTAACATTGGAGTGACTCTTTAAAGGTTTTGCTCTGTGGAAATTTGCTATTTAAGATATGTTAATCAGATATTAACAATATCTGTTGTGTATTTAATAAAAGATTAAAAATGTAAATTGCCATTCAAAAAATATCATGTCATTTATATATTTATATCAATTCTATTAAATTACAGTTAAGTAGCATGAGTCCAACAGTGCTCAGCAAAATTCCAGAGGAGGTGCGAGAGCATGTGAAGATGCTGCTGAGCGTCACGCCAAACGTCCGGCCGGACGCCGACCAGATGACCAAGGTTTGTTTGCTTTGTCGTTTTGTGGACTCATTTGACAGAATCTTTCTGACTCCACCCTCCTGTTTCTGTGTAACATTCAGATCCCCTTCTTTGATGACGTCGGGGCAGTCACTCTGCAGTACTTCGACTCGCTTTTCCAGAGGGACAACCTCCAAAAGTCCCAGTTCTATAAAGGTCTCCCTAAAGTGCTGCCCAAACTACCAAAGGTGAAGAATTGCTTAATAAAATCTGCAAAGCAACTTTCCTTTTTTTTTCTCCCCACATTCAATCTTTCTCTTGTGTCATCAGAGAGTGGTGGTGTACCGGATCTTACCAGCGTTGACGTCTGAATTCGTCAACCCAGACATGGTTCCCTTTGTGCTCCCCAATGTGCTGCTGATTGCAGAGGACTGCACAAAGGACGAGTACGTGCGCCTCATCATGCCCGACCTCACGCCGGTCTTCAAGCTGCAGGAGCCGGTCCAGGTAAATGCGTTTGTGCGGGATGCTCTGCATGCGCCTGCATCCACAACACCTTTTCTTCATGGTCTGAGCAGCTGAACTGTTTGATTTTTTGTTTTGCGATGATGGAAAATGTAACATCACTAAAGAGCATGTTGTTGTTTCTCTGTATTTTTCCTTCCCATGCCTCTTCAGGCTAGTAATATGGTGAGTGGGATAGTCTGTGTGGCACGTCAGCTGGTGTTTGTCATGTTGCTTTGCTGCTAGCACCCCAGTCTGTTTTAAAAAACCTGTAATCTAACTTTACTCCCCTAACATCACCTTCCTGTCACATATTTGCTAATATATTGTTACTTTTTACACCTATTTTTTCCTAACTTGGCTTTTTGTGCTGTGCAGATCTTGCTGATATTCCTGCAAAAGATGGACCTTCTTCTGACTAAAACTCCACCCGAGGAAATCAAGAACAGCGTGCTGCCGATGGTCTACAGAGCCGTGGAGGCTCCTTCAATACAGATCCAGGTGAAGACCACTCCACTGCGATTTAAATACAAAAAAAATCCTTACTAAAGGACATAAACTAGGAGGAAGTTTGGTATATTTTTGGAAAACGACTGGCTTCTCTTCACCAAATCCAACTCCTTCTCGACGCATGTCAAGTCGCTCGGTCATGTGTTGACAATACATCTTCTGTTTTCTAAAAGCAGCATCTCCGACCACTAAATTGAAACCCACAAGCTAGAAAAGTGAGCAAAAAAACAAACGTATTTGGAAAGTTTTGAAAGACGATGAGGAAACAAGAAAATTAAAAAAAGCTGGATTTTAGAAAAAAAACATAAGTCTTTACTGCAGATATGGATTTATTGTCCTTCTCAACATGATGATAATATTCACTAACCGGTTGTCTGTTGCTAGGAGGCTGCTAATAAAAAGGATTTATTATTATATTTAGAAAGCACCAGTTTTTCTGTTGTACTTAGAAGTTAAACGTAGCTGAGGTTGGCATCTGATTTTTTTTTTTTTAGTTTCCACTTTGACAGTAAAGATGTTTAAGGAATATCTATATCACATTTTAGTGGTTCTTACATGAAGTCTGGTGTATAAATAAAGTTTAAGCTTTCAGATGTCTCACAGAGGATGAAGATAAACTTTACCTTTAAAAGTTAAGGGAAACTGGAAACTAAAAGACGCTCACTTCAGTCTCAAGCAGAAAAAACATACAAAATATTGTCTCACATTTTGCGACCCGAATAAAGATGGGGACTACTGCTGTACAGAATTTGTTCAATCTGCGTGAATCTTTCATCATGATCAGATCTTTGTTTCTCTTTATTCTGGACTTATTTTTCTATGAACGTTTGAACTTTGAGAGTTTAAGCAAGAGAGAAAATTGTGAAAATAATGTGTTTGAGAAAAGTGTGTAGTGAATGGATTTACAGCCTTAAAAAATCTATCATTGAAATAAAAGCTGATTACGATCAGGGATTTTGTTTGTTGAGAACTCTTCTACCTCCATAATTAGTGTGTTACAATCATTCATATTGTAACTTCAAGGCTGAACTGGGCTTGTTTCTTTTAGAGTTGTTGTTTTTTTTGTCTTCTGTTTGTGTAACTTGAGTGGAGCTGTCATCCTTCACATCCTCTTATCTTTTGCCGAGCAGGAGCTGTGCTTGAACATCATTCCATCCTTTGCCAACCTGATAGACTACCCCTCCATGAAGAATTCCCTCATCCCCCGGATCAAATCGGCATGCCTCCAGACCTCCTCTCTCGCTGTGAGTCATACATCTTCCTATAATCCTCCTCAGTGTTTATCTTTATACCCAATATGTAGAGTTTAGATTTCTGTTTACCAGTATTTTATTTTTGTCTTTTTGCAGGTGCGAGTGAACTCTTTGGTGTGTTTGGGAAAGATTTTGGAATATTTGGACAAATGGTTTGTCATTGATGAGATCCTGCCCTTCCTACAACAAATCCCATCTAGAGAACCCGCTGTTCTCATGGGCATTTTAGGTATAAAAAAAACTAAAATTAAGAATATTTGCTTTCTTGACTATAAGTAATGTGACTCACTCCTTTTGTTTTGCTTTCAGGAATCTATAAGTGCACCTTTAGCCACAAGAAACTCGGCATTCCCAAAGAGCATTTGGCCACTAAAAGCTTGCCTCACCTGGTTTCTCTTAGCATAGATAATAACCTCAATCTCAATCAGGTACCGTGGACAAACAAACCTAATATGTTGGAGTATTCTGCTTTTTAACTTGAGTATTTTAATGTTTCAGTTTAATTCCTTCATGGTGGTTATCCGGGAGATGCTGAACCGCATGGAGGCGGAACACAAGACCAAGCTGGAGCAGCTGCACGCCATGCAGGAGCAGCAGAGGTGTCTGTCTCGTTCTGATTCACCCATTCTTTATGACTAAAACTGTCAAAAGTTTATGGGATTTGTTGGGTTTTTTTTTTTTTTTCAACCTGCTTAAATGCTTGAGATTTCCAATTTCTGCAAATAAACTAATAATGGTTGATGATGGCTTCCAATTAAAAAAAAAAAACAGGCAAACTACTGAATTATTTTTTTTTAATTGAGAAGTTCACACTTTCAACAAAAAATCAGTTCCAGTTGTTTAACACTTGTTTCTTTGGAAATGAGAACTGATTAAATATGATTTTTTTTTTTAATGTATTCTTACATAAATCAGAAAAGAAATTCTGAAAAACACTAGAAATATCTTTTTTAAGAAAATTTACTTATTGATTTATATAATTTATGTGTTTTTTCTGAGTGAAGATACTGTAGATTCCATTAATTTTATTTTTTTAAACCCTGCCTTAACAGGATCCACTTCTTAATAACGTAAATATAGTTTGCTATACTGGCTAACAGTAGTGCTGGGCGATATAGGAAAAAAATATATATCATGATATCGATTATTTTATATCCAAAAAACGATATACATCACGATATACCACTATAAAGTATATTTTCAGTTATTCTCTAAAAAAAATAAAGTGTCATCAGTTACTTTTCTCTGACTTTATTTTTTAAGTTTCTTTTTTTGTACAGAAGTTCAGCGATAAAAATGAACACATAGAAACGATAGAAGAGAAATGACACTTTTCTATCGTCCACACAATATGTATCGTCATATTGCCCAGCGCTAGCTAACAGTGGGTTACAAAAATTAAATGCAGCAAAGACCAAAATATCATCAAAGGTTTGGGAAGACGATCATAATGCAACAGAAATAACATTTCATTAAGTGAATTAAAAATACAAACAAAGAAAGAAAAACATTTTTTTTATTATTATTTCAAGTAAATATTTTGTGTTTTTTGCTTCTGACTTCATTCTGTTTTGTCCTACAGGAGTCTTAATATCTCAAATCCAATGAATCAATCAGAAGAAATCAAGAGCCCGCCTAGTTCTGGTAACCAGGTGAGAGTTGTAGTTGCTGCATTCACTGACTAAAATAAAAAAGTTATTCATCGCTGATTCTAATCTGTCTTTGTCAATGTCAGATTGATGACATATTCGGCAACTCGGGCGTGAATGGGAAAGAAAATGGATCAGCTGCCCCCGCCTCACAGCCTAATCGAGTACGCAGCTTACATTCAGCTTCATTATCTCTTTGTTGAAGAGTTGTCTGAT
Source organism: Oryzias javanicus (assembly GCA_003999625.1). NCBI lineage: Eukaryota > Metazoa > Chordata > Actinopteri > Beloniformes > Adrianichthyidae > Oryzias > Oryzias javanicus. The sequence goes on from CM012459.1 coordinate 19,838,224, forward strand.
CTTGTTTGCTTTGGATGTAGGTGAGTCTGACTCTAGAGGAGAAGCAGAGGTTGGCTAAAGAGCAGGAGCAGGCGGCTAAACTGAGGAGCCAGCAGCCGCTGGCGCCACAGGCGGTCAAAGCCGCCTCCACCTCCGGCTCACAGGTACGATCCAAATAAACAAATATATAAAATGTTCCTCATTAGATGATTAATCAGCAGTTTCTGTTGCAGACCAAGGATCTGACCAGCAGCCTTTTCAACAGTATGACAGCAATAGACAACCTGTCCTTGGCCAACGCGGCGCGACCCGCTCCGATGCCGGGCCCCACCATGCCCGCCTTCAACTCTGCTACTCCTGTGGTCGGATCCATGGCCGCCCCCGTCCCCAACGGCTTCAACCCGACTTTAGGCTTCCAGTCGGGAGGAATGGGAATGGGCATGCGGCCCCCGGGCCCCACCCTCTATGGCGGTATGGCGGCCACCACCAGCACCCCAAACTTCGGAGCCCTGGCGCATAACCCAGGACCGACTGGGCCCATGGGCAAAGCTCCAGACATGTCCGCTTTAGACAACCTGTTTACACCCAGCAAGCCCAAAGTCCCTCTTAACCAAATGGGCCCCAAAGCTCCTCCTGGAACCGGCAGCCCTTGGCTCAGTCAGTTCGGCGCCGCCCAGAGCCCTCAGACTCCGATGCAAAGCGTGGGCATGGGAGGGGTGCCCAGCGGCTTTGGGATGCAGGCGAACCCGTTCTTCAGCCCGCAGAACTTTTCTCAACCAGCTGCTACTCCAGCCATGAACCAGGCCGGGGTCAAACATAGTGCATCTGTGAACAATGACCTGAAGGACTTGTTCGGCTGAAGATCGCTTCGCCGTCTCCCAGAGCAGAAACGGAGAGCTCTGGGTTTAGTATTTTAAACTTCACTTGAATATAAAGTCTCGTGCTCACAGTTGAACCTGCACCTAAATTCCATTTCTACTTGACCAAGAGGGACAGAAGCTTCTTCTATGCTGTGCTCTTTAAATGCTGGGGGTTTCCTACTCTTTTTCTACTTCACACATTCTTGCAGATGAGTTGAATTGAGCTCAAGTTGTTTTATTTCACTTCATGACAAAGATGCTTAAAAACGGAGCATCTTAACTTCCAAGTCTGCTGCCTTTTTTTTTTTTTTTAAGCTTTAGAATCTGCCACACGCTTAAAGATCAGAGACTTCAAAACAAATCCAGACTTGAAAAGTAGCTTTGAGGAATCAATGATTTACATCCTGAGGGTGAATTCGAAGCAGTTTATCTCCATGGCAACTCCTCTTCCAACATCAGGACCACTTTTTTTCCCCAAAAACATCCATCACGTCCTATTTATCATTTAGAGTTTTTTCAAGCTCTTTTTATTTTAGAATTTGCCAATAATCAAACCGAATTAGTTTATTTCTGCATGAAGAATGTATATGAAGGGAGCAGAGAGTGATGCTCATGTTGTGCCTTACGAAGGTACGTGCATAGAAGGAGACAGGTTACTCTTTTTTGTGAAATGAGCTGTTTTTTTAGGGTTTCATGATAAATAAAATATGTAAAAGTTATTTTGCTCTTGAAATTAATTATTCTGGTTGATTCAGTCACATGTTTCATTCTTCATCAAAATTTAAACGTGGATTGCTTTTTTTTTTTTTTCTTGTGTTCTGTGTAAACGGTTTAGAGGCCTTAAATGAGTCCAGTGCAATAATTCTCTGGTTGTGAGGAATCGATTGACTGAAACATCTGAGTAAGTACTTTTTTTTTTTTCTTTTAAACTTAAAAGTAGTTTCAGAAATCCGTCAAATTAGTTTTTAATGTTTGATGTAAATCTTTACATTCGGGAACAGAATGAGGATTTTTTTTTTTTTTTATTTAGATGCACTTTGCTCACGCCGTTTCTGCTGATGATTGTCATCAATTACGTGGATTGTAATGTGTTTTTTTATTATTTTAATCTGCTTGAATTTCTGTCCATTCATGACTAGAAATGTGTCGTTCTGTGGAGGATTTTTAGATCGAAGTGAGCGCTTTTTTTCGATTTCATCAGAGTCCATGTTGCATATTTTGACCTCAAAGCTGAGAACTAAATCCTATTCTTCTACTGGAACGTTTGTATACTACTGTCATGTTTGTGAAGTGTGAGCTTTGTTTCATGTGTGAAGATTCTGGTTTCTAAGGTGGTTCACTGAAGATCTGTACATATATATAAAAAGTACACAAATATTCCAAAGAAAATTGTCTTTATTTGTTAAATTTATCACATCTAATGGGAACTTTTATTTTGAAAGGGCAAAACATTTACATTTATTCATGTAATATAGACTTATGACTAAATTATTTTACATTTTTATAGATAAATATTAGTGTTTTTAGGTAGAAAAACAGTAAAAATATACATACTTTCAGAGAATTGTTCCATCAGGTGTTGTCTTTACAAAAATAATTTTTAAAGTGTAAAAATTAAACAATAAATCATTAACACAATGTTTTACTGTTAAAGTAACTGAGTTGTAAATGCATTGGATTTTTGAAACAGGAAGTCCATCTTCTCATTCACTGCTGAATTCTCCTCACAGCTCTGACTGTGTTTGTGGACAGATTCCTTTGAGTCATGGCTGGAAAAACACAATAATTAGCATAGATGTTCCAAATATTTGTTTTAATACTAGTGTGCCCGAGCGCACCTGAAAAGTTCAGCTCATAGCTGAAGTCCCTGGTGTAGAAAATCAAAGTGCCTGATGGATTCCGCTGGTACTGGAGTTCAATGTCCTGACTGGAAACGCTGCATTGGTTTCCCTACATGAATTCATGCAACAGAAATCAAATAAAATACATTTTAAAAGACTTAAATTTAAAAGCAAATTGGTTTACCTGAGTGTAATCTTTCCATATTCCCTCGTCTTGAAACTGCCACCGCAAACCTGTTCCTGAACTGAGGAGGAGATTAAATGCTGGATATATTTTTATTCCTATCCAATTTTTTTTTTCTTCGGTTTAATTTTTTCTCAGCATAAAACCAGAAATAATTCCTGACCTGATGCCTGGTTGAACGCCAGAACCAGCAGTCCTCCTCACTGCTCTTGTCGTCCCAAAGATATTGTTTATTTGACACATTCCTGTAATAAAACATGGCATTAAACCTCAGACTCTACCAGAATAGTGAACACTTTACAAGCTGTGTGTGAACATTACTTGAAAAATCCAGTGTGTATAAATATTTGTGGGTGGTGAAGTGAAACTGGCCCTGTGGGTTCAGCATGTATTCTCGTTCTATAGCGGAGCTGTCACACGAGCAGATCTGCACAAAAGGAAGAATACACAAAAAGTAAGAAATACTGATATTACTTAATTCAACATATTTTGAATTCATTAATCTAGATCATTCAGAAAAGTGCACTTATACATTTTATTTATTTTTTAATGTAAAATGTGTTTATAAGAATTAAAATAACACAGAATCTTTCAGAAAAGTAAATTATTGTAGGACAAAAGGTATTTCAATTGCTGATTTTTTGTAAGTTGACACATTTTTGTGTTTTTTAGATTGATTATTCCATTGAAATATAGTAGAATCAACTACAAAATCATCAAGTGAGATGGAGATTGTTTAAATGTCACAAGCTTTCACTTTTTATTCTTTAATTAAATTTAATAAAACATATTGAGGTCTTGATTGCTTAAATCAGGGTACCAAAACTACGGCCCGCGGGCCGGATGTGGCTCTACAAACTGTTTTGACTAAATGAGAAATTTTTCTATTTTTGTAAGGCTAATTTAGCATTTAGCTAATATTTCAGCTACATGCTAGCTGTTTTGTCTAATTTAGGCTTTTTCGGTTTTTTAGGCGATTCGGAAGTTAAGCTAATATTTTTTTTGTGTTAGCTGTTTTAGCTAATTTAAATATTTTTTGATTTTTTTCGGCTAATGTTTTAGCTAGCTATCAACTTCAGCATTTTCAGCTATCAATGTTCTGTGTTTTAGCAATCAATTTAAGCATCTTCAGCCATTAATCTATCTCAGGTGACGCTATAAATCTGGTTTTACAATGTTTTAGTGTTATTTTTTCAGTCAAGATTACAGAAATAATTATTTAAAATTTGGCTATGTGTGGCTTTCTGAAAAAACGTAAATGTTTACATCTAGGCTGTAATTGATACACTTTTTCTGTTAGCCAAAGCCGACCCTGGCCCCCATCAGAGAAAAAAAAGTTATGTGGCCCTCACAAGAAAAAGTTTGGAGATCCCTGGCTTAAATCGCAATGAAACAAATACATCCAAAGTTGCTTTTAATAAAAAAACTGCGAGAGGTGCTATCAGTTCTTGGCTTCGAGGTCTGACAAAATAAAGCGTAGAATCAATGAGAAGTGATGCATTCATACGTACAGGTGCCTGGTATTCTGTCCACTGCCCCCGATCGCCCATAAACTCCCACTTAAAGCCTGGCACAGACTGCTGTGATGGCCCAGGAAGGACTGTGGTGGAGTAACCTCTGCATGCAGGGACATTAAAAGGACTTTAAAGCATGCTAAAGCACATTTAAGGCAATTTTTTTAGGGTTTGATAATGCATTCTTAAAGGAATCTCACCCTGCAGTGCTGGAGGATAATTTTGGACGCCTTCGAATATTCCTTTGCAAGCCTGTGGTGAGGTTTGTTTGAGTCATGGCTACAAAAAAAAACATCATTTACTTATTTGTAATAAAAGTTGAAATAAAAATGAATGCCACTTACTGGAAAAATCTATTGAGTAGCCTATGGAGCCCACTTTGAATCTGAGGTTCCCCGAGGGTACGAAATGAAGTGACGCTCGATGTCTTTACTGCTGACGGACGAGTTCAATGTGCTGGAGCCCTGAATATGAGGAGGAGAAAAGAGAGTCAAATAACTGAAATTTTGATTTAACTGACAACCTTTTCCTCACCTTGGATCCATATTCACACCACAGGCGATCATCTTTGAAATACCAGCCCACTTCTTCTGTTTGGTCAGGAGGCAGGAGGCTGAGTCTCTGAACTTGTCTACCTTCTTGAGATGTCTCCAATGTGTCAAAATCTATGAATATCTGTCTGTAAATGTGAAAAAGAAGAACTTAAAACATTTCTATCCTTGTATTATTTTCTTAAAGCTGAAATTTTCTGAATTTAACACATCAGGTCTCCAGTATTAACTCACTGTTTACTGGTCTTATAATGACTAGATAGTAATATAGGGTGTATTAGATTATCCCACCCTTTTACTGGCTAGGTATTGACGGAATTAATCCTTTGGATACTATTGAGCTGATTCGAAGCCAAGTTTTTCCACTGTGTAGATTGTGTTTAAAATAAATAATCTGTTCAGACAATCCAAAAAATCCAGAATAAGACTGTTTTATGGCTTAAGATATAATGTTCCACTGTCATTTCAATTATTAAAAGTCACCTCCGTACAGTTGGGATTTAAGTAAAGCTATACAGATTTTTAAAACAAGGTTTTTGTATTTATTATTAACCAGGAACAATTTTAGTTTCATGTCTTTTGAAGCATAGGGTCAGTTTACACACTACTACCCCCTGGTGGTTACTTTGTGAATTAACTAAACTCCATCTCTTGTATTTCTAAATTGTTTCAATATGGAAGTCCAAAGGCTGCTTCTTGATCTAAGGTTGCAGTGAAAAAAAAACACTAACAGAGATATTTGCATACCCAAAATATATTTACCAGTAAGATTAGGGGTGTACAGAACTCACGGTTAGGGCGGTGTCGCCGTTTTAGGGTCACAGTTCGGATTATTTTTCGGGTCAGTAAAAAAAAAAAAAAAAAAACAACAAGGTAAGAGGCAAATATTTTTTTGAAAAGCTTCAAAACATATATTTGATAGGTAAGAGATAATACCCGACAAAATGTGTATTATTTGAAATTAACAAAAAGATGTGGAAGCCCAAACCATCCAATGCAAAGCAGAGGATGGTTGCTTTGCCGAGGCAACCGTCCTCTGGTTTAAATTAATTATATTCTGGTATGAATTAATTATACATCACTTACACATTAATTATATATTAATTACACAATAATTAAACATTACTTACACATTAATTATGTATTAATTACGCAATAATTAAACATTAATTTCACATTAATTACACTCATTGTGCATGATCTCTTACTTAACACACGACGTGGAAGCCTGAAGGTATGACGCAAATTGCATTCGGTGTGAATGGACAAATGAGTTGCTCGGTGGATGGTGGTTGTCCGCGGTACACGTGCGTGCCGAACCGTTGCTAGTGATCCATATGGATTATCCATGATCCATTGCACCCTTAAGTTAGGGTATTGAGTAAACTTATGAATATAAGCTGTACTTTAAATCCATCAAATATGCTTCCTATAAATAAATGCCATGTAGTCGCTCAGGAACATTTATATTATATTATCTAGATTCATTTTTCTTCCTCCTTGTCTTTAAAATGACGTGTTGATGTTAAGGAAAATTTGATTCACTTTGAATTGACAGGAGTTTGTGAAGGATTGAATGAGGAGTTCTGACCCCATGTTTGTGTTGATGGTCATCCCCTTGGCTCCAGGCTGGCAGTAGTGAGTCTCGATAACATGATCGTTGTCGATTCGCAGCCACTGATTTTCAACCAGCATCTGCCACTCAAAACACTTGTTATTCACTGTGAAATGAAAGGAAAAAAATCAATTTTATGGAAGATTTTCAGTCATTTTTCCCACATTTTATGAGTTTAGGAATAAATCAGACAAAATGAGCAACTATAGCCGTAAAACGTGCAAGTCAGCTGGAAAACAGTTTTGCAAAATAAGCATTTCTGCTTTTTCTTACAACCAAAAACATGACTTTAATCCAACCAGATTTAAAGATAAGAAAAAAGTATTAGGTTTTAAAATAAAGTGTTGGAGCTAAAATAAAGTTAAGGAGTAAATAATGACAAAATGTTGACATACTTGCGCTCAGAAGCCAGAGTCAGGCTTGCATTTCCTCATTGGAGAGCAGTTTCACTTCAGCTTCATGTCTTCCGGTGTCTTGACAGCTCTCATGACGTGCGTGAAACCAGACACTTGGTGGTGTGGCTATTTTAAAAACCTGTTGGTGCGCCGTTTTTACTTTCTCTTTTGATGCATCTGTGTGAGGCTGCTGGTTTTTAGTCTTATTTATGCTGAAGTTTTTCTATAAATTTCAGCTCAATCTGCTGTTTAATCTAATAAATCTGATTTATGGATAACAATTAAACATGTTTGAATTAAAGCTGATGTTATTCCCACGTATTTAAATACGTAGACACTTTCTTGAATTTAAAGATTGCAAAATTCAAGACAGCTTTCTTTATTTGTCACAGAACTCTATTGGCAAAAGTTCAACCTTTAAAGAAAATAATATATTCTCTTTAAAAGGGGCTATAGTGCTTCTCAAGATGTTTCTTCCTTTAGAATAACTAGTTAAGACCATAAAAATATGAGATTTGTGTGTTAGGCAGACAGTGGATTTCTGTTCTAAATTATTTACCTTAATTTTAAAATATGTCTCAGTGGATAAAATCTTTGATGATTAAAATCTGGATTTTAGTGAGTAAAACTGCCTGTCTTATGAATCTAATAAAAGCATCCAGATATATTTAATTTTATTTTATTTTTATTGTTCAGTTCCAGAGGCTCTTTCAGTTCCAATGAATGCAAAACAGACACAATAAATGTCAAATAAGTTGTACATTTCCATTATTAGACAAAATATGAATACATTTATATGCTTTTCTCTGAAATGCACATGCATTGAAACATACTAGATTAGAAAACCTTCCTCCTTTGTCGTCCTAATATGTTTTCTTTTTAGAAAAACGTTTAACAGAGATTAAACTAAAGTGCTAAAACAACAGATTAGAAGCATATTTTGTTAGTCTTGTGAATCCATCCTGCAGAGAGGCAGAGTGTTGCAGGATGGACTGCTCCTCATTTGTCGTCCTCACCTTCACACAAGTCGCCTCACTGACCTGATAGTGTTTGTGGACAGGTTCCTCTGAGTCATGGCTGCAAAACAAACGTCTCAGTTTGCACCATAAACACAAGCAAAAAGCTCAAAGATAAATCATGGAAGTTTTTTAAGCCATTATTCAAAGTATAATGCATTTCTCAATTGCCAATTTAATTAGCAAATTCGTATGGATTAATACTTTTTTTTTTAATGTCTAGTGTTTCCAGCAGCTCACCTGCAAAGTCGAGTTCATACTTGAATTTCTTTGTGGTGAATGTCAACTGGCTGTATGGGTTCCGCTGATACTGCACTTCAATGTCCGCACTGGATATACTGCTCTGTTTATTAAAACCAAACAAGAAGACATTATTTTAAAGGAAAGAAAATATTGGCTAAATTTGAACTTTTTTTTCTTTCAAAAAACTTAAATCTAAAGTGCTTGATGTGGTTTAATTTGTCAGAAACATTACTTTGAAAATCCAGTCAGTCAAAATGCATCAGTTGATGTAGAAGTCTGGATGTCATATGGACACATCTTATAAACGAAAATAAAAAAGCTTTCATTTTTTACTTATTAAAAATGCACAAAAAATTGAAACAAATTTTCCCATGAAAACAATTATAAACATCATGACCTTAATTATTTTATTTTGAAGGAGCAAAGCTGTCTTCAAAATAAAACTCCACTAATTTTATCATAACAAAATTGAAAGGTAGAAATGTGGAAGTACAAGATATAGTAAAAGGATAACAATAGTAAAGAGTAATTAATGAAACTATATTTTTTTTAAAAGCTAAATCTGTAAAAAAAAAAACATATATATACAGTATAAGCTAATTTGTTTAACCTTATCAAGATTGAACAATGTTGTTTTTTATATATGTAGATAACACAACAAATACAACGTCTTTATGCAAACTCACGTCATGCACTTGAAAATCTTATTTTAATTGTGTTACGGCTGTGGCCGTATTTGGTTTTGCCCTTTCTTTTTGTTTATGTTATACATTTTTCTAGTTCACTTTTATCTCATGTCCCATATTCCCCTGACGAAATAGAGGCATAGCATAAATTGGGGGCTCGTCCGGGATGTGTGTTTGTGTATGTATGAAATGCTTTATTTCTTGTTTTTCTAGGTAATATTGTACTACAGAAATCTGAATTTATTTTTTTTTAAAGTTTGTGTCCATGTGCATCTATTTTTTTTAACCATTTCAATTATTTTAAGGTTAATTGGTCACGTCCTATTAGCACAAATCTCAAATTAACCTAAATGAACACATAGTGACACTGAAAGAAAAATCAGACATGTCTTCTGTAGTCCACTAGCTTTGTGGTTTTTTTTTGTTTTGTTTTTTTTTTTTTAGGAAAAATGGGTCTGGGTCCTTATCCGGTAAATAAAAAATGATTCTGGAAAAGTTAAATCTGATCTAAAATAAAAATGTGTTTGGAGTTAGTCAACATGACTAAGGAAATGAACTATAATGGTATTAAGAATCGTACAAAGTAAAAAGATTATTATGATTATCATTTTATAATGGAAAAATGTATTTACAATATGATTTTTTAAAAATAATGTAATGATGTTTTTTGTTGATTTATTGCTTACATGTTTCTGGTATTCCGTCCATTTGCCGTATTCATTCATGAACTCCCACTTTGGTTCTTCACTGGACAGAGAGGTGGAACCAGCAAGAACTGGGGGCGAGTAAAATCTGCAGGTATGAAAGATGACTGATGGGATTTCACAGACAGAATGATTTAAAAAACATTTCTGATTAAAAAAAAAAAAAGTTACCCTGCAGAGTTGGCGTATTTTGGACGCCTGCGGATTTTCCTTTGCAAGCCCGTTTTGAGGTTTGTTTGGGTCATGGCTTCAAGAAAACCCCACCAGTTAGATTTGATTATGTAACCGATTACATCAAATGAGCCAAAGACACTAACAGGGAAAATCTATTGAGTAGCCATTAGAACCAACGGTGAACCTGAGGCTCCCCTCAGGATACAAAGTGAAGTGACGCTCAATGTCTTTGCTGCTGACGGATGTGCTGGGACCCTGAAGATGAGAAAAAAATGAGTCAAATCACAAAAAAAAAAACCTTCTTCTCTTGAAAAAGAAGACTCTTCCTCACCCTGGATCCATATTCACACCACAAGTGGTCATCCCGGAAATACCAGCTCACATCTTCTGTTTGGTCAGGAGGCAGGACGATGAGTCTCTGGACTCGGAAATCTTCATTGGATGTCTCTAATGTGTCAAAATCTATGAACACTTTTCTGTAGAAAAGAACAATATTCCTTTATTCTAAATACAATATATATATATATATATATATATATATATATTTACCACAAATGGCTCTGGAGTATAAGTCACAGCAGCCAAAAAATGCAAATTAATGAAGAAAAAAAATCATAAATAAAATTGGGAGAAATTTATTGGGGAAAATACAGGAACCAAAACAGACACACACATATCGGTCACATTAGTACAACAAAGTATAAGGGCCACCATTAAAATAAATGAATAGATTTTGAATAAAGTTGTAAAATTCTAAGAAAAAAAGTTTCATTTTATGAGAATTATCCCGCAACCTTATGAGAATGGAGTCGTGAAAGTACGATAATAAAGATAATTAAAATGATAGGAAAAAAGTTGCAATTTTTGAGAATTAGACTATCCTCTAATATTATGTGAAAAAAATTGGCATTTTATGAGAATAAAGTCATAAATTTGTGAGAAAAGTTGTAGATTTACACAAATGGTCTTAAAGTATGAGAAAAAAATGTGTAATCTTATCAAAATAAACACGTAAAATAGATAAAATAGATAAAATAGATAGTTATAAAGTTGTAAGGAAAAGTTGTAATTTTATGAAAATAAACCCATTAAAGTGTGATTAAAAATTCTACAAAATATTAATAAATTTGTGAGAAAGTTTTCTCACAAAATCATATAATTACAAGGAAAAACTTGTAATTTTAAAAGAATAAACCCGTAAAACAATGACATGCTTTTTCAAAGACATAGTTGGTTTTGTAATCTTTAATTCACATTATCCAGCATACATCCACAACCTTCTTCTGAAGAAGTCCAGTTTCCTGTAAATTCTTTTCAATGTCCTTTTACTGATACTATGTTAACTCTTATAGACTTGGTATTTCCTTATTTGTGAAGTTACCACTTACAATGCGCTTTATGTCTCTATTGTAGTGGTTCTCTTTCATAAATATTTTATATTTTTATTGGGAAACAGATTTTGCCTTTAGAATGTTTGCATCAATGTATGACTTTAATCTTGTAAATTCTCTACCTACTGGTTAGATCAATTAATATAAGTTCTGTCATTTTGTTACATTTAAAATGATTACCATTAGTTTTAATCAGATTGAAATTTAATTTCTAGTCTTTTTAAATGGAACAAATTACAAAGATTTTGTTAATTGATCCAATGTTTCACTTTTTACAGCATAAGTAATGAAATTAAACTTAATTGTAAAATATTGACTCCTTTACTCACAATTCTAGGAGTTTCTTCTTGTAAAATGTTGATTTCACAAGTTAATTTTACAAGAATAAAGTAATAAAATTGTGAGTCAGAATTAATCATTAATGTATGACTTTTTTTATCTTGAATTTACAACTTTATTCTCTTAAATGTGTGTATTTTTTCATTTTCACAATTGCTTTCAATGCTCCATTGTACACCTGAGACTAAGTTGCACCTCTGGTCAAAATTAAAATTAAAATGCAAAATTAAAAAAAAAATCCAAAAGTTATGATACTTGTATGGATTTGTCCTTTCTCAGATGATTACCACAGTTTTGTTAATTATAAAAAAAACATGTTTTTCAAATGATGCTTTAGTCAGAAAGAGGAGAAAAACAGTTTGAAGTGTAATTAAACCGTTCCGACCCCACAGTTGTGTTGATGGTCATTCCTTTGGCTCCAGGCTGGCAGTAGTGAGTCTCGATGACATGATCGTTGTCGATTCGCATCCACTGATTTTTAATCAACAGCTGCCACTCAAAATACTTCCCACTTCCTGTGTAACAAAATAACATTTTACTCTGATACTGCTTCAGTTTTACTCTTATTGTTTCTTTTGACAAATACAATTCTTTTTTAAAAATCAAGAATGTGAATATATTTTAAAGAAGATACAAACCACCACTTCCAAAGTAATAGTCTTCCTCTTCTTCTGTGTACTGAAAAAAAAAAAAAAAACACTGTTCAAAACCGGTTAGTTTTCAGTCAGTGAGTTATGTGATGACCAGCAGACTTACCATTATGTGAGGAAAATCATCAAAACAAATAAAAAGTTCACAATTCACTATAATTCAATTGCTAATCCATAATCCACATTGTAGTCAGCTCACCATTTAAAACAAGGAAAGATTGTTTTACTTTTGATTTCAACCAACAACTAACACACCCTGCTTGAATACAAAGGTCACCATGGAGGGACGAGCGCAATAAAAGCTTATTTTTTTCCTTCTCGAAACATACACAAATGCTTGAAGGCTATTTCCTCGTGAGTGTAGTTTCGGTTTTCTGTTTTGCCCTCATCACAGTCACACCAGGTTCACGTTATCCACTGTATTTATACTCACTTCCATGAAAATTGTGTTTTTGAAGTTTTTAACACAATCTGTTTTTTTTTTTTTCTGATGATGGAGGACATAAACGTTTAATTTGATTTGAAATGGCTTGTTTCAAGCAATCAAGGCAAGAATGATGTGTGTGTAATACAAACAACAGAGGCTTAAATGGGATAGTTAGGGATCAAACTGAAGACTGCTTGAAAGGGAGTGGGAGGAAACGAACTTATATAATCCCACTCTACCATACCAGTTTCTTAACATGAATTATATATGAAGAAAATTAAGCTAAAAAAATAGCATTTTTGGGTAATTTTTTATTCAAATCATTGTGAATCAGGAACAAATGTTTGTAAAAAATCGTATTTGTAATGTAGAAAATATGCTGGGTGAGTCCCTGTTCTGCTCCATTCCGCTCGCAGACAAATAGATCCATGTACTTCTTAGTTTTCATCGTCGAAATTGTACATCTGGATAGGGGGATGTAAGCTAGCTGGAGAGCAGGTAATGACGGGAAGAGGTGGTGGGCTTGCTCCACACCTATAGGTGAATTTGAGCAACTGCTGCTCTAGAAACACGGTCCTGAAAAGCGACAAAGAGGTTCTTTGATTTTAAATATACCTTTTATGTAAGGCAACTTTAGTAACATGTCTAGTGTTACAATATGGATTTTTGTAGTTTGTTTTCAGGAATTTTCAATAAAAAGAAAAAAAAAACACAATCAAGGTCAATTCAAATAATCTTTATTTCAACACAAAACCAAAACAATCTTTTTCATGTTTACTATCATCCATTCAAATCAAAGAAGCACATTAAAAAGGATGAAAAATGTGATTACATTTCCAAAAATACTTTCTCCAAAATCAAAAAACAAAGAAAGATAGTAATTTTTTCATTGCTATTATTCAGAAACGCAAACAGCAACAACCCAAACATACCGTTAGTGGAGCTTGCTTCAGAAAAACCTCTCATATGGAACTTAAATAACAGTAGAATATTGAAGCATGATTGGTAAACTTTAGCACTTTAGGATAATTTTCAGCTCACGAAGCATAAAGTGTAAAACCAGCCAACACCTTCAATTAGCACTTAACTGAAACCCTTCATTGCATATAGCTTAATTCATAAAAAACCGGGGCTATATGTCCAAATTCCCTCACGACTATCAAACCACTTAAAGATTACTGGAGATTTTTTACAGTACTTTCTAGTGCACACCAGTTGCTATCTGGTGAACAACAGTTACTATCTGGTGTGCATCAAATAGTAACTGGTGTGCATTAAATATTAACCAGAAAAAAAATTTCTATTGAAAAAAGACAATTTTTCGATTGTAACCAGTATTTTTTGTTTTTTTTTTTAAAAAAAAAAAAAATTAAAAAAATGTATTTTTGGATTACTATCTAGTGCACACCAGATACTATTTTTCTCTGGTTAGTATCTGGTTCACACCAAATTTGAAAACAATGTTTTTTTGTTTGTTTTTTTTTTATGTTATTACACTTTGATTTTTTTCTTACTACCTTGATGTCTCTTTAGGGCAGGGTTCGTCAGCCTTTAATAGTAAAAGAGACATTTTGGCCTATTTTCTACTGATCGAAACCGAGAAGGAGCCGCATAGTCTTACTTTAGCCTTTAAAAAATTTGGATTTGCACTCACGACCTTCTTCATTTTAAATAATAAGTATGAATTACATCTATTTTTTGGCATGAACAAAAACAAAAATATAAAGAGAACCAGCATCTCTCAAAATGTGTATGTTTTTTTTACGTTTGACAGAAGCTCAAGTAACTTCTTTTCAAATAAAAGATACTCTGTGCCAAACAGAATCATCTCAGTGCAGCTCTGGGAAACTAGTAACCGATGTTGTGCAGCATAAGATAAAATATGCCAAAGTTCTACTTTGTGTCATGATTTGGTGCTTAGGTTTTGTCATGTTCTGTTTTCTGTCAGTTTCACCATGTTCAGGTTAATCATCCACAGCTGTCTTCATTTAGTTAATTAACCTCAGTGTATTTAAGTGTCTGGTTTTCAGTTTCTCATTGTCAGGTCATCTGCTCATCTACGTTCTGTAATGTCACTGGTTTGTTCTCCTGGTTTTGTCCTGTTTAAGTTGTTTTAGTAAACGTTTATGTTTCTGCCACCAAGTCTGGTCTCCTGCATTTGGGTCCTCCACCACCATCCCTGACACTTTGCATAAAATCTGTGCATTCTTGTAGAGCAAGCAAGAGGTTTTCAGGTTAACAGGGATGTAAAAACCTACATAGTCAATTTATAAATGTAACTAATTTAGATTGAATAAATGCTAATTTAGTAATCTTTACTTAAAAAAATGCTATTTTATTGATTTTGTTCTTTTTCTCCTCAGCAGTCTTATACTGCTGGGTTTTGTTGTTTTAGTTTGGGTTGGACCACTTAGTTTGCGGAATTTGATTTCTGTAGGTAGTTTTGGTTAGACAGCCATTAGCAGGGACCTGCTGACTCAGACGGTCGACATTGGCTGGGTCAGCAGTCTTCCTGAATTATTTTATGTTTGGCCAAAGAGCCACAATGGAGAGATAAAACAGACGTGTGGATCTGGAGCGGCAGGTTACAGACCCCAGCTTTAGAGAATTTATTAATTTACACTGTTATAAAGATGAAAACCTAGATAATGTTTTAAAAAAATATATAATTACATTTTTTTTCAAATGACAAATCATTCAAACTATGTATATTCCCCAATCTAGTGAGCATGGAGTTTGTCGTGGAGGAAATTTCTTGAGCACTAGATTTTTTAATTGTAGATTCGGGTAAGTGGTGAGGGAATTCGGACATAACTGTAAACAATTTTTTATACATATTTTTTTACTTTTTTTTCACATATTTCAAAATAAAACATATAGAAAAACAGTTTTTCTTTCCTAAAAAACAGAGGTTTAAACAATACATTGCTCAAGACCATTTGGTGTGAACATGTAAACATCAAAGCCAATCTAAATGTTGCACTTTATTCTAATTTGAAAATGTAAACAAAATTTTTGTTTCCAGGGACATCCCTGAGGTTCAATTTATTAAGTATATTTGAGTCCAAGTATACTACAGACCATGAAGTGCAGGAAGTACACTAACTGAATACTTCTTCAGACTACATTGAACCGTTTCAAGTTTACAATGTATAGATAGTATATAAAAAATAAACTTTAAGCACCTCACTTTTAGTATAGACTAAGTAGTATACTTAAATAGACTCATTTTTGCTAAGGGAAAGCGTTCCTCTAAATATTAATCCAAATATTTACTTGTGGGTTTGCAAAGACATTCTTTTCTTCATTTTTCCTCATACACGTCGGATCCTGCGAGTCTTCTTAGTTTTGAGGTTGGTCTGAGTCATTGCTAAAAAAAACAAAAGAAATATAAACACATTCACCCTTAAATATAGACAACATTGCTTTTTTACTCATCGACTTAGACATTTTTCACAATTATTTTACTTCTTTTCAAATAATGTCTTCAAAGTAAGACTAACCTCCGAAGTCCAGCTGGTAATCTTCTCCACGTACTTTGAAGTTCATGCGGTCATTAGTATTATTCTGGTACTTCTTTTCAATTTCATCACTGGTTATGGACACACCAGCCTGTTGAAACAGTGGATTAAAACTTTAATCAAACAGCTCCACTAAAACTTGACTCCAAAAATGTCCTACCCTAGATTTGAAAATGTGCCATCTTCCTCCTGATCCTTCAAACTCCCACTGTGGTTTGGAGCTCAAATTAAGCCGAGGGCGGCTGAAAAGTCTAAAAACAAACAAACAAAAAACATAAAAGTTAAGCTATGTCCCTAAATACTCCTTAAATACTTTTTTTTTAATGGCAAGTATAAAACACAGATTTTATAAAGTGAAAATCTGAACAAAACAAGCATTTTACAATGTCCATATATAAATCTACTGTGTTCCAATGATGACAATGTGAATGCTTTATTAAGAAATTACATTTAAAGACGTTTTTCATAAAAATTATTCAAATGTGATGCATTGTGGTCTATGTTCTCAAATCTAGTGAGCACTGATACACACTGGTTTTTCACAAAGACTTCTGGGAAATTTTTAGTGCATTCGATTTTGAAATTGTAGATTCGGACAGCACTACAAAACAGCAAACACACTAAAGTGCACTCTGTAGTGAGTAATAGAGAATAGCTTAGGTTCGACGCAGAGAAATCTGGGAATTTTCTAGGGCACTGAATTTTAGCCTTAGACTTTTAACAAAATATTAAAATAAAGTTATTTTTCTACAGCTAGAATCAGCTCTCATAAGCCATTTAAAATTAATACAAATATAAGGAGCTAGCCGCTGCTTGCATAGTTGGATTGAGTTAGCTAACATATGCTGCTAGCTCTGTTAAAAAAAATAAAAAACAGATAACTGGGTACACTTAAACATCACTTAATATCCCTACCACAATAAGAAGAGAAAAAAATGAAACAGAACAATTTTTTGACTGTATCTTCTTTATCGTTTTTTCTTTTTTTTTTTTTGGTAAAGCTAGCTAGGTTCTGCTACATAGCGAGCTAGCTGGCTAATGGTAGCTCCATTTCCAAAAAGTTACAAATATTCTGTTTATTGATATTCCACAATACTTTAGATGTATTTTATTGTTTTAAAAATCATATTTTTAGATCAGAAATAGCTTTTTTGAACAATATTCATGTCACAAAGGATAAATTAATTTGTTATGGTGCCACAAAAAGGCAAAAAAGTTGCATAAAGAAAAAAAACATATGAAATTTACTAAATACATTAATAATTACAAGTAATAGGTTAACATATTAATAATATAAGAAATTGGCAAGTAATAATTTAAAAAATATAGCATATTAAGGGTGTAACTGTGCAATTATCCACCAAAAATTAAAAAAAAAGAACTGAACACAATTTTTTTGTTTCATGTTTTATTGTTTGCCACAGAACATTATTTTATTTTATGCTAAAAATGTTTCATATTTTTAAACAAAAAGTGTACAATGTGTTCATTGACCACTATAAAAAATGGAGGAATAAACCCTTTAAACTTTTATAGTTTCTCACTTTTGAAATGTAAAATGGATTACAAGATAAATGTTACAATATTTCCTGATGTCTTAGAAATGATTTCACATAGGATGCCAAACCCTCCACACACTCACGGTCTCCTCTGCTGTTGTTTGAACAGCGGCCGTCGAATGACTTTCCTCCTTCTGCGTTGACCAACTTGGCACATACCTGAAAAAGAAAGATTGTTAAAGAAATATCAGTATGATGGTGAATTTAATTCAACATCATTTAATGAAAAAGCTTCACCTCTGAATTTAATCTCCAGTGTCTGACCCCCCATGTTGAACGAGAAAGAGCTTGATGGGTTACTCTGGAACTTCTTCTCTATGTCCGAGCTCTTCACTGGAGAGCTTTTACTTGATGAATCCTGACAGATCAAAATCTTTAATATTTAGGTTTAAAATGTGTTTATATTTCTGGGAGATTTAAGAAAACAAGTAGAGTAGTCACTTACTTTTTCTCCATACTTGACCCACTTACGTCCCAGTATGCAGTACCAGACCCACACGGTGTTCCCGTCATCCAAACGCCTCACTTTCACATTCTTTCCATGCACTGTAATCCTTTTAAAATCAATGCTCACAGCCCTGCAGAGTCCAAACAAACAGGAAGTGTTTAAAAGTGTTCCCAGGATTTTTTTTAATTATGATTATGCAATTTTTAGCAAAAAAAAAAAAAACGTGTTGTTTTCAAGATCATAATTTCTGCAAACCGTAGAGTAAGCTGACATCATTTAATTTACACTTTGTCTCTAGCTTACAGCCCCAACATGCTGTAACTTTACTGGTGCAACAAAATCGGTGATCAGTTTTGAGACGTCTTTATATATGTCGACCATCGAGAGAAAAATGTCACAAGAAAATCCTAAAAACATAGCCTTTTGGGGGTTCTGACAATGTGAAAGCACTTGTTTTTATACGGTTTCTCTTACCCATATGGTGTGTTGTAGATTTTTATGCTTTTGGTGTGGGGCAGCGAGTACTGGGCCTCCAGGATGTGATCATTTTCAATGTCTTTCCAACCATTTCCACCGTTTAGCTGCCACTGGTAGAGTCGTCCGTCAGTAAGTTTTGGGCCTAAATGAAAAAAAACCCCAAAAACATTAAGGTATACAAAACAGCACAACAAAAATCAATATTATTATTGCATGCAACATAAAAATAGAAAAACTTTCTTACAGCTTTTTGGTTCGTTTTGAGCTTGGCTTTTTCCAAATGAGCCCCCGCCATCAACAGAATGGTTGAGTCTACATTTGGAGCCGTAGCGGCAGTTTCCTTTCACAAAATACTTGCAGATATGCAAGTAAGAGCAGACTGTCCCATTCTTGCAGTAGCCTTTATTGTAATATCTGCAGGGTTCTGTGTTGTTACCCTTAGAATGTGAATGAATCACATATTTAGCTCTTGTCCAAACATGGATTTTCTCATGATTCTTCATCCTCTTTACATGTTTTGAAAAAAAAAAAAACATACCTGATTGCTGGCATCACTGCCACTTGAGGATTGGTCACTGTCGGACAGTTCAAAATCACTACCACTGGAATCTTCATCAAAAGAACCTGGAAAATGAATCAAAGAATATCATTAAGAAAGGACATGACTGAGTTTTTTCTATTGATTCCAAATGAAAAGTTGGTCTTTATAAATAGATCTTTTTTTTTTAATTTAATAATCAATGTATACAATGGCTTTGTAAGAAATATAGGGGCCCTCAATATGCAGATTCATTCAGGTTTATTTTTTTAATATATCTGTATGAATACAGAAATAATTATTTTTATTTTGTATTTTTATTTATTTTTTATTTATATTTTTTAGATACTTTATTACTAAAGCTTATTTCGTCAAGAGAAGGAAAAAATTGACTAAAGTTGAATGTTATTAAAGGAAAAAGAAAGTTTTGCTGCCCCCTGGTGGTGCAAAAATGAACACCATGTAATCGCCGCTGGACAACAATTTATGAAGAAAATCGTTTGAAAAAAGGTTTTTAACAACAATAACGCTTTAAGTACATGTTCTTAGTTTAAGAAAAAGTTTCATAAACTAAAATTTAGTCCAAGTTTTAGATGAATGTACGTTTAAGAGAAATCTATGGAAACGAAACTGAAATTGGTCAATGTCAAAGTATCGACTATGAACCCCGGAAATTCTGACGATTTTACTTTAATTCAAGAGTTTATTCTTTAATTAACACCATATTAAATGTTGAAATAAGAATTTTACACTTTGTTTTAAATAATCAAATACTGTCATAAACTGTGAAATAATTAAATTAAATTAAACAAAACAAAACACAGTACCTCTATTTACATAAAATCACATTCATGTATTTTAAATACATTTCAAACATTTTAGAGACTAATCGAAAGTCAAATTTAAAAGGGACTTACTGTATGCAGTCGCCATCGCTGATTTAGAAATTACTTTCGTTTCGCCTGATACAGTTTTAAAATACCGACAGTAAATCATCTGACGTTACAGACAGAAGCCACGCCCACAAGTGAAAACAACATGTCCAACAGCTGTTTAGAGTTGGCACAATTCAAAGGATTTTTAATAAACTTCTGCAAGAGCAGAAACAAAAAGAAAAAAAAACAGACTTTTGGAGGAAAAATAATTTGTATTTTTAATTAACTTTATTAATTCAGTATAGTAAAAAATGTATTTTTTTCAAACTTATTTGCAGCTGCAATAGAGAGGGGCACATCTGCACACATTTACCAATAGGGGGCAGCAGAGATCTAAGCCAATGCTTTTTCTTTCGTGTAGTAGAAGATCATTAAAGCATGATATTAAAAAACACAGCTGATGAAAATAATGTTTTTGGTGTTTTTAGCATGTTCTTGTGGCATTTCCCCCCAAAATTGAGGGCACATCTAAAGAAAATTAAGATTAAAATTACATTTCTGAGTATTTCTTGATCCAAATCGTTTATTAATGGCATTCAATGAATAAATAAATACAAAATATTGGGCTCTGTTGAAAATGAACTTTTATTTATTTTGTAAATAGTTTATTGTGAACAAAAGCCATCCTTCCTCGCTTTCCACAACATTCCTGCTGCTATTTCCGCTTTCGACCAAAATTTTTCCCCCTCAGACATTTTCATAATTTTAGAGAAAACAAAAATGGGATTTTTTAGGTCAAGTTCAAAACAACCGCCACAACGCTAGATGGCAGTAGGGAGACGCCACTTCCATTTTACTCTCCTATTAAAAATAACAAAACAAACTTTACAATTGTTTTAAACAAATGAACAGGTGGGAAAAAAAGAAAAGTAGAGTAGATGATGAATAAACCAAATAAACTTAAATGTATGGGTCACAACGCTATAGATGGCAGCAGAGAGGTGTTTTCTACCTCCTCGTTCACCCATCTGTAAACCACTTCCTCGAAGACGAAGAAGAAAGTATGCTCCCTTGGAAGGAGGAACACACAAAATAAGATCACTTAATTCTAAAAGCCTACCTATTACGCGAAATGGAAATAGAATATCAAGACCACTCGTACACCAACAATGAAGATGATGACTCGATTCCGAGTTCACGTCTAAAAGTAAGCATTAAACGTGAGAAACAAATCTAAGATAACACATCAACAAAGTTAAATGTAAATCAGTGTTTTTATAACTGTATTTAATGTATCTGTTAGAGATTTGTCCATTAACTTCTGTTTACCCAGCAAACCTTGAGTGTTAAAACCTCTTCTGGTGCCATCCTGAAACATATGGACCTACAGCACAAGATGAGCCAACGTCAAGCATCTAAAAAATGGGAAAACTTGAAAAAGAGATATAAGGTACTAAACGTAATCTGTTATCTGGTGGGAAATTGGGAAGTGAATTTTCTAGTTTCTTTTTTCTCCATCCAGGATCTGAAGTACCCTCCAGAATCCGGAATCCTGGGATGATGCCATGCAGGACTGGCTGCAGGGAACAGCTCCCGTCCTCAAAGCCCTGCAGCAACGGCGACTTCCTGCCCAGGTGCAGGCCCAGAAAGAGGAGGGCACCTGTCGCAGAGATGTCATTGGCTAAGGATTTGACAGCTGATGGCCCTGAGGTTGAAATCTCACTCAGCGGAGATGAAGATGGAGAGGAAGCGGAATGAACGGGAGGATCTGCAATCCCCATGAGATGGAGAGAGAGAAGGCGGTGGTGGAACGGGAGCTCGCCGCTCTGGAGCGAGCTCGGGCCTTGCTGGACCAGGAGAAGGCCACCTTGGAGAGGGAGAAGGTGATGCTGGAGAAGGACCGAGATGTCGTGCACAGCGAGCGAATCGCTTTGGAAAAAAAAGAGCAAATCTGAAAACTGCAGAACTCGAGGAAACAGTAAACAGCGGGGCTGTACGGACAGAAAAAAGCAACTTCTATATTTGTTTGAAAAACTTCTTAAGGGTATTTAATCTATTTCTAGTCCCTTTTTTGTCTGTCACCTTTATTTCATTAAAATAAACGTTGAGCCACTCCTAGTTGGGAAAGGTTCTCAAAATGACTTTATTTACTTGTGGTTTCTCTGTACACAGCACACAATTTGCATTATGCTTAACCCTACTTAGGGAAAAAAAAAACAACAAAACACACCCTTTCCTTCCCAAATCAGACAAAAATCTGACCCTAGATGTTGGAGAACTTGGTGTAAGCTGATGTGCACTGTCAAACCAGACACTGCTGTCCAAAAAAAAGTCATCATAAATCATATTTTATATTACAATACAGACTTTACAACCACCGATTGTGTTTAAATGCATCTTTTTTTATTGCGTAATATACTCAACTTATTTTCTCATTAAGCTCCAGCTTCAATAAAACGTATAGATCACAAAGAAGTGTTAGTCAATATTCTTTATATAACTTTTATTTTTACAAAACATATTTAAACAGTATTTGTTGATTGGAACATAAAATGTTGCATTTGAGGATCTTGAATTTCACCTTTAGTCAAGTTGCTGAACCGTATTTGTATTAAACCACAAAAAAGGACAGGAAGATGTAAAAGTAATCACTTGAGTGATGACGAGAAACCTTTAGAAATACCTTTGTACCACGTATAAGCAGCATGTTTGACAGTACAGGGAAAAATAGAAAAAAATCTATTGCAACACATGGCTTATATGAGAGGTGAGATCACTGTAGTCTGTGTGGTCGTATGTACAAACTCGTGTCCATATGGTTGTGTGCAGGCGTGTGGGTACGCGTGTGGTTAAATGAGGTTCCCGATGGGTATACGGGGCAGACAGACGTATGCCTGTGGGGTCTTGCTGAGGTTGATGGGGTTTCCGTCCAGACGAATGTCCTCCAGCGCATTTCTGATGTAGTTAAAGTCGTTCAGGTTGCAGAACGTGTCCTCGTTCATCATTTGAATGTTGTTACGCTGCAACAGAAGATTATGTTTTTTTACACAATGGTTCTATAACATGCTTTTTAAAAAGCCTTTCAGAGTAAACTATTCCCATATATATGATCATATATTACCTTTGGGACACTAAAGAAGAAATTATTTATGAAATATAAGTCATTTTCGTGAGCTTTTTTCCTATCTTGAAGTAAGATGCCTTGATCTTTGAGGCTTTCGTTGCTTGTGGATGCCGCTCATTTCATGACCTCATCCCAGAACCGGCCTCAGCATCGTGTCTGCTTTTCACCCATGAAAACCAACAACATCCGAACTCTTGCAAAGGTGGATGTGCGTACCATATCTGCCTTTAGTGGCTCTGCCATCGCAACACTGGTTGTAGAGATGGCTGGAGCTAGCCTAGTGGCTTTGCTAGGTGAGCAGCGAAGCAGCTGAACACCGCTAGTTGAGCGGTGAAGTTAGCAGCTGATCGTTGAGCTATCGGCTGAGCACCGCCAGCTAAGTATCAGAGCTATCGGCTGAGCGGCGAAGCTCGCAGCTACAGTGAAGCTAGAGGCTGAGCAATGAAGCTAGTGACTGAGCAACGCTAGCTGAGTGGAGATATTGGGTTTGTTTTGTAAGCCTGGAGCAGCACCTGGCAGTGCAGAGTCTTCCTGAAGGGGGCTGTTCTCACTTTGTGACATCAGCTAGTGAGAACCTGCTCGTTTTTTGTGAGTTTGGAGGGGCCTGTCCTTTAAGTGCAGGTTTTTTTATTGGAGTACTTAGAAATGCGTGAATGAATCAAAACTCCTATGGGGTTGTTTATAATGAGGAATTAACATTTGTGTACACTTAGAAGCTCAAAAAGTTGATTTTGCTTGGTAGGCCCTGTAAAATTTCATATGGACCACTTGTGTACCCCGCTTAGGTCTGCCCATTTTTTGCCAGCAGGCAGCCAATGTACATCAGGGGGAGTTATGACTAACAATTTAGGAACGTTAACATAAGCCAACATTTTTTTTAGGAATGCATCATTATCTTTTCATTTTATCCAGATAAGAAGGAAAGACGACTAAAGTGGTAGCACCTGTAGGTGTAGAGATCGCAGGCTGTGTGGCAGAGGCACTGGAATATAATCAATGTTGTTGTCTGACAGGTAGAGGTACAGCAATCCCGTCATGTCCTGTAAAACAATAAGAGGAAAAATATCAATATGGAGTAAAAGATTCAAGAAATTCTTAAGTCATCCAACATATCTTGCTCAAAAGGGTTTATGACAGAAGTAGGTACTTTGAAAGCCTCTTTATGGATTCCCTTCCAGCCAATGCTGTTGTGGCTGGCATCGATCAGAGTCATGGTCTCTGGTAGCGCCGGCAGCTGTGTGAGGTGGTTCTGTCGGACGATCAACTCCTCGAGATCAGGAAGGCCTATGAAAGCCTGGCCGTCGATAGACGTTATCTCATTGGCAGTCAGGTCAACCCTTTTCAGCTTGTCTGGAAGGAAAATTTTACATGTTTTGAGATGCTAGATGTTATGAGAGTCATCACAGATATGTCCGAAAGAAACATACTCATTGAGGCGAAGTCAGACTTGTTGATCTTGGTGATTTTGTTGTAGCGGGCATAGAAGTGTGTAGTCTCCTTGGGCAGAGGTGGTACATTCTCCAGCCTCAAATCATCACAGTAGACCGAGGTGCCAAGGCACGTGCACAACAAGCAAGTGGGCATACCTGGGCCAAATTAGAAAGAAGTAAATAAAAGAAAAGTTAAGAGTTATGGTAGTGTGTAGTTCAAAGCTGCTCAAATGCTGGAAAATCTTTGTATTAAGCTTTTGTAAATTAAATATGCAATATAAAACGCGTGAATACGAAGATGAGGAAATTGAATACCTATTGCCCATTGTGTACATTTTTTATCAAGAGAAAGAAAATTAAAAAAAATGAAAGGGAGCACCAATCCAAAATTACAGGAAACTAGTTGCCAAGACAAAATTTGAAGATAAAAATGGCAATGTGGGCTAGTTTTCTTTTCTCAGGTTGTGTTTGAATTTTCTCACAACTAAGTCTTCGCAAAAATCTTGTGTATGTGGATTATTGACTGTAAATGAAAATTGGACAGAGTGAGTGTGACATCATGTATAAAAAATGGCTTACTCTCAGTTCCAGTGAAATTAAAGCTAGTGCTTTATACAGTGTGTTTGTCATTTAGTAGGGGTTACCGAACCTGCAATTCCACAATCTAATTCCCTAGAAAGTATTCTTTGCAAAAAAAACCCAGTTTTTTTTCCAAATTAACCATCAATCTTTTTATCAAAAGAAAACAGTGGATTCATTGTTGTTGTAACATACTCATATTGATTAGGTTTTCACTTTGTGAATTCACTGATGTTATATTTGCTGTTAAAAAAGTGGTAGCATGGGGTCCAAATTGCTTTTAAAATCCAGGATATACTAGATAGTCCTTCACTATGTAGTTTTTCAGTATTTAGGGAGTAGGCACGGAATTTGGACATTGTTAAAGTTTATTCAGTCGCCATTTTGCCATGTTGTAGCCAGGCAACGTCAGTAAGCAGTGACTGGTCAACATTTCTATGACAACCACTCTTGCCAGTCAGGAGTGAGCCTCTTGGGAGTCCACACCCCTACCCCAAAGCAGCCTCGGGAGAATCAGTCAAGAGTTTTGAACGTTTGACCCAAGATCACTTACTTTTATTGGAGGCATCTAATTGGCTAGTTTATAGCTTTAATAAATTGTATTTCCTGTTTGGAATTGATACAATGATTTAGAATCAATGGTACCAATGCTTACCAGATTGGTGAATATAGACCACAATTTTGTCCTTTAAAATAAATTAATTAAATGTAATTTTTTAAATAAAACACCCAAGTTTTTATCATCAGAACACAGTGGATTCACAAATAATCTTTGTAAAATGTTCATATTTTGCAGGTTTTTTCCTTGGCTAATTGATGAGGTTTGGCAAAAAAAAAAGTATTTAGCATTTGTCTGAATTGCGTTAAAATCTAGGGCACTAGATTATCCCACTCTATGTAGTCTTTTAGGGATTAGGAAGTAGTGAGGTAATTCTGACATAAACTCAGAGTGTCACCAGGTTGGGACCCTAAAACTACTCCCAAATCAAATATAATTTTTAATGAAACAAATAAAAAAATTGGCAAAACTGTAAAAGGAGTAAAATGTTCCAAACCAAATGGATTCATCCCAGGTTAGAACTTGGAATGACAACCTCTCCGTGCATAATATTCTGTATTTGAGCAGCTCAATACTGACCTGAAATGTCAATCTTAGGCTCATCAGGCTCCTCTGGCTCAAAAGTATCTGGCAACCCAGAACTGTCTGTCTCCTCTATGCTAGTTGCCCCCTCCTGTGGGGTCTCTGGTGTAGTTGGAAACACCCTCTCCTCTTGTTAGAGACAAGATTAGGTGTTAAAGAAACAGGTTAGATCATCATGGACACAGGACTGGACGTCTGGCAAATCAGCAGGCCAGTGTTTGCCGCAGCGAGGCTGTTTTTTTTTAGCTGTGTTAAAACAAAAAGCTGAAGAACAGAGGTTAGACTGAAAGTTTCTGGCATTAAAGACCCACTCCAATCGTCTTTTGAGATATTTTAAAAGCGTTCCTAATAGTCTTTTAATTATGATTATGCCGTTTTTAGCCAAAATCTGCAGAAGTTTGTCAGAAATTTTCCTTAGACTTGTGGGCGGGACCTTCAGTGCGGAGCACCTTCCCTTCCCTGTTGCTGAGCTCTCATAGCGGAGAGCTTGTGGCCCACCCAGTGTATTTTCTACATCACAAACATGCTGCATTTTTTTTTTCGTATTCTCCTGATTCACAATGATATTAAGATAAGTTAAAGAAATCCTCTGAAATGTAATTTTGAGCTTAATTTTCTTAATACATGTTCTCCATCATCAGAAAAATGCCAGAAGAACATGTTGAAAACTGTTTTTATCGGAATGGGTCTTTGTTAGCACAAAGCATGATTTATGTAGCAGTCACGAAAGACAACACAGAACACAAACATGATAACACAATAGGGTTTTAGCTGCTTGTGTGTAATGATAGAACTGACTTAACATTAGAATGACAACAGTTTTTGATTACGTACAAAACACATGACAGTAGAACACAGGCAGAACGTTAAATCAATGGAATTTTGACCAATCAGGGACTCGAATTTAATTGTGACATATGCATATTAGGTGTTTTGTTCAGATGAGTAATTCCACCTAATTCAGTGTAAATAGTTGTTTTTGCGAACATTCCTGCCTGGGTATCGGTCTGTCCGAGGGTACATGAACTCACCACAGTGACGTGGCAGACACTGTTGAGCACGGGCGCACTCGCCATGTCTGAGGTAAGACGTGCTCCTCCTTGTGTCCAACCCTTGTAATTATACTATTGCTTAAACTGTTTTTTAGTGTGTTGTAACTAGGCGTATACAATTAGGAATTGTGCTGTATTAATTGACTTAGTTTGTGTGTGTTTTTTGAAATTAGCCGCTCTCTAACCGAGCTAATGCGCCCTTTTTCGCGCCATTTTTCATTGCTGTTTATGTTAACTTTTCTTTCTTTTTTGTGCATTTTCCAATTGTTAGGGGGAAACGCGGATGAGAATACCGGACAGCAGTGTCAATTTTGTATTTCTGTCTACCAGGTATGGTGTTGGTTTCTCATTTTTATCGTGTTCTTTTCTTGTTTTATTTTGTTGGGGGAGGTGTGACGCGCACACAGACTGCTGGGGGGCGTGGCTGAAGGGGAGGAAAATTCTGGATAGCAGCGTCAGTTTTGTTTTTCTGCCAACCAGTTTCAGATCTTTATTCACTGGAGCACATCTCATCTCAGTTACACATGGATGCTATCCTTTTCAAAACATGGAAATGCCAATTATTTGAAAATGTTATCATGGAAGAGAAATTAATAATTACGTTTTGTGTTTGGCTGGAATTATACAAAACCCAGTTTTAAATATCGGAATAGAGCAGTGAAAGAAAAAGCCTGGAACAAGATTTGCGAGGTTTGTACCATTTCAACATTATGTATGGAGCCTCTTCCAACTGTAATATGTGGAGAGTAAAATAAGAACCCCCTCCCTGACGCCCCTACTTCTTGTCTGGTGTGAACACCATGGGCGGAATGCGCTTTCAGAAGACAGCGTACAGAGTATTATTGAATGCGTAACACGTCTGGTGTGAACGTAGCGTCACACCGGGCTCTGAAACACGCTCTAGCAACCGCTTTCAATGAAAAATCTGCAGTCGTGCGCACATGCGTGTTTTGGATTTTCAGTCACGTATTTTTATGTCCGTTTTGGGGCTCTACAGACAAAACACAAAGCATCTGAACGTGCACTGAAAGTTAAACCAACTGAACTTTGACCAATCAGGGACTAAAAAATGGCTAAAAAAATCGATCATGGAGGAGAAATATATAACTCAAAATCTTTCTTTTGTTGAAAAAGAAATCCTAGAGCAAGATTTGCTCACCCTAAGATTCTTATAACTGTGACTACATGCGCTAGTATCAGGTAGCAGCAGACCTGTGTGAACACCATACGACAAAAGCTTGTTCAAAAATCACGGTCAGCGCTTTTATTGAACGCACCACACATGCCCGGTGTATACATAGTTGAAGACTTACGAGTCGTTGTCCATTTAATTCTCAGCTGACTATGCTTTGATATTTAGAAGCTGAGAATGATCAGAGTGGACGAACAGAACAAACGCTTCCCGGCTTCATGACGTCTATTTTTAGACCCTTTTTCCAAGCCTTTGCCCGTAGCATATGGCTTAATTTTTGACCAATACATTTCTCGCAAATCTAGATTTAAGACTGACCTTCGTCGATTTTAACGATTACAGTTACGGTGTCGTCAGTGTCTCCAGAGGCAGAGACATCAGGAACCCCGGAGGTTCCAGAGATCTCCGTGTCTGCAGATGAAGCGTCCCCTGAGGGCTCTGCGGTTCCGGAAGCTCCAGAGATCTCCCCAGAAGCAACGATTGCCTCTTGAGGGTCATGTTTGGGAGTGACTAGCGGCTCTTCCTCTTGTTGGAGCCAATGGTTGGGGAGGTGACGTTTAGAGGGAGTGATCAGTGAAGTGTAGATGAGATGGGGAGTTAGAAAGAGATGAAGATCAAAATACAAACAATTAGGATCAACATTTAACTACATTTAAAAGGAAAGCAGTTAAATGGAATAAAATCAATGAACACAAATGGACGAAAGATGAGTCATTAATAACTGAAACGATTGATCTTTGCCAAAATAAGAGTACTAACCTCCAGATATCAAAGTTATCCCAAGGTCCCCGGACTCAGCTGGGTCTCCAGAAACCCCAGAGCTTCCAGAGGCCCCTGAGATCGATGGGTCTGAGGAGACCCCAGACAGGTCCCCAGATTCCCCAGATTCCCCTGAACCAAAGGGGATTTCAATGGCAGTTCCAGAACCTCCTGAGGTAAAGTCTCCAGAATCTCCAGAGGGATAAGGTTCAAATCCAGATCCCGAGACATCCCCAGATATCATCTCTGGTTCTTCCGTAAGCAGGGACTCTCCAGATCCCTCAGAGCTTACTAACCTCTCTGAGGCTCCAGAAATCAAAATAATATCTCCAGAAATTGGCAAATCTCCCGATTCTCCCGACCCAGAGGCCCCAGAAGCTCCCGAGGTTCCGGACCCAGACCCAGAGCCCACAAAATCCCCGGAGACATGAAGAATCTCAACAGACTCCCGACGCAGCTCCACCTCTTGTTAGAGACAAGATTAGGTATTAAACACACAGATGGGACACATCATTGATGAGGTCTGGAGATCACAATGATGATTTGGTTAAAAAGGTGACAAAAACACTCCACACATTTAACCATCGACTGCTAGTTAAATGGAAAACATGCACTTGGAAAACATGACGATGGGGTTTGACAACAGATTTTTGTAAATTTGCCTCCAAAACTTCAAGACCTCCTCTCAAAATGGCTCCACAGAAACTCATAACAACCTACTAGATCCAAGTTGGCATATTTTTCAGACCTTTCTGGGTGTCTGGACCCATCAGAACACCGGATCCCCCTGAACCCTGAGGGATGGCTTGAGGTTTTAGGACCAGCTCTTCCTCCTCCTCTTCCTCAGGCTTCTCTTCTTCTGGGAATGTGTAGTCGGGTGGAGCCCTTGTTTCAGTCTCTATCTGAGAAGAAGACAGCAGCAGTAAGTCAGAGAAATCTGCATACCAAGCAGATATTTTTAACCACATTTGGCTGTCAAAAAAATTGACTAAAGATTGAAATGGAATGCTTTAGTGTTTATATTTTTTAACATACTGTAACTTTTCCACCATTAACACGATCAACGTAATTCCAGCAGATTCTGAAGGAGAAAACCGTCTCGCGCCGATTTTGTTTAAGCGTCACCGGCGACGCATCAAGTGTTAAAGGGTTAAAAACAAACATAATTTAATTCAATTTAAAAAAAAGTTTCAACTGCATTAAATAGTTTTAAAGCCTTGAGCATCCCATTGATTTGATTTGCAAATGTATATATTAAGCAGCAGAACTGTGAGCCAAAATGTATCTGAATTTTAGGAATTAAAATTGAGTAAAGAAGCAAAAAAAAAACACAAAAAAATGCTCTCCAAACAGCAAACAGTACATGGTATATTACTTTTTCAAAAATAATTAAATAAAATCAATGCAATAATTCCATTTTAAATTTAGATTTACAAATTTGTTTTATTCAAAACAATCAAAGCACAAAAGACATGTAAAAAGACAAAAAAAAAACAGAAATATATATCTATAAAGAGACACTATATCACTTAGGATAATTAGTAATAAAACTCATGGGAAAATACATCCACAAACACTAGTAAATAATACAGTTATTACTCTTAATTGTATTAAATAGACATTTTACTTGTTTGATGTGACACAATAAAACTATTAATTATTAAGTTTATATATAGTTTGCTTGTTTTTTTAGTGTAAAAAGATAAATACCATTATTAACTTTCAATTTTTTCATTAGTTTTTTTTACAGAGACATCATTTTTCAATGTTCACCAGTAGATGGCAGCAAACTCTCATTAACTGAAGTCTAAGCAGTTTTAAAAAAAATATTACACTCTTGCTTAAAATGTAATGGATTTATTTTGAAGATATCCATATTTTCAGAAAACTATGAGTTTTTAAAAAATCTAATTTAATAAAGACAGACATTTTATTTTATACTTAAACAGAATTAATTATAAATTGAATTTTCTATCAGTAGGGTTACTGACTAGGCATTATTCCATAGCAAATGTTGTGAAGACAAAAAAGTGTTCATTCTGGAGTCAAAAACTAGAAAAATCAAATCATAGAAAATAAATCAATCATCTTTACTAATAATAACTTTATTAAGTCCTTTCGTTAATAAAAACATATTTTTTTTATCTTATGTTGGTAAATGTGATTTAAAAATTCATTGAAAAAACAGAAATGTTTTATTTAAAGACAGATTTCAGTGCATCTGTCATTTTCCTTCTTCACTCTGATGCTTTCTCCTAATGGAACCTGCAGTTCTCTCATCGTACAGAGGAGGGCGTCACACTCCCACTCCCTTGCACAGGTAATACCTGACAGTGTGGATGACTCGGCCCTCCGAGGAGGGAATGGTCCTTGTGGAACCAAGACACACATGGTAGCTGCAAAGATCTATATCTGTGCATTCGCAGTTCAATTTATCAGGGGTGGCATGTAAAAGCGTGTCCAGAAAATGTGGAAATTGTAACTCAATAAATGTAGAATTTAAAAAAATCCCCTGTACTGGATGTCACTTTCTAAAAATGTGAGACATTTAGGAAACAAGGAAAGTCTTTGAAGAGTTTGTAGACAGTTCTCGCCTTCATTTCCCCGACCGGCTACTCAAAAGCAAACAAATACCCACGGGGGGAAGAAAAGGTGAAGAGCAAAAGCATAGAAGGGAATCAAACATCTGGAAACAGCATGGGAGATGTGCTGTAAAAGCCTGCTCTACTGTAAATCACTCACCATATGCATTCATCAAATGAAAGACTGCACCAAAACATCACAGTGACTGTCAAACCGGTGAAATGAGACATTCATCAAAAGAAGCAGGGCTTTCTTCCAAATCTGCATATTTGTTGCCACATTCGAACAGCATGTTGGGATGCTTCTTTTAACTTCCTACTTCTACTACAAACTCCAGTTTGACATTTTAAACAGAAATTATTCAATTATTCTTGAGTTGAAGCTTTGTTACGTCTAGACTGGATTCCTGTAACTCTTTACTAATAGCATGCCCGAAAAGTTTTTTAAAAGTTTTCACCTTGTTCAGAATGCAGCAGCCAGATTGTTAGCAGGAACTAGCAGAAGAGAACACATCACTCCTGTGTTAGCTTCACTCCACTGGCTCCCAGTTGAATCCAGGATCAAGTTCAAAATCCTCCTGTTAACCTATAAGGCTCTATATGGTGTGTCCCCTTCCTATATTAAAGGTCTTGTAGTTCCTTACCAACCAATCACAACACTTCACTCACAAAATGCAGGACTGCTTGTAGTTCCTAGAATCTCTAAAAGTCCAGTTGGAGGTAGAACCTTCAGCCACCAAGCCCCTGTTCTATGGAATAAGCTCCCAGCTCATGTCAGAGAGGCCAGCACAGTTTCTATCTTCAAAGCTAGCCTTAAAACATTCCTCTTTGGACAGGTGTTCTGCCAGGCTAGCTAGTAATCAGCTCTGAGGTTCTGTTCTCTATTCTCATTTACTTCCCCTCTCTTCTACTCTTTATTATTTGTTGTTTTTAGTTCTCCATGCTTTTATTTGGTGCAGTTCGATTCACATGTTGTTCTTCTTTCCCACTCCCCTCTCGGGGAAGAGATTTCTGATCTGATTTCTGAGAGATTTCTGATCCCCCACGCTCCTGCTCCTGGCTGTGGACCACGCCCCCAACACCATCCCACATCTCTGAGTGAGAGTGATTCCTGGTTGGTCGTCTGTCCTCCCGCTCCTGCTTCTGGCCGTGGACTGCACTTCTGCTTTGTCTTGACTGAGGACTTCAGCACCACTCGTCCCTCAGCTCTATCTGAATGAACTCTATTCAAATACATAGTTGTAGAAGCTAATTTTTTTTAACACTTCTGATATCGCCTGTCTGTCCTGGGATAGGATCTCTCCCTTTTTTCCTGACTCAGTTTTTTTTTAGGAGTTTTTCCTTACCGGGAGGGAGGGTCAAAGGGCAGGGATAACCAGTTTTATTTAGTCTATGTAGTCTTTAGCGGTTTTTTCATATTTTATGACTAACTTCTGCATCTGTAAAATTACCTGCATGAAGCCCAATGAGGCAAATTTATTTTGTGATTTTGGGCTATATAAATGAAATTGAATTGAATTGTATTGTAGACAACTGGATCAATCTATGTCTTTGTTTTTCTTGTCTGAGCTAACATCTGGTTCCAACCCGTACAGATGGATAGCTCCGATAGTGCTCGGCCGGCATTTTTGTTGCACCGCTAATGTTAGGTTGGGGTTGTGAGGGGCTGTAAGCTAGCAGGAGAGTGCTCATTAGACATAAAACTATGTCACCGTTTAGGCTAAAAGTGGCATTATCATAATTAAAAGACTACTTGGAACAATTTGAAAATTGATCAAAATATGATTGGGAGAAGAGTCTGTTTTCCCCTCTTGGTATGATAAAAATGAGACGTTTGCATTTTCCGATCTTCTTGAAGGGGCTTGAATGTGGAGGCTAGAAGAGAATTGCATTTTGGAACAAGATGTGGTTTAGCCTCCCCAACGGGACAAAAGTGCAAAACATAGAGACTCCACTTTGCAAATTTCAAACTCAAAGAGGTCAACATTGGATCTGGAGGCCTTGTGGGGTTTACACTTGATAAAGGCTTTCTAGTACCAGAGTGCACCAATGCTCTACAAATTCATCTGATTGATTGTCGTTTCTCATGTGGGAAACAAACTATTTAAACTTTTTGGATCATTTTTTCACTTTCAATAAAAAGACCCTCCAAACCTGACTGAAGAGAAAATCTCAACACTCCAGAATCATAAACATAAATTAACTCAAGAATCTCTCGAAGTATTCCAGTTTCAACCACACTGGTTTGATCCAAACAAGAGATTTAAACCAATTTCCAATCTAAAAAAAATCCCTCAATGAACGAAAAGACAGTGATTAAAGCACTTGAATCCAGCAGACTGAATATGATTTGCTGGTATAACAGCACAGAAGAGTCTTGTTCCTCTCAAAAGACAGAAGCCCTAAAGAGAAAGCGGAGAAATGCCAAACTAAAGCTGGATTTGAAAAGTACAGAGTCAGCATTCCAGAGGCATGAAATTTTTACTCGCTTCATTTGCCATTCTGTCTCTGCAAAAAGAAAAAAATTCAAAAGTCTTCCAAGTTGTGAACAAGATAATTAACGTCAATAAAATGTATAAAAAACAAGAGGAAAGTTCTCATAATTGCAGATTTAATGAAAGATTTGTTTGTTATAGGGAAATATTCCAGTTGAGAGCCAGGAAAAAGAGGAGGAAAACAGACTCCTACCTCCTTGTTAAAAATAATCAAAGCCAGTCACATGTGTTAGAACAACTGTACCACATCAAGCAGCAAATCAAACTCAGCAATTTCAAATCACAAATTCTCTGTCGTGTTGATTAGGACTTAAAGGCAGAGGTAACTGCTGGTTAAAATTAAAGTTTTCAAAGAAAAAGAAAAGATTCACGACTTGAGCATATGCCGTATCTAAACTGGATCGGTGGTCAGCTTTTACATAAGAGCGTGAAATGAGTGCAGCCCACATCAGGTTCAACTTAAGATGCTGACTAAAAGGCAGCCAAGTGAAAAGCCTTTGCAGATATCTCGCCTGCTGTCACATTGACCACACTTAATGCAATTTCCTCGATCGGTTTCATGAAATTTGGTAAAAGCCTGACTTGATCCCCTGCATGAATGCCACATCACAAACCAGTATGTGCTTCAATTAAAAGTCTTATGAAAAACATTTATTAAAATTTCCTGAACCAATAACAATAAGTGGAAAAGTACTTTTTTAGAATCGCTATACTTTAGTTTTTATCTCAACGGAAATTAGTTTTTGATTCAAAGCAATAAGACCATCAGTCTCACTCACAGATTCATCGACTATTTTGTGGCTTTCGGATTTCATCCACTTGTTAAAACTTTATTAAGATTGCACATCTGGTTTTAAGAATCCTGCACATGTGACTTAATATGCAAGTTTCCGACTCTTTTTCTTTTAAAGTTGGGGCTCTTAAATAAAGTCAAATATTATAAAATAAGCAATAAATGAAGCGGGAAAACTTAAGAATTATACAAAATGTAGGTAGTCATTATGAAGTAGTAAAAAAATAAAATACTTTTAATCTACCCTCAGCTACAACCCCCCCCCCCCCCCCTTCCTCCGGTCACCCTGGTTACAAGACAAATTCCTAAGAAAACAAAACACTTTTTTACAAAATATTTGCTTTTCTGTTCGTTTCATCTCCATAGGAGCCATTTTATATTTTGGTCGCCCGGGGGTAACGAACAGGTCAATGTCATTTTTAGTAGAATTGGGAACAGTACGTATTTGGATTTCCTTAGCAACCAAAGTTTTTTGTTAACCATGCCAACACCCCTAATATTTTAACTTGTATGTCATATTGTTTCGTTCAGCTCGAGGCAGGGATTCATGTGTTACATTTTCACCATGCAGCAAGGAAAGGCCATCTCTCTTGTTAAAATGTTTGAGGAAGAGTTTAAATTATTTAGTGAGATTTACAGGTGATCATTTGGAAAATAGTTTTGAAAAATTCAAGATGGTGGCCTTTTCCTGTAGATAAAGGTCAACAAAACTTTGGTTGTGGTTGTAGACTTACACTGGTGTGTGGACATTTTGTGAAGATGGTCCAACAATATTGTGCTATATTTCTATATTGTGAGAAACTGAGAAAATTCACTTTGCCATTGCGTGGCTGCCATCCCATAATAAATGTAAAACTTCTTTCGGATATCCCTGATACACGTGTTTTGGTCTCATTACTTGGTTTAAAATATTTTGGCCCCATACGTCAAAATGTCATTTTTACTGGGTACTCTGTGCATTCTAATTTTTGAGTCGGGGGCAAACTTTTCACTCAAAAACAAAGTAAGAGAGAAGAATTGCGAAAACATGGTCCGTGTAATCCAGGACTGCTGCAGGACATAAACAGTTAAATTCTCCAAAGTCAGCTCTTTCACCATCAGCCCTTTTCCTTGGCGAACCCAGTGACTGCAGTTTTCAACCAAGAGGAA
The DNA here is from genome assembly GCA_003999625.1 of Oryzias javanicus. Lineage (NCBI taxonomy): Eukaryota > Metazoa > Chordata > Actinopteri > Beloniformes > Adrianichthyidae > Oryzias > Oryzias javanicus. The sequence continues at coordinate 19,874,507 of CM012459.1, forward strand.
AGAGCCATACTTTGTGTATTTTGGTGAAGTTTTGTGAAGTAACCAGTGTCTCGCCTGCTGGAGATGCCAGTGTACACTGGTTTCGCTCTGTGTCCTGCTGTTACATGCATATTTGACCATCGTGGATTTGAGGGCACCATGCACAGCCGCATGCGTGCATACAGCGCCAAGAAAGTAGCCCTTCAACAGGAGCTTCATTCTCCTTAAATCATCAAAATAACAGCGCTGTGAACACCTTTTGCTATCACTCCAACTACCAAAGCATTAGTTTCTTTGAAAAATACTGTCAAAACTTAAGCATTTTAATTAATTTTAATGACAAACCTTTGAGTGGCTCAGCTTCATATGCCTATACTTTTTGGAGTACAAGTTTTTTTATTTTTTTCGCCATAGTTTGGCCAGAGTGCAACATGTGACTAGTATGTGATTAAAAAAAGGCGCATTTATTAGCTATTTTCCAACTAATAGCCACTAGAGGGCACTAAAGGTGAGTACCACTCTTGTTCAAAAATTTAACAGATTTAGTGATTTGAAATCCTATGGAGTTTACAGGTAATCGATTTCTAAGCCACCAAGTGAAGTGCTATGTGCATGCTATATGAATATATGAATCTTTCACAACTCCATTTTAATATGCTAAAACTTTTTAGTCATATAATTCCAATTGGGCACAAACTGCAAAGATTTATTTTTCCTCCATGATCGATGTTCAAACAATGGATACTCCAGTGTATTGTATAGGACGCTATTCGCACATCACTACAAATCTTAGATCCTTATTGGTCAACCGGTTTCATTTCATTGTTCTACACCTTTTTCTTTGTAGAGCCTGCGAACATAGTAGCATATATGCGGGAGTCTGAAACGTGCAAATGTGTGTCCTTACATAGACTTTCCATTGGAAGCGGTTGTTCGACGCGTGTTTCTGAGCTCAATGAGTAATGTGCTCAATACAGACAGACCAATCTGTTTATATTGAAGTATAAAGCTTGAAAAAAGACATTTTACTTTTTTCTGGAACCATACATTTTCCTACCTCAGGTTCATCAATCGTCAGTCCATCTCCGTAGTCGTAAGGATCCTCACTTTCAACAGTGTTTAGATCATCATAGTTGGAGTCGTCATAAATGTCCAAGTTTGCTTGTCGGGAAAATCTGGGGCTGGCCACCGCTGCTTTGAGGACGAAGAGTCCAAATACGAGCCGCACAAACATCCTCATAGTCCACCTTCACAAAGAGAGAAGATGAGTTACATAAAAAGTATTTCTAGAATACACTTTTGGTGATCAATTTACAATTTGCCTAAAGTCTTCTTCTTTGAGGATCTTTTTTGCTTCATAATAGTCCAGAGTTTTGGCACAATCCCCCTCCATATTGCTTCAAACTAATAAAGTGATGACTTTGGGTCATTAAGGTCATTGAGCTCATTACAGGTGCAGACAGCTTATGCATTAATATATAAGAGACCATGTCTGTTCATTGCCAGAGGCTCTGACTGCTCCAGGGTTCAGATACCTTTACTTAATGAGAAATGTAGAAAAATGCTCTTTTTGTGTTTAACACAAGTATGTATTGTATACACCTGGGTAAAAAGTTACTGTAATTTTTGCATTGTGTCTTGAGTCACCATTAAACAGATGAGGAAATACAGTTGAGGAAATAAAGTTTTGTTTGAGCCCATCCCAAATACCTCTGAGGCCCTGATGAAACACTTAAAATTACATCTAAGACTTGTAGTAATAACGTCAAAATTAATTACATTTTTGAAATAAAATTAAGAATAAATTGAATTCTGCTACATGTGCCAATACCTGAATAGACGCTCTTTTTTTTTTTTTTAGTTATGACCAAACATACTTCATGATCTAATGTTTTAGAACCCATTGATGAGGTCGAACATCTTCATTCACTTCTGATACTTTGGATATTTATTGCTTTTCTGATGTCTGTATTTTGGGTAGTTGTGAACCTAAACCTAAACCGATAGAAACACTGCCTCTTAATTATTTTACACCACATTTTCCTTTTTCTCCAAGTATTTTTGAAAGCAAACTTATGGTTTAGTTGATTTTTTTTTTTATCTTTTTCTAAACGATTGAGTTTATTGGGAAATTTCTCAATTTTAAATGCTGTAACTGAATATTTTCTGTGTCCATTAATTGTGGCCATCTATTCATCTTTGATCCACTTCTTGCTATTTTGTGTTTGCTATACACAGATAGTTTCAATATGGATGTGCAATCTTTTGAATAAGGAATATAACGTGTTCACAGTGGGAGGGACTCGTCACCATGGTAACCAGTGTAATGGAGGCCAGGCTTCTTCCAGGACTTTTAAACATACTTCCTTGTCTAGTTGTTCCATGTGACAACTGGATTCAACCAAAATAAACATCTTTTTTTTTTTTTTTTTACCAATTTATTCCCAATATGCAAATTATTAAAGTTAAGATAAAATGAAGATTTTCAACAACAGAATCAATAACAAAAACAAAAGGAAAGACGTATACAAAGTTCTCAGCAGCAAACCTGAAATATGTTTAGTGTTTCTTCTTGATTCTAAGTGTTTAGTTTTCACTGAGAGCTGAACTTGACCTCCTGTTTGTCTTTTTGTTTACTTTCTTAGCTGCTCAAGTCTTATGAATTTAATAAAATAATTCCAAATGGGAAGGCACAAAAGAGGTTAAAGAATGATAACTAGACTTTTACGATTTGGCATAGGCATTCATCCTGGAGTAACTATCTTGCAGCATTATATAACAAAAGCACACCTGTAGCAGGTGCAGCGGATTACTTGAGACATCTGAACCCCTAAAAAGGCAAAAAAAAAGAAAAAGAGAAATGAGAGCCCACTGGGCCAAGACAGACAAATGGAGAGCAAGGAAAGATGAGAAGAAAGGAAGAGTGCGATGAACGGGGGAGATGCACACAAGATGTTGGCCCTCAGGGTTAGATGGAGCAAGCGAGGAACGCCGTATGAGAAGTGAGTGAGAAAGAGAGCCAGGTTTCTGAGCTAACCCGACCCCTGGCCCTGTACAGAGGGCCTTTATGAGGCCCGGCTGCTGCCTGTCTCAGCAGTCAAACTCTAAATTCCACCGAGGTTTGTGGACAGGATGGCAGCGAGCGGCTGCCGCTCGCAGGGAAAAGCCTCATTCAGCAACGTCAGTGTTCTCACACACACACGTCCACATTCACACACGTACTTGGAAAGATGCAGCCTTCTCACAGATGCACACTTTGTCTCAACAAGCCTATCTTTCATGGAGAGAAAGCTGAGAGCGTCTATTTTGAGACGAGAGGAAAAAAATAAACTGAACAAACAAGCAAGCAGATTTTTAGGTCACGACTACAACCTGGAAGACATGAGGACAGGAGGATGACAAAAGCCTTTATTGTGGCACTCTGACTGAACGATCTTTTCTTACACAAGGCGCCGAGACCAGTTGGACTGAAAGGAGTAGACTACAGGTGTGCTTTTATGTGTAGACCCTCACATCCAGACTACCAACCATGTTACGTTTGGCTTCACACCGACATTCCTGACGTCCAGTGTTTCTACCTGTTCTCAGAAGGCACTTGCAATCACGGGATGTCTGCAAGTTGCAGAACGCACTCACATTTAACTGAAGCTGGCAGGTGGGAAGACTTAACCAGCTCAGAAGTTACCTTCAGATTTTGGAAATAGGAAATTTCGTATAGATTTCACATCATATTTGGGGTTATATTACCACAATAGTTAATTGGAGCCTTATTATACACATGTAGCTGAAATATTAGCTCAGGTTTTACGAGGTTAAAAAATGAAGAATACGAGGGTTGTAAATTGGCAAGAGTTTGGCAATACGATACTTATCCCGATACATATCGCAATATATCCCAAGACTGTACCAGTCGACTTCTTTTTTTAAAAAAAAAGAAAAAATGAAGTCTCCCAATTGAACACAATCTGGTTATCGCGAGATCTTGCTGTTGTTCTGGTGCGGTATAGAGCTGGTCAAAGAGGCACAGTATGCCCTGCTGCTAAGTCAGGTGTTTAGGTAGTAAACAAAAATAAGATGCTGAAGGAAGCTTGTTAATTAAATATCGTCTCATCAGTATTTTATATTGACACAACTATTGCCAGAAAAAATACATCACCGAATTGATTTTCCCCTAAACTCAAGCTAAATACCTGTTTGACCTCTGACATATGCAGAAAGTTATAAAATTAAATTCAAAAAATGAATACAAAAATAAATGTTTATAGCTTAGAAATCAGCATAACTTCAAAAACACACATCAAAATAAATCATCTCCTGAACCTGCCAAGACTTCCTGTTGAAGCCCCGAACAGTAGCGGCTAGTCATCCACCTGGCTAATCCTCCCTACCAGAGACCCATTGAACATCGCACAAAGAACACTAACTTACCCCAGTCTCCTGCTTTCCCGAATGGTCCCTTCAGCCGTGATGGAGATGCTGAGGGCTCCGGGTCCTGGCCAATGGAGAGAGGTCGCACAGGGTGCCCTTAAAATGGGGAGGGTGTGAAATGTGTGAACGTGTTTGTATGTGAATGCGACAAGTGTCTAGGTGTGTGTATGTGTAGGTCTGCGCTCCCGGACAGACCTGAGTGCCCCGCCGCTTATGTGTGAAGGTAGGCACTGAGGCTGATTGGACCGGAGCAGATTGCTTTTGGTCACTCGGAGTGCACCCACCCCACACTGTACACCCGCATGCCTCTCGGGCGCAGCACACACACACTTCACGTCAAAAGAAACAGAGCAAAGGCCCCCCAAGGGCAAACTGGCTTTTAATCCTTTACAAGTATATCCTTTGTTTTTTTAAGAGTCAAATCTGACTGAAATACTTGTCCGTCTTTTCCTGAGGTGAAACTTTGGTGTTGCTTTCATGTATGGGGGGGATCTATGGGGCCTTTGTACACAATGAGAGCTCTGTCAGGAGCCCCTGTTAGCATGGTGCTGAGAGGAAGTCACAGCTTGAAGGAAGGCGTCTTTTTCGGGATGAAGCAATTTTTCTCTTTGCGCTGCCACTTGAGCAAAGATGTGCTAAAACTGCAAATCTGGGATTAGAAATGTGAGATTTGCACCTAAATTTATGGGAAGCTCAAGCCAAAAAAAACAAATGAAAGTTGATTTTTTTTCTTTTTAGAAAATCACTGTTTTATTTCGAAGAATTGCTTCAAACATTCTGAAACAAAAGAGGCTGAACATTTACACACAGGAAACACATCAGGTTTACTTGGCTCAAATTTTGTCTCAACCTGCCCACCTTTCTAATTCACTCATTTCAAGGTAACTCTAAACCGTCTGATGACTGAGAAGCAAAGGATAAGGTGAACAAGCCGGAAATCAGTCTGCACCTGCGGCATAAGCCGGGGGCTCTGTCCAGAGCTTTTGTTCCACTGTGTACATTCTGAAAAGGCATAGAAACAAAAAGAATTTTAGCTCCAAATATGGTTTCTTCAGAAACTGATGGATGTGTATCAAACATGACAGAGCCCATTGTAAACCGCTTGAAAAGACTCTTTTTTTTCCCTAGCCTTTTAAATGTAAAGACTGGAAGTTATTCTGAAATTCTAAAGAAATCCCCTTTTAACTGATTGAATTGTGAGGTTCTTTAGCTATGGACACATGAGACATGTGAAGCGCGATCAAGAGATTGCTAAATTCTCGAATGCACATTTAGTCAAAAGTGTTCACAATAGACAAGCAGGAAGAGGCCTTTTTTTCTACTGTTTACTATCACATGTCCGCCACTAGGGTTGTCAATGATTAGTCAATTAATTGACTATAAAAACACTTGTTAAAGTGTTGTTTTTTTTTTTTTTGTTAATATAAATGATTTAAACAACTACCAGCCACAAAGTCATTGGGTTTGCAAAGCACAACATGAACTTTTGGAGGTGGTATAGTCTTTCTCAACCATTTATGAAGAATACAGATACAAACTTAAGTTTTATGCTGTATCGATACCGGCTGCTGTTGTAGTGCAAGAAAATCCTCTACATAGTTAGTGACAAGTGAAAGATTCTTCTTCTTTTGTGTATTTACTGTTTATTAACGCTCGTCCACCTTCTACAATAGAAAGAGGCTTGGTTTGGAAGGTCAAAACGGTACAAATCTTGCTCCACACCATTTGTTTTTCACAGCTCTGTTCTCATAAATGTCCTTCGTGGTGTCATATTAATCCGACCAGGCACAATTATTGACGTCTCCTTTGTGATAATGCTATGGTTGACACGATTTGAAGCAGACACTACCCATGTGTAGCACCGTGTAGGGCGGTTGACCTCTGATTGGATGATTGTGGGTTCAATTCCCGCCTTGCCCGCCCATATGTCAAAGTGTCTTTTGGCAAGACACTTAACCCCAAATTGGCTCTGGTGGAAGGTTGGCGCCAGTGTTCGATAGCAGAGCCGCCATCAGTGTGTGAATGTGTTTGTGACTGTGAAGCGCTTTGGGCATTTGAGGAAGGTAGAAAAGCACTATTCAAGTGTAGGCCATTTACTATATGTCACTACCAAATCGGAGTCCCTGATTGGTCACAGTGCTGTGTTGCTGCAATTCGGCATGAAAATGTTCAACGTCCAATAAACACCCAATTTGTAGGCAGAGCTTGCGACAAGACTTAAGAACTCGCGTAGCGAAGTATTATCGAGGCGGTTCTGGATACAGACGCCCGAAATTCTGGTCTGCACCATTAACTATAGACTAGGGAGGAGCCAGTGCACACCAGAGATGGCTGCAACACTTAGACTTAGAGCATCCTCAAGATGTTTTTAAAAGAAATGAGAATTCTGTCAAAGGTTAAAGAGACGTGAACCTCCACGGACAGAGTATCAGCACTATCTCCTTTTGTAGAAAGGAAAAAGATTGCACATCATCTTAGGTATGAAAATAATCATTGACTTATGAACTGCTAAAATAATTGTTGGTGACAGCTCTGTCCTCCACTCACAGCTGAAAGAGGTTTAGTGCTAAATGTCAAAGCGAAGCCAATCTCACTCTAGGCTTTCTTTCACAGCTCTATTCTAATAATTGAAATGAAAAACAAAAATATAAACTAAAAAAAAAAAAAAAAGGCCATAAAATTGAGAGACAAAAAAATCACATGAAAAAAAATTCAGAGAATATATTTGTAAAATTAGAAGAAAAATTCTAAAATATATAAAAATAATGCCTTAAAATTATGAGGAAAAAAATTGTATCTAAAAAGTCAGTCCGTTTCTTTTTCCAAAGATAAAATGTTTGAAAATTTTGCAATGTTAAAGCATAAGTTTTTAGGTCATAAATGAATCATTACCTCAATAATTTCCTCAAATCAATTAGATTTTTAAAAAGTGACACCAATACACATACTTATTCTGAGAAGTTTTATTTAATTGAAATACAGATTAAAAGGAAAGCCCTTGTTCAGTTTATGAAAAAAAAAACAGATCACATTTAAAAAGTCTGTTGGCATTTTTTAAAAACAACAATTCACATTCTGTATACAAAATATTAAGGAATGTTGGCCATGAATGTTCACAAGATTTTACTTTTTTTTTTACCTCTGTTAAATATGAATAAATTACTTACAGTATACATGAATATTTGAGAAAAAAAATCTGTAAGTAAACAAGAACATAAACCTAAAACACAACACTAGTCATTTGAATTCAAGCCTACAAGTATAAAGAGGTCAAATAAAACATACAAATCATTTTCTATGCACTAGAAAAGCTTTGGCTCTCTCTCAAACTCAAAAACAACATTGAGTTTTCATAGCTATTCACAACCAAAAATACAAGTCATCGTGTTTTTCAATATTGTTTTGATATATTTGAATAAATTGCGGTGTAGGACCTCCACATGCAGATTTTTACATCCACATAAGGCACAAACAACAGCCAACAAATTGCCACAATCGAAACATTCAGTGTAATTACTTATTTTCATTCAACCCGACCTCCGCTCTAAAGGATTTGTTTCCAAACCAGAATCATTTACCAGATGTGTGTCCGAGTTATTGTTTTTAAAAGTAGTCACTCGTTCAAATAACAATAGACCTGAGAAAACGAAAGCATGTGATGACATCCCTGGGAATTGGAGGGTTAATCTCGTTGCCATCCAGTCGCAGGTAACGCAGCTGAGGTGCGCTTTCATTGAGCGAGTCGTCCACCGTGTCGACGGGAACAGGACAGATGTTGGAGCCATTGACATCTGAAAACAAAAAAGCAATTATTGTCACACTATGTACTTCTTAAATTAAATTTTTCTAAAGCTAAATGAAAGATCTTCAGCAAGTCTTACTTGTTATCTTGTTGTGGTCGAGGTGTAGGTGCTCAAGGCCGGAGGGAATGAGTGGAACTTCGGTCAGCTGATTATAAGATAGCTGCAAGTCCAGAATGCTCGAGCGATTGAACACATCTTTGGGGACCCCACCACTACCAAGTTTGTTGTTGTTGAGCCTCAGAAATGCCACCTTGGGTAGACCCTTAAAATAGCCCACTGGGATTTTGTCAATGTTGTTGCCATCAAGGTAAAGCTGGGTAGTGCTGGGTGGTAATCCAAGAGGCATTTTGCTAAGCTGGTTCTTGGCCAAATTGATTTGAACCAGGCTGCTGAGACCTTTCAGACTGACTTCCGTCACTGCATCGTCCATCAGTTTATTTCCTTGGAGGTCCAGGAGGCTAAGCTTCTCCAGGCCAACAAAGACACTAGCTGGGATCTTGGAGATCCGATTGCGGGACAGACGGAGGTGCTCCAGGGTTGCTGGCAGGGGAGATGGAACCGAAGACAACAGGTTGTCATCCATGTACAGGTGAGCCAGGTTCGTCATTGAGCTCAGGACACCTTCTCCCACCCCTTCACTTGTGATTCTGTTGCGGTTCAGATTGATCCAACGCAGCTGGGTTGCGTTCTGCAGAGCATCTGATGGCAGGGTTTCAATTAGATTGTTTTGTAGGTAGAGGTACCATGTGTATGGTGGGATTTTGGGGAGATTCTTCAGGCTTTTATTGTCACAGTAGACAGCCCGGGGAAAATTTGGGGGGCAGCGGCACTCCTTGGGGCAGGCTTTAATCTGGGCAACAAGTTCCTCATAAGGCATGTCCTGGGTGGCAGAAAGCCCTACCAGGCACAAGATGCAAAGAAGGTTCTGAAGTCTGGCCATTTCACAGCTCAACTTAATCTGTAAAGAGAAAAAGACAGTTTTTAAAAAGTGGCAGAAGATAAACAGTAGATTAAGTCTTCAAATCCATCCATCTGTGTTTCAAATCTGTTTAATCTCTTTTAGGGTTACTAGAGCCTATCCCTGCTAATGCTGGGCAAAGGCGGTATTTACCCTGGACAGTTTGCTAGTTTACTGTTGGAGTCTTTTAATCCCCCTGCAGTCTATTAAAGATCAATTGGTGTTTTTTCATTAAAGACAAATCGCTGATGTAGTTCACCTTACAGGCTTGGTAAATCCTCTGATGTTAATAAAAAACAAACTTATGGCCACTACCCACTTATGAAATGCCAAAAAGTCAGCGATAAATATTTCAGCTTGAGTATACCTGTACGCAGTTCCCCTCTCTGTACACTACATCCTCCACCTCTAATGCCATTGTCATTTCCACAGTCAGATATCAGACTATGGCTGTCTCCTTCTGTCAATTCAAAGACAGTGAAGCTTTCATTGCATTAAGCCAATTGTTAGCTGCAAGATTCACTCTGCTCTGAACACCGTAATTGCAACACAAATGTCAAATCCTTTCGTGTTTCACATCTGTACAAAAGGCCAAATACTGAGTTTGAGATGAATACGGTGTAGAGGGATCCAATAAACCTGATGGACCAAAGATGCACAAAAATCCAGTCTGGTGTCTATCCATCTTCTCTGCTGCCACTTCAGTTCTCTCAGTTGCCATCTGGTGCTTGTTTAAATTCTTGATGCGATCCATGTTTGTCTGGAACTCATTTTGAGTAAGCCGTGGTTTCCCATGGATGAGAGGACTTCAAAGACCTGGCTGGATTGTCTTCTCCGAGATGTGCCTCGAATTTACAGAGGCCAAAATGTTTATGAGCTTTAGGCTGCAAACGTTGGTGCAAACACCAACGAGAATGATGACCACAAACAAATTTTACAGTTTTGATGATAACAATTGCCTAGACTTGCCTAACAAAAATGAAACACGTCAATCTTACCTTCAGATTTTCAAACTTCCCTGGGTAACAACCTTCTCAGCACAACAACCAAAGCGTGGTCTCAAATGACAAACATGTAGGTCTCACCTTCCCCGTATTTGTACAGCTTGCCGTTTCATTCAGCGTGTGCCAACCAATCGTTTCAGTCAACATCAAATCTTCTCCCGACCAATCAGGTTCTCCACCATCAAGGGTCATAGCCTAATGAGATGTGTAGGATGCTAAGCCTTTTCAGTCCTTGAGACATGGCCCACTTAATGCTGCCGCCGACTCCCACATGTACCATTCATCCTCCTGTGATGGTATGTTTGATCTCACAAATCCTTTGTCCTTTACAAACCTTTGGGCTAATTTTGTGCCTCTGGTGTCAACAGTGTAATGAGGATTATTTATTCTGCAAGTCACAAAGTCTAACATTCCTTGCTGTCTGCAATGATAGTAAATAAAACAAATACAGGAACTTATTACATCTAAATACACAAGTAAAGCCATTAAGCATTTTAAACAATTATCTGCAAATTATTAGTAATAAAGATGGAATTTCTTTTCCTATTCCTCAATAATATACCACAACACAAATTGGACGATGGATTTCTAAACCAAGAAAGAATCTTTGTCTGCCTTAACTCTGTTTATCTGTTTGTTTTGATGGACAGTTCAGATCCCATCATTTGGTTAGAAACACGTTGGTCAGCACTACACCGCTGAAGTATCAAGAACAAACATGACGTCGCTTAAGTACAAGGCATTTCCTGCAGGCATAAGAGGTAATGGTTTTATGGGAGGGAGGTCAAACTTAAGCCGAGGAGATTTTGCTGCATGTTGGCTGGCAAGTTGTTTTGCAGAAACTAGCAAGCGTCAGGATTAGTGACCTTCCAGCATGCAAGAATAGGACTGTGCCAGTTTCTAGTAATGACGGCAAAGACTTGAATGCAACAGGATAATCTCCTCACTTGGGTGGAGAGGCAGCTCTTCCCCGTGATCAGGCATGCACAGAGCTCCTCGACACTGCAGCCGAGGTTTCCTTCAGTGCACATTTATGCTCTTGCATAAGCAGCTACCTACAAGTGCAATTCCTCGATGAAAAATAAATCTTTAAAGATCTTGTCAAAATTTTGATTCTTGTCAAATAATCTTGTCGCTTAGGTTTAAGTGAAATTTCTTGGTTTGCTTCAGAAAAAAATTTTTGCTCCCTTGATTTGAGCCATATATTGTTTTTTGAATTTAAGCTGAATACTATGTCTAAGCAAAACTTTAAGGCTGTAAGTACACCCGACTGAGATATAAACATGTGCTGTTAACTAGCAACTGTTAAGTTGTTGCATTAGCTGCAAAAAAGGGAAATCTTTAGTTTTAAATCAATTTAATTATATTGCAGGCCTCAGATCTTAAACTTTGTAAGATTTGGGTTAGCGCAACATTAGGGTTAAACACTTTAAAAAATGTAGGAAAAACAAATTTGGGTAACTCATGGCTTGGGCCTCACAGATGTTCATGAGATGGAACTAATTTACGAAAAACAAATTTGAGCTCGTAAAAAAAAAACCAAAAAACATGTGGTGTGTACAAATGATGGTTCTCATTTCCTGTCAGGAGCTTTAATGCTGAGCCAGCTAATTTCCCTGTGCAATCTGTGTTGACATGGCATACGTTTTTGGGATCAGTTGATGGCTTTGTTGAAAATCCACCTCAATACTTTGAACCATTTGGAGGAAAAAGCTCGTCTTCATGCATTAAGAACTAAGAAACTGGGTTTATAAGCGAAATGCAATCCGAAAACGTTAGCGATCAAAGTGAATTATAATTAACATTTTTATCCTTTTTAGTACGTTAACTGAAAGAAGATAGATATTTATCTAGATACGCAATATCTACCATTCAAATCAATGTATTACAATTTTTTTAAAGTTTAAAAAAGGTCAAAATTAAACTTTGTAAACTATTTCAAGCCTCTCTTATTCTAAAAAAATATAAGATAAATAGAATTCTTTTTACCTTTCAGTTGGTATATAGAGTCCTCTTGCAGCCAATGAGGTTCAGGACTTCCCAGCAACTCAACCATCCAAAGTCTGACTCTCAAGCAGTAGATACTGCTACCTTTTTTTTTAAATTAAACCTGTGGTTTTTTTGGTTAATTTATCTCAGAACTGAACGTGGGATACAACTGAATAGAGAGGATGGAGCCCTTGTTGTTGGTGGGAGGATGACTGAGTTGGGATGTCCTTGCAGAAATAGTGTCACATATATTTCTGCCAGCCTAGTGGTTTCTTCCCACCTCTTTGTGTTTTTTTTCTTCTTTCCTTCTTTTTGTTGCAAAAAACAGAAGTCATTGGTGTTCCAAAAGAGGGTTCAATCCTTCCACCCCTCCCCATTTAGCCATTTTTCCTGTCATGGAGAAGATACTGGCTCTGGGGGATGGGTGCACGACCAGTTTTATGGATCATTTCAGCTTGTTGGCCTTCGGGGTGTGTTGCAGAGCTGACAGGTGAGGTTATAGAGGAGCTTCCCTTAGGTATTTAAACCCTGTCTTTTTTTAATGGGACATTCCTTCCTTTCAACCTGAAGGCTCTTTCTTCATTAAGACAGTCAATCACTTAACTGTGGAGGATGACAGCGAAGAGTCGAAGCCTTAAGCACCAGGGTTTTCTTTCCTTTACTTTCCTCAGGTAATTTAGTTCAAAGATATTTGGAATCGTGAATGTAGTTTTTGCTTAGTAATCATTATTGCATCATTTAGCACCATCATTTCCAAACTTTAACTTTTTTTTTTTTGTTACACAATAGAGTTAAAAGTAAAAATATTTCTGGAGGACAATCTCTGGAGCACTGCTGCCACTCTGCAACAACTAATCATATTTTCACTGAACCAGAACTTTAGGGAAGGATTATGGCTTTATAAAGGACTTTGTTGTCTAGACACAGGCAGCAGAAGCTGTGCTCCAAGAATATGAATGAAGGCAACAACAGACAGTGGCATTTATTCAACATTTTCACTTATTTCCCAGTGAAAGTCCACCCTATTTGACATTTCCTCATTTTAATAGTGAAAACATAAATGCATTAAATATAAAATGAAAATAAGATTTATGGAAATCTTTTCACTTTTGCTACAAACAAACTAAAAACCAGGAATAAAACCACCCCCCACCCCCCTGAACAATCTCTAAGGTTGCACATTTTTGAATGTATAACCTATGCAAAGGGCTTACAGCTTCCTTCAGTTCAAAGAGTTTTCTTGAAAATTCTCATTTACTTGTAACTATTGTGTTGCTGCATGCAAAAAAACAAGAAAAGTCAACTTTTATTTTGGATGAAATGAAGATATTAAAACTGAACAAACATGGAAAAGGGAAAAAGTTGTACCAAATGTATTTTACCTTATCCCTGTTATATTTTATATCAAGTTTTATTTGTATGACTAAATAATTGAATGAAAAAGCTTGATGTATGTTACAAATGTCAGAGACACACAACTTTTAAAAAAGGACTTAATGCATGAATTCAGTGCAAAATAATAAAAACAACAGAACTTCAAACATCACAAATAACATGTTTAGAAGCCAATTGCTCGAAAAATCAAACTCTTACATAGACTACAAGGTGATTAATAAAAACCAGATGTGATGATTACAAAGGGAAACGCAAGTCAGCAACAGGAAACCTGCATAACAGAACATAAAAGAACGAGAAAAGTACAAATTCTCACACCAAATAATAGTTGAACATCTTCAAAAAAGCATTTAATTATTTTAAGCATCTGTTTAATCTAAGGGTGTATTCACACTGGAAAAGTCAGTTGGTCTGGACTTGAACCTTACGTTCGATCTGTATTCAGACTGCCGTTAACTAGACGTTTCTGCTAACAAAACCACAAAATCCCTTTGGTTGTTGGTCAGGAATTTTATAGAAACAAGAGAAAGAAGAATGGAAGTCCTCTTGCTTTACAATCTTGGTCAGGATTATTTAAGCTTTATATTTCACTGACCACTTTTGAACATCTGTATCATTGTCAGGTACAACACTCTTTACTGCTACTTTTGTATGGCGGAGGTATCCTGAAAGGCAGTTACTGAAGAGGATACGACTGTGAGGGTACGCTGGTAAGTGTTAATAACATATAGATCGAAAACAGTCTGATAATCAATGTGTTTCATGTTAAAAGTTGTTTTAATGAGCCTTTAGTGATTAGTAATAAAAGGTAGTTTAATAGTTGCTGTGTCTCATCGTTGCTATGTTTACATCCCGTAATGCCCGCTATGGTGGCTATTTTGGTCGAATTGTTCCACTCCGAGCACGGAGCCTATTCAGACTGAGGAAACTCCGAGCAAATCGGAGCTCAGTCCAATTAGAAATGGACAGAGAACCTTGAAAGATGGGTCCAAGAACGAATACACTTGGGTATATTCAGACTGAAAATTTGGATTATTGGGGGAAACTAACTCTGGTTCACTGTAAGCGAGCCAAATGGGTTCAATCTGAATACACCCTAAGAGGGGGATCAGTGACTTCAAGTCTGAAGCAGTTGAGGCCACTTCAGTTCACTAAGTAGCCTCAAGTGGCTTCACAGTCAAATAAGTTCAGTCAAATTTACTTCAATGCAAGACAGTCCAAATTAAAACACAAATAAATTCACTATCTGGCTTAGAAAATGCTGTTCTTAAAATCATTATTTTATTTTTATATTTCCAGAAAATGTTGAGCTTTCTGTCATGTTTGATCAAAATGATGGCAAAGCTGAAAAACTGCTTTAGATTCCACCTCATTTAAACTAGCAAGTAATGTCACTTTTACCCATACCTTCACACAGTCATCCAAAAACCAGCTATTGTAATTCCTTTGTCATGGCACCAACTCACAAGTGTTTCCATGGCAGCCATGAAAGGCCGCCTGAGGTTTCAATCCAATCCAATCTATCTGTATTTACAAAGCACTTTACTGCCAAGGGACCAAGATGTACAGATAAATAAAACCAAGAGATGGTTAAAAGGCCAACGTTCTTCAATTAGTATTAATAGTTAATTATAGGTAGCTTATCCTTAATTAAATTAGGAGTCCACTTGTTACAAAAGCTTTCTGGCCATTATAGTAGCTTCCAGATTGTATATTTTGTTTAAAGAATTGCCTTTTTTAATGCTTCATGCTCAAGGAAAACACACATAAAGTATTATTTGCAAGGATGTTAATCTATTATGATGCTACTGCTTTCTTTTATACAGCAAGATTTCTTTTTTTTCTGTGGTAGAACAATTTAAAGTGTATTGATAGTAATAAAAACCTGTTTCTCAAAGTATTTTCCACAGTGTGAGCTTTTACAGCGATCAGGCCTGAAAGAGGCCCTCAGAGGACAAGGCATCTCCGTTCCATCTTAAAAATTGTTTACAGCTTTGTTGCCATGACCTCACATAATTCACTCGTACCACGCTGAAACCTTTTTGACCCACAGCAGAAAATAGCAGTATATTATAGCAAAAAATGTTTCACCCATAAATTAAAAAGTTAAAAAAAAATTTTTTTATTTAATTTGCATTTAATACCTTCATCTACTCCCTTTGAAATACTATATTATTTAAAATTAGTTTTTAACTATTATTTTTTAAAACTCCAGTCCAGTAGATTTACTAAAAATGTTAACACTATAAGATTCCTTAAGAAGGAATTAACACAAATATGAATGTGTTTATAGGGTGCTAGTAAAACGTTTCTTAGTATGCTTAACAAATGTATTAACTATCTTTGTCAACGTTATGAGTATTTTGCAGCACCTCATCTAAAGTATTACCAAAAATCAACTAAATTAATTACTCAAAATGGTAAGGTGAAAAAAAGGAATGTTTAAAATTCCTGAACCTAGAGTTGAATATTTGATGTGAAATATTTAATGAAAAAGGAAAACTCAAGAAAAATAATGATTCCATACAAAAATTGGTTGAAATCCTTTATTCAGCTGCGTTTTGCTTCAACGTAAATCCAATCCAGCAGTTACCAAGTCAAAGACCTTTAAAAAAAAGAGTCTAATAACAGATCAATCAACATGTTTATTTAATAACCAAGCCTTATTCATTCATGTCTTACAATGAAAGCACTAACTGCAAAAGCTGGAGAATATTTATTTTTCAAGAATGGCACCATTGTAAACAATACGATCCTTGACATATTTTCAAAGTGCGCATCGACAGATGATACAATTTAAAGAGCTAAAAAATTGGAATTTTTATAGCTTAAAGTAACCGACAGTTCCAATTACCTAACAAGTGGGCCTTGATGGTGGCCACCATTCGTTTTTACTTAAAGTAAGCTTATTTTTTTTTACACAAACATAATATACTGAATTGTTATGTATGAGTTCTATAATACATTGGAATCACATTACACTGTGGACACAGTCCTGTCTTACTGGTTATTGTGCCATAATACATGCAAAACAATGTAACATACAATAAAATGAAAACTTTAGCCACTAAATTGTATTAATATATGACGAAAAATATTTTTTTCAAGTGTTTTTTTTCTTTAGATCAAAAGATTTTAGACATACTTCCACTGGTGATCAGCTGTTAAAAATGCTTTAATTGTATTCCAGTCATCTTCGGTAGTTTAAATCAACATTTTTTTTTTTTTAAAGGAAACGGCCCTTCTCTGTGAGTCATATTCAACATGATCAACATTTACAATATTGCAGATTTGTTTAATGCTCAGAAGTGCAAGGAGATGACAGCTCTATAAAAGGAGTGATACGACTTGTAAACGCAGAAGAAGAATTTGGTGTTGGCTTGTGTCTTGGCAGTAGAAGGCTGAATCAAAACTCCAACGGAGATGCCTATTCGAACATGACGTCCGAAGCCACGCGCAGGCAGTTGGAGGTCTCGGGAGGCATGCTGCTGTGCGTGATGTTGTTGGCGTCCAGGCGCAGATGCTTCAGGCGGGAATAGTTGAGTGGACTAGTGTACTTGCAGAAACTTGAGAGGTCAAATTCTGCAAAAGAAAACAAGAAAAACCCCAGAAACGTATAATTAGAATATAGAGATTGTATAAAAACCTTTAATTCCATGCATTAAAAATACTTTAGTCTCTAGAGGGCAATGCATTTACATTGTGGTTGAATTTTAAGGATAAATGATCCTTTTGGTACACTGTATAATAGTTCTCATTCTAAGTTGTCCCTTTTCGATGTCTGGTTAAGGACACACCACCTAAAAAATTGACATTTTGGGTGTCCCCAACTCACTGTTTTTTGTTGTGCTGGTTGTTCCACTTAAAATATGGCTCCCCGACCTCCGGGGAACAAACTGGTACCAATCTGCATTCGGTACCGGGTTAAGGTTAGGGTTAGGATAAGTAGAGGTAAGATACCAGTACTGGTAGTTGAGATACGATACCGGATGCGGACCAGGCAAGGGTCAGGGTATCTGTACCGGCCGCGTCCCAAATCACATCCAGAACCGGCACCACATCCGGAACGTGGACTGCACCAATGACCTAACCCTAACTTTAACCTGATACCGACCTGCTTCCAGTACCGGAACATGGACTGGACTAGTATCCTTATCCTAACTTTTACCTGAACATGGTACCTTAACTGTTACCTCATCCAGAACGGTACCAATCCCCACTTGGTACCAATCCATGTTCACGACCAGGTTGTTAGGGTTAAGATACTGGTGCAATCCACATTCCAGCACTGAGAGCGGACTGGTTCTGGAGACAGTGCCAGTTCTGGTACCAGTACTGGTTCTGGATGTGGTACCAGAGCTGGAACGTGGACATCTGTAGTATCCTAATCCTAACCTTAATCCGGTACCGATCGCTACCAGTTCTGGATGAAGTAATAGACACGGACCAGGCTTATGGTTAGGGTACTGGATTAGGGTACTGGTACCGGCCACGTCCCGAGGTTCAGTCCACGCCCTGTACTGCGTCCGACAAATGACTGGACTTCTGATTTAATTAGACTTCAAAAAATGACGAATTGGGGCACTCAAAATGTCATAAAGTGTCTCAGAGGGGGCCCTAACTAAACATCAAAATGTGACTTGAGAATGAGAATGTGTTGGTGCAGGTCCAGAATTGCATTTTGATTGTTTTTTGCACAAAAGTTAAAAAAAGAAAAAAACCTGATTATTTTGCTGTAGTTTAACATAAGTCCCATCAAATACTTGTAAAGATTTGGTCATCTGGCTGACTGGATTTAGTTGAGTTTGCAAAGTTTAGCTATGCTGTGTTTGGCGTCTTGGTCATGAAGGACATTAACCACATGGGTAAAAAGGTTGGTCGAAAGTCGAAGCTATGCAAATCTTTCAAATTATACTCCTTTCTTTCACAACTCTATTCCGATATATACTGTAAAAGACCTGCACTGAAACCAAATTGCTTCCCATTTGGTTCATCTCTATCTCTCCAATTACAGAGGCATTTGAAGCTGTAGTGTTTTATGAAAGCTTTTCTTAAGGAGGAGCCATAGAGACTGTACCGCCAGTAGAGTCATCCACGTCTTACTTGTGGCACGGAGGACAAGTGCATCTCTTCACATGGGTGTGCTCTGAAGCACAAAAGTGTCATATAAATGTAAGTGTTGAGTTTTTTTTTTTTTTGCATGACTTTTTAAAGTTATGAAAACAATGTTGTGCATTTTCCGAGCACTGCTAACTACATGCTAACGTAGATGACTAGTGACTATCAAGCACTATTTTTTGCATGTTTCTCCCCATGAAGGCATAAATGTAGGGATAGGGAGGAGCAATAGGTGGAAAGAAAAAGCTATTTGGATTTCGCCTTTATGTCTTAAAAATCCAGCTGGGCACAATCCGCTAAAAGTGATTTCTCCTATACGATCAATTTTTTAAGGGTTGGGGGTTCCATGTTTCGAAAAGAACGCTATGCATACGCCACTATCAAATCTGGGCCTCTGATTGTTAAGTTAAACTGGTTTTACTGGTTCGATAGACGTGTAATTTGTAAGTAGAGTCCAAAAGTAGACTTAAAAAACTGTTTGGCGACACATGAATTTGAGAGTTTTGAATGCGAAATTTCAAAATGCACTTTTACGTGTGTTTACATAGACTTAGATTGGAAGTGGCTGCTTTAACATTCGTTTCTGAGCCCATTAAGAACATAGCAGGACAGCTTTGCAAGCACAACAAGAAAGGCCAACAGGACTTTTTAAGTCGCCTTAAAAGTAAGGACCACGTCCATTTTTGGAAAAAAAGATTTGTTAAACAGATCAGAAATGTTCCCTTTGTACGGTTTCTAATTAGGCTGGTTGTGAAAACTGTGTCAAAGCCAGTTTAAAGAACAAGTTTATTACTATAAAAAAGGTTTTTCAAGGTTTTCCTGAAGTACACTTGTTACCTAATATATATTAACATGAGAAATTCAGCATTAATAATTGAACAAAATCAAGTTTTTGAAACCAGGCTATAATTTTTTTTTCTATAGTTTTTTTTTTTAATAGCAAAGTTGGATTGGAGTAAATAAAAACCTCTTTGCTCATTCTCAAACATGTTTCAACCGAGATGTCAAATAGTTTGTCTTTTTCTACAGAGAGAAGGGCAAGAAAGACTTAAAGAAGTTCCGAACTATAAATTATATTATTTCTTGTAACTGGGCCAACACTTCATGACTAAAAAAAACAAAAAACACTTATAAGTAAACATTGACCACATTCAATCAATCGATGCAGCCAAATATCTACTTTCATGTGTCAGTAACTGCACTTCTATCACTATAAAATTGCACGAGTTGAATTGCTGATAAAAAATTCACCTAATTGAAACAATTTAGAAAAAAATTATATTTATTGAAAAAAAAAAACGTAAAAAGTCCTATAAAAATATTTTGCAAAACTACAATGGAAACTCTTCGAATTCATGTGACCTAACAGAGACTGCACCACTGTGGGCCTCATTATACCAAAATCACCTATTGCGAATTCCCAAAATGGCTTCATCTGTTGTCACCATGTAACTCCCCGCTCCATGCCCTAAATACGACACCAACGTCTCCTTTGATAGATCTGCTGTAAATCAGAATATTGTTCACATCTGTTTTTAATGACTGATTGCATGAGTTGGTTTGTGTTTTTTCGCATAGTTGTGACTGCAATTATGAAATTTCTCCTTTTGTGTTCAATTTTCAAATGGTTGGCATTGGTCAAAGTTTGACCTAGATGTACTTTCAATGCACATTCAATGGCAACACATTGTGGACGTAGAGCCCAAATATGGTTGTAGACACTTTTGTTGTTATGAGAGAATGTGGAAGCCAAAAGAATGCGTTTACATAGAGTTATCATTAGAAATGGTCGTTTGAATGCGCATTTCTGAGGGTGGTGTGAATATAGCTTGAATTATAGAAGGTTAGGTGTTTTTTTTTTTTTAAACTTCATAAAAATCTGTTTGTGCTTTTCCTAAAATATCCTCCAAAAAATAAAAAAAAAACTGAAACATGACACAATTTTCCGAAAACTCAACTCACTGTTGATCTCATTGGCCTGAAGGTAGAGTTGCTCCAGCTGCTCGTTGATCTCAGGGATGGACTGGAGCTTGTTGAAAGAGAGGTCCAGTTCCGTCAGGGACGTCACATTGAAAACCCCAGCAGGGATTCCAGAGTCCACCATCTTGTTGTGGGAGATCCTCAGGTATCTCAGATTGGGCAGCTTGTTCAGGTACCCTGATCCGATGCTCTCGATCTCATTGTGGTCAGCGTAGAGGATTTCCAGTGAGTTAGGGAGTCCAGTTGGCAGCTTCTTTAGCTTGTTGTAGCTGACATCCAGGGACAACAGCCCCTTTGACCCCTTGAAAGCCCCTCCAATAGCCTCAGAAGTTAACTCGTTATGCTGAAGGTAGACGAAGGTCAAGTTCACTTTGTCATTCAAGAGCCCAGCAGGAAACTTGGACAACTTGTTGCTTATCATCTTCAACTCATCAAGGGACTTTGAGGGAGGGATGACCGGCTCTGTCAGGTTGTTGGAGCTGAAGAACAGCTTCTCCAGGGCTGTGAGCTTATCGATTGTGCCCTTCTCGATCTTCGGGTTTGTGATTTGGTTGTTGTCAAGTATCAGCCAGCGCAGTTCATCAGTGACATTATCAAAAACTCCTGCTTTGATCTCTTCAATCATGTTGTTCTGGAGGTACAGATACTTGATCCCTTTTGGGACCACTGGGACAAACCTAAGCTTGCGGTTATCGCAGTACATGGCACTTGGGAAAGTGATTGGGCAGGTACACTCTTGATTACAGTTTGGCCCTGATGGCATCGACATGGAAAGAGGCTGGTAGTCATAGTCATACTGCTGGCATTGGGCAAAGCTGACCAGTAAAGCCAGGAGGGGTAGACTGAGAGGAAGCATGGTTTCTGTTGGGGGGACAAGAGGATGGTAGGAAGGACAAGTAAGAAGATTTAAAAAAATATATATTTAAAAGAAACTCTTAAACTTCTTAAAGACCCACTCCAATTATCTTTTGATCTATTTTAAAAAGAGTGCGTATTGGATTGAATCTGGTGATACGATACGTATTGCGATCTATCCCAAGATTGTACAAGACTATATTACACTATATTTTTTAAATTATGACTTTTTTTTTTTTGTGGCAAATTTGGGATATATTTTGACAGAAAACTAAAGTAAGACTGAACTACAATAACTAATTTGATATTGCTTTGGCAGTATTTTAAATTGATACAAGTATTGCCAGTTAAAGTATCGCGATATTTCACTGAATCGATATTTCCTTACACCCTTAGTTCCCGGTGTAATTTTAATCAGGATTTTGTCTTTTTCCAGCTGAAATAAAAAAAAACTGGCAATTTTCTAGAACATAGTTTTTTCAAAGCAACATTCGAAATTTGTCTCTGAGTTCTGAAAAGGCCGTCCCGCCCCCCTTCCCATCACCCATAACCAAGATTTCTGTGTTTACATGCTCTCTTGTTACCTTACAGCCCCTTACATTCCACAACCTAACATAACCCGTTTGACAAAATGGCAATATTAAAGCTATCCAGCCAGCCAGCTGCCAGCTCGGACAAGGAAAACAGAGACGTTCATGGATCTAGTCGTCTGCAAGTGGATGCATCAGAACAAAGTGGAACAGGGTGTTTGTCTGGTGTATTGTCTATGTAGCAAAATTTTTCAAACTGCATTTTTTCGCCTGCTCCTAATTAAAAATGATTTGTTTAAAGAAATATACAGAAATTCAATTTTAAGCTTCACATATTTCCTCTAGTATGACTAATGTGCCACAAGAACACGTTAAAAATGCCAAAAACACAATTTTTATTGGAGGGGGTCTTTAACAGAAAAATAATCTGCAAGCACTGTTCAATACAGAAAAGCAGACCAAAAGAATTCTAAATTCTTGTCAATTGCATTAAAGAAATCCCAACAAAATGCAACTCCAATGGCTCCTGGCACCCAAGAAGACACACCTATAGTTCCAAAATCAGTCAAGAGTAAACAAATCCAGATGGAGGCATCAGTAGAAACACATCTGTCATTACAGCAGAACCTTTAACTAGACTGTTTTTGTAAATCTCCATAAAAACAGCAGTCTTGTTTGGTTCCAAAAGGTGATTCGACCAAACTAAAAAAAAGTTTCTCCAGTGAAAGTGCAACAAAATCAACTTTTCATGCTGCATTCCTGACTGACTCGTGAAAAACAGAAACAAAATCCAAAGACGGATTCCTTTTCACAATTGCTATAAGCAGGTGAAACGTAAATATTCAAAGATCTACTTATTTTTGCATCATTAACAAAATGAATTTGCAGAATCAACCTTAAACAGGAACAATCATCAAACATTCAAACAGGAAATCTCTAATCCATACCTGCGCTTCTCTTTGTGTTTTTGGGGTGGAAGGCCAGGACGTGGTGTGGCAAAACTGCTAATCTCTGGAGAAAAACAGAAAAGAGAAAAGAGGGGGAGGAGAGACTGGAGCTGATGGAGAGACTGAAGGGAAAAGGGGAGGGAAGAAGATGGGAGGCTTCGCACACAGGAGTCAGGGCGCCATCCCTGAACCTTTGTCCAAAAACCTGCTGTTGACTAACCAAGAACAGGTGCTGCAAAGAATTTTGAATATTTTAACTAATTTTTACCAATGCATCTTGCAAAAAAAAGAAAAAAAATCTTTTGCATCCTAATTTCTCCTCTTAATAAATCTGCAAGAATGTGCATGCAGAACCAGGGCTTGAGCAGCAGTAGGAAAGTTTTGGTAAAAAAGCAGATGTGTGGAAATAAATATGAAACAACTTTTGGCAGCCATTAAACCAGACGGGAGTTTTGAGGAGAAAAGGAAAAGAGCCGGACGTCACGAGCTTCGGAAAATCTGACAAAAGCACACAAAAACTGCACACTTATGCAACGCTTGATGCAAACAATCCGTCGTCTTCTTTTTTTCTTTCTTACCAGAAGGAACAAAAAAGGTGAGGCAGAACCAAATGATCCCATATGCCTGTGGATTTTTCTGTCTTTTTATATACTTTAAAGCTCTGACTTATCCTTCTGGTTGAAATATGTGTTGTACCATCAATAAAAAAGAACAAAAGTCAGAGATACTCTTCACACTTTTCAATAATTTTAGGAACATCAAATCATAATATGCACTGTCAGCTGGATTGAATTGGTCACAGTGTGGTCTGGTAGTCCACTCACAGTGATCTCAGGAGATTAAAGTAAGTCTGTCTGTAGAGACAAACAGTAGATTCATATTTTTCTAAACTGTAGGAACCATTTTTTAAGCACTGCTTACTAAAATGGATTTTTGGTGCCTAATTATTTTTAAAGACATAATATTTTGCATCCTTGTTATGCGCTATGATGTTTGTGTTGCGTTTAAGAAGGCTTTTAGATCCTAAAATTTGTATTTTAAAATGGGGAAAATGCAAGTTTGATTTGGAAATTTACTATTTTTTTTAAGTAAATAAATATATTTTTGCTGTTGGTGGTTTCAGGTTTTTGTGAGAATTTAAGCTCTTTTATTTACATTTTTTATTTGTTTTAGTCTTTATTTATTTATTTATGTATTTATTTTTACTAGATTTCGCTTACTGTCACACCTGGTTTCAGTTTTCAATCATCAAACCTGCTTACTTTTTGGGTAATGACCTCTCAGTCTATTAAGGGGTGTTTGGTTGTGTGTTCACAAGGTTTCTGTTTCATTATTTATTAATTTAAATTTCAGTCTGTCGTTAAGTGAGGGTCAGCATTTGGGCCCTAAATCACTAACAATTTATAAACTTTTTTAATGTTAAATTTCAGATCCCTGAGGTGTAAATCTGTTTTTTTTTTTCTTGTTTGAGCCTAAAACATTTACCATATATTTAAGAATATAAGTTGCTGTTTTTTGCATACTTTGATCAGGGGTACAACTTCTATTCAGGAGTAACTTCTATGTGATTTAAAACAATTCCTTTGCTTACATATTTGCTATTTTCCCACTAACAACTGCTTGTTCTTTAGCTGCTTTTTTCCGGCTAACCACTAGAGGGCTCTGCAGGTGTTTGTATCAGTGTTTGCTACTGAAGGAAAAGGAGAAGAAAAAGCGTAATCTAAAACAAACTTGGAGGAGAATCTGATCGTTCTCCTCCTGAACTTCTCATTTGCTTTAACATATAATGGCTGTTCTTCATCAAAACTGGCTAAACGTGTTCCGTTCGGCCAAAATGTACATTGCTGAATTGCCAGCATATATTGAAACTCTGACCTAATTGTGTGCGAATAGTCACTTCTATTATTGTTGTTTTTATTTTTTTTTTAATTATTATTATTTTTATGTTTTTCCTTACTCAGACTAATCAGCAAGTCAACAAACTGGGTTGTAGAGACACAAAAGTATTGCTTCGCACTTTTCTCTCAAAAGCGGAGTTTTTTTTTTGTTTTTTTCTTCTTTATCGTGCATCTTTAGTTTCTGTGACTAATACTCCGGAAAATGCGATGTCTCCATGTGATGAATAGAAGACATTCTGTGTTTCAGGGTTGTTGTGATTCATCCAAAATGTGATGTGAGGGAATAAAGTAGCTAATGTAAAAAAATAACGCAAGACGAAATAAATATTTGATTCAAAAATTCCTAATGGTCTATTGAACACTGGAAGACAATGAAACTGAAATTCTGAATTTTGAACTAAAAGTGAGTGTAAATTGGAAATAGATCGGTTTTACATGCTAAAGATGTTAAGAAGAGCTTTGATTAGATGACATTGAATCCAGAAATATTTGGGGTGGAAATGATTCTCAGCCTTTAGAGTTCATACTAAATTGGAAAAAAAATATCTGAATGTCTGTGATAAAACAAATATAGAAAGTTTGAAACCTGAATGAGCTCGAAACACTCTTTTTGTCTGCCCTCTCTTGATGAACTGGGATGTTAAGATTAGATGCAACAATCTAGCTTGTGTCAGCCAAGCAATCAGTCCAAAAATATTTTTGGTCTAAAATCTATAAAAATCTTGCAAAAAAAAAAGTTATTTTATTTTAGTTTTCACATGCCAAAGCAAGACAAAATGTAAATTTTGGATAGCCAATAAGCATGGATTTGACAGTTATTTGTCAAAGCATGTTTGTGTAATCACGTAAAATATTTTTCGGCTTTGTCAGTTGGAGCGTAGTGCTTGGTATCGCCAATATTTTCCAAAATCAATTCGATTCCCATTTTTTATTTTTTTTTTTCGATTCTTTTGATCTCGATTCAATTTTGAGTTTACAATGTTTACTCATTTAGACCGATTTGTTTAGAAATACATTAACAATCTATATATTTGTTTTAAATATATTAATCTGATACAGTTCACATAATGTAAAATTTATTAGTGAAATTATAATGAGACTGTTAATACCATACAATGGTACATGGATTCTTAAACGTAGAAACTTCAACAATTGTTCTGCCTCTCCTGGAGGAAGAGTTTGGCCACTAGGTGGCGATCGTGCCAAAGAATTACACATTATTCCAAAAGAAGAAACTATAAGCAAAAAAACAGGGCTTAAGACCACAAATGTTCCTTTTTTTTAAATGTTTCCTTAAAGAAGTTAGGAAAATGTGTTTATAAAGATGTTCATTTAGTCAGTAATGTATGTTTAGGTCGACTGAGCGTTACATTAGTTGTCCTATGGGAAGCCATATTATACGTTAGCAACAAGCTATCAAGCTTTAGCCTTAAATGTTCGCTCGATCTTTTCTTTTATCAATCCTGTTATTGATTAAATTAAGATTGATTAAGCTTTTATTGTCAACCCAGCCCTATTGTAGCATCAATGCTTTTTACTTATTAGAGAAACTGAACTGAAAATGCCCCCCAAAACAAAAGAAAACCCATAAAAACCCACACTAACAAGTGCACTCTCAGTTTGATTCATGCTAGCCTCCGGCAGCTGCTGGCTCAGACTTGCTCTTCAGTAATTACTATGACTCTGTGAGGAACTTAATGTGTCTTAGTGATCAGTCATAACTAATGATGTATCTTAAGTTTTCTCCTTTAAAGGAGCTTTTTCTATGACTGTAAAACCAATTTTCTTCAACATGAAGAAAACATGTTTTTTTTTTTTCTCTACATCAAACTTTCAATCTTATAATAGTGATTTATATATCTAATAAAGAGTTTTATTTATGTAAAATATGTAAAAAAAAGTTTGTAATTGTGATATAATTCTCTATGCAGGCACATTTACAGCCCATGGGGTAAAGAAAAACCGCTTTACTTCTAAGCACATGCTCCGTCTGAGGTACCCAGATGGAGATCGGAGCGAGCATATTGCCGACCAGGATATTCTTGGACTCCTTGGCGCAGACACACAGGAGCTTCTAATATAATCTCAGACGGCGGCCAGACACCACCTTCTGTTCCTGCCATGAAATCATGTGTTAAGCACTGTGCTTCAAACAGAGACTTCACCATGTGCAGCTGATTCTTTAACCTGCTCGCATGGGCTCGCATGTGTAGCAGGAGTGACCCTGCGAATGAAATCCCTTTGAGAAGATCCTCTTAAGGCACCAGACCTCTTTCGTCACTATTGTTACATCACAGAACGACAAATGTAGTCTCTAAAATAACTATGGAGTCTTTGCATCATTTCCAGGTGTTTTATAATAACTGCTTTTAATCAGTTTGTTGAACAAATCCTGATTGTTTTAGACCTAAACATAAATGTGTGATTAACATGGATGGGACCTTCTACCACCACATGGGGGCAGTAGACTGAAGTACAGTGGTGGTGCTGTGTTGAACTCACTCTGGGGTACTGGGATGAGCTCCAGAGCTCCAACACTGAAGCTTTGTACTGGTTTGAGTGAAGTCCAAAAACATATCTGAGGCAAAGGTCTTTGAGTAAGTCATAACTTTCACTACATTTCTGCAAATTTATTATCATTATGTTTGGTAAAGGCTGCTGGTACTTTTTGACTTCTTGAAGGTAAATAAAAAAAGGAAAATAAAAGTGATTTAAGGTTACGGAGCAGATTTTATTTATGATTAAGTACACAAATAATTAGATCTTTCACTTTTATTTAATAAGGGAAAAAGCAGCAAGTTGTCAGCTTTATTACGTTAAAATAAATCTTTTTCCATTCAAGGTTATACTAAATTGAGTTCTAGATTATATGGAATGTTTTGAAATAGTGATTCTCAGAATCAGAATAATTTTATTTGCCATTTGTACTAGTTGAATCTGTCATTGAGCCAAGCATTTGATAGTAATCTGTAAGTTTTTGGTTGCAAAAGACAAAGAATAAAAAGAGAGCATATTTCCTCTTTGATATTTTCTCTTTGATAGGAGTCAAATGTGGTTTAAAGAAACATCTGTCATGAGACTTTTGTTGTGGCAAGAAGCCAGTGTATAGAGATATAGAGAAAGTATGCGATCGAAGTGGATGACTTTGAAATACTCATCGAGTTGCAACATGTGAAAAATTAGGGCTTTTGTTTTGAAAATCACTTACCTCTTCAGTCTGGATGACAAAAGGAAACATTGTTTTTGTTTTTTTTTAATTTAATAAGCTCTACATCTTAAATTTTGCATTTTAAGACAAATTTATCAAATTATATTAGTTTTTATGAGGGAGAGCTATGGAAATTGTGGGTTTTTTGTGTTTTTAAGCATTTTTCTTGAGAGAAAATTGCAGTTAAAGTTGCATTTTTTTAGTTTTTATCTATTCATTCAAATCATTGTGAATTAGAAGCAGATGAAATAAATGCAATTTGAAAAAGCGTGTACACAATCCGCAAGCCCTACTTTTGCCCCATTTTGATGTATCCACTTGTAAATAGATCCATGTACTTCTTCATTTTTCCTTATCCAAGATGGCACAAAACTGTACAGCTGGGTGGCTCCAATTTGGCTTTCAAATTTTGTTGCACCACTAATGTTAGGTTGGGGTTGTTGGAGCTGTAAACTAGGGGTGTGTATTGCCAATAGTCTGATTTTTCACTTTTTTTTAAAGAGTATGACTTATTAAAGAAAAAAAAACTTTGTCTGATTTTTTATGGTTTGGGTTTAAAACAAAAGTAAATACTTAATTAAATATCATCATTAAATATTGACCAACAAAATATTGCAATAAATCACTAAACTGATTTTTCAAAGGGATGATGGGAAATGAGAGGAGACTCACTCTGTGCTATTAATCCTAAAACTTTGAGGCGAATTTCCAATCAACTCCTGCCGCTCTGCAGAAACTAATTCTAGAAGATGACACTGTTTTTTAAAAATATTATCAATAAATAATCGGACTCTAAAATCTTCACGCTTTGCAATATTTTTGAGCTTTTGTTACATGCACATAAAGATTTCTTTCCTTTTGATTTCCACTTCTGTTTCCCATTCTCCCAATATCAATGGCCCACCCATTAAAAACTGCTCCTTTTTTCCATTTGGAGTTTATTTTGTTTTGGAGCGCCAGCTCCTGGAAGAAGAGAGCAACACCTTGTTTTTGCTGCTGATAAGAAGCCTTTTTAAGCAAATGAGAAGTTTGGTTGTTTTTTTTTACACAGCATTTATATACAGCATCTATACATACAACATCCACAAAAACAGGGGTGTCATGGAAACGCCCTCGAATTACTGCTGAAGAAATAAAGCAATAAGGGAAAAAAACAAATTCATAAAGCTCTAGTTAAGAGTCAAGAAGATGCACATTCTTTGGAAAATACTTCTGTTTAAAATGTATATGGTTTATTCTACATTTTTAGTTGCTACTTTCACCTTGCTTTATGAAAATTACACATTAAAAAAAAAGGGGGGAGGACATGGAGAAAAAGTGAACTGGAGCAATACAGAAGAAAACGCAAGCAGAAGTGAATACAATATAAAGTTCAGGTCTTTTGTGGGAGTTCACTTTGATAATATTACAAGGCAAAAATACTTTGTGTGCTACACAGATCTAGCAGAAAGGATTTAAAAAGGTGCCTGCTCCACAGGCAAGCATGAGTGAAAATCAAAAGAGGTAAAAGTCCCAAAAAAAAAAGTTTATTACTTTTTCCGCAAGGAAATTTCATATATCAGTTAATATATTTTGTCTTTATCCAATCTAGTGAGTGCTTATATGGAAAATCTAAGTGGAATGCTTTTTCTTTAGTTTCACAAATGGTATTTTTCTCTGTAAATGTTCTCCAGGATATGTGTTTTTTTGTTAGGAAGTGATGTGCTGACAGCATGGTGTTAGTAATGTCATTACTGTTTGGGGTGGCAGTTGTCGAGAGGGTGGAAGGTCAGTGTTTTCCGGCTATGGTCAAACATGCGCACTCTCAAAACGTTCGTACACTCATTTACAAACACGCCCTTCCTCCGAGCGGGCTCTCTGGACCATCTACTTCTTCCTGTAGTTTCCGAGCTGAATGGCGGAGCGGTCGAAGACGCAGCGGAAGGTGATCGGCTGGACTTCCCAGTAAGGCACGGGATTGCTGAACAGGCTGATGCCGGAGTACATGGCCTTTTTGGTATTGAAGTTAGGAGGACAGAAGTCCTCTGTTCCCACAGCAGCAATCTTGTTGGAGTGGAGATAGACCACCTAAAAGAGGGAATAGTGTGTTATCACTCCTCCTGTGGGACGGTAAAACATTGAAGGCACATCTGTTCTTGGAGTCTGGCATGTGTAAAGAACTTATATAACCGTCCCGGCATGTAAAGTCTGAGATTTCCTTTTTGTGTTTTCTGTTTTTTGCCTTTTTTTAAAGACCCGCACAGAAAATTGTGTTTTTAACATGTTCTTGTAGCATTTTTCTAATGATGAAGGACTTTTATTAAGAAAATTAAGCTCAAAAAATTTAATTTCTGAGTATTTCTTTATTCAAATCGTAATAAATCAGGAACGAAGGAAAAATGATGTAGAAAATACACAAAGCTCTGTCCTCTTGTACTGTTGATGACTAGATCCATGTCTATTCTTTGTTTCCCTCGTCTGAGCTGACATCTCAACACATTCTCACTCCCAAGTTTTAAAATGTTGACATTTGGCTGAGGACCCCTCACTTTTTGATCTTTTGGGTGTCCCAACTTGTTTTTTGACGTGTTGGCTGTTCGTAAAATCAAGAGTCCGCAACCTCCGGGATGCAGTACGGACGCAGTACCACTCACAGACTGGTCCTCATTAAGCGTCCAGTACCGATACCCCACCGGACGCAGCACCATACATGGTACCGGACGTGGTACCCGACGCAAACCGGTACTTGGTTGGGGTAACAGTCACGTCCCAGTTCTTGACTGGTTTGAGACCTGTGTTTTAATGGGAACAGCCAGCATGTCCAAAAACGACGAGTCAGAGACACCCAAAACGTCAATTTTTGACACAGAGTGGTTTTTTAACCAAATGTCAATATGTGACTTGGGAATGACAATGTGTGGGTCATCTGACTCTAAACTGTACATCTAGATAGCTTGTATGTGTAATATTAGGTTGGGGTTGTGAGGGGCTGTAAGCTAGTGGGAGAGAGTCCAAAGAGAGAGCTCTCAGAGTTGCTCGCCGCCAACAGTCCCTCCCACAACTTAGACGCAAATTTCAAATGATCTGTGGTTTCTCTTACAAACGAATGTCCTAGAAAACGACACAGGTTTTTAGATTTTGGCTAAAAGCAGCATAATCAGAGTTAAAAAGGGATAGTTTTAGTTTTTATTCAACACAAAAATATAATTTTAACTTTTTTCAATCAGTGTAAGAATTTACAACTGAATCATTTTGATTATAAACTCATTGTTTGATATAAAAGATACTCAGAGATTTTCGTTTTGTTTTGTGCTCTGATTTGTTAATTTGCTAAATAAATAGCAAAAAGAAGGTATTCTGGCTCCCTCCAGATAACATGACATGCTTGTAGACCTTTAAAAAAAATAAGTCCACATCAGTTACATAAAATGTTAAAATGAAATATTTTTAAGTATCTACCTCAAAATATAAATCATTTTCCTCCTGTTAGATGTAATATTACATTAACTTAAAAACACAAGGAATATATTTACAGGTGGGTATACCGTTATGGCCAGTGGCAGATTTAGCAATTTGGGGCTCCAGGTAAACAATAAGATGGAGCCCTCTGCAATGGTTGCATTAAACTTTTATTTTTTTTTTAAACCCAGGGTATAATGTCTCCAATGTACGAAATTTCTTTAATTTTTTGTGTTAAAAACAAAACGATATCTAAACAAAGAAAAAAAAATCTGAAAATGATGTCTTCTCATTCTTGACTTTCTTCATTTTATTTTTGAATCCTTTTCATTTTGTTTGTCTTTTTCCTGTTTTGTAAACTTTTGGAAGCATAGCAACATTTCTTTTTTTTGCTTCCTCTTTCCTTTTTGGTTATTCCCTGCTTTTATCTTTTGAAACTCTTGAAAGAGTACAACTTTTTTTGATTCTCTTTTAATCTTGAGTTGCTCTATTGCCATCTTGTTGCCGAATTACGGGGGAGGATGAGACACTCTCAAATTTTCCTCTCCATTTTTTTTATCATGACAGAGTCAAATATGATGACCATGAAAATTATTTTACAAATACTTTTAAGCGTTCAGTTTGGGGCCCCAAAAGTTTGTGGGGCCCCGGGCAGTCACGCCAGCGTGTACCTGGATGTATTTATGGTCGGGTAAACCAGGGGGAACGCTGGTCAGAGCGTTGTTGTCCATGTGCAGTTCTCTCAAGTGGGGGACGTTGGCCAGTGAGCCATTTTCCACAGAGCTGATTTCATTGTAGCTCAAACCAAGCCTGCAAGAAAATATCAACAAATGAAAAAGTCAAGGATGGAAATTAAGAGAGCACATGATATAGAGGCAAGGGAATTCTCCCTGACTTGGCCAGGCTCTTCAGGCCTTTTAGGCTGTTCGATGTCACTTTGGTAATTTTGTTTCCATCCAAGTGAAGCTCGGAGAGGGAGCTGGGAAGACCTGCCAATCCACATGGAAAAACAAAACAGTGAAATAATCCAACACTTTTCTACCCAGAAGTGAGTTAGCACTTCACAGATCGTATTGAGCACTTCTGCAGTTTCTTTTACACAAACGAGAGCTGTACCTTTAGGGATCTCAGTGATGTTGGTGTCAGCAATTCGGATGTAGGAGACCTTTTTCAGGTCGGCAAAAGCCGAAGCTTCAACTCCTGCGCTCTTCAGGGGGTTGGACCCAAGCTCTAATGTAAAGGAAATAGAGGTCATAGAATTGAAAAAAAGTAAAAAAAAAAAAAAAAAAAAAACAGTCATTACTTACTGGAAGTAAAAGTATTTTCCATATTGCCAACAAATTACTTTGGAAAACTTAAATTAAGTAGGAGGACTCTGTTTTCTTATAAAGAAAACAGATTTTATACACAATAAAAGTTATTCAACAAGGAATTATTATTTTTGTTAGTGCCAAACATATCCAGCAGAGGGCACCGAAAGCTTTCCATCCTGGTTTATTTGTAATCTTAAACCAATACTTTATAATAGCTAATCTAGTTTACAACTGGTTAGAAGACTAATAGTGTTTTTATTGAGGAAGCAGACAACTCAAATCCTTGTTTCAATGGTGGATAATCTTTAATAATTCAGCTTCGCCACTAAATTTTCCGCCACCTGGACTGTTTGAGAGGCCATCTTTGGCCAAATTTACAAGAATGGAAATTTTAGCTCAATTTGGATTTGGAAATTGTTTATTTCAAGCAATCAAAATAAAATAAAACTAAAGACAAAAAAAAGGTACGTATATCTATATAAAGATATTTCAAACTGAGAATAATTAGTCATGAATTGACTGGAAAACATGTAAATTATCCATTTATAATCACCCTAAATCATAAATAATCCTGTAGCTGTTATGCATATAGAACATGGCACACTGAAACCATTAAATATTAAATAAGTCTAAAGGAGTAACTTAATTCAAAGAAGATTGACATGGTGAAAAAATGACATTTTGGATCTAAGAACAGTTATGGTTTAAAAACCATGACTAAAATATTTTGGAGAAAAGCTGGGAAAAAAATTCCCATATGTGGCTCTTTTATCTCGTCATTGTGGCTCCTTGGCCATGTCGACCGTCGGAGTCAGCACCTTCCTGCTAATGGCTGCCTAAAACTACCAAAAGAAAACAAATAAACAAAAGCCAGAAAACTAAGACGACCAAGGTCCAAACCCAAACTAAAATAACAAAACCCAGCAATGAAAGACTGCAGGAGGACAAAAGAAAAAATAAAGAAAAAAAAAATAAAAGAAAAGTAAAATAGCAAATTTTTAAAGTAAGGACTATTTAATTGGCATTTATTTAATTTAGATTAGTTAAATGTATAAATTGATGGCTGTAATGTGCATAAATGATAAACTATGTAGGTTTTTACATCCTTCTTGACCTGAAGACATTTTGTTTGCTTAACACTACCTCCAAAATGTACAGATTTTATATGCAAAGCAAAACTTGGTTAAAAAGTTTGATCCTTTGATCTGAAGTTAAAAGCACATTTTGTCCTATGCTGCACAACATTGGTTACTAGCTGCCCAGAGCTGACTAAGATGATCCTGTTTGGCACAGAGCAGCTTTTATTTTGAAAATAAGTTATTTGAGCTTCTGTCAAACGTAAAAAAAGATACTATTTTCTTTCTATATTTTGCTTTTGTTCATGCCAAAAATAGATATTATTCTATTTATTATTGATAAAAAGAAGGTCATGAATGCAAATCCAAATTTCTAAAAGGCTAAAGTAAGACTATGCGGCTCCTTCTAGGTTTTGATCAGTAGGAAACAAGCCCAAATGACTCTTTTTCTATGGTCTAGGCCTATTGCCCACAGAGATGTCAAATTGTCACATCCGAAGTTGGTTTGTGTATTTAAGTACTATAGTGCATTTTAAATGTAGTTAACATTTTCCTTCTCATTTTCCTAAAACATTTTCAAGGTTTTTCCCTCAAAATGTGCTGCAAGGTTCTCATTCATCCAGGTGAGGTTGAGTTATGTTATCTGGACTTAAACATTGTTCCCATGAAATGTTTTACCGCTTATCCATGTGGTTTCATCAATATATATATATATATATATTTTTTTTTTCACGTCTGAAAGACATCCCTAGACTATTTAATCACCCACATGCACCAGGTTACTAGGTAATGCAGTACATCATCATCTTGCTATTCTTGCAAAGAATGCTGTTGGGTTTTGAAAGGTCAGAACAAGTAAAACAAATTAGTGGTAGTGCATCCCATCTTTAACAATTCCCGTTCCTCACCCATGACGATGACATTAGACATGCCCTGGAAGGAGGCTTTCTTGATCTTTGTAATCTCGTTCTCGTGGATGCGGAGCTCCTGGAGGCTCTTGGGCATGTTGGCGGGCACGTCCTTCAGCAAGTTCTTCGACAGGTAGAGGCGCTGGAGCTTGCCCAGAGAGCTGAACGCTTTAGGGTGGATGGTGGTGATTTTGTTATTCACCAAAATCAGGGTCTTGGGTGAAAAAAAAAAAAAATAGGAAGAAAATGAATTTTTGCCATTAACCTCCCTTAAATTTGCTTCAGAAGCTCCAAAAATGGATTTCAAGCCTTGTGGGAAATAAGTCGGAGACTTTACTGGTTTTTGACTGTTCTGCTATGGAAAAAAAAAAAGTTGACCAGATGTACAAAACTATTTTCAATACAACAGCTGCTGAACGGGGGCTTTAAAGGTTCAAGACCAAACTCAAAGAGTTATTTTTAATGCCATTTCTGCCTGAAAGCAGACAGGATGCAATGTAAGGTATGTGGACCACTGCCCTAAAGAGGCCACTTAGTAGAATAATAGTGGAAACAGGCCTACCCGTCAGACAGAGGTATTTATTGCAAGAACGAAAGCTACGGGAGTTTGAAGACGTGGGGCAACATGACCTTCGGGTTAAAACCTGTCTTGCTTTTCTTGGCAGTGGAAGTAAAGGTGTTGGACTGAAGGTAATATAATTGAGGTAAACTGTTAATCATATGATAGGTTCCTTACTACTAAGTACTTTTTAAAATATTTCCTTTTTTCCAGTTTGTTATTTTCGTCACTTAAAAATTCAGCTTCACAGGGTTTAGTTTTTCAGAACTGATGTTCAGCTTTCCATATTGACTAGAATAGACAAGCTAGAAAAAATAGGCTTACAAATCTAGTAAACCTTTTTCAGGAGTGGAGTTTTTAAGTTTTTTCCTAAAATTTTGTTACATCATTTATTCTAATTTTTTCTGTTATGCATACAAGATTTATGGGAAATTTGAACTTGCCTTATTGGGTTTCTAGAGAGTCAATACCATTAAATTAAGTGTTATTTTAATAAACCTTCTTAACACCTTCCACATGTTAGGAAACTTAATATCTTCTTTACAAGAATAAAGTCTATAAAAGGCAGACACATGGTATGTCTTATTTTAAAAGTCGCTGTAGGAGTTGGTGCACAATGTAAGGTTATCTACATTTAAAACTACGGTCGCATATCCCAAAATGCCACAGTGCAGTAACCCGAATGCTTGTTTTTTCTGCAAGGATTTATAATCGTGAGGCAGAAGTTACGTTTTTACAAGACTGCAGAGGTTTTAAGAAAAAGTTAACATTTTACAGTGACCGGACAATTTTTTGACACCTGGACACATATTGAGGTTGCGCAGTGGTTGTCCAGTGACAGATGGGTGGCAGGAAGGCAGCAGTGCAATGTTTGACTGATGGGGGGTCTCTAAAATCATCTGATTGACCGATTTCAGACTGCCCCTGTTTTGACGCCCCACAGCAACTGTCAGATTGCTAGAAATCTAGCATGCTGTTGACATGGGCATGGAACGGTGGCCTGTTGATGACCAGACGTCATCTGGTAATCTCAGCCACGATGGATCCAAATGGGGAGACAGCCTTGATCCTGCGCATTACCACAGATCTCTGAGACCTGAGTATTGACGAATTGCGGTTGATGCTGAGAATCTCGGGCAGCCATGGCGCAGCGGTCGACTCCTGATGCGGAGATTGTGGGTTCGATTCCTGCCATGTGTCGAGGTGTCCTTGGGCAAGACACTAAACTCCACATTGCCTCTGGTGGAATGTTGGTGCCACTGCAGTGAATGTCAGTAGAGCCACCACCAGTGTGTGAATGTGTGTGAATGGATCTGTGACTGTGAAGCGCTTTGGCCCTTCGAAGAAAGGTGAAAAGCGCTATACAAGTAAACGCCACTTACTATGTGGTGTAAAAATTTGAGTTGTGAATGACTAGTGGTGCAGAATGGCCTGCTACCGGGCAGCTGGTGGCCTGAAGACATTTAATCATTATTTGCCTGTGGGTAATCCAGCTGCCCCCACCCTTCGGCTGTCCTGCTGTTGCCAAATTTTGTAATGGTGTCATCCGTACCGCCTGACTGCCACCTAAATGCCACCTGACTGCCGCTTGACTGCTGCTTGCTTGACTGCCACCTGACTGCTTGCTTGACTGCCACCTGACTGCCGCTTGACTGCCACCTGACTGCCGCTTGACTGCTACCTGACTGCCGCCTGAGTGCCGCCTGACTGCCTGCCATCTACATTCATGACCAGGCCAACAAATTTTTAAACAATCAGATGGCGGAATGAAATCTTGAAGAGTCTTCTGATGCCCCCCTATCGTACCATGGTGGTTTAATGTGTAACCATAGCATTACCAAAATAAATATCATTTATGTTGCATAATTTAAAATCTATACTCTTCAAATGCATGGTTTTTAACTCTGTGGCCAAATGCAGATCCCAAATTTGGATTTAATTCCAGTTTTTCTACGTATGATTGACTGTAAAGGACAGTGGTAAAATGGCACTCACTTGTAGTCCTTTTAGGTCCTTAAAATCATTCTCCTTGATTTCAGTGATCTTGTTGTTCTGCAGGTCCAGCAGGCTTGTATCATCTGGGATATCCTCAGGAACTTTATTCAACCCTGATTGATGACAAAAGACACTGATTGGAATCAGTTAATCTGTCAGATAAATAATAATAAATAGAGTTTGCGAAAACTCA
Source organism: Oryzias javanicus (assembly GCA_003999625.1). NCBI lineage: Eukaryota > Metazoa > Chordata > Actinopteri > Beloniformes > Adrianichthyidae > Oryzias > Oryzias javanicus. Next base: position 19,912,081 of record CM012459.1, read on the forward strand.
ATGGCGAGAACCGACGTTCAGCATTTTTATATGAAAATCCATCAAAAAGGAAGGTTCTGTCTCTAGATGAGTTCAATTTCAAACTAATAACTTTCAGCTGTTAGCAGGTTAAGACAAAAAAAATCAACTCTTCTTCTCTCATAAATATGTAATATAAAATGTGTCTTCAAACAATCCAGAAAGGCTAAACCTCTGCTTGTGCTTTGAGGCACATGTGGTGGAGATCAACCTTAAAACAAATTTCCTCCAGAATAAGTGGGTGACTGCATACCTGGACACCAAAGTCACAAAAAAAATGTTTTTCCTGGACTTTGGCGGACACACAGAGAGCCACATCTGCTCTGTAAAACCGGTTGAGTGCACTGCTTTAAAAAGTATCGAAAGACGTCATGCTTCGATGATGACACAGAAAACACTCGGTTGAAAGTTGTTTACATTTAAAAGGACACACAGAAGCACTGTCTCAGCTCCACACCTTGATGTATTTTTGGATTTGTTCCTTTTTTTTATTCAAACACTAAAGACGACTTTTTTTAAAAAGTATTTTTTTCCACGTTTGTTTTCTTTTCTGAATGACACAGGAACTAAAGCCATCATCACAGAGCAAACCCTTATACACTAGTTTTTATGGATTTTTAAACCAAACAGCCATCTAATATGGACTTTAAAACATATTTTTAAAAGGAAACTTGAATTCATAATATGTTACATAAATATTATTAATGTCAAAAGCTCTTAATGTAATTGTTTGAATATTATATTCTTCAAAAGTGTCAATATTGCTCGCCATTTTTGTTGCACACCATAACAGTAAATATTAGATCAAGAACATTATTAGAGTGGGACTTAAACTTAATTATTTCTTAGGCTTTTAAAGGTCGACTCCTGTAAGAATTCTGTTTTTGGTGTATTTAACATGTTCTTGTGGTATTTTTCTCATGATATAGGATATGTATAAAATAATTATAACATTAAAACTGCGAGTTTCTTTATTCAAATCGTGTTGGATTAGGAGCGGATGAAAACTGCGGTTTGAAAAAGCTCGGGTTTGTGATGGAACAACTACAATGGGTCTCTTCCTTCTCTGCTCCAATTCTAAATCATCCACTTGCAGACAAATAGATCCATTAACGTCTTCACTTTCCTCGTCTGAGCTCTAAACCGGTATCCACCTACGATTTAGCTTGCCGATTTTTTGCTACGCTAATGTTAGCTTAGAGTTGTGAGAGCTGCTCTCGGGAGAGAGTGTATTTAAAGGCATGAAAGGCTTGTTTCCTCCAACATTCCAGCGGCAAAGTTCTACTTCTCCCACTCTCCAGAAAATATTTTAAAAATGACACAAGCTTTTTGATTTTAGCTAGAAACTGCACAATCAGAAAAAAAAAAAACATTGACAACACTTTAATATTAGAAAATATAGCTGGAGTAGAAATTGAAGTATATTATGGCATGGTTTATCATTTTTACATTTTTTTTATCTTTACTCCTTAAAGCATTTTTAATTTTATATTTGTCTTTTGATTGTTGTCGCTTTTAATCATTTGTGTTTTATGAATTTTTATTATATTTTATGCCACTTATCTTGTGTTCTAAAGCATGTTGATGAAATATATTTGTACAAATGAAGTGATCAAAAGACTTATTTGAAGCAATTTCTGTATTCTGGAACCTAGAATTGCTTCAGTTCAAGGCAGGGCAGGACAATCTCATCCGACACTGACGTCAACACACCCCAGCAAATTTGGACTGAGGTCACTGAGGTTTGGTAAGCATGCAGTTCTGCTCTTCAAATCAATCAGCTCATTTAAAATTTTTATGTTTTTGTAAACATTTTTCACTTGTCACCGTTACAACATGAAGGTCTGTGGCTTACAAATCAGCAAAACTTTTGTTTTGACACATGTGCTCCCACATGCCAACACACATAAAAGTCCAAATATCTTGTGACATGTGCATCTAAATGGTATCCACATGTCACTCTCTTGGCTGAGTGTATTCAAGCACAAATGTGTGTATTTCTATAGATGTCTGAGAGTGTGTTTGTGTGCATGCCAGCAGGTCTGGGAAGCAGATGGGGGCTCCAGGCCAGCACTGCTCATACACAGGAGCAGGAAATCCAGGTGTGTTCTTATGGAAAACGCTGGTGCTGCTGGAGCAATGATGCAATGGAACTGCTCTTTTACTGTCTGTCTGACCGCCTAACCCAGGGGTCCACAACCTGAGGCTCTGGAGCCACATGTGGCTCTTTAACTCCTCCGTTTTGGCTCTGAGGTTCAAGACAAATAAAAGTATTTTAAACAGTAAATGTCAAGTTAAAAGTAATCATTATTTATTTTATTTCACTTTTATAGTACCAGGAGGATCAGTTGAAAAAATGTTCTCATTTATAGTAATGCCCTTGTTTTAAAGTAAAGTAAAGTAAACAAACTGAAACTTTAATCAAAATGTTGAACTACAACATTTTGACAGATTTTTTAATTCAGAGTGCCACACAAAATAAATTGGAGGTAAGTCACAAATACAACAACCGCTGTACGATGGAGAGGCGTTGGCAGAATCTTCTAGATTTCATGCCGTCATGATCATAAATTTTGATGGTGGGGGTTAGGCTGGCCATCAGGCCTACTTTTTATATACCACCGGCTTTTTTATACTGGGTAGCCATATACGTACACTTGACAGAGGTATATGGATGACCGCCGTCCAGAGACATTTACACAATGTCCAATCAGAGCTGCTGCTGGTCAGCATTTCTGGATAACACAGACCTGTGACCATCTAGCTGTCGCCTGATTTTGTACTGGTGTCATCCCCGTCTCGCACTGAAACGTCACTGTGCGATCTTGAAATGTGCCCGGGTGGCTACTGACCTATGTCAACTTTTAGAGAAAAATTGTCTGTAACATTTAAATTCTTTTCTAAAACCTTCCCAACCATGCCACTGCTGCCTCCTGATTATAAATGCTGTTGCATAGCCACCTGTCAGTTTTTGCTATAAAACTTGAATTTAGATCGCCAAGAGGTGGCGTTTAGGGGTATTTGACCGTAGCCTAAGCACACCAGAATTAAAGCGCACAGCACAATAAGGGTCACTTAATTAGCTCTGATTTATTTTTTGCTAGTTGGATTTATAAACTTCTTGCTCAAATGTAGATTAAAGGTTTTTCTTTTAAGGGCTGCTAGCATTACATAACCTACTAATAATGATAGTTATGTTGATGATAATGATGATAGTGATGATAATTATCATGATGATGAAATTAAGAATAATGATTATGATAATGACAATTATGACGATAATGATAGTAATGGTGGCATAGTGATAGGAAAATAGTGATGACAAAGACAATAGTGACAGTGACGATAATGTAAGTGATGATATTGATAATGGTGATAATGATGATGATAATAAGTGACAATAGTGATAGCGAAGATAGTGATGGTGGCATAGTAATAGTGATGATAGGGACAATGGTGATAATAATGATAATGCAAGTGACGAAAGTGAAAGCAACGATTGTGATAAGGACAATAGTGACAATAATGAAAAATGACGATAATGAAAGTGACAATAGTGATAATAATGGCGATAGTGACAATAATATAAGGAAAGTACCAACAGTGACGATAGTAATTGAGGCAATGGTGATAGTTATGATACTGACAGTGACAATAGTGATAGTGAAGACATTGACAACAGTTACCATAGTCATGGTTAAAATAATAAAAGTGACAAAAGTGATACTGATTATTATTAGATAGTGATAGTGACATTAATGACCGTGACGATAGTGATAGTGAAGACACTGACAATAGTTGCAATGGTGATAGGCACGATAATGATGATAGTGACGATAGTAATAATAATAATGGTAACAATGATAGTGCTGATAATAAGTGACAACAGTGACAATAGTGATAGTGACGACAAGAAAAGTGACGATAGTGATAATGACAATAATGAAGACAGTGATAGTGGCGGTGGTGCGATAATGAAATCAAGATAGTGACAATAATGATAGTGACAATCATAACAACAATGACAGTGACAGTACTGATAATGACGGAAACAATAATAACAGTGATGATAATAATGATCATTTTTTTATATATGGCTCCTTTCTGTGCACCCAAGGTAGCCTTACACAACTTAAAACACAATTACAAGAATAATGGTTCAATTCATATAATTATAAAGACGGTAGAATAAAAAATTAATTAGGTTCAATATTCAAGACTGAAGCTGTAGATTTTGAGTTCTCTAGGAAATATTATTGGATTTAATTCATTATGATAACTTCATTTGACCAGAGGGTATTTTATTTTGATAGAAAGTCATGTAAACCTCTATCAAAAATAATAAACTGTTTCCTACTATGAAAAAAGCTGTTTTTTTGTCTCTCTTTATGTTTTATTTTTCCAACAAAAACAAAAAATTCTTCATTAAGATTTATAGTTATAGTAATGTCACAGATACAAATCAGTGACTAATTTTTGTAAAGAGTGAAGTCAGACTTTGCGGCTCCTGCTGGGTTGTGGTCAGAAATTGGATCAGACCACTAGCCTTACCTCTCAAGCGTTCAGTCAACTGCTTGTCTTATTTTTTTCATTCACCCTCAGCTGATACCTCACCTCTTTTCTTTTGTCAAATCAAAGCTCTATTTTGTTTCACCGCTTTTGCTTTGTGAAAGCAGAATCACTATCGCCTCACTCCTCCTTCATCTGCTAATCTGCCTCTCCTTTTCAAACAACCCTTGAGCCAAGAAAACCATCAAACCCAGCGAGCACTTCATGAAAAAATATGATAAAAAGCAGACATTTTTCTGAAACATTGGTAAAAATGACTCAAACTGCAGGGTTTTTTTTGGTCAAATCCTAACACCAGATTAGACAAAACACATCAGATATGCTTTAAACAGAAAATATGACAACTTCATAAACTGTTATGACTCCACAGAAGGAAAGAACAGACCTAAACCTTGCAGCCTGTAGTTGTAGGTGAATAAACCCTGCATTTGGGAAAATATTTCCATGATTTGGCATAACATAGCTGGTTCGGGACTTTCCAGTCTAACCTTTCATTCCTCATCACTATTGTCAGCAGAAAGGATGAAGAAATAATGTATTTGTTACAGGAAGGGAGGTAGGTCACAACATCTGTGACTAATTTAACAAATCATCTTGGGCTTTGTGTTCTCGGTTGCACAACACTAGCCTGCTTTCAAATGGCCCAGAAGGAGGAGGAGGAGGAGGAGAGAGGAAGGTTTAAACTCAGTAAAAACAAAGTAAAACTTTAACCAAACATAAAAAAAAAATCCAAGTATATTAAAATTGAGGCAAGAAAAAATGTAATTTGCTCATAAATTTATACTTAAATATTTCCAACAACTTAATTTATGCAAAATAAAAAAAAAAAACAGTATTTGTTAAAGTCCAGACATGATGATATTGAATGTTCAAGTAAAAATTAAGGATTCTAGCACATCTTTAAAGTATGTAATTGAGTTGTGGGACAAAAAATGAAAAAAACTGTTAACAAAAAATATTGACGTGTATTTTTAGTTAGGTTTTATAAGTTTAAGTTGAACCCACTAGCACCTAATTTACAATTACAAACCCAAATGTGGAGGCTAGACCTGCTTTTTTACACAATTCTGTGAAAAAAATGTTACAAAACCTTTATTTTTATTTTACTTTACCTTTAAAATAGAGTAAAATTATCGTTTTAATTGGATAGTGACGTTTGGATGTCTCTGATGCAGAATTCAAAATCAGATGAGGGGTCACATGTCTTACCGAGATCAGAGCACTGGATCACCCGGAGTTGGCACTGACACCTGAAGGGACACTTGGGTCCTAGATTTGGGACAGAGGGTTCACTTCCTCCGGGCACCTCAGTCATCCCCGATCCGGGGTCATCCTCCATCATAAAGTCTAGGAATCCTGACTGGCGGAAGGGCAGAGCCCAGCAGGCGGTGACCAGAAGCAGGAAGAGACAGGCTGACCTCATGGTGCTGCTGAAAGGGAGCCTGGAACAACAAAAAAGGAAGCGTTTGGTCGGGCCTGCTTTGTGCTGTTGTGCAGCTTGAAGGATTTCCTGGAAAAGCAGAGATGTTCAGGAATTCGCCCCCAAAAGACAAATAAATAAATAAAAAAGAGGGAGAAAGTGAAATCACAAGCTAAGGTCATTGGCCTAGAATTACAAGGGCGGGGCTAAGTAACAGGACAAAGAATAATAGCAGTTCTATGCTTTGCGATCGTTGTTGGGATAGTTTACTTATTCAAACTTTACATTTCGCTCATCAGTTTTGAATGTCTGTATCAACGTCAGGTATCCCATTTCCATGAACTGTTGCATTTTATTGTTGTTCCGCAATTCTGTTGACATCCCATATTGCCCGGCTACGGTGGTCGTTTTAGTTCAGTTGTTTCACTCCGAGCCTGTAGTCTATTTGGACTGAGAAAGCTCAGAGAACCTCAAAAGATGGGTCCAAGGGCGGTTCCTGGTTCTGGACTTAAAATTTGCTCCAAATTATTGAGGAAAATGGACTCTGGTAAGCAAACAAAATGTGTCCAGTCTGAATACTCCCTTAATCATACCAAATTTTAAATTGGCAAATAACTATATTATCTTTCTTTTTCTAAAAAATATATTTTGTGTTTTTTTAAGCAAAGTTGTGTGTCATTAAATGCCAAGTCCTAAGAATTTTTTTTTTTTAATTCCTGACTTTTTGTTTTACATGATCACTATTACCTGATAAAATATTAAGCTTACTGGAAAAAAAAAATCAATTTTATGTGTTAACTTGCAAATATAATGTTTCTACAAAGTAGCCCCTCCTGGGGAAGGGAGGGGTGTTCTTTTGAGGAAATTCCTTGTTTTGTGTGTATTTGTTTTTAAAGAATTTGCTTTTTTAATGTGCTTTTTACTTGCTTTTATGTAAAGTACCTTGTGTTTCAACAGAATGGATAAATAAATAAATAAATATACAAATAAATAAGTTTGAGTTTGAATTTTTTCATCAAAGAAAAAAAAAACTTTTTTTCTATCAACTTTTAAGAACATGGAAGACCCTAAATATTTGCTTTTCAGATGGTGCAGAAATTCTAAAAGTTAATCTCTTGTTTCAGTTGCGTATAAAAATAAACAACACAACAAAAAAATAAAGTGACAGAAAGTTGTAAAAGCATCATGCTGCTCATGAATAGAGCAGAATAAAACTTTATTGATCCCACAAAGGAGAAATTATGTTGTTACCATAGCTTGATGAAAAACAGCAGATAGATAATAAATAACACAAAAGTAATGAAAACTAATTATTATCAATTGCTTCACAAAAAAGGTGAAATTAAATTTTTTGTTCATCAATCTGGCCAAACAAACAGCAAAGTCGGCTTCTTCCTTTTCACTACAGAGGATTTACAGCATAAAGTTTTACAAATTCTGTATTTCACTGCTTCACATCTTCCCTTTTTCACACATAAATCACTGGGATTGTTTGCTTGCTAAGCACTTTTTCTCAGCGCACATCTAAACAGCAATTTTGGACTCTGCAAACGCAGACAATGAGTGAATCCTCATTTCCTACGAATCCTCACTTTCTGAATGGAACCGCAGCTCAGATGACTCATGCACGTGTGCAGTTTTTTTTTCTTTTTGTACGCATCCACATAAACGTCTTGAAATTGGACGCTGCGACGCACACTCTCCAATTTCCAGAAACCCACTCATGCATGAAGCCAAACGTCGCTGCTTCCTTCCTTCCTTCCATCCATGGCGGTGCCACAATAATTAAAGGGCAGCTTTGAGCCGCGGCTGTAGTGGACCTTGACCCGAGCATCATCGCTGTGATGATACAAGCCTACTCAAAAACCGGCTTGCTATTCAAGGGATTTGTGGGTAATTAAAAATGGCATGAGAGGATGCTGCTTTCTTTTCTTTGGTTGCGTCAGTTTTTCAGGAGAAATCTGCCTGTTTATTCAAACAATCTTCAAAGATTTTGAAAAGTATAAACAGAGGAGATGCTCCAACACAGAGCAAAGCCAGGTGAGGGTTATGTCAGGTCAGGCGTGGGAATCACGTCTTTGCACAAGCTGTAATTATAGTCTCTGTCCACAAAACAGCCATTGCTTTAACACACTGTATGACTTCAGTAGTTACAGTGGCTGCATACAGTACACTACAGCCTGAAATAAGAAGAGTTTGAGTTGCTAGAAATCCTTTTTATTCCTGATCTGTTGATGCAAAGCTATTAGAAAACATCCAAACTCTTTTTTTGAAGCCTGTTCTGATCACAACAGTTGGACAGAAAATTCCTCTCCGAACAAAGAGATGTTCCATTGAGGCTGACTCATCTTGGCCGTGTTTGGTTCTTTTTGGAGCAAAACTCGATTGCTTCAAACTGCAGGCTTTTACAGCAGGGCTTAATCATCTGGATTGAGAGATGCAAATCACTGCTGGGTCAAACAGTCCTGTTTTTTATTTTTTTTGGCAATTGTATCCACCTTCATCAGAGGTTGGACTGGTTTGATGTTTGCAGACGACACCGTTGCATGAAAACTTCTCGTCTAAAGCATCTATGTGAGCCAGACTGATTAAATTTGCCCAGTTTTCTTGCCAAAAAGACTGCAGGCATGGGATAAAGCGTCTGGAAGAAAGAAAAAAAAAGCTACAACCTAACATGAGTTTTACCATCGGCTGCATAAATGTATGCTTCCTCTTTGACCTCGGGCCACAAGCAGATAAATCAAAGTACACGATTCATTTAAGCTAAGCGTGTCCAAACATTTAGCAAAAGATTAGAAATCTTTGAACAATGTTAACTAGGTGTGTGTATTACCAAGAATCTGGCAACACAATACATATCCCGATATGTGTCTCACGATACGATAAATATCTTGATATATTCCAAGGCTGTACCAGAACAATTTTTTGTCTTTTTTTTAAGAAAGTATGACTTAAAAAAAAAAACCCTCAGTCTTATTATTGATACCTCTTTCCTTGTAATAAAATGGTAAAAACATTTTTATTTAATGATCACAACATTCAGCACTGTATCTCATGTACAAGTTGCTTTTACCCAAGCAAGTTTATGCTGCTTTTCTTTTGGTAAATTACAAAAAAAATATTTGTTTTAAAAGTGAACAATCAACATTTTCTAATTTCCACAACAAAATATAGTCAAATTAAATATAGTGTAGATCTGCTCAGAGAGGTTCTGACTGCTGTGCTGCCAACTAGCGGTTGAGAGTTTAGGTAGAAAAAAAAATAAGGTGCTGAAAGACGCTGATAAATAACTGGTTAGGTATCGTTTTGTCAGCATTTTAAATTGACACAAGTATCACCAAATCGATTTTTTTTCATACATCCCAAATTTTCCAAATTGAAAAAAATTTCAAGTCTGAACGTGGGTCAATTTTGACCCGAATGAAATATAAGGGTTAATAACATTATTTCTATTGCACCGTCCTCAGGTATAAATCACAAAGTGATTCAAAATAGTAAAAACACCTAGAATACCACCACCTTCAGCCAACTGAGCCATCCAGCCGCTTCCAGTCAGTAAGTAAAACACAGTAAAAGACTAAAGTAGATCAACTAAAAGCTCTTTAGAATTAAAACGTCTTGACCTGACTTTTAAAACACCCAAAGGAGTCGACCTGTCGTAATGACAAAGGGAGGGCTTCCTTTCCAAGGGGCAGCTCGAAAGGCGAGGGCCCTCACGTCTGGTTTTAGAGAATGCTTTTAGAATTTTTAAAAGTTTTAGATTTAAAGACCTCTGGGACTGGACCGAAGAGGTTAAAACGTCAGCAGTGTATGTGGGAATTTGTCCATGCAAGGGTCTAAACAATTCATATTTTATTTAAATGTTATATTTTTCACTTCTTTACAAAGAAAACAAAAATATATAAATACGTCTACTACTATAAATATTCAATTTTATCAATTTTTTTTTCATCATTCCATCCCGGTTAGCTTGTCGTAGATTACATTTTTCATCCTAAAACTTTCTCTAAACAACCACAGTTTCTTGAAATATTAGGCAGACACAAACAGTTATTTCCTGTTTCATTTAAAAAAAAAAACGGCCCTCACTGTCAACTTTTATTTATTTTAAAGTCGAAACTTTCACAAATGAGCTAGAAGAACCAGAGAGGTTTACTACAGCTTAAAAGTAGTGAAAATCTGAATGCAAGCTTCAGCTAATTGCAGTTAATGTTTCTTAAATTACAGAAAGAAAAACATGAACTTACTTGTGTAAAAGCAACTTGTTTATGACATACAGTGCTTAATGTTCTGATCATTGAATAACATGTATTTTAACATTTTACTTTTGTGAAAATGCATTAATATTCATATAATTCCTAAGTCATCATTTAAAAAAAATAGTGAAATATTGTCTGGTACTGTCTTGGGATGTATCGTTATACATTCATACATGCATATCGCAATAAGTATCGTATCGCCAGACTCTTGCCAATACACACCCCTACATTTGAGGCCATACTTTGGACATGTCCGATTTAGGCCTTCAGTCTCTCTGTTACTCTTTTACACCAGCCTTTCGTTTATTCCACGTCAAGAATTAATGTATTTGAAAATAAGATTAAATGAGAATTTTGTTGGGGTAGCTTCTTGTATTTGAGAACCCTTTTTCATAGCTCATAGAGATAAATGCATTGAGACAACATTCTATGCTTCAGGCGTCACTACCTGCCTGCTCAGATATGTCCTCCAACCCGTTCACTTCTTCATGCAGATCACATACCTGACAGGCTATAGCGCCACGCTGGCTCATCTAGCCCAACACCTGTATGCGTGTGCAGCAAAGCATCAAGCTGCAACATGAACGAGGTGAGCAAATGACACACTGCTGCAGCATCAGCATATGGATTTCAAAGATAATGCGACTTAGTTGTGGAACACAACCATCTGTGTATTTTTTTTTGGTAACATATCAAGCTATAAATTTTGGCTTCTTCCTGGAAAACTACCTCACCTACTGTTTGATGCAAAAAAAAATCAGAAAGTACTTCCTGATTTTTATGCATTTTGCAATAAAAGAGCAAATGAGAAATAATCAGAGCACTATTACTTGATTAAATAAAGATTATGTGCATAAACTTTGTAAAAAGTGAAAAGAAATGAAATGCAAATCTGGGACAATTGTGTTTTTTATTCTTCCTCTTGATGAATTTCTTGGCTTTTCAAACATTTTAGATCTATTTCTCATCTAAAATGTTCACAGTAAAGTTGAGGCTAATCAAATTAAATCATTTTTAGTGGATTATTGTGACAGTGACTGATATGAAAGAAGAAATAGACAAAATACTATTGAAAAATGAAAAAAACTTAAATACAAGAAATTAAGAAATATTGATATTAAGTAAATATTCTAGTCAAATAAGTTTCAATCTTAATACATTTCGATAAAATTAAAATTTCACCCTAAATCTCATTATTCATACTTTAGGAGAAACTGTTGTCTCGAGTCTGAAGAAGGACAGAAGAGAAAGTTTGTTATTAAATCACAAATCACAACTCAAAACCTTCCTGTTCAGACAAGCTTACTCATAGCATCTTCTGTTTTCCACTTAATGCTTTTATACTCTAGTTTTTAACTTGTTTGTTTTACAATTGTGTTTTTAGCGTTTCTTTGTAAAGCGACCTTGAGAACCTGAAAGGCGTTTTTAAATAAAATGTATTATTATTTATTTATTATTATTAAAAAGTTGCAACTAAACAGTGTCCTAAATGAGGAAAAGTTGCAACTTGTAAACAAACACGCTGCTGATTCTTTCATTATTATTCTTATCTGATGGTTGACCAGCCCTAGTCTATTTAAGTATACTACAAGTGGGTACTAAAAGGAAGGCAGTTTACTTTAAATACCGCCATAAATTTTGAAAAATATTCCAATTTAGTCTGAAGAAGTGTTCAATTAATATACTTCTTACTCAACATGATCACAATCTATATTTGTTATACTTGTACTCAAGTTTACTTAATAAAAGAAACTTTAAGTGTATTACTATTTTTTTATTGAAGAGTTAAAGGAAGAGGGTGGGTCTGTCAGTTCTCCTATCTTTGCCATTTTTCTCCTCTTTCCCTCAACCTTAACTCCACCTTTCTCTCCTCAAATCTGGCCTGAGCATGACTAATGGCTCCCAGACAGGAAGTGGAGCTCCTGCAAGAGTGTGAAGCAATTTAGCCGTCTTTGCTTTGTCACTTTTTCCTCCTTTTTTTGCTGCCTTTGCAAAAAGCGCAGGCGACCTATTTGCAGGAGGACCAGACTCTGCAAACTGCACCAAACTTGATGCGAAAAGGAGTTTGATTGAGGAAAAACAGCATAAAGAAGACGTTAAATACCAACCTCCGCATTTGTCAGCGGTCTTTTGGCTTTCCTGTAAAGCTCCTCCGACATGGATCTGCCTCTGCAGAGCGTCTGTGGGCAATTAATCACTGAAAGGTATTTACAAGGCCATAGGACATTTAAAACACGTGTGGCCTTTTTAACCCATCAGCGCCACTCCCACCAAATTGTATCAACACAATACTTTTTTAAAAAAAAACTATTTGAGGATCATCATTTTCCCTAAATTCCTCATGCAAAATTGAGCAATCTTGTAAACGAGAGCATTGGAAACTGGAAAATATGCAGCAGTTTTACAGCTGAAGGCTTCTTGTAACGTGAGCATATAAGTCTACATGGAATTTTTTTGGCTCAATCCAATCAATTTGGCTTTTTGAGCCCTAAAAAAAGGTTTGAGATCGATCTCTTTTACAGTCTGTGAAGCATGCTGGTTGGTTGCAGTCACACCAAGGGAAAGGCAGTGAGCGGTTAAACCGCAGTTCAGCTGTTCCATGAGAAGAGCTGTCGGCCTGCCACAAACCTCAGTCCCATTATCAGCAGTCTGTGCTGCACAGACGTGGACCAACTGCACAACCTCTCCCCCTTTTCTTCTCTTTCCATTTCCATTCTGCGCTGGAGCTTACGGGATTACCTTTGGCCCCGAAAGTCAGAAATGTGGAGGGATCTGGGAGCAAATTGAGCCGGTGGAGTCTTCACGGCTGATGGCCACTCAAGCCAATTGTTCTTTTGCTCTCTTTGACTTTTAGAGTTGAAGTCCAGATGGGGAAAAAAAAAAAAAAAAAAAAACCCTGCAGCCCCTTGAGTGCAACTCAAAACTTTGAACTCTCCAACCTTTCATTTCCTGGAAGTGAGTTTCAAAAAGCATCACTTTTGATGTTTTTTTTTAGAGCTCCACAGTATATATTTTGATTTATTTTTTTTAGTTTTGGTGCAGCAGCTGAGCCATATTAAGCTTTTTTTCTTTTTTCCTGCTGGCTAAAAGCATGTAATGAGTTAGCTCAGAGTTGTGCAGCAGCTTGCCGGGAAGCCCTCAGACCTCCCTTTGATAGAGGAAGCGGTACCATTACAGGATTAATGACGCTGTGCGTTGCCAGGTACAGCCTTTCCTTCACCTCCTCTTCAAAGGGTCTTATTTCAAGTTGCCCCTGGCAATTTGGATGCTGTTTTGTGGAAAAAGCAGCAGCAAATGCCACTTTGGGCAGAGGAGAGGGTTCAATCTGGAAAAAAAAACAGAGCCGCTCAACAGGCAGATAAGAAGATGCTCTGGTTTCAGGGGGAGTATAATACTCTGAGAAATTTATTTCCCTCGTGTGTCAATAAAACAGCCAAAAATGCTGAAGGCAAAGATAACAGGAAATACCAAAAAGTCAATAGAAGATAAGCCACATTCCTGATCAAAATAATTAAAATTGTTAAATATTCTGTTAAATAACAGCTGCATTTAAAGATGCACCAGAAGATGACATTTTTCTGGCAGAAGCGAGGTACCAAGCATGATCACTACCACACCCCCTTCCCCAGCCACTGCTCTTTTCTCTCTGTTCTGTATGCAGACTGGACTGATTAGGGTCTCTCATCACAAAGAGTGTGGTGGGAAAAAGACTTGGAAACATGTTTGGAACATTACGACACCACGGGAAAGGGAACATTAACATGTAAATGCACACATTAGAGCAAAAGTTTGAAAGACTTTTAGAGAGATATAATGACAGGAGAGTAAAATCAAAGATATAATAACACAGGGGTTGAGTTGTGACTTACCTGTTCTCAGAAGTTGGACGAAGAGCCGCTGAAATGAGCTTTGACTCCCGAAATCCACCGGAGCTGTGAGGATGAGACTGAAGTGGCTGAGAAGGCCCACGAGGTAATTGGACTCTGAGAGCCAAAATCCAGCAGGTGTGTTCTCTCACAGCAAAGGGGAGGAGAAACCGCCGCACACAAGAGGAGGAAGGGAGAGACGGGACAGAGCCCAGAGACAGACTGAAGGAAGGAAGGAAGGTGGGGTCCAACCGCCGAGCAACCTCTCAGCACCCAGACAATTGGTGGAGGACTCGCCTCGTTCTCCGCTCCCAAAACAGCTGGAAACGGCGAAAAAGGGTGGAGAGAAAATAAAAAATAGGGGAGAGCAAAGAGGATGAGGAAAGGAACAAGAGTTTGGGGGTAGAAGGCAGCGTTCGGGCTGGCAGACACCCTCACTGTGACATCTGGTAATGATAGGTCCTGTGGAGCTTTGCGCACACACTCTGCTGCTCCCTCTTTCAGCTGCTGTCATTCATCAGACTCAATACTGACTATTCCAAGCAAACACACACACAAAGACGCTTAACACTGATGCCTCCTTTCTGGTAAACTCCAGCCTCTGGTTTTGATTCCTTTCCCACATTTTGATTAGGATTGTTTACACGGCCTCAAAGATCCTGAATCTATTAGATTTTGTTTTAGACAAAAACAGTGGAGGAGGTGCTCCAGGGGGGCTATGTGGGAGGTGGAAGTCACACATTCTTGGCCTTTTCTTTGGTTTGTTTTCCATCTGCAGTGTAGAATGTTAACTTTGGAGAATTATGCAAAACCCGAATAATTATATATTTTTTCCCCTCTAGTCATTTATTTTAAAATAGTTCCCAGGGGACTTTTTTTTAAAATGATATTTAGCCAAAATGTGAAAAAACTTTTGTTTTCCAGAACAGTTTCTTCAGAATGGGAGTAGATCATCAGAAATTCACTGGGTGTGACCATTAGTGCATTGTAAGCCTGTTCTCATTTCCCGTCATCCCTTTGTTTTCACCATAGACATAACTGGATGAATCATCTTTGGTATCATCAATGGACTTCGCTACTTAAAGACCCACTCCATTGAAATTTCTCATGATGGACAATATGTGTGAAATTATTTAAGATAAAAAATGCATTTCTGAGTATTTATTCATTTAATCGTGTTGCATCAGGAGCAAAACCTGATGTTTAAAAAAATTTGGGTTTGTGATGTAGCCACTGCCATGGGTGGGCAAAAGTCTTCCTTCTCTATTTGTAATTCTAAAGCATCAACTTACAAACAAATAGATCAATTTATGTCTTCCCTTCCCTTGCCATCTAGCTCAAAACTGTGTGAAGGGATATCTATGATAGTTAATGTTAAATTGGGTTTGTGAGTTTTTTTTTTTTTAATAAAAAAAAAAATCAATATACACAACATTTTTTCTGATTTGGAACATTGAAATTCAAAACTTAAGGCAGATAGAGAAGAATACAAAGTCTAAGCAGCAGATGAAAAATATATATACATAGACATTAAATAATTATAATAGTTTTTTAATATATATTACCAAACTAGAAGTAGCAATAATATAATTAAAATTAAATAAAAAAACAAAGGCATTAAACCAATCAACAATTGAAAAGTTTTTTTAATAGCTTTATTATGTATATTTATGAATAAAAGCATATTTGAAATGAAACAAAAGTAGCCTCTCTTTCAGAAAATATTTATGAATAAAAAATTTCCCCTTAAATTAAAAAAAAAGTTTTTTAAATAAACGGAATATAACAAATAAAATTTAAAAATTATTATTATTTTTTATGCAACCAAACTGAACGTGAGTTGGCTGATTTTGTTGATAGCCACTTATGTAAACCATTCTAGAACATTTTTAATAGAATTACATTCGTGAAACTGTTGCTTTTAAGTTTCAATATCGTTTGTACACATGGGGTAAAAATAATCTTGCATATAAAAGCTTATATATAGGCGTGTAAGGTTCTTAACATTAGCAGAAGAGAGTGGAAACAAAGGCATGCTGGGAAATTAGCAAAGCTAACATCTGCGCCAACAGCCCCGCCCACAACTCAAGAGCTTTTTGAGCTAAAAAAAAATCTCTTAAAAAACCGATAAAGGCTTTTTAATTTTAGCTAAAAACTTATATTCATAAATTATTGGTAACGCTTTTACAAATGAAAAAAAATATATAATTAGCTCTTGGGTGCCGCCTTTTTAGCTGGAGGAAACTCTGCCATACCCTTTTCTACCTTTGGTTTTTGTCCACACCAACCGTCCCTCCATCATGCTAATGCTAAACCACTTTTGCTAACGTCTCCTCCAGTGCAGCAGTGGGCTAATGCTTGCATCTTGAATCGTTATTGGTAAGTACTTGATGTCTTACACACAATATGTAAATCTTTTAGCTTTTAGATAACAATAAATAGATGTTTTCCAATATTAAAGTCCAAAGTCAAAAACTAGGGGGAGCAAGCCACAATTTTCTAAGATCCAGAGTCATAAGTTGGTGACCAAAAATAATAGAGCTTCCATTTCTAAACGCAAAAATACATAAAATAGCTTAATAGATCTAATTCAAGCAAGTTATTAATATTTTACATCTTGTGGATAGAAAACAATGGGAAAACTTTGTAATCATAGGTTGAAATATCAAGTTTTTTGGTCGTTTTAGATACTACATTTTCCCTATCTGTGCTCTAAACCCCATCATTTCTCACAAGATATTATTCAAGTGATTCAGCATTTTTTGATATCTTTAGAAGATTGTTCAATTTATGTCATTACATGCGTTACGTTTGCAGAATGCATCTTATTCTGTATTAAGGGCCTAATGGGCTAATTTTAAAAATTCATCACGATGTAACGTGTGACACTCGGGCAAATTTCATCAAGTTACCTCAATGTTTATAGGGTGGTTTTTGGGACCTAATTTATCTAACCCTAACAGTACCTTTCACGAAGCAGTGAAATCAAAACAAAGTAATGTGAAAGCTGCAGTCGGCTCACAAATGTCCGATAAGTCTACTATACTTTGTTTGTAAGCGAAATCAAAGTATAAGCTAATGCAATACATTTATTAGCACTGTAAATTTTCCAATTTGAAAACCAAGTTTTTCAATCATTTGAATAAATACACACTCAGAAATTCAATTTTAATCTTAATTTACTTGATATATGTCCTCCATCATAAGAAAAATACATGTTAAAAACCCCCAAATCACAATTTTCACTGGAGCAGGTCTATCTATAAGGGACACTTTACTCCCAGAGGCAGCCATAAACAGGAAACGCACGTCTTCAGAGGCATGACATGAGCTGTCATAACATGACATGACGTGAAAATACAATTTGCTTAAACTTTCTGGTAAACTCCTCGCCTTGCGGCTATCGCGAGAGACGGCTGTAATTTCAGACAAAAACATTTGAGCACATCTTTCACTTTACTGTAACATGAATCATCATTTAGCATGACAACTACATTAAGGGGAGTCAACTGACTTTTGTCTGATAGAATTGATGGGTACACTGAAAAAAAAAGTAAGATAAGACACGTCTCTTAAGAAGAAAAATCACTAGAAAGAAGTGAAACGATCTGTCCAGGCAAGAAGTAATTTTTATTTGTTTATAGTCCTTATTATGTTAACTTATTGTATTCCTTAAATCTAATGATTAGATATCAAAATCTAAAACCAAGCATTCAAATGGGAAAAATAAGATAAAAAAAATCTAACAGTCAAATAGATTTACATCAAATTTAATTTATTGAAGTTTAAAATAACATTCTTAAAATTCTAGCAGTGCATTTTGAGTCTTAAATCAAGTAAATTAAGTATGGAGCAAAACATTTTGTCTCATTTTGATAATATTTTCCTTATTTGTTGATCCTATCTCTTAATTAAACAAAAACAAGTTAAATACATAAAAATATTTAAAACCTTGTTTTTTAGACTTAAGATTTTAGATTAAGAAATCATAACAGGTTTTAAGTTGTGTTAGCTTATATTTGCTCTAAACCTTTTCTCAAAATCAGGACAAGTCAATATTTTTTTGGTCTCACTAAGAGCTAGGATCTAGAAATAAGAAACTTATTATTAAAAGTAGTCAACATAATTAAGCTCCATACTGTTTAATTGAGACTCAAAAAATTCCCAAAAAACTCAAATTGTACTACAAGTTTAAAATTCTAAAGTTTAATAAAAGCTGGCATGAGCTGCATTTCCATTTACTATATTAAATTGCACAAATTGGATTTGGGATTCTAAATTCCCTTAATGGAAATACGACAATTTTTAAAAAAAAGTGCATTTATGGAGAAAAAGTTTTTGTGCTTGGAGGAGGTGGTTTTTGAGGGATATCGAAAATGACCTATTTCGCAAATGGAAAAACTTTTTTCAAAGTAATGAGTCACATTACCAACAGTCAGAAACCATGTTTCACAAGAGGTCCCACAGTATCACATCTCATCAAAAGTATTCCCAATCCTGATTTCTGAATGGATTCTGAATTCCAAAATTTGCTTCTTCCATAGCTGCTCCATGTCCTGAATAAGGCGCCGTTGTCTCCTTTGATAAATGATGATAAACATCAGAAATGTGAATTTATCTGTTTTAAATCAAAGTAATGTTGACATCTGTTGCCATGTTTTTGAAAGACTTATGCTGTGAGTTGATTAGTGTTTCGTCGAATAAATATGATTTAATGAAAACAGTGTTAATTAGGAAATTGTGTTTTTCAACATTTCCAGAATTTCAATTAAGTTTATATGTAATAGAAGCAGCTATTGTTACTTCACGTTATGTTCTAAAATGACTAATTCCCACATATTTCACAATTATGAACATAAAAACAAAAAAAATACAGACACTTTGCTTAGAGCTTGCAAAGTAAACGTGTTATTGGGCTAACATTTTAGATCATTTATGTAACTTTTAGGAAGTTTCTTGGAAGATTTCTTTAAAAAAAACAAAAAAAACTTGCTTCGTGAATAGATAAACTGTCTAGTGATTTTATTCTTAAGATTAGTGTTCTTTTCCTATTTCAGAGTCCCTCTTTCTGCAGTGTACAACTGTGGAGTTAAAGGATTATGGAACTGATGTAAATGTTGCTTTCTTGGTGATGACAGAAGCCAGATGTTGGAGGGTGTTTGGGAGTTGTCCGTCAAGTGTAAAAAGACCAAATTTATTCAGAATTTTAAAATGCTAGCAGCAGCTGATAAAAGTCAACCTCCTCGATGCTCCGACACCAACTGTTGCTGCATTATCACCAACCGCGGCAAATCCGGCAGAACTTGCTTTAAATCAAACCGAGCTGCTTTAAAACAAAACCTTCTGTGAGCCTCAGCGGACAGTCGAAAGCTGGCTGGATCTCTTCTCCTTCAAGTGGGGTCTTTGTTTTTTTGACCTGCGCAGAGCCAGACTTCATTTATCAGCCTCGCTGGACGCCCAGCGCCTCTGAGCGTTTCAAACCACTGAACGAGTTCACAAAAAGTTTAACTTTTTAACAATTCCATCAACAGAGTTCAGATGAGCACTGCTTTTAGATGCATGGAAACAAAGAAAAAAACTAATAAAGTTCATGATTCACAAAGCTATACTCTCATGAAAAAAATATTCTTTTTACAGTCAGACCTCCAAAAATAATGTATAAAGAAGTAGTGACTGCAGTCAAACTGCACTAAAAATGTTTAAATATACGTTTCCTCCCTTTTCTCAAACAATTCCCATGTAACTGCTGCTTAGGTGCCAGATGGTGCAAAGATTTTATGAGAAAATGTGTTATGCTTATTTAAAGGTTGTGGCAAACTCAGAATAACACAGCTGTAGTGTGTGGCAGGAGTGTGTACTGGCAACATGATACATATCTCGATGCGTGTCTCACGATACGATACATATCACGATATATTGCAAGACCGTCATTTTTCTTTTTTTTTTCTTTCAAGAGAATGACAGAAAAAAATCTACCCGAATATTAATATTAATACATATTTTATTGTAAATATACTGGTGAACTGGTGGTAGGACGCTCATAAATAATTCAATATTGTCTTGTCAGCATTTAAATCGATACAAGTATCACGATATATCGCAAAATCAGTTTTTTATAAACCCCTAGTGTGTGAAAGGATAATATATTTATCTTTAATGTGCATGATTAGCTGCACCATAACCTTTTAAGATTTTGTGAGAGATATATGACCGTAAACGGAACATATTTTTGTTCTTTTGGAACATACTGTGAGTTTTGAATCAGTTTATTGAAGTGGACACAGTTTTTCTTTTTTTTTTAGATGGAAGCAAATGAGTCGTTATGATTAAAGCCAAAAAGCCCAAATTGAAGAAGTGATCAGGCTTAATGTTTTCTGGTCTCAACAGACCAAAGCTTTTGTTTTGACCGTCAGCCAACAGAACCGCCTGCCTCTTTCTGTAAATGTGCATCATTGGCAGTCCTACTGATGACTCGCCGTCTTTCGGTCATTAGTTTGGAATGGAGTCTTTGGTAAAGTTTATGGTTTACCTCCGAACTGCAAATCTTTCACTCTATTTTATGTCGTAACTTTTATGATGAAAAGAGGACTCTTTGGAAGAGGGACTCCAGCTGGGACCGTTTCCTCCTCCTTAAGACAGTTAAAAGATCAACACATTAGAAGGAGATGATTCTGTCGGCCTTTTACTTTTTAAACTTGAGTGCCTTTCCCAGCAGAAGGCAAAGGGCAGACCACACATGTGGTGTCCAGAAACTGTGTTGCAATAGACTTTTTGAGAAGAGTTTGAAAGAGAAATAGAACAAGAGAAGTATCTTTGGAGTTAAATAGGAAAGCGATTTTTCTAGAATTTCCTTAAACTTTGTAGAAAAAATAGTGCTTTAGTGTGGTGGTGTTCAGGTCAGGTGATCAGGCTTAATCTGCACCAATGGTCCTGCTGATGACTCAGAGGTGAATTTTAGATCAACTTCTGCCGCTCTGCAGAAACCATGTCCTTGAAATGACACAGGTTTCTTGATTTTGCATAAAAAGCAGCATAATTATAATTAAAAGACCACTGGGAACGCTTTTACAATTGATCAAAAGATGATTGGAGTGGGACTTTAAAGAAATATTTCTAGAGTGTAAAAATAATAATAAAAAAAAAACTACATTCATTTATGGAATTCCCATCTCAAAGTTGAGAAAACCAAAAAAAAAAAACGGTAGAAGTAAAGCAAAATCTATACCCAAAAGCAAGACATGTGATAGGAATTGATTGGGAGAACACAACAAATTTCATGAATGTTTTAAATATATATCTAATAGACTAAGGTGAAGCTAAAGAATGTTTTTATTATACAAATTTAGACAAAAAAATATTTTTGTGCTTAGGGCAGGCACCATATTTTTTAGATGTTGGACGTTTTGAAATTAGTTTTATTATTTTCAATTTCAAAGCCTTTAGAAAGTTTTTGGGTGTGAAATTAAAATAGCTATGAATTTCCCTGTTATAAATGTCTTTACTACAACTTGCACCCAATTAAATTCACTTGTGATACCTTAAACGCTATTTTTTAAACTGAAGGATAACCATCTCCTTTTGATATATTTGTCATCTATTACTATTATCTTTCCATCTCCAGAACTCTTTAGTCTCCACTGAGCATGCCAAAAACGTTCAAAACAAGCACTTCTTCAACTCACACTACTTACTTTTCAATCAACCAAATTGTTTTGCAGGAAACCAAACAAGAGGACTAAAGTCATCAAATGACATCCTGAAGCAAAATGAGGCCGGCACTGGTGTTTGAACGTGGTGAGTAGACACGTCTGACTCACGCAAGTGAAGCAATGAGTGTGTTTTGAATAAAATAAGTAGGTATGGGGGATTGGAGATTATAATCTTGTCGACAGATCTTGACCTTTGGAATGACTGTAATTTTTCTTCAGGAGGAAAGTACTACCAGCGTTGTTCTATTGTTGATATCCTTATTTCATTGCACAGAAACATAGTTGTATTTTTACTACTACTCATAACGATTGATGATTTAAAATCAAATACTTCATAAAAAACAAAATTTTTTAAATGGTTCAAAAAATGGCTGTTCTGTAGACTTTCATCAACAAATTCAAATATTTGAAAGTAGCGTAAAACTGAATATTGCTACAGTCAATATTACCAGTAAGAAAAAAAAAACAAAACAGTTAAATCTCAAACACAATCAAAAAATTTCTAAAGATTTCTTTTATACCATGGTTTTGGTTAAATACTCAATTCTGATTGGCTTCTGGGTGTGAATTAAAAAGTGATAATGCACACCGAAGAAAGAATTGCTGGTCACATAGCCCAAATGGTCTTTATCACTGCGCATGCTTCTTTAAAACAAACTTTTGCTACATCAGCTGGACAAAATAAGAAAACCAAAACCTTATAAAAATATCCGATATTTGATATTTTTTGGATCATTTTTTTCAGTTCCAAGTGTGTGCAGATGTTTTACCAGTTTCTTCTTTCCATGTTTTACCAAGCAGGAGAAGACATTTAAACCTGTCAAATCAAATCTTGTTCCCACATATTTAGCATGTTGTTGTGGTCAAAACTAGCCAACTTTTCTATAATAAACTAAGATGATGTTTCATTTAGAGAGTCAGTGCTCATGTTGATGTGGCTGGATTTACAAGAGAAGGGGGGATTTTCAATTTCAGCATGCATGCAACTGTATATCCAGATGGAAAATGATGAAACCATCGTGCAAAGTTGAAGTTTTTAGGTTCATTTTTTGGGAGGAATTTGTACAAATTAGCATTAGGTGTAGATTTTTATTACCAATCCTGCATATATTGTTCGCTTTCTCAGTAAAAATGCTAATAAAATTCATGTAAATTTTGGCAATAAAACAGGACTTTTAAAGGTTTCTGAGTGTGAAATACACACCCGGATACTAGCAGATATTCCAATCTAAGTGTATCAGCTGTGATGAATTATACAAACCACACACCCACACACTGTGCCCTTGTTTACAAACTCACTCAGACACACAAATAGAGAATAGAGGCACACAGGATGACAGTGACAAGCTAACATTTGGGTTCCGGTTTGGCAGCACTGTGAGAATGACCTTTTTTGGAGCAATCTGTGAGTTTTTGTGGAAATACTTATTCATATGATAATCAGTGTGGAGGAATCCCATCTGTTTGCTTTACTTCTTACTCTGTTCTTCAGGTTACAGAGAACACTGACGTGTGAATCCATTTTCAGGCGGTTTTTTCTGGTATTTTTCATGAGTGGGATTGAGCCAGTCTGATTATAAATTACATGTGTGTGGTTATTTCTGTAAAACAATGAAATTGTCTGAAAAATATGTTGGAATCCATTCAGGGAAATGAAATGTGTGTGCGCTCATAATCCAGTAATTAGATTTTTCATTTTGTCCATCTGCATGAACGCTTTAGCCAAGGCACTGAAGTGTTTTTTGGAGGAAATGAAACAAAACAAAAGTCGAAAAAGAAAATACCTGGTAACATTTTGGTCCACACGGCTTCCAGGACTTATTGCCTCGGTGCTGACAGACTCCCTTTGGAGCTGAAAGTTTGGAACATTTTGAACCCAGCCAGAACGAATTTGCATTCTGAAGCCTAATAAATAAAACGGATATTGCAAAAGTTGCAAAACGCTTCAGCCTGGCAGTAGAGACCCACACAGAGAAAGGACAAATTCAGTGAACATGCACGGTTTTTTAAATGATGGGAGTCATTTCAGCTGCAATTACTAACCTAGAGCACAAAGTAGAGAGGGAAGAAGAATACATTTGTTTTATAAAAATGCGGCTCGAACGTGAACTGCAAACATCTGTGCGTGCAGCTGCATCCTATGGAAAGCTATGATTTAGGAAAATAAAGAGATTGAAAAATCAGAGTGGTTTAACAATGGATTGCGTGAGATAGAAGCTGAAGCTGCAATCAAGCTGCAGGATTTAAATACACATTTAGACAAACTGTTGATACTTCTCTGGTAATGGAAGAAAAAACCCACAATGAAATGACTTGAAGCTGACAAATGTACTGTAAACTAGCTTCAAACTTTACTCCATAAAAGGCAAACATTTTATGCAGTTTTTTAAAATTTATTTTATATAAAAACCTGCTGGTAGTTGTAATGTTAGAAGGGGTCATCTTGCTCCATTCTTCAAGGGATGCGCTTTCTTCAAAATCAGAGCTTTGCGGGTTTAAACATGTCCATTTAGATGTCACGGGAAAATAACATTAGTTCTGCACAACAGAGAATACACAAGTGCATTCACAAGTGCACAGTGAATCAGTTTACATATATTTCACACCTATTCATTATTAAAAAAAAGATTTTAAAGTCTTATTCACTACCACTTAAACGGTGACTGGCAGGGATTGTCTCAAGCCTCGTTTCCTCTGGTAAGTTTGGTATTTTGAGTGTTTCCTTCGTATAATTGACCAGTACCAAACCATACCTTTTGGAACAGGAATGGTAAGAACTAGATGTTTGGCAGAAAATGATGACGACTTTAGAAAACGTCAATATAAGTGAATATAAGTGAACGTTTCCAACCTTAGTAAGAATTTGGGATTTGCCAGTTTCCTGTGGGCTCTTTTGGTCACAAGTCTATGTAGAAGGACTGGATAAATGGGGCTACTTTAAATCTAAAGAGAATCTGCAGGCGAGCTGAGAGAAAGTTTAGAAAAACAAATTTAACAGTCGATTATGACTTTTTTAAAGAACAACAAAAAATTTACAATCACACTGTTAAACAAGCAAGGACTCTTTATTTTTCCAAACTCATCACTGACAATAAAAACAACCCCCGGTTCCTTTTTAAGACCATTGATTTTTTATTAAACACAGATTTTAATAAACCAATCATGCCTCATACAGAAGCTGCATGTGAGGACTTTGCGAACCACTTCAGGAGTAAAGTCAATGCTATTAGATCTAACCTTCAACCGGTACATAGCACTAATGTTAGCAGGTCAGTGGCATTGTGTTTACCTGAGGAAACACTGGAGAGTTTTGTCCTGGTTGATGAGAAGATGCTTGGTCGAGTTTTTTCCCAAGCAAACACTACAACCTGCCTTTTAGACCCCATCCCCACTTCTCTTTTAAAAACCTGTTATGGATTCTTTGAGCCGGAGCTTTTAAACATAGTTAACACCTCTCTTCAGACGGGTGTCTTCCCCACTGCCTGTAAGACGGCGGTGGTGAAGCCCCTTCTGAAGAAGAGTAACTTGGATCCAACTATTCTGGATAATTACAGACCTGTATCCAACTTACCGTTTTTAGGTAAAATTATTGAAAAAACAGTTTTTATTCAATTGCATGAGTTTTTAAATATACATAATGTCTTAGAAAAATGTCAATCTGGTTTTAGGACAAACCATAGTACTGAGACGGCCCTTTTAAAGATTTTAACTGACCTTAGAAATAATTCTGACTCACAGAAACTCTCTGTCCTGGTGCTACTCGATCTTAGCGCCGCCTTCGATACGGTAGATCACCAGATTTTATTAGAAAGACTCAAGAGTCGGGTTGGCCTCTCAGGAACTGTTTTTAACTGGTTTCGTTCTTATCTAACTGATCGACATTTTTATGTAAGTTTGGATACATGCTCCTCTAGAATCCATAAAATAAGTTGTGGGGTTCCCCAAGGGTCAATTTTAGGTCCCATTCTTTTTAATTTATACATGTTGCCTCTTGGGGATGTCATCAGGAGACACGGCGTTAACTTTCACAGCTACGCTGATGATACTCAGCTTTACATCGCCGTGTCTCCTGATGACTATGGACCTATAAACACTCTTTTAAATTGCATCTTAGATATAAAATCATGGATGGCAGAGAACTTCCTTCAACTCAACCAGGACAAAACAGAAGTTTTAATCATCGGTCCTGAAGACAAGAGAGAGAGGATTTTACCATATCTTCAGAATTTAAACCTTCTCACTGCGTGAGAAACCTGGGCGTTCTTTTAGACTCTGAGCTGAATTTTATCCCTCACATTAAAAATGTCGTTAAGACAGGATTTTACCACCTCAAAAACATTGCCAGAGTCCGCCCATTCCTCTCTCTTGCCAGTACAGAGGTGCTGATGCATGCTTTTATTTTTAGTCGTTTAGATTATTGTAATGCCCTGCTCTCTGGTTTACCTCAAAAGTCTCTGTCAAATCTACAACTTCTTCAGAACTCAGCGGCACGAGTTCTGACGAGGACCAGGGGGCGGGAGCATATTACACCAGTTTTAAAATCGCTGCATTGGCTCCCTGTGCGTTTCAGGATTGATTTTAAGATTCTTTTAATGGTTTATAAATGTTTTTTTGGTCTTGGGCCTTCTTATTTGAGTGATTTGCTTTTAAATATGAACCTCGCGGACCCTGAGGTCCTCTGGCACTGGCCTTTTAGTTGTTCCTAAGGTGAGGACCAAAACACATGGTGAGGCTTCATTTCATCATTGTGGTCCTCGCCTCTGGAACAGCCTGCCGGAGAACCTCAGGGCCGCAGAGACCGTAGAGGTTTTTAAGAAGAGGCTCAAGACCCACCTTTTTAACCTGGCTTTTACATGACTTTCTAGTGATTGCATTTTATTGTATTTTATTTTTTTTTCTATGAGAATCATTTTATAGTTATTTTATGACTATTTTTATCTGCTAACAATGTTTTATTACTATATTTATTTTTTTTATGCATTCTTTTTTATTTTATTTTATTTATTTTTTTTTTAATTTAATTTTTTTTTTTTTTTTATCTTCTTTTAATGCTTTTTATTTATTTTAAAATCCAGTGTTTTCCTCACGGGGATTCCCTGTTCTGGGGCTCCGCCTGCGGCGGGGGCTATTGCTGCGGTGCCTGTTCTCTTTGGGGCGGCTGGGTCCAGCTCGGTAGAGCGGGTCCTGCGCTGCCCCGTGCTGGGCGGGCGCAGCGGCGATGCCCCTGTGGTCAGGGGGTTCTTGAATTAGGGGATCCTCGTAATATCGTTTCTACACAGTCGTACCAAGCCAGATTATTTCCTTAGATCTGCAGTTTTTATAGCTTTGTTCAGTTTTACTGACAAGGGTCTTATTGGGGGGACTTGGGGGTGGGGTGGGGGGACTTGGGAGAGAGAGATGTTTGTTTTGTCTTTGTAAGTTTGTTTTTAAACACTGTGTTTTTTGTGTTTTTAATATTGTATTTCATTTGCTTTTATGTTAAGCGCCTTGTGTTTCGCCAGAAGAAAAGGCGCTATATAAATAAATAAACTTTAACTTTAACTTTAACTTTAGAAAAGGCCTGCAAGAGTTAATGTACCGGATGACTCAGAGGAAACGAGGCTTTAGAAACCTATTTGCATCCATGTTACTCAATAGCTGTGTAGAAGAAATTGAAAATTAGATTTATGAAAATAAATTCGCCCAATGGAAACACAACAATTTCGAAAAAAAAGTCACATTTATCGAGTAAACATTTTTGGAGGAGGTGGTTGATGAGGCGCATCAAAGTTGTCGTATTTTGCAAAATTAGCAAAAAATCAGATACCACGCTTAGGCACCAAAAGCATCTCACAGCTCATCAAAAGTTGAGCTGTTGGATCAACAGCTGCTCTGTAAAATCACCAACCACGATTTCCCAAAATCTCTTCATCTGTAGTCGCTCTCACGTAACTCGCTGCTCCATGGCCTGAATAAGACGCCGATGTCTCCTTTGATACTTGATGATGAGCGCTAGTGCCTTGGCAGAAATTGTTGATTGACTTATCACCTAACATGGTTTTTGTTTATTTGCATAGTTATAAGGTAATGGAAACCGTGTAATTGCAAAATTGTGTTTTTTTGACGCTTCTAGAATTTTGACAAATTTTTTCACACATGTGTAATGGAAACACAGCTAATTACATCATGGAATTCTGAGCTGCTGAGCTGTGAATTATTTTCAGGTCAATGTCCTCAATGACACTCTTTTTGTTATGCGCCGCCAATATTTTCCATATTTGCAACATGCTTCTAATAATCTAGTTTATATTCAAAGTTGACGCTTGAGGATATTGAGCCTCTGACTGGAAGAAAAGAGGCTCTCTTTGTTTTCTAAAATCCTTTCATTTCCTTTGTGTGCAGTTTGAATGGACAGTTGGTAGTCATTCCTCCCTTAGAGCACCGTATCATTGCAGTCATGTGCTGGACTTTCTGAAAAACTCGGACCAACTGACCGCAAATGCATTGAAATTTCTCTCACAAATGAAAGTCACAAGGGGGAGTTGAGTTTAATATTATTTTGAAATTCAGTTGCAGTTACAAAATGCCAGCCCACTGTCCAAAGATTTATATAATCATAAGGAAAAATATAGTTCTTTGCAGATATTTGAATATCTGTGAAGTAGATGATGATTAATGTTTTAATTTTTTTTTTTATTTATTTCTTGAAATTCTTTGTTCATTTTTATAAGACAAATGTGAGAACACATTTTGCAAAATGTTCTTTGGTCTTGAAAGGATTAATGCTTAACCCTTGAACACTTTCGCTATAAAAAGTTACACCATCACTTTTGCCTAAAATTATTTTGTTAATTTTTACCCGATACAATATACCCAATAGAAAGTATTTCTAATGAAACAGTTAAAGAAATTACAACATATGATAAATTAGTTATTTTTTTTAATTTCACCTGTGGTTTATGTAACAAAATGGAAAAAAACATGGGAAGATCCTAAAAACAAGCATGAAAATTACAGAAAAATTTGGAATTTAAGAAGAAAAAAATCCTAAAAATAAAGAAATAAATAATGATACTGGAGACTTGGCCTTTGGTCCACCCATTCCTGGGACATGTGAGACTTTACCCATGACACTCAGAAAAATGCAACATATTGAAACCACGTAAATACTTTTGCTCGGGTGAAAATCCCCCGGCGATAGTGCTCTAGGGTGTATGAGTAAGTGGTGTTTATTATGTATAAATTGGGAAAATGTAAGATTTTTTTTCCCCTTCTAAGAACTGAGATTTACAATTTAAAGGAAAAATGTATTGATGTTGTTTTCCAAAGTGTCCTCAAGTAAAATTTAATTTTACAAGACTTGTTATTTAAGTGTAATTATACCACTTAATTACACCACTTTTTCTAAATAGTTAAAAAAGTATGAATCCCAAATATTTCCTTTAGTTATGATAGAATTCAGTTCACATATATGTGTGTGGTGGGCGTGTCACTTGAGTAGACAACTGTGATTATGGGTGAAGTTCACCTGTTCACTCAGTTGGAATGAATGCATGTGAGCTATAAGCCTGATTATGTGGCAGCTCAAAACAGGATATTTTTGAAGTAAAAATGTAAAGCAACAATTGTAATAACATTAATTCTTGCAAAACTTGTAAAAAAAAGTTGTTTTTTTCTGTTCTAGTTGCCTTTAAAAAGAAACTCCCGCACACATTAAACTAAAGCACACCCCCCAAAAAAACTATTTTAAGATAAAAACAGTCTTTACAGTTTGAATCAGTTCAGCTGGAATATCAAAGTTCAGTGAGCATAAAGAAAACTCTCATGTCCTGAATACTCGAGGTGCGCACTTAAAAGCAATTCTCCATTGACACTATTTTCCTTCCAGCCAAAATCTGAGTGCATTTATGGAAAATACTGTCAGTAAAGTTTGGGATGTCTTCTGCAGGCAGACCAGGGCTCTCTGGTGTCATTTGGCAAACATAAAGTAGAAAGTCTCAGCCTGGGAAAGACATTATCGGCGAGAACCCTGCCGGTGCACCGTCTGCTTGGCATGGCAGAGAAGATCATTCATAACAAGGACTGATTGTGTTGGACTGCTACCGTTTACGGTTAAATGAGTCAGAGAGGGTTTATGGATGTAATATTTTAGGGGACATTTGGAAAACAATTCTTTTTAGGATGTGGATGTTCTTTCTTTTAAGTCTTGTTCACTAAAGTTTACAACCTTCTTCATATGTCCACAAGACATTTTATGTGCTGCAGGATACAGAAACACAGGCTGTTACCAAGGGATGCTAGGGTAATGCTGTCATACTGAGCAAGTGGATCTGCAAAAGCAAGTGCAGACTAAAATATTAGATATTTTGCTTAAATATGACTTTTAATAATTGCTTTAGGCAGACACCAAGACCATAACCACGCTATTAAAAATACTGCAAGTTTAAAACCTGTAGAAGGTCTCTGACTATCCCCTCACCAACTAACACAAAATATGAAAATGGAGTAAAATAAGAACCGTGAGTGTCCATTTGGATATTTCCCATCTGATTCTGTTACTTCTGAGAAAATGCAGCTGCCAGCTAACTTGGAAAACAGATGCTGAGACTCACACACGCTCATGAATCTCTCTATGAAGCAACTTCTAACTGCACAAGTCTAACAGAGATATCCTGTCCAGCAAGTGCAGATGTTGATGTAAGGGGGCCAGCCATTTATTTCTTCAAAACGTCAAGTCGTTTCCCCGCATGCAGGAAAGCACAAATATAGCATTGCGCAAAAAGTACCAGCGGGAGAACATGGCCAGAGAGTGGATTGTAAACAAGCTGTCAACAAGAAAGGATCAAAAATATTCTTAAGTAAAACTGGAGATGGAAGCTGTGAAGATAAAGGGTTTGTTAAGACATCTAATTTACCTAAAAACAAAAGAGATTTATCACTACCTTTAGAGTAAATGTTTATGCTTGCACACCCTGTTGTTTTACTGCCATAAATGTATTAAAAGGTTTTTTTTTCTAGAAGATTTATTGGTTTTTAAACCATTGAAACAATTACATAATGCAAATAAAAATTAAAGCCACAATTGGCGTTGTATGGCCCGCAGGCGCTACCTGTCCTCGCTGCCTCGCCCAACTCTATGCACCACTGCCGCCCATCTTTGACCCGACCTCACTTGCTAAGACACAACTACGTACTCCTGACTCCCTCCCTTCTCTTTCTGAAATTCTGGTACGTGAAAAATTGATGTAAAAACCACTTTTTTCAAACTGTCGGCTTTTCTTTTATTTTTATCTCCATAGTAACCATTTTATGTTTTGGTCCCCGGGAGATACCGAACAGATCTATGTAATTTTCAGAAGAGTCCACAGAAGTAAACCTTTGGATTTCCAGACCAAAAAGAGACAAAAAAATGACATAATGCGACATAAACAATACATTTTCAAAAGCGAGAAGTAATATTTACCAAAAAAAAGTACTGTCACAATGGTAAATCTTAGAACTAAACTAATAGCTAAAGGAAAAAAAATCCCATTAATCATGGGACACTTTAAAATGTGTTACTCAACATTTCTGGTTATATCAAATCAAACCAGTTTGTATTTATGTAGCCGTTTTCACATGTAACATGACACAAAGTGCCGTGAGATGCCTTTAGTTTTCTTCAGCGCCAGATTCGCTGTTTCTGTGGGAAACTTGAGTTTATCTTTGTAAGCCATGACAAAGTGTTCCTGCATGTTGATTGCAAGCAGACCACTAAAACTCCCTGCTGATTTTATCAGGGACTCAGAAAAACTTTGATGCAAGTTAAAAAGACGTCTTTCAATACTTTAAGTGTTGTCTCAACGTGTACTGGGAGTTTTGTTGGTGGGAAGAATCTGTATCTTCTCACCAGAAAAAAGCCCTCAAAGATCTGGTACATTTGGAAAAAAGGATCTAAGTCAACCTCCATTCCCTGCTCCGGCAAGACTTTGGTTTTGGTAAAGGACAGGAATCTTTCCGACTAGAAACACTGATCCTAATTAAATAATGTTTTGTCTCTTTTTACAAGACAAGACGCTTCCTTTGTGTACCTTTGAGGGCTGTTTCCAGGCGAAAATATTTTCACATTCCATTTATGTTCCAGGGGAAAATTTGTTCAACCTCCCTTTTTAGTCTTTAAGTTTATTTTCAGGGTGTGCGGCAGGAACCTGCAGGTCTTTGCAGAAGCTTTTTACTGGAAAAGGAAGAGAACAATAATTCGCTGTGGAGACACTTATCTTTGTGTGTATTTGTCATTTCTTTTCACCACCAGTGACAAAAAAAGTAATGAAATTATTGAGACCCTGGAGTACGGGGTGTTTGGAAAAATTGATTTGGCGATATGTCGCAATATTTTGTTTGGGAAAACATATATAAATTTAAAATGCTTACAAAACAATATTTAATTAATTATTTATGAGTGTCCTTCAGTGTCTTACTTTTGTTTTTCACCTAAACCCCTACCGCTAGTTGGCAGTACAGGGCACGTAGTCTCTTTGAGTAGCTCTACACCGCGACCAAAACAACAAGATCTTGCAAAAACCAACTTGTGTTAGATGTTCATTTAGCCTTGCACTTTTTGTTGTTAGGACTTATGTACCATATTTTCCATAGTATAAAGGATAAAAAATGTCTAATCAAGAAAAAGATAACCTTATATAAGTCGCTCTGAAGCATTAGTCACAATATTTAGGAGAAAAGTGTGACATATCAGAACAAATCCACAAAGTCCAGCGTAACTAAAAAAAAGTATAGAAATACAAGAATACTGATATTTTGATCTGTATGAGAAAAATATCAAAGTTTAAGAAGAAAACAATCGATTCTCTTCCATGTTTGTTTTGGACGTCACTTCTTCTATTGCTGTCAGTAGCAAATACTTCGGATACAGTGCCCTCTTGCGGTTGTTAGAGGAAACAACTGGTAAAAGACAACTGGTGTTGACTGGGAAAATAACAAGTATAGAAAACCCTTTTAATGTCTTTAAAAAAAGTTGAGTATAAGTCGCACCCCTGGCTAAACTATGAAAAAAACTGCGACTTATACTCCGGAAAATACGGTACTGCTTAATTTTTATTTGAGATGGGTACCGGACTGAAACTCTGCACCATGTTGCTGCCAATATCAGTACACAGTGGCATTGCTTTATGCTGTAATCATTAAATAAAATAAATTTTACAATTTTATTACAATAAAAGACATATTAATAATCAGGTAGAATTCTTTTCTAAGTTTTACTCTTAAAAAAAAAGTGAAAAAATTGTTCTGGTACAGTCTTAGGACATATTGCGATATGTATCGTATCATGAGACACATATCGGAATACGTATTGTATTTCCAGGGTCATGCCAATACACACTCCTGATATGGAGCCTATTTCAAAAAATTCCAGATATCTATTGGGATGAAAACGAAGTTGCAAGTAACTCTTCAATACAATAGCTCATGTGATTATGTTTTAGCCAGACACAGAAAAAACACAGGGGACCACTCGGTAAAAGAAAATGTGCTTTTCTGTACTTCTCATGCACAAAACACATGTGAAAAGTGACTTAAAAAGGATAAATGTATGATTTATTTTCATTTTTTGCTCTTGGTGCAATTGATAACTGAAATCCAGAATGAGAAGAAGCATGAAAGACATCAGGGAGTCAATAGACGTTGGCCGAATCTGCTCTTTCAGATTCTTGATGATTGATTTGCGGTGAAAAGGACACCACATTGGCATGAAATGAATGAGCTGTGGTCAAACATTTCTTTCTGCACTGTTTGGCTTTCCAAAATCTTCGAATGCTCCAAACCTTGAAAAATGCTGTATCTCACAGTACAATGAAAATGATGATATTCTTGGAGTGGCCATCTCTGACCCTTTCACTCAACTCCAGGAAATCAGAACGGTTGGAAGCCCGTCAGTAGTTTTAATATTACTGGATTGGCCTTTTTTTTGATGAAGAAGTCTGACAGACTGGATCTGAATCAGAACATTTGAGCTGTTTCTAGACCAGAGGGCCAGACTTGGAATCCAGTTGCTCTTGGATCAGCCTGCGTTTACTTTAAAGTCTGCCACCATTCTTTCCACATCATTCACATTTTCTCATCCAGGCTGATGTGGCTCTGCAAAGTCCGTCCAGTGGGAAGTCTGCTGCTCATGGGAAAAATAAAAGCCCACAAAAAAGCAGAGGTGTCCTCACAACCTGTTTTCCGACTTTAAAATGTGTCGGTAACCACGGCAACTCTGACTTAAAGTCTAAACTGTGACTATGTCTTTGGTAGAGCTGTCAGGCGATTAAATTTTTTAATCGCGATTAATCGTATTTTATCCTGAGTTAACT